>OY740784.1:25569403-26861194 GCA_963514005.1 Raja brachyura | reverse complement strand
TAACCCTGTTATGTTTAAAGGGAGCACAGAAAACAAGGTTATTCTACAATATTTATAGGCAGCATGAAGTAAATGAGGTGCTTGAGGAGTATAGGATATATTGAGGAGACCGAGTGGACAGCTATCTGCAGAGCCAAAAGATATGGGGGAGATATTGAACAATTTCTTTTCTTCGGTATTTACCAAGGAGAAGGATATTGAATTATGTGAGGTAAGGGAAACTAGTAGAGTAGCTATGGATACTATGAGTTTCAAAGTAAAAGAAGTACTGGCACTTTTGAAAAATATAAAAGTGGATAAGTCTCCAGGTCCTGACAGGATATTCCCTAGGACATTGAGGGAAGTTAGTGTAGAAATAGCCGGGGCTATGACAGAAATATTTCAAATGTCATTAGAAACTGGAATAGTCCCCGAGGATTGGCGTACTGCGCATGTTGTTCCATTGTTTAAAAAGGATTCTAAAAGTAAACCTAGCAATTATAGACCGGTTAGTTTGACTTCAGTGGTGGGCAAGTTAATGGAAAAGATACTTAGAGATAATATATATAAGTATCTGGATAAAGAGGGTCTAATTAGGAACAGTCAACATGGATTTATGCCTGGAAGGTCATGTTTGACTAATCTTCTTGAATTTTTTGAAGAGGTTACTAGGGAAATTGACGAGGGTAAAGCAGTGGATGTTGTCTATATGGACTTCAGTAAGGCCTTTGACAAGGTTCCTCATGGAAGGTTGGTTAAGAAGGTTCAACTGTTGGGTATAAATGCAGGAATAGCAAGATGGATTCAACAGTGGCTGAATGGGAGAAGCCAGAGGGTAATGGTGGATGGCTGTTTGTCGGGTTGGAGGCAGGTGACTAGTGGGGTGCCTCAGGGATCTGTGTTGGGTCCTTTGTTGTTTGTCATGTACATCAATGATCTGGATGAAGGGGTGGTAAATTGGATTAGTAAGTATGCAGATGATACCAAGATAGGGGGTGTTGTGGATAATGAAGAGGATTTCCAAAGTCTACAGAGTGATTTAGGCCAGTTGGAAAAATGGGCTGAAAGATGGCAGATGGAGTTTAATGCTGATAAATGTGAGGTGCTACACCTTGGCAGGACAAATCAAAATAGGACGTACATGGTAAACGGTAGGGAATTGAAGAATACAGTTGAACAGAGGGATCTGGGAATAACCGTGCATAGTTCCTTGAAGGTAGAATCTCATATAGATAGGGTGGTAAAGAAAGCTTTTGGTATGCTAGCCTTTATAAATCAGAGCATTGAGTATAGAAGCTGGGATGTAATGTTAAAATTGTACAAGGCGTTGGTGAGACCAAATCTGGAGTATGGTGTACAATTTTGGTCGCCCAATTATAGGAAGGATGTCAACAAAATAGAGAGGGTACAGAGGAGATTTACTAGAATGTTGCCTGGGTTTCAACAGCTAAATTACAGAGATAGGTTGAATAAGTTAGGTCTTTATTCTCTGGAGCGCAGAAGGTTAAGGGGGGACTTGATAGAGGTCTTTAAAATGATGAGAGGGATAAACAGAGTTAATGTGGACAAGCTTTTCCCTTTGAGAATAGGGAAGATTCGAACAAGAGGACATGACTTTAGAATTAAGGGACAGAGGTTTAGGGGTAACATGAGGGGGAACTTCTTTACTCAGAGAGTGGTAGCGGTGTGGAATGAGCTTCCAGTGGAAGTGGTGGCGGCAGGTTCGTTGGTATCATTTAAAAATAAATTGGATAGGCATATGGATGAGAAGGGTATGGAGGGTTATGGTATGAGTGCAGGCAGGTGGGACTAAGGGAAAAAAGTTGTTCGGCACGGACTTGAAGGGCCGAGATGGCCTGTTTCCATGCTGTAATTGTTATATGGTTATTATATGGTTATAAGGTGCCAGTCTGTTTAAAGGGAGTGTGGGAAACAGAACCAGCTAGATTGTCAAGGAAGGGTGTGGAGCAAACAGACCCAGTACGTTTAAAAAAAGCATAAGAGGGGAATGTGGATATGGGGACAGCAGACATCACCTAGGGGAGCCAGATGCCAAATTATTGGGAATTCTGAATAGCAAATTATTGGAGGTTTTCTGTACCATCATCACAGATGAGGATAAAAGCTACTATTCATGGCATGAAGCCAACGTTTGGTAACATTGCTAACTGTATGGATAAATAATTGAATCTTTGAAATTGTATCACCATATAAAGTTGCTAACTTCGCAACTATGTAACCATAAATGGATGATATAGCGGTGCGGTAGACCATGCTACTGCTGCACAGCTTCAGTAACGTTGGTTCGATCTTGACCTTTGGTGTTTTTAAGTCTTCATGTTCTCCCTGTGATCATGCAGGTTATTCCTGGATGTTCTTGTTTCCCCCCCATGTTCTAAAGATGTGTTGATTAGTTAAAATGGCTGTAAAATGATTTCAATAAGGACATTGGGATATACAGTAACTACAATTTACTGTAAATTGCAGCACATGAATGGCAAGAGAATCAGGGAGGATCTGTGTGAGATAGAGGAGGTAATTAGGAAATTAGAAGAGAAATGTGACTGATGAAAGTGCTCTCAGATCTGGCATACACTCAATAGGGCAAATAGCCTCTTTTCATGCAATGGAAAATGTGATAAATTGCCTCATTAACATAATTTTCAAGTATGTAACTATAAAATTGTTAAATCTTAGTGACTGAAGTGCTCCTTTTCTGGTGCATTAATGGAACAGCATTTTCTAAGAAGTACTACCAAATCACAAAAATATTATATCACTGCGTTAAATTGTAAAGACCAAATGCCATCCAATCCTGATACTTTCAAGTTACCATTAATATAGAAAACAATGCATTTAATGTAATGTCACTTAATTCCCACAGCTATCAGTATTTCATGTTTAAATGCCTCAATTTTTTAAAATAATATTTTTATTAGAGGCATATACATATCGTAGTCAAAACACAATTTGTTATCAATTACCTATTGTTAAAAGCTGGGATGCCAGCTATCGTTAACTTACATTTGGAAACATTTCAATTTATGATTGCAATTCAAGTGACTTAGTTGTTACTGATGATGTACGATTGCATGACTTTAGTTATTTATTTGTTCTAAAATGATGATACCATTCAATTTGTAAATGTGTCGACACAGGAGAAAATGCTGATTCAGTCACATTCATTATTTGCTAACATCATAAAAGGTAATATGGTGTTCTGCATGTTCTGCAAGATTTCAACAATGGTATTAGGATATAACTACAATTTATGGCACTGGATTATATAGTGCAAATAGTGAGAATTACGAAGGCGTAGCCTTGCAACTGGTACCATGATGTCCAGTTCAATCCGTAGGACATGCTCATCCTTTATGGAAAGTCTGTTTTGGCGGACCAAGCCGAAGAGATCTTTATGGCTGGAAAGGCGACGCAGCAACGCACGAAGGGCTAGTCAGAGCACTAAAGATGACATGGCCATCCACTGCAGCCAAGAAGTCTCCAGCCATGATAATTTTTCATACCACTGGACTTCTGCGGCCGAGAGGGTGGGGTTGTTACAGTGCAACAGCTTCTCCATCTTAAACTCATTCACGCACAGGTTTTTGTGCAGCTCTTTTCTCTAGAAAATGTCCTGAGGCGATGGGTTAGGAGCAAAGCGACAGGTAGAGGTTACTACCGGGAGTCGAAGTTCTGAACCTGCATAGTTCCGAACCTGCACGTAGGCGGCCAATGGACCAGTGGTCGCTCTTCTTTGTACCAGGGCAGCAAGGAAGCATCCCATGGTGACTGGGCAGGCCTCTTCACCCTAGTAAGGGAGGGGATTGAAAAGGTGCCCTAAACATTGCCTGCCCTCAACGAACTGGCCAGCAAGCCGCAGCTGGCAGTTTAACCCTCACCTGCGGGCGAAACTATAAACAAAAAAAATTTCAAAGTCTACAAAGTATTTGTGCTTTCCAGCTTGCTCTATGGCTGTGAAACGTGGACCTTGTATAGGAATCACATCCGTTAACTTGAGAGGTTCCATAGACGCTAATTACGGTCCTTCATGGGCATTCGCTGGCAGAAAAAAGTGTCCAACCTAGAAGTATTGGACAGATCCACCTTCACAAGCATTGAGGCAATGATCCTTGAAGCTCACCTCCAGATGTGGAAGAACAGACTAGCCACTGTCCCTATTTCCACCAAGATGGGCATACCAGCAGCAGAGCGCTTACCACCAGGTGCTGATGAACACTGGCTGAACAGATGTCTCAACCAACTGCAAACCGGGGTCGGGCGGTCAAGGGTTACAATGCACAAATGGGGCTACATCGAGGGTACAACAACCTGTGACTGTGGCACACAGACCCAGGCAATGCGACACCTACTGCAATGCCCATTGCTAGATAATCCATGTACTACTGTAGACCTTGCACTTAACACTCCAATAGCGCAACGATGTGTACAGCAGTGGCGAGCCACTATATAGCATAAGGACATGAAAGATCAAAGCACAGCCCCGATGGACTAGGCACGTCATCAGGATGGATGAAACCCGCATGCCTCGACATGTCTTCTACGGCGTGCTCTCCCAGGGACAAAGGAAACGTGTGCGCCCAAGCAACAGGAAGCTTGCGCTAGCGACAGTACAAGCTGCTGCGCAGCAGTGCGAACAGTAGCCAGCAGCTTCGAGGAGCGCTGCCTAGAGCGACTTACCAAAGCCAGGGTGAGGAGGAAGGCTGCCGTCCAGAACCCGCCAACGGTGACCTTCATCTGCCCCCACTGCCCTCGAGTGTGCGGTTCACGAATTGGACTTGTGAGCCATGTCAGAACTCACCAAAATTGAGACTGCACAACCCGCCATCGTCATTACCGACGGGCCACCACCACCAGTGATATGAAAGTGAGGAAGAACAGTTTGTCCAAGGGGTCAATATTCACACTATTGGCCTCTTTTTTTCCATGTTCAGAAATATAGCAGGCATAATTTCAGAGAATGGCAGTAGACTCCAGGAAAGCATAGATACATTGCAGAGGGTTACACAAAAAGCTGGAGAAACTCAGCGGGTGCAGCAGCATCTAAGGGGCGAAGGAGATAGGCGACGTTTCGGGTCGAGACCCTACATTGCAGACGTTGTTGCACATCTGGCAAATTAAATTTAATGCGCAGAAGTTTGAAGAAATACATTTAGGGATAAATTTAGGAGAAATAACATAAATTAATTAGTGCAATTCAAGATTGCTGGAGCACAGAGATCTCAAATGAAAACAATATTTTTTAAGAGTAACTCCGTAGAGAAGCTGTACAAGATATTGTCAACAGCACATTTGGAGTACTGTGTACAGTTGTGGCTACCCTGTTGTAGGAAATATGTCATTAAATTGGAAAGATTGCAAAAAGATTTACCAGGCTCCGTTACTGGGTCTGGAGGGTTTCGTTGAAGTAGAGCCTGTAAAGGCTGGGTCTTTTTTCCCTGCATGTAGGGAACCAAGGCCAAGGGGTGACCTTGGTTTATAAATCATCAGTTACATATATAAGGTAAATAGCTACAGTCATTCCATTTACATGGTGAAGTTCTAAAACTAGAGGGCATAGGTTTAAGGTTAGAAGGGAAAATTGAAAAAGGACCCAAGAAGTACCATTTTCCCACGCAGAGGGTGGTGTATATATGGAACAAGTTGCCAGAGGAAATGGTGGGAAGGAACTGCAGATCTGGTTTAAACCAAAGAGAAGACACAAAAGACTGGAGTAACCCAGCAGGACAGGCAGCATCTCTGGAGAGTAGGAATGGGTAACGTTTCAGGTAGTAAGTAGTGGGAGAGTGGTTATAATAACATTAAGACACTTGGACTGGTACATGAATAGGAAAGATTTTGGAAGGATACGGGCCAGGGGCAGGTAAGTGGGACTAACTAACTTGGGAAACTTGGTCAGTATGGGCGAATTGGGTAAAATGTCCAGTTTCTGTGCTGCATAACTCTGACTCTATCTCCAAGTCTACATTTGAGTATTTATCTATTAGCCCAGTGAAGATAACTGTTTTAGGGTTGATTCTTCTATAGCTCTTTTCATATGGTCTAATGACTGCATATGATTCCCCAAGAGCCTTTGCTTCTTTTCCATTGGTAGTACCTTTGAATGCAGACAAGTAGCCATTAAGCTTGAGCAGTCAGTACCGTAAGCAGTGAGGTTTCAATTGTGCTGTAGCCTAGCAAAGAATGTTTATTATTCTGAGTATTCTAAGACAGTAAGTGGTAATCTCCGATATTAAGTTATAGTAAATTATAGACATTGCCAAATATTTGCAAGGTGATGGTAGCTACAATCTATATCCCAAACATTTAAAGTCAGTTATGACAAGATCTCTGACCCTTCACAATGCAGACAAAATATATTTTGGAATATTAACAAAAGTAGTTTTTAAATGTGTTAAGAAAACAATGACCCCTGAAATAGACCTTTTAGAAATCCCTTTCCTGTAAAGATATTTTTTGTGCATAGTTTAAACAAAAAGGAAACTTGAGAGGATGTAATTAATCAAAAATTACCTTTTCAACAGACAGATTCTGCCAATCATTTAATGTGCTTGTTGAAACATGTTTTTACATTAAAAGAAAGTTCATTTAATATCCTGAAACTACTTTGTATCAGTTTTGTAATTTAAATACCATAATCATGATAGTCTTATGTGAAGGAAGCCATATTCATTATTAATCTGTTATCTCCAGTAGTTTGGCTACATCTATTCAAGTTTCTAAAAATAATATGTAGCATTCATGTTAGTGTTATGTGACTACTGTTTTATTTTTTTAAAGGAAATGGAGTGAATATTGACTAATTGAAAACATACTTGGACAGTTCCATGCCCGTTTCATGTAATAGAATGAAACAAAATTTGCTTTAGTACATACAAACTAGGGCAAAAATATATTTAAACAAAAGATGTTTTGTACTTTAATATAACTGTTTTGCAAACAAGAAATGAAAACAGGAAAACAATTTTATACTAAACTAGACCAAGTGGGTCCCGTCCCCTCAACGCATGGTTGCCGGAGGGGGGTAAGGGGCGGCCTGCGGCGTCACACACACTAACCACACCCCACACACACTAACCCCCCCCCGATATTATATTAATATTATTCATTCGCTCCTTTTACCCTATCCCCTCCCTATCCACTCACGCATAGCCGCCAACTCGCAGGAGTGTCTAGAGAGGGAGAGGAGGGGGGGGGGGGGGGGGGGCAGAGAGAGAGGCAGAGACAGAGAGAGAGAGGCAGAGACAGAGAGGCAGAGAGGGGGGGAGAGAGAGGGGGGAGGAGAGAGAGAGGGGGAGCGAGAGATGGGAACGAGAGATGGGGAGAGAGATAGAGGGGGTGGGGGAGAGAGAGGGGGTGGGAGAGAGAGAGGGGGTGGGAGAATTCGGACACAAGGCAGGGAGTGGGGAGAGCCGAGTGTGGGGGGGGGGGACTTACCTGTCAGTTTGCTCCTCGGCCTGGCTAAGATGGCCATTCGCGGGTCCAGGCAGCGGGCGGTCGACGGTCAGGCGAGAGTAGGCTGCCTGCCCCTCTTTCGGGCCTACGTCCGTGCACGTGTGTCCCTGGAGAGGGAACACGCGGTGTCCATGGGGACGCTGGAGGCCTTCCGTCAACGCTGGTCACCGCGTGGGGTTGAGGCTATTATAAACAATGATTGTACTGTTGTACTACAATGATCTGTTCGTTATAGTGGGATTTTGATTATGTTTTTATGTGTTGTATTTTATGAATGTGTTGAATAAAGTTTTTGGAAAAAAAAAAGAAAAAAAAAAGGGGGTGGGAGAAAGAGAGGGGGTGGGAGAAAGGGGGGGGGGGGTGGGAGAAAGGGGGGGGGTGGGAGAAAGGGGGGGGGGGGGGTGGGAGAGAGAGAGGGGGTGGGAGAGAGAGAGGGGGTGGGAGAGAGAGAGGGGGGAGAGAGGTCAGGGGGGGAGCGGTCGGGGGGGAGTGGTCGGGGGGGTGACGTCACTCGCAGCGCGTGGTAGAAAGGCGCACGGAACAGAACCATTGTGACGTCATCGGTGAAAGAGAGGTTTCTAAATTCAAGTTTTTTCAAAATTTTGAAGATTTTCAGTAATAACTCGAGAAACAAAGCCTGAAATTGTCAGAAAAGGCGATTTTGGACTCCATAGGACAAATCTCAACTGAAATATGTAAAATTTGTTACTGTTACCGCGTTGTTTTTTTCACGAAGACGTGACAACACACAAACAAATAAACACACACTCACATCCAAGATCAGAGTTTTAGAAGTATAGAGATAAAACTATCCTTTTATCAGAGATCAATCCCACATACTTGTATTCTTTATCGTTTTCCACGAAACCTTTGAGAAACTACTTTCTCTCGTGAATCCATTCACACTTTTCACTTCATAGCCACTCAGATGAATAATTCCACAGTTACCTTTTTTTTAGAAGAATGTTTTGGAAGACTCATGTTTCAAATTCTAAATAACTGCACATAACTTTATTTCAGGAAATAGAAATATCCATTGTTCTGCAGGTTTCAATACATTCTCAGACAATAGAGCACTGATTTTCACGTAGTGCTCAATTCAGAAGCTTGCATTTATACAATGTCTTAAAGTAGTAAAATGCACAAGATGCCTCATGGACAATGTGTCCAATTTTGCATGACAATCCACAGTTGATATTAGGGCATGTGAACAAAATCTTGGTCATAGAGTCAGGTTTTAATAAGTGACCTAGAAGGGTAAAGAGGAAGAGATATTTACGGAAAGAATTCCAGACCATGTGTAACAGAAAACAAGAGAGAGGCAAGGCTAATGGGGGATGCATAATTTATAATTAGAGAAGTAGAAGGCTCTTGGATGTTATTGCTATTGGACTAAATGTTATTTAGTTACAAATATGATCTGATTTTTAATGACTATTTCTTTGAATTCAAGTAACTCAAATTGATGCCTCATCTGGAGAATGTACATTGCCTTGAGTTCCAAACTAATTGCGAGAAAAAGACATGTAGAACGATCAAATCATGCAGAAAGAAACTATTCAGCCTATGATGTCTGTAACATAGAAAGATCTGGGCTGATGAGTCCCACGTTCTCGCTCTCTACCTTTAACTTAGCAACATTTCCATTTTTTACTCAGTTCCATTTTGATAAATGTCAAAGTCTGTTTCGGCGATACTTTCATGCGATATACTCCAGATTGTATCAAAGTAACAAACTACAACCGGGGAGTCAAATTTGTCTGTATTGACGCCCAAAATCAAATCGACTATTTGGAAAGAACGTGAAGATTAATATGTGGAAGAATTGCTGCTCTTATATAGATAACACAGGCCCAGTGAGAGTAGCATAATTTATTGATTCTAGATCGTAGGTGCATGTATTATTCGAAACACAGGTGTATCACTGAAAGGTTTGTGGAACTTTGTTCACCTGAATGAATTGTAAAAATAAATCACATTTCAGCACTGAAGTAGTCGTAATTCAATTTAAAAGTAGAAAGAGCAATCTCTGGTAATATCAATGTATTTTAATAGCATGAAGAACACACTTTTCCTTTTTGTTTTAGAAACTCCATTGAGATATTTTTTCCCATTTCAGTGGATTTCGCTACCCTACAGTAGATTTAGCTACAAGGAAGTGAGATGGTCTAACAGCAGCCATTTTACAAAATTTTGACAATATTTGTTGAAATTACTAGTTAGGATAATGAAAGCTAATAAAACAGCCTGTAGTTTGCATAATAATACATAGGTACCGATGTCCTGCAGAACTATCGATGCTGTCCGTTTAAAGAAGTTGGAACTGTGTAGAGTATCTTAAGCATCATAAGCACATTCTACAGGAGCTTCCTTTGACGAGTTTCAGTACTTTATGCGGAAGGTATATTAATCTGATTGAAAAGTTTATCCTTAATAACTTGAGACATCAAACCATGTATCGCTTCTATGGTAGTCTTGCAGCTGAAAAACAGTACAAGTAAATAGAATAAATTGCAATTAGTAACATTGAATTTGATTTCAGCAGTTGATGATCACAGAAGCAGCCGCCAGTATTGGTTAAGTAGTTCAAAGAGCATTGAAAAGACAATAAACTGTTCCAGGAAAATAGGGCTTTGAATAACCTCTATATTACAAAATGATTTTTCCATTATTTTATTTTATTCTTCCGCTGTTTGCCCAGATAAAATTAGAGTTGTTTACGCCAAAGTAATATGTACATTGATTCTTCACTGCACTTTAATTCTACAGTATTAATCACATTTGTTTTGGGGAAAAAATTCCTAAGCATGCACACAAAATCATCATGTAAATGGTTTGGTGAGTTTAGATGCAAGATTTTAAAATGCATGTCGTTTTACCTATCTCGAGTAGCTTTGGCCAACTTGTCCTCAGATTTTCTGTCATGAGTGTCCAAACCAAGCATAAAACTACCTCTACCAAGCTGTGCTTCAGATTGTTCCAACTTTTCTGATAAATCAAATACTTGTCCTGTGGTATAATCAGCATTCTGTGGTGAAAAGTGCAGACGCAAGATAATTAATAAAATATCTCTAAAATACACCAGAGTAAAAACAATCCAGTAGATTTACACAATTTTGAGATAATTTATAATATAAATATTTTGAAAGAAACAACAGCATGAATAAATAACTTAAAAATGAGAAGTATTACATTCATGCATCATGGTCCAGGTATCCCAAATTCATTCTCCCCCTCTCACCATGATGTGCTCATTTGGCCTTAAATTTCTGCAAGCAACACTAAAATGGGGACAAGCATGATTTTTTTTCCCCAGGCATTTGACACTGCAACAAATAAAGATCAGCAACAGTTGGGAAAGTAGAACAAATAAATTAGATTAAGTACCCTAAATGGGGAAAGCACAGTTGCAAATTTAATGGATTGATTTCAGAACATTAATATCTTTGATTGAGCTTGTTTGAGTATTATGGGTGAACCTACACATAAAAGTGAGCCTGGAGCTCTCCATATTGGATGATGAAATATTACTAAAAATAGTAAAATGTTCCAAGAAGCTTCATAAGGACATCTCTAAACAAAATGCACTCCAAACAACATAAGATGTTAACATCCCAGATTCTCTGGTTAGAGGTGTAGCAACAGCAATCATTGCTGAAATTGGTGACAAAAGAAATAGACAACCAGAAGGATCTTGTGACATGGATATAATATTTTCCAATGTCAGTTACTATCATGGCTTTCAAAAGGATCACAAGCATCCTTCTTGAAAGACTTAGATCTGAACTGTAGTAGAGTGAATCTTCCTTTCATCCAAGGTTTCTGGTCAGGATAGACCCTAATTGTCTTTGTCAGAAAGCAGACTCGATTAAACCAATGATGACCAAGGTATACTCATTCAGTCTGGATGAAATGGTCCCCAACACATTCCCAGCCCACTGACTCAAGGCTGTCCTAAAGTAGACCTTTAGCCTCCTCAGATCACTGCCTTTGTTAATGGCTTGTGCTTCAAACTATATCTGTACATTGACAGGTGCAGCATCTGTCAATGAGGGTGAATGGTTTTGGAACAGCTCCACCAAGAAACTGCAGTGAATTGTGGACACAGCCCAGACGATCACACAAACCAACCTCCCTTCCATCGACTCCATTAATACCTCACGCTGCCTCGGCGAGGCCAGCAGCATAATCAAGGATGAGCCGCACCTTGGCCACTCCCTCATCCCCTCCCTCTCCCATCGAGGAAAAGATATAGAAGTGTGAAAACGCACACCTCCAGATTCAGGGACAGTTTCTTCCCAGCTGTTATCAGGAAACTAAACCATCCTATCACAACCAGAGCAGTTCTCAACTACTATCTATCTCATTGGGGATCCTCAGACTATCTTTGATCGGACATTACTGGCTTTACCCTGCACTAAACATTATTCCCTTATCATTTATCTGTGTGGTGGTATATGGGGAGTACATTCCTGATGTTTGCTTGATTGGACAGTTGGATTAAGTCAGCCAATATACATGTCTGGAAATCGTGATGAAAGATGCAGGCATGCCACGGAGTTGACAGATAAAGGACTAAAATGGAAAGAGTGTTTACTGACAGGAGGAGCATATCAATATATACAATAATATCTAATATTTTAATTTTCACATGATTAATTAATTATGTTTTAAAGATGGGTTGCACTACAATTTTGTATCATCTGGCAATTTAAAACACCTCGAGGTTTGCATCAGGAGCAAAGGGAAAAAAAGGAGGGCTGTAGGGCACAATTACTGCCTGATAATTAAGAAGCCCTTCCACTCTTTTTCCTCCCCACTAACCAGTCTGAAATGATTGGTTCCAAAGGAAGAATGCTTTATGCAATTGCTTTTCCTTCAATATTATTCTGCTCTGGTAATACAGGTGCATATCATGTCGAATAATATGAGGTAAAACAAAAATGTCTGCAAGTGATGGATCTAGGAAGTGTTGCAATAGTAAAATAGTAGAATACATTTTCGCACTATCTTCAGCGCCATTTGAAAAATGAATCAAATCAGAAATAAAGATAACTCACCGTAAGTAGACTTGAAGAACTGAGTGTGTTGACCCAATACTTATTCCATAGGAGTTCAAGTAGTTTACGATCCAGAGATGATTTAAAATATGTAACTTCAAGAGCATAATACCTAAAATTAAAAACAAACTTCAACATGTAACTAAAACATTTTGACCACATATAATCAGTATACTGTGCCCACTAAGATGTGAAATACATTGATGATTCTCCAATTTCCTTTGCTATTTATTCACAATACCTTCATTCAGCTGGAAGAAGCTAGGTACTGAACTTTCATTTCAACAACTTTAAAAATTCCTTTCACTTAATGTTAAATGGAAGGTAAAATTTGCTTGTCAATACTCAGGACTGCACAGAAAATACTTTACCTTGGTCCACAAAGAAGCTCATAACATAGGCATTAGTCTTGCACATAATCTTTAAGATATGAAGGTCTCAACTATTGCTGATTTGTGTACCAGGTTTACTTACAAAGGTCACCGAGTATGGGCAAAGCATTTTTGAGATGTTGATGCTGCGAGCTCAAAGATTTTCTTTCTTGATTTATAAACAAAAAAAAATTGCCCTGGAATGACTAAAATCCATGAAATAACTAATAGAATATAAAGAAAAGAAGATGGCCATTCATGATTTGTATCATTCCTTTCCAAATATACATAGTGATTGTGCCTCCACACTTTTGGGGAAGAGGTCAGGCCTCAGGGAAATTAATAAAAATATACAAGGTAATCTGTTGTGCTTAGCTGCAGTTATGTTAAAATGTAACATTGTAAAGGAAATAAGAATATTAAGTTAACATATTATCATTAAACAAATGCACTAATGGAATCTAATTCGTAGATTATTACTTACTGTTTGCAGTGCACACCAAAATCCTCTATTTTGTTAAGTGGAATAGTCTGGTATTCTGAAGGACCTTCATCAGGTGGTTTATAACCCTAAATATTAAATTATGTAATATTTTTAATATACATTAAGTTCTGCATAAAAATGTTCTGCTTAGTTTTCCTCTGCGTACATGTAGAATTAAACAAACGATGTACGTTTCATTTAAACAAATTTTAGCAACTACAAATAAAATGAACACGTATATGCTAGAAAAAAAGCAATAATTTGTGTCCAGTTGAAGAAAAAAAAAGAGGTAAGCCAAAATGGCAGCAGAAAAGAACAAAAGGGTGCCAATTCATGATTTTGTTACTTCTAGCATGATCATTCCAAAGCTCTTATGGGCAATTGCTGCATTTCATCAGTCACAACGTTAATTCATTCAAAACAGTGGCATAACTTAGGATGCATGAAGCTCCATTCATCCATCTCTCCTGTCTTCACTAATCCACAATGGCTCCTAGCTTTCTCAGTTTTCTTCTCCACTTCTAGAATACTTAGAGATCACTTTTCTAATTATGGACTTTACTCATCTCTGATTTTACTGTTTCCATTGTACAAAAACAGGCTTTCATTTGCATAGATTCTTAGTGTTCAATTTCCACTTTTAAAGCTATATACCACTCTAATTCTTATAATGCAACTTGTCTAAACTTTTGTCATCATATCTCAAATGCCTGTTTGTTTATATGCATTGGTGAAGCACCTTGAGAGATTTCATGTAATTCTTCTTCTTGCGTTTGAGGCAGCAGAGGTTATGTAACGCCCTCCAGGCGCTGTAGCCAGTTCAATGTCCTGTTGTCGAATGCCGTGAAGTCTACCCCTTTACCAGGGGTGCGGAGGACAGCTCAGTCGAAAATGACGTGCTGCGCAGTTTGCTGGTCTTCTCCACACACGCAGGGTGCTGATGAACGCAGCCCCCAGCGATGCATGTTGGCATTGAACCGGCCGACCCCTGTAATGAGCCGGTTCAGGGCGACCTACTCTTTGCGGGGCAGGTCCGAGCCAGGTGGGGCTGTGGTGTTCTGTGCAACAGTGAATTGAAGAGGTTGCAAAGTTTGTTCCCAGTTGGTTTTCCATGCTCCTAGTATGTTGAAACCGGAACCACATAGGGTTGCTGCGTGACGGGAGAAGGGGCGCCGAGATGACAGGCGTTGAGGTCCCAGTTGCTGCGAGTCCTGGGCGAGGTGCTGTAAAGGATGTTTGGCGTACGAGGGGGCCTTGCACACCAGCCTGTGGGTGAAGTACTCTCTGCGAAGCTTGGCGGGTGCGATACCTGCGAGCACCGGCAGAAGATCCGTCGGAGTAGGACGTAGGCAGCCGGTGATGGTGTCTGTTGAGGATGGCATCTAGCTTGCTAGTATGAGCGCTGCTGCACCATGCTGGGGCGGCGTACTCAGTGGTGCTGTACACGAGTGCAAGAGCACTGGTTCGGAGAATAGATGTCCTGGCGCCCCATGACGAACCAGCCAAGCAACGCAGGAGGTTGTTCCGCACCGAGACTTTAGCACAGAGAGCTTCAAGGTGTTGCTTGTAGGTCAGCTGCCGATCTAGTTTCACCCCGAGGTATGTAGGAAATGGGTTATAGGGTAAGGGTGACCCATTGAGGGTGACGGTTAACTGGCGTTGAGCTTCTTTGTTGTTCTTTGTTGTTCAGGTGAAAGGCCGTTCTGGTGGTTTTTGCCACACTCAGTTTTAGTCTCTAGGTCTTAAGGTAGCCCGCGACAAGTTCCATATCCGCCGAGAGCACATCCTCCACGTTTGCCCAACTCCTGTCCGAATGCAGAAGGGCCAAGTCATCTGCGTATCCATACTGGCACGAGGTCGTGCGTGGCAGATCGCTGATATAGAGATTGAAGAGCATGGGGGCCAGTGCCGAGCCTTGGGGGACTCCGTTTATTAGCCGTCGCAGTCAGCTAGATTGTCCGTTGCTGATCTCGAGTATAAAACTGCGGTTGGCAAGGAACAGCACTAAATGTAACTAAATGTGCTATGAATGAAAGTTGTTTTTGAAAGAGGCCCAAAGCAAATGCAAACATCAGATATTGTCATCAAGATTTTCTTTTAAAGAGCCATTAACAAGACGTTGCAGACAATCCTGGTTACATTTATTTTAAGTTCTCAGTTAAATTTTAATGTAACAAGAAATAGAACCATGTAGATTCTCTGGTCTGTGCAGTTTCCTAATCTCAGGCAGAGAGCTGATAAAGATATTACAATTGGTCTGATCATCCAAGATGGAGTTGGTGGGTGAAAAAAAGTCTGATAGAGTTCCTGATTTGATTATTATTCAGCAATCTCAACCAGAAGTTTTAACAAGGTGAAGACTTCCCATCTTCAATGACAATCATCCTCTCTATGTCCATGAACATAAAATAGCCTACTGACTGATTTGGTCTGTATACAAAATATTGGCATGAAATCCATAAATTTTCTGTCTTCAGGAAAGAAAAAGGGAGAAAATGGACACAGAAGGAAATAAAACATTTACCTTGGGATATGTCCTGAAAGCTCCTAGGTTTACTTTCCCAGCTGATATTGTTCTTGTAGGGTCAATCTAAAAACTCAAAAGGTATTAATTCTGAATAAAACATTGCGAAAATAAATGTAAAATGTTTATGCACATTGTACAAGAATAATTCACTGGAACACTTTACAATCTAAACCATTGCACCATCTGTATATATATTAAATGTAGTACTTTTTTCCCCCTAACAATTGAAGCAAATACGGTTATAATGATGGAAGTCTATATTTACGAGATTAAAATATTACATTGGAAATAATTTTGGTAATACAACACAATATTTTAAACAAAGTGTAAAAATTCATTAAGGTAGTAATGTGGTAAATCACAGATATATGCAGTTGTGAAAAAATTACTGTATAATATGAAATGCATACATTTAATACAAGAGAACAATTGTGGAGTTGTAAGTTTACAATGCTGTCTTCACAACAATTCTCGAGTTTGAACTGCAACACTTTTCTGCTTTTACCCTGCATTCTTAGATTTCAACCACACAAACTGATAACATTTGCCACCAAAATTGAAAGTGAAATGCAAAAACAATAGTAATGGCTCCGTATTTTATCAAAGCACTAACACTTACAGAGTAAAGAATATAAAGAATGGTGTAAATGATTGGTGGAATTGCAAAGCCATAAGCAGTGGTGCGTTGTAATAAATGAACAAGAACAAATTTCAACAATTTAGAATAAAGAACCATAGATCAATAGAAATCTGAATTAATCTTGTATAAATGTACCAATATAATAATGGTAAATAAGATTGTTCAATATGTGTTACGGTGAAGGTGAAAAAGGAGAGTGAGTTATGTGGTCACTGAGATCAGAAATGGAGCAGCAGTTTTCTCTTTGGGTGGAACTTACAAAACAAGGCTTGGACTGGCTTTCTCTTCCACCATAGCATTTTGGAGAAAGTACGACATTAATATACTTGAGTACGTACGGAAATCAAAGGGAAAGCAAAAATTAAAAGGCAAGCAAATATAAAGAAAATCAGACGGAGAAGCAAAATACTAGAGAGGTTTGCATTTTACATGTATAATGTACAAAAGTGTTATGAATTGTTCTATATACATAAATATACAAAAGTATTGTGAGTTCAAGTAGTCAGCCACAGATCCAACTTGCCTTTGAGTGGTACAATGAGGCCAGAGACCAAAACAAAATTTCCCACTACCAAAATATGCAAGACAATAGACAATAGACAATAGGTGCAGGAGTAGGCCATTCGGCCCTTCAAGCCAGCACCGCCATTCAATGTGATCATGGCTGATCATCCCCAATCAGTACCCCATTCCTGTATTCTCCCCATATCCCTTGACCGCTATTTTTAAGAGCCCTATCTAGCTCTCTCTTGAAAGCATCCAGAGAACAAGAGGGAAATAATAGGGAGAAAACAATGAGATATAATACACTTAAGAAAGACAAAATGATTATAAGGGCAAGAATGGGCTACCAATTTTCTTTTGACCAACTAATTCTAGTTTGAAATATTTAAAACATACCAAATTTGGGACAATGAAAACTAAATATAATATGAATATGCAAAAGTTGAATTACAATTTTATAATCAATGAATGAACAACATATTGTCATTAAAATTGATTCAATCTGGAGACAGAAGAAGATATAAAGCAGTAATCATTTAAAAATATTTATATTTTGGTCATTTTCAAATTTATCCTTTTATAATGGAAATGACTGCATCATCAAGGTCAGGTTATACATTGCAGTTATTTGTAATATAAATCAAAGGTACATTTAAGTGGGAAAAAGGTAGGCACATTCAAGATTTTTAGTATTTAACTCACATAAAAAGAGGTCAGATATAAATGCAAAGTACATACCACCACTGCTACAAATGGTTCTTGGAACTGTTGATTCAACATTTGAGTACTAACATCAATTCCTGAAAGCCAACATCCATAACCTGGATGACTGTGATACCAACCAATTGCATTTTCAAGACGTCCAACCTAGATGGTTGCAAAATAAATTTAAATAAAGACATAGTACGTAGAGAATTAATTATCTTTCAATCACAATAAAACAAACAATTTGTTTAAAACTGAATATGGCAGAAATAGCAGCTGTTGGAAATATTGGATAAGAACATTACATAGATAAAATTTGACAGGTCAGTTAGCATCTGCAACACGAAAAGATGGATTCTGCTCTCCTCTGGCAGTCCATCAGAACAAGGACGACTTGCTTACATTACAATTCCACGGCTTCTGAAATGCAGATTCAATAGATTCTGGAAAGAATGCTTGTTTTGGATAATGTAGCCCATCAAATCAAGCTTGTTGAATGTGATCAGAGCCCCTTGAGGAACATGGCGTGTGCAAAACACTGATGTTGGTTCACCTAGTCTGCCTGTGGATTTGGAGCAACATGATGGCAACAGTGCTGGAGGTACATCTCCAATGCCTCGAGGCATAGCCTTGCTTGACGCCAGTGTACATCAAGATTGAATCCATGGTTGGTCTAATGATAAGGATCATGGCTTGCATGTGATCAAGCAGCAGCTGGAGGATGACAATGTCAGTCAAATCTGAGAAACAATGTTCCATAATCCCAAAGGTTTTGTGGGATTAAAAAAAAGACTATCGTTATATTTTAAGGAAGGAGGGAAAGTGAGGAAAATCACTGACTGAAAAAGTGATGGGGGTCTGTAATTCACTCCTGACAGGGTAAGTGAGGCAAAAACCCTTGTTAGCAAAATGATATGTCGTGGGACAATTGGTGAAAAATGCAATGTCTCAATAGCTCTTTTTTGGCCAGAATGAATGAAATGGGCAGACCAGTCTTCTGTGCCTTGTTTTTCTACATTCTGTTCTTTTCCACAATTCTCTGTACAGATGTTGATTAAGTTGATGAAAAATAATATTTTGTATTGACATGAAAATACTTTTGTGTGTTCCGTCTCATTTTAATAGTAAATATCAGTGATAGGAATAGGATTAAATACGAATAGTCGAGTGATTGAGATTATTTAGAGTGTGCAGTCAATGCCAAATTATTCCTGGATTTGTTAGTTTCTAGGGTTTGCTCGTTTCAAACCAGTATTCTTTCCAAGATATAAAATATGAAAACAAATAATAGTACACCTAAATTTCAGTCATAATTCTTGGTAATGATTTTAAAGTATTTCCAATGAAACTTATGTTTTACAGAACACATCTTAAAACTTCATTAGAATTTGAGTCCATCACCTGTCAGCAGCTGATAAACAGCACCACCTGCTGGCTCAAACCATTTTTGCGCACTTGTTTAAAGTTGAAATATATTTGAGTACAAATTAACATTATTCCTTAAAATCCAAGAAATACAAGGAACTGCAGATGTTGGCTTCAGTAATATGCAAGCCTGATTACACCCAACTTGTAAGTATATACATCATATTTATGTCAGTTACTGCAGACCTAAAAAGTCATTCAGGTGCTATAAGGGCGAAGTGCAACTGCAAATCTGGATTGGAAATACCAGGAACATATTTAAATTAGGACTGCCACTTCCCTGGACTGTGTCCTTTTACATCTAAATAATGTTTTAGAAACATTGATAAACTTCACTCTGATTAAAGGATTTTATTCACCTTTTGTTTCCACACGTGTATATTGTCTAATTACAAGGAACTACAGATGCTGCTTTACAAAAAAAGACACAAAGTGTTGGAGTTACTGAGCGGGTCTGGTAGCGTCTCTGGAGAATGTGGATAGGTGATGTTTCGGGTTGGGACCTTTCTGCAGACTGATTGTGGTGGTGGTGGGGGGAGGGGTGGGAGATGGAGGGAGGAGAGAAAGCTGTAAGAGTGGAGGGGCAGGACAAATTTGGCAAGTAATAGGTGGATGCGGGGAAGATGTGTTTTGGATAGGCAAATGGTTGGACAAAAGCTCAGAATGGAAAAGACAAATGGTGAGATAGGATTGAAGAGTTGCGAATTGTTAAGTCAGAGAAAGGAATGTAGGTGAAAGGGGTCTGGAAATAGGTGCGAGTCCATGTGGGGGAAGAGGGAAGAAGTGGGGGGGGGGGGGGGGGGAAAGTGGGGTAGGTTTGGTTAGTTACTTAAAACTGGATATTCTCACCATTCTCCTGCACAGATTTAAACAAGTTCCCATGACTTCTCTCTGACCATAAGTCATGTTGCAAGCTAAGTTACAAGCTTATTCGGAGATTGATTCCTGCACAAGTACACACAATAGGACGGCAGTGGCGCAGCGGTAGTCGCTGCCTTACAGCGTCAGAGACTAGTTCAATCCTGACTACAGGTGCTGAGTGTATGGTGTTTGCACGTTCTCCCAATGACCGTGTGGGCTTTCCCCTGGTGTTCTGGTTTCCTCCAAACGGTTAATTGGCTTTGGTAAAAAATTGTAAACTGTCCCAAGTGTGTAGGATAGTGCAAGTGTACGGGGTGATCGCTGGTCAGCAAGGGCCTTCTACCGCGCTGGAGACAAATATGTACCTTTATGAGAAAACGTGAGCACTAATTAAATATCAACTTCTAGGAATTCTAGTGTTTAACAGAGAAGGATGAATATTTTCTTTGCTGAACATTTTGTTTACAGATATCAAATTCTTGCTAGTGTAATCTGGCAGCGAGGAGTCTTAAAAGAGGAAGGGAAAGGGGGAGAAAAAGGAAGTGCAGTCAGGAATTTATATGCCTGGCTGAGTTTTCTTTGCTTCATGTTGAATGCAAAGTTATCAGCATTTTGATTTTATGAAACATAACGGGATAGCAAACTAACATTGTGGCTACATAGACTAGATAATGTTTTCACAAAGCGGTGTTGGGTAGATATATTAAAAGTAATCTGTAAGAATGTAACTCTTGTTAGAAAAACTGAAATTGTGGAATTTCATTTGTGTCAAAATAGAAAAGACAGCAAATTAAGCAAATTGACTAATTATGAGAAATTTGACCAATGAGAAAGGAACGGACTAAATAGTCATCATGCACAGATTACATTTGATTCTAAAGAACGTAGCCCAGATTTTTGTGATGAATGAGCAGTGAGAGCTGTTAATTACACATACCCAAAGACTTATGCACAGGAAGTTGCAGTAATTATAATTTCATTTCTGCTCAGGGCATTTGGGAGTTAGCAAACAGACCAGGCTACTGCAACTTGTTAATCATCTTGAAAAATCCTGACTGAAGCATGCAGATTTCAAATCAGGAAGTGCAAGACAGAATATTTAATTTAATGCTACATTACGTAGAATAGCAAAACAAAGAGAAAAACAAGATGACATTGAGGAAGAGAGAAGAAAACAAAATAAATTATTGCTGGAGTATTAAGGTAATTAAGCTGTGAAGAATGAGACTACATAGCTGTAAAGCATTTTAATTTTCAGTGCTAGGGAAATTGTTTGGAAATAATTGAGACTAACATGCCATTAACATTTACATGAAGTTGTCCAACAACTTTAGGCTGTGCACGCCACACGAAAGAAGAAGACCATTTACTTGCATGAATCTAAAAGCCATATGCATTTCTGATTTATTTTATAGGCAAGTATCACTGTTCGTACCTTGCTAATATGAAAATGTAATTCTGCTGGGAATTACTAATGACTTGAAGAAGTATTTGATTCCCTGATCAAGACAATGGTGTAGCATGGCTTCTGAAGGAACAGGGAATCGTGGACGGAAACTTCCTATTGATTTTACAAGGAGAAAAGGGCAGCACAGTCACACAGTGGTGGAGTTGCTGCCTTACTGCGCCACAGACCCGGCTTCGATCCTGACTACGGTTGCTGTCTGTATGGAGTTTGTATGTTCTCCGTGACTGCTTTAGCAAAGGGATTGCTGTGTGCTCTGTTTCACAGAGACACGGCTTACCTCCAGCTCCGCAGACTCAGCCGTCCAGACTGAAGGTTTCTCCATCCAACATAACGCAGGCATCGGGGAATGAGAGTGAGGAGGAGGCGTCTGCCTCATGGTCAACTCCGCGTGGTGCTCAGATGTGGCAGTGTCTAATTCCTGCTCTGGAACATCTGGCGGTGAAGTGCCACTCCTTTTACCTCCCGAATGAATTCACCTCCCTCATCCTGACCACGGTCTACATCCCACCCCAGGCAGACTGGAGAAGCTGCACGCCATAGAAACATAGAAAAATAGGTGCAGGAGTAGGCAATTTGGCCCTACGAGCCAGCACCGCCACTAAATATGATCATGGCTGATCATCTAAAATCAGTACCCTGTTACTATTTTTTTCCAATATCCCTTGATTCCTTTAGCCCTAAGAGCCAGATCTAACTCTCTCTTGAAAACATCCAGTGAATTGGCCTCCGCTGCCTTCTGTAGCAGAGAATTCCAGATTCACAACGATCTAGGTGAAGAAATATTTCCTCATCTCAGTCCTAAATGGCCTACCTCTTTTTCTTATACTGCGACCCTTGGTTCTGGACTCCTACAGCATTGGCAACATTTTTCCTGCATCTAGCCTCTCATCCTTCTACATTCCAGTGAATACAAGCCCAGTCGACCCATTCTTTCATCATATGTCATTCTCACCATCCCGGGAATTAACCTGGTGAATCTACGCTGCACTCCCTCAATAGCAATAATATCCTTCCTCAAATTAGGAGTCCAAAATTGCACACAATGCTCCAGGTGCAGTCTCACCAGGGCCCTGTACAACTGCAGTAGGATCTCCATGCACCTAAAATCAAATCCTCAATGGTCAACAAGCACCAGTCAGCATACCCCAAAGCCTTTACCATCACAGTCGGGGATTTCAACAAAGCCAATCTGAAAATATCACTCCCAAACTACCACCAACATGTCTTCTGCAGCACCAGAGGATTAAACACCCTTGACCACTGCTATATGATCATCAGAGATGCCTATCGCTCCATGCCTCACCCTCATTTCGGGAAATCCAACCAAAGGCTTCTTCCTGCATACAGGCAGCAACTGAAGAGCGCAGCAACTGAAGAGCGCACCCCCAGCAGTGAGGACTACACAGAGTTGGTCAGGGGAGACAGAGGAGCAACTACAGGACTGCTTGGAGCCAGAAGACTGGGCAATGTTCAAGGACTCGGCAACGGACCTGAATGAATATGCCACAGGTGTTACAGACTTCATAAGGAAATGGGTGGAAGACTGTGTTCATACCAAAAGCCATCTGAGTGTTTCCTAACCAGAATCCTTGGATGAACCAGGAAATCCTCATTCTTCAGAGGATCAGATCCCAGGCATTCAGGTCTGTCGACGCAGAGGTGTATAAGAAGTCCAGATATGACTTTGACAAGGCCATCAAAAAGGCCAAAAGGGATTCGTTCTAAGCTGGCGGATGAGGCAGATGTTCGGCAACTGTGGCAGGGCTTGAATGACATCAAGGTAAAATCAGGAGGCAGCTCATGCGACAACGAAGCATCACTCCCTGACAAGCTCAATGCGTGCTACACATGCTTTGATGGGAGAACACTGATTTGCGTATCCAAGCCCCCATACGCCCTGTTGGTATTACATACACAGTTACAGAGGCTGATATCAGAAGATCCTTCGAGGGACGGGGGGGGGGGGGGGGGGGGTGAACCCTCGGAAAGCGTCTGGACTAATTGAGTTCTCAAAACCTGTGCAGATCAACTGGCTGGAGTTTTTACGGACGTTTTCAACCTCTCATTATTGAGGTCTGAGGTTTCCACCTGCTTTAAAAGGGTATGAATAATACCAGTGCCCAAGAAGAATAAGGTGACATGCCTCAACGACTATCGACAGGTGGCATTAACGTCTCTGGTGATGAAGTGCTTTGAGAGATTGGTTATGGTGCATATCAACTCCTATCTCATTTACGGAGATTTGTAAAAACGTATTAGCAATTGAGCTTTTGAAATTTGCCATGAATTTTTTTTTAAATTTGTAAGCAGAACTGTGAATGTGAAGTAAAATAATTTCCATATAGAGCAACAAACAATCTGATGGAGGAACTCAAGCAGCTTCGGTGGATTCAGAATAAGGTACCTGACCAAAACATCAATTGTCCATTTCTCTCCACAGATGCCGTCTCAGCCTCTGAGTTCATCCAGCAGGTTGTTTGTTGTTCCAGATTCCAGCATTTGCAGACTCTTGTATTTCTAATTTATTTCATATAACAGACTGGTACTGGGAAATAATATGCAGAGTGTTTCAACAGCACCATCCAAAACCAGGATCTGAACAAAATGATCAAATCCACAAACGTGGGTAAAATGCAAGTTCCTCTAGTAAATAAGTAGTTAACGATAATTGCTATAATAAAAATGACAATAATTTATTTCTGTAATTTTTTTTGAACTCACTTTGCTGGTGAAATACCAGTTTGAGGCATAAAAACAATTTAACATATTTTAAGCGAGATGAGTGTTTTACAAAAAGCCAATGACCAAACCCAGCAGACTCGGGTATTTATATAGGATATTACTATCACAAATCTAGACACAGGAAAATTATATAAACACATTTAGAATGGGGAGGAATTTACAATATTAAAACTTTGTATAAAGCTTTTGGCATCATCCTGTTGGTATATCTAAAATATGATTAACAATTGGAAATAGACTTTGTGCACATTACTCATGCATTAAAATAAAGTTTTTGAGCTAGATTTAAAAACAGTAAAGTTAATTTGTACAGTGCTTTATTAAACTACATAAATTTATAAAGAAGAAAACTATAATTATAAACCTACCTGCTTAGCATTTTCTATATAAGCAGCCATATATTCATAAGCAGCAGCCTGAGCATTGACTCTGGTCTCTGTCCCTTCCACTGGGAGAGCAAAACTGTCCATTATGATCATTGTTTCTCCATCTACTTTTCCGAGCATTAAACCCATCACTTCCAAGTTTCCACCTGACCTGGCATGCATCACCATCTTCAAAAGTGCGAGAGCTGAGATTTTACAATACTTGAAGTAATGATGGCTGCAAAAAATAATAGATGATTAGAAAGAAAAATCAACTTCCATTTTGCAGAAAAGTAAAACAAAATAATGGAAATCTGAAATAAAAGCAGCATATGTGGAAAAAATTCAGGTCACAATTCAGGTCATTGACACTTGATGGATCTTCAATCTAAAACGTTGGTTCTATTTTTGCTTCTACAGATACTGTCTGACCTGCTACAGAATTACAGATGCTAAATTGCTCTCACAATAACTGCATTAATCTTGATTTTACAAAGGTTTCAAAGATAAATAACTAAAACAAAGTTGATTAAACATACAAAAATTCTTGATATTCCTCAATGTTTGTTTTTTAAAAAAAAGATCAATGACAAAATGAAAGTTAATTGCTAGAGCATAAAAGACAAAATACCATTATTCCTTATGTAGGCACAGTAGTTTATATGCGTATACCAAGATTCCGCAAACACTGGTATTGCTTTAAGAGAGCGATTGCTGACTACATTGAGAAAATGTTCATTGTGTTATGGAATCTTTTCTGGTCACCAAAACAGTTCAGTCAAAAGACCATCTCCAAAAATGTAGCATTTCCACAATGTCGCACTGAAATAGCAGCTGTGCTCACGTGAATAGACTTCAGATCGTAGCAGTGTTAAAATTTCACCAATGGCTGAACAACAAACCAGTTACAATCATCTTAGCATATTTATTTAAGAATCAAAAAGCTTTGGATTCATAGAAACTAGGTGCAGGAGTAGGCCATTCAGCCCTTCGAGCCTGCACTGCCATTCAATATGATCATGGCTGATCATCCAACTCAGTATCCTGTACCTGCCTTCTCTCCATACCCTCTGATCCCCTTAGCCACAAGGGCCACATCTAACTCGCTCTTAAATATAGCCAATGAACTGGCCTCAACTACCCTCTGTGGCAGAGAGTCCCAGAGACCCACCACTCTCTGTGTGAAAAAAGTCCTTCTCATCTCGGGCCTAAAGGATTTCCCCCTTATCCTTATGCTGTGACCCCTTGTCCTGGACCTCCCCAACATCGGGAACAATCTTCCTGCATCTAGCCTGTCCAACCCCTTAAGAATTTTGTAGGTTTCTATAAGATCCCCTCTCAATCTCCTAAATTCTAGAGAGTATAAACTGAGTCTATCCAGTCTTTCTTCATAAGACAGTCCTGACATCCCAAGAATCAGTCTGGTGAACCTTCTCTGCACTCCCTCTATGGCAATAATGTCCTTCCTCAGTTTTGGAGACCAGAACTGTACGCAATACTCCAGGTGTGGTCTCACCAAGACCCTATACAACTGAAGTAGAACCTCCCTGCTCCTATACTCAAATCCTTTTGCTATGAAAGCTAACATACCATTCGCTTTCTTCACTGCCTGCTGCACCTGCATGCCTACATTCAATAACTGGTGTACCATGACACCCAGGTCACGCTACATCTCCCCTTTTCCTAATCTGCCACCATTTAGATAATAGTCTGCTTTCCTGTTTTTGCCACCAAAGTGGATAACCTCACATTTATCCACATTATACTGCACCTGCCAAACATTTGCCCACTCACCCAGCCTATCCAAGTCACCTTGCAGTCTCCTAGCATCCTCCTCACAGCTAACACTGCCCCCCAGCTTAGTGTCATCCGCAAACTTGGAGATATTGCCTTCAATTCCCTCATCCAGAGTCATTAATGTATATTGTAAATAGCTGGGGTCCCAGCACTGAGCCTTGCGGTACCCCACTAGTAACTGCCTGCCATTGTGAAAAGGACCCGTTTACTCCTACTCTTTGCTTCCTGTTTGCCAGCCAGTTCTCTATCCACATCAATACTGAACCCCCAATGCCGTATGCTTTAAGTTTGTATACTAATCTCTTATGTGGGACCTTGTCGAAAGCCTTCTGGAAGTCCAGATACACCACATCCACTGGTTCTCCCCTATCCACGCTACTAGTTACATCTTCGAAAGATTCCACAAGATTCGTCAGACATGATTTACATTTCGTAAATCCATGCTGACTTTGTCCAATGATTTCACCACTTTCCAAAGGTGCTGCTATCCCATCTTTAATAACTGACTCTAGCAGTTTCCCCACTACCGATGTTAGACTAACTGGTCTGTAATTCCCCGTTTTCTCTCTCCCTCCCTTCTTAAAAAGAGGGGTTACGTTTGCTACCCACCAATCCTCAGGAACTACTCCAGAATCTAAAGAGTTTTGAAAGATTATCACTAATGCATCCACTATTTCCGGAGCTACTTCCTTAAGTACTCTGGGATGCAGCCTATCTGGCCCTGGGGATTTATCGGCCTTTAATCCATTCAATTTACCCAACACCACTTCCCGACTAACCTGGATTTCACTCAATTCCTCCTTTGACCCGCGGTCCCCTGCTATTTCCGGCAGATTATTTATGTCTTCCTTAGTGAAGACGGAACCAAAGTAGTTATTCAGTTGGTCCGCCATATCCTTGTTCCCCATGATCAACTCACCTGTTTCTGACTGCAAGGGACCTATATTTGTTTTTACTAATCTCTTTCTCTTCACATATCGGGGAATTACAGACTGCAAAAAACTTTTGCAGTCAGTTTTTATGTTCCCTGCCAGTTTTCTTTCATAATCTATTTTTCCTTTCCTAATTAAGCCCTTTGTCCTCCTCTGCTGGTCTCTGAATTTCTCCCAGTCCTCTGGTATGCTGCTTTTTCTGGCTACTTTGTACGCATCATCCTTTGCTTTGATACTATCCCTGATTTCCCTTGTTATCCACGGATGCACTACCTTCCTTGATTTATTCTTTTGCCAAACTGGGATGAACAATTTTTGTAGTTCATCCATGCAGTCTTTAAATGTCTTCCATTGCGTATCCACCGTCAACCCTTTTAGAATTGATTGCCAGTCAATCTTGGCCAATTCACGTCTCATACCCTCAAAGTTACCTTTCTTTAAGTTCAGAACCATTGTTTCTGAATTAACAATGTCACTCTCCATCCTAATGAAGAACTCGACCATATTATGGTCACTCCCAAGGGGGCACGCACAACAAGACTGCTAACTAACCCTTCCTCATTACTCAATACCCAGTCTAAAATAGCATGCTCTCTCGTTGGTTCCTCTACATGTTGATTTAGATAACTATCCCACATCCATTCCAGAAAATCCTCTTCCTTAGTGCCCCTGCCAATTTGATTCACCCAATCTATATGTAGATTGAAGTCACCCATTATAACTGTTTTGCCTTTGTCGCAGGCATTTCTAATTTCCTGTTTGATACCATCCCCAACTTCACTACTACTGTTAGGTGGCCTGTACACAACACCCACCAGAGTTTTCTGCCCCTTAGTGTTTCACAGCTCTACCCATACCGATTCCACATCCTCCAAGCTCATGTCCTTCCTTTCCATTCCAATCTCATGTCCTTCCTTTCCAATCTCCTCTCTAACCAGCAACGCTACCCCACCTCCTTTTCCTTTCTCTCTATCCCTCCTGAATATTGAATATCCCTGGATGTTCAGCTCCCAGCCTTGGTCACCCTGGAGCCATGTCTCCGTGATCCCAACTATATCATAATCATTAATAGCTATCTGCACGTTCAACTCATCCACCTTATTACGAATACTCCTTGCATTGAGACAAAAAGCCTTCAGGCTTGTTTTTACAACACTTTTACAACGCTATGTTCTCGAAAATGAGCACATAGTTGGAGCATGGAACAGTCCAGCAAAATAAGCGGCCCTCCAGCCCAAAATGACTGTGCAAAAAAAGGGTGCAAGACCAATTCTTATCTGCCTGCACATAATCCATATCCCTCCCTTTCCTCCATATCTGTATGTCTATTTACAAATTCTCAAATGCCACTATCATATTTGCCTTAACCACCACCCCAGCAGCACGTTCTAGGCTCTCATTGCCCTCTGTGTAACCAACATGCCCTGCATATCTCCTTTAATCTTTGCCCCTCTCACCTTCAAGCTATGCCCTTTAGTATTTGATTTTTCCATCCTGGGAAAAAGGTTCCAAATGTCTATCCTACCTTTGGCTCTCATAATTTTATATTCCTCTATATGTATATCGCCCCCCCGACCATGGGTGAACAACATAGGACAACAGAGGAGGACGAATGAACTTCGGTGCTTTCCCTCACAGTGGGAAACTTTGATTCCGCTGTGTGAGGATGTCTATGTTAAAGATTATCGTGTTCTGTGCTCTTTTTTAATCGTATGGCTGTGTGGTGACCACAAATTTCACTGTACCAATTGGTACATGTGACAATAAATGTATCTTGTCTCTTGTCTTGGTCCGTCCCCAATTCCTCACATCCACTGTCCTACCCTCATCAATAACCTTCGTCACCTCCTTACAGAACTTAATCAAGCTGGTATGACACGACCTGCCGAGTACAAAGTTATACTGTCTATCCCTGATTAATCCATTCTCTTCCAAATTGGAGTAAATTCTATCCCAAAGAAACCTCTCCAATAGCTTCCCTACCACTCACGTGAGGCTCACCGGCCTATAATTCCTTGGATTCCCCCTACTTCACATCTTAAATAAAAGAACAGCATTAACTACTTTCCAGTCCTTAACCTGTAGCTACAGAAGATCCAAAGTTCTTTGTCAAGGCTCCCGCAATCTCCTCGCTTGCTTCAATCAATAACCTGGGATGAATCCGATCAGGTCCTGGGGATTAAATGACCTTAATGCTCGTCAAGAGCTGCAACAGCACTTCCTTCTTTAATTTCAAACTCCCATTGCATATTAGTATTCTACACACTGATCTCATTATCCTCCATGCACTTCTCCTTGGTGAAAACAGTTGCAAAGTATTTGTTTAGTATCTCACCTACATCCTCGGACTCCAAACATAAATTCCCCCCATTATTCCTGAGAGCTCCTACTCTCTCCCTTCCTAATTAGTTGACCTATACAGTGGAGGATTGGCATCTTGGATATATTGCCTACCAGATAGAACATTAATCCAAGGCCATCAGTCATCTCAGATGTGTGTAGCTAATTCCATGGACCCATTAAAAAGAGAAAGGGGCTATTGGGGTGGTTTTGAAGTTGTGGTTTGTTTTCACAATCACCCCTTTAAAGAGCATGATTAAAACAGTTTATGTAGTTAATATTAGCTGCTGTTTCCTGTAATATAATAATTACACACAAAAAGTATTTCATTGATTATTAGTAGCCCATAATATACTGTGGAAAAACACCAAATTAGTGCAAAAAAAGACACAAAGTGCTGGAGTAACTTAGCAAGTGAGGCAGTATCTCTGGAGAACATGTATAGGAGATGTTTCAGTTTGGGGCCCTTTTTCAGACCGATTGTGGAGGTGGGGGCAGGGGAAATAAAGAAAACTGGAAGCTAGGAGGGGCAGGACAAAGCGTGGTAGGTAAGTCCCAACCAAAACATCATCTATCTATGTACTCCAGAAATACTGCCTGACCGGCTGAGTTACTCCAGCATTTTGTGTCTTGTTTTGTAAACCAGCACCTGCAGCTCCTTGTATCCACATTATAACCAAATCAGTGCAAATTTGTTCTGCTTTTTTTTAAAACACCTTTGATGATTTTGAAAAAAAAAGGAAACAAATTTTTTTTGTCTTGGAAACCATCTGCAGTACAGGTCTGACATTTCATTTGAATGCCCAAGGAAAATAAGGACAGTAAACAATAAATCCAGACAATGGAAACAGTTAACAAGTTTTTACAAATTAAAAGTAGAACGCAAAAACAGAATTAATAGACCTGATCTTCTTTACGCAGCCCATTCCCCATCTGTCCACTCAGAGTGGAGCTGCAGACGGATAAATTGAATGACCATCCATGTACAGGAGATGCAGTCAACGGGCAGATCTCAGGTGCTGTAAAACTTTATAACTGAACACCTCCTGACGTCCAGTCAGAGGTGAGAAAAAGCTTTTAATGTTTCTGACATTCAGAAACATTAAAAATCCATTAGAAATTAAGTATTTTGATTAACAACATAATACTCACCAAAACACTTACTTTTAAGATTATAATATATTAAAATTAGAATATATTAAAATATAGGTAGTTCCACTATAAAGTAATAGTTGCCCAAGAAACCTTGTGTTATAGAAAACTGGAGTAAAAAAATAATTGTGTCCATGGGCCAAAAGGGAATTAGGGGCTAGTGTGTTTCGGACTCAGAATAACTATTTAAAAAAAATTAGCAGAAATAAATTAAGACCTTTTTAATAACTAAAAGTATATTTTTGTTTCTGCAAGCTAAAAATACTGAAGGCTGTATATTACATTGTTTAACGGATATTTTTGTACGTGTCAATAGAAATAATCGCATGTCAATTTCAATACCTCCTCCAGCGAAAGTAGCAGGACCATCTTAAGAGACAATGATGTCCGATAATTGAGGGAGGTTACATGACATTTTTTCACCCTTAGAGGAGCTATTTTTACTTGCCAGTTTCCACGGTAACTTTTCAGTTGTACTCTAATTCCTGACCAAAATCATGTTATTATTCAATGCCATTTGGCCGGCATAATAAACAGTGTTCCCTAATTAATTGACCATGTATAATCATTTTCTGTTTGGTAATATACTTTTGCAGCAGAATTACATGTAATTAGAATTAGAATTCTAATTGGTCTCTCTGTCCTGCAGGGAATCCCATTCAAATTAACTGGGTCTCCACTCCTACCTTAAATCTAACCTGCTCTATAATCATACAGGAGATTCCTCCAAATAATGGGGATTTTACACCAGATCTGAATCCACATGGGGTTCCTAATAACTGATGTTATCTGGCAATAAACAATTGTCAGACTTGGATCAGGTCAGCATAGCACAGCAAAGGAAAAACATCCCTTTTCCCTGTGACTATCAAACTCTACAACTCCTCCCCCTTCAGTCGTGGGTTAAACTGACTATTCTAGATCTTCCCCAGATAGCTAAATCTTCATGGTTAATTATCAGTAAAGTTATTAAAGCAACCTTATTTTACTATTAGACTATCCTCTCCATCCTTTATTGTTTCTTCCACCATTGCCTACAAATTGGCCAATGTAAACAAGCAGCCATTGCGACAGTGCCATAACGTTGTGCAGTTGTGTCCCACTCTTAAAACCTGGAACACAAGCACAGAATTTGAGTCAAGAGTTATACGGCATGGAAACGGGTCTTTGGCTTAATGCATCCATACCAATTCAGCTGACTACATGAAACAACAATCTCTTTCAGTCAGCTATGTTTCAACTTTATGTGCCGACACAAACCAGAATCAACAAATAGTGTAACTGTGCCACTGAATGTGAAGAATGGGTGAATTCAGTTTTCTAGGCTAACACTGCAATACTAAGTAAAACTGCACAGACACTTTTTTTCAGACAAATGTAAACCAAGGATACTAATTGCCCTCTTTGATGGCCCTAAAATATCCCATGGAATTATGTTTAAGAAAAGGTGTGATCCTCATGGAGCTTGCCAATATTTACACCTCAACCAACATCACTAAGCCCTCCACTCATTCTGCAGCAACCCCAAGATTATCATCAACCCCGCCTTCAAGGGAGGGGCCCGTGGTAGTCTGGCGAGCTGACCTCTACCGCACTGACGCCAGGAGCCAGCTCTTGGACACTTCCTCTACTCATCCTTGGACCATGACCCCACAGATCATAATTTCTGAGACCATTTCTGATTTTATCACTTCCAGCTGTCTGCCCTCCACAGCCTCCAACCTTATCATTTCCCAAACCTGCAGGGCCTGGTTTTACTTTCTCCCCAAAATCCATAAACACAACTGCCTAGGAAGATCCATTGTTTCTACCTGCTCCTGTCCCACTGAAATGATTTCCATGTACCTCGACTCCATCCTATCCCCCATAGTCCAATCTCTCCTGATCTATGTCCAAGATACCTCACACGCCCTTCATCTCTTCAACGACTCCCTTTTTCCAAGTACCCACTCCCTCATCTTTACTATGGACGTCCAGTTACTCCATCTCCCACCAGGAAGGCCTTAAAGCCCCCAGTTTATTCCCCGACCACAGAACCTACCAATTTCCCTCTACTAACACTATTCTCCGCCTAACGGAGCTGGTCCTCACCTTTGACAACTTCTTATTTGATTCCTCCCACTTCCTCCAAATCAAAGGCGTGTCTATATGGGCACTCGCATGGGCCCCAGCTATGCCTCCCTCTTTGTAGGGTACGTTGAACAATCCTTGTTCCAGGCATACACTGGCCCTATCCCAGAACTGTATCTCCGTGACATTAAGGACTGCATCGGTGCTACGTCAGGCACACGTGCAGAACTCATGGACTTCATTAACTTCACCACCAATTTCCATCCTGTACTCAAATTCCCTTGAACCATCTCCGACACCTCCCTCCCCTTTCTTGATCTCACCACCTCCATCACAGGATATAGACTATCGACTGACATCTATTACAAACCTACTGACTCCCACAACTATCTTGACTACACTTCTTCCCACCTTGCTTCCTGTAAAGACTCTATCCCCTACTCCCAATTCCTCTGTCTACGCCTCATCTGCGCCCAAGATGAGGCGTTCCATACCAGGACATCACAGATGTCCTCATTCTTTAGGGAACAGGGGTGCTCCTCTTCCATCATAGATGAGGCCCTCACAGGTGTCTCGTCAGTACCATTTGCTCTGCCTTTTATCCCCCTAGTCGCAACAGGGACAGTCCCCCCCTAGTTTTTACTTTTCACCCCATCAAGTGTCACATAATCCTCCGTCATTTTCGCCACTTCCAATGGGATCCCACCACTAGTCACATCTTCCCATCTCCACCCCGCAGAGACCGCTCCCCTCTGCAACTCCCTGGTTAACTCCTCCTTTCCCACCCAAACCACCCCCTTTCCTAAGATACCTTCCCCTGCAACTGCATGAGATGCACCACCTGTCCCTATACCTCCTTCTTTGACTCTGTCCAAGGATCCCGACAGTCCTTTCAGGTTGTGCAGAGGCTCACTTGCACCTCCTCCAACCTCATCTGCTGTATCCGTTGTTCAAGATGTGGACTCTCATACATCGGCGAGACCAAACAGACTGGGTGATCATTTCACTGAACACCTTCGCTCAGTCTGCCTGGACCAATCTGATCTCCCAGTTGCCAAACACTTTAATTCCCCTTCACATTTCCACACTGATCTTTCTGTCATAAGCCACCTCCATTGTCAGAGTGAGGGAAAATTCAAATTGGAGGAACAGCATCCCATATTTAGTTTGGGCAGCTTACAACCCAGTGGTATGAATCAAAGATACTAGAGGAGCTACTTTAGTATGAATATTGATTCCTCTAACTTCAAGTAACCACTGCATTCCCTCTCTCTCCATTCCTCCCCCAACCAAGTTGCAACAGCTCAGCGTTCTCACCTAGCAAACAGATAAGAATGGCCTGTTTCTTTTATCATAGTTACGTTTTGGCATATCTTTCATTCAATGGTTCTATATTTCTCTCCATCATCGTCTATATCTCTCGTTACCTGTCGCGCTGAATTACACATTTTGTGTAATTGTGTAATTGATAGACACAAACCAAAATGAGGCAATTTGATAATTATCGCGGTCTGTATTTTTTCGTGATTGTTCATGTCATCATGATAGCGTTATAAAGCATAGGCCTACCGAGGGTCTGGACAATATTTCCTCCAGACATTCACACTGTCAGGAGTAAATCACAGACTTATAGAGTGAGACTTACTCCTTCGTCCAGGGTTTAGCCGCGAGGATCTCCTGCTGCTGCTTCTTGTCATACTTGTAAATCTCATCGATGCTCTGCACCTCCTGCATGTTGTTCGCCAGCTCCCATGTTTTCTGTGCGATGTTGCCACTGGCGCCCGCCATCTTCGCCCGCCCACCGTTGCCGTTGCCCCCGCCTCGCGCCACTGACACTGACACTGAGCCGGCGGCCGGGCCGGCCCAGCCCAGCCCAGCCCAGCACCGACGTGGGGGGGAGCCCTCAGCCGAGACACTCACACACAAGAGCCGCTCGCAACCCCTGCCCACATCATGCACGCCACGTTTCAAGACCTCTCTTTCAAATCGATTCTCGAAGTAAGGTCTCTTTTATTTCATTTAGTTTAGCTCAACGCAGCAGGATTACATTGAAAGGTATCGCCGTGGGCCCTTTGGAGGAGGTGGATTTGGAATAGGCGAGCTGCTCACTGACACACATGACAGAGGCAGTACCGGCAACAATGGCAGGGCCTGGAGCCTATTGGTCAAAGCAAACGTGGCTGTGACCATTCACTGGCACAATAAAGGACACTGTCGAAGTAGAAAATACGTCATTTACTTTACAGTTTATTTCTAACTCGGATTTCGTATAACTTGAGGGTATAACTTGATTTCGTTGGTCACACAAGGATCAACCCGATTTATCAATAAAAGTATAAAGAGTGAAAAAGCTGGAAAAACTGCAGGCGTTGTATTCCATTGAGTTTCGAAGAACATTCTTTCTGTTTAATTACACGCTAATAAACTAAATCACAAGGGTTACACAAAAAGCTGGAGAAACTCAGCGGGTGCAGCAGCATCTAAGGAGCGAAGGAGATAGGCGACGTTTCAGGGTCGAGACCCTTCTTCAGACTGGTCCCTAAATCACAAAGTGACAAGAACCCGTCTAAGGCTATAAATTGAATAACACAAATGTCTGAATTTTTTTAAATTCACGTTTTTTTTACACCTTCAGTCATTTATAAAGGACAGTAAAAAAATTATTGCAGTTTATGTACGGCAAGATATCATCTTCTTTATTTAATCATATTCTTGCACTTTCAGTCATTTATAAAGGACAGCAAAAAAAATATTATATGGCAGTTCATGTACGGCAATATATCATCTTCTTTATTTAATCAATCAGCATCTTACAACGTATTTATACAAACCAGAATAGCACAGATGCTTGAAATTCAAAGTAAAAACTAAAAATGCTGGATAAACTCACTACATGATCCAGCCATTATTGAGAGAACCAGAACTGGAGAAAGCAAGAGATGGAACTGTTTACAGATTTAAAGTAAAGGAGTGGGGTGGAAACAGGAGGTAACAACATTTAAAGCATGTGAAGGCAGAAGAAAATAAATCACAAAGCAAACAGGAATACATTGAAACAAAGAATGGGTCAATAGAAGGTGTCGCTGGGAAAAATACAAAATAAAATGAGGCACTACCATTGCTGGAATATTGAGAACAAGACAATCTGCTCGGGGAATTCAGTGAGTCAGGCAGCATCTGTGGACGGAAATAGACAGTTGACACTTCAGGTAGAGACCTGTCCTCTGGACTTAAATATGGAGGGGAGGAAAACATTATTAACAAGATAGGTTGATTCAGGTGAGGAGAGGTGGATTAGTAGATGGTCGGCTGGGGGAGAGAGGGGTGGAGAGAACAAGAGGGGCTGGGATGCGATTGGGGTGCAGATGATGGGATCTGATGAGAAGATTTAATATGGGGCCAAGTAATGAGTGAATAAGTTTATTGGCCAAGTATTCACATACAAGGAATTTGCCTTGGTGCTCCGCGTGCAAGTGACAACATGGCATACAGTGACAGTTAGGAACGATACAGAAAACATTCGGAAATTAAGAATGAATTGCTGAATGCAAATGCTGGTGGGATGAAAGATGAGCATCAGCAGGACTCTCTCCCTAATCTGTCTGGGAGAGGCAGAGTGAGAGCTGTGTGCAGGAAATGGAGGCGATGCAGATGAGGGCGCCATCAATCACAGTAGGGGAAGCCCCGATTCCTGAAGGAGGAGGACATCTCATATCCTTAAGAGAAACAGGATGGGAAACAGTAAAGTCTCGGTAGCTGGGGAGAGTAATTGGAAATGTCTAACCCTCTAGTCTGGAAAAGTTGAGGCAAAATATAACTTAGGCAGCCTAATATCTGTAATTATCTATCGTAGGTGTTGCACAGTAGAATGATAGATGTTTCACTGAATCCTGCAAGTTTCCGGGTTTCAGGGTACTTTGAGAACAGGAACCAGTTGAATTTCAAGGGATTGTGGAATCTGGGACCATGAGGACACACAGGGAATATGGTCCAGAAAAATAGAAAGGAATTGGGACCCTGGTATGTGAAAGGAAGCATGGAACCAGGACCTGGTGTACAAGAGGTCAATGTAGGAACTGGGGCTTGATGAGCCATTAGGCAGCATGGTGTTGCTAAGTAGGAAGGAATGCAGGAACCATAGCTGAGGTGTTAAAGTGCAAAGCTGGCAATCAGAGAACCCATGTTTGAAAGGCAGCATAAGAAACTGAGTGGAAGGCAGTGGGAACTAGGATCTTGGCGATAGGAAATGGAAATTGGGAATCAGGGGGCTGGTGAGTGGATGGGTAATGGAGTAACTGGGGTCCCAGTTTACAAAAGGTATGTCAGAGTCAGAAGGGAATGTAGCAAACATTACCCGATCAGCCAGATTCATGAACCGTTGGGATTTACGAATAATTGGAGCGCTGAATATTGTTTCATTGCCTATATCACAGAGGAAGTACAGTACAATGAAGATGACTTGATTGATTCCAAGGATGGCACCATTGCCATGATGAGCAATTTAGTTAACTAGGCCTGTCTTATCCAGACAAATTAGAGATCTCCCTTAGAAATGTACTATTCTTGCAGAGCTCGTCAGGCCAAATGCAGGTGGCATATTTCCATTTGATGATTAGTCAAAAACCAAGGTTCTCACAATAAGGGATGAGCCATTTTTGACTGAAATGAGAAGTAATTTATTCATGCAGCGGGTGAGGGATTTATCTATCTCAGCGGGATGTGGAGACTCAGTCATTGCGTTCACATAAAGCTCATTTACCGACAAATGTTTCTTATCTATGTATCTGTCCAAATGCCTTTTAAATATTGTAATTGTACCTACCTCTACCACTCCCTCTGGCAGCTCCTTCATACATTCTCTGTGTGAGGAACTTGTCTATTGGGTCCCTTTTAAAATATTTTCCCTCTCACCATACACTTATACCCTATAGTTTGACTTCCCTACCCTGGGGAAAAAACTGTGACCATTCACCTCATAAGGCCTAGGCAGAGTGAATGCAGAGAGGATATTTTCAGTAATGGGTGAGTTGAGGATCAGAGGACACAACCTCAGAAAAAAAGTGCAGATAAGGAGGAATTTCTTTAGCCAGTGGAATTCGTTGCCACAAACAACTATGGAGGCAAGTAATTGGGTACTTTTAAAGCTGAGATTGATTAGTAAGGGCGTCAAATGGCACGGGGAGAACACAGGAGAATGGGGTTGAAGTCCACATGCCTGCTGCTGTGTTGGTCTTTCCCATAATTTTAAAACAAGACAATAGGCAATAAGTGCAGGAGTAGGCCATTCGGCCCTTCGAGCCAGCACCACCATTCAATGTGATCATGGTTGATCATCCCCAATCAGTACCCCATTCCTGCCTTCACCCCATATCCCCTGACTTCAAAGGAAAACCAAAGGAAAATGAACTCCATGACAGATGACACCACTGTAGTGGGCTCCATATCAAATAATGATGAGACGGAGTGCAGGCAGGAGATTGAGAACCTCGCACCAAGACAACAACCGTTCCCTCAATGTCAGTAAGACAAATAAGATTGTGATTGATTTTAGGAAGTGGAGCAGTACCCACTTACATTAATTGCACCAAAGTAGCGTTGGTCGAACACTTCAAGTTCTTAGGAATAAATATCACCTGCAATTTGTCCATGACCAACCACATCGAAGCAATGGCCATGAAAGCACACCAATGCCTTTACCTCCTTAGAAGGCTTCGGAAGTTCAGCATGTCCTCAACAACCCTCACCAACTATTACAGATGTGCCATCAAAAGTATTTTATCAGGATACATCACAGAATGATTTGGGAACGGGGAAGGTGGGGGCGTGAACAGCAAACCACTGGGCCGAAGATAGATACAAAATGCTATAGTAACTCAGCGGTACAGGCAGCAGCTGAAAAGGGATGGGTAATGTTTTGGGTCGAGACTTCTTCAGACTGAGAGTCAGGGGAGGGGGAGACCCTGCCTGGCCCATGGAGTTCCACCAGCATTTTGTGTCTATCTACTATGTTTACATATTCTGTATGCTGCTGCAAGTCAGAATTTCATTGTTCTATCTGGGATCTTGACTTGACCCTTTATATTGTTGGTTGCGGGGAAGCTGACGAGGCATACAGTCAAATTAATCAGGAGGACAATGAAACTAGTGGGAGAACTAGGGAGAGATGGAGATAGAGGGAAAGCAAGTGTTACTTGTAGATGGTGAAACCCATATTCATACCACTGGGTTGTAAGCTGCTTAAGCAAAGTATGAAGTTCTGTTCCTCCTCAGTGTGGTTTCACAGTCCTGATTCATTTTACTGCTTATAAAATTGTTGTCATGTTCCCTTCAGCCAACAATGAACCATTCTACATTTCCTTGAGCAGTGTCTGCTTTCAGTTGCTACACTTGTCCCTTCACCTCACCCATCCACTCCTTTCAGGGACCCAAGCAGTCATTCCAAGTCCGACAGAGGTTCACCTGCACCTCCTCCAACCTCATCTACTGCATCCGTTGCTCCAGATGCCAGCTGATCTACATCGGTGAGACCAAGCGGAGGCTGGGCGATCGTTTCGCCGAACACCTCCGCTCGGTCCGCAATAACCAACCCGACCTCCCGGTGGCTCAGCACTTCAACTCCCCCTCCCACTCCATATCCGACCTCTCGGTCCTGGGTCTCCTCCACGGCCAGAGTGAGGAGACCCAGGACCGAGAGATCCACCGCAAGTTGGAGGAACAGCACCTCATATTCCGCTTGGGGAGTCTGCATCCTCTGGGCTTAAACATTGAATTTTCTCAATTCTGTTAACCCAGACTGCCTCCCCCCCACCTCTCCCTCAGCCTTCTGGCCCTGACATTCCTTCTCCATCTCCCCCCCCCCCCCCCCCCCGTCACACTAGCTTCTCATTTTCACACCACAAACAGCTTACAATGGCCTGCTTTCCTTTATCACCAATACTTTTTTGCATATCTTTCACTCATTGTTCCTTATCTCTCCACATCACTGTTTATATCTCTCGTTTCCCTGATCCCTGACCAGTCTGAAGAAGGGTCTCGACCCGAAACGTCGCCTATCTCCTTAGATGCTGCTGCACCCGCTGAGTTTCTCCAGCTTTTTGTGTAACCCTCTGCTTTGATCTGTCGTTTTCACACCTTACCCTTCCATATCTCTAGTCTCCCCTCCCCTGACTCTCAGTCTGAAGAAGGGTCTGGACTTGGAAACGTCACCCATTCCTTCTCTCCAGAGATGCTGCCTGTCCCGCTGAGTTTACTCCAGCATTTCGTGTCTATAATCGGAGAACTATGGAGGGACGGTGGATGGGGGTGGTCTAGGGACGGAGAGAGGGAAAGTAAGGGTTACTGGGGGTGGTTGGGTGTGAGCGGCTGTGATCACGCAGGATGGGCCTGGAGGGCCCGGAGCAGCAGATGGGCGGGCGGGCGGGCGCGAGCTGGCGGGAACGAACGACCGAACGAGCTAGCGAGCGAGCGAGCGCCTGCCATGTCGCACAGCCGGGTTTGAATCTTCCACAAGGAGCGGTGGCCGCGAGCGTAAGCAGTCGGCGGTTAACGCGGCTCCGCTTTCCTACTTGGCGCCCCGCTGCAAGCGAGCGAACGAGCAGGAAGCAAACACCCCCACTCCACCGTTACAAGCCTCCTTGCACTCGCGGGAGTTGCCGGCGCTTCTCCGGGCAGGCCGAGCGCCGGGCCCGCGGCTGTTGTCCATGTTGCTAGGGCTACTCGGCTTCACACGACCGCGTAGAGACTAGTCCGGCCACCTTCACCCGCCTTGACAACTGTCCAGGGCATGTTAGCGTTGCTCTGCGTTTCTGGCCATTATTCATCGTCTGCTTACAACTGGATTTCTTTCGCTTCATGTCTAATTTAGTGGTAAGCTCGCGTTTGCAGTCTGCGGATCAGTTTCAGTAGAGATGAGGTCTGTTTACCAAAGTTGCTTGACGACGAGTGCATCATACCGTGCAGTAAGTTCTGGAGAAGTAATTGACTATTTTAAGTCTTGTTTATCGAAATATATTGGCTTTTACACTGTGCTCTGTTAATGTTACCGACTACTTGGAAGTTGGCAGGAGAAAGTTGGTAGTATGAAGTATAATGAAATTTGATTAACCGAGTTAACGGAAATTGTAGCAAACAAAGAACTGCAGATCATGCTGGTTTACACCGAAGATAGACACAAAATGCTGGAGTAACTCAGCGGGACAGGCAGCATCGCTGGAGAGAAGGAACGGGTAACGTTTCGGGTCGAGACCCTTCTTCAGGTTTATACCAAAGATAAGACTCACAGTGCTGGAGTAACTCAGCAGGTCAGGCAGAACCTCTTGATAAAAAGGATGGGTGATGTTTCGTGTTGGGACCCTTATTTGACCCGAAACGTCACCCATCCTTTTTCTCCAAGGATGCTGCCTGACTGCTGAGTTAGTCCAGCACATTGTGGCTATATTGGAGATTGTGTTGTGAGAAGTGCACTGAAACTTGGTTTCTGAAGACGAGGATTAAAGAAGGAACTTTGCAGGTTACATTGTTTAAGAGTCAATAGCCAGGGTGATGTGGGTCCTTCATGACGTTGGCTGCCTTTTTGAGACAGTTTGAGTTGAGACACAACCAGTCAATATAGTCTTCTACCAGACAGCTGTAGAAGTTCAAGAGAGTCTCTGTTGATGTACCAAATTTCTTAAATCTATAAACGAAGTAGAGGCATTGATGGGCTTGCTTTATCATTGTCTCAAAGTGTTAGTTCTAGGATAGATGTTCAGAGATATGTGTGCCCAGGAACTTGAAATTATTGACTCCGCTACCGACTCGTCGATGAACACGGGTTTGTAGATCCTAGGCCTTCTTCTAAAGTCAATAATCAGTATCTTGGTTTTACTGATGTTGAGAATAAGTCTGTTGTTCTTGCATCATTCAATCAGATAATCAATCTCCTTCCTTTATTCTGACCATTTTCTGTAATTCATCCATCAATGGTGGTGTCATCAGCGAATTTAACAATGGAGTTGGAACTATGTCCAACTACATAGTCATTGATATTGAATGAGTAGAGCAGGGGCTGAGCACATTGCTTTGAGGTGCTCCTGTGCTGATGGTTACCAAGGAGGAAGTGTTGTTGCCAATTCATACTGATTGTGTTTTTATGATGAAGAAGTCGATGATCCAGTTGTACAGGGACGTACAGAGACCCAGTTCTCTGAACTTGGTAGCAAGTTCGGAGGGATGATGGTGTTGAAAGTTTTGCTCCCAGTGCTGTGATGAAATTAAAATGACCATACAACGAATTAAAAAATAGATTTGATTTTTTGCGACTGTTACTGTATCAATGTCCGTGTAATTTGAGCATAGGAGCTGTACTCATACTCGCGCATGCTCATACTCGTGAATATAATTATGTAAATGAGGTCAGTGACTTTTGACCTGGAAATAAATCATTCTTACTTTTGATCCCAACATGAGTGTGTGTGGAGCCATCTTTCTCCATCTAATATGTGCTAGTTTTACCTATATCGTAAGAAAACACATATCAAAACATGGTGGAAGTGTTAAAAGCGAAATTTGTGGATTAAATGGATGCTATGGTGAATAGTGAAAAGCTTTGAAAGGCTTTCAGAAATCAGTTTTTTCAACGCTCATCGACTGGATACGCCGACTGATTTAGTCGGAGGTGCATGCATGAGATGGTCTGTATGCAGGTCAGTGCACACACAAGGCTAAGACGCAGTGTGTAAATCAGTGCAGTAGAGGTCGAGGGTTGAAACAACGTGTTGTGTGAGACTGCTTGAAGATCGCGCACGCTGTGTGGATCCAGGGACAGGGAAAAAAATGAGTTTTGTTTTGAAAATGTTTGAAAATAATTATTAAGAGCAACGGGTTATGCTGATATTTCAAAATGATGCAGGCCAGTCAATCTTTCCACGTGGCTCCACCACCCAATCTAAAGCTCAAAGAGAACCGGGTGGAGGAGTGGATAATGTTTAAACAAATGTACGAACATTATGCAGTGATAACAGAACTGGATAAGAAGGAGAAACAGTATCAACAAGCAATATTCCTGCATACTATTGGACCGGAAGGACTGCAAACCTTCAATACCTTGGCGTTGAAAGCGGTAGCAGATGAGATGGATATGAATGTCATCATCGACAAGGTGTCTACCATCCTCATAGGAGAGACGAATGAAAAGTATGAACGATTCATTTTTGATAAACGGGACCAGAAACCAGGGGAAAGCATTGAATCGCATGTTGCAGAGCTGCAGGAGCTTGGTAAGATATGCAACTTCTGCGATTGCCTGAAAGAAAGCCTCATTCGAGATTGCATCGTCATTGGTATTGCACACCAGTCAACTCTTCAGAAGAAGAATCATGGACAGTTGCTCGATCTCTCTTCTGTACTCCGACTCATCCCCATCAGTGATACGTCCCACAACAGTGGTGTCGTCAGTGAATTTGATGATGGAGTTCGCACTATGACCGGCTACGCAGTCATGAGTATAGAGTGAGTACAGCAAGGGGGCTGAGCACGCAGCCTTGAAGTGCTCCCGTGCTGATTGTTATCGAGTCTGACACATTTCCACCAATACGAACGGACTGTGGTCTGTGAATGAGGACGTCGAGGATACAATTGCAGAGGGATGCACAGAGACCCAGTTCTGTGAGTTTGGTAACCAGCTTGGAGGGGATGATAGTATTAAATCTATCTGTAGATTAGAGCTGTAATCGATGACTAATAGCCTGGCATATGAGTTTTTATTGTCCAAGTGGTCCAGAGCGGAGCGGAGAGCCAGCGAGATCGCATCCACCGTTGATCTGTTGTGGCGGTAAGCGAACTGCAGTGGGTCCAGGTTTTTGTCGAGGTAGGAGTTGATTTGCTCCAAGATCAACCTCTCGAAGCACTTCATCACCACAGGTCGATAGTCATTGAGGCACGTCACCTTGCTCTTCTTTGGGCACTGGTATAATTGATGCCCTTTTGAAGCAGGTGGGAACCTCAGACCTCAGAAGTGAGAGGTTGAAAATGTCTGTAAAAACTCCAGCCAGTTGGTCCGCACAGGTTTTTAGAACACAACCAGGTATACCATCAGGTCCAGGCGCTTTTCGAGGGTTCACCCCGAAGGATTTCCTGACGTCGGCCTCTGTGACAGAGACTGAAATACCATCACAGCGAATGGGGGCTCGGGAAGGCACATCGGTGTTCTCCCAATCAAAGCGTGCGTAAAACGCATTGAGCTCATCAGGTAGTGATGTTTCGCCGACATTCGAGATGCCTCCTGATTTCGCCTTGTAGGAGATGATTGCATTCAGGCCCCACCACATCTGTCTCATCCTCCAGCTTGGAGCAGAAGTCCCTTTTGGCCTTTTTGATGGCCTTACCAAGGTTGTGTCTGGACTTCTTGTAGACCACTGTATCATCAAACATGAATGCCCGGTGTCTGGTCTTCAGAAGAGTGCTGATCTCAAAGTTGATCCAAGTTTTCTGCTTGGAAAACACTCGGAAGGTTTTTGTGGGGATGCAGTCCTCCACACATTTCTTAATGACGTCTGTAACATTCAAGTCCATTGTCGTATTCGTTCAAGTCCGTTGCCGAGTTCTTGAACATTGCCCAGTCCAAACAGTCCTGGAGTTGTTCCTCTGCCCCCCCCCCCCCGACCAGCTCTGTACTGTCCTCACCTCTGGGGGGAGCACCCTTTAATTGCTGCCTGTAGGCAGGAAGAAGCAGCACCGCGGTATGGTCGGATTTACTGAAGTGAGGGCGAGGGATAGAGCGATAGGCATTCTTGATGGTGGTGTAGCAGTGGTCGAGGGTGTTTGGACCTCTGGTGCAGCAGGAGACGTGTTGGTGGAAGTTGGGGAGTGATTTCTTTAGGTTTGCCTTATTGAAGCCCCCAGCAATGGTGGTAAATGCCTCGGGGTAAGACGTCTGGTGTTTGTTGACCACGGCGTGCAGCACCTCCAGTGCCAGACGGACGTCTGCCTGGGGTGGGATGCAGACCGCGGTCAGGATGATGGAGGATACGAATGCGCAAAGTTTAAGATATAAAGTGGACGAGCTTGAGGCTCAGTTAGAAATTGGCAAGTATTATGTTGTGGGAATTACTGACATGGCTGCAAGAGGGCCAGGGCTGGGAACTGAATATTCAAGGGTATACATCCTATCGAAAAGACAGACAGGTGGGCAGAGCGGTGGGGTAGCTCTATTGGTGAGGAATGAAATTCATTCGCTTGCAAGGGGTGACATTGAAACAGGAGATGTGGTCAGTATGGATGGAACTAAGGAATTGTAAGGGTAAAAAGGCCCTAATCAGACTTATCTACAGGCCCCCAAACAGTAGCCTGGATATAGGTTGCAAGTTGAATCAAGAGTGAAAATTGGCATGTCATAAAGGTAATGCTATGGTTGTTATGGGAGATTTCAACCTGCAGGTAGACTGGGAAAATCAGGTTGGTACTGGATCCCAAGAATGAACCGGATTTGATAAGGGAACGAGGTTATGAAGCCATTAGAAGGTAGACCATAATATGATAAGTTTTAATCTTCAATTTGAGAGAGAAAAGGGTAAATCGGAGGTGTCAGTATTATAGTTGAACAAAGCCATGAGGAAGGAGCTGGCCAAAGTTGACTGGAAAGACACCCTAGCAGGGATGACAGTGGAACAACAATGGCAGGTGTTTCTGGGAATAATACAAAAGGTGCAGGATCAGTTCATTCCAAAGAGGAAGAAAGATTCCAAGGGGAGTTAGGGAGTTAGCTGAGAGAATGGAGATAAAGGATGAGAGGGAATCTTATTGAAACACATAAGATTATTAAGGGTTTGGACACGCTAGAGGCAGGAAACATGTTCCCGATGTTGGGGGAGTCCAGAACCAGGAGCCAGTTTAAGAATACGGGGTAAGCCATTTAGAACGTAGATGAGGAAACACTTTTTCGCACAGAGAGTTTTGAGTCTGTGGAATTCTCGGTGAAGGCCGGTTCTCTGGATACTTTCAAGAGAGAGCTGGATAGGGCTCTTGAAGATAGCGGAGTCAGGGGATATGGTAAGAAGGCAGAAACGGGGTACTGATCGTGGATGATCAGCCATGATCACATTGAATGGCGGTGCTGGCTTGAAGGGCCGAATGCCCTACTCCTGCACCTATTGTCCATTATCTACGCTATGACATCGAGATCAAATGGTAAAGGGAAAAGACATGCATCTAGCAAATATGCTCTCCCAAGCATACCTCCAGGATCGACCAGATTCACTGATGTTAACGTAGTTGAGTCCTTGAGCATGGGAGAGGACAAAGTCAAACGCATCCAAACCCATACCAGGGAAGACGAAACACTACAGACCGTTAAAACAGTAATCCTAAATGGATGGCCAGATCACAAAGCAGAAGTTCTATCTAATCTAATTCTATCTATCTAAAACTAAACAAAAACAAAGTGACACAAGAGAAGAAACTAGAAGTGATGCACAGAATGTACACACTGAAAAGAAAAATACTTCTGAAAGAAACATCATCACAAAGACTAGGGCAGGAAGAGTCGGCAGACCGCCAGAAAGATACGGCGAGTATGTCAAGAAGTAAGGTGTTTTGTTGTAATGTACCTACATGCTGATGTGAAGAAAGCCTGTGAACATTATTTTGTGTTATTGAAACAAGTTACAAGTATGGCTATGGTTAAAATTGTGAAATAAGACAGAACAGTTGTTTTATTCAGTTAAGTGAAACCATATTACTAGTGTGTATTATTATGAAGAGTGTTTAGGTTTGCTTTGTTTTGGATCTTTGGAAATGTAATCCAAAAATGTCAAAATGGAACGGATGTATCAATGTCTGTGTAATTTGAGCATAGGAGCTGTACTCATACTTGCGCATGCTCATACTCGTGCATATAATTATGCAAATTAGGTCAGTGACTTGACCTGGAAATAACTCATTCTTACTTTTGATCCCAACACGAGTGTGTGTGGAGCCATCTTTCTCCATCTAATATGTGCTAGTTTTACTTATATCGTAAGCAGACACATATTAATACAATTACCGAAAGCAAAGCTGTCAATATCCACAGTATTATTATGAAACTGACAGCAGCACCTGGGGTGCAATTTTATACAGAAATCCAGAGGTTATTGATCCCAGTGTCCGATCCATAGCACGTGCTGGAGACACACAAGACTTCAGTTGCTGGAATCCAGAGAAAAATGCAAAGTGCTGGAGGAACTCCAAGCCAAACAGCATGTATGGAGGAAAATGGACAGACAATGTTGCGGGTCAGGAAACTTTCCAGACTGATGGAATAGCGGGGTGAAAGTTGGAAAAGAGATGTAAGGGGTAATGGTGGGGTATATGAACTGACATATGATAGGTAGTTTTGGGTGGAGAAGGATGATTGACAATTAGACGGTGATATTTATCCTTCCTGTATATTATTAATTCCATTGTAAACATATTTATGGTATATAAGTAAATTCCTAAGTATTTAACTTTAGTAATAAAGATTTTAAAAACAAATTAGCTACCCAGGAGAGTAAAATAAATTGATTGACAATTATTAAAAGTTGAGCTTTTAAGTTTTACGCCCATGCTAATTGTGTTTTATATCTGCAGACATAGTGCATTTCATCACAATAATTTAAAAAAATTACATGGTTTCAGCTTCCTTATTACTGCTTAGGAAATTGGATTATTGATTTTTGATAATATGTACAAAGCTGGTGCTTATTTCCAAGCTGTGGATGTCCTTGAAAAGGTGCCTTTTTAAAATAATTATCGTTTGTGTGATGAAGATCTTCCCACATGGATTGGGATTTGAAAAATACTAACCCAGCACGTCAGGATGATTTGTGACTTGAGGAGGAATGTGTGATGACATTCCCACGCTTCTGCGACATTGTTCTTTAACATTGATATTCTGTAGTGCATTTTGTGACATTTAGAACATTTCGAAGAAGTCCTAAACAGGCCCCCACCGGCTGTACAGACACAGATTCCCAAAGCCAGGACACCACTACAAATTAAGTGTGACAGACCAACAAAAACCAACAGAAATAAAGGCTGCAATCAAGCAACAGAAAACTGGCAAGGCTTGCCGTAAATTGCTGGAGCATATCATTGATAGTAATCTGATGCGGCACGTGAGCAAACATAATATTCTTGCCGACAACAAACATGCATTTAGGAGGCATAGATCATGCGTGTCTCAGCTTATCCTGACAACAAATGACCTGGCCAAGCACCTTGACAGTAACGTCATCATGGATTTAGTTGTACTGGACTTTTCTAAAGCATTTGATGTCATCCCACACCAGAGACTGCTTCGGAAGCTTGACTTCTACGGTATTCGTTCCAACACGAAACGATGGATTTCCAGTTTCCTGACAAAACGTCTTCAGCGCGTGTGTGTGAACGGAAAGAGCTCCAATTGGCACCCAGTGTTGAGTGGTACACCCCAGGGTACAGTACTTGGCCCACACCTATTTTTGCTTTACATCAATGACATCCATGAAAAAGTCGCAAGTATGACCAGACTATTCGCTGATGATTGTTTGCTCTACCGTCCAATTAAGTCAGCTGATGATGAAGATGCTCTCCAAAAGGATCTCAATACTATGGTCGAGTGGTCACAACAATGGGGCATGCAGTTCAACCCTTCCAAATGTGAAACCATGCATGTCACCAGAAAGAGGAATCCAGGCGTCACATCTTACAACATACTTGGTGTCACCCTTGAAGAATCCAAACAAACCAAGTATCTTGGCATCAAATTGCAGAATGATCTACGTTTGAATGGTCAGACTCATCATGCAACAGTGAAAGCAACAGGTGTCCTAAACTTCCTGAGGCGCAACTTCCATCATTGTTCAGCTTCTGTCAAGGAGAAGCTGTATTTCACGCTCGTTAGACCTCATCTGGACTACGCAGTTGCAGCTTGGGACCCATACACAGATAAAAACATTTCATCCATCGAACGTGTCCAAAGACAGGCCGCTCGATTTGTTACTAACACCTACGAGAGAGAAGCGAGTGTCACCAAACTTCTGAATTCTCTGGGGTGGAACCCTCTCCAAGACAGACGTGAAGTTCACCGTTTGACCTGTTTTTACAAAACGTTAAATGGTCAGCTAGACATAGATCACAAGACCTACACCAACCCCAAACCAATTAGGAGCAGACGAGGGCATTCGATCCAATTTGTGGTCCCAGCCACAAAGACAGATGTGTACAGCAATTTGTTCTTCCCACGCACTATTAAAGCATGGAATAATCTCCACTAAACCACGGTTGCCCAGCCAGATGCAACTAAATTTAAAGTGGCACTTTCTTCCCAATAACGCTCTCTGGCTAAATCCCTCCCTTCACCACCTCCAGTTTAAATTCCAGTTGGAATATTTTGGAGGACCAAGAACCAAGAACCAAGGCTGCTGGCCCTGAAAATATTCCACCTGAAGCTCTGAAAGTGGATATAGACTCTATGGCTTCTTTGGGAGAATTTGGGAAGAGGAAAAGACACCCACAGAATGGGCAGAGGGATACATCGTGAAAATGCCATAAAAAGGTGATCTAAGAAAATGTGCTAACTATGATGCAAAGTTAGTCTCAGAGCTTTAGTGTCAGGATGGGCGTCAAGCAGGGGTGTCTATTGTCCTGGCAATTGACTGGATCATGATGGAAACAACTGAAGGGAAATGAAATGGAATTCAGTTAACAATGTGGGAGCAGCTAGATGATCTTGACTTTGCAGACGACATAGTTCTCCTTTCACACACATAGATACAAATGCATGAGAAGATGGACAAACTCTCACAAGCTGCAACAAAACTTGGCCTTACACCCAATATAGCAAAACACAGGTGATGAGGATCCACTCCAAAACCAGCAACCCTATCCTTATGCACAGCACTGCTCTAGAGGAGGTAGAAACATTCACTTCAAGATGGCTGCTGTTGCTGTGTGAGTGTTTGTAACAAGCTCCAGTCTGCTGGCTCAACTATTTGTCTACTGATGGTGTTCTGAGATACTTTTTCTACTCTAACTCTACTCTAACTCTCCTGGTGTCAATGAACAACTTTTGGTGAATTTAAAAAGCAAGGTAAAACAACTTTAGCACTTTAGCACTAAAAATAACTAATTACTGGACTACCTTCTACCTTCTACTATTTTATTGAGTGGAAAAGACTACTGGCCTTACAATGGGCGAGCAATTGCCCTCCAAAGTGTCTTGAATAACATGCAGCAAATGCAGCTCAACATGATATTACACATGGACAACAAAATTGATCCAATTGGAGCAAGTCTGACTAACATTGAAGGCTCACTTTGAACGCTTGGAGAGCAAGTAATGGAGCTTGAGCAAAGAGTTAGCTCCAACAAGGATAATATAATAGACCTGGTTGGACGTGTAAAATCACTTGAAAAAGAAAACGCTGATCTGAAAATTTGGGCAGATGACGCTGAGAACAGAAGCAGACATTCCAACTTGCGTTTCGTCGGCATCCCTGAGAGGGTCGAGTCCAAAGATATCACCGGATTCATGGGCCGTCTGATACCGCAGCTCCTCGGTGAAGTGAATTTCCCCACTCCTCTTGTGATTGAGCGCTGTCAGCATACCGGTCGCAAGGATAACTCCAGAGCTAAGGGTCCAAGGCCGATCCTGGTAAAGTTCCACTATTTCCAGGATAAGCTGAGGATAATGAAGCTCTCCCGGGAGAAAAATGTGCCCCTTGAGTACAACGGAGCTCGGATTCATATCTACCCGGACTTCAGCGCTGGTCTTGTCCAGAGACGTCGGGAGTATGATGCGGCTAAGAAGAATCTACGCGACCGTGACATCAAATACGCATTGATCTTTCCCTGCACACTGAGAGTTGTCCACGCTGGCAAGACACAGTTCTTTTGCACTCCTGATGAAGTTGAGACATTTCTTGGTGAGCTCTCCTCCATTAACTCCTCCATGGACTCTGATATAACAGCCTAATGTTGGTGGCCAGTGGCTGGTGATAGCGTTAACACAATAATGTTGTCTGCCGATGAACTCTGTATTTAGCTGTTTCTGTTGTATTTTTTCTATAATTTTCTTATTCAACTTTTGACTTTGATAAAATGATGCCTGCTTTACTACTATCTGCCGTAAAAAGCGTCGCAATTGATGTAAAACGTCGTAACATTAAAAGTTGAGTTTTCTTTTTCCTTTCCTATACAAAATGTAAAAGGTTGTTTGAATGGTAAAGGATTGGTCCATATAAACAATTGATTATAATCAATTACCAATTATTTGAATATTGAAATTTGATAAATTGACAATTGAAGGCATATGAAGTTTAATCTAGATTTTCTCTCTTATTTTTATGTTCTATGTTGGACCCCCTCGAAAACGAGATGACTGTCCATCTCAAGGGGTTATCCATGAATAAACTTGTAAACTTGTAAACATACCTAGGCAGTGTTGTGGATATCACTGGAGGGGCAGAGGCAGACGTAAAAAATAAAATCATTAAGGCTAGGGTGGTGTTTAAAATGCTCAGGAAGATCTGGAGCTCAAAACACATCTTAATCAACACTAAAATACACATCTTTCACTCAAATGTGAAACAGGTGATGCTGTATGGATCAGAGACATGGAAAACAACCAAACACACTACAAACAGGCTGCAAACACTCATTAACACATGCCTTCGGAGAACACTTAACATCTGGTGGAGAGACAAAGTAAGCAACCTGTGGAAAAGAACAAGCCAGGAGCCCATTGACTTACAAATTCGAAAGGAGAAAATTGAGTTGGATTGGATACACCCTCAGGAAACCTGCCACAAACATCACCCGGCAAGCCCTGAAATGGAACCCCCGAGGAAAAAGGAAAATAAGTCACCCCAGGAACTGCTGGAGATGAGGTGTCCAGACAGAAATGTCTGAGAGTGGGCTCAACTCGGGAGATCTCGAAAGAACTGCCAATAACCGAGTGAGGTGGAGGACATTTATCAATGGCCTGCGCTCCCTGGAGCAGCAAAGGGCTTAAGAAGAAGAAGTGCAATTTGCAGCTGATGTACATTGTAGTACATCAACATGGGAGGGAGTGAAATCTAAGGCAGAAATATGGTGCTAATCAAGCAGATTTTTTTCTGGATGAAGTTGAGCTCCTTGAGTGAGGTCGGAGTTACATTCACCCAGGTGAGTACAGAGTACTCTATCACACTTCTGATATATACCTTTTAGATGATGAAATTGCTTTATGGAATCAGAAGATGAGTGACAGTGCAAAATGACCTGCTTGTAATCTCTAATATGTCATTATCACCGTGGTAGTTATATGCTGGTCCCATTAATTTTTTGATCTAGAGTAATCTGCCACCCCCAATCCTCAAAGAGGCCATTATGCTGAAATAGAAAGCTTGTGAGGAACATTTTGCTTTAGATTATTCGCCCTTTCCCACTGACTCACCTGGAAGCTTGTCAAAGTTATCTTTCATAATCATAGAACCAAAATTGTAATTTACAAAATGTAAATGTTTTTTGTAGGTGCTTGGCTGACAATGGCAGACGAATTGGAAAAGTTTCTTGAGGAACAAAGGGCCAAATTAGCACAAGATAAAATCGAGCTGGACCAAGATCCACCATATATGGAGATGAGAGTAAGTCAAGAAAATTTAACACCATTGGCTTTGTGAGCTGGAATTTTATTTAGCATCTAAATGTAATTTTCTAAAGTAGAAATCCTTGTTTTATTTCACACATATAAATGCATCAAATTCTGAAGGGATTTTTAAAGAAACTTCATATACAATGAAGACTAGAATGTTTCAATTAAAGCTTCTGAACTTGGCTGATGATTGAGGGTAGATTAGTGAGTTTATCGCCCAGGCTTGAGCCTTATAGCTTGGAAAATAAAGTTTTGTAAAGAAGTAGGAGTGAGAGGGACAAGCAGGCAGCATTAATTGAAATAAGTTATGGGGGGATGCTTCAGTTCTCTGTATTATATTGGGAGGATATTTTAGTGCTTAACATTACTAATTATGCATGCTGTATGTAGATTTTCATTCATTTTTGTGATTGTGATGCATTTTTGATATAAGCAGTTTGAGATACTTCTAATATATAACTTAATCTGCCCCCATTCCCCTCTCCCAGACAAAGTCTTCAAAACCATTTGGTAAGACTAATCAAGCAGCTCACTCACCAACCAATGCAAATAGCCACCCAACCATGCAACCTATGAAAGACAATCTACAAACTGATAGATCTAAAGGTACGTTGATAGCATCCAACCGATAGCAAATACAAAAGTGGGTCAATTGTTCATGTTATGCCTCTGTGAAAAAAGCAAGTGAATGACTATATACCATTGTATTAATTTACAACACTAACAATATTTGGCTTAACTTCACATTTGAATAGCAATTCTACTAGTTTTATGTCACTGATTTTACAAAGTATCTTCAGTTTATATATTTTTTCCTCACAATTTGTGTACTTTTCGTATTAATATTCTCCTTTTTTAAACTTGTTTATATTCATTTATTTTAGTTCAATTTCTCAAGTGAAAAGTTTCAAAGGTCTTTTATTGTCACATGTACCAATTAAGGTACAGTGATATGCAAATTACCATACAGCCATAGGGAGAAAAAAAGCAACAAGACACACAACTACATAAAAGTTAACATAAACATCCACCACAGCAGATTTCCCGCATTCCTCATTGTGATGGAAGATAAAAAAGTCCAATCTTTTTCCTCATTATTCTCCCGTGGTCAGGGTAGTCGAAGCATCTGTCGGGGCATTCAAAACTCCCACAGCTGGCGGTTGAAGCTCCCGCGTCGGGGCGATTGAAGCTCCCGCATCGGGGCGATCGAATCTTCCGCGTCGGGGCGGTTGAAGCTCCTGCAGCTTGGTTCCTGATGTTGGTCTCTGACCAGAGACCACGAGCAAAGGGATCGCAGGCTCCGCGATGTTAAAGTCCGCAGGCGCCCGTGGTGGAGCTCTGGAAGTCGGTCTCCAGCAAAGGCCGCCAACGCCTCAATGTTAGGCCACAGTGCGGATGGAGATACGTTACGGGAAAAAATCGCATCTCCGTCGAGGTAAGAGATTAGAAAAAGTTTCCCCCAACCCCCCCCCCCCAATATAAAACAAGCTAAAGAACACTAAAAACATACATTTAACACATACTATTAAAACACCCATCCACGTGGACAAAGTTGAAAACGATCAAAAACAGTTAATTTAAAATCCATATGGTAGGTAGGTTAATTTTTACTTGTCGTGAAAACCAAAACTAAATTGTATGTTTTAAAAAATAAATTTTTAGATGAAAACTATGGGGTAAGCCTGCAACTTGGATTAGAATATGATCAAAAGAAACAGAAATTGAAGGAGGAACTTCGGCAAGACTACAGACGCTACATGGCTGAGGTAGAGGACTGCATTTAAGTATTGTGCCAGTGCCCTTGTGTAACAGAGTCATTTCTCCTCGCTGTATGTTCTGAAAGCATAATTACTGCCTTTCTGTTTAAAGCTATGGGCAGTTTGGACAATTCTACATTTTTCTTGCCCACTTTTGAAACTAGATAGCAGGTGTCAACATCTAATTAACTTGAATGTGGGGAAGGAAGAAGGAAATTTACAGCTAAGTTTCTTATATCCTATTCTATCTGCATGCACATTCTTTCAGCAAGTACTGGGTTTTAATAGTAGGGATCCTTCATTCCTTCCCAGAATAAGATCAATCGTCATCATTACACTACTGAGCCACTGACAGACAGATAAGATATTCTTAAAGAGGAGGGGGGGGAATCCATATCGTTGATGGCAGAATGCACAAACTCCATTCATACAGTACCCTAAGTAAGGATCAAATAGTGAGGCGGCAACACTCTGTGCTGTGCCACCACTGCACAAAAATGAGACATTACTGGATGAGATTGATATCCTGTTCACTTGATGTTTTGCTTTTGTTTTGTTTTTAATACTAGGGACATGGGTACTTCAAAGCTCTGGGATGTAACTTGCATTTGTTAGTAAGTACTGTGAGCTGTGAGATGTGACAGGGAAACATAGACATAACCGAAGAAAGAAAGGAGTCATGGGTTAAAAGAAGGACTGGCACAATAACAGATTGGAGCAAAATGCAAAGGACAAAACAAGTAATGAGGAAAAATAAGTTAAAAAAAAAACTATAGATGATGGTGCTATCTATTTGAGACTTTTTTTGGTTTGGTATGGTGCTAATATCCATAAAATTACCTGATCTGTAGGCTTCCCATAAAAGAATAATTTGCTGAAAAGGGTGATCAAAGAAGAGAATTTTACTTTTAAAGTTAATTTTAGGCTATTGCTGTTCCAGAAAAATTCTAGGATTCAAAGGGAATTGCAGCCAACAGTCGAGAGCCTTTCACTTCCCATCTCTGACAGAAAATCGGCAAAGGTAAGTTTATAGAGCAAGTTAGTACCATGCTCGAAAGTTATTTTTAAATTTAGTAACTAAATAAATTGATACAATTAAAATGTATTTAACACTAGACTAAGTGGGACCCGTTGGGTCCCAGTCACACGGGAGGCCTGGTCCCCCAACGCAACCCATTCCCCAATGCAATATTCCACCACTCACCCATAGCCCAGGTGAGGGTGGGAGGGGGATGTGTGTGTGGGTGGGGGGGTGTAGGAGGGGAAGAGGGTGGGGAGGGGTGTATGTGGGCAGGAGGGGGGGGTGTTGTGGGGGGGGATGGGTGTGGGCGTGGGAGTTGTGTGGGCGTGGGGTGTATGGGCAGGGGAGAGCTCGGAGAAAAGACGGGGGAAGAGCCATGGGGAAGAGGGGGTTATCACGGGGGAGGGGGGTAGGTGCCAGCGAGAGGGACCAGAAGGGAAGGGGCTGGAGCTGCGCGGCATTGCAGTGGCGGTGCGTTTGGACTCACAGCGGGCGCTGGACGCTCTCCTCCGCCGGGATCAGACTCTCCGCTTTTCGTTTGCCGACATCTCGAGTGGGGTCGGGCTGCTTCGGGCCGCTACTGGTCCCTCCGAAAATTGTGTCCAGTTGGAGATCTCCGCCGGCCTCCCTCAGCCCCAGTAAAGAAGCGATGGCGCAGGAAGGGGTGGACCGTCCCAGGGACTGGCAGGAGAGGAGATCGATCTGTGCACGCGCGTTTTTTACGATTTGTAAACCTCGCTACATTTTACATTATGCTGCCGATCGGAACAAAACTTGGTGCACTCACAGCACAGGAGAACAGTGAGTGAGCTGACGAAAAATCGTAGGGCTATCGTGTACCGTTTTTGCGCAAATATTAAAATCGTGCAAACCGGAAGATAACAAGAACAGCGTTTTAGTTCTGTACTAGACTAAGTGGGACCCATTGGGTCCCAGTCACACGGGAGGCCTGGTCCCCCAACGCAACCCATTCCCCAATGCAATATTCCACCATTCACCCATTCCCCCAACGTAACCCATTCCCCCAACGCAATATTCCACCACTTACCCATAGCCCCTAACTGCGGAGGCACTGCTCATTTCCCCTCATCCCCGAGCACTCCCTCCCCTTCCTCTTCATGTGTGGGAGGGGAGGAAAATGGGGTGTATGGCGGGTGCGGGGATGGGGAGTGGAGGTGGGGTGGATGGGGAGGAGGGGTGTGTGGGGGCGGGGGGGTTTGTGGGTGCGGGGGGGTTGTTGTGGGTGGGGGAGGGGGGGAGTGAGCACACAGAAAGGATAGGGGAAGAGCCATGGGGGAGAGGTGGGCATTACGGGAGAGGGTCGGGAGGAGCCAGCGAGGGGGACCAGAGTGGTAATGGATGGAATTGGCGGTGCGATGGGGACTCACATTCTCCTCCGCCAGGATCAGAGTCTCCGCTTTTCGTTTGGCGACATTTCCGACTCGGGGCTGGGTCTCCCACGCTGGGCTGGGCTGGGTTGGGTCTCCAACTCTGGGCTGCTGCATGGGGCTGGGCTGCTGCATGGGGCTGGGCTGCTGCATGGGGCTGGGCTGCTGCATGGGGCTGGGCTGCTGCTTACGGCTGGACTGGGCCGCTTGGGACTGGGCCGCTTGGGACTGGGCCGCTTGGAGCTGGGCTGCTTGGAGCTGGGCTGGGCTGCTTCCGGTCCCTCCGAAAGTCCGATTGGAAACCTCCGCCGCCCACCCTCACTCCAGTAAAGACGCAATGGGGCAGAACGTGGCAGACCATCCGGGGAGTGACAGGGGAAGAGACTAATCCACGCGGCGCCGATTGGCAGGAGAAGAGTTCGATCTGCGCACGCGCGGTTTTTAAGATTTTTAAACCTCGCTAACTTTTACGACATTCAACCGATCGGAACAAAACTTGGTGCAATTGCAACGCAGGAGAACGGTGAGTGAACTGGTAAAAAATCGCAGCGCTATCGCAAACTGTTTTTGCACAAATAGAAAGACCGCCAAACCGGAAGATAATAAGATCAGAATTTTAGTGATGGATGGATGGATCTAAATTTATAATGTAAAGATAAGTGGATGTTAGCGGAGTAGATATATTGCATCATGTTCGATCATAAAAATCTCTATTATCTTCAATTCAACTTATTATTGCTAGCAACTCTTTCCTTCCAGGATTGAATTTGAAGTTTTCTTTCATTAGTTTAAAATGCTTTGTTTGATCTCCAGCACTATACAAATGGAGCCATTACATCAGTCCACCCCGTCTCCATGGATCCACCTGTTGTGTGCCAGCAATTGCCCAATTCCCCTCTTCTCTTTATTCTGGCTATCTCCGCTCAGCTGTCATTCCAGAGGAAACGTCCTGATCCAAAGCACCTACTGTCCATTTTCCTCCACACTCCACACTTGTTGAGTTCCTGCAGTGTTTTATTTTTCAAGCCCTTTGCAAAATTGAGAAGTAATACCCCCATCTGACTAGGTGTGCAACATCTTCAGCACATAAATTGATTTCAGATAAACTAAAATAGAACCAGAAAGTGCTGGAAATACTCAGGAGGTCAGACTGCACCTGTGAGACGAGAAACAAGTTAACTTTAAAAGTGGAAGGTTCTTTGTCTGCACTGGGAAGGAGACACACAAAGCTTGTAAAGGTGCATGGAGGGAGATGTCTCTGATAAATTGAAACAAGGTTCAAGGTTAGTTTATTGGTCACATACACCAATTGGTGTAGTGAAATGTTTCCTGCCAATGCAGCACACAAAAAAAGAATACAGACACAACACTAATAAAGAGATTCAAACATAAAAAACATCCCCCCACAATGGTTCCCATTATGAGGGAAGGCACAAAGTCCAGTCCTCAACCCATGTCCACCCATAGTCAGGTCTATTGAGGCCTCCGCAGTCGCCTTCACGGAGGCCCGATGTTCCAGGCCGTTCTCGCGGGGTGGTGGTGCTCCGGCGTCGGGAGAATCCCCTCAACGGCTTGGGACACCTGGAACGGCCTCTTCCTTACCGGAGTCCGTGGCTTCCGAAGCCGACAAGGCCGCGCTGAATGGAGCTCCACCACTGGCTCCCGATGTTGAAGTTCAGCATCGCCGCCTGCAGCTGGCCGCTCCACAGACCCGCAGCTCCGCGATGTTTTCCTCCGCGGTCTCAGCTCACCGGAGTTCCAGCGTGACGACCCAGGCAAGGTATCGCCCGCTCCGCGATGGCGCTCCAGCGCTCCGCCGCTGCCGAAGCCGAGGTTCTGGGCGGTGTCCTCAGGAAACGCCGCTCCAGGCCCGCTGGTAGGCCACGAGGACGGGTTGAAGTTGCAGCCCGGAGAAAAGCTGCCTCTCCGACCAGGCAGGGACCAGGAAAAGTAGTTTCCACCTCCCCCCCCCCCCCCCCCCTTCCCACACATAAAGTGTTTTGTTTTTGGAGTTCTATTTTTTTTTTAACTCACCAAAAATAAAAAAAAGAGTGAAAAACATACAGCTGCAGGCTGGGCAGCCATACCATACAAGACGGCGCCCCCTATGGTATCCGAGACACAAACTGGGATAACTGTGGGGATAAGCTGTAAACAACTTTGACTGGCCAGTGATAAATGTGAACTTAATCTGGGAAATGTGGGAGTTGGGAAATGCAGAGCAGAGACATGTCTGGGTATGTCCTCCACACGCAAAGAGGAAAAAAAACAAGAAAAGCCAATGAAGAATCAAGAAGAGCCAATGTCACAGATGGATGACCGAAATAGATAGAAATCAAGTTATTAACTACCAAGTCTTCTAGTCTTTAAATACTTAGGTCTTTATAAATTAAAATAAATGGGTTTCAACAGTGAAATTTGAAATATTTGTGTTTAATTTTGCGCTCATAAGCTTCAGGTGGTTCACAATATAATTGCACTTGCCAATATCGTAGGTGATTTTAAATAGATTTCTGCAGTGAGATGATAATTACCTTTATGCCTCAACTGCTGGGTCGTAAGTTGCCCAAGTCAAATATGTTGTGCTGTTCCTCCAATTTGCATGTGGCCTCACTCTGACAGTGGAGAAAGCCAGGAGAGAAAGGTCAACATGCGAATGGGAAGAGGAGTTAAAATGTTTGGCAAAGGGGTGATCGTGTAGGCCAAGGCGGACTGAGCATAAGTGTTGGAAGGAACAGATGTTGGTTTAAACCGAAGATAGACACAAAAGGCTGGAGTAACTCGGTAGGTGTCTCTGGGGCCAGGGCAATTTGATGACTTCAAAATTAATCATGGGTGCAGGACATTTGCCCAAGTTATGTCACAACTGACTAAAATATTAGCAGAAATGCAAAATGAATGTTCAGGATTACTTGTTTGTGTGTTGTATTCTCTTTTAATTATATAATTGATACATAAATGATGGACATCTTTGAATTAAGAGGTTGCAAAGTTTATCTATTTAATGACGCATAGTTTAGTTCTCTTGGGAATTTCATATTGACGAATTGGAAATTCAGACCATTATTAAGCATTGTGATTATTTACTCTCTAGTGCAAATATTGTTTGTTAAGAACATTATCAAGATATTTTACTAAATCCAATAGTTTCTCTATCCTTCAACCACTTATCTGGAATGATTTTACCTTGTATGATTTTGTTCATAACATAGTAAAGGGACGTAAGGGGAAGGTGGTGAGATTCCGAATAGTTAATCGGAAAATAAGCATTTCTGGGTTTACAGCTTGAGAGGATGCATGCAGATGGAAACTGCATTTTTCTCCAGAATTCTGAGTCATGGAAGTGAAATAGCTATTTGATATAAATTTTATTTTTCAATTTATATCAATATTTGTTCTTTCAGTTGATAATTTAGTCAAAATGATCAACTCAATCAAGCAGAAATTACTTAGTTTCATTTCATCACCTCAAATGGAAAAACTTATATTTCCATTGGAAAAAAATTTGTAATTCATGAACTGATTTCATTAGCAGACCAATCCCGAGGTAACATTGCCGTTGTCTCATTCTAAACCCAATTTGTTTTTCCAGGGGTTTAAAACTGAACATATTTTAAATGGAAACATACAAAGGCTCTTTCAATGTAATTTCCCTAATTATATTTAAATGAGCTGATTCTGTACTTCTCCAACTCTCCTGTGACTGGGTGATGCTGATTCTGGATCTACAGTGTCTTGAATTATATTGTTTGTCATTCATTTATCTGATGCAGTAATATGCAATTTGTTGTTAATTTCAGGAGAGATTGAGAATAGAAAGAAACCAGGAATACAATCAATTATTAAGAGCGCAAGACAAAAATGAACAAATCAGAAGAGACGGCAGATGGATTCCAAAGGTGACTTTCTTTCTGGAATTGAAAGCAATGCTTAAGGATGTAACGTATATTTCAAATTAAAAATATAGTTCATGGTGACATCACAAAATAGCATTAAAAAAAATCTTGCAGCACATTCTGTTCTTACCCCGAGGTAAGTTCTTTAAAATAATGATCCAGTTAAATCTCATTGCCCTCCTCTCCCAATGCAAATTCTTTTTGTGCAGTTTACAATCAAATTTGCTTGCAGCTCTTTCAGGTATTGGATGCCAAAATCATAGCAAGTCATTGCATTCACTGTAAGTCGGTGTCCCCTAGAAACTGACCCTTTGTCAGTGTATAAAGTTTTTCCCTACGTAATGTATCCAAAACCACAAAATTCATAATGTTTCTATCACATCTCCCCATTACCACCTTTGTTTCAAAGAATACAATTTCAGCATTTTTAATCATAAATTCATAAAACTCAGTTCCCTGTTTCTGATGCTGCTGTAGTACATTTCTGCTGTGTTCTTTCTAAGAATTTGACATTCTTCTTCTCAAATGATTTACCTGAATTGAAGATATCTCTGAATTCAAAGATTTGCGCTGGTAAACTCCTCGTCTCTACTACACCCTCTAAATTTATACTGTTTGATTTGCTACCTCTCATTTTATCTTTCAAACTGCATCTCTTCAATATTTCCAGGATTAAGTTTTATCTGCCTAATTCACCATTATGTTTATGTCCTCTTGATGTTTGTTGCTGTTCTTCTCACAGTTGAACTACTAACATGTGTTAAATGTAAACTTTCAAATTATATTCGATATATCAAGTCTCGGTGCTTTGTAATTCAAAAGGAGTAGGAATTCCACCTGAGGTCACTATGATAATATCTCACTTAATTCTACAAATTAAAGATATAGTACTATTTGTTATTTTGGGCATAGAACCTTTAATGGTATCATGGTATGTTTCTTTGTTGGAAGTGTTATTCTATCCAAAATGTCAGCATCACTGTTCAAGTGCTATTTAATGCTTCTATCTTACTACTTCTCGCCAGATCACCTAATCTTTTTCATTTCAAGGTTTCAAGGTTTGGTCAAGGTTACCAAACAGTCATACTAAGTGAAAAGCAACAAGACACACAACCACAGAAAAGTTAGCATAAACATCCATCACAGTGGATTCCACATTCATCACTGTGATGGAAGCCAATAAAGTTCAATCTTCTTCCTCTTGTTCTCCCGTGGTCGGGGCAGACAAACCATCCGCAGTCGGGGCGATCAAAGTCCCCGCAGATGACGATCAAAGCCCCCGTCGGGGAGATCGAAACTCCCGCATCAGGGCGGGTAAAACTCTCTCCGCGGCATGGAGCTCCCGAGTCCGCCTCTTGTTACCAACTCACCGCGGCATGGAGCTCCCGAGTCCGCCTCTTGTTACCAGAGTCGCGGGCTTCACGATGTTAAAGTCCATAGGCCCCGCGGTTGGAGCTTCGATCCTCGGCAAAGGGATCGCAAAGCTCCGCAATGTTAAAGTTCCGCAGACTCCCGCGGGACTAAGAGATTGAAAAAAGGTCTCCCCCCCCCTCCCCCCCCTCCCACATAAACAAACCAAGGAACACTAAAACATTTTTTAACACATACTAAAAATAACAAAAAGAAAGGACAGACAGACAGACTGTTGGCGAGACAGTCACTGCCGGTGGCGCCACCCAAGTTTTTTTCTGTGCTATCTGACATTTTCTCTCACTAATATTGTCTATTCTTTAAAATCAACATTTGAGAAGAAATTATCTATTTGTTGTCATTATGCATATCCTACTGTAGGAAAATACTTTTAATTGTAATATGTCAGAAATGTTTGCAATATGTTTTTACATGTGATATTTATTTGGGCACTAACTCATTTATTTTAAAATTTGTAACTAATATTATAAGGAGAATATTGATCCTTCGGATGAATCCAGATTTCAGGCTGCACCTCATGTAATATCTGGTCAACCCCCACATGAACCGGTTTCTTATAGGAATGATGCATATACATCAATGCAGGCCTATGAGGAATTGTTGAATAAAAAGCGTCAGGAAGAACATAGATATCGCAGGTCTGATGATCCTGAAGTTGGTTATAGAAGGTAATAATGTTGATAAACTATTGTTATGGGCTAAGTCACCATGTATTGATAGCTTTGATAGCTAAACAAGTTTTCATAATTTTGTTGTTTTCATCTGTATTTGTTGGTTGAAAATGCTTTTTAAAAATATCTTTCAAGAGGTTTCCAAGAATATTTTATAATTTTAAATAATTAATCTTAGTTTCGTTATAATCATAGATTTGTTACTTAAAAAACCCAATTTATTTCCATGACGACTCTTGCAAGGAGTCTCCATCTTGATCCTGGACTTTTAGGGCCAAACAAAGGTCATCACATCTTGGGCATGTGGAACCTTAATATTTACCTCTGACAACTATTCATCCTCAATGTTAAAGAATCCCAGATTAGTGAAGCTGCCAATTGGTGTTGAACCAAATGAAGCCATAATCAGATACCCCAGAGAAATAGAATTCAAAACAAAATATATTGTATTGACTTAAAAATGTGCAATTGCTGACCCATGAGGAAAAAGGTTAATGAAATTCCCAGGCAATTGCAACAATATGAATTTATTTTATCTAGTCCCCATGCTCTAGACTATTTAAGCTTTTTGTACCATGGGTTATTCTTGTGGTTTCAACCCAATTCTTCTATTTGACAATATTACTATCATTGTTTGATTCAAAATATTATCTTGCAATTATACTTAACCAATCTGTAAATGCTGTTAATTTAATCACCAGTAGCTAATGGAATTAATGGTCAGGTAGCAATAAAGAACTGCAGTTGCCGGTTTATACCAAAGATAGCCAGAAAATGCTGGAGTAACTCAGCGGGTTATGTAGCATTTCTGGAGAAAAAAGGTGACGTTTCAGATTGAGGCCCTGCTTTTGACCCCTGCTGCTGACCCAAAACGACACCCATCCTTTTTCTTCAGAGATGCTGGCTAACCCGCTTTTTTATTCCAGCGTTTGTGGCTATAATGGAAATTGTGTTGTGCGCTGGAACGAAGTTGGAAGAAGTGAACTGAAACGTAGTTTCTGAAGATGAAGAGTGAAGGATTAAAGGGTGGTGGGGCTTCTTCCATTGCCAGAGTGAGACCACACACAAATTGGTGGAACAGCAAATATTTCGCTTGGGTAGCTTACAACCCAGCGGTTGGAACATTGAATTCTCAAACTTTAAGTAACCTCTTCTTACACTCCCCCCCCCCCCCCCCACCCCTCCCCCTCTTTCCCTGTCATTTTACCCGTTCCTTAGTTCTCCACATTGTTTCTCTCTTGAGTCCACACCTATTCTAGCCAACATAGCCTAGGTTTTAAAGTATATAGTGATGAAAGATTGAATATCAATTATTTACAATTAATTTACCTACACCATTTGTAGGTTTTGTAGTTATGAGATTGAAATAAGGTTATTGGGTATAGGAGCAAAGAGGTCTTTCTGCAGTTGTACGGGGCCCTAGTGAGACCACACCTGGAGTATTGTGTGCAGTTTTGGGATTGTGTGCATTCTTGCTATTGAGGGAGTGCAGCATAGGTTCACAAGGTTAATTCCCAGGATGGCAGGACTGTCATATGCTGAGAGAATGAAGCGGCTGGACTTGTATACTCTGGAATTTAGAAGGATGAGAGGGGATCTTATTGAATCATATAAGATTATTAAGTGTTTGGACGAGCTAGAGGCAGGAAACATATTCCTGATGTTGGGGGAGCCCAGAACCAGGGGCCACAGTTTAAGAATAAGGAGTAAGCCATTTAGAACGGAGATGAGGAAACACTTTTTCACACAGAGAGTTGTGAGCCTGTGGAATTCTCTGCCTCAGAGAGCATTGGAGGCCGGTTCTCTGTATACTTTCAAGAGAGTGCTAGATAGGGCTCTTAAAGATAGCGGAGTCAGGGGATATAGGGAGAAGGCAGGAACAGGGTACTGATTGTGGATGATCAGCCATGATCACATTGAATGGCGGTGCTGGCTCGAACCCAAGTGAACAAAGGATGCAACAGTGGAACTTAGTTATATATGATATACGATATGGTAAAACTTTATTCATCCCCGGAGGGAAGTTGATCTGCCAACAGTCACAACACATAAGGTACACGAAAACTTGAAATTAAAAGTGAATACAAAAAGAAATAGACAAGTGAATGTTGTCTGGCTTTTGTATGCTCAGCGCTTTCACCAGAATGAACGAACAAAGAAACAAGGGAACGCAGACTTATCCCCTGGACAGAGGATTCCAAACTAGAGTACCCCCCCCACCTCCCCCACACCGGGTCCCCATTTGTTCTCCCACCGTTCTTCATGGCGGTAATCCCAAGCCGGGTCCCCATTGTCTTCCCCTCATCAGTCATGCTCATCGACTGATGATCGCGGGTCGATCGCGAGTTGTCCCCCCCACCGCCGAGGCTCCCGTTGCCTCCGAGGCCCCACCGCCGTCGAGACTCACACTTCATGAAGTCAATAACTAGCTGCTTTGTTTTGCTGACATTAAGGGAGTGCTCCCGACATTAAGGGATCGGTCCTGCGGAGGCCTCGCCGCCCGGCTTTTCCAGCGAGTCGGTTCTGGTCGGCGGCGGCGCGGTTGTTCAGCGGGTGGATCGGGACCGCGTGGCTCCCCGGGACACTCCCATCGCACGCGCGGCTCCGCAGGACACTCCCGTCGCACGTGCGGCTCCGCGGGACACTCGCGCCGTGTGCGCAGCTCCCCGGGACTGCTCCCTTAATGTCAGCAAAACAAAGGAGCTAGTTATTCACTTCATGAAGCTAGAGAAACACATGCCTTAATCAGCATCAACGGTGCAGATTCGAATGGTTGAGAGCTTCAAGTTCCTTAGCTTTAATATTACCAATGATCTATTGTAGACACACCACATTCATGGGATAGCCAAGAATGCACACCAACCCCTCTAATTCCTGAGGAGACTAAGGAATGTCGACCACGATGCCCCATCTACGCTAATCCCACCTGCCCACGTTTGGCCCATATCTACTGCATCTGGTGTTCAGATGTGGCATCCTGTACATCGGCGAGACTAAGTACAGACTCGGCGATTGTTTTGCAAAGCACTTGCGCTCATTTCACCAAGTCTACTGGATCTCCCAGCTGCCAACTATTTTAACTCCTTTTCTCATTCCTATACTGACCTTTCTGTCTTGGGCCTTCTCCATTGCTAGAGTGAGGCCACACACAAACTGGAGGAACAGTACCTCATATAGCTTCCAACCCAACGGAATGAACATTGAATTCTCCAATTATAGGAAACTACAGATCACCCACTACCCCTTCTTTCCCTACCCACTTTCTATCTCCCCCCCAGCTTGCCTTATGCCCCACCTAGACTTGCAACTATTCTTCCCTCGCCCTTCCCTCCCACCTACATTCCTTCCGCTAGCTTCACTATTTGCAACTTTTCAATCCATTTGATTCACACCTTCTGTCTTTGCATCTCTGACCTTTGTGCAGTCATCTGCCTATTAAAACCCCCCTCACCCGATCCTAATTACCTGCTGGCTTTGTCTTGCCCCTCCTCTCATCCAGCTTTCCCCCCCCCCCCCCCCCCCATCCCGACCCAAAACATGACCTATCCATGGTACACAAAATGTTGGAGAAACTCAGCGGGTGCAGCAGCATCTATGGAGCGAAGGAGATGGGCCGAAACCCTTCTCCTATCCATGTTCTCCAGAGATGCTGCCTGACCTGCTGAGTTACCTCAGCATGTTGTGATTTTTAGTGGAAAAGAAAAGTCAGATTAAAAGCTTAAAAACGAATTCTGACATTTAATGTCTGAGTGAAAGAGATCTCACACTTAAAAGCACTTTTAAGTTTAATTTTTAAGGTTAGCTTAGTATTTTGAGATCATGCCAAATACATAATTTGCACTTGGATGGACTAGCCCTAAGTTTTTATATTTCTAAGCCCTGTGTATCATCTCCCTTAATAGTTTAATATGCCAATGGTCTTTGCAATTAAACAGCATTTTAAATTATTTGAACTATGGATTATTCCTTTCCAGAAATGTACAGACGCAGACAGACAGACCATGGGATTATGAAAATAATGTTTCTGATTCAAGCAACTACTTTGAGAGATTGAAAAATGAGTACAGGTGAATAAATCTTCAATGCCAATGTCCGCACTTTGATATTCATATTCCCCTTACATGCTCTTGTTCTGCCTCCCACCTAATTTGATCAATTTCTCTGCACGCTCACTTTACTTCCATTTCTTCATTTTCACCTGCAATACTTTTTATCCTATACCTAATCTGTGGGATTGCTACAGTACATGGCTTTGTATAAATGTCCTTTTGAACTGTATTTCATTTCCATTGTTCAATTAGCTCCCACTGTATGCATTTGTGTGTCTTAGATAGTGCTTTTCAAGCTCTATTTACCAGTGGCATGGAATTTAAAAAGTAAGGAAATTGCTTCAAAGTTGAATAGAACACTGGTTAGACTGCAGAGTACCGTTGACCATTTTCACCTATGTGTTACAAAAATAATATCAAGCCAATGCAGTAGATTTACCAGATTAATTCCAAAGGTAACACGATGACTACATAAACGAGTTCTTATCTCTGCAAAGGTGGAAACTTGGACATTTGTTTTTGAAAAGGATTAGATGTAAAAACATTGGTTCTACAGGAGATACAGTGTGGGTGAATTACAGTAGATACAGGAAATTGGCAGAAGGATACTTCAGGCAAATGGGGTTGATGGAGGAATTTGAAGCAAGCAGATATTTAGGAGCAGCTACTTGACTTGGATAGTGGCAGAACTTGTCGTGAAAAACAACTACACCAGAAACATAATGTGTACTGGAGTTGAAATGACTTGGAAATCTGATGTCAATTGTGTGATGAATTCAGATAACTGAACCATTGTAAGAGTAGATGGCTATGGGGACTCATTTTCAGTTGCATTTCTTTCCACTTGTGACCATTGAATTTTTCTCCTGAACTGAAAATTACATCTCTTAAAATCCATGTGAAATTGTCAAATTTTACCACAGGCAATACAAAGAACGACGTGATCAGAAAAAACCAACGTACATTGATGATGAGTATAAGAAAGAACACAGAAGGCGACCTGTTTCAGCAACTGAGAAATCTAGGTAAATAGCCATAATATTATGTTTTGATATTTCTTGGCAAGGTAGCCATCATATACTGTTCTTGGATGGAGGAAAACCAAATCCTTTATCAATTGTTTTACTTTTTTGCTGCTTTGTCTTATTTAGATTGGGACTGAGAATTTTAGGAAAGCATTCCTGTCACAATTCTTCATTAAAATCATAGAATTTACATCACAGGAGGAGACCATTGAGTTAATCATATCCTTAATATCAAAAGGGGATCTTGGGTTGGTGCCACATTCCTACTCTTAGTTCAAAGCATCGAAAATCATGTTGTTCCAGCACTCATCTAAATACTTTTTAAATGTGATGAGTGCCTTTGCCTTTCAGACCATCACTTGCCCTTGAGTGATTTTTTTTGGAAAGCTCTTTAACCCATTTTTCCAATTAACGGATCTTTCCCAGTAACCTCTATGCTATAGGAAATGGGTTATTTTTAATTACCCTGTCTAGGCCGCTCAAAATTCCATTCACCTTTGTTAAATTTCTAAGTCTCCTTTGCTTCACAGACCAGTCCAGTCCAAATGATCTTTAATCATAATTGCACTTCTCCAGTCATGACAACATCCATTCCAGTTCTATCCTATGCTATATTGTGAGTATTAAGTCTCTGAGTGATACGCTGTGGTCACTAATCATTATTATAGTTTTTTTATGACCTTTCTGCTCTTGTATTCTATGCCTTGACCAATAAATTGCTTGGATTAATTGGAAATCAAGATACAACAGTCTGATCAAATTCATGAGCACAATGGTTGCAAACCTATATTTGGTGCAACATAAAGGTTTATGTTTAGATAGAGTGCTAGAAATTTCTGGAATGAAGAGAACTGTGTATTTAAACAAGAAAATAAGCCTGCAGCTTCCAAGACGAACAAATGGAGCTGAAGAGTGAGCGTCGGATCCAGGTAACAGGTGCTGCCAGTCCCCAACTATGGGTTGCACTCACCATGTTGACCTGAGGCACCCTTGAACCCCACATTTAAGTGCTGAACAGCTGCGCCAATTATTGCTTGGAGGAGTAAAGGCAGTGATTCATGCCAAGTACTGACAACCTTGGTCTCTGCACAACAATGTGTAGCATCAGAGAGAGCGGTGATTTGCAGCACGTTTGTGACACTGCTGCACTTTCAAGTTAATATCTTTTTTTAAAGTATGGCCACAAGAGACTGCAGATGCTGAAATCTGGAGCAAAAAATAAATGCTGGAGGAATTCTGTGGGTTAGGCAGTATCTGTGGAGGGAAATGGGCAGGATACATTTTGTGACGGAACCCTTCTGCATACTCGGGCATGTTTGGATTTGGAGGATAAAGGTACTACAGTGAAATAGAGCTCTGTTAGTTAGCACCAAACTGTACCAGTGTGATCATTTTAGAGGTTTTGCTTTTTAATTTGGTTTGTGTCCACTATGATGTCCGCAAAGCCATCAAGGATGCCAAGAGACGATACCGGGACAGACTTTGAGTCCCAGTATAATCACTCAGACACCTGGAGAAAGTACCAAGATCTGAATAAGATAACTGACTACAAATCTATCAATCAATCAATCAAAGACTTTATTGTCATTCAAAAATACACCAATAAATGCAAGTCTGATCGAAATTTTGTTGCATCTGGCTCACCGTGCAATATAAAATAACAAAAGGATAAAATAGATAAAAAGATAAAATAGATAATAAGATAAAATAGATAATAGTGGCGGCACATTACATGGAATTCAAGAGTCTGATGGCTCGGGGGAAGAAGCTGTTGCCGTTCTGCTCCTTATACTACGATACCTTTTGCCCGAGCAAGGTCTGGCAACATCATTGGGGATGGTGCGACCCTAGCCAATGAACTGAATGCTTTCTATGCTTGCTTTGAGCAGAAGGCCAACAGGGCCATGACACCTAGCCATTCAGACTCAAGTGTGCCTCTCCCCAGGTTGACTGTAGCAGAGGGTAGATTCGACTTCCTCACTTTAAAACCACGAGAAGCAACTGGCCCAGATGGAGTCCCTGGCCGTGTCCTTAGTAGCGGACATGTTTAATTCCTCCCTACTCTGTTCTGAGATATCCACTTGCTTCATGAAGACCACCATCATCCCAGTGCCGAAGAAAAGCAAGACCTCATGCTTAAACGACTACCGTCCAGTGGCTTTGACATCCACCATCATGAAATGTTTTGAGTGTCTTGTTATGGAACACATTAAATCTGGTCTATCCAGTGGCCTTGACGCACTACAGTTCGCCAACTGCCATAAAAGTTCCACGGACGATGCCATTGCCCTAGTTCTACATTCACCCCTGGAACACCTGGATAAGGGAGAAACCTACATCAAACTCATATTCATAGACTACAGCTCTGCCTTTAATAGCATTATACCATCCAAGTGCATTACCAAACCTGTGGGACTTGGTGTCAGCACTCTGCGACTGGAACCTCGACTTCCTGATCAACAGACCCCAATCAGTGAGGATAGGGAACAAATCATCTTCAACGATAATCCTCAACACTGGTGTTCCGCAAGGATGCATTTTCCAGGCCCCTTCTTTGTTCCTTGTACACCCACGACTGTGCAGCCATGTAAAAATCTAATTCAATTTTCAAATTTGCAGACGACAACACCGTTGTGGGCCTGATAGCAAATAATGATGAGACGGATTACAGCAAGGAGATCGAGAACCTGGTGTCAAGACTACAACCTTTCTCTCAATGTCAGCAAGACAAAGGAGATGGTGATCGACTTCAGGAAGTGAAGCGGTACACATACCCAATTTGCATTGACAGTGCCAAAGTGGAGATAGTTGAAAACAGCAAATTCCTAGGGAGTCTGTATCACCAACAACTTCTCCAAGACCACCCCTATTGAAGCAACGACCGAGAAAGCACACCAATGCCTCTACGGCATGTCCCCTACAACTCTCACCAACCTAAAGATGCACCACAGAAAGCATTTTATCAGGATGCATCACAGCTTGGTTTGGGAACAGCTCCATCCAAAGCCTCAAGAAATTGCAGCAAATTGTGGACGCAGTCCAGTCCTTCATATAATCCTCCCTTCTATTGACTCTATTTATACCTCACGTTGCCTCGGCAAAGTCAGCAGCATAATTAAGGACGAGTCGTACCCTGGCCACTTCCTCTTCTCCCCTCTCCCATCAGGAAAAGGTACAGAAGTGTGAACACCTCCAGATTCAGGGACAGTTTCTTCCCAGCTGTTATCAGGCAACTGAATCATCCTACCACAACCACAGAGTAATGCTGAACTACTATCTACCTCTTTGATGACCCTTGATCGGACTTTGCTGCCTTTATCTTGCACTTAACTTTATTCCCTTATCATGTATCTACACACTGTAAATCGTATTGTCTGCTGTAAAGCTTGATTGTAATCGTATTGACTTTCTGCTGACTATATCATGCAACCAAAGCTTTTCACTGGACCTCAATACACGTGACAATAAACTAAACTAAACTGAACTGTTACTCTTTCATCAAAGCCATTGGTCCCAACATAGACAATAACAACTGAATTTTGCCTGAGCATTTGCTAATTCTTTTTCAGATGATAATGAAATTATGCCAGATAGGCAACATGCCTAGATTGTCAATCAAAGCTGCAGATTTTTTTAAATTTTCTTCTTAATTAATGAATTGAATATTACTTTTTTTACTGCAAAAGTAAGATTTGTCTTCTCTCAGATAGGCATAGATGATTCTAAGGCACGTTTCAAAGAAGCAATGGGGTATTCATCGTACTGTCCTGCCTAATATTTTCCCCTGAATTAAGATAATAATAGGATAAGAGGGAGTGAGAACAATTATTATTGGACAAAAAAGTACTAGGTAAAGTTATAACACTAAATAGTGCCAATGTTCTGGTGAAGTTCGTATGGTTATATGGAATTGTGTGCATTGCTATTTAGATCAAACAATGTTATTTGTTTAATCCCAGGATGGAAACATATATCTACATTTGCAGCTGTTATAAGGGGATTGTTACCTTACCATATTGTGATCATATGATTGTCTGTCTTCCTTTCCATCTAAACATTTTTCTATTCCAATAGATTTTTGACAAGTGAAATACATGACTCACCAAGAGAACGGTCCAAGTCTGCTATAGTGAAAGATGATGCTGTGTTTGGTACTGGTTTATTATTCGGTATGTCAGAACACTTATTAACTAATATGTCAGTACAGTTGCAGTCTTATTATGAAGTAGAGTTTTTAAACCAGGAATTGAACATAAATTTGGCATAGATGTTCAAGTTGTGAGTCGACTTTTTCAGAAATTCTTAAATTGTATCTTATATGAACAACGTAAACATTAAATTTGAGATTTCAAAAAAATTAAATGTATTTGACAACTATGCTTGCCTGTTGAGTTATGTTAGTTGTTTTGTTGTTGGCGTTCCTGTTCCTCTTTCCACTCTGGATAGGGCTGAATGAATCTGCAAATGGTAGGTTCACATTTGATATTTGAGACATCAGCAAATATGGGTAGTAATGATAAAGATTCCGAAAGATAGATGGGGAAAGTATCTGATGAACACACATAATTGTTCCATTAATGCAAAACATAATTTAATTCAATTTAAATTATTACATAGACTATATTATTCAAAAACGAGGTTGAATAAATTCTACCCAAACGTCTCTCCGAGATGCGATAAATGTTTGTTTCAAAATGACAATATAACGCATTCATTTGTAGGATGTATAAAGTTGAATAAATTTTGGAGCGATATATTTGATATATTTACAGAGCTCTTCAAGTCAAGAATAGAACTTAATATGGAATTAATTCTATTTGGAATAATAGTAGAAGATATCAATTTAAACAAAGACCAAAAAGTATTCTTTAATTATGGGTTAATAATTGGAAAGAAATTGATACTTAAATTTTGGAAAAATACAGCTATACCAACTATTAAAATGTGGATTAGTAATATGACAGACATAGCTCACCTTGAAGAAATGAGACTCCGCCTAATAGATAAATATGACCAATTCTTAAGGAGTTGGTCCCCTTTCATCGACTTTTTGGAATCATGTGATGCAGCAGTACCATAAAGATTACTGATTTCAGGTCGGGTCGTGGATAGAATTACATCTCCAAACAAAGATTTGAAAATGTCTTTTTTAAGGGTCTTTTTCTCATATTTCTACTTTCTACTTTTTCTTTTCTTATATACACACTTCACGTTTTTTTATTTTCTACTATCTATTTTTCCTTTCTTCTCTCTTGTCTTTTTTTACTTCCTTTTCAAAAACATAAAACTAGAGGTTGTACATAGAATGTATTACGTTATGACATAGTTGGCACCTAAAATTAGGTGCCACTGTATTGTTTTGTACTGTATTAACTTCTAATAAAATAAACAAAAACAAAAAAAGCAAATATGGGTAGTGTGTTGCTGGCATAAGTTCTGACCCAGGGCTTTTCCTGAAATTTTCCAAATGTTGAAAAGGCACCATCTATAAATTTGCTCATATTTCATAATTACTACGGAATTCTATATGAAATGGTTACATTTTCTAAAACTCCTTTTCTTAAAATAGCTTGTGGTTGAGCACAGTACATTTGTTTTAGCTTTTTCTCCTTCCCAATTACAGGTCCTGCCCAGGTTATGAATGCCTGATTTACATTCAGCTCATACAAAAAAGCAAATGTTTGGGAAACTGGTGGCATAGATTTGTTGGGATCTTCTGCCTTGTAAGAACCATGTTTGCGGCAGCACTTCTGACTTGACTTATGTTTGGTTTATGATCAGTTTGTAGGAATAGAACCATGCCGGAACCTGGGCATGACCTGTACCTGTGCCACTTTCTTTCGGGGGGGGGCAGAGTAGAAATTGTCATTAACATTTGGTCTCTATTTGCAAGATAATGTTTAGATGAATGTCTTAGGAATGTCATAAATTAATTCTGAAGTGACAGTACGTGATATTGCAATTGACACAGTGATTAAATGATATTCCATTACACATTTTTGAAAGGGATGTTACATAATTGAGTTTGCAGGCATAAGTCTGTAAATTTCACGTCTTTCCCATCCTGACATTTGTTAGAATCTTTCTCATTGTTTACTATACCTATTTTGTACCTCATGCGGATTATGGCATTTTGCCCGGATTAGCATCAGTAGCTAACATTAAAGACCATTGAGCTCAACACCATATCCGTAAGCTGACACCCTGTCCCTTTGATTTGTAAAAGTCAAACTATTTTCTACCAGCCTCCTTAGTAATTTATTACTTTCAAATGGCCACTGTTGACAAGTCAATGTAGTAGTATGTGCCAAATGTGTTTTTAAATGCAATGTACATAACATTGACCGTAGTAATCTGGATTCCTTACTCTAGAACTGGTCCTTCATTGAAAAGTTGACCATCTTTGTTTAATGTGTGCTGGTTTTCACTTATTAGACTCTGTTTTATAATGTTCCAATTACTTTTATCCTAAAACCACTTGACAGGATATGTTCAATGAGGTCACTTGATATTCAATGTAAATTACCATAAACCTATTAAATACTATCTTTACTTTATGGACTATTGGTGTTCGCACATCCTTTATTGTTACATTGTAAGCATCCTGTTATTTACAGGATCAATGCATAATACTAATTTTAAACCTCAATGATACCTGAGTATGTGATTTTTTTAAGCCTCTAATCTGTCTTGTCTATCCTTCATCAAACCTTTTCATATTTGTTAGCTTTTATTGCAACTTCTTATAGATACCCTATGCTCATAGGCCTAAAAAATCTATAATTTAGCAGAACATCGAGTGCTACATGTAGAATTTCTCATGAAGTTTCTTATCGTGCAGACATAACTTTCATTTTCACTTTTGTGTTCAATATGTGACGAGCATGCCTGATGTCCACTAGATGTGCATTAAGCAAATACCAGATTAATTTCTCCTTTTATCAACTATTTGATTTAGAAGTTTAAAACAATGCTGAATACAAGTCACTACAGATATTTGAGATCTTCATTATTTGCCCAAAAGATTTTAAAATAGTTTTTATCTCATAGTCATGGAATTAGATATTTGGAGAATCTCTTATCTCACTGAAATTTATGATGAATTGTTCAAATTTATAATTGCTTAATAAACTTTATTGTCATAAACTTTAGGTAACAATGAGCGTGAGAGTGCTCAAAGAAGAAGAAGGGAAAGGTACAGACAAGAATTGTTGGAACAAATATCAGAAAGGCAGAAAAGCAAGAAAAGGTATATATCTTGCATTTGGTGTAAATTGCATTATATAATTTATTTCAATAGGTTATTTGTTCTGTAACTGAAATTGTACTCTACTTTAAATTCACAGACCTTTTTGCAGTATATTATTTTTGTTCCTTGAAGCTAATCGTGGTTGAACTTAGTTTACAAATGTTGGCTGATATATTATGAATTGCATAAATAGTTAAATTGTTCAATATTAAGGCAAAGCTAGTAATGTGTTTTATATTAATTTCACTGTTTTAGATTGCATAAATGCAATGTAGGATTTTTTCCAATCTAAACTGAGAACTGATTTGAGAGAAAATTAAACCGCACTCCAGTCATATTGGTTATCAAAGCTATGAAATAGATTAAATAATAAAATGTAAAATTATTGAATTGTTAAAGTTCTTAAACACATTAGGAAATGACGAAAAACAATTACAATTGTTTAAATCAATCAAAAACAAGATGTCCTGTTGTTTAAGTTTCTGTTTTAAAATTGGTTGGTGCATTGATATTCTACGAGACTGGAGGTCATAGCCTCAGAATTAAAGAATGTTCCTTTAGGAAGGAGATGAGGAAGAATTTCTTTTGTCAAGCTGTGGAGGCCAGGACAATGGATATTTTAAGGCAGAGATAGATAGATTCTTGATTATTATGGGTATCGGGTTATGGGGAGAAGGCAAAATGGGGTTAGGAGCGAGAGACAGATCAGCCACGATCGAATAAAATTATGGGGTACAATGATTGTAACAATATATATGTGAAGTACATTGATGTATTTACCTCTAATAAATAAAATAAGTTAAATTTTTTTTTTAAAAAGCCATTATCGAATGGCCTAATGGCCTAATTCCGCTCCTGTCAATTATAAATTTATTACATGTTCAGCGGACAGATATCCCAGCCTAAAATCTGGAAAACCAATGGAGATTCATGCTTCATCACTGGATTCCAGAGAAGACAACTGCAAAGTTCCCTTGACTCTTCACTGGCAATCCACTGACCTTCAGGATTTTTGCCTTCACTTGGGACTACTAAATGGAATGACAGTTATATAAGCATATTTTGGCATTTTTAAGCAGAACTGCTGATCTAGTGTTAATTTTGTTAAATACTGTGGTTAGATAAATCAATAATTTTGTATCTCACTTGGGGCAGCACAGTGGCACAGAGTAGAGTTGCTGCCTTATAGCGCCAAAGCGGGTTCAATCCTGATTATGGGCGCTGCTTGCCCGGAGTTCGTACGTTCTCTCTGTGACCGCATGGGATTTCCCCCGGTTTCCTCCCACACTCCAAAGGTGTACAGATTTGTAGGTTAATTGGCTTCGGTAACAAATTGTAAATTGTCCAGAGTGGCGTGTAGGATAACGTTAGTGTGCGGGGGATTGTTGGTTGGCGCAGACTCAATGGGCTGAAGGGCCTGTTTCCGCGCTGTATCTCTAAAATTAAAAAAACTTGAGGGTTGCTGCTGATCCTGTGTGGTAGCCATTCGGGAGAAGAATTCAGTGTGGGAAATTTGAGAAAAAATCTGCTGTGATAATGTTGCTTTTGCTCCTTAGGGAGAAGGAACTTGAGCTTAATGTTGCTGCTTCAGGAGCTGTGGACCCAGAGAAGGATGTAAGAATTTAACATTTTTTAAAAATCAATCTGCACCTCAAATATGGGATATGACCTCTTTGCAAACTGCTTTGCTGCAGCATACATTGTGAACCTAGGCTTGTTTTGTTACCCAGTCAAACATTATTACATTAGTGATGTATGATTATCTCAAACAGGAGAAAGAATTGGAATTTATTCTTACTATAGTTACATGATGATCAGTAGTTTTGTTCTTCACAGCAATTCAAATTTGGAAGAAGTAAAATAAAATTATATGAATGTTTTCTGTGAAAGTAAATGCACTTTGGTACTGGCATTTGGTGACTTTTGGTTCCAATAAATAGCCAGATCGAATACGGCAGTTTGGTGCTGTTATGCGCCAACCCAATTCCCGCAGGCACGATGCCCTTGACCAGAGAGGTGGAGTCCATTTTGCAAAATATTCAAGTGATGATGGATCTGCTGAGGGACAGCCCCCACCTGAACGCCCCAGGGTTGCTTTCCAGACTCCTGTAATTGATGATCGGAATCTGACCGGTGGAATGTGGAATCCCCTTCGGAATATGATGGCTCCAAGGTGAAAAAACAATGTGACAGTTAAATTTGAGCTATGGTTTTAAACCTTGTTGTAATCTCTTAGTATAAAAGGTGGGAAAAAGTTAATTTGCATTAAAATGTCCTGTTGCAATTTGGGTGAACACCAACCCTTAATTGTTATTGTGAAGGTGGTGGGGAGCTGCATTTTTGAATTGCTGCAGTCGTTGATACAAAGATGTGTTTACGTTTTTAGTGTTACAGAAATTTGACCTCAACAATATATTTTGGACATTGTGTAAATTGGATGGAAAATTACAGTGATCATTTACCTGGTCCCCTTGGCATTTAGCTGATAAACGTTGTGACTTTGCAATTGCTATTGAAGAAGTAAAAAAGTGTATAGGAATAAACTTCAAGGGATATCAGGAAGGGAAAAATATGACATTAGATAGCAAAAAGAGGATACAAGATAGCTTTGGTAGATAAGGTAAAGGAATCCTAAAGGGCCTGTCCCACTTTCACAACCTAATTTATGACTTTTTTTACTCGTGGACATTTTTCATCAGGCTAGAAAAACCCCCCGACCCACTTGATGCCACGAGTACCTACGACTAGCATCACGACCTACCTACGACCTTCTACGACCTCGTGACGACTATGCTGAGAGTATGAGTCAAGGGCAAACTCGACAGAGATCGTGAATTAGGTCGTGAAAGTGGGACAGGCCACTTTCAGGCCAATTGTGAAGAGACAATTTTGGGCTAAACTGGAGTCGCAGATACTTTATAGCTGATACAGATTTGCACTCTATCTTCTCCTACAAGGCAAAACTGGGCAGCATAAGTGGCAATGATGCATGACTTTGGGATGAGTTCAATGTCTTTAATGCATGTTTTAAAAGGGAGAACAATGGCACAACTAACTGAGACCCTGCAGCCTCTGACAATCCTGTGATCTAATTCTCTGAGGCTGACGTCAAAGCATCCTTCAAGAGGGTGAATCCGCCACAATAATTCTCAACACTGGCACAAAATGCGTTCTCAGTCTCCTACAATACTGCCTCTAGACTATAAAGACAGGGATGTATTGCTGAGGTTTAATAAGGCATTGGTCAGAACACATTTGGCGTATTGTAAGCAGTTTTGAGCCCCATATCTGAGGAAGGATGTGCTGGTGTTGGAGAGGGTCCAGAGGAGGGTTACAAAAATGATTCCAGGAATGATTGGGTTAACATATGATGAGCGTTTGATGGCATTGGGCCTGTACTAGTTGGGCCTGTACTGTACAATGGAGTTGGACTCCATTGAATCTACCAAAGAGTGAAAGGCCTGGATAGAGTGGATGTGGAGAGGACGTTTCCACTAGTGGGAGAGTCTACGACCAGTAGCCATACCCTCCGAATCAAAGGAAGTACCTTTAGAAAGGAGATGAAGTGGAATTTATTTTATCAGGAAGTGATGAATCATGTGGAATGCATTGCCACAAACAACAGTGGAAGCCATGTCAATGATATTTTTAAGGCGGAGATTGATAGATTCTTGATTAGTATGGGTGCCAGGGGTTATGGGGAGAAGGCAGGAGAATGGGGTTGAGTGGGAAAGATAGATCAGCCATGATTGAATGGCGGAGTAGAGTTAATGGGCTGAATGGATCAACTGACTAGAGTATTCAAACACTTCATCTTGATCTTGTCGCTTCTGTGTCCTGAGGTTTCATCTGTTTCAAAAGGGTGTTGTACTGGTGCCTAAGAAGAGAACAAAGACCTGTCTCAGACTATTGTCCATTTATGTCAATGAAATCCTTTAACAGTTTGGTTATGGCACAAATCAACTTCTGCCTCAGAAATAGCCCAACTTATCACATACTCCTCTCTATTGAAAGAATCTATACGAGGCCCTGCCTTAATAAGTGTCATTGGCTGCAACGTGAGCTGCAATAACAGCTGGTTAAACCGGTGAAGAAGGGCTCACTGGTGCACACCAGTGGCATCGGTTTTAAGGTGAAAAGAGACAAAGTGCTGGAGTAACAGCAGACAATCAGTCTGAAGAAGGTTCCTGACATCACCTAACCACGTTTCCCAGAGATGCTACCTGATCTGCAGAGTTATTCCAGCACTTTGTATGCTTTTGTGTATTAATCATCTGCAGTTACATAGAAACATAGAAAATAGCTGCAGGAATAGGCCATTCGGCCCTTTGAGCCTGCACCGCCATTCAATATGATCATGGCTGATCATCCAACTTGCTATCCTGTACCTGCCTTGTCTCCATACCCCCTGATCCCTTTAGCCACAAGGGCCACATTTAACTCCCTCTTAAATATAGCCAATGAACTGGCCTCAACTACCTTGTGTGGCAGAGAGTTCCACAGATTCACCACTGTCTGTGTGAAAAATGTTTTTCTCATCTCGGTCCTAAAAGACTTCCCCCTTATCCTTAAACTGTGACCCGTTGTTCTGGACTTCCCCAACATCGGGAACAATCTTCCTGCATCTAGCCTGTCCAACCCCTTAAGAATTTTGTAAGTTTCTATAAGATTCCCCCCCTCAATCTTCTAAATTCTAGCGAGTACAAGCCAAGTCTATCCAGTCTTTCTTCATATGAAAGTCCTGACATCCCAGGAATCAGTGGTGAACCTTCTCTGTACTCCCTCTATGGCAAGAATGTCTTTCCTCAGATTAGGAGACCAAAACTGTACGCAGTACTCCAGGTGTGGTCTCACCAAGACCCTGTACAACGGCAGTAGAACCTCCCTGCTCCTATACTCAAATCCTTTCGCTATGAATGCTAACATACCATTCACTTTCTTCACAACCTGCTGCACCTGCATGCCTACTTTCAATGACTGGTATACCATGACACCCAGGTCTCATTGCATCTCCCCTTTTCCTAATCGGCCACCATTCAGATAATTGTCTACTTTCCTGTTTTTGCCACCAAAGTGGATAACCTCACATTTATCCACATTATACTGCATCTGCCATGCATTTGCCCACTCACCCAACCTATCCAAGTCACCTTGCATCCTCCTCACAGCTAACACTGCCCCCCAGCTTCGTGTCATCCGCAAGCTTGGAGATGTTGCATTCAATTCCCTCGTCCAGATCATTAATATATATTGTAAATAGCTGGGGTCCCAGCAGTGAGCCTTGCGGTACCCCACTAGTCACTGCCAACCATTCTGAAAAGGACCCGTTTACTCCTACTCTTTGCTTCCTGTTTGCCAGCCAGTTCTCTATACACATCAATACTGAACCCCCAATACCGTGTGCTTTAAGTTTGCATACTAATCTCTTATGTGGGACCTTGTCGAAAGCCTTCTGAAAGTCCAGATATAACACATCCACTGGTTCTCCCTTATCCACTCTACTAGTTACATCCTCGAAAAAGTCTATAAGATTCGTCAGACATGATTTACCTTTCATAAATCCATGCTGACTTTGTCCAATGATTGCACCACTTTCCAAATGTGCTGCTATCCCCTCTTTAATAACTGACTCTAGCATTTTCCCCACTACCGATTTAGACTAACTGGTCTGTAATTCCCCGTTTTCTCTCTCCCTCCCTTTTTCTTTGTTTCAACAACATACAATAATAATACTTTACCCGGTTATAGCAGGCAATCTTCCCCGCCCCCTCCACTGTTCATTATAACGATGGTTTACTGTATATCAAGAACAAAAGGGTAACAAGGGTAAGAATAGGTTTCTTTCAGGTTCCATGTGATTGTCCAAGTGTGGAGCCAGAGGACATGGGTGAGGTGTTAGATAAATATCTCTCATCATTATCTACTGTGCAGAAGGTCATGGAAACTATGGAATTAAGGGGAATGAATAGGGATGTATTAGAACACATCCACATTACAAAACAGGTGATGCTGGAAGTCTTGATACATATTAAATGGATACATTTCCGGGGTTTGGTAAACTGTCGATTTACTAGATAAGGCAAACTTTCAGTTCCATATTTTCATGCATTTTTTGTGTCTTAAATTATTGGTATATTTGAGATCATGTTCTGAGAATAGAATGATATGTTAACTATGACATTAACATATGTAATTAAATGTATATTTACGCTTAAAAATTTTAAAAGTTGAGGCGCCAGAGTATATTTTGAGTTGCAAAGCAATTTGGTACTTTGGTTTATGTTCAGGTAGGTTGGCAACCTTGCAGAAAAATATTTAATTAAAATTTGCGTAATGTTTTAATCCACCTGCAAAATGTTACATTTGAGTGATAAATTGCAAAATGCTGCTGCGGTGCCATTACTATGAACAAGATTGGGAAAAATTGTCTAAAAAATGTAGTTTTCATGAGACAGTCACCATTTAGAATGAATACAATTCTGATTAAACAAATCCTAATTTTGATTCAATTTATTTTCTAATTGTAGGCTTACTGCAGTTCCTCCTCCTCCACCACCACTGCTGATGGAACAGTACCATACTCCTTATGACAATGCTTATTATTTTTATGGGGCTAGAAATCCTTTGGATCCACACTTGGCTCACTGTGAGTATTGGACAGCAAATGCGACCGAAGGGTTTTAGATTTTATTTTTTGTGTGGTGTTTTTTTTAGAAATCAATTTATTATGATGAATGTTTATATAAAATTGTGATAAATATTTTGGTTCAAACTTCGCAAGAGTTGGTCTTGACGTCATGTTCGGCGCATACATTGTGGACCGAAGTTCCTGTTCTTGTGCTGTACTTTTCTATGTTCTATATTCCACAAGAGATTTTTGCCATCACTTTCACACAGCTGATCACCCTGACATTCTGACCAGACTTCGCACTGATTCTTGAATTGGTCCACGGAATCAACAACACTGTTCACTGAACCTGTGAACCTAAATTAACTTCAAAGGAGAGGAAATGAAGAATTATTCTTTATCATTTATATTCTATGTCAAGCAAGTTTAATGTCATATGTTCAAGCACAGTGGGGCACAGGTACTATGAAAAATCTTGCTTGCAGCAGCATCACGGACCCATAGATTTAGAAAAATGCACAATAATAAATTACACAAATTATACATAAATTACATAATTTCTCGAAGAATGAAGGCTGCAAAAAAATATATTAGTGAAAAACACAATTAGAAAAGTAAGTCCATGGTAGTACAAGAGGTGAATCATGGTGTTCTGTTATTAAGGGAGGATTAGGATTATGCAGGTTGGTTCAAGAAAACGGATAGTTAGAGGAAAGTAGCTGTTCCTGAACCTGGTAGTATTGTATTTCAGGCTCCTGTATCTCCTGGGCAATGATAGCAGTGATAAGAGGGCATGACCTGAATTATGGGATTGTCACGTTGTGCTACCTTGCAAATGAACTCCTGATAATTGGCAGCTTGGAAATGTGATTTATCTGATGCATGTTTAAGATGAACAGATGGTTGATACTCATTGATTCTGTGTTTTATTTTCTTCCAACTACAACACTGAATGCTTTATACTTTACAATGTAGATGGCCCAGGAGTCATTGGAGCACAGCCTGTATCCTTGATCAATCCTTCCAGTGGGCTGGCCAACGTGCCCATGCAAAGTTATCCACATATTGCCTCTGTAGACCAACCTTTGTAAGTTTTAGCTTTTATTATTTGCCATATGTTAAACTTCAATTTTAACGAGATGATGCAGTTGTGTTTTTAACTCCTATATTTATGGAGTACATAACATGCAGCCATTACTATCTTATAATTTACCATATTGTAGATTATCTTTACGTCAAACAAAACCCTGATTATCACATGGTTTTACATGTCTCCTAATATATAATTTCTGAACAGCATTGATTGTAATCAAAATAGGTTAAATGTTGCATTTTGTTTTTTAGGAGTCCATAGAAAACAAATATGACCTAAATAATGATCATGACCAGTGTCACAGATGCTTATCTATCAATGATGGCACTTCTGTGAACCATTGTCATAGTTTATTGCATTTTACACATGCTAGGATGGACTCCAGGATATCTCAGATATTACAGGAAAGGATATAAATAAATTGGGAGTACTCATCTTTGTGTGATCTGGGTTATCAGTAACATTACAAAAAGATGCAAGTAAGTAATGGTGAGGGAGACTTCACTTATCTTAATAAAATCTAAGAATAACATCACTTTTAAAAGACGCAAAGGGAAATTGATTCCTGAAATGTCACAAATCTTCAATTCACACATGTTTATTCCGAGATTGCCTGGCATGCACATTGATGACAAATAACATGCAATACTTATTTTGATGTTACTTGTGTAAAATTGCAACACATTCAAAGCAGTAAACTGATGGGCTGAGGCCATTCTTAAAATTATTAAAGTGGCAAATGCGACACCTCCATGTCTGTGCATAACTGCATCCCCAGATTGTCTCAGCTACAATCAGACCTTCTCTATCTTCTCCCCATCTAACCTAACTACACCAAGCCAACTGCCCCCAATCAGCCACATTAATACAATCTTCCCCTATCCCTTCTCTGATGTTATTAAGATCACTGAAGTCTCCCCTCATCATTACTCTGTGGTTCTTGCATTTTTTTGTTCAGCTGGAAATTTAACTCTTCTGTCATTTTAACCACTGTTTGGCTTTTATGCATTTTCTTCATTGCAATGTTGTTCTGTATTATTTATGTCCTATGTGAGTTTTCTTTCTTGCTTACCACCTTTAACCTCCTTCACCGTTATATTTTTTTCATTAATGCTTTATATCTCATTATTTAAATAACTGAGGATAATTTATATCCATTTTCATACTGAAAGTTTCAGATTCTCTGGAAGCACTATGAACAACTAACTAGCTAATATTAACTTGTAGAATATTGTCTGCACCAACAGGCATTGTTGGCACTGCTCAGACTACATTTGCAGTATTGTGATCAGTTTTGGGCCCCATCTCTGTGGAGGATGTGCTGGTGTTGGAGATGGTCCAGAGGAAGTTTACGACAATGATTCTGGGGATGATTGGGTTAACGAATGATTAGTGTTTGATGGCACTGGGCCTGTAATTGCTGGAGTTTAGAAGGATGAAGGCGATCACAAGGATATTTCGACTAGTGGGAGAGCCTAGGATTAGAGGGCACAACCTCTGAATAAAGGGACGTACCTTTACAAAGAAGATGAGGAGGAATTTTTCTAATCAGAGGGTGGTGAATCTGTGGAATTCATTGCCACAGGCAGCTAAGTACAAGCTAAGTCATTGGGAATTTTTAAAGTGGAGATTGACAAATTTTTGATTAGTAAGGATGTCAAAGGTTATGGAGAGTAGACAGGAGAATGGGGATGAAAGGGAAGGATAGATCAGCCACGATTGAATGGTGGAGTGGACTCGATGGGTTGAATGGCCTAATTCTGCTCCAATGCCTTATGAACTTATCTATACAGAATGCTGAGTTCAATCAAAGCCTTGCCTTTCAAACTAAATCATAAGGAATCTTCTCACAGACAATATTCTACGAGTTAATATTAGCTGCTTAATTGTTGTTCATTGTGCTTCCATAAAATCTGAAATTTTCAGTATGAAAATGGATTTGAATTATGCTCTCTGTTTTTAAAATTTGCTTGTCATTATACATCAGTCACCAACTCTCAGTCTTCATTTCATTTGCAGCTCGCCAAATGTTCATGATGCCACCACTATTAGAAATTCAGAAGGTGGATATTTACCAGAGCAGCAAGCAGGTTTTTCAAAGGCAAATCCACAAACTTACAAGGATTACTTGCAAAAACAGGTGAAACTATTTTTAAGTTTCTCATTACATGCTCTATAGTTTACCAGTTTCTATCAAATTTAGTAAACATGAACAGTCTAAAATTTTGTTTTCCCCAATAGGAAAAGCAATGTAATGTTTAGCCAATGCCTATTATTGCCTTGCATACTGGGTCCACTCATGGCAACTTAGGTTGTGAAGCTGGTTTGGATTTGAACTTTTATTAGTTGTAAATACAAAATATCACCCTCCGAAATGTATTATTAAGTCATGTCCACAAGCACACCTGCTGTTAGAATTTGAATAATTATGTATGATACAACCTTCAAGGATGAATCTTTGAATTGAACATTATCAACTTTTTAAAACCCAGTTCCTAAAACTTACTCCCTTGTAGAAGTTTAGCACATTTTAAAGTAAAAGGAGTTGCCAATTCTATGCCTTTTTGGTGAAAAGCAGAAATGTAAATTTTGGTTGCAAGAAACTGATTTTCATAAAAAGCAGTCGTTAATCCTCTTGCATACTATTCCCATTAGAAGAGTGATTAAGTATGAACAAAGATAATATATGTTTAGTCTTGAATCCTCTGTGTATACACAGTGCCCTCCATAATGTTTGGGAGAGAGACCCATCATTTATTTGATTTGCCTCTGTATTTCCACAATTTGAGATTTTTTATAGAACAAAATCATATGTGGTTAAGGTTGTCAAGTTTTATTAAAGGGTATTTTTATACATTTTGGTTTCACCATGTAGAAATTTTGGGAACTTTTATTGCTGTTTATCAACATAAGGACCAAGGTTGTGCCAATGAAAGTCAAATAAGTCATTATGAAACTGAGAAATAAGAATAAAACTGTTAGAGACATCGGCCAAACCTTAGGCTTACCAAAATCAACTGTTTGGAACATCATTAAGAAGAAAGAGAGCACTGGTGAGCTTAATAATTGCAAAGGGACTGGCAGGCCAAAGAATACCTCCACAGCTGATGACAGAAGGATTCTCTCGATAATAAAGAAAAATCCCCAAACACCTGTCCGACAGATCAGAAACACACTTCAGGGGTCAGGTGTAGATTTGTCAATGACCACTGTCGGCAGAAAACTTCATGAACAGAAATACCGAGGCTACACTGGAAGATGCAAACCACTGGTTAGCCGCAAAAATAGGATGGCCGGGTTACAGTTTGCCAAGAGGTACTTAAAAGAGCAACCACAGTTCTGGAAAAGGGGAGCAACCACAGTTCTGGAAAAGGGCCTTATGGACAGATGAGTCGAAGATTAACATATCAGAGTGAAGGCAAGAACAAAGCATGGAGGAAAGAAGGAACTGCCCAAGGTCCAATGCACACCACCTCATCTGTGAATCACAGTGGTGGGGGTGTTATGGCTGCTGAAGGTACTGGCTCACGTATAGTCATTGATGACACAACTGCTGATGGTAGTAGCATAATGAAGTGTATAGACACATCCTATCTGCTCAAGTTCAAACAAATGCCTTAAAACTCATTGGCGGTTCATTCCACAGCAAGACAATGATCCCATACATACTGCTAAAGCAACAAAGGAGTTTTTCAAAGGTAAAAAATGGCAAATTCAATCACCCAATTGACTAAACATAGGCTAAAGATGGCTGCAATACAGTCCTGGCAGAGCATCACCAGAGAAGACCCAGCAACTGGTGATGTCCATGAATCGCAGACTTCAAGCAGTCATTGCGTGCAAAGAATATGCAACAAAATACTAAAGATGACTACTTTCATTGACATGACATTGCTGTGTCCCAAACATTATGGTTCCCTGAAATGGGGGGGACTATGTATTAGCACTACTGTAATTTCTACGTGGTGAAACCAAAATATATAGAAATGTCCTTTATTAAAATCTCACAATGTGCACTTTAACCACTAGTGATTTTTTCTATTACAAATCTCAAATTGTGGAGTACAGAGGCAAATAAATAAATGATGGGTCTGGCCCAAACATTATGGAGGGCACAGTAAGTAGAGAGTGTGCTTTATACCAACCGCGTCAGTGGCTTGAGTATATTTTGTAAAATTATTCTCAAATATTACAGGAAATTATTCTTAAATGCTTGATATCTTTAGATGCAAGAAAGAGAGGAAAGGAAGAGAAAAGAAAAGGAAGAAACACTGAAATATGATGCAAAGGTTGAGCAGGAAATGAAAATTTACAATCCATGGGGAAGAGGAGGTGGAGGTGCACCTCTAAGAGATGCAGAGGGAAATTTGCTAAGTATGAATTTCGTGTTTTTCCCTTTCTTTACATTTGTGCTGCTGACGTTTACGCGTGTACTTGGCAATTTTGTATACTGCCTACCACTGTTCAATATATCAGATCAAAGTTATTTTTGTATTTCGCCCAACAATAAGCCACCTTAACATAAGAATAGTTTTTCAAATTCACAGTAACTTCTGACAGTATTTGTCTTTGAAGTACCAATTTTGTTCCCCTATATTTTATTCCAATTCAAGGGTTTAAACTAATTTCTTGTGGCTATATGGTTCTGCAATTATATCTGTATTTTCTCCTACTACTACTACTACTACTACTGCTGCTACTACTACTACTACTGTCTTACATTTTTTGGGAGTGTTTTCATTGTAATCTGAATGCATTTACTTTACCTTATATGACATTGCGCACAGCTGATCTGAAGAAAATGCATAAACAGAATGAAAATGCCTACAGGGACTTCCCTCATCAACAAAATCAAGACCCTAAAGTAACGGCACCCCTTGATCAGAATTTAACCAGACCAGGTGCTGCAACTCCTCAAGAGAAAGCCCGAGGTAAATGAATATTCAGAACAATTGCATGCGTCAGATATTCTACATTATACTGGTTATAGTGTCTTGATACCAATTGTTTTGGGGTAGTGACGTGGGGTTACTTTTCAGATCATTATAATGGATTAAATTCTCTTTCCCCTCATGCTTCACCCCCGAAATCACCCTGAATCATATTCCTGTCCTGAGATTAATGAGGTGTACCTGTAATATTACTCTTGTTATCTGTGCTATCCCACCTAAAATGCCCGCATCCATCCAGAAATATGTTGTCAACTGTTCCTGGACATATGGTATGTGACATCGGGTTTCTGTGTTTCCCTGCCTGATGGTAACTGTGAAAAGAGAGCATGCAATGGATGGTGGGGATCTTTGATGATGGATGCCACGTCCCTGAGGTGGCACCTCATGTAGATGCTTTTACTGGTGGGTTGGCTGCCTGACATGGACTGGGCAGAGTGCACCGCTCCCTGCAGCCTCTTGTGTTCTAGTGCTTTGCAATTGCTGTGTCAGGCCATGATGTAACCAGTCAGAATACTACCTACAGTACATCTGCAGAGTATTTGGTGTCATGCCAATCTCTTTAAACTTCAAAGCAAGTAGATCACACACATCTGCTGGTCCCAGGACAGATCTTCCGAGGTATTAATACCCAGGAATTTGAAGGTGCCAATTCTCTCCACTGCTAACCCACTAATAAAACTGGTGTATGGTCTCCTGTTGATTTTCTTCATACACATTGAATAAAGTTAACCCATGCAAACTATTTGTTTTAAGTTGTGACAGTTTGGAGATGCTATTTCTTTTTCTTTTTTTCTTTTTGTAGGTTTTACTTTTGCAAATGCATCACAATATTCCCAAGGAAATCCGATCATCGATCAACAAATTGAAAGAAAAGTTCCTGATCAGGAAAAATATAAAGAATATCTATGCTTACAAGTAAATGCAGTTAAAAATATTCACCTTTTTGTTGAACTCATTTATTCCTTTCTCTTTGTTTTCATTCTTTGAATTTACAGATGCTCTACTTTATCTGGGAGAATAAAAAAATAGTCAGCTCTGCAGCGGATCAATTGGATTGCTGTTGGATTAAAATGTGTGTACTATGCATTCCTCTGAAAATCCCTGAGATTGTTTCACCTAATTCTGATTGGTTGAGGCTGATAGTTTGATAACGTTCCTTTCCATTGTAGAAGGCATTGATCTCTGGCAATTTGTTAAATATTTTCTTTCAAATGCTGCATAGTGGAATATTTTAATGAACTATTATTATAGAATTTAGAAAAATCTTAAAACAAATAGCTAAGTGAGATCAGCACTTCTGTTTCATCATGAAGTATTTTGTTTCACTTCTGCATAGCACTGGGCATGCAACAAAAAAGCTTTACTCTGTACCTCTGTACATGTGACATTAAATTAAACTAATGACAGGTGGTGCCATTTTCACCATGTATATGAAGGATATTAATATTGCTCATACCACATAAATATTGATACATTCAAATGTTCTTAAAGTGTGCACCTTGATCACAGAAACATTTCTTTAGAAGAGGGTGAAGTGTTGTTCCAGCATGGGTTAAAGGACCTGTCACTACCTGAGCAGCTCCTGTGAGTGTGTTGGTCAGTCAGTTACAGAGGCAACACTTGGCATCTTTCTTAGTGGGAGGTCTGGATCATTCCAATTGAAATTTAGACTTTTGCTACCTGTTGCTTTCAGTTTGGTCGACTTGTGATTCAAGCGCCACACCAGAAACTTGAACACAAAAATCAAGGTGCAGTACTGAGGGAGGATTGTATTATCTGAGTTGAAACCTTTTAGATGAGAGGATAAACCAAGTCTGCATTTGGAGATGGATTATATATTTATTAATGTATAATTATAAGAAAATAGATTTTGTGATGCACTATTTTTAAGAAAAGTAGGGAAGTTACCTCTGTGCTCATCTTTAAGGCTATATGTACCATGATGAAATGGAACTCACCTGGCCAAAAGGTATTCTCATTCAGTATCATTAAAACGTACTCTAGTTATGATCCCATCAGTGCACAAATTGGATGCCATATTTTTGGCATCGGAAATTAGAAAAATAGTTCAAAAGTACTTCTTTGGAATCATGGACCTCCTGTAGTCATGAATGATGGCATATAAATATGTCTTCCTGTATCAATTGTACTTTCAAAATTATGTCAATAAGACTCAAAAGGGAATCAAGAATTGATCACTTTGAAAGACATGTGATGTGTAACTATCTAGTAATCGTGTGGCGCAGGAAGTTGAATAAGAGATAGAGCAAGTTATAATTTGTTAATCATGTTTTAGTAATGAATTTTAAAAAATCATAAATGTTCATATATAAATAACTCCTAAGTCTGTGGGAAGCTCTGATAGTAGTATGCTAAAATCAACCACATTGACCAAATGCTACTACTTTTGATGGATAAAAATGAGGAGGTAATAAAAATATACTTCAGTGCAGACCCATTGGCCCAAATACTGATTGCTTTGACAATGAGAATTTTTGAAGGCAATTCTGAAAAACAAGTGTTGCAGTTATTATCTTGCTTGCTTTCAACATATTTAGCTGCTAGCACAACAATTTGTCAGCTGGCTTATGGCCACCTTATACTTTTACCAAACAGTCAGTCAATGAAAATATTACAGTGCAGAGTAAATCATTCAGAAATGCTATTTCATCATGGTACAATTGCCTTAAAGATGAGCACAAGTAATTCTGAATAAGACTGAATTAGCTGTAAATCTTCGTAATTTGGTAAAGTGGTTCTTATATAAAGTAAGTGAGACTTCATCCTAGTTTTAAATTCTGGAACTGATTGGATATGAATTGAACCTCTTGTTCTAAGTCTATTTTCTCTGGTTCAACTTAAGATTTTTTTTGGATTTTTGCTGTGCATTTTAAACTCTGTAGTTTATCTTCCAGTCTGATATTATTTGTGCATAAATAATTAATGACTTTTTAACTTAGAAAATAGAACTAGAATACAAATTTACATACTCAAATTTCACATCACCCCAGCGTGGGAACCAAGCTAAAGTATTAAAAAAATGATTAGCCTGCGGTTCTGATGCAGCAAAGGTGGTATGTGAAATTTAGTGAAATGAAAGGACAGTATTTTCGTCTGAATTTTCCTTCAAGAAATAAAAGAAATCAATTGGTTTCAGATTGAAGAAAAGCGGCGTAAAGCAGCGGAAGAACGTGAAAACAGTAAACTTGAAGAGCAACGAGAAGAAAAGCGGTTAGCTGAACAGAGAATACGAATTGCAGAAGAGCTTGAAGAGGAACAGGAAAAGAAACGACGTAAAGAAGAGGAGGTAACCTTTCAATTTTGACTGAAATCTTTGCACTTTTTTCAATTGCTGCTTTTCTTAAATGGCACGCCCTACGTATAGCAAAGTGAATCCTTCTATTTAAAATAGGCGTTTAATTATTTAAAAGCAAATTCATTTTTAATTAGAACTGATTAAATCTGCACTTTTTATACTTTCCATTTAAATGCTACTGAAGAAATTGACAATTTTATGGTAGAGCAATCGGTTATTTTTTAACCAGCCAGGATGTTGTAAGACAAGTCTTAATGCCCACAGCAAAATTGATGGGAAATTTCAGTTATAATTTGTATTCAGCATTGTGGACAAGAAAAACTCTCAGTATCAAGGAAAGGTACTATAAGATGTAAAGCCATTTGTCTGTTGATTCTTCATTAATTTATTCTAAAATGTAAAATTCCTCTCATTAGACAATGTTCTCTACTCGGGGGTTTGCGCCTTCCTCTGCTTCACAAATTCTTTCAGTAATTCCATAAAAACTGGAATGATGTGTTACAACCATTTTCAGTGGCAAAGCAATCCTTTATGTTAAATATATATTTTTTCCTATTCTTCCTCCCTTAGTGATAATTTTTAATTGAATACTTCACCTCACTGGCTACCAACAAAGATGATAATTTTAGCTCCTAACTTACAAAAAAAATCTCAAAAATGTTCTCTCCATTAAAGTAGACAAATATTTTATCATAAGTAGGGTTTCTGATTCCTAGCATTAACCTGCTGAATCTAACCTGCATACTCTCTGTGGCTTTAACATCCTTTCTCTTGCATGATAATCTGTTATTAGGGAAAGAGTGACTGAACACTTAGACAATTATGAATTGAGAACCAGCATGGATTTGTTAAGGGTAAGTCAGAACTAATGACTTGACTTAGTTGATTGATTTGGAAAGATAACCAAGGTAATAGATGAAATTGTTACACTTGTTATGATTTATATGGGCTTTCAAAGGATATTTGAAAATATTTTGTAAAAAAAATGAAGACCCAGAGAACTGAATAGTCTGAAGAAATTTTTGCTATCCTCTTTTATATTATTGGCTAGCATATTTTCATATTTCACCGTTTCTCCCCGTATTGCCTTTTAAGTTAACTTTTGGGTTATTAGTTTAAAGTCATGCTATCACAATGATTTCTGTGCCGATTTCTTGTATCTTGTGGAGAAGCTGACAAATACTCAAATCAAATGATTGTGATAGTATAGTAGGTTTGAAGGGCCTTGTGGCCTACTTGTTTTTATGCTTGCTCTTATAGATGTTGACCTACACATGAAATCTGATTTAAAATGTGAGAATCTCAGGGTTTAGTGCAAATAGGGTGGGAAAGAAATCGGACATTAAATTAAAAATATATATTATTTCTATCTGATTCCACTTCCAGCAAAAGCTCAAAAATGAAGAAATTGTACGATTGGCGGAAGAACGTCGTAAAGTAGCAGAAAAAAAGCGAAAAGAAGAGGAGGAAAAACAGGAGGAGTTATTCCAACAGCAAGCGGAAAGGGCACAGCGTGAAAGGGTAGATGAAAAGGTACATTTTATTTTAATTTTAGAATCTAAAAAAATATGGAAAGTTGATTTGAACTATTTTATGTTATCAGTGGGAACTAATTGTTAATATAATCATTGCCATTTCTTTATAATTAATTGAGGGACACTTCATAGCTGTGCAGGACTTGCATACTATCACCTCCCACAAAGCAAAACTGAGTAGTTTTCTGGAAATGCCTTTTCTAGAAATGTCTTTTATGGATACTTTTGAAAGGGAGAATAATTACAAATCTATATGAGTCTCCCACAGCCTTTGACAACTCTATGATTGTGGTCTCTGAGGTTGATATCAGAGTATCCTTAAAGACGGTGAATCGGGGCAAAGCATTGGCCTAGACAACATACCTAGCTGAGTGCTAAAGATCAGTGGAAACCAACTAGCTGGTGTACATAAGAAAATCTTCAACCTCTCACTTTTGTGGTCTGAGGTTCTTGCCTGCTTCTTAAGAATCAGAATCAGAATCAGAATGCCTTTTATTGTCACTATACACCTGTACAGTGAGATTAAAAACTGCTCCTACTCAGTGCAAAAACAAGACAAAAAGGGGGGGGGGGGGATAAGGTGCACAGTTTCTGCAGCGCTATATACATATCTATAAAAAGACAATGGATAAATAGAATGGATAATAAGATTCCTATATCCAGTATGGGTTACAGTTACAGTACAAATTACAGTAGGTGGATAGATGAAAGTCCGGGGGTTAGGCTGTGAAGTCAATGCATGTGTGAGTTCAGGGAGATGATGGATTTTGGAAAGAAACTGTTCTTGAGTCTATTTATCCTTGTGCTGATGCACCTATAGCGCCTCCCTGAGGGTAGCAGGTTGAACAGGCCAAATGCAGGATGGGAGCTGTCCTTGATAATGTTCTTCGCCCTGCTGAGGCAGCGGGAGGTGTAAATGTCCATCAGAGAGGGGAGAGGGCAGCCGAAAGACATGCCGGTGCCCAAAAAGAGCACTGTATCTTGTCATAGTGATTAACATCCAGTATTACCCACGTCCACTGTGATGAAGTAGTTCTAGAGATTGGTTTTGGCACGATTCAACTCCTGCCTTAGAAATGACCTGAATCCACTTCAGATGTCAAATAAGAGATATTGTTTCTCTGTTTAGGCTTACAAAGGTATCTTCAGATTGCCAGAATAATGTCGTGTAGGAAGAAATCTGCATTAAAATGGCGAAAATCAATTTTGTACATATTTTTGGAAAAATATTGGTATTTACTAACCTTTTTACTCTACAACCAATTTTTTTTTACGATCGTGCAGGATTTTGTGTAATCAACTCACCAAATGATCTGAGCAATAATGAATTGCCCAAAGTTTGCCTTCAGTGAGACGTTTAATCACATTAGTCTCATCACAACTGGCAGGATTCACTCGCGGAAGAATCAGATTTTTAAATAATTCTGTAGGCTCTAACTACAAGTTACTTAAAGAGTTCGGCACATCTCCACTCACAGGCAGAGTGCTGCACAGCCCTACGTTGACTGATCTAAATTGGGATTGCAGACACTTCAATGCCTGGTCAGTTTCAGCAGTATCCTCTTCAGAATTAGGTAGTCATAAATGCCTTAAGAAATCTTGCAGAAAAAAATGTTCATCAAACCATAAAAAAGTCAAAAATAAAAACGAAAGATATCTGACTAAGGATTGGCACCAAATATCTGTACTATTCCTCACACTTGAGGAAGCAATTCGTAACAACCAGCACCATTAAGCCTCTGACGAGTGAGGGCAAGGAATGGGTGTAGGTGACAATGATTGAAGTTCTTCCATTGAACAACACAACGTGCACAGGGTTGTGAAGAACATAAAGGCACTTTTGGCAAGAGATTGCCAAGGAGATGTTTGCACATTCTCCATGAATGCTTGCAGTTTTCTTTGTCTGATAGATACAGATTTTTACTTCAATTGTTGAACCAGACTTGAGGGGCTTACCAGTATGAGTTTTATATTATTTTTATAAAAATTAATTAATAGATTTGAGTGAAATGTCTCTATTTCAGAGAACACCTTCTCCACCAATTCCAACTGTGAAGAACAAACAGGTTACAGATCCAAGAGCTGATTTGCCTCCTCCTTCAAATGACTCCATCCATGAGTTAGACATAGTGAGTTTCTTCTATTCTTCCACCCATATGAGAAACAAAATAACATTTAATATTATTTCTGCTTTTCAATTTGATCCAAGTGAAGTTGTAATTTTTCTTTTGTAATCTTAATGATAGAATATTGAAGTTTAGATTTGACAGAAAGGATTGGGTTTTGTTTGAAGTACAGTTATTTCAACTTTTGGAACCAGGAGGAGAGAGATTTAGCTCTTAAGGCTAAGGGAATCGAGGGATATGGGGAAAAAGCCGGAACGGGGTATTAATTTTGGATGATCAGCCATGATCATATTGAATGGTGGTGCTGGCTCGAAGGGCCGAATAGTTCAGATAATCAAACAATTCTAGTTGTACACTGCTGGACCAAGCAAGTCATTCAAAGGAGTGTGTCTTGGTCAGCTTTGCACACTCTGAATTCCTCAGATAGGCAAACTTTCAGAAGCTTCAGCTTTGAGGAGAAAGCTTAGAACTAAATTAGAATGAGAAGGCACAGTGCATCACTGAAGTAAAATTTCATGACACTGATTTGACCTAATTTAGAGTTGTGGCAAGGGTGTAAACTTGATTTGAAGAGCTTCAAAAATGAAGTGCTGGGGAGATGGACATAGATTTTGGAGTGGAATGCGTATTTAAAATTAGGTTAATAGTTTAATGACAAGAAGGAAGCTTTTTGTTACTGCAGAGAAATAATGCTGGTTTAGTAGGAGTGGGATATATATAAAGAATGGAATGAAAGTTGCTCTTGAGGATGAACGAAGTAAGTGTGGTCTTGCCAGATTTTGTTGTATGTGGATAAAACCAATTTTCAATTAAAACCAAAAACTCAACAGAGAATTGAGTTGTAGGGAATGAAAAGAAACAGAAATGCTAAGTGAAAAGAGTTACAAATAATGCAAAGTGAAATTGTGAAGTGTTTTATCAGTAATTTCTTATGGGAATTGGAGGAAAGGTATAAATATGCAGTGCATGAGAAGTCTAGTTAGGCCTGAAATGAAATCTTACTGATGTCAAAGTTATCATAAAGATACCAAAGTTCAATAGCTTGATTATCACAGAAAAATTGTTTTACAAAGCTGGGAGAATTTGTAGAGTGCTTGATCTCTTTTGTAGATGTGGTATTTGTTTTTTTCAATTTTCTGAGTTGAAGAGATCGTGGAAGAAAAAAAACAGAGTTCTGGAACGAGATAATTCATCCTTACATTTTTGTTGCTTATATGGGACCAAACCATACAGATAAGAGCCATTAGAATTTCTGAAAAACTACCTGGAATCCAGATTAAGGATCTACAGGGTATTAGTTCTGGATTACTACCATGAAATAATGATAGGTGAATAGAGCAAACTATTTACAATGAAGCAGAATTCCAGAAAAATGTGGTCTAACCTTGAAATTAGAATTGGCCTGTTCATGGCTGATTTCAGAATGAACTTCTTTGCACAAAGGGTAGTGGAAGTATGGAGAACTTTTCCTCCAAAAAGGTAATGAGACTAAACCAATTAGAAATGTTAAAACATTTCCCAGGCTATTTTTCCCTCTTATCTGACTTTCACTACACCTCTCCATCTCCCCAAAATTCCCAAAACAAAGCAACCAATTGGATTTTTGTGGATTTCTGGTTGAGAAATTAGGCATTATAGCCCAAGAGATCTCTAATTGTGCCTTTGACTAGAGTGCACACTTATAACATAAAATGCATCAGATGTACGTGCAGGTTATGTTTGGTGGAAATGGAAAACTCTAGATGTCTGCTTCTGGTCCCGCAAGCTTAGCCATCCTAATGTTCCATATTGACTCTAATTGCTCTCAAGTTTAGAGATCCTGAGCTTGAGTTTAATCAGCTGTCAATATTATTTACATTTGTAGTGCCCCCAGGACACAGAAGGTGTCCTGAAATGTTTTAAGTGGCATTGGAAGTGTAGGCTACGTCTATTTCCTAGGACAAAAGGGACAAGTGATAATTATTATTCTGAAAGCAGTTAAAGATTTTGTTTTGAAATGTGATATCCATGTCATTGTGGCAGTGGAGATTAACATATTATTAAAAAAATTGCAGTTCTTAGAGCTCAATCCAGTGTGGCAGGCTGACTTCTAGCGTGCTGCCAGACCCCACCTCATACCTGCCGCTTGACTAGACCTCAGAGATGAACATCAGACCATCATCTCCTAGATTGTTACCGATCTCATCACCTCTGGCGATCTCCCCACCACAACCTCTAAACTTATAGTTCTCCAGCACCGTACTACCTGCTTCCATCTCCTTCTCAAAATCCATAACCAGGACTGCCCTGGCAGACCCATCATTTCTACCTGTTCCTGACACCCAGTTGGATCTGAGGAAGTAATCCCATAAGGATCAAGTTTCTCTGGTCCTCAATTTTCACCGCATCAGCCTCTGCATTCAACAATTTCTGCCACCTCAGTCTCATTATCCCATTCCCACCCCTTTCTGCTTACTGCAGAGACTGCTCCTTCTGCAATTCCTTAGTTCACTCCTCCCTTCTCACCCAAACCACCCCCTCCCCAGATACTTTCCCCTGCAACCGCAGGACATATAACAACTGTCCCTACACATTCTCTCTCATATCCATCAAGGGACCCCAGCAGTCCTTCCAGGTTCATGTTCACTTCCTCTTAACTTAATCTCATCCAATGTTTCTGATGTGGCCTCTTTACATCAGCGAGACCAAGCATAGACTTGGCGATCATTTCACTTGCATAGTTTATAACCTGATGGTATGAACATTAAACTCTCCAATTTTAGGCAACTAACCTCAAACTCCAGCCCCCCATGATTCTCACCCCCTCCCCACACCTTTTCATCTCTGGCTTTTGTCCAACCATCTGTCTATCAAAAAAATCTCCTTACTTTATCCTCCTGTAACTCACTGGGGTTTGTACTGCCCCTTATTCTTTCCAGCTTCCTCCACTCCCACCACCACAATCAGTCTGAAGAAGGATCCCGACCCAAAACCTCACCTCTCAATGATCTCCAGAGACATTGCCTGACTTGCTACTAAGTTACTAGCACTTTGTCTTTTTTTAAAATGTTGTAAACACTATTTATTTTCCTTAAATTTTTGGTTTCTACTTATCAAACTTCCTTGGAAAATATTTTTGTTTCATAGCAACATCCACATTCTGGGACCAAGTCACCGCCTGTTCCAGCTCGACGAAACCAACTTCGAGCAAACGGTAATATTGGTCAAGAGGATTATATTCATGTTTGTCCTGGTGCTGTTCGATGTATTTAGGTATTAGATAATATCATCAGGACATTTATCCATGGCCTTTCCGAGGAATTGTGAGGGGTTGTACTTTGGGAGGTAGAATGTAAGGGGAAAGTATCCAGTTAATGACAAGAAGCTTAACCACACTTGTGTACAGAGGGTTCTTGGGGTCCAAGTCCACAGCTACCTCAGAGTGGTAACAAAAGTAGATAGCAGTAAAGAAGGTGAAGGGTACGTTGACTTCATCGGTCGAGGTATTGAGTTTCAGAATCGGGAGGTCATGTTGCAGCTTTATAGGACATCGGTTAGGCTGCCTTTGGAGTATTGTAGGCAGTGTTGGTCAATCCATTACATGAAACATGTAGAGTCTTTAGAGAGGGTTCAGAAGATGTTTATCAGAATGCTGTCTGGTTTAGAGGCTATTAGATAGTCGGCTAAATCAGCTGTTAAACGGATTTGGATAGTTTTCTCTGGCCTGTTGGAGATTGTGGGGAAACCTGATAAAAGAATATAAAAATAATGAATAGACGAATATTAAAACTGCTACGCCCCTGGAACCCCAGGGGGTGGAACAACCTTTGACTCCATCCACAGACCCCGACAGTCCTTTTAGGTGAGAGAGAGAGAGAGAGGTTCACATGCACCCAAACCTCCTCAAACCTCCTCGCACCAGGGTCTCCTCCATACCCCGCAACACTGCCCTCTCTCCCCATTCCCCCACTCACAACAAGGGCCGAGTCCCCCTGGTCCTCACCTTTCACCCCACCAGCCAGCGCATACAACAGATAGTCCTCCGCCAGTTTCGCCACCTCCAACGTGACCCCTCCACTCGCCACATCTTCCCATCTCCCCCCCTATCTGCCTTCCGCAAAGACCGCTCCCTCCGCAACTCCCTCGTCAATTCTTCCCTTCCCTCCTGCTCCACTCCTTCCCCGGGCACTTTCCCTTGCAACCGCAAGAGATGCTACACTTGTTCCTTCACCTCCCCCATCCACTCCTTTCAGGGACCCAAGCAGTCATTCCAAGTCCGACAGAGGTTCACCTGCACCTCCTCCAACCTCGTCTACTGCATCCGTTGCTCCAGATGCCAGCTAATCTACATCGGTGAGACCAAGCGGAGGCTAGGCGATCGTTTCGCCGAACACCTCCTCTCGGTCCGCAATAACCAACCCAACCTCCCGGTGGCTCAGCACTTCAACTCCCCCTCCCACTCCGTATCCGACCTCTCGGTCCTGGGCCTCCTCCATGGCCAGAGTGAACAACACCGCAAGTTTGAGGAACAACATCTCATATTCCGCTTGGGGAGTCTGCATCCTCTGGGCTTAAACATTGAATTTTCTCAATTCTGTTAACCCAGACTGCTCCTTTCCCCCCACCCCCCCACCTCTCCCTCAGCCCTCGGGCCCTGACATTCCTTCTCCATCTCCCCCCCTCCCCCCCCCCCCCCAAGTCGCACTAGCTTCTCATTTTCACACCAGAAACAGCTTACAATGGCCTGCTTTCCTTATCACCAATACTTTTTTGCATATCTTTCACTCATTGTTCTTGCTTTATCTCTCCATATCACTGTTTATATCTCTCGTTTCCCTGATCCCTGACCAGTCTGAAGAAGGGTCTCGACCCGAAACGTCGCCTATCTCCTTCACTCCTTAGATGCTGCTGCACCCGCTGAGTTTCTCCAGCTTTTTGTGTAACCCTCCTCTAACTTTCATCTATTACACCCGGTGTTGGCGATGTGGGCTCCGGAGTTTCACTGAACATTTACACTCAGTTTGCCAAGATCTATTGGATTTTCGGTTGCTAAACATTTTAACTCCCCATCCCATTCCATACTGACTTCCCCGTCCTGGGCCTCCTCCATTGCCAGAGTGAGGTCACACGCAAATTAGAGGAACAGCATCTCATGTTTCACTTGGGTAGCTTACAACAATAGACAATAGGTGCAGGAGTAGGCCATTGGGCCCTTCGAGCCAGCACCGCCATTCAATGTGATCATGGCTGATCATCCCCAATTAGTACCCCGTTCCTGCCTTCTCCCCATATCCCCTGACTCCGCTATCTTTAAGAGCTCTATCTAGTTCTCTCTTGAAAGCATCCAGAGAATCTGAGGCAGAGAATTCCACTGACTCACCACCCAGCGGTATGAACGTTGAAATCTCTAATTTTAGGTGACGTGTACAAACATCCCTCTTCACTACTCATTCCTCTTCCCTTAAAATCGGTAGATAGTATTCTTTAAATGATGAAAGCAAGGAAATGTGGAGGAGATTTAGGGGGTCTGAAGTCAGATGTAGGCATCACATTGTCGATTGTCCTTGGAGTAAATGGCTCTAGAGATTCACGAGAATATCGTGGCCAAAAGGTTTAAAACATGAGGACAGTTTTCAGAATCTAAGTTTGTAAAAATAAAGAATGATGGTGTTTTAAGATGTCATAAAGTTGCCTGAGAAATTATTTCTTATGCCGAGGTATTGAGAATAAGATTGTATTTTTTTTAGACTCTTTCAGAACACCATCATCACATGCAGTGATGTAGAATTCTAATATGCTTCTGCCATAAATTGAGACCTAGTCAATTAGAACTTTCAAAGCTGAAATCGGTAGGATTTGGTTAGACAAGAACATTGGTAGATACAAAAACAAAGCAGAAATTGATGGTATAGAAAGTGGCCCTTCGCTCACGTCAATGCTGAACAAAAAGAAAGCTGCTTTGGCTATTCCCAGCCCCCAGGTAGGTATGTTACAAAAATTACCTTCAGCGGCACTGCAGTTCTGTCACTGGCGTGTGCGCGACTTTGGCGCCTTTGGGGGGGGGGGGGGGGGGGGTTAAAATGCGTTTTTTCTCCTACCTGTCCTGGACATATTTTCTCGGGGTGCAAGCTTTTGCTGAAGAATTGTTCCGACGGCCGCTTTTTGAATTTTTTTTTAAATCGCTGGACAATTTCAGCGCTGGAGTAAAATAAAAATCAGCTTCTGATGCCGTGAACGCCGACAACGGGGACGGATTTCATGTATGGGACAGGTAAAGGAAAGCTGTTTATTTTACATATAAATGTGCTTCTTAGGATGCTTTTAATCCAAATTTTACGTTGCGAAAAGGTGACTTGGGCCCCTACGTATTTTGCCTGCCGATATGGGGTTTAAATTCACCGCAACGGCAACGTTCCAATCGAGTTAAGTCAATGGAAAAGCAATAGGGAACAAGATGCTAATTTCCGAGTATGAAAATAGCCATAACTTTTTTAATACTGAAGATAGGAAAGTGAATTACGTGTCAAATTAACTTATTTTTATGCTTTATCTGATGGGATAAATTACAGACTTGATTTTTAAAATCTCAAAATTTTGTAACAATGCTACCCCAGGTCAGTCTACTACCTTGTGTAATTTGCAGTAATGGCCAAAGCAGATTTTATTGTGTTCATCCAAGTTTTTTTTTAAATACGCTGAAGATCCCTGCCTCAGTCCCCTTTCAGGACCTAAGTTATAGGGCACAACCATTCTTTGAGTGAATTTTAATTTTCTTTTGGGTAAAATTTCTGTATTTTTTGTATGAGGACCTTAATCAAAATGATGCAGGAAATAGATACTGAAACAAGCTATTCAGCCCCATCACTCCATGCTGGCATTTGAGGCTCCTCCCATCTTTCCACTTCATCACAATTAGAGAATCATACAAGATGTTTATGAAGTTGACTTTAGTGGCAAACTGAGTAAGAGATAGCAGAACATTTTAAAATACTCTTGTCAGTTCATTTAACAAGAACTTAAGTGGTGTTATTACAGATTGGGAGATTCTTGCTGGAGTGTGAACCTCCAAAATGGCAGCTGTGGTATCCGACTCCTAGTGCAACACTGATTTGTTTGATATCATTTTGTTGCATAATTTCAGGTTCATTTCTCCTTACTTATAGTCATAAAGTAATAGAGTGATACAGTGTGGAAACAGGCCCACCGGCCAATAATGTCCCAGCTACCCTAGTCCCACTTGCCTGCGCTTGGTCCATATCCCTCCAAAGCTGTCCTATCCATGTACCTGTCCAACTGTTTCTTAAACGATGGGATAGTCCCAGCCTCAACTACCTCCTGTGGCAGCTTGTTTCATACTTCCACCACCCTTTGTGTGAAAAAGTTACCCATCGGATTCCTATTAAATCTTTTCCTCTTCACCTTGAACCTATGTACCTTGATTCCCCTATTCTGGGCAAAAGACTCTGTGCATCTACCCGATCTATTCCTCTCATGCTTTGTATACCACTATAAGATCTTCCCTCATCCTCCTGGGCTCCAAGGAATAGAGACCCAGCCTACTTAACCTCTCCCTATAGCTCACACCCTCTAGTCCTGGCAACATCGTTGTAAAATATTTTCTGAACGTTTCAAGCTTGGCAATAACTTTCCTATAACGTTGTGCCCAGAACTGAACACAATATTCTAAATGCGGTCTCACCAACGTCTTATAAAACTGCAACATGATCTCCCAACTTCTATACTCAATAATCTGACTGATGAAGACCAAAGTGCCAAAAGCCTTTTTGACCACCATATCTACCTGCGACGCGACCTTCAAGGAACCATACACTTGTACTCCTCGATCCCTCTGCTATACAACATTACCCAGAGGCCTACCATTCACTGTGTAGGTCCTGCCCTTGTTCGACTCCCAAAATGCAAGACCTCACACTTCTCTGTATTAAATTCCATCAATCATTCCTCTGCCCACCTGGCCAATCGATCCAGATCTTGCTGCAATCGTTCACAACCATCTTCACTATCTGCAAAACCACTAACATATGTATCATCAGCAAACTTGCTAATCTTGTATGTTCTCATCCAAATCATTGATGTAGATGACAACAGTAACGGGCCCAGCACCAAACCCTGATGCACACCACTAGTCACAGGCATCCAGTCTGAGAAGCATCTTTCCACCAACACCTTCTGCTTCCTTCCATGGAGCGAATTTGCTATCCATTCGGCTATCTCTCCTTGGTTCCCATGCAATCTAAACCTTCCAGAGCAGCCTACCATGCGGAACCTTGTCTAATGCCTTACTGAAGTCCATGCACACAACATCTACAGCTCTGCCCTCGTCAACCTTTTTAAGTCACATCTTCCAAAAAAATCAATCTGATTTGTGAGACACGACCACCCCAGGATTTTGGAATTCACAAAATCTTCGCCACCTGCGTGACGCCCAAGTGGGACAGGCCCTTTACCAACTACAGATGTTAAGCTGACCGACCTATAGTTCCCAGCATTTTCCCTGCAGCCCTTCTTGAAAAGAGACACAACATTTGCCACCCTCCAGTCTTCCGGCACCTCTCCTATACTTAAGGATGACTCATAAATTTCAACCAGGGCTCCCGCGATTTCCTCTCTAGTTTCCCGCAATGTCCTCGAATACATCTGATCAGGCCCTGGAAATTTGTTACCTTCAAACACTACAGTACCTTCAGTACTTTGACGGTATCTCAAGACACTTCCAGTGACTGCTCCAATTTCCACCGTCCTACTGTCTTTCTCCTCTGTAAATGCAGAGGTGAAATGCTCATTGAGGACCTTGCCCATCTCCTGTGACTCCACACAGAGGTGACCACTTTGATTCCTGAGAGGTCCCACTCTCTCTATAGTTACCCTTTTCCCCCTTATGTATTTATAAAATCTTTTGGGATTGATTCTGATTACTCCTTATTTCCTAAAACTCCTCCAGGGATGCACCTGGTCCCAGCTGCCTAGACCTGTCCCTTGCATCCTTCTTGTTTTTGACTAATGTCTCAATTTCCCTCGTCAGCTAAGCTTCCTTAGGTTTGCCTGCTTTGCTCTTTTCTGTAAGGCTATCCTTGTGATTGAGGCAGTGCAGAGGAAGTTCACAAGATTGATCCCTGGGATGGCGGGACTGTTAGATTGAAAAGACTAGGCTTGTATTCACTTGAGTTTAGAAGGATGAGGGGGGATCTTATAGAAACATAAAATTATAAAAGGACTGGACAAGCTAGATGCAGGAAAAATGTTCCCAATGTTGGGCAAGTCCAGAACCAGGGGCCACAGTCTTAGAATAAAGGGGAGGTCATTTAAAACTGAGGTGAGAAAAAACTTTTTCACCCAGAGAGTTGTGAATTTATGGAATTCCCTGCCATAGAAGGCAGTGGAGGCCAAATCACTAGATGGATTTAAGATAGAGTTAGATAGAGCCCCAGGGGCTAGTGGAGTCAAGGGATATGGGGAGAAGGCAGGCACGGGTTATTGATAGGGGACGATCAGCCATGATCACAATGAATGGTGGTGCTGGCTCGAAGGGCTGAATGGCCTTCTCCTGCACCTATTTTCTATGTTTCTATGTAACTGGGATGTACATATCCTGAGCTTTCTTCAGTACACTGAAAAACATCCCACTTGGCTGATGTTCCTTTCCCCTCAAATAATTTGCACCAGTCAACTTGAGCAAGATCTTGTCTCATACCCTCAAAGTTGGCTTTACCCCAGTTGAGCATTTTAACACTGCTCAACTGGGGTAGGGACCCTCTCCGTCCCTATCCATAACTATCTGAATTCTAATCGAAGTGTGGTCACTGGTCCCAAAAGGCTCCACCCCACACACTTCATTAACTTGCCCTTCGCAATTTCTCAATATTAGATCCACCATTGCCCTCTCACGTGTGGGGGCCACCATATACTGCTTAAGAAAACTCTCCTGAACACTTTTGAGGAATTGCACCCTATTTAAACCCATCAGGTGATGATTTTCCCAGTCTAAATTGGGAAAGTTAAAATCCCCTACCACATCATTCCTTTCTTGTTCCTCAGCTCCACCCATATAGCCTCGTTGGAGGAACCGTCTGTAATGACACCTCAGAACACAGCCATGACATCTTCCTTAACCAATAATGCAACTCCCCTCCTCTTTTTCCATCACCCCTGTCTCTCCTGAAGCTCATGTACCCTGGAGCTTCCAGTCCTGCCTGTCCCTTAACCAGGTTTCAGTCATGGCTACAACGTCCCAGTTGCTCGTACCTATCCATGCCCTAAGCTCATCTGCCTTACCCGTCAGGCCCCTTGCATTAAAATACATGCAGTTTAAACCAACCAACCTTCCTCGCTCTCTGCCTTTCATCTGCCTATTCTGTCCACTAACCTTTCCCACAACACCCTTCATACCAACTTCTAGCCTCTCATGTGCCTCTGTCCTGCACGATATCCCACCCCCCTGCCAATCTAGTTTAAACCCTCCCGTGTAGCATTAGCAAAACTTCCCGCTAGGATGTTGGTCCCCTCCAGTTTAGGTGCTGCCCGTCCCTTTTATACAGGTCCCCCCTTGCCCCGGAAGTGATCCCAGTGATCCAGAAATCTGAATACCTGCCCCCTGTACAAACTCCTCACCACACACTCATTTCCCCTATCTTCCTATTCTTATCTTCACTAGCACGAGGTACTGGAAGCAATCCTGAGATCACTACCCTGCCGGTCCTGCTTTTCAGTCTTCTACCCAATTCCGTAAATTTTTGTTGTAGAACCTCCTCCCTCTTCCGACCTACAGTACATCATTTGTGCCAACATGCACAACAACCTCCGGCTGCTCCCCCTCACTCTTGAGGATGCTGTGCAGCCACTCCGAGATGTCCTGGATCCTGTAATTTGAATGGACTCTTCTTGTGTTTTGACAGAGGAAAAGAGAGATATAATTAGTGAGTTGTCAGCATTGAGGAAACAGCTGCGAAGCGAGGAACGTCGTCTTGAGGACCAGTTTCAAAATGCTGATATGGAAGATGATGGAGCAGTTGCCATGGCCAGGTTAGAAAAACAAGCACATTTCTGTATCAAAAATGTGGAAAGCAGTGATTAAAGAAAATAGGAAAAGAGCAGGAAAATGTTTTGTGTTTTAACCATACATACTCTATTTTCAGAGTTGAAAGTAAATCATATAATGGTCTTAATTCCAGTCTCCCAAAACTTGTATTCATCTGCAGAACTGAAGAATTGGTTATAATCCTGAATTTCATAACTATTAATATTTGGCAAGGTTACAGATAGCACCCCAAACTCATCCAAATACCTGCATCTATAGCCATAATAAAAATAATGAAGAGCAGTTATCCTTAAATCCAAATCTACAAATAATTCTTGGTGATGATCTTACAAACTTACAGTACAGTCATCAGGATGCAAGATTCAAGATTCAATTTACGTCTACTGTATGGTTTTCTCAGCCTGTTCTTAATTTAGTTTGATACATTGCACTGTGGTCTTGCCAAGAAGCCTTTTTATTGAAATTTCTAGGTAATAGGTTACTGGAAATCATATACTATAATTGAAGTTTCATTATTCATTATCCTGGTATCTATAGAAAAGATAATAAATTAATAAGAAATTAGGAACACAAACAGTTCACTGTTGCAAGGAGCTTGTAGCATGAGTTGCTCCAATGATGCAGTGCCCTGCATAATGCTTGGGACAAAGATCCATCATCTATTTATTTGCCTCTGTGCTCCACAATTTGAGATTTGTAATATTAAAAAAATCACATGTGGTTAAAGTGCACATTGTCAGATTTTATTAAAGGTCATTTTTATACATTTTGGTTTCACCATGTAGAAATTACAGCAGTGTTTACACATAGTCCTCCCATTTCAGGACACCGTAATGTTTGGGACACATGGCTTCACAGGCATTTGTAATTGTTCAGGCATGTTTAATTGCCCCCTTAATGCAGGTAGTCTTTCCTCCAGTCTTGCCATCACCTTTGGAAACTTTTATTGCTGTTTATCAACATGAGGACCAAAGTTGTGCCAATGAAAGTCAAAGAAGCCATTATGAGACTGAGAAACAAGAATAAAACTGTTGGAGACATCAGCCAAAAATTAAACAGTATCCCTAACCAGTGATTTTCCGTGTCATGTGTAGTTAAGCAAACTATTAAGTGACTGCTATTTTTGCTGTAAAGTAAAATGCTTTAAAAAACAACTTTAAAAAAGATGAAAGAAACAGAAAAAAATGTCCAGATGCAGTAAGATATGTAATATTGGCAAAGGGATAGTATAGCATGAATTTATTGCTAGTATAATTTGCATGTTCCTCTCTCCACAGATGCTGCCTGATTTCCCAAGTAGTCTCAGAATGTTTGTTTTCTATCTATTGTACATTTGACTAAATAATGGAAATATGATCTTTCAAATGCATTAACCAGTTATTATTTTTGCCTCAGAATCTGAACTGAATATGAAACATGAATTACTGTTAAAACACAAAGTACATGCTATAACACCAGGATAAGTGTTCAACCAAGAAAACCAAACTAAAGTAGTATCTAAACTACCTATGCACTTTAATGTTATAGGACATGGAGTTAAATGTGCTGTCAATGCTTTACATTTTGAAGTTAATATTTCTTATTTGTAAAACATTTCTTAATAGGAAGCGAGATAGAAATCACGTTGATGTCTTTGATTTGGCTAGACAACGTATACAGGCCCTGGTACACCGACCGTCTTCAAAAGGACTAGATTCTGTTAATTTACAAAACATTAGAGAATTCAATGACCTAAAGTACAGAGGTAGGTTCAGATAAAAATCATAATTTGTCCTGGTCTACTTTACTAAATGCATGCTCTTCTGAATACGTTGGTCATAGGAAAATGTAGTATTTTTATTGGTAGTGTTATGATTTCATTAATGTGACATAGTTAAGTTTACTAATGGGGGTGGGGTGTGCAAATATTTTATAAATTGTCTGACAAGGCTGTGAATTTAAATGAATATATAACTTATTATTTAGTCAAATATTGGCACCCAATCATCATTGAATTAAAATCAAACTAGCTGAAAGGCCTAGATATGCCACTGAGTTGTGTGCCATTGAAGCTCACCAATTGCCTGTTTGTGAAGCCTGTTTTCTTTAGTAGCTCCCCAGGCTCAATATTTGGACAGATGATCATCAAGGCTGAGCACGCTCTCTGATTGAAACTGGCAGTCCTGCTCTGTGGTCTGCTTTTACAGCACGTTAAGCCACCCCCCAGTTATTTAAAACTATAATAAAAAAACTAGATTTTCCATAAATAATTGTAAGTGGATGTAGGAGGCATGGTCAGTAGGTCTGCAGGTGACATGAAAATTGGAGTTGTTGATAATGTGGAAGGTAGTCTTAGGCTACTGGATGATGTATGTTGGCGAAATGAGCTGAGAAATTGCAGATGCTGCTTAATCCAGACAAATGTGAGGTTATCCTTGAAGTCAACAGTGGCCAGGTTGATAACGTGATCGTGAGGTCTTATGGGATGCTGGTGCTCATTTGTCAAAACATTACATACAGAGCAGGGAAGTTATTCTTCACATTTATAAAACATTGGTTCCACTTCAGCTTCCTCTTCTTCTTTCGTGTGGCGTGCACAGCCTAAAGTTGTAGGACAACTTGTTCTATTTGATCTTCCGTTTGTGCACGTCAAGTTGATTGCATTAGTCGAAACAGGGCGGCCTACGTGAAGGTTGCAATCTTCCACCCCCCACTTCAGCCAAAGGACTGTGTAGTTCTGGTCACCACTCTGTAGGAAAGATGCAATATCAATGAAGAGGAGACGGAGGCAATTTACCAGAATGTGGCTTGGGATTGATCATTTCACTGATGTGGAGAGGCTGGCTCTGTTTACTCTGGAATGGAGGAGGTGAAATTGGGAGATATATATAACATTGAGAGGTACTGTAGGAAACCGTTCCTGTCAGCAGAGATAGATAAAACTAGAGGACATACATTCAGGATAACAGGAGATTTGGAGGGGATCTGAGGGGGACCTAATTCACCCCAAATGTGGTGTAAAAGAGAGTGACTGAAGAAGCCTCTAGATGAGACCATATGACATAGGAGTAGAATTGAGTTGACTCTGCCATTAAATCTCAGCTGGTCTATTTTTCCCTCTCAACTCCATACTCTTCTTCATGTAATCTTTGACACCCCTACAAATCAAGAATCTACCAATCGCTGCTTTAAACCTATCCAATGATTTGGCCTCTACAGTTGCCTGTGGCAAAGAATTCCACAGATTTACCACTATCTGGCTAAAGAATTTCCTCCTCATCTACATTCTGAAAATTATGCCCTCTGGTTCTTGACTCTCCTATTACTGGAAACATCCTTTCCATGTTGACGCTTTCTAGGCATTTCATTATCTGATAGGTTTCAATGGGATCCCTCATCCTTCTAAACCTCAGTGAGTACAGACCCATGCTCCTCATATGATAACCCAGTCATCTCCGGGATCATTTTCCTAAACCTCCCCTGGACTCCAAAGCCAGTACATCCTTCCTCAGAAATGGGGTCCAAAACTGCTCACAATATTCCAAATGTGGTATCACTAGCACCTGATAAAGCTTCCGCAATACATCCTTGATTTTATATTCCCTCCAAATGAATGCCAGCATTCTATTTGCCTTCCTGACTGCCAACTCAACCTGTAAATTAACCATTTGGGAATGCGGCACCAGCATTCCCAAATCCCTTTGTGCCTTTGATTTCTGAATGGTTTCCCCATTTAGAAAGTAGTTTACACCTTTATCCCTTCTATCAAAGTGCATGACCATACACTTTGCTACGCTGTATTCCATTTGCCACTTCTTTGCCAACTCTCCCAACCTGTCCAAATCCTTCTGCAGTCCCCCTGCTTACTCAACACTACCTTCCCCTCTACATATCTTCAAATCATCTGCAAACTTGGCCACAAAACCATCAATTCCCTCATCCGGATAATTAACATATAGCCATATAACAATTACAGCACGGAAAGGGCCTTCTCGGCCCTTCCAGTCCGTGCCGACCATTTATTTTCCCCTAGTCCCATCTACCTGCACTCAGACCATACCCCTCCATTCCCTTCCATATACCTATCCACTTTACCTTTAAATGTTAAAATCGATCCTGCCTCCACCACTTCTGCTGGAAGGTCATTCCACACAGCCACCACTCTCTGAGTAAAGAAGTTCCCCCTCATGTTACCCCTAAACTTCTGTCCCTTAATTCTCATGTCATGCCCTCTTGTTTGAATCTTCCCTACCCTCAATGGGAAAAGTTTATCCACGTCAACTCTGTCTATCCCTTTCATCATTTTAAAGACCTCAATCAAGTCCCCCCTTAACCTTCTGCGCTCCAAAGAATAAAGACCTAACGTGTTCAACCTTTCTCTGTAACTTAGTTGCTGGAACCCAGGCACCATTCTAGTAAATCTCCTCTATTTTGTTGTACTCTCTCTATTTTGTTGACATCCTTCCTATAATTAGGCGACCAAAATTGTACACCATACTCCAGAATTGGTCTCACCAATGCCTTGTACAATTTTAACATTACTTCCCTACTCCTATATTCAATGCTCTGATTTATAAAGGCCAGCACACCAAAAGCTTTCTTTACCACCCCATCTACATGCGATTCCACCTTCAGGGAACCATGCACAGTTATTCCTAGATCCCTCTGTTCCACAGCATTCCTCAATTCCCTACCATTTACCATGTACGTCCTATTTTGATTTGTCCTGCCAAGATGTAGCACCTCACACTTATCAGCATTAAACTCCAAATGCCATCTTTCAGCCCACTCTTCCAAATGTCCCAAATCTCTCTGTAGACTTTGAAAATCTACTTCATTATCCACAGCACCATCTATCTTAGTATCATCTGCATACTTACTTATCCAATTTTCCACCCCATCATCTAGATCATTGATGTACATGACAAACAACAGTGGACCCAACGCAGATCCCTGAGGCACCCCACTGGTCACCGGCTTCCAACCTGACAAACAGCCATCCACCATTACTCTCTGACATCTCCCATTCAGCCACTGTTAAATCCATCTTGCTACTCCGCCATTAACACCCAAAGATTGAACCTTCTTAACCAACCTTCAATGGGGAACCTTGTCCCCTCCACACTCGACCCATACCAGTTTGCTTACAGGCCAAACCGCTCCACAGAGGACGCTATATCCTCCGTGCTCCATCTGAGCCTGGAACATTTAGAGGAGAAAAACACCTATGTGCGAATGCTGTTCGTGGATTTCAGTTCAGCATTCAACACCATTATCCCCCAGCACCTGATAAGAAAACTGGTTCCATTGGGCCTCGGCACCCCCATGTGTAACTGGCTACTGGACTTCCTCACTGACAGACCTCAGTCTGTGAGGGTTGGAAATAACACCTCCAATACCATCTCTCTAAGCACCGGCTCCCCTCAGGGCTGTGTCCTGAGTCCACTGCTGTTCACCCTGATGACTCACGACTGTTGTGCCAGGTTTAGTACAAACCACATCATGAAGTACGCAGATGACACAACAGTGGTGGGCCTCATCAGGGACGACAATGAGCTGGCTTACAGGGAGGAGGTGAAACAACTGGTGGACTGGTGCAATACGAACAACCTGATCCTGAATGTCGAGAAAACAAAGGAGATTATCGTCGACTTCAGGAAAACCCGGCACAGTCCCACACCACTTCACATCAATGACAGCGATGTGGAGGTGGTCAGTAGCACAAAGTTCCTGGGGGTGCAGGTCACTAACAGTCTGACCTGGTCGACTAACATCTCATCAACTGTTAAGAGAGCGCAGCAGCGGTTGCACTTTCTGCGCCGGATGAGAAGAGCTCATCTCCCCCATCCCATCCTCACTACTTTCTACAGGGGCACCATAGAGAGTATTCTGACCAGCTGTATCTCTGTCTGGTTTGGGGACTGTAGAGCCTCCGACTGGAAGTCTGTGCAGAGAGTGGTGAGGACAGCGGAAAAAATCATCGGGACCTCTCTCCCCTCAATCGGGGATATTGCGACCAAACGCTGTGTGTCTAAGGCCAGCAGTATCATAAAGGACCCCACACATCTCCATCACGGACTGTTCACTCTGCTGCCCTCGGGAAAAAGATACCGCAGCATGAGGAGCAGAATATCAAGGTTCCGCAACAGCTTCTTCCCACGAGCCATCAGACTCCTGAATGCCATGTAAATGGGCTGCCACTATTGTCTATTTATCCTTTTCATACATACCTATCCTTCGGTTAATTTATTGTGTTGCACAGGGAGCCAAATGCAACGTAATTTCGTTTGGAACTGCATATATCAATGTATTTCTAAATGACAATAAAGTTTGTTTGACTTTGACTTGACTTTGACTTGTCAAAGGCCTTACTGAAATCCATATAGACAACATCCACTGCTTTACCCTCATCAATTTCCCTAGTAACCTCTTCAAAAAATTCAAGAAGGTTTGTCAAACATGACCTCCCAGGCACAAATCCATGTTGACTGTTCTTGATCAGACCCTGTTTATCCAGATGCTTATATATATTATCTCTAAGTATCCTTTCCATTAATTTGCCCACCACTGACGTCAAACTTACAGGTCTATAATTGCTAGGTTTATTCTTTGAACCCTTTTTAAACAATGGAACAACATGCGCACTACGCCAATCCTCCGGCACTATTCCCGTTTCTAATGACATTTGAAATATTTCTGTCATAGCCCCTGCTATTTCTACACTAACTTCCCTCAATGTCCTAGGGAATATCCTGTCAGGACCTGGAGACTTAACCACTTTTATATTTTTCAAAAGTGTCAGTACTTCCTCCTCTTTGAATCTCATAGTTTCCATAGCTACTCTACTTTTTTCCCTTGCCTCACATGTGAAATGTAGCGGACCCAACACCAACCCCTGCGGAACCAGAAAAGGCCCCCTTTATTTCCACACTTTGCCTTCTGCCAGTCAGCTAATATTTTATCCATGCTAGTACCTTGCCCCTAATACTATCTTGTTCAGCAGCCTCGTGTGGCACCTTATCAAAGACCTGAAAATCCACGTAAACAACATACACAGGCTCTTTGTTGCTTATCCTGCTTGTTACCTCCTCAAATAAAATCCAACTGATATGTCAGGCAAGATCTCCCTTTAACAGAACACGTTAACTTTGGCATGCTGTATAATGTCGTTCCAAGTATCCTTGAACCTCATCCTTAATAATACTCTTAAAATTTTACCAACCATGTAATTCAGACTAACTGGCCTAGGATTTCCTTTCTTTTGTCTTGCATCCTTCTTAAACAGTGGAGTTATATTTGCGATTTTCCAGTCCTCTGAAACTATTCTGGCTCTAATGATTCTTGAAAGATCACTACAAATGACTCCTCAATCTCAATAGCTCCAGATGTTCCAGATAATGTATCCACCTTCAGACTTTTCAGCTTTCCAAGTATCTTCTCATCGGCAAAAAAAAAATTAGAGTTCATTCCCCATTACTACTTTTCTGCCAAGGCCTGCTGGATCTTCTGGTTGCTAACCATTTTAAGTCCCCTTCCCAAGGCCCCCCCCCCCCCGTGCCTCACCTAGATGCTAACCTATTTATTTTCTCCACCTCCCCTTCCACCTTAATTCCTTCTCTAGCTGCACATTTTGCAACTCTTTAATCCTTTAGTCTCATCCCTTCTGTCTTTTCATTTCTGGTCTTGTCCAATTCTCTTCCCCACTTTGTTCTGGCCCCCTCGCTCAACTTTCTTCTCTCCCTTATCATCAGTATGAACAAGGGTCCTGACCTGAAACGTCACCTATCCATGTACTGCAGAGATGCTGCCTGACCCACTGAGTTATTCCAGCACTTTGTGTACTTTGTTTTTAAAACATTTATTGCCACCTTTAGAATTTATAGATGGAATGTTCCTGTTGTAACTCTATCATATAGATTCAGCAACACGTGCTCAAGTAAGACAAATGTATCCAGACCCTCCAAATGATAGTAATACACTGGAGATTCAACAGGAGGCCTTATTGAGAGAACAGCGAAAGAAACTTGACACCATGAAAAGGAAACAAGCAGGTCAGTAATACAAAATACAACTCAAATTAACCATGCTCTTTATGATGTTACCAGCACCTCTAAAAAGTTAAACATTTTTATTTTGTTTTCCGTCCATAGGAGGCATTTGTTTATTAATCATGTGCACTGACATCCTTTTGGCTCCACCTTATCCTCCTTCTAATTAATTTTCCATCCGAACATCTGACATACCCGTCAAATGTCTATTACATTTATTTTATTTCTCTTTCATGTCTTTGATGTTAAACTTTAAATATTTTGTGTTTTCTCATCCCCAGCATTGAAGATTTATTGGGCTCTTGTTGATGCTCCTTCAACCTACAATAGCCTTCCCTGCCTTTGAACTATCACATCTCCACCTTTTACTTCCTGTTTGTTACTTTATTTGAAATACTTAAACATTTGAAAGGCATCTCTAAATGTTTGTTAAATCTACAACAATAGTTTGCACTCTTTGCAAACTAATATTATTAGGACATCATTTGGCTTTGAATATAATGAGGTTAAAGAAAACAAATTTGCACATATAATCTGTTTTGAGATTGAACTAAATGGTGCAAATTAAGATACATCTTTGAAAATTGTGTTTTGGCGATTGCATGTATTAAATGTTTTGAAATCACACTTGAGATTTGGGCAATTAAAATTCATTTTGAGATGAAGAATCATTTAGAAGTGCTTGATTTAAAAGTGAAAAACTAATTCAAGAAACAAATTAATTCCTTTTATTACTCAAAGTTCGATTTCTGGTTGTATAATAAGTCTTGGCTGGAAAGCAAATAAAATGACAATGTTCTTAACAATCTAGCATTTTGAATTGTTAATTTAGTGCCAATAATTAAAGTTACCGCCAAGCATCTTTTAAAAAAGATCTAGTTGGTGAACTCGTGAAGTTAAAAACAAAAGTAGGAAAAGGATATTACTCATGTGCTTTTGACTTGGTCCAGTTGAGATGTTAGTGATTAAATGGGAGTCCTAGATTATGTTGTATACAATTGTACACACACACATATATATATATATATATATATATATATATATATATATATATATATATATATATATATATATATATACACTATATTACTAAAAGTTTGTGCCGGCAATGTGTCACTTTGCTCTGCTTTTTCCTACCTTCCTCCAAGCGCTAGGCACAGCCTTCCCATTTTCACATATTCTACTCACATTTTTCCTGTCGAAGTGATAAACGTCTCCCCGTTGCATTCCGGCCTATATTTCCAAAGTTATTAATGATTTAAAGATTCAAAAAAGCCCAAACCGCTTTCTCAGAGAGCGTCCAGTGATGATGTCACACTGTCTCTCACAGTGCACCAATTACAATGGGCTCTCAAGCTGCCTGCCGGCTGCCACAATGACATCACAATGGGACGTTGTCAACGGTAACAATGGGCTCTCAAGCTGGCTGCCAACTGCCACAATAACCGTTGCCAGCCCCCACCCCCGCATTGGGGGACGGGACCCAACTTGTCCCACTTGGTTTAGTTTAAAAGGGAGGCTGACATTCAGTGAAACTTAATGTTTTATTTTGGATGCTGTTAAGAACATAAAAACAAGAGGAAGACTAGGTAAATCAGCATTCTTCCCCCTTACCCTAAACCTAGAGAGTTTTATCTGTCTCTTATATGGGGAAAGGTTTTCTGCAGTCTACTCTTATCTATACCGCTCATTATATACTCACACTTTATTTACTCTGCATGCCTCCATTTAACTTACATTGTTCCAGAGAAAAAAATGCCTGGATTCATTTCTTCCTATTAACTGAACTACTAAATTCCAGGCATTATCTTGGTGAATCTCCTCTGCACACTCTCCAGTGCTTTCACATTCACCCTAAATCTTGATTACCAGAATTTAAACCGTCCCCCAGCTGAGGATTGACTAGTGTTTTATAAAGTCTGAACATAACCTCCCACCTTCTGTATTTAATGTCCTGACTAATGAAGGCCAGGCCATTCTTGCCAGGTTATCTATCTGCATTGCCACCTTCAAGGATCTATTATGCTTTCTTCAAAGTCATTAATGTGGATTGTAGGTTGTTGATCCCTGTGGCATCCTACCGGAGCAAAAAAACAAAGTGCTGGAGGAACTTAGTGGGTCAGGCAGCGTCTGTGGAAAGAAGAGGGAATCTGTGGAGGCAAACTGAAACATCACCTATTCCTTCCATAAATGCTGCGAGCCCTGCTGTGTTCCTCCCACACTTTTTTTGCTTAAGATTACAGCATCTTCAGTTCCTTGCGTCTGCATCCTACCAAACACTTGAGTGCCTATCTGAAAATGACCACGTCATTCCAAATCCCTGCTTTATGTTAGTCAATAAATTCCCCTCAATACTGTGTGTTAAGAAGCAGCACGATATCACAAGTTGGGGGAGCCAAGATGCCCGTGGGCATCCCCAGACATGCTGCAGAAGCAAAAATAGGCGCCATTGCAGGTGATTCACTGGCGATGGCTGATGGATGGAGTAGAAAAGTCATATTTTCCATGCTGCATAATGAAGGAGAAGCTTTGAAAACCAATGGTGTGGTTGTTCTGCAAACAGATTGAGGGCTAGTAGATTAGTAATTTGATAGGCTGTATTTGTGATACTGACCCTGGCTAGAAACAGTCCAGAAGTATGTAAATCACAAAATATGTTATAATAACATCTAACTGTACTAGTTCAAAATTGTTACCTGGTGTGGGGTATAAGAGATCATGAATATCAAACTGGTGATTGTATCCATGAACTAATCTTAATGACATCCTGTGACATGTTGTGAATGTTCAGGTTCTGAGATCTGCCATAAGGGCTTATACTGTCTTGGCAAAAGCTCTGATACAGTAAAAGTAGAAATGCTAGAAACACTCAGTAGATCTGAAAGTTCCTTTGAAAAAAGATACCTTGATTTACATTTTGAGTTGAAGGCAATCGTTTTATGTAAAAAGTTTCTCAATTTATTTTTTACGTTTCCCATTTTTTATAGCTTCCCACATGAATTCACGCAATATTGAATTGGTAAGTAAATTTCATGCTGATAATCACAAGCAAAATAAATACTATATACAGTAAACCCTCGTTTTAACGGACCACGCGGGGGGGGGGGGGGGTAAATGATGCACGTGAATACCGATTGTCCACTATAACCGAATAAGGAGGTTCATGTGTACAGTACAAATGGAATAACCAATAAACAGTCACACAAAATACACAATACCTTGGGATGGCACAGCAGTAGGGTTGCTACCTCACAGCATCAAAGACCCGAGTTTGACCCTGACCATGGGTGCTCCCTATTGCAGCGTGGGTTTCCTCCTTGTGGAGATGTGCAGGTTTGTGGTGTAGTTGGCTTCTGAGGGTTGTGCGGGTTCTGTGGGTCATTGGTGGAGCTGCTGCCGGTGGCTTGGGTTCGATCCTACCCTCAGGTGCTCCCTGTGGCAGCATGGGATTCCTCTGGGTGCTCAAGTGAACTGGTTGACTGGGGATGGAGCTGGTGTGCCGGGGCGCCCAGTCGCAGGGCAGTGGTTCATGGAGGCCAGTTGTGCTGCCTGCCTGCATGTCTTTGTGGTATCGGTATCACTGGGGGAAACTCACACAGTCACAGTATTTTTTTCAATGTGGGAGGAAAGATGGAACTACTGCGGTAGTTCTATGCTACACACTGTGAATTGTCCCGAGGTGTAGCATCGAATTAGTGTATGGTGATTGGTGCTCAGTTTTTCCATGCTGTATCTCTAAACTAAACTAAGCTAAAATGGTTCAAAAACAACAGTCGCTCCATCCACCTAGTTGTCATTCCATGAAACGACGAGCTCGGTCTACAACAGATTTGGTTTGCTATAACTGAAATCCTTTACAAAGAGGTCCATTAAAACGAGGGTTTACTGTATAGCCTATTTTACCTGCTTAAGTTGTAAAAAGGTTGTAGATATAAATTGAATTCATTCAAATAAAAGTGTCTGGTGCTCTTATTAACAAAATGGATCAGTTGATTTCCCCCTTCCCCCCCCCCAATTCAGGAAATGGTTTCAAAAAGCTGCATGCTTGCATCCATTTTGCAGGTTATGTCCAATATAACATAAAATTCAAAATCTTTCTCTAAACGTCATAATTTTCTTCTCTTATTGCACACTTATCGCATATCAAAATAATCAAATGCAAAAAATATTTTACGGTTGGTTTTCATTACAAGGTGAAAAACTGAAAATATCAATATGTTGATTCAGTCTGCTGATGTGAATTATATATTAGGAGAAGGTATTACATTGGCAATTATTTTCTTGGGAACATTTTATTACATGCATTAATTCATACCTATGATATTCATTTGTACATTTATGCATTTCTTAGTTTAATTTTGTGAAAATTACTCTAGCAGGCAAGAGGTTCACAGGAAGACTTAATGAAGAATTCTTTGCTGGAATCAGAAAGTGCCTTTTTAGGTAGGTGCTACATCTACCTAAAAATCTCTGGAATAAATTACAAAGGCAAAGTTTCAGTTTTCCTTTTAACTTCAGTGTAATCTCTTTAACAGGAAGCCATGGAGAAACTTTCCCTTACCCTGTAGATGTTGGGACAACAGCAACTGAACTACCTCCACGCGAGAGACGGCGCCGGAATCAAAATAGACAGGACTTGGAATCTGTATGTTACCTATTGCTTTGTATCATTTTGTTATTTTCTCTTTAAATTATTTATGGTTTTCATTCAGAAAATATGTGGAGGCTGAAGAACCGAAGCTGAGGGTCAGAGAAACTATATCCTTGTTCTGTCAGGGTAGGAGATGGGGAGGTGGAGAGAGCCAACGTGTAGGAAACAGCATTGGTGTGGAAAGTTGCATTATCGGTGCACAAATGACGGAGACTAGTACAACGAGAATGGGAAGAGTTTTGACACTTTTAAGGCTAAAAGATTATAATTAACCTGATGTTACACATCCTTTTGTTTATTAGATATCCATGGCATAATTGTTTGACATATTAGTGATTTGTACTATGAAATTAATTTGGATATATTTCGTAAGGTATTAAGGGAGATGGAGAAAGGGAGTAATGTATAATAGGGAGATAAATTTTATTATACAGGAAAAATCCATTATTCCAGTACAGTAAGGACTTTAGTGAAGTATTGCTTGTTATTCCCTATTAATACTTCAAGAGACTTAACTTTCAAGATGTTGTACAGTAGTGTAATAAATTCTCCAGTGAAATGAGTTGGCTCAAAGGGACCACAGGTATGGGTTCACAAAGTGTCAAGAGGAGGACAGAAATCTGATGAACCATCTTGTCTACCAGGATTTCCTGGTGGATTGGAGTTTTTCTTTAAGCCATGAAATTTAGTTTCAACTTGAATTGCACTAAATAACGCGCTCACTCTTTCCTACTCGTTGTTGATAGCTTTGTAGGTTTTGAACATTTTAATTTTCCAGAGTGTAATATTTCGTAGTTCAGTCAGTGATGGAAAAATCTGTTTTTTTTTGTTTAATTTTTGTCAGGATGTTCCACCTGCTGTGCAACCCTTATCACGGCCAGATTCCATCTCCCTACACTCTGCATCCAGTTTTAATGTGGAGCAAGTAAGAGCCAGAAATGAGCAGCGAATGAAACGTTTGCAGGATATGCAGCATTCAGGTACAATACAGAATCAATTTTAAACTAGAAAAAATACTTTAGATATTCTTACACAAACCTGGACATTCCTCTCACCCTGTACTCAAATACATTCTATGAAATTAATAGTTCCTTATAGTTAATAGCAGCATCCACACAGAGCAACTGTGTAATTGTAGAATTGCTGAGCAATAAATGAAATCAAGCCAAAAGTCAATGTCAATGTATTGAAAATACAAATTTAGCTGACAGACCTTTGGAATGTCTTATCTATTCCCATTCACTCAGTTATAAGAAAGAACTTATTTCAAGACAGACCCAAAAATGCTTGCAATACTCAATCTCGCAACATCAGTAAAGAGGGAGAAAGAAAGAGCAATGAGGTGGAATGTTAAGTCCCCTTTATAGATGGTGTCTGGAAATAAATTGTACTTTGTTTGAAGGAAAAAAAAAAATCTCAAATTTCTGAACTATGAAATTCTAAAAAAAGGTAAAATCTGTTGCTCCGATTCTTACTTCAATTGCTTATTTTAATACTATTTGCATACTCTCACAAATAAAGCATGAAACAAGCAACTCAAAGCAGCCACATAAAACAATTGAGGATGAACACTATTTCTGATAAAATGATGATTGATCAAGGATACCTCCAAGTATCTCTACTGGATCCAATTATTTTGAATATTATTCCAGATCTCATTGATATATAGGGGTAATTTCACTTTTGTACAATCAGTACGCATCTATGAAAAAAGATTGAACAGGACAGACTCAAATGACGTAGAGGTGCCAGAATCCCCAAGTCTCAATTAAAAATATTGATGACATGAGAGGAATAAATCAGTTACTGGACAAAAAAGGGTTATTTTGGCTCATTACATCCACGCTGACCTTTTTGCTTATCTACACTAATCTCATCAATGTGCATTAAGACTATATCCTCTTTTATGCCTTACCTATATGCGTACCTAAGTGGCTCTTAATCAGTGATTGTATCTGACTCCACCACCAGTTCTGGCAGCACATTTAAGGTATCAACCTCTCTGCAAAAAATACTTGCCTCTCAGATCGCCTTTAAAATGCCTTTTTGTCTCACAAGCCAATTTGATACCCTTATCGCAGGAAAAAATTCGGACTACCTACACTTTTTTCAGGTCACCCCTCAACCTTTGGTGCAGGGAAAACCTGCCCAGCTGATCCAATTACTCCCCAAAACTCCAATCCGGGCAAGATCCAGGTGAATCTCCCTTGCACTTTATCCAGTGCAATCACATCGTTCTTAAAGAGTGGCAATCAGACCGCACACAACCCTCCAAGAGTTGCTTAACCAATTTTGTAAAGTGACAACATATGTTTCATGCCCTGGCCTCTGAGGTTAAGCATGCCATAAGTATTTTTTGTACCTGAATCCTGTCAACCGGTGCTTTCCATTTTCAGGGAACTATGGACTTGTAGGTATTGTTCATTAACATTCCTTAGTTCTTTACCATTTATTATATATGTCCTATTCCTATTTGACTTACCAAATATCTTGTATTTTATGTTTGCTGTTATGGCCACTTCACGAATTAGCACAAGTTAATTGAAATCTTTACTTGAAGTGAAATACACGAAATCCGAGTGAAAGATTTGATTTTTATTAAGGGCTGTTGACATTTACTTTCTCTGCCAGGTAATGATGCAGTAGATGATGACGACTTTCTGAGCCAGTTCATTTTAAAAGATAAGGAAAGACCAAGCTCTGTTGAAACAGAAGCCACCGACGTATGGCTACGACCAGGAACATCAGAAACTTTAAAGAGGTTCATGGCTGATCATACGCAACTTGACCGAGGACCTTCAGATCTTGCATCTGATTTCAACTGGAGAAGGCAAACGCACTTTACAGCAAGTGACTGATTTGGCTGGGAAAATTAGTCAATTAATATATGTGCCTTCAAATGGGGAAAAAAGACACCCTTGATGCACTTTGTTATTCAGGACATTGTATACAAATGATTTTCCTCTGCTAACCAATATGTGGCCTTTAATGAAAAGCTAAATAACCCCCAAAAATTATTTTATCCATTTGTTGTTTCCCATTAAATGCAAATTAGTATAATTTCCACATGATTCACAAAATTACACTGGAAAAGGTCACAACAAATGTTGCATACTGAACCTGGCACTAATTTGTGCTGCTGCTTGGATGTGACTTGTGTCTCGTTTTTTTGTACTTGAATTTTATTTATATTGGTATTCAAATCTGTTGAAATGAAAGTCTGTAAAAATAAAGTTGTATTTTAAAAGGAAATTGATTAGTAATGGTCAATATTAATGTTTAATACAGTTCCAGGGAAGAAACATAGAAATTAGGTGCAGGAGTAGGTCATTCGGCCCTTCGAGCCTGCACCGCCATTCAATATGATCATGGCTGATCATCCAACTCAGTATCCCGTACCTGCCTTCTCTCCATAGCCTCTGATCCCCTTAGCCACAAGGGCCACATCTAACTCCCTCTTAAATATAGCAAAGAGTATTCTTCCTCCTCCTAACATTAATCAAGAGTTAATATCCTTGTATTTTAATGGCCAAGTTAACTTGTACTAAAACTTAGAGATATAAGAACATAAAATTGCTGGAATCTTGAGTAAAATCTAAAGTGCTGGATAAACTCAGCGTGTCAGGCAGCATCTGAGGAGGGGAATGTCCTGTGCAAAGAACGATGTCTCTCCACACATTTCCCTCCAGAGGCCGCCTGACCCGCTGAGTTCCTCTAGTACTATTTATTTGTAATAAAACTTTTAAGACTTGGTACTTTCTTGGTGTAACATCTGTCAGTTCAACCTCTTCAAATATGACAATGAAATAAGATACCCCCAGCTAGAATGTTCTAAATATAGTAGTTTGTAGCTAAAGATGTTTCTTATGACTACCTAACTTTTCGACAACTCTGTTTATATCTATGACCTCTTGCTAACAAATCATTTTTGCTTGGAATTAGCACCCTCCAGTGTTACCTAGGAAATACCCAATTAAGTATCTCTACTCCAAGGGGAACTTACCATCTTTTTCATATAACAGAACTTCCATGTTTGGCGATTCTTAATTAAAATCCCTTCAACGTTTTGACATCCTGAAGTACAGCATTGAGAACACTATACAACACCACTACAAATTATTGGTTAGGCTTTACGATAATGGTTTAGCATTGAAATATTTTTCACTCAGTGCCCAGTATACGAAGCTGAGTATTCTTTCTGCTTATTTGCACTGCCATTGACAGTTTGTAAATGTGCAGTTCACTCTGCTCCTGCACCTCCTTCAATTCACTTGAACTGAAGGAACAACTGAGAGAGATGAATTTTTAATTGACTTGAAATTTTAAATATTACATCAATGCTTGAACCAAATCTGGGGGGGGGGGGGTGTTTTATCTGCTGTGAAAGTGATTTAGGGATTAGATCTTGCCATTTCCAGGGGGATGGCCTCACAGATCGGAGTCCAGTTTTGAAGTCCCAGTACTGGTAGAGGAAAAACAAGCCTATGCTAGAAGGAATCATACCACAAGCCTGAGTTACCTGCAGTTTGTAGTTTACACATCATTATTTAATATACTAAAATAGGCTATCATTCCACCAAGGTTTTATACCAAGGTTTTACTTCCAATGCAAGTCCAGGTCATTCATATAATGAAGAAAACAATTGTTCTAATGACTGGACAGCACAGGCACGCAGCAGGAGAGTCTCAGTTCCAGTGCTTCAATCCTGACCTCTGGTGGTGTGAGTGGAGATTGCACATTCTCCCTGTAGGTGAGTTGGTGGATGAATTTCCTTTGAGTGCTCCAGTTACTCCCCACATTCCAAGGATATGTAGGGGTGGTAGATTCTGGGGTAATTGACGGGAACATGGGGACAATAATAAAACACATTGAATTTAGTATAAGATTAATTTGAGTGGATTCTTGCCAATTAGCACGGACTTATAAGAGCACAAGAAAATAGGATCAGATAGTCTACGAATATGAACTTGGCTGGTCCATCGCAGGCTTCAAATCCCTTGTAGAAGGCAGTACTGCCAGAAGAGATGTGACAGAGACAATGAAACTAGGGAATAAAATAGGGTATTTACAAGATGCAAAGTTTGATGAGCTTGTTGGAATCGTCAGTCTTCTGAAATCAAAATGGGAGTTAAAACAATTGGAGAATGATCAGAGAGTCAGTATCCCATCCAGAAGAGTGTAAAGGCAGTTACACTCACCTTATTTCTAGGATTTGGTCCCTATCCACATTTGGATCAAGTCTCTACTGAGACCTGAACAGTGATTCCAGTAAAACCAAAAGTGAGTAACACTGAGCAGGTTCAATAAACCTAAATCCGATAAACGCAAAACATTGCTTGTACTGGACTGGCAGATTTTCTGGACCATTGGATGTTATTCTTATTAATACCACCATACTTTACAGGGACTGGGATCCTGAAAATTTGAGGGGAGCCAGATGCTTAACTATCAGGATAGCTAAATTATCAGATAGCCATTTCTTTGCTCCTTAGATGCTGCTTCACCCGCTGAGTCTCTCCAGCATTTTTGTCTACCTTAGCTGATTAATGAAGTTTTATTGTTACTATCAAATTTCAACTTGACTGAAGAGTCAATGGCACATTTCATGTCCTTGTTGATAATCGAGCATAGAAGCTTTTGACAGACAAATAGCACCTAGCCAATTTTCCTCTTTGTTGGATAGATTTCAATGTCACAACAATACTGGATTAGGTTAGCAAAATGTAGTTTATAGATTCAGCACGGAAACGGGCCACCGAGTCCACGCCGACCAGCGATCCCCGTACACTAACAATCCTACACACTAGTGATAGTCTTCAATTTTTTTTTAAACTGAAGCCAATTAACCTGCAAACTGTACATCTTGGAGCATGGGAGGCAGCCGGAGAAAACCCATGTGGTCACAGGGAGAATGTACAAACGCCATGCAGACAGCACCAGTAGTCAAGATCGTTACTGGGTCTCTGGCACTGTAAGGTAGCAACTCTGCTGCTCTGCCACCCCTAATCCACAGGTAAAAATGCACAGCTAATCCAAGAGCAATAGACTTTCATTACCCGGTTATTTTTCCACATCACCTACAGTAAACCAAATTGTAGAAAGGCTGAATGTATAATGCAGGCAACTCAGCTAGAAACGAACCACATACTTGGCAGTTTGGGCTGAAGATGGTCCAATTGCTTCAATTTAATCTTCTGCAATCATATTTTGGGTGCCACCATAGCAGAAGATAGGAATCCTCTACTTCCTGTGCTAGCCTCTATGTGTCTGATACATGTGTATTTTAAAAGTACTAGGAGCGTCATAAATCCTTTAAAATCCCACATAAAACATTCAAGGTCCTTCAAAATGACAGCAGATAAATTGTTCATTTAGGTCAAATCTAAACACTGCATGCTGAAAATCATGTAAATGAAAGGTCAACATATTACCAACCAAAATAGGACTGCACTGGTAAAAGAGAGTTCAAAACTTTATTGAGCTATGACCTGATTAGAATACGCCAGATGATAACCAATATTGTACAGAAAGTTGTACTTTTTTTTACATAGAAAACTTTACATGTCTGTACCATATATATTTCATCCTTCTCCAAATATTTATTTTCTACATCCACAGTGACTAGGAATGCTTGGAACTCTTGTATCCATTTTGTTTTTATTAAAGCCCAGTTCACAGCCTTTTAATAGTTAGATTTCAATATATTTCATCATCCCAAACTGATTCATTATTCAATATATTTAATTTAACATCAATTTTATACATAGACAGTAGAACCTACATCAAACATGGACACAGTTTTGTCAGTGCAGATGCACCTCAGATCAACTTACAATGATTCAAGTTCCAGTTGACAGGATCAATCATATTGTTTAAATAATAGGCCCTATTCTGTAATATACAGGTAGGGGAAAACTCATCTGCATTGACAGGGTGACCATTTCACTAATTATATTAATGTAATGGCCTTAGTGCCTCCTTCCACTAATAATCAAGCACAAAGCTCCCGGGGTCCACTGCATCTGCATGAGCAATATTAAAGAAAATTTAAAAATATTCACAAAAGCAAAAACAACCCAGTGCATATAATGAACAACAAAATAGCAGTGACTCCAACACATTAACAGAAAATAATAAAATAAGAGAAACCCATTCCAGAAGGACTATATAGTGTTAAAATTGTATTTTACAGATTTGTATCTCTGTACAACAGATTTCACAGAAGGATGGTCAATATAACCTTAAAGATCTTGAGCTGTGCAAACAAAAAGTAATTACTGGATAATGCTCAAGAGATCTGCTAGTATCGATAACAAATTCAAAATTAATTATCTTTTCCAACCTGCCTGTAAGATGCAACAAGATTTTATTTCCCTTACTGCATATATATTACTCACTGTCAAACTACAGCATTCATTTAAATATTTCTCCATTATAAGATGTTCACTGTGTCCTGTTCATGTTCTGTCTTTGAGTCCCAGTGTGCATTGACACACTCACGACATTCCAAAATGTGAGTAAACCACAAAATGTTGATTCCATGCTCAGCACGTGACAGCACTCAGTCTTTACCTTCAGATAATTAATTCAATGAAATAAAGCAGTTTGAACTAAGTTTACAGTTCACTTATGTGCATCGCTAGGCAGGTCAAATTAACAGATGTAAGCACCATCCTTTTCAAAAGATCAAGGAGGGATTGAGGCAGAAGGAGAGAATTAAAGCAGGCAAAAAGCCTGGTCCTTTTCTGATTTACAGACAAAAATGCCCTGGCTAAGATTGATTTTTATTACTTGTTGGTGGATCCATGCTCTTGCTCAGACGGATGAGATATTTTAAAGACTAAACCAATTCGGAGATAAAATTTGCGTAGAACTGCTCTCAACTCGGGAATCAGATTGAACTGCATAATTTCACACAGAAGGGAGTAATACCTCGATGCATGGGCCTTGAACTGTAATGGAAACAGAGAAAAGATCATTTTAAAATGACATAATTCCAAGGATACATCAATACAGAGTAGTTCTGCACATATTTAAACGGGTATAATCAATCATCTTCTTATTGCGTATGGCGTGCACAGCCTAAAGTTGTAGATCAATGTTGACACCCAGGTCAGGCCAGGACAGCATCAGTTACTGGGTGATGGCTTTGATGCCACCAGGAAAAAGCCTCAGTGAGCAGTCATTCACGATGTATCGGATGGTCTGGTCTGGATGTCCGCAGTCACAAGCAGGACTGTCTGTCATCCCCCACTTATGCAGGTGATGGGCTGTTCTTGCATGGAGGGTGCGGATTCTGTTCAGGGTTAGCCATAGCTTGCGATGGAGGTCAAAACCCAGTGGTTTCACTGTGGGGTCTGGGATGACCTCTCCATTGTTGGTGTTGGCATCTTTCCAGACTCTGCGTCACTCAGTTTTGGAGTCAAAGTCTTCCAGGGATTTAACGGACGACCAGAAGGGTTTGCGGGACTTCAGGCGCATATTGGGCGGATATTGGTTATCTGTTATCGGTATAATCAATGCGCCTAATGCTATACCATTTGTGAATCTGATTACTTTCAAATGCAACCTATTCTAACAGAACTGAAGTAAAACCAAATGGTGATGCCATATGCAAGCTGTTCCCCATTTCCTCAATGCTACATTGCTTCTCAGTTCCGATACGCACTGATATTCTGTACAATTAACCTTCATGTTTCTTTTGTGCTAGTATTACGGCTATTCATTTATTTAATTTTAGAAAGACATTATAGATTATCTGTGTGTATTGAGTTTACGGGCCTATTAAGCTGCTGCAAGGAAACATATTTGTTATTCTGGTATCGGCACATAACTTTTAACAAGTATGGGCGATATTTGTTCCATTTTCTCACGATATTAATACAATGGCTTTGCTGAAACTTGAATCCATTTCCACTGATAAGGTGGAAATGGGTACTCTGAACAAGGTACAATGATGGGTTACACAAAAAGCTGGAGAAACTCAGCGGGTGCAGCAGCATCTAAGGAGCGAAGGAGATCGGCGACGTTTCGGGTCGAGACCCTTCTCCAGTCTGAAGAAGGGTCTCGACCCGAAACGTCGCCTATCTCCTTCGCTCCTTAGATGCTGCTGCACCCGCTGAGTTTCTCCAGCTTTTGTGTAACCCTCGATTCTCCAGCATCTGCAGTTCCTTCTTTAACACAAGGTACAATGATGAATGGCAAGACTGATATGGGCATATTTCAATAAAACAAATAAAATAATAAAATAAAATTCAATAAAATAAAAGGACCATCGTGCCGTGGCCTCTTGATGGGAGCCGCCTCCGACCGCGGCCCCAAGCCACTGGTGGACGCCGGACAAAGACCTGGTAGGATTGGGGGGGGGGGGGGCGGTCTAACCTCACACGCCTTCAAGGTCAGCTGCGGGAGGAACTTCCTGGAGCACGTAAGCTGAAGGACTGGAAAGGAGAGGGACATCTGGCGAACTGTAGGAGGGGGAGAGGCAGTGGATAGACCATGGAGAGGTGGTCGGGCCGCTGAAACCAAGGGGGGGCCTGGCTTGGGGGGGGGAAGGGGCGCCGAGAAAAAAGAGGGCCCATCGGGACTAATGAGTACTCTGTAACGTCGTTGGTGCCAGGTAAGTGGCGCTTTTTGCATACTTGGTGTATTGTATGCAAAGACAAAGTATTTCACCGTACCTAGGTACTTGAGACAATAAACTATCGTTGAATTGAATGATTGAAATCAAAGGCGATTTACACCGCAGACATTCCCTCTTCCTACTACTTCTCCCATCCCTCTCATCAGGCAGAAGTTACAAAAGTTTGAAAGCATGTAGTGTCAGATTCAGGAACAGCTTCTTCCCTGATATTATCAGACTACTGGACTGACCTCTCATACGCTAAATACCCGGTCCTCATCTCCCAGCCTATCGCAGTGTGGCCCTTGAACATCCTTTTATCTGCACTTTTTCTAGAGTGGCGCAATAACATTTTAACACTATATTTGCAACTTGATATTTTTCTCTTTTCATTACTTGTTGTAATTTTGTATGAATTGATTATAATCCTGTCCCTCAAGATAGGCTGACCCAGAAGATGAAGCAGCATGTGATACGCTGTGAGTTGTTTAGATTCAGAATTGGCTTACATAATTATTTATATATATATAAACACATACACGTAAACGTAGATGGATCAGTAGGTTTGAGAGATAGATTAGTAAACGTAAATCTAGTTGTAAATGATTAGTAAATGCAGATGACATTAAAATGGTTGAAGTTGTGTACCATGAAGAAGGCTGTTAAAGTACACAGCGGGCTATAGATCAGCAACAGAAATGGGCAGAGAAATGGCAGATGGAGTTTAATCTGAGCAAATGTGAGGTGTTGCACTTTCGGACGTCTAATATAGGGGGGGATACACAGTTAATGGGAAGACCCTTCAGCAGGTATAGATGTACAGAAGGATCTTTGGGGCTTTTCAGCTCCCTGAAAGTGGCAATACAAGTAGATAGAGTGGTAAGAAGGACATATTCATGCTTGCCTTCATCGGTCGGCGTACTGAATATAAGAGTCAGGAATTCACGTTGCATCTTTATAGGACTTTGGTTAGGCCGCATTAGGAGTACTGTGAGCAGTTCTGAGCACCCCATTATAAGGAGGATGTGGAGGCTTTAGGTTTACCAGATTCTGCTTGGATTAGAAGCTACGAGATATAAGGATAGGTTGGACAAACTTGGATTGTTTTCAGCAACAGCGGCTGAACGAAGACCTGATGACACAAGTAGCTGGAGTAACTCAGTGGGTCAGGCAGCATTTCTGGAGATAAGAGCTAATAGGTTTGGGAAGTGATGGACAAAGTTAAAAGGTGATGTGTGGGGAAAGTTTTTTTTAAACACAGAGTGGTGGATGTCTGGGACATGCTCCCATGGGGGTTAATAGGGGCAGGTACGATCTTGGTATTTAAGAGGGGTTTAAGAGTTGACCGAGGTTGGAAACAAATATTTTGAATAGGTCAACAACTCACAGGCAACTTCATTATACCTTGGCATTGGAAAATAAATGTTTATATACAGGTTCATCAGATCTGTAAGCCAGAGCAACAGGTTTCTAGTAAAAATGTTAAGCAAATTTTGTCGCAATACGTTTAACTGCGAGCCACCCTCCGCCAACATCTCACACACGTTTGAAAACTAGAAACGACTTTATATCAAGAGTCAAGAGTGTTTAATTGCCATATGTAGCGATAACGGAACAATGAAATTCTTACTTGTGAGTACAAACACTGACCTTAAATAACAAAATAATTTGTTTTCAGAAATTTTAAGTCTGTTTCTTACCCGTTCATCATCTATTTTGAGGACTTTAGTTAAAAATAGTAGGAGGAGATTGGTCCAGGCTTCTCGATGACTTTCTGAGGTAAGTGTCAGGAAATAGCTGAGAGCTTCACTGCAAACACTAGTGAAAGAAAATAGCTGGAATTAATCAATCAAATACAATTCTCAAAATTAGTATTAAATACAAAATAGTATTAAACGTGCATTATCCTGTAAGAAGCGGGACAGGCAGCATCTCTGGAGAGAAGGAATGGGTGACGTTTCGGGTCGAGATCCTTCTTCAGACTGATGTCAGGGGAGTGGACGGTACAGAGATAGAATGTAGTCAGAGACTCTAAGACTGGTGGGGGAACTGGGAAGGGAGAGGGGATGGAGAGAGAGGGAAAGCAAGGGCTATTTGAAGTTGGAGAAGTCAATGTTCATACTGCTGGGGTGTAAGCTACCCAAGCGAAATATGAGTTGCTGTTCCTCCAATTTGCACTGGGCCTCACTCTGACAATGGAGGACGCCCTGGACAGAAAGGTCTGATTGGGAATGGGAAGGGGAGTTAAAATGCTGAGCAACCGGGAGATCAGGTAGGTCAAGGCAGCCCACTACTGGCCACATCTTCCCATCTCCAACCCTTTTCCTCCTTCCCTCCGCAACTCCCTGGTCAACTTGTCCCTTCCCACCCAAACCACCCCCTCCCAGGTACTTTCCCCAGCAACCACAGGAGGTGTAACACCTGTCCCTTTACCTCCCGCCTCGCCACCATCCAAGGACCCCAACAGTCTTTTCAGGTGAGGCAGAAGTTCACCAGCACCTACTCCAACCTCATCTACTGTATCCGCTATTCCAGGTGTCAACTCCTGTATATCAGCAAGACCAAGCACAGGCTCGGGCAATCATTTCATTGAACACCGGTCAGTCTTCCTTAACCTACCTGATCTCCCGGTTGCTCAGCAGTTTAACTCCCCCCATTCCCAATCTGACAGTTCTGTCCTGGGCTTCCTCCATTTTCAGAGCGAGGCCCAGCGTAAATATGCGAGTTTGGTATTCCGAAAAGCACAAGGAATCATGGGATTTGTCAAAGGTCATTCACGATAAAATAAAGGCGAACGAAGCGCTGGATGTATAAATTCTAATATTTATTCATAATTTATGTGTAAAAATATATTTAATCCGAGGAATGGGGGTGCAAGGTAGCGGGAGAGCGGGGTGTAACAGCGAGAGAGAGAAGGGGCAGATGCGAGTGGGAGACGGGGAGAGACTGGACCGGTGGAGAGACATTCTTGGCTGCTGCGCAAACACAGACCCGCGCCTGATCCGCAGACAGGATCGAATCAGGGTCCCCGGCGCCGCAAGTGTAGCCGAACCGCCACTGGACCGTGCCCCCCTCTCCCGAGTGACCCTGGGGGCGACCCCGGACCGACGGGACACCAGCCTGGAGCAGCGGCGGCCCTAGCCCCACAACCAATGTGGAGAAGAAGCGCCAACTCCAGCCGCACCCCCCACCCGCCCAGCGGCCGCCGGCCAACCCCCCCGACGCTGGCAAAGGCCGAGCACCAGCCATCAACGGGGACCAACACAAAACGCTGCAGCAACTCAGCGGGACAGGCAGTATCCCCGGAGAAAAGAATGGGTGACGTTTCGGGTCGAGACCCTTCTCCAGAGATGTTGCCAGACTCGCCGAGGCACCGCAGCACCCAGTGTGCATCCCCGCCAATGACCAGCGCTCTAGGGGCCCTTCTGGCACCGAGGGGGCCAACCGACAGCCACTGGACAAAGCGAGAGGGGCAGTCGACGGTCCCCCTGGGAGCCGGAGCAGAGCTGAGCCAGAGCCAGCGGCCCCCCCCCCCCCCCTCCGCGCCGGCTGCAAGTCAGGGGCCGCCACTGCATTTAAATGGTATCTTTGTTCCAATGCCAAGCCCAACCTGGCACAGTCCAGAGGGCTTGGGAATCACTGCAATTTTGTACGACTGTACTCTGAGATCAATGTGCGGGAAGGAACTGCCGATGCTGGTTTACACTGAAGACAGACACAAAATGCTGGTGTAACTCAGCAGGACAGGCAGCATCTCTGGACAGAATGGGTGACGTTTCAGATCGAGACCCTTCTTCCATCCACATTGATGAGCAGTTCACAAATCACCAGTAAAAGCAGGAGGTTTGCACAAAAATCCTGTGAATTGGCATATTTATCCCATTAGGAACCTGGGTAAATCAATCACTTTTATGGCTGCTTTGAAAGGGACAACCAAGAGTTGGCCATCAAGGCTGTGCTCCCCGATGACCACCAGCCCCTCACACTCAACCCCTACAACGTGCACGTGGCACTGAGTAGGATCAATGTACGTAAGGCTGCCGGCCCTGACGGCATCCCCGGGCGCGTCCTCAGGACCTGTGCTGCACAGCTGACAGACGTCTGGACTGACATCTTCAATACTGTCAGGCAGGTGACTGACCTGTCACTTGCCCAGGCAGTTGTCCCCACGTGCCTTAAAACTACCTCCATCGTGCCAGTGCCAAAACACTTCACTGCGGTGAGCCTCAACGACTTCCGCCCAGTTTCACTCACCCCTATCATCGCCAAGTGCTTTGAAAGGCTGGTCATGGCACACCTCAAATGCTGCCTACCTCCCACTCTGGACCCCTACCAGTTTGCATACCGCAAGAACAGGAGCACGGAGGATGCCATCTCAACGGCACTCCAGTCTGCACTCTTCTTCCTGTGGAGATTTAAGAAGGTCCACCTGTCTCCCCACATTCTGGTGAACTTCTACCGCTGCACCATCGAGAGCATCCTTACCAAATGCATCACAGTATGGAATGGTAACTGCTCTGTCGCTGACCGGAAAGCTCTGCAGAGGGTGGTGAAGATCGCCCAACGCATCACAGGATCCTCACTCCCCTTCATTGAGTCTGTCCATAGCAAACGTTGCCTGCGCAGGGCGCACAGCATCGCCAGGGACAGCTCACACCCCAACCATAGACTGTTTACCCTCCTCCCATCCGGGAGACGCTACAGGTCCCTCCGCTGCCGTACCAGCAGACTCAAGAACAGCTTCTTCCCTGCGGCAGTCACACTTCTCAAAGCTGCACCTCAATGACTGCCTGTCTCCACCCCTCCCCCCCCCCCCCCCCCCGGACTATCCTATCACCAGCAAATTGCACGGATACCACTGTATATGTATATACTCATACTACTTCGCAATTACTTGTTTATTCGTAAGTTCGCCCTTCGGAGATACCAACTGCATTTCATTGTCTCTGTATTGTACACTGCACAATGACAATTAAAGATTGAATTGAAATTGAATTGTAATGGGCATGATTTTATTTACCCTCTTCCATTTTTTCATAATGTTCATTTAATGAAGCAGGAGCATCAAAGCCGACTGCTGATTTTACAACTAGTCATAAGAATTGCTACTTACTTAAGTAATCTATGCTGAACCTCCGCCCAAGCATCACTCCGCTTTTTATCTGTGTACATACGAAACAGGATACGTAGGCCACAAGCAACACTGCTGGTCTCTTGTTTTAAAAGATTGGGCTTTGATTTGCCTTTGAAACCTGTGTGAACAGAAAAGATAACGAATAAGGCAAAAATTCTGCCTCTGCTGAAGAAGTCATATTGAGTTTTGTAAAGGAATTATTTACCAACTAGAACAACATGTGAAATAAATTCTGTATTATAACACTGATTAACTTCGACAAAGATTTTGTATTTGCCACAATATTAAAATGTCAGCAGGCTCAATTGGTTACATTCTTGCCTGTCACAATTGAGTAATTTGATACCAAAAGTCTAAGATGACACATAGTTAAGAATGGTATACGTAAGGTTAACTCTTCAAATGAGATGTTATATCAAGTTTTTTTCTGCTCTCTCAGGTAAAATGAAAACTAAAACAATGCCTCTATTTTCAAAAATATTATTTTCAGTATTGCTTCAGGTGTTTATTCCTCAATAAGAGAAGGCCTGGTCATTGTCACAATACCACATAAGGGAATTTGCTGTGTATAAGGTGACTGTTTGTCTTTTTTACAACAGTGGCCTAATTGCACAAAAAAACAATGCAGGAAACGTTAAATAAACAAAGGAAATGCTGGCAGCACAGTGGCGCAGCAGTAGAGTTGCCTCCTTGCAGCGCTGGGTTCATTCCTGACTAAGGGTGCTGTCTAAAGTTTGTATGTTCTCCCTGTGATGCCTTGGGTTTTCTCCGGGTACTCAGGCTTCCTCCACATTCCGAAGATGTACATGTTCGTAGGTTATTTGGCTTCTGTAAATTGTCCCTAATGTGTAGGATAGAACTAGTGTACAAGTAATCGTTGGTCGGTGCGGACTTGGTGGGCCTAACGGCCCGTTTCCATGCTGTATCTCTAAACTAAACTGCAACATCTGTGGAGATAGAAACAAACATTTCTTGTGCGCGAGTGCGTTCTCAAGCCAGTTTACTGTTGTGAAAATCTTTCATAGTTGCTGCCTGATCTGCTGAGTATTTCCTGTATTATTACATCAATAATTTAACTTTAAAAAAGCTCCATTTGCAGTAAATTGCTTATGTCTTTCAGAAAAACATGTAAATGGTGCCATACGCCTTTAAAAAAAAAGGAAATTACAATGATAAATTTGGATTATGATTCTACTGTTTTTCATTCCAAAACAAATAACTAACTTAAATAACTTAACTAAACTAACTTAAATTTCTACAACACAGCTGATCCAATATTCTTTGAATACAAGTGTAGGTAGGAATTGCAGATAGCTGGTTTACACCAAAAATAGGCACAAAATGCTGGAGTAACTCAGCGGGAGAGGCAGCATCTCTGGAGAGAAGGAATGGGTGACGTTTCGGGCCGAGACCTTTCTTCAGACTGAGAATCAGGGGAAAGGGAAACTCGAGATATGGAAGGATACAAAGAGCATGCAAGGTGTGAAAAGGAGATATCAGAGCAGACCAACGTCAAGGAAATGTACAATGGTTCATTGTTGGCCGTGGAGAAGGTGACAACGAGGCACACAAATAGTAAAATTAGAGGTTGGGGAATTAGGGTGGGGGACTACAGAGCGGGAAAGCAAGGTTTACTTGGTTCGAGAAATCAATATTCATACCCCTGGGTTGTAAGCGGCCCAAGCGAAATATGAGGTGCTGTTCCTCCAATTTTTGTTTGGCCTCACTCTGACAGTGGAGGAGGCCGAGGTCCAGAACAAGGGGTCACAGTTTAAGGATAAGAGGGAAGTCTTTTAGGACCGAGATGAGAAAATCATTTTTCACACAGAGAGTGGTGAATCTGTGGAATTCTCTGCCACAGAATGTAGTTGAGGCCAGTTCATTGGCTATAATTAAGAGGGAGTTAGATGTGGCCCTTGTGGCTAAGGGGATCAGGGGGTATGGAGAGAAGGCAAGTACAGAATACTGAGTTGGATGATCAGCCATGGTCATATTGAATGGCGGTGCAGGCTCGAAGGGCCGAATGGCCTACTCCTGCACCTATTTTCTATGTTTCTAAAGGCTAATATGGGAATGGGAGAGGGAGTTAAAATGGTTAGCAACTGGGAGATTGCGTAGGCCCTGGCGGGCTGAGCGCAGGTGTTCAGCGAAACGATCGCCGAGCCTGCGCTTGGTCTCACTGATATATAGGAGTCCACACCACCTTATCTACTATATCCGCTCTTCTCAGTGTGAACTTTATATCAGCGTGACCAAGCGTGGACTCAGCGATCATTTCGCCGAACACCTTCGCTCAGTCTGCCTTGGCCTACGTGATCTCCCGGTTGCCAAACACTGTAACACCCTCTACTTTACATGAAATATACATTCACCCTATCTATTCGCCTCATTATCTTATACACCTCCATAAGATCAGCCCTCAGCCTCCTGTGCTCCAGGGAATAAAAAGCCTTAGCCTACCCAACCTCTCCCTGTAGCCCAGTCTTTGTAATATCCTTGTATACCTTCTCTGCACTCTTTCCGGCTTAACAACATCCTTCCTATAGCAGGGTGAGCAAAACTGAACACAATACTACAAATGCAGCCTGTTTTGTACAACTGTGACAAAACATCCCCACTTCTATGCTCAATATCCTGACTGATGAAGGCCAATATACCAAAAGTCTTCTTGAGCATCCAATCTATCTGACGCCATTTTTAAGGAACTATGTACCTGCACTCCTAGATCCGTCTGTTCTCCAACACTTCCCAGGGACCTGCCATTCACTGTGAAAGTCCTGTCCTGGTTTTCCTTAGTCCACTTGCCCAACTGATGAAGATCCTACTGTCATTTTTAATAATCAACTTCGCTATTTACGATACCACCCATTATAGTGACATCTGAATATTTACTAATCATGCCTTGCACTTTCTCATCCAAATCATTGATATAAACCATAAACAGTAATGGCCAAGCATCGATCTCTGAGGCACACCACCAGTCACAGGCCTTCAAGTGGAAAAGCAACCTTCCACCATCACCTTCTGGATCCTTCCATGAAGCCAATTCTCTATCAAGTTGTCCCGTGATCTAACCAGAGCAGCGTACCATGTGAAACCTTATCAAATGCAATGCTAAAGCCTGTAAGGACAAAGATTATGGCTTTGCCTCGATTAACTTATTTGATTCCTTTGTCGAAAAAACTCAGTCAGATTTGTAAGACACAATCTCCCATGTACAAAACCTTGCTGACTATTCCTAATCAGCCTCTGTTTATCCAAAAGCATATCCCTCAGAATCCTCTCCAGTAACTTGCCTTCCACAGATATTGGACTCAGTGGTCTATAGTTCCCAGGATTTTCCATGCAGCCCTCTTAGATTGAAGTACAACATTAGTCACCATCCAGTCTTCTATTAGAACTAATGATGAGCAGGTTTGTGCAATTGGCTTCATCATAAAATTGTAGCTACGGTATAGAAGTAAAAGCCATTTCTATCAGCAATGTATGGATAATTTCATAACACTCAAGACACAGTACAAACCTGCTTTCCACAGTGCAGTCCTCTGCTCATTGTTGGAATTAAAGGACTTGGCAAATCGATGAGACTCCAGTAGACAGTCAAGGAGTTTGAAAAGTTGTTTTGAAGTTAGATAATGATACATTCCCTGGTCTTGCTTCTCAATTTGCACATCAGCATCTATTGCATCCCTCTGTAAATGACAAAGAACAACAAACACTTATTTGCGATATTCAGATTCAGTTCTGAACCCATATGACCAAGTCCCTGTTAAACCGCTGCATCTTAATCTTAAGATAAGCCTACCAAGGGGGACTTTATCAAATGCCTTACTAAAATCCATAAAAGGTGATCCCTTTTGTCACCTCCTCAAAAAACTCAATCAAGTCACTGAACCACGACATGCAGTATACAAGCCTAACTAAACTATTGCAACATTTAAGAAACATTTAGACAGATACACTGGTAGGACAGGTTTATTGGGATACGAGTCAAACGCAGGCAGGTGGGACTAGAGTAGATGGATCATGTGGGCTGGTGTGGGCAAGTTGGGCCAAAGGGGCCTGTTTCCATGCTGTAAAAGTCTATGACTCTATATGTTGACTGTATCTAATTCACCCATTCTCTTCCAAATGGGAGTAAATCCTATCCCAAAGAATCTACTCCAATAGCCTCCCTACCACTGGCATGAGGTTCACCAACCTATTATTCCCTGGATTCTCACTACTTAAATAAAGGAACATCATTAGCTACTCTCCAGAATGTCGCCTGTGTCTTGATATGACACAATCATCATTAAGGCTCCTCCAATCTCCTCACTTGCCTCTCTCAATAACCTGGGCTAAATCCCATCAGGTCCTAGGGATTTGTCCACCCTAATGCTCTTCAAGACCCCCAACGCTACCTCCTTCTTAATCTCAAGATGACCTTCCATATTAGTATTCTCCACACTGATATCACTGTCCCCCAACTTGGTGAAAACAGATGCAGAGGACACGTTTAGTACCTCGCCTACATCCCAGAATCCAAGCACAACTTTACTTCTTGATCCTTGACCGGTCCTACCTTCTCCCTGGCTACCCTCTTGTTTTTAATATAGGTGGGGAAAAGTTTGGGGATTTTCTTTAATCCAACTTGCCAAAGCCATTTTGTGACCCTTCTATTCACCCGCCTGAATTCCTTCAACCTTTCTTTATATTTCTCAAGGACCCTATTTGATTCCATCCTCTTAAATCATGCATGTGCTTCCTTTTTCTTTTTGACCAAATTTACAACCTCTTTGGTGATCTAAGGTTCCCTTACTTTGCCATCCTCATCATACTCCTCACTAGATAATGTTGGTTTTGAACTTCAATCAACTGGTCTTTAAACAATCCTCACATTAGATGTAGACGTACCCAATAACAATTGCCCCAATGTATCCTCCCGAGCTCCTGGCTAATAAGGTTGTAATTTTCCTTACTTCAATTTAGTACTTTCCCGCTAAGTCCAGCCTTCTTCCTACTTGAAACAATCTTAAAACTATGAAGTTATGATCACCGTCCCCAAAATATCCTTCCATAAAATACCCAGCCAGGCTCATTTCCCAACACTACGTACAGGTATGTTCCCTTCTCGGGTTGGACTGTCCACACACTGTTCAAAAAACACTCTTAGATGCACGCCACAAATTCTGCCCCATCTAAGCCTTTGGCACTGAGCAAGTCCCAGTTATTTTTGCATTATTCAAAAAACTATCTACATGTCTGTCCCTCTATCTCCCACTTGCTATCAGGGGCCTTATAGTACAATTCCATTAGGATCCCTGCACCTTTCTTATTTTGTAAGCTCTACCCATATCACCTTCAGCGGACAAACCCTCCAGTTTGTCCTCTCCAAGTACCACCCTGGCAGTTTCCCTGATTAGTAGCAGAATTCCATCACCCCTTTTGCTTCCCTCTCAATCACGTCGGAAACATTGAAACCGTGAAACGTTCAGCTGCGAGTTGTGTCCCTTTCTCAACCACGTTTCTGCAATGGCCCCAACATCATTGTTCCAAGCACCGACCCAAGCTCTTAGTTCACCTGCTTGCCCCACAAAACCCCTTGCTTTAAAATAAACACACTTCAGCCCATCAGAGTCACCATATTCCTTCACTTCTCCTTGCCTATCCTTCCTTTGAGACTTGCTGGTCCTAACCTCCACATTCCCATCACCCCACCCATTTTCTGACCTACAACTCTGGCCTGCCATTTCACAACCAGTCAGAATACTTGCAACAGTGTATGTTTGTAAGTTTGCTGGAGTATTTGGTGAATGACAAATCGGTTTAAACTTTGAAGAAAGCTACTAACACTCTCCACTGTGAACCCACCATGGAAAACTTCCACGTGGTCTGCCAATTTCTCTTTTCTGAAATGAACGAATAGTTCCTTGGTTTTGTGAACATTGTGCGAGGGCTTATTATTACGGCACCACTCAACCAACTATCTCTCTCCTGTATGCTGATTCATCACCACCTGTGATTCAGCCAACAACAGTGGTGTCATTTGTCAATTTATAGATGGCATTGCAGCTGTGCTTAGCCATACAGTCATGGGAATAAAGAGTTATAAAGGGAATAAAGGCAGCTAAGCATGCAGCCCAAGGTGCACCTGCGTTGATGGCCAGTGAGGAGGTCATGTTGTTACCGATCCATACTGATTGAGATCTGCTGATGAGGAATTCAAAGATCCAGTTGAAAAAGGAGTGCAAAGGCTCAGGTTTTGGAGATTGGGGTGTTGAGCTTTGAGGGGAAGATTGTGTTTAACCAAGCTGCAGTCGATAAACAACAGCCTTACGCCTGCCTCTCTGTTATCTAGATAGACCAGAGTGTGATAGCACCTGCTGCTGACTTGTTGTAGCAATAGGCAAATTGACAAGCATCAACGTCATTTCTAAGGCACGAGTCGATTCACGCCATAACCAACAACGACAGATACCATTTTGAAGCAGCTGCGAACCTCATACCATAGAAGCGAGAGGTTGAAAATGATCTTGAGTATTCCAGCCAGTTGGTCTTTAGCACTTGGATAGATGTGCTGTCTTGGTCAAAGGCTTAGTGTGGATTTACTCTCTTGAGGGTTATCCAGGTTATTTGGATAACTTCAAATTCAAAGTGAATTCTGTGATAATTGATCTAACTTCTGTTTAAAAAGATATTTCTTCTACAAGGGTTGAACTTCTTTAGATTGTTTTTGTGGATTTGTGTAATTTCTTGTCATCTTTCAACCAATTAAAAAAACACCTTCCATTTTACAAACGTCTGGTCTATACCTGAGCTGCCGCCAGGTTCTCAGCATCCTCCTTTCTGCTGGTTGCAGGAAAAAATACAATGTTGTCGATTGTCTGAATTAATTCCAACTGGACGACACATTTAATGAGAAACGCAGCAAACAATTTTTGTTCTTGTAATTCTAAAGGAAGAAAGTAGTTTGTTTAATCAATCATGATTTGAGATTTTGAACAAATGCAACCAAGAATGTAATCAACAAATCAATTATAATAAATTATTAGTCGGTGGATTATTTAACAATTAGATATGGCAATATACAGTACCACATTCAACTCAACATGTTTATTTTATAAAATATAAATCAAAATAAATAAATCACCTCAAACAATAAACTGGCACCAATTAAAAAAAATAACTAAAAGCTTAGACTAAGAAACACATTTTAAAGCATGTCTTAAAAGAGGAAAGAATGAATGTTTTAGGTAAGAAATGTTAAGCCTGGCAGCCAACTTCAATGATGAGGCAATTAGATTCAAGGATATGCAAGAAACTCGAATTAGAAGAGAGCAGATAACCTGGAGATTTAGAGGATATGAGGTTATTACAGAGACAATGAAGGACATGGCCATCTTCAAAAATATAAATGAGAATTTTAAAGTTGAGATGCGGCTTAATCATCATAGCCCTGATGTTTGAAATGGACTCGGCATGAATAAACCTCAAATGCTGTGTTATTTAGCACACATTGACAGACCATAATTAATCAAGAGTTAAATTACCCAATAAATGCATTCTTTATTATGTATTTTTTAAATAACTCCTGAAAAATGAAATATCTGGACAATTAGGAGAGGCATTGGTAATTTTACTACGAACACTTACCAGCAGCATGCAAAACTGCACACAGTAAGCTGGCCACAGGGAGTTACAATCACATGCCAATTACGTCCATACTGCTGCAATATTTCTGTAACACCTGTTCTTACAGCAAGCCAGATCGTTCAATGATGGAGAGTCAACTTTTACTGTGCACAAGCAGAATTTGGATAATCTCAAATGCAAGGTCAATTCTGTAATAATCAGGCTACCTTTGTTTAAATTTAATTTGCATGTTGATTGGAAAATCAACTTCGGTCAAATTTTAATTATCTTTAGGTCCACACAGATTTTATCACTACTTCAAAATGTTCTTCTCCTAAAGGCCTTGAGTCATTCTGAACAGGTCCAAAGTAATTAACAATCAACAGGCATCTCAAATGTTTGCTCAATCTGCAGGCTGAATTAAACAGATGAATAGTGAGCACAACCAATTACTACCAATAACTTCAACATAAAAACAGAAAATGTTGGTTAAATAGCATCTGGAGTAAATTAGTAAGCCATTGGAAAGGAAGAGGTAAAGGAAGAGATGTTGTACCCAATGAGAATACCATGAAGAGCGTACAAAGCTTTGTACGCTCTTCGTCTTCCCCTCTGCAACTTAAAACAAGCTTGTTTGCTCACTTTTCTAGATACAATAAAAGGCCCAATAGACAATAGGTGCAGGAGTAGGTGTTTCGGCCCTTCGAGCCAGCACCACCATTTAATGTCATCATGGATGATCATCCCCAATCAGTACCCCGTTCCTGCCTTCTTCCCATATCCCCTGACCACTATCTTTAAGAGCCCTATCTAGCTCTCTCTTGAAAGTATCCAGAGAACCGGCCTCCACCGCCCTCTGAGGCAGAGAATTCCACAAACTCGCAACTCTCCGTGAGAAAAAGTGTTTCCTCGTCACCGTTCTAAATAGCTTACCCCTTATTCTGAAGCTGTGGCCCCTGGTTCTGGACTCCCCCAACATCGGGAACATGTTTCCTGCCTCTAGCGTGTCCAAACCCTTAATAATCTTATATGTTTCAATAAGATCCCCTCTCATCTTTCTAACCTCCAGAGGAAACAAGCCCAGCCGCTCCATTCTCTCAGTATATGACAGTCCCGCCGTCCCGGGAATTAACCTTGTGAACCTATGCTGTACTCCCTCAATAGCAAGAATTCATGAAGTTTTCGCTCTCCACAGATATTGCCTGGCAGACAGCTCGTTTCCAACATTTTCACTTTTCATGATAAAAGTCTTATAGCTTCACTAAAGAATTTCCAGTTATGAAAGCCTGTTGTAATAATATTTTATACATCTATACATTGAGAGGTGATTTCATTAAATTACGAGGAGGAAAAAGTGATAATTTTTTCCAGGTCATTTACATGGTTACATTAATAATAAACCCCAATACAATGCTTGCAAGGTTTCATATTGTAACAAGGATTTCTTTGTGGCATCTATCCGAAGAAGCCTATTATTTAAATTGGGCGGAAAAAGCATTATGTAAAATCTTCATAAAAGAGAAAATTTCAACTTTGTTTGGCTGTAACTCACTTGATGATATCTTAACTTTTGCAGCATCATCACTGGCATTGGATCCAAGACTAAACTGGCTCTGACGCCAGTCTAAAGGCATCTTTTCTGTGCTGGTCACAGAGAGTTGATCCTCACCCTTACTCAGGACGTCCACTGATTTTTGAGAAACAGCATCCTAAAAGAAGTAAATAAAATTGTAGTTTAATTTCGGAGCAGAAATATTTCAAACAGCAATTTATTATACAAGTGTGACTTTTTTTCCTTTTTCTTTAGTTTTATTTCATATTATATCAAAGTCTAAATATAACTGCGGCTATGCATCACCAATCAAAAATGTATGCTATTAACCTGGAATATCTGATAATGGTCTTAGTTAAAACTGACAATGTGGGGTAAGCACGCAATAATGCTAACAACAATGATTATATTAAGTGAATGCTCTGTATTATTGTCTATTGCATTCGAAGCATATTTCAAAAAAGGTAATGCACCTGTACTATATGTAATGTCATACAAAGGGATCACCTATTTTTTTTTTGTATTGCAAAATATAACAGATAACAGAGCAGAATATACAACAGAGGAGGTAGTTGAGGCAGGGACCATTGCAATGCTTAAGAAACAATTAGACAGGTACATGCATAGGACAGGTTTGGAGGGATATGGGCCCGATGCAGGCAGGTGGGACTAGTGTAGATGGGACATGTTGGTCGGTGTGGGAAAGTTGGGCCGAAGGGCCTGTTTCTATAATTTATGACTAATAGTTAAAATATAAGATTTAAGATTTTGCATAAAAACATCAGTTTCTCTGAACAGCCTAGTTTAGAACAAACTTGTTTTACTTAGAGCTGATTTTGAATAGCGCAACCTCGACACAGGCAATGAGCCCAATTTCCAAGAATGTAACACTCACAACCCACAAAAGGCACATTTTTCTTCACTTTTATGATTGTTAGTTTTACAATTCTTCGGACTGATTGCATTACTACTGATTGAATTACCACTACACAGCACTTTCAACGTTACCACACACAAATGTAAGTTTTACAAGAGCACAAGTAAAAATTATTTGAAAGTACTTTATTTTTTTGAAAAATATATGAATAGGAACCTTAATATCCCAAGGTTTCAAAGAATGACAGAGAAAGTGAGTGAGGTAGAGATATGGAGGGGGTTAGGGAGGCAACTGCTGGGATTAGAACTGAAACCAACATGATAATTTTGGAAGCGTTGAAATACATACCAATTGTTTCTCCCCAGCATCATTTTGTAATGGAGAGTCACCTTCCGAGTGTGAGGGTCGCCATGTTAATAAACTAAAAAACAAATTAGAGTACATTATTTCAGTCCTAGCTGAAAAATTAAATTTGAAAAGTGTTATGCTAATAAAATAGATTTGATCTCAGTTATAGATTATAAAATTGAAATTTTAGCATTCCAATTCAAACAAGCAATACATAATCTAAACCAAGTATTCCAAACTTCAGTCTGAAAGATAAAACATGTAGATGGTTTTGCATGCAACCAATAACATAGTTACCTCAGTACCATTAACCCCGCCTAGTCAACATCAATCATAACGCCCTCCCCTTCCTGGGTACGGTTCACTAGAAGAATGTAGCCAGTACTTGAGGATGTATGTAATACCTTGTGCTATCATTAAAATGTGTTGAACACTCTTAGAGTTTGTAAATTGCTTATTTACATGGTGTCGGAGCTGGAAGATACTTGCGCCCACCTGTCTATCGGGTTTTATTTCTTTTTTTTTTTGATTTGTGCCTTTGTGCTTTATCTCTCTGACCATGGCATCCTCGTGCAGAAAGCCCGCGCAGCTTGTCTTTGATGCTGATATTTCTGAGCGCTGGGCTACGTTTGAAATTGACTTCACCCACTTTGTCAACGTCGTTCACCGCAATGATCCTGATTCCCTCAAAGCCTCCCTCCTACTCAACCTTGTCGGACCTGATGCCATGAAGAGAGCCAGGACTTTCGTCTACGCTCCAGCGGTCTTGGATGACAACAACGTGGTGGTTACCCCTGCAGAATCTGCCAGTGACCCCGCTTGCCTGCTACGTAAGTTCAGGGAGATTTGTGACCTGCCCTCGAACCGCATTCTAGAGAGGGCACGGTTCTTTACAAGGAGACAGCTGCCGGAGGAACCTGTTGAATGTTTTATTGCCGATTTGCGTTATCTTGCCCAGCGGTGCCGTTTCGGTGACATGACAGACCAGCTCACTAGAGACATTTTAGTAACTGGCATGCGTGACCAGAAGCTGCGATGTGAGCTTCTTAGGGATCCGGATCTAACATTAGAAAAAGCCATGCATGCCTGCAGATTGTCTGAGGTCGTTGTATTGCCAGATGATCACCGGGACTCGGGCGATAAATCTGTCAACCTGGCTGAGTTTAGGAGGCCACAGCCTCGGAAAGGAAACAATGCTTTTCTGCCGCGTGCCAACCCTGGTCCGGATGATGTGCCCCCAAAAAGGTGCCCAAACTGTAACCACATGCATCACAGACTGTCGACGTGCCCTGCCTATGGCAAGGCCTGTAATTTTTGTAAAAAACTGAATCATTTCACTGCCGCCTGCCGATCATTCCGTTCTCGTGGGAGACAGGTACAGATTTCCAGACCCAGTCTAAACATGCTTAAGCAATCTGATAGCTGTTACAACCCACAGCCGAATGTTGCTGAATCCTATGATGCAGATCCAATTAATTCTCCCGAGGATTCGAATGTGTTTACCCTCCTCCAGGCACCTGGCCAACGTCTCGATCCCTCCGTGTCTGTGACTGTCAACAATGTAACCTTCCTTGCTAAGTTAGATACGGGGGCAAAGGTCAACGTTTTGTCAATAAATCTGTTCAACAAGATAAGGAATGATGAGGCCTTGGTCGCTGACAATGCTACTCTACATGCCTATGGTGGAGAAATTCTCAGGCCTGTGGGGAGGGCCACTTTAACTTGCATGCTGCAAAAGGCCACAAGAAACCTGGTTTTCTATGTTTTGAACTCTGACTGTGTTACCCTGCTGGGAAACCGTGCGTGCCAAGATCTTGGCCTGGTGTCCTTCGACCGCACGGTCCACAAAGTGCAACTGTCGTTTAACCCGCTTGCAGAATACCAAAACCTGTTCAACGATGACCTGGGAAAGTTACCACTGACATACCATATTTCCATTGACCCAAATGTACAACCCGTGGTCCGCGCACCTCACAGGGTGTCCCACGCCATGAAAGACAGGGTCGAGGCGATGCTTAACAACATGGTCGACAAGGGGGTGCTAGAAGCGGTCAGCGAGCCCACCGATTGGGTCTCCACCATGGTTGCCACGATAAAGAAAGACAAGAATGAAATACGTGTGTGTATCAACCCCAAGGACTTAAACCTTGCCATCAGGCGACCACACTACCCCATGCGGTCTGTTGAGGATGTGGCGGCTCAGGTCGGGCAAGCCACCATCTTTTCGGTCCTAGACGCTAAGAACTCGTTCTGGCAGATCCCGCTGGACAAAGCATCTTCTGACCCGACAACCTTCGCCACACCATTCGGCAGATTCAAATTCCTGCGAATGCCATTCGGCATCAATTCCGCTAGCGAGGTGTTTCAGCGAACGATGGAGCAGATATTCTCGGACTTGCCATGTGCCATCATCGTGGATGATATACTGGTCTATGGGAAGGACATTGCCGAACACGACCAGAACCTCCGCCGCGTCCTGGATCGGGCACGAAAGGCCAACTTGAAGCTGAATCCAAAGAAGTGCCGATTTCGTGTCTCAGAAGTCACGTATGTTGGACACGTTTTCACCTCCAACGGACTAAAACCCGACCCTTTGAAGGCAGCTGCCATCTCCGAGATGGCAGCCCCCACCGACGTGCCAGGTCTACAACGATTTTTGGGCATGGTGAACTACCTTGGGAAGTTTGTACCAAATCTCAGTGAGCTGAGTGCTCCCCTGCGGCAGCTAACAAAAAAGGGTATCGCCTGGGTCTGGCTCCCACAGCACCAGCAGGCGTTTGACTGTCTCAAGTCGAAACTGATTGACACTCCGACGTTGCGATTCTTTGATGCGAGTCGCCCCATCACCATCACCTGTGACGCTTCTAGGTTCGGTCTGGGCGCGGCCTGCCTCCAATCTGTCGATGGATCGTTACATCCTGTCTCCTATGCCTCCCGCACCATGACGGACACCGAGCAGCGGTACGCTCAAATCGAGAAGGAGCTGCTCGCGGTGGTGTTTGCCTGCTCCAAGTTCAGAGACTTCCTGTTTGGCAGCAGATTTAGTCGAAACCGACCACCAGCCACTGGTGACAATCCTGAACAAGCCGATTCACGCTGCCCCTGCCAGGCTGCAGCGTATGATGCTGCAGCTCCAGCGCTTTGATTTCGACGTCGTCTACAAGAAAGGCACCGAGATGTACATTGCGGACACCTTATCGCGCGGGCCTCCTGTGCTCGCCACCCCTACGAAACAGAGGACTTGCTCGTACTGGGCGTCAATTTTATTCCCACCAAGGAGCTGCAGCTTTTGGCCGAGCACACCGCTGCTGATCCAGTCTTGCAGCGGCTTGCGTCTGTGATTAAATCAGGGTGGCCAACAAAGCGCTCCGCTGCGCCGTCCGAAACACAGCCTTTCTTCCTGGTCCATGACGAACTGGTGCTCCAGAATGGCGTTATCGTTAAGGGACATAAAGTGGTGGTCCCGTCCTCCCTGTTCGATTCTTACTACTGCGCAGCCCACAGCGGACACCCCGGGTTCGATGCAACACTCGCCCACGCTCAGTGCCAATTCTACTGGCCTGGAATGGCCAAATATATTCGAGACCGTGTTTCTGCCTGCTCCACGTGCAACAGTCTTGCTCCACACCAGCAGCGACAGCCCCTGCTGCAACAGCCCGCTCCTGCCCTGGCCTGGTCCTCGCTGGCTGCCGACATCTTCGAGTGGCGTGGTAACCACTACGTTGTCCTGGTCGACTCGTACTCAAACTGGTTCGAGGTGGATTTGCTGACATCCCTCACGTCGGAGATGGTAATCCGTAAGCTGCGGAAACACTTCTCCACGTTTGGGTCCCCTGTGAGGCTGCAGACTGACAATGGCAGGCAGTTTACCAGCCGAGAGTTCAAGAGTTTTGCCGACAAATGGAATTTTGTGCACTTCACCAGCAGCCCGGAGTACCCACAGAGCAACGGCCTTGCTGAACGGGCCGTCCGCAGCGCCAAGCTTCTGATGGAACAGGCGAGACTGTCTAACTCTGATTTGTATTTGGATCTCCTGAACCTCAGGAATGTTTCCAGGGATCCGGCCATGGGGTCCCCTGCTCAGCGTCTAATGTCCAGAACAACCAGATCTACCATCCCGATTGCCCAGCGCCAGCTGAAACCTCGGGTGCTGGAGCCTGCCTCCGTGCAGAGGCGCATTCAAGAGAAACATGACAGCCAGCGGCGTTCCCACGATCGGTCGTGCAGACCACTCGATCCTCTGTTGCCTGGACAGGTTGTTCGATTGCAAACCGCCAGTGGTCACTCCCGTCTGGCTACCGTGGTTGGGGTGGCCGACTCACCTCGTTCGTATCTGGTCGACTATGAGGGAACCATCTACCGTAGGAGCCGACAACACCTGCTTGCGGTTAATGAGCCGAAGCCGCAGGCCCCGGGCCCCTATGCCCCGCCGCTCTCATACCAGCAGCCGGCTCCTGTCCCAGCCAGCGTTCCCTGCATGCCTCGTTCCCCATATCGAGCACCCGGTTCCCCTCTGCGCGGGTCACCTGTTGCCGGTCGCAGTTCTCCCTCCGCTGTTCCTCCAACCCCACCGCCCTTCCCTGGTTCCCCTACTGTCTCGGGTTTCCCTGTTTTTTCTGCTCCTCCGGGGGAAGGGGGAGGCATCCGTACGCGCTCGGGCCGGATCAGCAAGCCACCTGTTCGTTATGGCGATTCTGTTTAATTCTGTTGTAGTGACAACGGTCTGTTTTTTTTTATTTTCGAAGGGGAAGGATGTAGATGGGTTTGCATGCAACCAATAACATAGTTACCTCAGTACCATTAACCCCGCCTAGTCAACATCAATCATAACGCCCTCCCCTTCCTGGGTACGGTTCACTAGAAGAATGTAGCCAGTACTTGAGGATGTATGTAATACCTTGTGCTATCATTAAAATGTGTTGAACACTCTTAGAGTTTGTAAATTGCTTATTTACAAAACATATCAAGCTTCACAATCAAATCATGACACTAATTTTCAGTCTAGGCAGATACGAAATTTCTAACCAACGATTAACATTGGCCACATTGAAAGCATGGGTTAATCATTCGTACGCAGTAGAATTTTACCAAAGGCAGTTAGGGTGACAACTACTTTGTAGTCCATTCTGTCCATAAGGGTAATATTGAGCTTCTGTACTATTCAACCCCAGTTGAAATTCTATCTTTAGCTTCAAATGCCATTGCAATGATGCCAATGCAAGAGAAACAACACTTCAACTTGCAACCAGGCACGTCACAGATTTCCAACAAAGCAATCCACTCTTACTCACAATATACTTCACAAACCTATCTCCACGATTCAATCCTTTGGCACATTTGAGGTAAGCTTCAAACTTTAAATAAACCTTATCAAACACGCATCTGGTGATCGCATTTGTTCTCACAATGCCACCTTCACCACAGGTATTTCCAATGAGTCTTCCTTTTTTCTCAGCTGTGGTTTCTCTTCCGCAATAGGTGATGGGTTAATGGGTTATAACTGTGGCTATTTCATTTTCTGCACTTCTGCTCTCACCCTTCACCCTCTTACCCAATGGAAGAATAAGATCCTAAATCCAAAAACCTCCACTGCACTATCCCCCATTCTGAACAGATTGTAAGGCATGACAACTCCAACATGACAATACGTTAGCTATACCGTCTCTCAATTTAGCATTTCAGAAACAATTCTACTTGGGACACTGGTTTATTCTATCAGCACCAATACTCACTCCTCTCCCCATGGCACCTTCCCCTACAACCACAGAAGATGCAACACCCGCTTTTATCTTCTTCATTCTCACTGTTCATTGACCTAAACATACTTTCCATGCTGCATTTGTTATGGACAATTTCTCGCTCTACACTGGGAAAACCAAAGGCAGTTAGGGTGACAACTACTTTGTAGTCCATTCTGTCCATAAGGGTAATATTGAGCTTCTGTACTATTCAACCCCAGTTGAAATTCTATCTTTAGCTTCTAATGCCATTGCAATGATGCTAATGCAAGAGAAACAACACTTCAACTTGCAACCAGGCACGTCACAGATTTCCATTCTCAAATGAATTAAAAGTTTTCAGATCAGTGTATATTCCAGCCCTGTAGCTCTCATTTTCAACTCACAGTTTTTACTCCTATCTTTGGGTAATTTATGTTTATTTTCTCCTTCCCTTGACATATCTTTTATTAATCACTAGCTTTTAACATCCTCTTTCCACCAGCCATATCACCACTATTGCCACTCACTTTCCTGCCTTCCCATTCTAACAAAGGTCTTACTCTATTGTTTCTGCCTTCTCTGCTGCTTGTTTCTTCAGTTCTGATTGATTAACCTTCAGCCTTCTCCAGGGATGCTGCTGACCTGATTATTATTAAGTATTTAATGTTTTATTTCAGATTTCTACCAATTACAGGAGTTAAACTATTCAGGTCAAAGCTGTGCCTGATGCAGCCCCCTATTGATATTGACTGATATGATCACAGCCCGTTGAGATAGACACTAATTATTTAGCTTCTGAATAGAAAAAAATAGGCTTTTGATTTCAATGGTCATTACTGAAGCAAACATCTGGAAAGGGTGGGCTTAAATGAGATGCAATCAGATTATAAGCATACGAGCAAGAATAAGCCACTCAACCCACAAACCTGCTCTCCAATTCTGTAAACTCATAGTTGATTGTAAGCTCAGTTTCACATTCCTCCAGTAACCCCCACAGATTTTGGCTATTTGAGAATCTAATCTTAACAATATTCAAATACTCTACTTCCATAGCTCTTTGAAGAGCACAGTTCCAAAGATCCACAGCCCTCAGTGAAACAAGTTAACATAATCTATCTCAAAACGAACAATCACTTATATTTAAATATGATCACATAGTTCGAGATTCTCCTTCGAATCATCCATTCCACATCTACCCTATCAACAAACCCCTTAAAATCTTACATATTTCAATCAAATAGTCCCTCACGTTTCTAAACCTTAGCACGTACAAACCAAGCCTGTCCAATCTTTCCTCATGAGACAAACTGTTCATTTATTTTACTTAACATATTGCTGGAATTTGATAATGTCCCAGAATCTTTGTGTACAAGTTCATAAGTTATAAGGAGCAGAATTAGATAATTCAGCCCATCAATTGTACTCGCCATTTAATCATGGCAGATCTATCTTTACCTCTCATACGTACAAAAGAGCAGCATGGAAATTCATTCATTTTGTGAAAGGATCAACAGAATCTCAATACAAAATCGATGTATTATAAAAATTACAAGTACTTCTTCCATTAAAGAGGTTTCTTACGCGTGAGGAATAGTGGTCTTAAAGATGTCCAACATGCAAGTGCAAGTTTTGTCCCATGTTTCTGGCAAAAACTTTTCCCCATTCAGAATGACAACATTTTCCAGACAATTAGTCCCAGATCGAGCTAGTTGTTCATTATCTGTGAGAAAAGCAAGACATTAACAATTCATTATAAAAAATAACTTTTAAAATTATTTTTGTTTGGATGAATTTCCACCATAGTCACAGCATGAATTGAGTTTTACTTTCTCCAGTGGAAAGCATAATACAATCTTCCCAAGGCTTCACTTCACTTCAGTATGAAGTTGGGCCAGGTACTGACTCTGAATTAGCAGCATTGCTTTTATTCTATGGCAAGTGATAATATTCATAATGAATGAGTGGGTGTTTTGTAAATAAAGATGTCAGTACAAGCATTTCTTCTACCAATGACAAATATCCTAGAAAGGATAATCTTTGATAACATGGAATGAACTGACTGAATAAACGTAGTTCAGTTCCTGCACTTCATTGGGAAGATGGGCTTTCAAAGTGATTTTAATTGGCAGAAATCATATCAATTTTGGGTTAATGTTGACACTTTCAACAAGTCTACAGCCACAGAGTTTGTTTCCATTTAAATCAGTTATCTATCTGTATCTACACAGCAGTGCATTTTAACCTAGAGATCAGGTTAATTGACGTGTACATGAAAGTCAAGGGTTCCTTGCAGAAAACAAGCTTGCATTGTTTGGAATTTACATTATATGGATATAACGTGTTGCAAAGACAGATTTAGAAGGTGATTAAATAGCTCAAAACATAGTAAAATTAATGACAAACAGATGCTCCGACGAACCTCTTCAACATACAATAAAAGATGGTTGTGTATGAGTATTTTAGACATATATTGTTTTGTTTTCCTGGAAATCACATCTGGAGGAACTTGACCACATGCCTGTCACTGTATTGGCAGTGTAACTACAGCCCAATGTGCCAGGTCATCATAAGTAGAATAGATGATTACTATGATTGATTGATTAATACGATGATTCACCTTACTATGCAAAATATAAAGAGACAAAATGCCTATAAATATTTACAGATTCCTATTTTGTTGCCTTGCAAAATGTGCATAATGAAAACCCAATCTTGATGTTGCAGATAATGTATAGTATAAGTTTTTTTGAAGAAAGCAACAAAGATCTATTTGTATACTTTTGAATACTTGTATTTGTTTTACCTTGCTGCACACACCAGTATAACTGTGCAAATATATCACCCAGTAGGACATCATTGAGTACTTCAAAATATTGTGTAAATACATCACAGATAGCATAAAGTGCATGATTACAAGTGGTGGTCATCCATTCAGCTTTCTGAAAAATAAAATCAGGCTGCCATTAATATTCTAAATGCTTAATAGCCCCCCCCCCCCCCCCATGTTTATTATACATCACAACCTCCAGATTCTGCATCAAGAGATCATGCAATAGGGAATGCTATGTAATTTTTTTTTTTTTTTTTTTTTAATATTTTTATTAACAGTAACCAATTATAATGCTTTTAACAACTTTCCAAACGTCAACTTAATTCCATTATTTTACCAACAATGCATCAATAATTCTTCTTATACTCTATTTTTTGATATATAGATAGAAAAAGAATAGAACAGATATAAATCATTAAAGATGTGATTAAATAATAATTTGATTATATATAAGAAAAAGGAAAAAAAAGAAAGAGAACAGAGTTATCAAGAAAAAAAAAACTGATAGAATATTATATATATATATGTAAACAGCAATATACATTATCGATAAAACTATTACAGATAATAATATCCATGAGAACATGCATGTCAATCCCAATGTGAAAATGAGTCATTCCCGCCGAATCCCGCAGGGTGCCCGTCGAGCCGTGTTGCCAAGAACAGCTACTTCTCTAAATACTGTATGTATGGAGACCACATCTGTTCGAAGGAATTATATTCGTCCAATAGGACAAATCTAATTTCTTCCAGATGTAGCGTCTCCAACATTTCTGCTGCCCACATTTTAGTTGTGGGGATTGATATTCCCTTCCAAAATTTCAAAATAATTTTTTTCCCAATTATCAAACAGTAATCTAAGAAATTTCTTTGATTACCTGTAAGTGGCAAATTTAAGTCAGGGATTCCAATTATTATTAACTTTGGGTCAGGATCCAATTTAACTTTAAGGACTTCAGAAATAACTTTAAAAATTTCTGTCCAGTAATAATTCAATTTAGGACATGTAACAAAACTATGTATTAAGTTTGCTTCAGAATTTCTACATTTATCACAGATAGAAGAAATATTAGGAAAAATACTATTTAATTTAGTTTTGGAATAATGTAATCTATATAATACTTTATATTGAATCAATATGTGCCTGGCGTTTAATGAACACCGATGTATTCGTTGTAGACTTTCTTCCCAATTTTCTTTTGTTATAGCTAATCCAATTTCATTTTCCCATGCTTGACGATACATTTCAGTTGTTGGATTCTCTTTATCCAAAATGATATTGTATATATAAGCTATTAATTTTTCTGTATTTGGGTGCAAATTAAACAAATCATCTAGTAATCCTGGTTCTTTACTTTTGTAATCTTGTGTATTAGTTTTAATATAGTCTCTGATTTGTAAGTACCTAAACAAATGTTGCGGAGACAGTCCATAAATATCTTGTAATTCCTGGAATAAAAGAAATTTTCCTTTTCTATAAAGATGTTCTAACCTTTTGATTCCTAAGTCATTCCAGCGTCTAAACCCTCCATCTAATATTGAAGGTTTAAATAATGGATTATTCATAATTGGAAGTCTGAGTGAGAAATTATCTAAGTGTAGAGTCTTAACTATTTGTTTCCAAATACGTCTAATATTATAAATTATGGGATTGTCCCTATAATTTTTTTTGTGTACCTCCTTTGGTGCAAATATAATCGAACCTACGCTGAAAGGTAAACAGTCTTCCTTTTCTATACTTGACCATATTGGTACATTATCCATATGTACCCACCAAAAATTCATATTCTTAATCTGAACAGCCCAAAAATAATATAAAAAATTTGGGAGTGCTAGTCCTCCATTTATCTTAGATTTACATAGATGTTTTTTACTTATTCTATGATTTTTATAATCCCAAATAAAACTATTAACAATATTATCAATTTTTTTAAAAAAGGTTTTCGGGAGAAAAAAAGGAATAGCCTGAAACAAATATAAAAGTTGTGGTAAAAAAACCATCTTTATGGCGTTTATTCTACCAATCATAGAAATAGGAAGCGTTTTCCAATATAAGATATTTTTTTTAAGTTTGTCTAATAATTGAGGATAATTAGATTTAGTTAAAGAATTATATGATTTAGTTACATTAATCCCTAAGTATTTGAATTTATCTTTTACTACTTTTAATGGGTATTGTTGTAATATATTTAAATTTATTTCAGTTACTGGCATAATTTCACTTTTGTTCCAATTAATCCTATATCCAGAAAATGTGCCAAACTTATTTATGACATTAAACAAATTTGGGATACTAATTTCCAGTTTTGTAATATAAATCAAAACATCATCTGCGTATAAAGATATTTTATTAGTTGTTGTATCGGTATTATATCCATGTATTTCTGGATTGGATCTAATTTTTTCCGCCAGAGGTTCTATCCCCAAAGCAAACAATAAGGGCGATAACGGGCATCCTTGTCTACATCCCCTAGCGAGTTTGAATTTAGCTGATAACATTCGGTTAGTCATGATTCTTGCCGTAGGGTTTGAATATAATATTCTTACCCAACGACAGAATCTATCCCCCAATTTAAACTTTTCCATTATATTAAATAAATATGACCATTCCACCTGGTCAAAAGCTTTTTCCGCATCTAGCGATATAACCGCTAGATCCATGTCTCGTTTTCTTTTTGAATATAAAACATTAAACAAACGTCTAAGATTATGGGATGAGTAACGTTTTGGGATAAAACTATGTAATTTTTTTTATCCAGGTTATTGTAAATATGCACCAGTGCTGGAGATGCAGAAGAGCTTGAAGATAGAAATCTTCAAAGTGTACAGCAAAGTGTAAAGAATTTAAGCTTATGTTTCAGAAGCTGTACCAAATTTATGCAAATATGTGCCATTGCACATAAAATAAAAATCTTAAAAGATAAAAAGACACTAGATTTTGGAAGAATGCTGCAGCGTCAAATAGAAGATCACTGTCCTGATATCATTGCATAGGCCTGAGGAATACTAAACTATGTTAACTCAAAAAATTATTGTTGTTACTACAAGCAATAAATTGCAGACATCCTGTAGACTAGTTATTCCAAGTCTTTGACTTGCTAGCTGTGCAAGGAATTAAGCCCAGCTAATTTTCCTGATTGACTTTGTAGGCCAGTTTGATTTGTTGACCCAAGATTGAAAGCCAGTAAGAGTTACTGTTGAGAAAACGGAAATATTTTTAGGACATTGGGTTATTAATTCATTCCAAAAGGGAATCCTGGTAAGTACATCCACACTAATATTTAGTTGAAATATTTAAACTTCATTATGTAAAGTCAAACATGCTATTTGATAATTTTAATTTAAGTATTTAATAATCCCCAACCAAGAAAGACAAATATTCAGGTGACACTTCATTGAGAAATGAAAATAATATTAAAGAAAACAACTTTAACTTGTCATGGACAAATTGGGCCAAAGGACCTGCTTCCATGACTTTCTGACTTATCTGGTCCATTTTAAGAATTACATTGTTTGAAACTCTGATATCAAAGTGAACAAATTAACCAGCTTTTAATCTACTACAAATGAGTAAATTCAGATGCTATACTAAGATTAATAACTAGGATTATTATCAGTCTATTGAACAATGTGTACCTGGACTTTCAGAAAGCCTTTGATAAGGTCCCACACATGAGATCAGTGGGGAAAATTAAAGCACATGGTATTGGGGGAAGGGTATTGACATGGATGGAAAATTGGTTGGCAGACAGGAAACAAAGAGTAGGGATTAACAGGTCCCTTTCTGAATGGCAGGCAGTGACTAGTGGGGTGCTGCAAGGCTCAGTGCTGGGACCGCAGCTATTTACAATATACATTAATGATTTAGATGAAGGAATTAAAAGTTACATTAGCAAATTTTCAGATGACACAAAGCTGGGTGGAAGTGTGAACTGTGAAGAGGATGCTATGAGGATGCAGGGTGATTTGTACAGGTTGGGTGAGTGGGCAGATGCATGGCAGATGGAGTATAATGTGGAAAAATGTGAGGTTATGCACTTTGGTGGCAAGAACGGGAAGGCAGATTATTATCTGAATGGTGTCAGGTTAGGAAAAGGGGAAGTACAACGAGGCCTGGTTGTCCAAGTACATCAGCCACTGAAAGTAAGCATGCCGGTACAACAGGCAGTGAAGAAAGCTAATGGCATGTTAGCCTTCATAACGAGAGGAGTTGAGTATAGGAGCAAAGAGGTCCTTCTGCAGTTGTACAGGGCCCTGGTGAGACCACACCTGGAGTTTTGTATGCAGTTTTGGCCTCCTAATTTGAGGAAGGACATTCTTGCTATTGAGGGAGTGCAGCATAGATTCACCAGGTTAATTCCCGGGATGGCGGTACTGTCATATGATGAAAGAATGGAGCGACTGGGTTTGTATTCACTGGAATTTAGAAGGATAAGAGGGGATTTTATAGGGACATATAAAATTATTAAGGGATTGGAGAGGCTAGATGCAGGAAACATGTTCCCGATGTTGGGGGAGTCAAGGACCAGGGGCCACAGTTTAAGAATAAGGAGTAGGCCATTTAGAACTGAGATGAGGAAAAACTTTTTCACACAGAGAGTTGCAAATTTGTGGAATTCTCTGCCGATTCACTGGATGCATTCAAAAGAGAGATAGATAGAGCTCTTAGGTGCTAGCGGAATCAAGCGGCATGGGGAGAAGGCAGGAACGGGGTACCGATTGTGGATGATCAGCCATGATCACATTGAATGGTGGTGCTGGCTCGAAGGGCCGAATTACCTATTCCTGCACCTATTGCAAATGTAACTATGTAATGTTGGTTTTGTTTAGTGAAAAACACTCTAGCGAGAGTCTTAATCTTTTCTCTAAAATTGTGTGCCCTCCTGTGAGCTTCCATGTTGCCTGAGTACTGAGAACATGAGTCCAGTCAGGCTTAACCATGCATGGGAAGTTAAATGAAGACATCAAGTTAATTACCATCAAGTTGGTTGCCAATGTATTGTTCCAACTCATAAGATAGTCTGATTTGAAGGAGATTTTAATTTTTTTTTGGTGACTTTTTCTATTTCTCAAGTAGTTTTTGGGGTTCATATTTCAAGAACTTAAATATTAATTAAAAAATAAGTGATTAATCAGGGTGGCATGGTGGTGTAGCAGAAGAGCTGCTGCCTTACAGAGCCAGAGACCCAGGTTCGATCCTGCCTACAGGTGGTTGGCTGTACAGGGTTTGTGCGTTCTCCCCATGACCTCCATGGGTTTTCTTTAGGATCTCCTGTTTCCTCCTACACTCCAAACACGCACATGTTTGTGGGTTAATTGGCTTGCAATAATGTAAATTGGCCCTAGTGTGTGTAGAACAGTGTTAGTGAATGGGAACGCTCGACGGTGCGGACTTGGTGGGCCAAAGACCCTATTTCCGCGATGTATTTCTAAACTAAACTAAAATAATATTTTCCATTCAAGCAGCTAAATAAATATGGAATTCTTTAAGACTAAATAGTTAATGAGGCAGAAATTACTGCATTATTTTAAATTATTTGATTACGTATTTGAAACAAATGTTAAAATAGATCAAATAATGTCATTGAATATTGCATTATAGTTTTACATCTGGAATGCTATAACTAATACAGATGAAATGTGCTAAATGGCTTCATATTGTATTGTACTTTTACGATTAGACTTGTGAATAAAAGTAATTGTACTTCAAAAGTAACTATCTACATACCTCTGACTGTTGTTCTGGAAGCTTCATGTTGTCAAAGATCCTGAAAACAATTCTAAACAGATCTTGCCACCAATGCTTCTCAAAGGTATGACCATAGGTTTTCATTATTTCAAACATCACAGTTAATCCCCTGTCAAGATTTAAAAAAATAGGGCAAGTGATGACAATCTTGTGTACTTGTGAAATATACATTTACTTATGTATTTTACACCTTAATTAGAGTGATTATTTAATTTATTCATTATACGAGTGCCATGTTGCAGAATCTAAGATTAGCTACAATACAGACTGTGGCATTCAATATTTTTAATTCACTTTGGAGAAAGTGGATATTGTTGGCAAGGCCAGCACTGTGTACTTGAGAGACAAGTAATGAACCACCATCTTGGACCTCCGGTGTAGATATTCATAGACTGTTGATGAGCAGGGAGTTCCAAGATGCAGAGCCAGTAACAATGAAGGACTGACAATATATTTCCAAGTCAGGGTGGTGTGCAACATGCAAGTGGACCTGCAAGTGGTTGTGCGCTCATGTATCTGCTAACTGTGACCATCTTTGCTGGTGTGGATTGAGACCATAGACGGCGTTGTTGCAAGTGCATAAGGTGGGCAACTCCCATAGGTTTTGTAGATGCTGCATGTGGAAGTAATTATTAAAGTGGTGAAAGGGGTACCAATCAAGTAGGTTGCTTTATCCTGGACAATGTTGAGTTCTTTGAATGGTTTTACAGTTTAATACATTCAGTCATTTGGGGAGTATGTCCATTATACTATAGATTTGTGCTTTACAGATGGTGGAAAGGCAGATGGTGCCAAGGACTGAATCACTGCAGGATAATCAACCGCTGGCTTGCTCTTGTAAATATTTATGTGGTTATCCAATTGAACTTCTAATTAAAGGTAACCCCCTGGATGTTAATGGTTTGAGGACTTAATGATAATAGAATGGCAGTGATAGATGGTTAGGCCATCCCGCATTGGACATTGTCATTGGATCGCACTTAGGTAGCACAGATATTATTTAGCACATTAACTTGCCTATCTGTTAACACTTTCCAATTCTCAAATAAATATGTTTAAGTATGAAAAAAATGTAAAATGTCAATAAAATGAATGCAAAGCCATTTATGATTTATTGTCAGACTTTGTACATCAGCATCTTATATCATAGAGCAATATTAAAAAGAATCCAAGTGTGATAAACTCAAGAGAGACCCTTATATTGGTGTCAGTGGGTGGCAGCAACTGCAAAGAAACCAGTCTGAAGAAGGGTTTCGGCCCGAAACGTTGCCTATCTCCCTCGCTCCATAGATGCTGCTGCACCCACTGAGTTTCTACAGCATTTTGTGTACCTACAAAGAAACCATGGTGGCTTGGAAATCCTTTTTATTAAACTGTTCTGTGCGGACACTTGTCTTTAAAAAATGGATTGTCTTCACAATATTGACATTAGGAGCACGTACAAATCACTCCTACCAATATAAAACCAGCTTCACTACATGACAGCTGCTATCAAATATGGTTTCGGTAAATCTAATTTGTATTATCGCTTGACATCCTTCCTATAATTGGGCGACCAAAATTGTACACCATATTCCAGATTTGGTCTCACCAATGCCTTGTACAATTTTAACATTACATCCCAGCTTCTATACTCAATGCTCTGATTTATAAAGGCTAGCATACCAAAAGCTTTCTTTACCACCCTATCTATATGAGATTCCACCTTCAAGGAACTATGCACGGTTATTCCCAGATCCCTCTGTTCAACTGTATTCTCCAATTCCCTACCGTTTACCATGTAAATCTTACATAATATACCAACACTATTGAAATCTGAAATGCTGCTTTAATAACTTACCAAAATAATTTCTTACCTAGTTCTTACGTCTAATTTGCATCTGTTAATTATGCAAGACAACTCGAACAGAATTGGAAACCATCCTCTCACCCAAACTCGGTCTTCAGCAGGTACATTCATATCATCACTGGTATATTCATTGAAAGCCTATAAAATAGAATAATAGAATGGAAACATTTAAATTACTTCTGTAAACATTAACCCTGAATACAATTATGGAAATAACACGACTTTCATATTGCTTTTTTCCCCCATCCTATCTCTGTACGAGTCACATCTTTCCTCATTGGAGAACATCCAATAACAAAAGCCATAACCAGCCATTTGTGTTGTCTGCCTACCCTGTCCAATGTCAAACATTCACATGTTCCATTTCAAAGCCGTCAGAAAGATTATTTATTGAAATTACATAATTAATGTACAATTATACTTAATTTGTGATAACCAAGATCTCACCTGTGGTCTCTCTGACACATATTTTGCACAGTGACGAATGAGACGGATTGCTTCCATGCTTGTATCAGGAAAGGCAGCATTGCAGGCAAATTCTGACAAACATTTCACTGCATCTTGAAAGGAATCTATTGTTGCTGGGAAATGCTTTGCAAATACATTCACTGTGAAAATAATATGAAAATGATACATTTGACTTTACTACTCTTAAAAACTCACTATTGCTAATTTCAGGTTAATATTGATCTCTTTGTTTAAATGTGCGACACATTAAAACCACCATTAAAATTGAAACTGACTCCAAATTAAAATTGGATTAAGGATTGAATTGAAAGGTTTTGTAATCCTGTGATATTTGTTGTATTTTCTTTTGTTTATGTTTAACTTTACTTTCAGAAACATGAACAATGAACTGCACATCGGAACGCAAGAGGATGCAGAGAGTGAAGGGCTCAGCCCAGTCCGACATGAACTAACCTTTCCCACATTTAAAACATCTATGAAGTGCTGGCTCAACATGGCGGCCCCTATCATCAAGGATTCCTACCATCTAGGCAATGCTCTCTTCTCACTGCTACTGTCAGGCAGAAGGTACAGGAGCCTGATGACCACACTATCAGGTTTAGGAACAGCTACTTTCCTGCAGTTATCATGTTTGCAAAACATCCTCCAGAAACCTAATCCTACCTCTGCAACAAAACACTACAAATCACCTCTTGCACCACCATGGACTTATTTTCCAACTGTGCATTTTTGCACTAATGCCTAGTTCATTTGCACAGTCTTTTTCTTTTCACTTCCTTGTAGAATATGTAAAATCTATATACAATGTATGGTTTTGTGGTGTTTTAGTTGGCTTACCCATGATATTGCTGCAAGCAAGATTTTCATTCCACTTGTACCTCATGGTACTCGTGCACATGACAATAACCATCACGATATGAGAGATGATATTAAGACCTGGGTTAGCTGTGCAATAATTGGAGACACTACAAGATACCTAACAGATTCTTCACTGGTATAATAAGGTTTGTTATTTACCAAGCACATTTCCATTCCAGTTTATTTTGCTTAGGGGGTCATAGTTCAAGATTTTCTTTGATAAGTGTTTACTATAAAAACAACAGAGGTTTTTCATTTTAATATTTATTGCTTGGTTAAGTAAATGGTGCCATAAAAAATATTAAACGCTCAAAGATTTCCAAATCAAAAGAATAGTTACGTATTTTAAATTAGATTGCATCCTAATATATACAAGAGGATTAAGACTGAATGAATGTAATGTGGGATGAGAACATGGTTAATGTTAAACAAGATTTCACTTTATTTATTCTGCCCCTTATTTTTTTATATATTACTTTAACAAAAATCAGCATTAATGTGAGATGCAAAGTCAAGTTAGGATTGTATGGAAAGAAAGCAGCATTCACAATTACATAGTATTGTAAATAAGTTGCAAAGTTATTACTTTTTAAATATACCTCAACAATCCTGTGAATCTGGAATTTGTGGAGAAATATTTGGATTTTCCAAAAGATGAGGCTACATTCTAAATAACCATCAGCAACTACACAACTTTCCTGTGTCTTTCAAACTGTACAACTCCTCCCGCTTCTGTCGTGGGGTAGACTGACTCGCTCCCCACCCCCCCACCCCCCTCCCCTCCCCAATCTTTGCACATCTCCAATCCTTTCCACCCGTCATTTAATTTCATGTTTCATGTATTTTGTGTTTTATGGCTGTTGGCAGATCAATATCCCTACTAGGATAAATAAAGTTCCAACGTATCGTAATGCATACATGTACACAAATTTGCAAGTTCCTTAATCATGGACATTTCTCTTACTCTTCACTCTCTATATAGGAACAAATTGGTGATCTCTTCACTTACAGAGGTACTTCTGTAATATCCTGCGCCAGATACAGTTTCAAAGGACAGGAATGCTTGCAGGAATCTTTCAAAGATATTAGTTAAAAAAATTGACAGCATAATAATATCCTTTTTTTAATGTTAATGATTTGAGTAATCATTACTTCTATATTAAAAAATCCCAAGTATGCATGTTTTGGTGGAGTACTTAAATATTTAAAACTCAGAAAAATATTTATCTTTTCGCAATTTTGACAATTTCAGGAAAGCCAGTGACATGGCTCATCCATCAGTTGCTCTCCCCCTACATATAGTGCAATAATGATCTATTGATGTGCAGCAGCTACCCACAATGAGTTGGAGAATGTAGGTGAGGTACTAAACAAGTACTTTAAATCCGTATTCACCGAGGAGAAGGACTTGTAGGACAGTGATCGGTGTGGAGAATACACATATGCTAGAGCAGTTTGAGATTGAGAAGGAGATGATGCTGGGGCTCTTTTACATAGATACATATAGATACATAGACAATAGGTGCAGGAGTAGGCCATTCGGCCCTTCGAGCTGATCATCCACACTCAGTACCCCGTTCCTGCCTTCTCCCCATACCCCTTGATTCCGCAAGCCACAAGAGCTCTATCTAACTCTCTTTTAAATGCATCCAGTGAATCAGCGTCCACTCCCTTCTGAGGCAGAGAATTCCACAAATTCACAACTCTCTGTGTGAAAACATTTTTCCTCATCTCAGTTCTAAATGGCCTACCCCTTACTCTTAAAGTGAGGCCCCTGATTCTTGACTCCACCAACATCGGGAACATGTTTCCAGCATCTAGCATGTCCAATCCCTTTATAATTTTATATGTCTCTATAAGATCCCCTCTCATCCTCCTAAATTCAAGTAAATACACGCTCAGTCGCTCCATTCTTTCATCATATGACAGTCCCGCCATCCCGGGAATTAACCTCGTAAACCTATGCTGCACTCCCTCAATAGCAAGAATGTCTTTCCTCAAAGTAGGAGACCAAAACTGCACACAATATTCCAGGTGTGGTCTCACCAGGGCCCTGTACAACTGCAGAAGGACCTCTTTGCTCCTACTCATCTCCTCTCATTATGAAAATGCCATTAGCTTTCTTCACTGCGTGTTGTACCTGCATGCCTACTGTCAGTGACTGATGTACTAGGACACCCAGGTCTCGTTGTACTTCCCCTTTTCCTAACCCGACTCCATTCAGATAATAATCTGCCTTCCCGTTCTTGCCACCAAAATGGATTACCTCATATTTATCCACATAAATCCACATTTTAGAGCTTCAAGATGGATAGGTTCCCAGGGTCTGATGGAATCTGGCCCAGGTTAAGAGAGATGATTGCGAGGGCCTTAACAATGATCGTTGTTTCTTCTGTAGCTACATGCGAGATCTTGGAGGACTGGAGAGTGGCCAATGTTGTTCCTTTCTTTAAGAAAGGAAGTAGAGAGAATCCAGATACCTATAGGCCAGTGAGCCTCACATCAGTGGTAGGGAAACTATTGAAGAGAATTTGTTGACATATCATTAACTCCCATTTGGAGGAGAATTGGCTAATTAGGAATATCCAGCAAGGCTTTGTATGTTGCAGGTCGTGTCTTACGAACCTGATTGACTTTTTTGAGATTGATGGAGGTAAGGCTTTTGATAGGTTCCTCACGGTAGGTTGATTCAGAAGATTAAGATGTACGGGATTCATGATGACTTGGTTGTGCAAGGAAAATGTATTATTGAATGCATAGAATTATGAAGTGGATACAGTCAATTCCCTACTATTAATGGTAATTTTTTAACATGCAGTTCAAAAATCAAATAGGTTACAACAAATTATCAACCTTAAATATGTACTCTGAATTAAGATGACCAGAAATTTGGTGAAATAACATATTAAAAAAAAAAGTATATCCACATAATTAGACATTTTTCAATTATCTAAATTTCAGGCAAACATTAATCATTTTGATGACTGAAATAATACTCACTGACAATGTGTCCTGTGGTTTGGAATGCTAGCTCTACGATACTCTCATCTTGATCTGAGGCTGCTAGGTGAAACACAGAGAAAATATTCTTCCAGCCAGAACGAATATTACCAGCCTGCGAATTCACCATCTGTGCAATGCATCGAACCACCATATCTCTGATTGTTGGAGATCTTCAAGAAAAAGTACATACTTTGCAAAAATGTAATTGAAAAACCTGAACATTTACTTTACATTTGTTTAAGATATTATTAAAAGTTGTAAAGATGGGAATAATCAATCATTACCCAGCTACATTGTATAAAATAATTTGCACATCCTTACATCCACATTTTTGATTTTAAAAAGTAGTCAGAAATAACTACAACGCCACAACAGATCTCTTGACATCAGACAGAATGACATTTTTAAGTTGATAGGAACTTACCTGTTCTTTTTCATTATGTGCTCAAAAGGTCTTAAGAAATCTTTCTGAAATCTGAAATTAGCAAGCTCGCCTTTCTCCAAAAATTTCATTGATAACTGCCTCAGAGAGTCTACAGCAAAAATGGCAACATCTTCATTGGGATTGCAACCAACCTGGTATTAAATGAAAGTAGTTAACTTCTTTCAGTACAATGAAAGAACACTTATAAATTTGATTTTATTGATATTTATTTCATTAATTGAACTTCACACATTTAAATGAAGAAATGCAAAATATGCACAATGACTAATTCAGTTTAAATTTCTTATGTCCTATAACACAGATTAAAAAAAATAAATTGACAATTAGGAGAAGATAATTAATTGGACCTCTACTGAGAGAACTGTTTTCCTAGAAACTTTAAGTGGATTTAGGACTAGAGATATGCACCCGCCACACATATTAAGAAACGTGTGGCAAAAATAAAGTAGAATTTGTCAACAATTACGAGTCTATTACAAGTGAGATGAACAGTAAAGTACAGTGACAGATAACAGGAAATCAGAAAGATTGATAAGTATAATCAAACACGAAGAACGGGAGGGGTGATTTGTGTTGAAGGCAAAAATCACATGTTAAAACAAGACAGCAAAAGAAATCTGCATAACTATAAAGTAGCTGTTAATAAAAAAACAAAATAATATAAATAGTCGGGGGCGGATGTATGGAGAGGAAGGATAACATTTTAACCACAGATGAAAAACAGGCGGGATAAAGTTGTATAAGAGGTGTGTGGGATGAACAAGTTTCAGAACAAATAACATATATTTCGATAACCATAGACATACCTAATCTGTAATCTACTACAATAGAAATATGAATGAATTGTCAACATTATCAAACTTATATAACCACAAATTACTTTTCTATTTACACAGGTAAACCGGTGTGCTTAATGAAGCTCAAATGCACTGCAGATTTCTTACAAAAAAAAAATCACCTTATTAAAATGGTCTCCTATGACCTCCCATATCCTGGACCATTGCAGCCTGATTCGACCCATATTGTAATATGATATTTCAACTATCTTCTGAAGGCTGAACATTCGTGGATGTGTTGGCGAGGCTAACTCATCCATGGACACAGCACAAAGCCAGCGCACAAAATCAACTGAAAACATCAAGCAAATAAAACATTTTTAATGTGCTATGTAAAATGAATTAAAACAATGATATGAGAAATATTCAATTAAGACATACCAATAGCATTTCCATCCAGCCTTGTTGATCCTGTAAAGATCCTGGAATGCAAAAGGGACAAGCTTTCCATGTTGAGGATTGTACAGTAAGACAAATAAGTTTTACAAAATGATACCAAATGGCTATCAAAGAGTGGGGTAGAGCGGGGTGGACACATTTGCATGCAAATATCTGAAAGATTCAAGAACCTTTTGGTAGTAATAGTAAAATACTTCAATCATCCTTTATAATAGTGGGAAAATAATAGTGTGAGGGGAAAGGGGAAAAGTACATATTAGAAAGCTTTCTTGAGCAGAGAGATACAAGATAGCTTCAGTCACACACTAAAAGCATAATATTACAAAGTATGTCTTCAATATTTGGCTTCTGAAATATTATATTGAACAGGAGTACAATGTTTGTTTACCTACTATGTTTACCCACTATGTGAACAAAATGTATTTCCACCACAGTGTGTTTTCATCTCCATGACCGAGCAATGCTGGATCTAGTTCTGGGAGCAGGTGGAACATGTCTCGGTGGCAAGAGCAATGCTCACAAAATCATTAAGTTTAGAGTGGTTATTAAAAGGAATAAAGCAAAATCAATAATTAAAATATACTCAACCAAAGTAGTTATGGTTTTTCTATTGAAACAAAATCTTGGTCAGTTGGACAATCAAATATTGCCAGGCATATAAGCAACCAGGGGTCTACAAAGAGGAAATACTATGTACAGTCTAGAAGATGTAATGTGAGGGGGAAAAAATGGCTTTCGAGCCTCAGTCATCTAGCATGGAAACAGGACCTTATGCCCACCGGGACCATGCCAACCATCTGATACCAATTTACTAATCCCATTTTCATTCCCCCCACATTCTCATCAACTTCGGCCAGATTCTATCACTCACCTGTTCACGAGGGACAATTTACAGTCACCAATTAACCTGCCTATGAGTTTAGGATGGGGTGGGAAACACAAGCAATCACAAGGGAAATGCACACACTCAACACAGACAGCAGGATTAAACCAAGGATGCTGAAGCCGAGAGGCAGCTGCTCTACCAGCTGTACCACCACATTAACCAACACTGAACGTCTCTGCTGGACTGAAGATAACAAGATTACAGAAGAAAGGTCTCTGATATATGGAATATGGAATGGAATACTTTATTGTCACATGTGACAAGTCACAGTGAAATCCTTTGCTTCCATACGCAAGAAATGCAAATAGCCTCCACATACGGTGCTGACATGTTTTACAGAAAATCAAGCCAAACCTGAAAGCTTTAGGGACCACATTGGAATACAAGTTCAGAAGATATAATATTTCATGAAAAATTAACAAATAACAAAAGACCAGAGCAGAATTAGACAATTTAGCCCGTTGAATCTGCTCCGCCATTTAATCATGGCTTATCTATTTTTCTCTCTCAACCTGTTCTCCTACATCTCCCTATAAACTTTGACACCCTTACTAATCAAGGACCTATCAATCTCTACTGAAAATAAATATCCAGTGACTTGGCCTGGTAACTGAGGGGTTAATGCGTGTAAAATTCATCTTTGTTTGTTATTAACCAATGTTTCCAAATGAATCAAATTAATATTTTTTAAATATTCTGTCAATAGTTGCTAGGCTTGCCTCTTCTCCCCTTGCCATCTCTACCTTCTTGAGTTTAGAATAATTGAGAGCAGACCTCACCAAAACATGCAAAATTCTTAAAAGAGCTTGACAGTCTAGAAGCAGGGAGGATTTTGCCAGGCTGATCAGGATGCAGTGCTTCTGGATGAGGAACAGATTGTTCAGGACTGAGACAGGGTCAATTTTCTTCATTCTGACGTGATGAAATGTTGGAGCCTGTGAAGACTAAGTCTGCATGTTCCTTCAACATTGGGAACAATGGATTTCTGAACACCACGGAGGATGAAGTTCTACCTTCCTTTGAGAATCTTCTTAAAAAATACTCCATCTGCCAATGGTCCATCTTACCCAATCCTACGAAGCTTGATGCCTTTGATATTTCTGACAGGTGTGTTGAGTAAGGGATTTCAACTTGGTTGGGGATTTCAACTTTCCCAATATAGACTGGGAAAATCATCGTGTGAAGGGTTTAGATGGGGTGCAATTCTCAAAAGTGTTCAGGAGAGTTTTCTTAAGCAGTATGAGGAGGCCCCCACATGTGCGGGGGAACGCTGGATCTAGTAATTTGGGAAATTGGGAAGGGGAAGTTAATGAAGTGTGTGTGAAGGAGCCTTTAGGCACAAGTGACCACAGTTCAATTAGGTTTAAGATAGATATGGACTGGGGTAAGGCCAACTTCGAGGGTGTGAGAGATGGTCTCGCTCAGGTTATTTGAGGGGAAAGGAACATCGGCAAAGTGGGATGTTTTTAAAAATGTACTGAAGAGAGCTCAAGATTTTAACGTCCCAGTTAGAGTGAAAGGCAAAGCAGGCAAATGTAAGGAAGCTTGGTTGACGAGAGAAATTGAGACATTAATCAAAAACAAGAAGGGTTCTTGGACAGGTATAGGCTGCTAGGATCAAGTGCATCCCTGGGGGAGTTTCGGGAACTACGGAGCAAACTAAAAAAGAGGATCAGAAGATCAAAAAGGAGCCAGGAGATAGCTCTGGTGGGTAGCATAAAAGACAATCCCAAAAGATTTTATAAATACATAAGGGGAAAAAGGATAACTAGAGAGTGGACCATCTCAGGAATCAAAGTGGTCACCTCTGTGTGGAGCCACAGAGGATGGGCAAGGTCCTCAATGAGTATTTCTCCTCTGTATTTACCGAGGGGAAAGACAGTACGACAGAGGAAATTGGAGCAGTCACTGGAAGTATCATGAGAGCAGTCAGGGTTACTGTCGAGAAAGTACAGAGGTACTGTCGTGTTTGAAGGTAGACAAATCTCCGGGGTCTGATCAGATATATCCGAGGACATTGCGGGAAATTAGAGAGGAAATTGCGGGAGCCCTGGTTGAAATTTACGAGTCATCCTTAAATACAGGAGAGGTGCTGGAAGACTGGAGGGTGGCAAATGTTGTGCCTCTTTTCAAGAAGGGCTGCAGGAAAAATGCTGGGAACTATAGGTCGGTGAGCTTAGTATCTGTAGTTGATAAGTTACTGGAGAGTATTCTGAGGGATATGATACACAGGCATTTGGATGGGCAAGGGCTGATTAGGGACAGTCAGCATGGTTTTGCATGTGGGAGGTCATGTCTCACAAATGGACATGGTGTACATGGACTTCAATAAGGCATTTTACAAGGTTCTGCATGGTAGGCTGCTCTGGAAGGTTAGATCTCATGGGATCTAAGGAGAGATAGCTGACTGGATAGCTAATTGGTTCCATGGAAGGTCGCAGAGGTGTGATGGTGGAAGGTTGGATCTCAGAATAGAGGCTTGTGACTGGTGGTATGCCACAGGGTTCGGTGGTGGGCCCGTTATTGATTGTCAGCTACATCAATGATTTGGATGAGAACATACAGGGCAAGATTAGCAAGTTTGCTGATGATACATATGTTAGTGGTTTTGTATATAGTGAAGATGGTTGTGAACGATTGTAATAGGATCTGGATCGATTAGCCAGGTGGGCGGAGGAATGGTTGATGGAATTTAATACAGAGAAGTGTGAGGTGTTGCATTTTGGGATGTTGAACAAGGGCAGGACCTACACAGTAAATGGTAGGCCCCTGGGTAGTGTTGTAGAGCAGAGGGCTCTAGAAGTACAAGTGCATGGTTACATGAAGGTCGAGTCGCAGGTAGATAAGGTGGTCAAAAATACTTTTGGCACTTTGGCCTTCATCAGCCAGATCTTTGACTATAAAAGTTGGGAGGTCATGTTGCAGTTGTATAAGATGTTGGTGAGACAGCATTTAGAATATTGTGTTGAGTTATGGGAACCATGTTATAGGAAATATATTGTCAAGCTTAAAAGGGTTCAGAAAAGATTTATGAGAATGTTGCCAGGAATAGAGGGTGTGAGCTATAAGGAGAGGTTAAGGAGGCTGGGTCTCTATTCCATGGAGCGTAGGATGAGGGGAGATCTTATAGAGGTGTACAAAATCATGAGAGAAATAGATTGGGTAGATCCACAGAGTCTTTTACCCAGAGTATGAGGACCAGAGGACATAGGTTCAAGGAAAAGGGGAAAAGATTTAATAGGAATCCGAGGGGTAACTTTTTCTCACAGAGGGTGGTGGGTGTATGGAACAAACTGCCAGAGGAAGTAGTTGAGGCTGGGATTATCCCAACGTTTAAGAAACAGTTGGACAGGTACATGGATAGAATGGGCTTGGAGGGTTATGGACCAAGCACAAGCAAGTGGGACTAAGGTAGCTGGGACATTGTTGGCCGGTCTGGGCGGTTGGGCCGAAGGGCATGTTTCCACACTGTGTCATTCTATGACTTATTTGCCTCACTAACATTTAAGGGCTTTGTATATTTTGCAAAGGAGATGGATTAATTATCAGATTTCAGGTGACAAATATATTTGAAATTGAGTCTGCAAAGTGTACCAAATGAACCACAGGGCATATAACTCTCAAGACAAAACCAATCTTACCTGTCAACTGCCACAACAACACTCTGAGAGCTGGTCTCACCAATGGATTCCTGGATGCTAGCTATTTGCTTTCGGTCCACAGTCCCACCAACCAAAGTACCTGAGCAGCAAAGAAAGAAACAGCTATGTGTAAAGTTTTCACTGTTATCTTTAAAAAATAAACTTGATTCAGATTGCAGAGAATCATAAACATAAAACATGATTAAACAGATAATCAAGATAATAATAACAATGAAAATAGATTTTGCCAGCCCTCGAATACAACCACCAAGAATGGAAATAGTTAAATCTTTAGAAAACAACGTACAGTGCTGTAAATTGTGAACTAAATTGCCCAGGTTAGCAATTAGTTTAAACACACTTCCAGCCTCAACAACCCCTGTTTTGTAAAAAAAATAACTTACCCAATCCAATACCCAAATATTCATCAGCAATTTGATCCCTGGTTCCAGAAACTGATCCCTCTCTACCTCGAATGGTTCCAGAAATGTAACGCGTTTTTACTCCTGTACCTATCAACTGAGCCAGTTCCAACTGACTAATACATTTTAAGATCTGTAAACATATATAGATAAAAGAGAACACAAAACAAAAAACAAAATGAATTAAATAATTTAAAATTATTGAAAGAGTTTACCAAAATTATACAGAACTCCAAAGTCAAAGATCTGCAGCAAGACCTGGCTGGAGATCTATTTATTAAATGCCGATTAATGAATGATTCAGAATGATAATATATATTGCCAACTATACAATTAAACTGCAATTCAAGAACATAAATACAGCTAAAATATGAAAATATGATACTGTTTGTTGGTTGTCAAACAAATATCTTTGAGCAATAAACAATCCATGCTATACATTAGGCAAGATTTGACCATGAATTATCTTTAATTATCCGTCCGATGAACAAGCAGCAGGATCTTTGTCTGAAAATCATGAGTCTGGAATTTAATCAGCAGCAAACAACACTCGCACTGGACTCAAAAAAGCTTTCACTCAGGGGTTTAGCTATGGCAACAATCTTCTTTTTATACACCTCCTGTTATCTGCTTTCTTTTCATGAGGATCCTGAATGTCCGGTATATGTGGTATCACCAAGGTGGCCAAGTAGCTGATTAAAGGAAAGGGGAAAAATTGCAGCATCTAAGATTTCTTTCTGTTTCAATAGTTAAATGCTGATGGTTAAATGGCCAGCAGGATTTTGGTCAAATTAAAGGTATACCAATTTACTTATTAGTTCATTTCCTGCCTGACAGTTGTCCAAATTAGTGCAATGGCTATTTGCCAGGTGAGGAAATGGAACAAAGTTTCAGGCAGTTCATGGGCAGTTCATGGCAAGTAGGACAGACTGCTAATCACCGTCAGAGAAAGAAAGAGACGAAGATTGGTAGAACAGTGGTTGAAAGATTCCTTTAGAGGTCCAGGGGAAAGCTCCTGGTTCTTCTAGCACACAAGATAATAACAAAATTCTCATTTTCTGGAGCTTGAGCTCACATTTTATTACATTACCAGATGTTTTAATTGATGAAAAATAGATCCAAAATACTGTTATATGTAAACCAACTGGCCAAATTAAATACTTTAATGAAATGTTTTACCTCTAAGGCAGGACACTTGTACAAACAGCAACGCATGCCAATGCTGATTCCAAGAGACCCATTATACCAGTAATGGGGAATTATTTGATTTCTGAGAATAAACTCGTGGTTCTCCCCATTTTTCTAGTAAACTATTTATGGCATGCCATAAAAAAAAGTACTTTTACTGAACATGACGATAATTGGACAAAATTCTGGCATATGTAAGATTGTTAACCAATTGAAATGGATGGATTTCAGAAGGGTAGAAACAAAATTGTTAATTTAAAAAAAACCTGTACTCAAACCTGTACTCAAATTGCCCTGAAATAATGTGTGTTTCATCTGAGGAGATGGGGAACAAACCCATAAAACGTCACAAATTAAATGAGATTGCACAACTGTAATTTATTTTTGCTGTTTTACCATGCAAATACCAGGTTGATTAAATATCCGATACCTTGAAGCGAGTACCAGTGTGAAGAACAAGTAACAGCATTTCCATCATAGTTTATGAGTTACATGAGGAAGAATTCTCTCCTCCTTCAACCATCAAAAAAACCTGTAAACCTTCCCACCCAATAATCGAATGCCCTGCACTTCACCACGTCTTCTTAATGTCCTCACCTCCACCTTAATGCAATCAACCAAACTACAGCATGGTTAGATTTCAAACATAGAATAATACAGCACAAGAACAAGGCCACTAAAAACATTTTTCATAGTTCATCTAACAAGGCCAAGATAATTTAGTAATTAAATTATGAAAAATTAACAAATGTAACAACATTTTACTCGAATAGTTGGATTATTCATAGTAGTAGTACTCTGGTTCTCGAAGACCAATAATGTTCATAAGAATAATGACAATAAATAATAAAATTGAAAAGATGTACCTCATGCCAGGAGGCCCCAAGATAGTTGCCATCAGTGTGAGCCACTGTGATGAGAGTTTTGATAGTGTCAATGTTTTTTTGCTTCATTTCAGTGATACCAGAACTTGCTGTTAACAACGTAAATCTTGCAAGGGCCTGCACATAGGCGTCTCTTTCAAGCTGTTAATAAAATAATTCCGATTAAAATATTGATTTTAATCTAAAATAGAAAAAATGACTAAGCCATCATTACATGTCAACATTTAAAATTAAGAACTTAACATGAGAAACAAATCAAATGAGATAGTCGACGATGGAGTTAAAGGGAAAGAGAGTAAAGGGATGGTTAATGACCCCAGAATTAACGGGAAAGAAAGCTCACAAAGGGATAGGAGAGTATGGCCAAGTGCAATAGGGATCGATGTGAATGGTGAGATGCATAAGGAATTAAAAGTATTGTATATGAATGCGTGAAGCATAAGTAAAGTAGATGAGCTTGAGGCTCAGTTAGAGGTTGGTAGATATGACATTGTGGGGATTACTGAGACGTGGCTGCAGGAGGATAGGGCCTGGGAACTTAATATTCAGGGTTATACATTCTGTAGAAAGGACAGGCAGGTGGGCAGAGGAGGGTGGGCAGAGGAGGAGGGTAGCTCTGCTGGTGAGAGATGGAATTCAGTCCCTTGCGAGGGAAGACATACGGACTGACGAAGTAGAGTCACTGTGGATTGAGTTGAGGATTAAGTGGTGGGAAAGACGCTGGAGTCAATTATTAAAGAGTTAATAATGGAGCATTTGGATAGCAGTAAAAAGATTAGTCCAAGTCAACATGGATTTATGAAAGGGAAATCATGCTTGACTAATCTTCTGGAATTTTTTTGAGGATGTGACAAGTAAAATGGATGATGGGGTGCCAGGGGATGTAGTGTATCTAGACTTTCAGAAAGCCTTTGATAAGGTCCCGCACGGGAGACTGGTGACTAAAATGAGAGCATATGGTATTGGGGGTAGGGTGTTGACATGGATAGAAAATTGGCTGGCAGACCGGAAGCAAAGAGTAGGAGTGAACGGGTCCTTTTCAGAATGGCAGGCAGTGGCGAGTGGAGTGCCGCAAGACTCGGTGTTGGAGCCGCAACTGTTTACCATGTACATAAATGATTTGGAAGAGGGAATTAGGAGCAACACTAGCATGTTTGCGGATGACACAAAGCTGGGTGGCAGTGTGAACTGTGAAGAGGATGTTAGGAGGTTGCAGGCGGACCTGGACAGGTTGAGTGAGTTGGCAGATGCGTGGCAGATGTAGTATAATATAGATAAATGTGAGATTATCCACTTTGGTGGCAAAAACAAGGGGGCAGATTATTATCTCAATGGGGTTAGGTTAGGTAAGGGGGAGGTACAGCGAGACCTGGGTGTCCTTGTGCACCAGTCACTGAAAGTTGGCGTGCAGGTACAGCAGGCAGTGAAGAAAGCTAATGGAAGCTAAAAAGGATTTCAGTACAGGAGTAAAGAGGTTCTTCTGCAGTTGTATAGGGCTCTGGTGAGACCAATTCTGCAGTATTGTGAACAGTTTTGGTCTCCTAATTTGAGGAAGGGCATCCTTGTGATTGAGGCAGTGCAGCGTAGGTTCACGAGATTGATCCCTGGGATGACGGGACTGTCATATGAGAACAGATTGAAAAGACTAGGCTTGTATTCACTGAAGTTTAGAAGGAGGGGGGAAATCTTATAGAAACATATAAAATTATAAAAGGACTGGACAAGCTAGATGCAGGAAAAATGTTCCCAATGTTGGTTGAGTCCAGAACCAGGGGCCACAGTCTTAGAATAAAGGGGAGGTCATTTAAGACTGAGCTGAGAAAAAAACTTTTTTACCCAGAGAGTTGTGAATTTATCAAATTCCCTGCCAGAGGAGGCCAAATCACTGGATGGATTTAAGAGAGAGTTGGATAGAGCTCTAGGGGCTAGTGGTGTCAAGGGATATGGGGAGAAGGCAGGCACGGGTTATTGATAGGGGACAATCAGCCATGATCACAATGAATGGCGGTGCTGGCTCGAAGGGCCGAATGGCCTCCTCCTGCACCTATTTTCTATGTTTCTATGTTTCTAACAGAAGGAGGGATGGCATCAGTTGGCCCCTCATGCCTGATCCACCATGCAATAAGATTGCAGTTGGCCTTTTACCTCAGTGCAACTTTCTTACACTAACCCTTAATTTCAATGTTATTTTTGTCCTCAAATAACATCTTCTTTATCCTATCAGATGAGGATCATCTGTCACAATTAACTAGGATCTTGGTGAATCCACACCTGGAGTGTACTGTACAGTTTTGGTCCAATTTACTAAAAAGGGATCTATTTAACCCGAAGGGAGTAAAGGATAATTCATTGAAGGATTACAGGTTTGTTCTTCGACAAGAGATTAAAAGCACTGAGACTGTATTTTCGAGAGTTTGGAAATACGAACGGTGATCTCTTTGAAATTTACAAAATTCTTGGAGGGCTTGATAGGCTAGATGGAGCAGAGAAGTTTCTCTGGCTGAGGAGTCTAGAACCAAGCGTTGCAGTCTCAGAACAATGGGTAAGGCCATGGGTAGGATGCGATGAGGAGAAATTTTATCAAGCAGAAGATGGTGATATTTTTAGATATCTCCATCATTCAGGATGCTCAAGTTGAGTTCTTTCAAAACAAAGGTCAATCATTTTCTGTATATTAGAGAATAAAACATATAAGCACAGAACAAGAAAAGAGCATTGAGGTAGATCATCTGCTCACCTTGATGAATTGAGCAGCTGGCTGGCATACTCAAATCCTTCATTCTTATGGTCTAATATAATGATTTAACAATTTCATAAAGCAAACATTACAAAGTTAAAAATCTTTTAAATGACATACAAGCCATTTCAGAGTGCAGAGTAACACATTGCAATGCTGTGCGCTTCCAGATCAGGTTCAGAGGGCAGATTTTCCTTCTTAAATGAGATGTGAAACTGGAAGGTTTTTACAAAAATCCAGTCACTTCAGGGACACTTTAATTAATAGCTTCATATTCCGGTTTTATTTATTTACAATTTCCAAGCTCTGAAGGTAGGATTTTAACTTGCCTATGGATTATTAGTTGAGGCAAACTGATTACTTGTCCAATGGCATAACCACTGTTATGATTCATACATAATATCTATCAACATTTCTTAAAAACACAGCTCATTCATACAAAGTAGTTTTTATTACCTGAATATTGAAGATACAAGCTGTCCGGATGGCACAGCGTATGCCCTCCAGGCAAAGAAAGGCAACCTCTGGATCATCACAATCTTGTAAACCCACACTGAAAGCAGCCAAAAATGGTGTCCAAGCCAACTACGGAACAAAAACAATTATTTTAAAAAGCTTTACCAAAGAACAACATTCTCTTGGCAGCGAGTAAATATATAATTTCTACCACTGAGCACTTAGAACTATCAAGGCACTCATTTTGTATTATGATTAATAAATAGCAAGAATGTAAAGTTCTGAATACAAATCAGAAAACATTGGAGCCACTCACTAAGCCAGATAGCAATGATAGAGAGAAAAAGAGTCAACATTTCAAATTTAAGATGGACACAAAAAGCTGGAGGATCTCAGCAGGACAGGCAGCATCTCTGGAAAGAAGGAATGGGTGACAAATAATGAATACAATGGAAGACCATAAAAGGGAAAAGAGAAGACAGAATCTACCCAAAGAGGGGAGAGTAGTGGTTTTTAATTTTAAATATGAATGAAATTCAGTAGAAAACATCAAATCTTGACCTTGCTTTACGTTTTGTTATCGTTGCCAAAAACTGAACAAATAGAACAAATGCACAGCTAAATGAACAACATAAGTTTCATCTTCAAGTCACATGTCACCGATATTTTTCATTGTGTTCTAGGGCTCAGGATTCTAACTTGGTCTATTGACAGGTTGGATTGTTTTTCTGCTATGCTCCGTGGATTGAATGAACAAGGCTGAAAGAAAGACTTAAACGTTGATTTGCATATAATAACAGTTGAGCTGCTGTTACTATGTACATGCTAAATCAAAGATAAATTGTCATATTCCATTTGAAATTCTGAAGGTTCATTCCATTTGCATTAGAATGTGGAATAAAGAGTAATATACTTCTTCCACGGGTATAAGGGATTGGAATGAGACTATAATAGAGCATGGGAGGAATCCATTTGAATGCTCAAATAATGGAACTACTGCACTACATTCTTGAAAATGTTATTTGCAAAAGATTGAGACAGAACAGAGGGAGTACAGGTACATAGTCCCCTAAAAGTCACGAGGCTGGTGGACAGTGTGATGAAGGTGGTGTTTGGCACATTTGCCTTCATTGGGAAGGGTATAGAGTTAAAAAGTTAGGACATCATGATGCAGCTGTACAAATTGTGTATGAGACCATACTTGGTACTCTATGTAGTCTGGTTGTCTACCTACAGGAAGGATGTCATTAAATTGGAAAGGGTGCAGAAAAGATTTACAATAATGTTGCCTGGGCTTGCGGGCTTGAGTTGTTGGATAGGCAGGAATCTATCTCTTTGGAGATAGCAGACTGAGACCATATTGAGATACTAGATCATGAGGAGCATGGATAAAGTAAACACTTGCAGTCTCTTTCTCAGGGCAGAGCATTCTAAAACTAGAGGGCATAGGGTATAGGGCATAGGTGAGATTTAAGAGGGATCTCAAGGGCAACTTTTTCACTCAGAGGGTACACTATATCCGGAATGGGCTGCCAGTGAAAGCAATCAAAGCGGATACAATTTCAACTTTCAAGAGACATATGAACAGATATGGACAGGAAGGGTTTAGAGGGCTATGTGAGCAAAATGTAAGCAAGTGGGACTAGCCCAGTATGCCAACTTGGTGAGCATGGACAAGGTCGGCCTGTTTCCATGCTGTACAGCTTTATAACTATTATTCAAAATTATTTGTAAAGTCATTTTAATAATGGCTAACAAAGGAAAGAAAATGTGTATAAATACTTATTTTAGAATCATGCCATTTATCTCAAAATATACTAAAAAATCTCAATTTGTAATTAATTGCACATTTTATGTTTTATTCAAATAACAAATTTACAAACAATTCAGCTTTTACACAATATTCACAAGGAAGCAAGTGACTAAGTGCCCAATGTAATTCAAATGTATTTCCTGCTAACAAGCAGAAACTGAATCAGGAAGGTCCGGTACTGAAAGTCACACAGTGTTGGTCTGAGGAAACAGATGAGATCCTTCATGAATGTTTTAAGTCAGTGGACTGGTTCATAATCAAGGACTCTGCAGCCTACCCAAATGTGTATGTCACTGCCATGGCACACTTCATATGTGTGTAGAGCAATGTATACCATAAAAGACAGTACGAATGTTCTCCAACCGGAAACCAATGGAATAACTATAAAGTTCATACCTGGGTAAAGACCAAGTCTCCAGCGTTCAAGTCAAACGATCCTGAGCAGTACAAGAAATCTATTTACAACCTTAGCAAAGCCATCAAGGATGCCTAGAGGGAATTCCAGACCATGCTTGAGTCCCAGGATAACCACATGGACGCATGTCAATTGTTGAAAGGCTTGCATGCTATAACGTGTTAGAAAGTGAAGTCGGGCAGTATTGCTGGCAATAATTCATCCCTCCCAGACAAGATGAATGTATTTTATATTTGCTTTGAGAAGATCAATGGACTGACATCACCCACCGTGACAGCGTCAGGTGCACTCGTACCTAGCGTCACCATCACTAATGTCTTTCATCTCTCCTGATACCATTCTGCTTTAAGACCACCATCATCCCAGTGCCAAAGAAAAACAATGTTGCATGCCTTATTGATTACCAGTGGCTCTGTCAGACTTCCACTTATAGGCTACAGCTTCAACATTATAATCCCAACTAAACTCATCTCCAAACCTACGGACCTATGATTCAGGAGTCCCTCTACAACTGGATCCTCGATTCCCTGACCTGGCATCAATTGCACTGAAGTGGAGATGGTCGAGAACTTCAAGTTCCTAGGTCCAAATATTACCAAAACGTTTTGTCCTCGACCAACTACATTGAAACTATGGCCAAGAAAACACATGAATGCTTCTACTTCCTCAGAAGACTAAGGGAATTCGGCATGTCTCCAAAGACTTATCAACCTCGACAAAGCATCCGATGCACCAGAACTTGGAATGGTAACATCTCTGCCCAAGACCTCAAGAAAGTGCAGAGTTGTGGATGCAGCCCAGTCCATCCTACAAACCAGCCCTGCCCCATCACCTCCTTCTACACTTCATGCTGATGCTGCCTCGGCAAAATCAGCCAACATAATCAAGGATCATTTACACCACAGTCATTCCCTCTCTCAACATGTTTAGTCAAGCAAGTATAGTCTTTCAACTGACTGCATAGCACACAACAAAAAAGCTTTTCACTCCACCTCGGTAAACATGGCAACAATAAACTAAACTTAACGGAACATATCAGAGATATTCCCTTTTTCTTACTCAATCTTCCCTCTAGCTTCTTTGCTACAAATATTTTATGTCTTGCCCAAGTCTGATGAAGTGTCCTGGACAGTTTCCAAATAAGCTTGACCTGCTGAGTGTTTTCAGCGTTTTCTGATTTTTGTTTCCGATTTCCAGCATCTGCAGTATTTATTTTCAGACTTCTCTGAAATTATATATACCAGGGTGAAATCAAATGGGTTAGACAAGATCACATTAGCAGACAAGATCACTTTATGCTTTTTTGCCGTTACTATGTGTCGCTAATAGCGAAGCCAAACGTTGCTGGTCAGGGTATTTAAATAGTAAAAGAAAAATTAAGCCAAAATGATGACAGGCAGAAATTACCAGTTCTGATACTGAAAAATAAGTGTAGAGAACGGAGAGAAGTAAAGGGACGAGCATTGAGCGCGAATCAAAAAAATCACGGTGGAAGTGAAGCAACTCATTTAACCATGAGTTTATGATATCTCGCAAAATACATTTGTCAGAAAGTAATAACTTACTTTAAACATTGGCCTAACATGATCCAAATGTGTAGCACTAGTAAAAGGTGCCTGTACATGGCTTACAGCCTCCATGAGGGCCTTAGCAGTTTTAGCCATTTGTTCCATCTCCAGATTATATAAAAGTCTGCGCTGCTTTTCACTGGCTACGTCTGCAAACAATGAAAGGAAACATTAAAGAAACATGTCCACAACTATGATTTTTGCAAAATTACTAAGTTTTCTATTGGAACTATTTGAATAATCTATTGGAACTAAGAATAACAATAAAGCTTTTAACTCTGTTATTGCAAATCTTAAAATAGAAATCTGAAGCAGTTTGCAACAGCTGGCTGAACCTCAAATGTTACTGAATGTTATTGGCTATCATTGTTATGTGTATCTTGCTCCATGTATCTGTATTATAATTTAAAGATAAAATTGCACTCAACATTCAACCACATGGGAACTATTTCAAATCCACCTTACAATTTCAGCTCTTCTGTTGTAGGGATGCTATTTGCTCCACTATTGAAAATGATTAGATCAAGCAGCAGTGAATTAAGGACCTTTAATCAGAACGTTAACTGCACCTTTCTTCATACACCTCTTTAACCTCTTTACAAGAAACAAAAAACAAGATTGTGGTGGTGTAAAATAGTTCTGGTTGCAGTACTTAAAACTTCATGTTTGCCATGAAGAATCCAGTGACTCTTTGTAGTTAATACTATGTACATTTCACAGCATGTGTGCCAATTAGAGATCGTCAACAAGAAGACAACCACACTCCCTTAACATGGGCAATTTCAACAAAATCTCACTTAATATATAGGGCGTCATTTTTAAACAGATACACAATTGCTTCAATTTTTATATTTTTGACAGTAAACATAGCTTTGAATATCAGGTAGGGTATCCAGGTTGCTTAGTCACGAGGCAGGAGGTTCCATGTTTATTTCCTCCATCTCTATGTTTTTAATGAGATAGCGCAATAAAACTACACCTCATTAACAGTATAAACACATCCAATCATCTCTTCTTTTCATAATTTCACAATTTATAGACTAGGGCTTTCCATTGTGTGAAATTACAACAGTGGATTCTCATGCAAATATAATGCAAGTTCACTGATAAAGAACCTCCCATTATAACTTTCTCATCCCGTCCCTGCTGAAATTACAAAGTAGGGATTAGTGCTGAGGCACAAAAGGCACTGTAAACAAGAAGGAAGTAAATCCCTTTTTTGATTCACTTTCTGATTCTCTTTCAAAAACAGGAATTGACAATAATTGCATTTAGAATATACATAACAGATGCAGAAACCTCTGTGCAATCTAGATTAGAGCTGTCTGATGTTCAGAAGAAAAAAAAACTAATTTTCATGTTTAATTATCCAACTCTGTGCACAGTTGCATCTGTAAGAGAAAATAAGTTATGAAAAACAACAAAGTAAATTATACAATCTTTTCACGGAAAATTAGAAAATTATGAATTATTTCAGCAGCAAGATTTTTTAGAAAATTTATTCTGATTTATTTATGATAATGGCCATGAAATCTCAAGAGCCTTGTTCACTTTTGATCCTGCTAATTGAATATCATTTTTATTGAAATAGAAATATTTAAAAATGTGAACGTTTTAGTATTAAAATATTGTGTTTATTCAGGCTCAAAAGATTCAAACATTAACTTTCAATTTATTTGCAATCAATTTGCAAGTGAACATTAGCTGCCAAATTGAAGATTAGTCTGAGGCATCAAGGTTCACAAACTAGCATTTCATTCCCATTTCAAAGTTTTTAAACATTCAATATGCAAGGCTTAACATGGCAAACTTTTGAACAATAAACTACTTGCTCGAATAGTCATTTTGTACACTTTCCTTGAGGGGCAATTTTGTTTTGTCCTGCACCACATTTAATCCAGCCAGAGGGCAGTGACATCTTAAACTGTTGTCAAAAATAATGCACACATTATCAATTCATTCACAATGACAATGCATCTCAAATTTGCTTGACAGCTACTTAAGATATTTGAGGCCGAGTTCATCTGAGTGGAAGCACACTGGATCCATTATTGAGAGTTAAAGAATCAAAAATAATGATTTGGGCGAGGGAATTGAATGCAACATCTCCAAATTTGCAGATGACACCAAGCTGGGGGGTATAGTTAGGTGTGAGGAGAATGCTAGGAGGCTGCAGGGTGATTTGGATAGGCTGAGTGAATGGGCAGATGCATGGCAGATGCAGTATAATGTGGATAAATGTGAGGTTATCCACTTTGGTGGCAAAAACATGAGGGTAGACTATTATCTGAATGGTGGCAGATTAGGAAAAGGGGAGATGCAACGAGACCTGGGTGTCATGGTACACCAGTCATTGAAAGTAGGCATGCCGGTGCAGCAGGCAGTGAAGAAAGCAAATGGTATGTTAGCATTCATAGCAAAAGGATTTGTGTATAGGAGCAGGGAGGTTCTACTGCAGTTGTACAGGGCTTTGGTGAGACCACACCTGGAGTATTGCATACAGTTTTTGTCTCCAAATCTGAGGAAAGTCATTCTTGCCATGGAAGGGGTTCAGAGAAGGGGGTTCACCAGACTGATTCCTGGGATGTCGGGACTTTCATATGAAGAAAGACTGGATAGACTCGGCTTGTACTCACTGGAATTTAGAAGATTGAGGGGGGATCTTATAGAAACGTACAAAATTCTTAAGGGGTTGGACAAGCTAGATGCAGGAAGATTGTTCCCGGTGTTGGGGGAGTCCAGAACAAGGGGTCACAGTCTAAGGATAAGGGGGAATTCCTATAGGACCGAGATGAGGAAAACATTCTTTACACAGAGAGTGGTGAGTCTCTGGAATTCTCGGCCACAGAAGGTTGTTGAGGCCAGTTCATTGGCTATATTCAAGAGGGAGTTGGATGTGGCTCTTGTGGCTAAAGGATCAGGGGGTATGGAGAGAAGGCAGGTACGGGATACTGAGTTGGATGATCAGCCATGATCATGTTGAATGGCGGTGCAGGCTCGAAGGGCCGAATGGCCTACTCCTGCACCTATGTTTCTATGTTTCTAAAACCACTCTACGCTAGATGCCGAGTCAACCTTTGGATGGTGCAGGCCACCGAGCCATTTTCTGTTAAGCAGAGCCCTTGCTTGTTTGGATCTCTAAGGCATACAATGATAGAGACTCTAGCTTTTATAATATTCATAACCAACAGACAGTTTTTATAATGCACAAGAATCTGTGTTTTATGTTTCCAAACTAGCCTGATAACAGAAACCAGGCTAGTGAGATTTTAGTAAGCAAAATACATCATCAGACCAAGCAAATAAAGATCTACCATTTGTGGTTCCCTACACAAAGAGCAAGGGAAATACATACTGTGTTAATTCATCTAAAGTGAATATAAAGCTGGTTTAAATCCTAAAGCTCAATATTGAACAGTAGCAGAAGTAAATATATCAAATGAAAAAATAATTTGATGATTGGTTGGGAGAAGAATGCTATATGGATTATAGCGGAGACAAGATGTGTTTATATGTAACGTGAAAGTTAGGAAAATATTAAGCATAATAAGCAAAAAAACAGATCATCTTGGAAATAAACTTCCAGTGAAAGCCACATCCATAACAGCTGTATATATAACAGTGACATTCATAATTTAACTTACTCTGTTTGGAGGATTTGATTGTTAGCTCCTTCGTCTCTTTCATTGAAATTTTCTTTCCTGCTATTTCATCATAGATAGCTGACAGATATTCTTCAGGTAGATCTTTGCTGTCATTAATTCCTCTATTCATCTTAATATATTGTTCTTTTGTCATTTTATTCTTTACCTTTTTCAAAACAATGAACAGAAAATAAATAAAATTATGTCTAAGCACTCGATAAAGCTGCTTATCACATGAGATTAAATTTCTGAATAAGGTGCCTCAGTTGTTTGAAGTCTAGGCACCACTCTTGATAGATCAATTGCGTGGTGTTGAGCCATGAAAGATCCTTGGCTTGAGTTCTACCTAATTCTTGTACCAACTATTTTCTTAAATCGATCGGACAGATGCATGCAGCAACAAGAGAAATGTTCAGGAATAGGTTGAGTAGGAGGAAAGAACTGCAGATGCTGGTTTAAATCGATGACAGACACAAAATGCTGGAGTAAGTTAGCAGGTTAGGCAGCATCTCCGGAGAGAAGGAATGGGTGATGTTTCGGGTCGAGACCCTTTTTCAGTCTGAAGAGGGGTCTCGACCCGAAACCTCACCCATTCCTTCTCAAGGGTGATTTGGCTAAGGCACCTAAACAGCTGTAAATTAATGTGGAATAATTTTGGTGCATTAATCTGTGTTGTTGGAAGAGCAGCATAATAAATTAAAGGAAAGCAACTGAAAATAGTATCACAATAGTGCCAAATATTCTCAATAGTGCATTATTTATGGTGTCATGCTCAACTGCAAAGAATTAAATATGATATACTTCAATATTATCACAACATTATTTTCTTAACACCCAAGCAATAACCAATGATCCTCAACAAGAGTGCCACCACCTCCACTTGACATATAACGTCTTTAACTTTCAGTATCCCTAAATGGTTACTATTGAACAGACACACTTTTGATTCCATTTAAAAGATATATTAATTATAATTTTGGATAAATTTAGCAGGATCTATATTTTGGATTGTTTTAATTTACGAATTAAATTAAAACAGTGGGGGGGGGATAGACAAATTGGGAGTATAAAGATGGAGTTAATGGGGAAGTGAGTACAGGAAAAGTTACAAAAGATTCCCAAATTCATTGGATGGAAAGTCCGAGAAGGGATGAGAGAAGAAGGTCAGGGCCAATTGTGAGCGGTGTGAGTGGGGAGGTGAATACCGAAGTCAAAGTGCTGAATATGAATGCGCGAAGAATAAGAAATAAAGTGGACGAGTTTGAGGCTCAGTTAGAAATGGGCAAGTATGATTCAATTTCAATCAATCAGTTTTATTCGTCACTTGCACATATAGTGCAAGTGAAATGAATTTGCCAGCAGCGGTACAATGAAAAAAGAACACTCAAAAACACAATAAAAATTTAACACAAACATCCACCACAGCATTCATCACTGTGGTGGAAGGCACAAAATTTGGCCAGTCCTCCTCCATTTAACCCCGTGGTTGGGACCTCAACCCTCCGCAGTCGCCGCTGCCAGCGTCCAGATGTGTAGACAAGGTAAAGTCCAGGTAAGTCCTGAATCGTTGCCTCCCCACCGGAGACTTCAAGTTGGTGTAGGCCGCTGGCCGGCAGTCAAGTCCCCGTCACGCCGCAGCCAGAAGCACCGCAGACCGCAGGGCCGGCGGTCGGAGCTCCTCTCCAATGGCCCCGGCGAGGGACCCCGCTTCTGATGGAAGTCCCCGCCGCGCCCGCGGTAGAAGTAGGCGGCGCGCCGGCGGTCGGAGCTCTTCTCCTCCCGGGTCCTCAACGAGGGACCCCAGGCAGCGGACGCTGTGCCACCTGGAGCTCTGCATACTGCAGCTTCAGGATGTCGCGGGCCAGCGAACGGAGCGCTCCCCTCCGGCGAGGGCTCATCCGCTCCGCGACGAGAGTTCACGCTGCGTCCGCCGCTGAAGCCCCGGGCACGTCTCCGGGGAAGGCCGCACCGATCCTCGATGTTAGGCCACGGGGGAGGCGACATGTAAAAAGTCGCCTCTCCGTGGAGGAGGCGACTGAAGCGGTTTGCCCCTTACCCCCCCCCCCCACAAGGCACACAGAGAGACACCAAAAACACACATCAGGACACACTAAAAAAATTTAAAAAGTAGAAAAAAACTACACGCTGCTAGCAGAGCTGCCGGCTTGCAGCGCCCCCACCGACCGATGTTGTGGGAACTACAGAGACATGGCTGCAAGAGGGTCAGGGCTGGGAACTGAATATTCAAGGGTATACGTCTTGTTGAAAAGACAGACAAGTGGCAGGGGAGGGAAGGGTAGCTCTGTTCATGAGGAATGACATTCAGTCCCTTGCAAGGGGTGACATTGAAACAGGAAATGTGGATTCAGTATGGATAGAATTAAGGAATTGTAAGGGTAAAAATACTCTAATGGGACTTATCTACAGTAGCCTGGATATAGGGTGCAAGTTGAATCAAGAGTTAAAATCGGCATGTCATAAAGGTAATGCTACCGTTGTTATGGGAGGTTTGAACATGCAGACTGGGAAATTCAGGTTGGTACTGGACCCCAAGAAAGGGAGTTTGCGGAGTGCCTCCGTGATGGATTCTTAGAGCAGCTTGTATTGGAGCCTACCAGGGAGAATTCAATTCTGGATTTCGTGTTGTGTAATGAACCGGATTTGATAAAGGGAACGAGGTTAAAGAGCCATAATGGGGTAGTGACCATAATGTGATAAGCTTTAAACTACAATTTGAGAGGGAGAAGGGTAAATCAGAGGTGTCAGTGTTACAGTTGAACAAAAGTGACTATGGAGCCATGAGGGAGGAGCTGGCTAAATTCGACTGGAAAGATACCCTAGCAGGGATGACAGTGGAACAACAATGGCAGGTATTTCTGAGAATAATACAGAAGGTGCAGGATCAGTTCATTCCAAAGAGGAAGAAAGATTCCAAGGGGAGTAAGGGGCGACCGTGGCTGACAAGGGAAGTCAGGGACAGTATAAAAATAAAAGAGAAGTACAAGGTAGCAAAGATGGACAGGAAGCAAGAGGATTGGGTAATGTTTAAAGAGCAACAGAAGATAATTAAAAATGCAATACGGGGAGAAGAGAGGAGGTATGAAAGTAAGCTAGCCAAGAATATAAAGGAGAATAGTAAAAGCTTCTTTAGGTATGTGAAGAGGAAAAAAAAGTTAAGACCAAATTTGGACCCTTGAAGACTGAAAAAGGTGAATTTATTATGGGGAACAAGGAAAGGGCAGATGAGTTGAACAAGTACTTCACTAAGGAGGACACAAACAATCTTCCTGATGTACAATGGCGAGGATCTGGGATGACGGAGGAACTGAAGGAAATCCACATTAGGCAGGAAATGATGTTGGGTGGACTGATGGGACTGAAGGCAGATAAATCCCCAGGGCGTGATGGTCTGCATCCCAGGGTACTTAAGGAAGTGGCTCTAGAAATTGCGGACACATCGGTGATCATTTTCTAATGTTCTATAGATTCAGGATCAGTTCCTGTGGATTGGAGGGTAGCTAATGTTATCCCACTTTTTAAGAAGGCGGTAGAGAGAAAACAGGGAATTATAGACCAGTTAGCCTGACATCAGTGGTGGGGAAGATGCTGGAGTCAATCATAAAAGATGAAATAGCCGCACATTTGGATAGCAGCAACAAGATCGGACCGAGTCAGCATGGATCTTGAAGGGGAAATTATGCTTGACTAATCTTCTGGAATTTTTTGAGGATGTAACTAGGAAAATGGACAAGGGAGAGCCAGTGGATGTAGTGTACCTGGAATTTCAGAAAGCATTTGATAAGGTCCCACATAGGAGATTAGTGGGCAAATTCAGGGCACATGGTATTGGGGGTAGAGTGCTGATATGGATTTAAAAAGTGGTTGGCAGACAGGAAGCAAAGAGTAGGGATTAACGGGTCCCTTTCAGAATGGCAGGCAGTGACTAGTGGGTTACCGCGAGGCTCGGTGCTGAGACCGCAGCTATTTACAAAATACATCAATGATTTAGATGAAGTGATTCAAAGTAACATTAGAAAATTTGCAGATGATACAAAGCTGGGTGGCAGTGTGAACTGTGAGCAGGACACTATGAGAATGCAGGGTGACTTGGACAGGTTGGGTGAGTGGGCAGATGCAGTTTAATGTGGATAAATGTGAGGTTATCCACTTTGGTAGCAAAAACAAGAAGGCAGGTTATTATCTAAATGGTGTCAAGTTGGGAAAAGGGGAAGTACAACGGGGTCTGGGGGCCCTTGTTCATCAGTCTATGAAAGTAAGCATGCAGGTACAGCAGGCAGTGACGAAAGCGAATGGCATGTTGGCCTTCACAACAAGAGGAGTTGAGTATAGGAGCAAAGAGGTCCTTCTGCAGTTGGACAGGACCCTAGTGAGACCACACCTGGAGTATTGTGTGCAGTTTTGGTCCCCTTATTTGAAGAAGGACGTTCTTTCTATTGAGGGAGTGCTGCATAGATGTACAAGGTTAATTCCCGGGATGGCGGGACTGTTACAGTGGCTTGCAAAAGTTTTCATACCCCTTGAACTTTTCCACATTTTGTCACGTTACAACCACAAACGTAAATGTATTTTATTGGGATTTTATGTGATAGACCAACACAAAGTGGCGCATAATTATGAAGTGGAAGGAAAATGATACATGGTTTTCAAATTCTTTATCAAATAAAAAACTGAAAAGTGTGGTGTGCAAAAGTATTCAGCCCCCTTTACTCTGATACCCCTAAATAAAATCCAGTGCAACCAATTGCCTTCAGAAGTCACCTAATTAGTAAATAGAGCCCACTTGTGTGTAATCTAATATCAGTATAAATACAGCTGTTCTGTGAAGGCCTCAGAGGTTTGTTAGAGAACATTAGTGAACAAACAGCATCATGAAGCACAAGGAACACACCAGACAGGTCAGGGGTAAAGTTCTGGAGAAGTTTAAAGCAGGGTTAGGTTATAAAAAAAATCCCAAGCTTTGAACATCTCACGGAGCACTGTTCATCATCCAGCGAACATGTGGAGGAAGGTGGACAAGAATTGAAGTTTTTGGCCTAAATGCAAAACTCTATGTGTGGCGGAAAACTAACACTGCACATCACCCTGAACACACCATCCCCACTGTGAAAGATGGTGGTGGCAGCATCATGCTGTGGGGATGCTTTTCTTCAGCAGGGACAGGGAAGCTGGTCAGAGTTGATGGGAAGATGGATGGAGCCAAATACAGGGCAATCTTGGAAGAAAACCTGTTAGAGTCTGCAAAAGACTTGAGACTGGGGCGGAGGTTCACCTTCCAGCAGGACAATGACCCTAAACAAACAGCCAGAGCTACAATGGAATGGTTTAGATCAAAGCATATTCATGTGTTAGAATGGCCCAGTCAAAGTCCAGACCTAAATCCAATTGAGAATCTCTGGCAAGACTTGAAAATTGCTGTTCACAGACGCTCTCCATCCAATCTGACTGAGCTTGAGCTATTTTGCAAAGAAGAATGGGCAAACATTTCAGTCTCTAGATGTGCAAAGCTGGTAGAGACATACCCCAAAAGATTTGCAGCTCTAATTGCAGCGAAAGGTGGTTCTACAAAGTATTGACTCAGGGGGGCAGAATACTTTTGCACGCCACACTTTTCAGTTTTTTATTTGTAATACAATTTGGTAACCATGTATAATTTTCCTTCCACTTCACAATTATGCACCACTTTGTGTCATGCACCACTCTTCACTCCTAAGGGTCTCAAACCCGATCCGAAGAAGGCTACTGCCATCACAGAAATGCCTGCCCCCACAGACGTGAAAGGCCTGCAGCGTTTTCTGAAGTAAACTATCTCGGCAAGTTCATACCGAACCTCAGCAAACTAAGCTCCACACTGCGGGAGCTGACAAAAAAGGACACAGCATGGTCATGGTTCCAGCAACATCAGATTGCTTTCGATATCTTAAAGTCCAAATTGACCAGCGCACTGTCTCTAATGTTTTTCGACCTAAAACGTCCGGTGACGATCACCTGCGATGCTTCGAAATTCAGGCTCGGCGCAGCCTGCTTGCAACCATCTGCCGAGGGCACTCTACTACCTGTCTCGTATGCCTCTCGCACCATGACCGACACGGAGCAGCTCTACGCGCAAATAGAAAAGGAACTGTTGGCCATCGTTTTTGCTTGCTCCAAATTCCACGACTTCATCGTTGGCAACATCTTCACGGTCGAGACGGACCACCAACCACTGGTGACAATCCTGAACAAGCCCATCCACGCCGCGCCAGCTCGTTTGCAGCGTATGATGATGCAGCTGCAGCGGTACGATTTCTCTATTACCAACACTAAGGGTAAGGACATGCACGTCGTGGACACTCTCTCCGTGCACCTCGGGCATCTTGCGAACAACATCCCTATGAACAGGAAAATTTCACGGTTCTCGGTGTCGACTTCGTCTCCAGCAAGCAACTGCGCACCTTGGCCGCGCACACCGCCACAGACGATACGCTTCAAATCCTCTCCTCCATCATCAAAACAGGCTGGCCAGGTCCAACACGCCCACAGAGATGCAGCCTTTCTTCCTGGTTCGATGAGGGATTTCATGAAGACCCCGCCAGCAACATTCTTCAAAGCAACGGTGTGGAATCACAGATAACAACAATGACTGAAGATAGTAAGATTTAAGAGACTCTAATATACCAGTTGACCTTATGATAGAGGGTTGGGAGCGGAGGGCACAAAATCCCTCATCGTAACTCCTCATAAAATAAGGATCATACTTCAAACTGGTAAGTTCTCGTTTAATCTTACTAATTTACTTCGGAGTCAAGTGAGTGACTTCGTGAAGATTTCAAAGCTCTGTGATTCCATGCCCTGGACCACGTCCATGCTCACACACTGCCGTAATTACTGATGGAGGAAGTATGTTAACATATTTCAGACTTGAACAAGCTGAAAAATAATAACGTATTTGTTAATACAAACAATAAACCCCTGAACTCGGGGACAAACGTTTAGGGAGCAGCACTTAAAACTGACTCCGCAAACGTTGTGGGAGCGGCCACATGTTTGTTATAAAAATGCTGAAATGTAGTTTCACTGGGCCAGCCCGCTGTTACAAGGACATGATCGATGGGTACCTCCAAGGTCCTCGCCGCTGATGTGGATGCAGCCCTGGTAGAATGAGATTTAATAATGTTAATGTCCATACCTGCTGCACCGAATACCACCCTGAGCCACCTGGAGATAGTCTGCACCATCACCCTGTGATGTGGGTTTTTATGGCTGATAAACAGACCCGTCTCCATATTCCTGATGGTGTGTGTGACATTGATACAATGTCGGAGATAGGTGGCTAGACAGAGTCTTACATCAACGGGGTATGCTAGGAATTCCAATTTCAGTCCTGTAATTCCAGATCTGTGTTGTTTAAGTAACTCATCTATAAATAAGTCACTTTATTGGAGGTCGAGACCATTCTTATCCAGTTTTAGTTTCTGTAGTGTCTGGACCCGTTGTGCTATGGTCAGTGCCATTAACTTCACCACTTTGAAGGTGAGTTTGTCCAGTGGTAAATCCATCATCGGCGACCAGCTCCTAAGTAGGGTCAACACCACCCCTATATCCCAAGTAATATTATATCGTGGTCGGGGAGGGTTGGAATTGAATATATCCCTCATGAGTTTGGATACCAGCTGGTGAGATCTCACTCCAATGTTGGGATAGGATGACAGTGCTCTCCTGACACTGTTTATGGCACTGTAACTGAGGGCCTCATCATAATGAAGGCCCGTGAGGAATTCCAGCACATTGGAGATCGTAGCAGAGTTGTAGGTGGTCTTGCTCCGTTACAGAAGGCCTCCCATTTCCTTATGTGGGTGAGGTACTGCTTTCTTGTGGACTCTCTGCACGATGCTGTTATGATGTCCATAGTTCTTGATGACAGCCCGAATTCCAGTAGTGGCCTCTTCAGAACGTGCAAGCCAACAGGTTCAGATGACCATGGCACGGATGATTTTCCCCGTTATGGGATTAGTCACCAAATTCGGGCATTGGTAACCTGTGCCCCTGGTTCTTTTATCATGTTGAGGACCACCATGGTTGTGTGGGCCAGTCGGGTATTATCAGTAAACCTGATGCAGAAACGAGTTGAATTTTCTGCAATACCCGACTGATGAGGCAGAATGGGGGAAAAGCATAAAAAAACCATTTCCCCCAATGTAGCGAGAACACGTCCATCGCCACTGTCCCAGGATCTGGTTGCCAAGAGACATATGCTGGTATCTGATGGTTCAACCTGGACGCAAAGAGGTCGATATCTGGTGTTCCATATTTGGCTATAACTTTAGCAAATATTTGGGGGTTGAACATCCACTCGATGTTGTTAATAAATACTCGTGACCTAGTGTCCGCCACTGTATTGAGCTTACCCCGAAGGTACGTAGCTGATATCCAAATACTTCTTTCAATACATCATAGCCAAATTAAATTTGCCAACTCATCACAAGATATTAACTTGATACCACCCATTAAATACGCCACCACAGTGGTATTATCTATTTAAAGACGGACATGCGTATGATGCAGATTAGTGCAGTAAGCCCGCAGCCCGTGACATGTTCCAATAGTTTATATCTTGTGATTGAAGAAGAGTAGACTCGTGCAAATCCTATCTGCCGCCACAACTGGAAGTGGTGTCTGTAGCTCCCCAGCCCTGGACGCTTGCGTCGGTTTGTAACATGACTGATGGGTTTGATATAATGATGGGATTAAAACAATCACAAACATTGCTAATCCACCATTGTAGCTCAATTTTTGCTTGTTTGGCAGCTGCATAGGCCTGTCAAAATGTCCAGCATTCGCTTTTAATGCTGAGATTTTTGCTCTTTGCAAGTTTAGACAGTGACAACGGCCCAAATTGTGCAGCTGGAATGTTGCTACAAGCTTCCCAATTACCTTAGCAGCATGTCTAATAGTCGGTTTCCTGGCGCAAGCAAGGCTGTTACATGCCTCTATTATGTCTGTTGCTTTGTTCCCTGGGATAGTGACAATCAGAACCCCATGCATCCCAGAATGTACGCAACCTCCCTCCTACTTGTGAGGTTATACATGTAGCACTTCCAAGAGAACCAGACCCCCTTACCTCCATGGTTATCGGCGGAGCTTGATGTTCTGGGCTTTTGTGGGTCGTTGTGTTGCTAGGATGTGGGGTTGGCGCATCTTCCACGCTGGTCGCTGTGGGCCCTGTCCTAAAAAAGGCTTTTGTTGATAGGGTGCGACCGGTGGATAGGTTCTGGTTGCCCTGTCGGGTTGAACCCAAGGCCTGCTAGATGTAGCGTAAGGATGCTGTCTGCGATACGCCAGTGGCCTGCTCGAGGATGGTGGTTTCATCAACCCGAGCACTTTTGCCTCCTCATCCAGGTCTTTTACCTGTTTTGGCAGGTCTTCACCGAACAGCTGTCTCGGTGGCGGCGTAGGAGAGGCTTTGCACAAACCCGCGAATTTTGGGTTGAGAGTTGGGCGGATGGAGTTCTTGCGAAAGCAGTTTATTTCATATTGTGTATTGCACAGCAACGCTAGTGCATCCTGCTGCTCCTCCGTCATGTCCGTCCCGTCTATGGACCTGGCAAAGGCAGTAATGCCTGAGGTCAACAATTTCAGGATTTTCTGTATTTTTAAATTCCTGGGCCCTGATCCCGGGACTGATGTTACTCCAGATGGGTGTTTTGACGGTCAGGACATTGAGCGACACACAATTACCCGGAGCTATGTACTTGTTTGTAGCCTCCGTGAGCACCTGTTCCTGCAGCTGGTGTGTGGTTAAGTAATTGATGCTGGCTGCTAGTTTGGGCTGAAGAGGTTGCCCTGATTGCTGGTTGGGCGAATTTTGACACTGCTTCCAGTAGTTCCTCTTCAGACATCTCTGGCAACATCGGTTCTTGCGCCAACCCCTCTTCAAAGTCAGCTAACGGCTGACTTCTGGCACTCCTTATTGATGAGGGAGAGATATTTGGTGGTTCTGCTGTGTGTCTCCTAGGTCCTAGGGACACACGCTCTTGATGGAGAAGGTCCCGTTCGAGCATTCGCTCCATACGAGCCATGTGATCGCCGCCGCTATCTGCGGACGGCAAGTCGACTTCCCCAAGTTCTGATGAACAACTGGGGCTTCTACCATCGGTCTGCACCTCGTCGAGGTGATGTCTCAGGAACCTAGGTAGGTAGTCGCTGCCTGCCGCTCCTGCGGGGCTCACGACGCCCGCGCGGATTTGCCGCTTGTCCGCGGTCTTCCGGACTGAAGCGGTGGAGTTTTGGTGCCAGCCGCTCCTGCTGGTGTATCCACCTGTCTGGTACGACCCCAGCGGTGATGAGTCGGTGCCAGCCGCCTCAGCGTGGCTTCCCCGACTGTGCCGGTGGTGAGACGGTGCCGGCCGCTGCAGCGGGGCTACTCGACTTTGGTGCGGTTTTTTCCCCTGGTCCGCCCTCTGGTGACTTGTACCGTTGAAGTAGGCACAGGTTTACGCACCTTTTTACTGCTGGTCCGGTGCTGTTCGGGTGAAAACGGTAGAGAGTCATGGTCTTGCCTACCCTGCTCCCGCGCGGGCCTCCTACCAATATGCAGCTCCCTGGCCTGCTGTGGTGGAGAGTCGGGTCCTGCCGACTGAACGGGGCTCCCCGACTTCCGCGCTCTTTTCCCGGCCCGCGGTGCGGGTGCTGCCGGAGTAGTGGGCGGCTCCGGGGATTGCGGCCGCTGACTCCTGTCTGAAGTCCCGCGGTCCTTGGAGGCGTGCTTCGATGCCTTCATTCTCGTCTTCCTGTCCATCGTTTCTGTAAGCAAATAAGTCTGCTACAGAAACTAACCAACTCAAGGTTAGTATAACTTACCCGAGGGCCTTTTTGAAGCTGCCGGTGGAGGAGCATACTCCCCCCCCCCACCAGCTGCCATGGTGACCAGACTCTCATGCGGGAATATAGACTGCCGCTAACGGCAAGTCTCCACTTCCAGGCGTTGTGCCTACGTTTGAGTCGGGGCCCCGGCTCTGTCTTCGCTACCTCTACCGGGTAGCGTTGCCGTCAGTCCGCGGTATTCCTGCGGCCTGCTCCTGCTCCGCCTTCGCTACCCGCGAATGGCAGTCTCCGAGCCTGGACCCTCGACTTGCCCGACATCCAGGTAGCGTTGCCGTCAGTCCGCGGTGATCCTGTGGGCTGTGGTGTTGAGTCGGGCTGCCACTCTGCCGTCGCTACCTGCGAACAGCGAGTCTGTGAGCCCGGACCCTCCTGGGTCAACGGGTTTGCCCGACTCTGGTGTGTTTCTGCCGCAATAAGACCGCCGTCCGCAGTCAGTCTCTCGAGGCGGCCCGTTGGTGGGGTACTCTGTCGCACAGAGTCCCTGAAAGAAAAACCCGACCTGAGGTTTGTTCACCTTACCTGCAGGTCTGTTCCGGTGGAGGAGCGACCCTCCTCCCTGCCTGTCGCTTCGCATGCAATCGACGATATGTCATGCATGCGTGCTGGCGGGGTCTTCACGAAGTCACTCACGTGACTCCGAAGTAAAATACATTTACGTTTGTGGTTGTAACGTGGCAAAATGTGGAAAAGTTCAAGGGGTATGAAAACTTTTGCAAGCCACTGCATATGCTGAGAGAATGGTGCGGCTGGGCTTGTATACTCTGGAGTTTAGAAGGATGAGAGGGTATCTTATTGAAAAATATAAGATAATTAAGGGTTTGGACACGGTAGAGGCAGGAAACATGTTCCCAATGTTGGAGGACTCCAGAAGCAGGGGCCACAGTTTAAGAATAAGGGGTAAGCCATTTAGAAAGGAAATGAGGAAACACTTTTTCACACAGAGAGTTGTGAGTCTGTGGAATTCTCTCCTCAGAAGGCGGTGGAGGCAGGTTCTCTGGATACTTTCAAGAGAGAGCTAGATAGGGCTCTTAAAGATAGTGGACTCGGGGGATATGGGGAGAAGGCAGGAACGGGGTACTGATTGCGGATGATCAGCCATGACCACATTGAATGGCTGTGCTGGCTCGAAGGGCCGAATGGTCTACCCCTGCACCTTTTGTCTATTTTCTATTGTCCATTGAATCTCAAATCTGGTAATGGAGGAGATTCACTCATTATTTTTAATTTAATTTTTACTTCAAGTACTTCACAATAAATTGTATCAAACACCTCTAGTAACAAATAGAAACAAGGAACTACAGCTACTGGTTTACACAAAAGGCTACCAAGTGCATGGAATTACTCAGCGGGTCAGGCATCACCTCAGGAGAACATGGATGGGTGGAGTTTTGGGTCGGCACCCTTCCTCAGACACAGGGTCTGAAGAAGGGTCCTGACCCAAAACATCACCTATTTATGTTCTCCAGTGACGCTGCCTGACCCGCTGAGCTCCTAGCACTTTCTGTACCTCTGGCAAAAATACAGGATTAAAAACCACAGCATAAAATTCATAAAAGTATTAAAAAAATCCAAAATATTTGCATTGTACATTCCACTGCCTGCAAAATAATGCACTGCATATATCTACTAAAAATAGCTTAATATACCAACTTTTTTAATAATTTCAAATATATCTTATTTTTGTATTACCTGAGAACTATGAAGATCTGTTGTCAGCATGATGATAGAATATGCCAGGACATATGCTGTGTCTGCACTTGCAAAGAGTATTTGTCTGAAAAAACAAAGATTTAGTCTTTACCGAGATTTTACGACTTCAAGTGCTCAATGTGACTACCATTTTTATTTGTTAGATGAAAAACAGATTAGTTTGCTCATACTTGAGTTGTAATTTACCCTTGATTGCACTCCAGATATCTGGCTGCAAATTTTTCCATTAATCGGTCAATTTTCTGAGCTTCTCCAGGCAGACGGAAACCCTCCAGAAACATACGGAGAGCTGACACAAAGTCTTTTGATGAGAAGTCCAACTGATCCACATATGCGTACATGACTTCTTTATTAAATTTGTCATTATCTCCTACAAATTCACCCACTTGTGTCTGAATAAAAAAAAGAAGAAAAAAATCTGTAGGGAAGTTCACATCAGCAATAAAATTATTTTAGTGCTTTACAATTATAGATTTTTATTGGAATGTAGTATTTTCTTAATAAATTTTATTCTTTACACCCCACAACAATTTGCAAGAGATAGGATAGTTAAATATTATTAGTCAAAGTTCACATTTCATCCTAGAATTATGTGTTCCTTTAAAATTGTTATTGGGATTGGGCATTTCTGAGAAGCTTCATGTTTTTGCCCAATTATACAAATGAATGTGGTTACACCACTTCATAGAAACATAGAAAATAGGTGCCAGAGTGGGCCATTCGGCCCTTCGAGCCTGCACCGCCATTCAATATGATCATGGCTGATCATCCAACTCAGTATCCCTTACCTGCCTTCTCTCCATACCCTCTGATCCCTTTAGCCACAAGGGCCACATCTAACTCCCTCTTAAATATAGCCAACGAACTGGCCTCAACTACCTTCTGTGGCAGAGAATTCCAGAGATTCACCACTCTTTGTGTGAAAAATGTTTTTCTCATCTCGGTCCTAAAAGATTTCCCCCTTATCCTTAAACTGTGACCCCTTGTCCTGGACTTTCCCAACAGCGGGAACAATCTTCCTGCATCTATCCTGTCCAACCCCTTAAGGTTTTTTAAGTTTCTATAAGATCCCCCCTCAATCTTCTAAATTCTAGCGAGTACAAGCCGAGTCTATCCAGTCTTTCTTCATATGAAAGTCCTGACATCCCAGGAATCAGTCTGGTGAACCTTCTCTGTACTCCCTGTATCGCAAGAATGTCTTTCCTCAGATTTGGAGGCCAAAACTATATGCAATACTGGTCTCACCAAGACCCTGTACAACTGCAGTAGAACCTCCCTACTCCTATACTCAAATCCTTTTGATATGAATGCTAACATACTATTCGCTTTCTTCACTGCCTGCTGCACCCGCATGACTACTTTCAATGACTGGTGTACCATGACACCCAGGTCTCGTTGCATCTCCCCTTTTCCTAATCGGCCATCATTCAAATAATAGCCTACTTTCCTGTTTTTGCCACCAAAGTGGATAACCTCACATTTATCCACATTATACTGCATCTGCCATGCATTTGCCCACTTACCCAGCCTATCCAAGTCACCTTGCAGCCTCCTAGCATCCTCCTCACAGCTAACACTGCCCCCCAGCTTTGTGTCATCCGCAAACTTCGAGATGTTGCATTCAATTCCCTCATCCAAATCATTAATATATATTGTAAATAGCTGGGGTCCCAGCACTGAGCCTTGCTGCACCCCACTAGTCACTGCCTGCCATCCTGAAAAGGACCCGTTCATTCCTACTCTTTGCTTCCTGTCTGCCAGCCGGTCCTCTATCCACATCAATACTGAACCGGCAATACCGTGTGCTTTAAGTTTGTATACTAATCTCTTGTGTGGGACCTTGTCGAAAGAACTTCTGAAAGTCCAGATATAACACATCCACTGCTTCCCCCTTATCCACTCCACTGGTTACATCCTCAAAAAATTCAATAAGATTGGTCAGACATGATTTACCTTTCGTAAATCCATGCTGACTTTGTCCAATGATTCCACCACTTCCCAAATGTGCTGCTATCCCATCTTTAATAACTGACTCTAGCAGTTTCCCCACTACCGATGTTAGACTAACTGGTCTGTAATTCCCCGTTTTCTCTCTCCCTTCCCTTTTAAAAAGTGGGGTTACATTAGCTACCCTCCAATCATCAGGAACTACTCCAGAATCTAAAGAGTTTTGAAAAATTATCACTAAGACATCCTCTATTTCTGGGGCTACTTCCTTAAGTACCCTGGGATGCAGCCTATCTGGCCCTGGGCATTTATCGGCCTTTAATCCATTCAATTTACCTAACACCACTTTCCGGCTAACCTGGATTTCACTCAGTTCCTCCATCTCATTTGACCCGCGATCCGCTGCTATTTCCGGTAGATTATTTATGTCTTCCTTAGTGAAGACAGAACCAAAGTAGTTATTCAATTGGTCTTCCATGTCCTTGTTCCCCATGATCAATTCACCTGTTTCTGACTGCAAGGGACCTACATTTGTTTTAACTAATTTTTTTCTCTTCACATATCGATAAAAACTTTTGCAGTCAGTTTTTATGTTCCCTGCCAGTTTTCTTTCATAATCCATTTTCCCTTTCCTAATTAAGCCCTTTGTCCTCCTCTATTGGACTCTGAATTTCTCCCAGTCCTCTGGTAGGCTGCTTTCTCAGGCAGTTAAGAGTCAATTGATGTGTAAGTAAGGTGACAGATAAGTTAAATTGAACAAGGATAAAATGCTTTCATACCTTTAGTGAAACTGACGTGCATTTTAGAACAAATCACCACGTTTAATATTTATTTTTACTAATATTGGCTTCTCTAAAAATTACATCATCTTATGTATTCAACAGCCAAATATATAATCTTAAAATGATGTACCATAGATTAAAGAACATTTGCAAATGTGCTTTGAAAAAGTTATCCAACATGCCCTTTATTGCCACGTTTCAAATGTGTTAACGACACCATTACACAGACTTTCAAAGTCTAATGCACCACTCTCATCAACCCTCTTCTTATTTCCAAGGATCCAATTGTTAAATTCATTGTTCATTTGTTTAAAACAAATGGGAGAAAAACATAAGTAGTTATCTGGTTTAGCGGCACTATTCCAATATCCAAAATTGAGTTGCATGCTATTTCAACTCCCCCTCCCATTCTCACATTGACTTATCAGTACTCAGCATTCTTCATTGCCGGGATGAGGCCATACACAAGCTAGAAGGACAGCATCTCATATTCCACCTGTGGGATCTACAAACCCAATTATATGAACACTGATTTTTTTTCTAACTTCAGGTAAACTGTCACCCAGTTTAATTCTCCCCCCTGACTTGGTTCCACCTGCTCATCATTCTTCCCTTGTTTGGTTCCAATTATTACCTTTATTTACCAGATTCCAGAATCTACTGCCTGTTGCATTTCCACATCACCTTACAGCCCGTCACAACCAACACCTTGCCCTCCCCACATGGCTTGGTTTGCTCCCTTATCTGTCTCTAACTTTCACCCACAAGGCACTGTCGCTCAACTCAACACCTCCCTTACCTCCACCCGAGTCCACCATCTCCCTTCTCATCTAGTTTCACCTGCCAGCTCCTTCCACACTCCTCCCCTCTTATACTGGCTATTTTCTCTTATACTCTTAATGTGGGATCCCAACCCAAAATGTCAATCATCTCTTTGTCTCCATAGATGCCTGACCCACTTAGTTCCTTCACCAGTTGGCTTTGCCCTGGATAAATAACTATGAATAAATAATTCTGGATAAACAATGAGGGCGGAACAGTGGCACAACAGTGGAGTTGCTGCCTTACAGAGCCAGAGACACAGGTTCAATCCTGAGTGCGGGTGCTGTCTGTATGGAGTTTGTGTGTTCACCCTTTGACCTCATGGGGTTTCTCTGGATGCTCCGATTTCCTCCCACATACCAAAGATGTGTAGGTTTGTAAGCTGATCAGCTTTTGTAAATTGTCCCTGGTGAGTAGTGTAGAACTAGTGTACAGATGATTGCTGGTCATGTGGACTCAGAAGGGCCGAAGGGCCTGTTTCCATGCTGTATCTATAAACTAAACTGTAACGGAAAATCCGAATACCAATAAGCAGGGTGCGACTGATTAAAAAGCCATTTCAATGATCCAGGTTAGGAAAAGTGGACTTCCTCCCATGATGTATCATTCTATGATTCTATCCCATTTTATTTAATTTCCATGCATATTGTTAGTCTTGACTACAAAATAGGATCCTTTATTCTCAAACCTTTGACGTCGCAATAGACAATAGACAATAGGTGCAAGAGTAGGCCATTTGGCCCTTCAAGCCAGCACCGCCATTCAATGTGATCATGGCTGATCATCCACAATCAGTACCCCATTCCTGCCTTCTCCCCATATTCCCTGATTCCACTATTTTTAAGAGCCCTATCTAGCTCTCTCTTGAAAGCATCCAGAGAAGCTGCCTCCACCGCTCTCTGAGGCAGAGAATTCCACAGACTCACCACTCTCTGTGAGAAAAAGTGTTTCCTCGTCTCAGTTATAAATGGCTCACTCCTTATTCTTAAACTGTGGCCCCTGGTTCTGGACTCTCCCAACATCAGGAACATGCTTCCTGCCTCTAGTGTGTTCAAGCCCTTAACAATCTTATACGTTTCAATGAGATCCCTTCTCATCCTTCTAAACTCCAGAGTGTGCAAGCCCAGCTGCTCCATTCTCTCAGCATCTGACAGTCCCGCCATCCCGGGAATTAACCTTGTAAACCTACGCTGCACTCCCTCAATAGCAAGAATGTCCTTCCTTAAATTAGGGAACCAAAACTGCACACAATACTCCACAAAAAACGTTCTTACTGTCATAAAATTCAAATCATAGATTCTTAAAGAGATATCCTGAACCTTTGGAAATGTTTATTGCAAGACCAATAAGCATAAGAACTACAAGAGAAAATGTTCTGATGATATGAACATATATTGAATGATTCAAGAATATTTAAATCAAATTTTCCTGTGGAAATTTAAATGCTTACCGTATCCAATCTTTCTTCTTGATGCAGAAATTGGGCAATATCATCAGCTGTAGTACCAAGCATTCCTTGCTCCTGGAGATATTGTATTCCTCTTTTTGGTTTCTTATTAAATCTGAATAAATAAAAAACAACTTTATTAAAACCTAGACCTATATTTGGTTGGTACCATGATTACTAAATATATTTTTATATTTATGAACTGATTAATTTAAAATATTATCAGAATATCACATGAAACACAATGAAGAACTGCATATAGGTATATGATCCCATGTACAAGGAGTGGAACACGCCACATTGTTGCAGAGCTGTACAAGTGAGAGCAGTGCTCACCACACATTTAATAAAAACAAAGTGCAGTCGTAACTCAGCGGGTCAGGCAGCATCTCTGGAGGACATAGATAAGCATCATTTTGGGTCTGGACCCTAGCTCAGATTGTAGCAAGGGACAGAAAACTGAACACGAGGTGGGGGTGGGACAAAGGCTGGCAAGTGACAGGTGGAATGCGGTGAAGGAGGAGGGCAGTTGATTGGTAGGTGGGTGAACAAAGGATAGAGAAGAAAAGGAGACAAGGGGTTGTCGGTTGAGAGGAGGAATAAAGTGTAAATCCAGGGTGGGACACAAGAAAGAGAGTGGGGGAAAATGAGGAGCGGGGGGGGGGGGATCACCTAAAATTTGAGAATTCAATATTTATACTGTTGGGTTGTAAACTACCTAAGCAAAATATGAGGTGCTTTTCCTCCAGTTTGTGTGTGGCCTCCCTCTGGCAATGGAGGAGGGAAGGTTGGGAATGGGAAAGGAGTTAATATAGTTAGAAACCATCGCCTGTTCTGCACTTGGTCTCAATGTAAAGGAAGCTATTTCGAGAGCAACGTATACAGCAGATGAGGTTAAGAGGAGGTTCATGTGAACCTATGTCTCATTTGGAAGGGCTGCTGTAAACTCTGGATGGATGTGACAGAGAAAGTTTAGAAACAGTAGTGGATTTCCTGTGGTTGCAGGGGAAAGTACCTGGGGAGGGTGTAGTTTGGGTGGGAAAGGATTAGTGAAACAAGGAGTTGCAGAAGGACTGGTTTCTACAGAAAGCAAGAAGGGATGGGAGGATGTGACTGGTGCAGGGGCCATGTTAAAGATGGTGGAAAATTAGAGAATTATGTGTTGGTTGTGGAGGCAGGTGGGGGTGTAAGGTAAGGACCAGCGTAACTCTATCCTTGATCTGTCTGCAGGGAGGGGAAGGGAGGAACAGAATTGAAGGATTCAGAGGAGATACAGATGAGAGATCCATCTACAACAGCAGGGGGTGAAACCAAGTCTACAAAAGAAAGAGGACATTTCAGATATCCGAGAATAGAAGGCTTCATCTTGGGAGCAGATTCAGTGGAGACATAGAAGTTGAGAGTAGTGGATAGTGTCCTTGCAAGGAGCAGGATGGGAGATGTTATAGCCAAGATAACTGTGGGAGTCCCCTGTGATAGATACAGAGAGATTGAAAAAGGGGAGAGGAGAGTCAAAGAGAGTCCAAGTGAATCTGAAGGCAGGGTGGAAGTTAAAATTCAAAATAAGGAAAACAACGAGTATTGTATGGGTGCAGGAGGCAGCCCCAATACAGTTGTCGATATAGAGGAGGAAGAGTTAGGGGATGGTGTTATTGTATGTTTGAAACAAGGACTGTTCAACATAACCAACAAAAAGGCAGGCATAGCAGTTCCTGTTTGTGGATTCTAGGAAGGAGATAGAAACAAGCACTGACGCACATCTTGAAAACATTTTAATAAATCTCCAAGAACAACCTGAAGACCACGGAAGCTTTAAAATTATCTGAGACATGAAAGTACCATAAAGAGATGCTAGGGGGAAGAGTAGGATTCAAAGTAGGAGTCACTGCTTTTGCAATTGTCATTTTGAGAGCCAGGTGAAATATTGCAAATATAGGAAGCACACAGGATATGGCTGGAACATCTGGTTGCAATGATATTGCCCACGACTGAGCCCAGCACCTGTGGCATTAGAGCTATCTCCAGCTTGGCAGCAGTTGCTATTCCCATTACTTTGAAGTCTGCTTCTGTCCAGCCCACATGACAACTAGTCTATCAAAAGCTGTCAACAATTCCCAGGATCACCAACTAATGCAAAGGAGCGGCTTGTAGCATCATCAGGCAGCAGTACACGGGGATCTCAAGAATGTTTTGGTGGTAGTGAATGAAGGCCAGAAGCAGTACTCGACTTCCATTATGGTCATCTCCGTCATCCCCAAGGCACAACTGATGCTGGACCAAAGGACCGACTCAATGCCGTGGCCAAGCCCCTTGGGGCTGATGGAATCTGTGATCAGAGACCTGACTGAGTCTGAAACCGAGGACAAGATACACCATTTTGTGCCCAGTTCAGTCTTTTAGTCGGGATTCAGATCCCATTCCATAGCCAATTCCAGGATATTATATTGGTCATGAAAACATTGGGCCACTTGACTAATGGATACAGGTCTCTAATTGGCATGAGCTGCAATTTCAATGTGTCTTTTTGAAGAGCTGATATATAGTGAGCTGCAAGATTCTTTGAATTCCCAGATATCAGCAGAGAATCTGATACCCTAAAGTTTCTCAGTGAACTTTAGACATGTAATAACAGGATACAAAAAAAAAAATATCATATGTTCCCAATAAATCTTTCATTTGGACAGGCAATGTACAAGATGACGATGAAATCACTTTTGCAACTCACATTACCCTCCATAATGTTTGGGACAAAGACCCATCATTTATTTATTTGCCTCTGTACTCCACAATTTGATTTTTGTAATAGAAACAAATCACATGTGGTTAAAGTGCACATTGTCAGATTTTAATAAAGGCCATTTTTATACATTTTGGTTTCACCATGTAAAAATTACAGCAGTGTTTATACATAGTCCCCCCATTTCAGGGCACCATAATGTTTGAGACACAGCAATATCATGTAAATTAAAGTGGTCATGTTTAGTATTTTGTTGCATATCCTTTGCATGCAATGAATACTTGAAGGCTGAGATTCATGGGCATCACCAGTTGCTGAGTGTCTTCTCTGGTGATGCTCTGCCAGGCCTGTATTGCAGCCATCTTTAGCTTATGCTTGTTTTGGGGGCTAGTCCCCTTCAGTTTTCTCTTCAGACATCTAATTATCTAAATGGTGGCCGATTAGGAAAAGGGGAGATGCAGCGCGACCTGGGTGTCATGGTACACCAGTCATTGAAAGTAGGCATGCAGGTGCAGCAGGCAGTGAAGAAAGTGAATGGTATGTTAGCTTTCATAGCAAAAGGATTTGAGTATAGGAGCAGGGAGGTTCTACTTCAGTTGTATAGGGTCTTGGTGAGACCACACCTGGAGTATTGCGTACAGTTCTGGTCTCCAAATCTGAGGAAGGACATTATTGCCATAGAGGGAGTGCAGAGAAGGTTCACCAGATTGATTCCTGGGATGTCAGGACTGTCTTATGAACAAAGACTGGATAGACTCGGTTTATACTCTCTAGAATTTAAGAGATTGAGAGGGGATCTTATAGAAACTTACAAAATTCTTAAGGGGTTGGACAGGCTAGATGCAGGAAGATTGTTCCCAATGTTGGGGAGGTCCAAGACAAGGGGTCACAGCTTAAGGATAAGGGGGGAATCCTTTAGGACCGAGATGAGAAGGACTTTTTTCACACAGAGAGTGGTGGGTCTCTGGAACTCTCTGCCACAGAGGGTAGTTGAGGCCAGTTCATTGGCTATATTTAAGAGGGAGTTAGATTTTACCCTTGTGGCTAAGGGGATCAGAGGGTATGGAGAGAAGGCAGGTACAGGATACTGAGTTGGATGATCAGCCATGATCATATTGAATGGCGGTGCAGGCTCGAAGGAACGAATGGCTTACTTCTGCACCTAATTTTTATGTTTCAGCATATGAAAGGCATGTTCAATTGGGTTCAGAGTAGGTGATTGACTTGACCACTCAAGAATTGACCATTTTTTAACTTTGAAAAACTCCTTTGTTGCTTTAGCAGTATGTTTGGTATGTTTGCTGTGGAATGAACCACCGGCCAATCAGTTTTGAGGCATTTGTTTGAACTTGAGCAGATAGGATGTGTCTATACACTTCAGAATTAATTATGCTACCACCATCAGCAGTTGTATCATCAATGAAGATAAGTGAGCTAGTACCTTCAGCAGACATACATGCAAAGGACATAACACCCCCACCACTGTGTTTCGCAGATGAGGTGGTATGCTTTGGATCTTGGGCAGTTCCTTCTCTCCTCCATACTTTGCTTTTGCCATCACTCTGATATGTTAATCTTCGTCTCATCTGTCCAAAATACCCTTTTCCAGAACTGTGGTTGCTCTTTTAAGTACTTGGCAAACTGTAACCTGGCCATCCTATTTTTGCAGCTAACCAGTGGTTTGCAGTTTGCAGTGTGGCCTCTGTATTTCAGTTCATGAAGTCTTCTGCGGACAATGGTTATTGACAAATCCACACCCGACTCCCGGGGAGTGTTTCTGATCTGTCGGGCAGGTGTTTGGGGATTTTGCTTTATTATAGAGAGAATTCTTCTGTCATCAGCTGTGGAGTTCTTCCTTGGCCTGCCAGTCCCTTTGCGATTAGTAAGCTCACCAGTGCTCTCGTTTGTCATAATGATGTTCCATACAGTTGATTTTGGCAAGCCTAAGGGTTGGCTGATGTCTCTAACAGTTTTATTATTGTTTCTCAGTCACATAATGGCTTATTTGACTTTCATTGGCACAACTTCAGTCCTCATGTTGATAAACAGCAATAAAAGTTCCCAAAGGTGATGGAAAGACTGGAGGAAAGACTAGGTGCTGAGAGCTCTCTTGTACCGGCATTAAGGAGACATTTAAACACACCTGAGCAATTACAAACACCTGTGAAGCCATGTGTCCCAAACATTATGGTGCCCTGAAACAGGGGGGGGGGGGGAACTATGTATAAACACAGCTGTAATTTCTACATGGTGAAACCAAAATGTATACCCTTTAATAAAATACCCGTTAATAATATCTAACAATGTGCACTTTAGCCGCATATGATTTTTTTTCCTATTACAAATCTCAAATTGTGAAGGACAGAGGCAAATAAATAAATTATGGGTCTTTGTCCCAAACATTATGGAGGGCACTGAATATCAAAGCAACTGGGGTTCTTTATTCAATCCACTCTCTTAGACATTTACAAGTCCATCAATAATCCTTTAAAATTTAACTTCAATCAGACTAGAACTGTGAAAATAACATTCTAGATAGCAAAAGCTGCTGCAGTTTAAGGATATATATTTTCCAATCAGATTATCAATTTCTTATGTCATTACACTTAGTAGTGCAAAGTAAAATACATAAAATAAACCTTTCAAAAATAATCAATAGATCTGATTTGTAACCCACTTACAGGTCAATTCCTTGTTCTATAATTTCCTTTTGCTGCTTCAAAACTTCATATTGTTCTGGGTTGTCTGCACCAGAAGTCTGAGTGCTATAGCTGCCAATCCCTGATGATGCTGTGGAATCCAGTGAATTTATACTCCCATATCGATTTATTGTGTCAGGATACTTGTTTTCATTATTGTCCTGGTCTGAAGATTTTTCTTGGCCTGCATCCAAACAGGATTGAGAACAAGTTTGCAAAAGAGCTGCTTTAAATTTATATATATATATAGTGAATCAATTTTGACTTACTCTGCAAGTTATTTTGGCTGTTTCAGGCGACCTGAATTATTTTGAAAATAGCTTTAAAATAAGTTAGACTCAAAAAGCTGGAGTAACTCCGCAGAGATGACCATAACGAATAACACCGTAAGAGAGAAAAATTATTCAATTCCAACAAATAATTCAATTCTAGGATGCTGGAATGTATCATTGATGGACTCACCTGTAAGTTGGTACAAACTTGAAACTAGCTGAGATAACTATCAAACTTACATATACAACAGTTGATTCAGTGAGATGAATTCAAACCATGACTTTATCAAATTTGCTAATTTACTACAAAGGCTGCTGCATTAAAAGATTAGGATTAGCTAGACCAATCAATCTGGATGTGCCCAGTTATCTTTAAATCCATGTTTAAACCTAACGCTACAGATTTTTTGAAGGAAATGTTGGTGCAAGCACATTCAAGTTTTATTAAGTTTTACATAATTTAAGAATTATTGCTTTTATGCAACAAAACAGATTTGCCCATATTAGAAAGACATTTTAATTGTCAATTTTCCAAAAAAATAGCTAATAAAAAGGGTTTTCACAAGAAAAATAGAAACTCAGAAAATAAATGATAAACAGTTACCTTGATAGACACACAAACACATGAAAATACACTATAAGTAAATCTATTTCAGTGTGCATTAATCTTTAAAGTGAAAAGATGTGGCCACGGTAAATTGTTAAGTCTCTCCCTGTCACAAGAGACGTCAAATAAAAGGAAAACAATAATCAAATTAAAATACGTAGGAAATTTGGAATGTGATGAAAAATCTGTAAATTAGCTTGTTTTATTGGTACAATACAATGGATTGAAATTATGCGCTTGAACCAACAAAAATGGGCATACATTACATACCTTATCATTTGCATTTCACCAGATCACATAATAGAATACAAGAGCCAATAACTACAACTAAAAAAAAACTAAAATCTATGTTTGAATCCATCAACACAAAGAGAATTGATCCTTCTAAAGGGATCCAAACTAATCAATTGCTACAATTTTACATACCTGCCCTTCCTGATTAAGATAGCCATTAAGGAATAGTAAAATGTTTTAAAGTTTGAATTTCTCTTAACAACTGCAGTTGATTGAGATTGCACAATCCACAGTTTTAAATCTGACGAGCTACTACTGAGATTTTAGATATGCAAGAAAACAAAATACAGAAACAAATTATTTTGTGATAGACTATTTTTTTTGTCCATAATGTGTAGGATTGTGCATTCAGATCCCCACATCACAGATTTTAGATTCGCAGTTTTTATTTCATCTTTTTTTCCTTTGAGTGATAAAATCCTTTATTCTCTTGTCCAGAGTAGGTGAATCGAGGACCAGAGGACATAGGTTTAAAGTGAATGGGAAAAGATTTCATAGGAATCTGAGGGGTAACTTTTTCACACATAGGGTGGTGGTATATGGAAGAAGCTGCCAGAGGAGGTAGTTGAGGCAGGGACTATCCCAACATTTAAGAAACAGTTAGACAGGTACATGGATTTGACAGGTTTGGAGGTACATGGACAAAACGTGGGCAGGTGGAACTAGTGTAGCTGGGACATGTTGGCCGGTGTGGGCAAGTTGGGCCAAAGGGCCTGTTTCCACACTGTATGATAGCAAGATCTGGCCTGGTAGCTTTTGTCTTCCCAAAAAAATATATAATGTGACTCTGATATTCAGGAAAACAAGTGATGTCTTTGGGAGAAATGGTTTGGATATTAACAGTAAATTCAGGGTGAAATTAAGTAATGCCTCTCAAATTGGATAAAAGAGGAGAAGCAGGGGGGAGGGAGGGGCATGTGAGAGGGCAGATGATATGTTATTGAAGCATCAAATTTGTCACAGACTGCAGAAAGGGCGAATATAAGCAAGAATAAGACAAAACTAAATTCCTCCAAGCACAACTCACAGGCATTAAAAATTGCAACTTGGAGGCTATGTTACATTCCATCACTGCTAATAAAAGTATGTTGTACATTTTGGTTGGTACAGTGGATGCAGAAGTGCTGCTGCTTCAGCAATCCGGATTCAATCCTGACCTCTTTTATATTAAGGTATATCCTTAGCCATGTGGGTTTCCCACAGATAGTCCCAATTCCTCCCACATCCCAAGGATGGTTGCTAGAGGTTCATGCTGCACATTACCCCTCGTAATGAACAAAGAGGTAATGCTGCACATTACCCCTCGACTGGATAGGTTGGGACTTGATAGGCATGCAAATCAGAATAAGTTATGCGGAAATTAGTGAAGGAATGGGATTGATTGGATGGCTATGAGAGCCAACAAAGATTGTATGCCCTAAATAGCTTCCTTCTAGGTTGGAAGCACACTTATGAAAAGTGGAACTTTATTTTGTGAAGCAAATGGGTTGTCAGCTTTTTTTGAAATTGGAAGCAGAAATAATTATAGAGAATAGTTTCTCTCACTTGAAGACCCATATTAGAAAGACATTTTAATTAAGTCTATATACAAAGACACTTTTCCAAAACTGATGTAGAAAAAACATCAGTATTACTGTAAGCAAGCAAACACTCTGAAACTGGAGATATCAAATAAAGTCAATGCCATTACCATTCCACCAAAGTAGGAAGGGAAATAAAACCCAACCTTGACATTACTGTTAAATGTCACTAGTTACACAGAATGGAAAATAAATGCCAATAGAGACCCCATGCTGTACACAACATTGAATCGCCAAAAGTCTATAAACACAAAAATGAATGAATTATCTTGTCCTTGTACATCAATAATTGCATTTATAATATCAATTTGATGTTTTTTTTATTGGCTTCAATTCCAAAATTTGTAAAGGATTAAATTGATGAATTCTAATTAGAGGCATGTCTGATCAACATGAATGTTTACTTTATTTTCTGTGATGTTGAATCCGTACTGTAAGTTCAAGCCGATTTAAAAAAAACACGTAACTGACAAAAGTATAAAGTATCCTACCAAGACTGGTCTGAGAGTTTGGATTCACGTATAGATCCTTACTCCATTCCACCATACACTTCAAAATTGAGACCAAACACTCCAAGCCCTTCTTCCTGAGACTGAGCTCCTTTAAAAAAAAGGATGGTAATCAGAATTGAACATTAAGCGAATCACAATTCTACATTTTAAATCTGCATATAGTTTATGACATAGAGGAAAGAGCTCATGTTTTGCCTTGTAACTTATTTGTAATGAACATGATGTCTCAACATGTAATCCCATTCCCCATACTTCAGGAATGCCTCATCTCAAAGTATGCATTATTTGCAATGATGTCTCCCCATGTCACTTTTTGGAGGGGGGGGGGGGGGTTAGAATCAGGTCTGTGTATTTGCAGATTGCACAAAGTTCCTATTCCCCATCACAATGCTATCATAACTACTCAGTGGCTCGCCTGGCATGAGGCAAAGCTTCTTTCAACAATCCATTCTTGAGTGGCCAAGTCAATCACCTGATCTGAACACAATTGAGCATGCCTTTTATATGCTGAAGAGAAAACTGAAGGGGACTAGCCCTAAAACAAGCATAAGCTAAAGATGGCTGCAATACAGGCCTGGCAGACCATCACCAGAGAAGACACCCAGCAACTGGTGGTGTTCATGAATCACAGACTTCAAGCAGTCATTGCATGCAAGGGATGTGCAACAAAACACTAAACATGACTACTTTCATTTACATGACATTGCTGTGTCCCAAACATTATGGTGCCCTGAAATTGGGGGGGGGGGGGGGGAAACTATGTATATACACAACTGTAATCTCTACATGGTGAAACCAAAGGGTATAAAAAAAGGCCTTTATTAAAATCTGGCAATGTGCACTTTAACCACATGTGATTTTTTCTATTACAAATCTCAAATTGCGGAGTACAGAGGGAGATAATTAAATAATGGGTCTTTGTCCCAAACATTATGAAAGGCACTGTACAAATATACGCATACATACATTCACACGTTTATATATTTATATATAATTAACGTGCCCTTAGTTGCACTCTTTGTACATCTCTGTTACCTGCACAGGTGTCATTCCCAGCTCATGACCAGCTCGTCCTTGGGCTATTTTAGACAAGTCATTAACTAATCTTTCAAAGATGTTTGCAGCATTTAAGTCACAATCATAATTTACATAGATGTCCACCACACTTTGAGCATCTGCAAATTTAATTGAGATAAATTCACACGATTAGAATGTTTGTTAGATTTCTTGAAATAATTGCCCTGAAAAATATAATAAAAAAACATACCTGCACATATTCTGGTCAGAGTTTGAATTACCATCCATTTATGATCAAATGAACTTGTAGAAGTCTCCAAAATATAAAGGAATATTTCTTTGAAGAATACCTAAAATAAAACAATTAAAATGTCAAATTGCAGCAATTTTGACTTCAAATAAAATTACATTCCAAGTGTTAATGACTTATACACTCAACTTTGCTTACATTTAAACTGAAAATTCTGATCTTAAAAACAATCCCAAAGCAGATAAATATTAACCTAGTAGGATGCAAGCTTGAATTATCCATATAGAGTAACTAGTCCTAGTTTCAGCAGCAGGGAGGAAAAGGGAAGGGAAAGAAAAATGAGTCAGACCTGGCCATTATCAATAACATAACATAAACGAATTTAGATACAGTTGGTTGAGCTCGCTTAACTGAGCATGGTGTGCCGTGCAAGAAATTAGAAAGAAAAATAAACACCCATAGAATAGCGGCAAATATTTGCATTTAATTGCCCAGACAAAACTTAGCAAATCCAATCACAAAGCCCTTTGCTAACAAAATAGTCCAATAGATTAAATTAAAATGTATTTATAATACTTTGTAGCATTTTTCATAATCACCAGGCATAAGAGTCTGCTGAGGTAAATTATTTGATCCATATAAATGACTCTAGAATTCAAGATTTTACCTCAATCTGCATTTTAAGGTGAGTCTTGAAATTTGACAAGAGAGTGAGGAAGATGGAAAGTGACAACTCAAATACTTCTGGTACAGAAGAGACACCATTCTTTGATAAGGCTACACAAAGATATTGCTTTATTGCATTGATGAACATCTCATTTGTTCGGAAGATTGGTCCAGCATTTTGTAAAATCGACAGAAGTAGCTGTAGTGAGAGGATCTTTGACCTCAATTCATGAGACCTAGAACACAAGTAAAATTGATATTTAGAGAAGGTTTTTGACAGGTAAAGAATTGATAGATTCCCATCAATTCGTGTTAACTTGCATACTCATTAAACCAAAATTTTGAATACAACTTATCTTTGAAAAATCACTATTATGAATGCCTTTTATAAATGAGATGAAAGTTCAGGTTTGAAGGATTCTCCCAAAACAATTTAATATTGAAAATTACCGATTTATTTACAGTAAATGCAATCCAAAGATTTTTCAAAACGATAACTTTTGTTGTTCAATGATTAAACATGATCAGTATTTCTTAAGGTTTTATCCACTACTTTCATGTTATTTCTCTCTTTTTAGTTTCAATGATGACCATGGCAAAGTCAAACACTATAACATCAATTTATGTGTATTATATCCAAGTGTGCGGTTATTATTTGGACACTCTCATGGATCCATTTATCTGGGAACCAGATCTGCTCCTCTTTCCTCAGATGCTACTTGACATGCTGAGTGTTTCCAGCATTTTCATACCAGTTACATGGGAATAGAATCAGGAATATTGGTTTTGCTGTTGGTTTATTCTGAGGTACTGTGAAAAACTTTGTTTGCGTGCCAACCAGTCAAATCAAGCCATATACAAGTATAATAATTGGTGCAAAGAGACAAATACCATAGTGCAAAATATAGTGTTACAATGTTACAGTATTACAGTTACAGGAGTAGTGCAATTTTCTTTTTAAAGTGCAAATGTCACATTGAGGTTGATTGGGAGATCAGGACCACACCCTTCATTTATAAGAGGACTGTTCAATAGTCTGATAACAGTGGAGAAGACGTTGTTCCTGAATGTGGTGGCACATGCTTTTAAGCCAGGGTGGAATACCTGGCCTTATCCTCAGAAACTGCTCGAATCATTTGGCAGAAGTATTTACAAACATCTTTATCCTCTCTCTAACCCAAAGGGAGAGGATAGAAGATGGTGTAAATGGTCCTTGATTATATTGGCTTCTTTCCCGAAGTATTGTGATGTGTAGATGGAGTCGATGAGAGGGAGTAGGTCATGGGAGGCTGGTTTGCGTGGTGGACAGGGCTACATCCACAATTGTCTTGCATGTCATGGGCAGAACTGTTTCCAAACCAAGCTGTGATGCATTCTGATAGGATGCTTTCCACAGTGCATCTGTAGTAGTTGGTAATAGTCATTGGGGACATGACAAATTTCCTTGTGAACTCCATTCACAACAGCAGCGGGTAACCATGTTTACTGAAAAAAGAGCACATCTCAGATGTCCTAAAGTGGAAAGCCACAGATGTACAATTCAAATGGTAAAAATTAATTGAAAATATATTTCAAATTTGCAATTCAACAATAAGTTAATTATTTGTGCACTTACTTTGGATCAGGCGGACCATCAGAAAGCGGTTTCATGGATAGTTTACATAATGATCTAAAGACCAGAAAAGCATCCTTCTGTAGAATATGAGAGAACTTAGCACTAGAAGGACCGCCTGGGGTGTTTCCACATTCCTACAAATAAAGCAAAATCAGTATAGTGTTGTACCATTTGTTCAACAAGGCCTTTCTTTCTTGAGAGAAGATGAGGAAAACATAACCTTCAGATATTCCATCTATCATTTCACTGAATGCATGATTTACTTCCAAAAGATATTACTATTGTACATATATCATGTAAATATTGTGACCTAACAAAACGGAGGTATTTGTCTGGACATGTGTTTCATTGGATTATGTTCTTTTTGGGGATTAAGATAATGACAAATTAAGAAGCACTAATTTTCATTTGATATTGGTCAAGCACATGTATCCATTCATACACGGACTTATATTTGCATTGATAGAGTATGTAATATTTAAAATTATTAACAATCGAGACTAATTCAATCATTCTTCAAAGTCTATTTTCTTCGGCAGTGTGAATATCAATGTACCAATTAATGTACCAATGAGACATTCATTTTGGGAATAAGTTTGATAGAATGAAGATAAGTTTGATGCACAAATGAGGAAGATTAAACCAAACAAGAGGAATTTCATGTGTGGTATAAACAATGGCAGAGACCAGCAGAGTCAATGTTTCCATACATGATCTTTATATGAATCATTATCATCAGAACCAACTGCATATTTTCCATCATATCTGAATTTGTTAATAGATTTAGCACCAGCCTTTAAAAAAACATTACCTCCTCATCGGGAGTGCAGAATTTTGACATCTATTTTGGGTGGTTACAGCACATATCAAACATTATCCAGAATTTTTTTTTTCATTGTTCTGCAATGTTATGGAATCATTGAGCCATGCTGCATGGAACCAGGTCCTTCAGCCCAACTTGACCCTGCCGACCAAGATGTCCCATCTTGGCTAGTCCTATTTTGGTTGGCCAGGTGGGCTGAGGAATGTTAGATGGAATTTAATACAGAGAAATGTGAAGTGTTACGTTTTGGAAAGACTAACATGGCCAGGACCAACACAGTGAATGTTCGGGCACTGGAGTGTCATAGAGCAGAGGGATCTAGGAGTGCAGTTGCATTGTTCATTGAAAGTGGCACTACAGGTTGCAAGGGTGGTCAAAAAGACTTTTAGCACATTGGCCTTCATCAGTTAGAGCAGGGTTGTCAAACTCATTTTAGGTCACCGGCAAAATGTGACAATGCGCACCGGATCGCGCTGCGCACGCGCGAACGCAGTCTAATCCGGCACCGTGGACAGCTGCAGCCGTTTCTGGCATCGGGGAAATCATCCCGCGGGCCGCGAGTTTGACACCCCTGAGTTAGAGTATTGAGTATAGAAATTGGGAGATCATGTTGCAGTTATATAAGACACTGGTGAGGCTGCATTTAGAGTATTGTGTTCAGTTCGGGGCACGATGTTATAGGAAAGATGTCAAGCTGGAAAGGGTACAGAGGAGATTTACGAGGATATAGCCAGGACTTGAGGGTCTGAGCTATAGGGAGGGGTTGGGCAGGCTGGGCCTCTATTCCTTGAAGCTCAGGAGGATGAGGGGTGATCTTATAGATGTGTACAAGATCATGAGAGGAATACATCGGGTAGATGCAGAGTCTCTTTCCCAGAGTACGGGAATCGAGAACCAGAAGACATAGGTTTTAGGTGGGGGAAAGATTTAATAGGAACCTGAGGGGTAACCTTTTCACACAAAGGGTGGTGGGTGTATGGAACGAGCTGCCGGAGAAGGTAGTTGAGGCAGGTATTATCATAACGTTTAAGAAACATTTAGACTACATGGATAGGACAGGTTCAGATATTGGCCAAACGCAGGCAGGCGGGACTAGTGTAGATGGGACATGTTGGTCGGTGTGGGCAAGTAGGGCCAAAGGGCCTGCTAATAGGAACCCGAGGGGTAACCTGTTCACACAAAGGGTGGTGGGTGTATGGAACGAGCTGCAGGAGGAGGTAGTTGAGGCAGGTATCATCATAACGTTTAAGAAACATTTAGACTGTACATGGATAGAACAGGTTTAGATATTGGTCAAACGCAGGCAGGTGGGACTAGTGTAGATGGGACATGTTGGTCAGTGTGGGCACGTTGGGCCAAAGGGCCTGCCTCTACACTGCATGCCTCTATCACTCTACTAATCGGGAAGACTGTCACAGTAGCACTCCGATCGGACATACTGGAGGATTTGTCCATTTGGATAGGCACATGATTAGGCAGGGAATGGCGGGATATGGATTTTGTGCAGACAGGTTAGAGTTGATCTTGGTATCATGTTTGGCACAGACATTGTGGGTCGAAGGGGCCTGTTCTTGCGCTGCACTGTCCTGCTTTATGTCAGCAACATACTATTAAACAAAAAGCAACCTAACGTAAACATATGCACAGCTATAGTTTATGGCAAATATGAACACATTATGCAAACAACGATAAACTTTCAGAAACTTTATCTTTTAAAGAAAATGCAAAGCATTTACAGCTATACTCTAAATTTAAAACGTACAAATTATTTATGTGCAGCTGAAGAATGTATTCAGTAAAATTATCCTGTCGGATATAAGCAATGGGTTTATTTAATGCCCAATAACCTCACCCCATATGCCAACTGAATAGGTTAATAATAATAATAATAATAATAATATTATATGAAAATAATTGTAAGAGACAAATCTATTTTTAATTTGCCATCACCTGAGTGTCACTGGATGAAACTGACAATCTGTCATCGGGCAGGGAAGGAGTATATGACATGGAGATTGGAGTCCCTGGAATTCCATTGGAATGAACATTGTCCGCTTCATTGACTGCTGGCTTTTCCTCATCGACGATGCCAGTAGTACTTTCAGAACATTCAATTCCACTTGGTTTCTCTTCCAAATCTGGGGGATAATGTCTCAAGTTAAAAACTTCACAAACTTATGCTTTTCAAGTGCACACTATTTTTCAAGGCTGTTCAAGACCGTCATGTGCACACTATTTTTAAGAAAAGAAAAGTCAGTAAAATGTTAAAATGTGAGTAGCAAAAGTTAAATTACAATAGTAAATTATTAAGAATGTATATTTAATTAAAAGACATAAAAATTAAGAACTTAAGCACCAAAATAGAAATTTAGAATTATTCTGATTATTGCTGGTGACTACAAACTAAATTCCAAAAGATAAACAGTTATAATACTTATATTTATATAGTGACTTAAAAACAGCAAATAATTATTAAGATTATTTTATTGAAGTATTCCCAAATAAAATTTGAAACTGAGCCACATAGAGAAAAATTAGAGCAGAAAACTAAAAGCCTGGTTAAAGTAAGAGGTTTTAAGGAGTGCCTTGAAGAAGCAAAGTAGAGGGGTAGAAGTAGCGAGGTGCTTATGGGTTCAGTCCCAAAGGGATGAGCATCAAAGATAGAACAACAGATCTGTAGATGATTTAATTGCTAAAACTGGAGAGAGGCATCTCAGGGTTATTGAGCATGGGATTACATAGACTGGGAAGGGATGAGGCCATGTTCTGAAAAAAACCTAGGAATTTGAAAATCAAGTCATTGCTTTACTGGAAGCCATTATGGCTTAGTAAGTACTTGAATGAACAAGATTTGGTGCATATTGCAACACTGACATCAGTGTTGTCAATGACTACTAGTTTTTGGAGGACATTGTGAGGCAGCCCATCTAAGATTGTTTTTGAATGTGAACGAACAACTAATACGGGTGTGAATAAACTGCAAACCTAATTGGTTAAGTACAGCAACGCCAAGTTTGTGGTTTGATGTCACTGTGCTGCTGCCTATTACTCAAATCTGTGGACGGGTTTCAGGCTCAGATTGTTTTCATTATATTGTTTGAAGGAGGGGTAGGAACAAACTGGCACTGCCTCACCCACCTTCAATTAAACTTTTTACAGGCCAATCACAGCAGCACTGAGGATGGTAGTGGGGAGGTCCAAATCCCACATCGTCCCATCCTCCTAGATGCGTGGTAGGGAGAGATCCTTTAAAAAGGAGGAAGAAAATAGGGTTGGGGTGGAAATCAAAAATAAATAAACAAAAAATTATTTGGCTAAATACGACTGAAATCCTTTAACTTCAATAGAAGAACTCAAAAAGACAGATCTAAGAAAGTCACACATATAAAACAGGTTAAATTAACTTCTAAAACAGGTCACAGTAATGAAAAATTTCAGCTCCATACAAGCTAATTTGGATTGTTATGAAAAATTACAGAGTGTTTGCTTCATGATTAGAAATTTAGATAAATAGAAAGGCTTTCACAATATCTGCTTTAAGCTGCTAAGAGGTTTAAATTTGATTTTGATATTTTCAATTCTCCATAACCTTTAGAATACAAAAAATCGGCAATAAATTAAGCTTGAGAGTCAATGGGTGCCTGCTCCATCTCCCACTGAAATCTATTAGACCAGTTCAGGCAAAATAAGGCCTTTTATTGCAGATTATAAAGCCAGAGGGGGAAAATTGGTAGGGAAGGGAGGGGGTGGGGGGGGGGGGGGAGATGAGTGGAATGGAGAAACAGGTGTCCATTCTAGGACATCCGACGTCCTCAATCTTTCGTAAACGTGGTTCTCCTTCCCCCCTCCTTCATAGACGGGTTCCGTATACGCATCTCCCCTGTGTCCCGTAGTTCTGCTCATGAACCCCCACCCCCCCAGACGGAACCTCCCCTGGTCCTCACCTTTTACTCCACCAGTGTCCGCATTCAACACATCTCCAACATTTCTGTCACCTCCAACGTAATCCCACCACTAGTCACATCTTCCCATCTGCATCCTTTCCTTCTTTCGCAGAGACTGCTCCCTCCTGGTTCACTCATCCCCTCCCAGGCAAACCACCCCGTCCTCTGCTACTTCCCCCTGCAAGCGTTTTACCTCTTCCCTCATCTCCATCCAGGGACCCCAGCAGTCCTTCCAAGTGAGACAGTAGTTCACATGCTCCTCCTCAACCCTCATCTACTGCATCTGGTGATCCCAATGTGACCTCCTGTACATCAGCAGGACCAAACCTAGACTCGGCAACCGTTTCGCTGAACACTAGTGCTCGGTCCACCAAGGCCTACTCGAACTCCCGGTTGCTAAACATTTCAACTCACCTTCCCATTCCCACACTGACCTTACTGTCCTGAGCCTCCTCCATTGCCAGAGTGGGACCACAGGCAATTTGGAGGAACTGCACCTCATTTTCTGCCTGGGTAGCTTCCAACCCAAAGGTCTGACCACTGAGTAGGAAAAAGAGTCTGGACCCGAAACGCCACCTATTCTTTTCTCCAGAGATGCTGTCTGACCCGCTGAGTTACTCCAGCTTTTTGTGTCTATCTTTGGTATGATCATTGAATTCTCTAATTTTAGGTAACCTCTCAACCTCCTCTCTTCCCCCTACTCCCCTTCTCTCTCTCTCCTCCTGTGCTCCACCAGGACTCCCACCTATCACCTCTACACCTGCTCTGACCCCCCAATTTCCTCTCTGGCTTTACAATCCACAACTCTTCAAACATCTCTCACACCTTCCATCTTTTCTTATTTTTGGCCTTTGTTCCAACCAGCTGTCTATCGAAACTCCCTTCCCTCACCGATGTCGACGTATTACCTGGCATGCAGGTCCTGGTCTCCCCATTTCCAGCTTTCTTCTCTCTCAACCTAAAACATCAGCCCAAGGGTCTCAACCAAAAACATCAGCTATACATGTTCCGCAGAGATGCTGCCTGACCTGCTGAGTTATTCCAGCACTTTGTCCTTTTATGTAATAACCAGCTTTTTGTTTCTACAGATAATGCAACATATTATTAGACTGAAGCACGAGTACTCCTGCACACACCAAAAAATGAAAGCTAAAAAGATATAATAGAAATTACTGGATGTTGGAACAAAAGAACCGCTACATCATAAAATTATTTTAAAGATGTGCCAAATAAAAAATTGAGTTAAATTGCTCTCTTCAAATGCTGTCAATTGGTTGCAAAGTATTTTTCTTAAAATGATGCACTGCAAATTCTGGAGAATTTATACGGGTTTTTTAATCAACTAAATTTAAGATGAATTCAGTTACACTTGCATTAAAAAAAAGATGTGGTGTTTTCTCTTAAGATTATTTTTCTTAAAAGAATCTTTACAAATTGCCCTTCCCAAACAAAATTTGGTCATTTTTATTTAAGTGATATCATAAGCTTCTGGTGGTTCAATGACAAAACACCTCTCGTGTTGCATTACTGAAGCAAAGAGAACAGGCTGTGACAGGTTTAATCTATTTCCTTTAAGTTTGCTCATTAGTATTGTTCAAATTAAATGACAAATAGATGTCACTACATTTATAATAGAGAGATACTGCTTTTAAAACCAATAGAGATTGAAGGTTATAAGTAATAATTTCAGTATAATTTACATTTAATTTCTATCATGTAAACAACTGCAAAGAGTTCTACAAACACTAAAAAAAATAATAATAATTTATGCTGTAAAGTCTTTAAGTATCAGACCCACTGTATTCCAGTCTCACCATTATCTAATGGCAGTTCCTGAACTGCAGGATAACCCTACACTTCAACATCATCTGATACACTAGGTCTTAAACAAGCTTATTTTCCAGATCAGTACAACAATTATTGTATTTAATGAATTTTGCCAATTACATTATTGTCACCTGTAACCTGACACCAATTTGCCTTACCAGAGATCAAAAAGAGTTCATTAAAAATGTTTGAGAAGAATTGTACAAAAGTTTGAAATGAATTAATACAAAACCAATCATTGCCATTAACCGTTTTAAAGTCTTAATAGCCAAATTGCAACATTTAGTGCTTGAAAGAGGGGGTAAAATAGAGATGAAAGCATCAACAAAAAACATTGAAAATGTCATGTATATGTACGACAAAACATACGAATAAACTAAGAGATGAAATGAATACACTACCTCCAACAGTGGCCACCAATTCTTGTAGAATGTTCTGTACAATTTCATGTACATTATCGTCAAATTCAAGACCCTCCCCATGACTGCTGCCTGTAATCCCTTTTTCAAAACCTTGTACAAGGACAGAACATAAAAATGCTCAGAACAACTCAGCCAGCATTAAATTAAAAGATAAAAGCAAGCATGAATAAAACAAGCTTTGACTTTACTTCAAATCAAGTGAGATGAAGCTTTTAGAATAATCTTGCCAGTTCGAGTCGTCTTGTACATGCCTTCAGAAAAGTGATAATATGCCTTCGACAGAAAATTTAAATATTGATGTTCCTACTTAAAATTACAGCCAGTTATCGTGAGTCATCAAAACCAACTGTCTGAAGAAGGATCTCGACCCGAAACATCACCCATTCCTTCTCTCCAGAGATGCTGCCTGTCTCGCTGAGTTACTCCAGCATTTTGTGTCTACCTTTGATTTATACCAGCATTTGCAGTTCTTTCCTACACAACTATCCTAACATCTATGTCACTATGCTGCCTCCTCTCCTGCTCAATTTATAACAATATATTTTCAAATACATGCATTAAGATTTGAATTAGTTTCTTTGTTAGGTACTAAATTAGGCATTAAGCTAAATAAGTGTGATTTGTATTGAAATAATGTGTGTAAAAAGTGGGATAACATAGAACAAGTGTGAACAGGTGATCGGTAGTCGGCGTGAACTCAATAGACCACAGGATCTTTTTCGTGCTGCATCTCTATAGCGGGCGGCACTGCGGTAGAGTTGCTGCCTCAAGGGCCTGTCCCACTTGGGCGTCATTTGCGCATAATTTATCCAACATAATTTACGCGTCACGACGCACGACACGCCGCGCGCATGGTGCGTGGTGACGTAGGGAGTGACGCGCGATTGCGCGCAGCACCCCAGGATTTTGGGATGTACAAAATCTTTGCGCGCCATCTGCATGACGTGCAAATGATGCCCAAGCTTTACAGCGCCAGAAACCAGAGTTTGATCCTGACTACAGGTGCTTTGTCTGTACTGAGTTTATACGTTCTCCCCGTGACCTGTGTGGGTTTTCTCCGAGAATTTCCGTTTCGTCCCACACTCCAAAGACGTACAGGTTTGTAGGTTAACTGGCTTGGTGTAGGGTAGTGTTAATGTGTGGGGATTGCTTGTCGATGCGGACTCGGTGGGCCGAAGGGCCTGTTTCCATGCTGTTTCTCTAAACTAAACTAAAACAAAAGTGAACCCAGTGTATTTACTACCCATTACATCTGTGCTGCCCAGAGACATTTACTAGGCTGATAAGTGAAACTTAGGACCATCAAGAGGCACATTAGCAGATAATCCTCCTTAGAGGCCCTGGAACCTATGTGAATGGGGTGAACGGCGTGACTCTTAAACCAGTTAAACTAGAGTCACACAGAGTCAAAGACAAAAAATGTTAGAATATTTAATTTTAAATCATGCAGAGAAAAAAAACAAAGAAGGAAAGACAAAGTGGTTTAACAATGATGACAAAAAATTAAGTAATTTCCACGCACTACTATTCCAAATATGAAGAAATAATTCATTGCATGGATGTTAATTTCAGTTTTCACAGATTGTAAGTAACTATTTAAAGCCCTTTTTACTGTTATATTTAGTGGTGAATATCTCAGTATTATATTCTATATATATGCAACGATTAACGCACACAAGTACATGGAGGAGCCAGGTGGAAAACAGCTGGACAGCAACTTTCTGATTTCTTTTTTAGTTTGCAGGCTGAAAATCACTGCTTAATACATTGATTTTCTAGTTTCCTGGTCATAATCAGCTCATTTCCACTCTGGACAGCCAATCCCTTCACACCTCTGTCTCACAATATGACGTCTGGGTCGCCTTTTACTTCTTCCTTAAACAAAGGCAAAACCAGTCCTGTCCTAGCAGTACCCTTCTTTGTCTGACAAAATTATCTTCTTGAGCAACTCTTTCTTTAACTCTTCTCCTTTCCTTCAAATCAAATGGAGTTGTTAAGTTGCTTGGAAGACTCTTTGTTAGTTTTCACCTTTATTAATTAAATAAATAGCTGCATTGCTGCTGCTTCCTCACTTTATACAGGTTTTGTAAGTTTTGTCACCTTTAGTGCCAACTTTATATTGCTCTCACTTTCACATGATCTATCTGAAACTCTTTCCTTTCTCAACTTCTTGATGTCCATCTCAGGAGATATGATTGTGAATAATCCAACACAAATCCAAAGCTGCATTGGTTAAATCTCCAATCCTTGCAATATACAAACGATTCTCTTCTCAAATTTTTCCGGCTGCATTAATTCTCATGACATCTTGGCAGCAATGTTTCTGGAGAGCCTTTTTATGCCTTAACCGTTGTCTATCTTCCACCATTCCCTGTACGTCTGCACTCATCCTCTCTCCTCCCAAGAACAAGCATAGAGCTCCCCTAATCTTCCATCTGATCAGTCAACATTTATTTATTTATATTTTGCTGCTAGTTCTGGTGAAAGGTCAATGTGGAAGGTTAGTTCTGCATCTTGTTTCCTCAGATGCTGCCAGATTCTCTTTTTATTACCCAGTTATTATTTATTTCCTTGGATTAAATCCCTGCTTTTCTCTCAATATCTTCTGACACAGAATTAATAAAATATCATATGCTCTCATACCAATCATATACTTAAGTTAACGATGCAGAAGCTTGCATTGTCCACATCCTCAATGATAGCACAGGCAAGTTATAAATTAATAGTTTCTGCAGCATTACATTTACAAGACAAAAAATAAATTTTATCAGTATGTCTTTTATTCACAGGAGAGCCATCGATAATCCCCTTGTAATACTTAACGTTTCTCAAAGTTGGGAACTGGTAATAAATTAACCCTTAATTTTGCAAGCATCATGCAATTTTTAGAATTTTACATCAAATAAAAATAATAAAAATAAATGTCATGGAATAGAATTCTTAATTTTTTGTCCCTGAACACTATTTTTTTGTGGGTTCTTATATTCTAGTATCTCATCTTGATCACTAATTGGAATAGTGAGAGAATTCACCGCTTACGCTTCATGATCTTGTGGTTGAAGGGGCTTTCATAATTATCTTGGATACTTTGCTCAGAGAAAGCAAAATTAAGACCTTGCAAATAACAGATTACTGAAAATCATACATAACAGGAAATGCTCCAAGCAGTACCTGATCGCGTAACTGAATATATTGTACAGTCTGAAGCACAGAACAAATTGTGTATAAAGGCTCTACCTCAAAAATGAGGATGCAATTTAAGTAATCTAACACTTCCACTTTTCATTTAATTCCCCTCTATTGGGATGTTAATGCAGCAAACAAATTTGCAATGGTAGACTTATATCTTCAAAGCCTAGCTACAGCAAATGACATCTAAAGCAATCTGACTGGCTTCAAACAGAAACTCCAAATGTTGACAAGAAATTGTCACTGCAATAGCAGAAGTACTTCTAATTTTCTGTAAAGCCTCTTCATCCAAATTCATAAGTGGTCATACTAAAATATATAATGCTTTCTTTCACTGACAACAATAGTGGCAAGGAATTCTACACTGCCATTTTCTGATGCAAGCATAATTCAGAAAGAATATTAGGAATATTGGGAAGTCATTGCCGCAAAAGACCGTGGAGACCCAGTCAATGCAAACTTTTAAGGCAGAGATGGACATATTCTTGATTAGTACAGGTATCAGGGTTATGGGGAGAAGGCAGGAGAATGGGGTTGAGAGGGAAAGATAGACCCGAGTAGACTTGATGGGCCGAATAACCTAATGCTGCTTCTATAACTTATGAAGACAAATTCTCTCATTTGCGTACTAAGTGAAACAATATTAATCTACGACTTGCCCAAGCTGCTCACAAGCATTTAACACTGAAGAGGAAAACGTTTACAATCAAAACAAAACCTATTCTTTAAATATGGGGTTTCAAAGACAGTTCTTAAGCGAGTAGAGAAAGTCACAAGTCTGGCAAACCTCAATCTAAATAAGACTTGATGAGACCGATGTTCATTGAAGTACGACTTATCTTGACCTTCAAAAACAAAATCACAACAAAACTGAAACCTCCACTTGTCTTTTCCGGAGGCAGAGGGCTATTCTATATTTTCAGCTTACCTTCAGTGTAATTTAATTGCTTCAACAATACAATCTTCTCTTGTATTGCAGTTACCTGTTGCATTCAAAAATCTACTTGATTCTTTGCAAGAATCAAAGAAGCAAAATTTGATTTGTAAGACTCAGTCTACTTGGAAACTTGATCCAAGAAACGTGAATTCAGATATCTACTCGAAATAAAGCCACAGCATTTGAAATACAATAAGAGCATTCAACTACATACACAAGTCTGAGGCTTTGCAAGTCTTTATGCAGCACTGATTTCTCAGCACTATGCATTTGAAAAATTGCTTACTTTGAAGCAATTGTGAATTCAACTACGTAGTTCAGACTGCACCATAATGAAAACTTAACCAGGCATTTCTAGCTGTAAATCATCCTTCCACATGGTGCTCAAATTATGCACTTTGTTCCTAAGATTCCTGTCACTGGGAACCTTCAACAATCATAAAAATGGGCATCCAACCCAGGAAGATCCCTTTTAATTATTTCTTGAACACACTGTCTTCAACACCAACCCCTATTCTGCATCACACTTTCATTTCACAATCTTCATGACCCCTCCCCCAGAACTCAACCTCAGCCGTACTCAACGTGACTAAGGCTACTTTCTCGGACTAACTCATAGAAGTATTGATCTCTGGGCATGAATCCTGCACAGCCTCCAGTTTGTTGGTGACTATCTTTGAATCCCAAACTCCCTCCCTCTCTCACTACAATGAACAGATCTCACAATGTCACTGCTCAAGACCCAATTTTGCTTGCCTTCTCTACCCTCTGCCCTCTCAACCTGTATCCAACACTAGATCCACCAACTCCATGCAGCCCTGCTATTCTTACACAACATTGACCACCGTTTACATGTTACATAGAATTCATAGAACATAAATCAAAGTGCCAAATTAATTCCTAACAAATTGTGTGTCAGGCAACAATTAATTTTGCTGCAGCAGACCCAAAATCAAAAGGGTCAGAATAAACCGTGCAATATTTTAGTTGACCACTAAAGGTACAAACAAATTTCTTGGAGGCTGTTATACATTTAGACTCGGAAAAAAAGAGATATGTACTATGTGATTTGAAATCACAAACAAGTTGCAGCATAATTAATGTCTGCCCTAGCTGACCTAGGAACAATTGCAGTTCCAGAGAACAGAATTGGGGCCTAAAAGGGAGTGGGCAAAGCTTGAACTGCTCTTTGGAAATTGAGAACAGCAAGTGACTGAAATATTGGTGGGCGAGCCTTTTGGGACAAGTGCAGTTCTGTTAGTTTAAAATAGTTATGAATAAGGATAGGACAAGCCCACAAGTTAAAGTTCTGAATTGGAACAGAGCCAACTTTGATGGTACTAGACGGGAACTTGCTGAAATTGCACGTCCGGAAAGTGGGATGCTTTTATAAGAGTAATATTTAGGGTTTAAAGCATGCATGTTCCTATTAGAATGGGGGGCAAGAGAGCTGGGAGTAAGGAAGCTTGGATGGTGAGAGAAATGGAAGCTTTAGTCAAGAAAAAGGAGGCATGGCCAGGTATAGGCAGCTGGGATGAAGTGTAGCCCAGCAGGAGTTTTGGGGACTGAGGAGCATTCTTAAGATGGAAATCAGGAGGGCAAAAAGGGGCAGCTTTTATGTACATTAGGGAAAGAGGATAACTAGAGTGGGAATAGGGTTCCTCAGAAAACAAAGCAGCTGTCTATGCTTGGAGCCGCAGAAGGTAGGCAAGGTCTCCAATGAGTATTTCACCTTTGTTTTTACTGTGGAGAAAAGCATGAAAGCTAAGAAATTTGGACAGTTAATGGAGATGTTTTAAGGATAGACCGTAATACAGTCAGAGGCAGTGCAGGATGTCCTGAAGTGTACGAAAATAGATAAATATCCGAAGCCCTTATGGGAAGCTAGAGCCTTGACTGAGAGGTACAAATCATTGTTAAACACAGATGAGGTGCCAGAAGACTGAAATGTGCCTAACATTACGCATCAAGGGCTGCAAGAAAAAGCCAGAAAATATAGACCAGCGAGCCTAACATCTGCGGTAGGCAAGTTACTAGTGAGGATTCTGAGGGATAAGATATACATGCATTTGGATCAGCAGGGGTTGATTAGGGATAGTCAGTGTTGTTTTGTACATGGGTGACTGTGTCCTATGAATTTGATTTGTGTTTTTTGAAGAAGTAACCAAAAAGGTTGATAAGGGAAAGGCTGTAAACATTGTTTATATGGACTTCAGCAAGGCATTTGATAAGGTTCTGCATGGTTGGCTGCTCTGGAATGTTAGATTACATGGGAGCCAGGGAGAGCTTGCTGACTGGATAGTGAATTGGCTTCATGGAAAGAAGCAGAAGGTGGTCGTGAAAAGGTTGCTTTTCGCACTGGATGCTTGGGGCTAATGGTGTGTCTCAGGGATCAGTGCTGAGCTCATTGAATTTTGTGCGTTTATAGCAATGATCTGAATGAGAAGGTTCAAGGCACGATTAGTAAGTTTACAGCTGACAATAAAGTAGGAGGTATCATGGCAGTGGAGATGGTTATCAAAAATTACAGCAGGAACTTGATTTGTTGGGCAGGTGAGCTGAGGAATGTCTAATGGAGCTTCATGGAGATAAGTGTAAGGTATTACATTTTGGAAAATCAAACCAAGGAACGACCTTCAAAGTGAATGGTTGGGCCTTGGGGAGTCTTGTAGAGCAGAGGAATCTAGGAGTACAGGTCCCTGAAAGTACCGTCACATGTAGATAGGGTGATCAAGAGAGATTTTGGTGCATTGGTCTTCAGTCAGCGTATTGAGAATAGAAATTAGGATGTTATGTTCACCTTTGGTCATCCTGCCACTGTATGATGTCAATATGCTTGAAATAGTCTTTTACACAGTGTAGGGGAACAAGAGCTAGAGAACATGGGTTCAAGGTGAGGGGGGGGGGGCAAGATTAAATAGAAACCCGAGTGGCAACTTCTTTACTCAAAAGGATGGTGGGTATATGGAATGAACTGCCAGAGGAGGTAGTTGAGGCAGGTATTATAACCATTTAAAATACACTTGGGCAGGTACATGGATAGGAAAAGTTTAGAGAGAATGGCCCAAAGGCAGGCAAATGGGACTAGCTAAGATGGGGCATCCTGGTCGGCATGGATGAGTTGGGCTGAAGGACCTGAATCTGATCTGCATGACTCTGACTTTCTCTGCAAATTTCTCTGTGATGAGTAGAAAGGAAACAAACATGTGAAGATGTGGTTAACAAAAGCACTTACACAGTTCAAAGACTTTACTGCAACAAATTGATATCTCATACCTTGCAGCATTTCAGGGGTATAAGTAAATAATGGCTATTATTTTTTTAAATGGTCCCTTTTCACAAGAACAATTACTACATTATTTCCATCAAGTCCAATCACTATCTTAATCTCATGGCCTGGGAAGATATGAGAAGCAAACCTAAAGTTGCTAACTGAGCACTTGGATAATTTTGCCAAAGATTGTGTTTCTTGATGAAAAAGACTCAACATACCAATAGAAAGATTACTATTTTGCAGGCAATGAGAATAGAAAATTAAGATGCAGCACTGGGACTGTCTTTGATTAACATTTTGGGGTTTTGGTTTTTGGAAAGAAGGCCAATATTATCAAACCTTCTAGCTGTAGTTTTTCATCGCAATGAATAATGTTAGTGTTCACATCTGTAAAGACGGAACAAGCAATTACCTACGTTTACAGTCATTAACCAGATCACGCCAATCAATCAGAGACAGGTAATGTTAGAAATATCAAATTATCACTGGACTGAGTCACAGAGAAATGCAGGCCCTTTGGGTCACTGATTCCACGCTGACATCAACCATCCTTTTACACTAATCCTACATAATCCCATTTTTTATTCTCCCCACATTCTCAACAACTCCCCACATGACTTTGGCATGTGGGAGTAAACCCACACGGTGCTAAGGAAATGTTGGATCAGGATTAAACCCAGGTGACTGGTACAGTGAGGCAACAGTTCGATTAGTTGCACCACTGCACTTCTCCAAAGTGCTGGAGAAGGTCCCAAGAATAAATTCTTCCAGCTGTATAAATCAAAAATAGAACACAGTTCAACTGGTGAATTGTTAAAATACTTATCCATAATAATTTAGCCCCGAAACTAATTTTGCATTACACTAATCAGAGTCATGAGGAAGCATTTTATCCAACATTATGCAATCCAAAAGCACCTCATCCTATTATTTAGAATGGCAAAAAATATAGAAATACATATTTAACCGTTTCCCTTGGCTTGGGATACCAGCAATCTGTTGCTGATATAAGAATGAAAAGAAGAGAAAGTAAACTAGCAGCTTGGCAAGATTATGTGCTGCACTGATCTCAATTCCTGAAAGGCGAAATACAGTCTAATATACAAGGAAACCAATTAAAAAACAATATTGTTTATCAATCTCTGAATATAACTAAAGTAGTAACAAAATCAGTAATTTCCTTATTTTAAACCAGTACACTTTTAAGCCACAACAACTATACATGGGTTTATGAGCAAATTTATTTACTTTTAGCTGCAGTCGCTTGGTCAACTTCTGTTTGTTCATTTTCTGCGTTACATATGTCAGTCCCATTTTCTGCCTCTGTATCCTTCTGAATAATTTTGTCAACTTCATTGATGTGGTCTGATTCCATTTCGGGTTCTTGAGCCAGCTCAAGAACAGGCTGCTCCTCGAGTCGACTCAGTTGTGGGGATTCAGGTTCATACTGGTTCACAGGGGGCTGCTGAAGTTGATGCTGTTGTCGAAGTCTCTCCTTTTCCATTTGTTTTACTTCCTGCAGCTGAATGCACAAAGACATGGTTTAAGATGAAAGTGGAACCTAGACTTCCATCTCAAAGGAACTCAGTCACAAATGGCAATTTTCCAGGCAAAACACTTGAAGTTTAGGACAGTTGAGGAAAGATTTTGGAGCTGAAGGGAAGGAAGATTTGAGGTGATAATGTAGTTTAAGGATAAAGCTGTTATGCATGATCTATCATACAGTGATTAGGAATTGAAATAGATGAACCGTACCCAAGAATGTGCAATCACAGGAGTTGGATAGTTAGTTTATTTAGAATAGGAGCAAAGAAGCAGGAAGTAAATTGTGGATGTTTTTGGGAAAAGCACTGGATGAGACAGAATGGAAACCATAGAAGAATGCTCGATAATGACAGAGATGTGGAAAGCTTGAAGACATTTGCTGGGAAAGTGTATTTGAGCAGAAAGAACTGACCATACCTATCACATAATCTAAATGGTCCCAAACAAAGTACCAAGTAGGATCACATGCCACTCAATCATCGCATACAGAGCTTTGACTACTTTTCCTGCTCCTCAGCACGACCTCCGTCATTCCACAGGAATCGTTTCTTAGTCCTGCTACCCCCTGAGATGCCCCAAATTATCATTTGCCACTTGTAGCCCCACTGTGGCAATGTAAACAAAGACACCTCAAACATACAGATAACACCCAATTTCACCTTAACTTCACCACTATCAATCTCTCCACTGCCCAAGTATTGTTTTGAAATGTAAATTTTAGTTTGTTAAAGTCACAATTGTGTACAATAAGTGGCAGTTGAGAATTTGAGACACTGTGTAGATGAAGAAAGTTAGGGATAGTCATGTTTGAGGCAATGAGTGAATTTAAACAAGGCGTTGAGAATTATAAAACGTTGAGGGACTAGAGAGTCAGTATAAATCAGTAAAGGAACAGTCCGATGAGAAATGTGGTTTCAAATGACATTAGGTTGATAGAGACTGGTAAGAACTTCAAGATGAGCAAAGAAGGGTCTCGACCCGAAACATCACCCATTTCTTCTGTCCAGAGATGCTGCCTGTCCCGCTGAGTTACTCCAGCATTTTGTGTCTATCTTGAGCAAAGATAAAGGTAGAGAAGGGCAATGATTCAGGAGGTTAAGGTAGGAGATTTTATAACCTTGAGACAAACATCAGAAATGTTGCAGAAAATGCATTCAGTTTTCCCAGTACAATTTCTGCTAATTTACTTCTAGTTTCATCTGTCTTCCCACCCAACTTTGAAAGAAGCAGATTTGTTTGTGTAATTTTCCTATCCATTCCTAAACTGAGCTACAGATTATATATATTCTTGCTCACTTCCTGGTTCACTCCTGTAAATTAAAAAATGTTTTCTGTTGGAAAAGTTAACATGGAATATATGGATTACTATAATAAGATTTTACAGACAAGATCTCCAAGTCATCAGTCTCAATTACAAAACCTCATGCTGTAGTCACCACACAGACACAATTCAGCTTCAGAATTTACAGTTCGATTAAGCAAACATTTTCACCTATTTCTTTAAAGAACTTGAAAAATATTTTCTTTCATGATTGTTAATGTCTACCTCCAGTTATATTCCCAGCACACCTTATTTTTCAAAATTCCAGCAACTCTCCCCACTTTGGGTTCAAATAAGGACATCTGCAATCATAATACTACATTGGGCCCACATCATAATGCAAAAGAGGGGAGGGATGCGAAATGACAATGTTAGATGTGGAACTGCCACTGCAAAAAATTGAAAACAAGTTTGCTGCTGAAAATGTTTGCTTCATAATTGCTACTGAAGTACTAAAGGAGATATCTGGAGAAATTACCAAACTCTTGGCAAAGTAGATTTTATAGTGCTTATCAATCGGTGTACCTTGTGTCTTGCTATCCCAATAAGGGTTAAAGAGGAAAAGGATAAAGGTATGGCAATTTGATCTTAGGGCACAGGCAATGAAAATTACATCCATGAAGAGTGAAGAAGGTATATGGAAAGTGCCAGAACTGAAGGATTACAGAGATATTGAAATTTACAACACAGGAGACTATTTACGTCACTATATCCATGCTGAAAAAAAGAACTATCCAAAACTATTTGTACTTCACAAACCCCGCAAGTCACTGTACATCAAGTGGCGACCTATGTCAATTTTAAACATGGTAAGTGTTGCTACATCCATCACTATTTCAGGTCAATGTGTTCCTCACCTTCATAACTTCTCAACTTCCTTCCAATCATTTTACGAGTTACTTTAAATCAAATACATCTTAAGGAAATGGATCATTCTCATCCAATCTATTATTGTTTTCTTTGTACCGTTACATTTTGTTCAGCCTTGTTTCCAAAGGAAACAATCCATCCTATCACAACTCCCCTTTAATTAAAATTCTTCAGCCGTGGTAATATCCTCAGATTTTCTCTGTACAGTTTCAAGTAATTTCACATGGTTAAAATATATATACAGCACATACATCTTGTGGCTTAACTAGTGCCGCTGGTAAAAGGGTGAATCCAATTACACAGGTGCAGATAGAGTTAAAAATTGGAAACATTGATTGTCAGTCTAACTTGGTGATGGACTCTTGTTTAAATTTTTCAAAGGGTCAATTTAAGTCATCAATTGGAAAGGCACAAATTTATTAATGACTGTTGTTCATAAGCTTCTGAACCAGTTTCCTGCCACATCCCAAATTAGGTTAAGAGGCTACTGTAAATAAAGTTTTAATATAGATAAGTGACAAAATAATCGAAGGGGAGTCCATCACCAAGTTACATTGACAATCATTTTTTCAAATGTTTAACTCTATCTGCACCTGCATGATCCTATTTCCCCTTTTTTGGAAACAAACTAGCTTCATGTTTAAAGTTTCTCGGCCCTGGCATCAGAAGATTAAAAAATTGCCAGAACCTCCACTATTTCCACATGCTTTTGTAGATAACCTTTGATACAGTTAATATGGGCTGGCGATTCATTTACCTTCAAAAGATGCAATATTTCTCAATATTTTCTTCCTATTTAACTCATCCAATATTTAACAGTTGCCCTGCTTGATAATAAAACATTGCATCGTTTCCCTCCGTTATGAATATAGCTGCATATCTATAAATATACAAACCATACCCGCATTTTCTTTTTCGTTAATTATATTTTCTTCCAGTTCCTGGCTGCCTCTTACGTACCCAGAAAGTATCCATGGCTTTCCTTCAATGAGCGAATACTTTTTCCTCTTCAATTGCCTGATTGCCTGTTAAATTTTAATTCTGCATTATCTGTACTCTTCAGGGTTTCCTAAAGTAAAGAGTTTTCAGTATCTCAGCTGATCTTCCTTATTTCCCCTTTTAATATTTTGTATGTTTCTCAATTTGCAAACTATGACTTCTGGCTGTTCATCTCTCCTGCTAGAACATTTAAATGCTGCTCAGCAGTAGTTGCTCTATGGAAATCAAAGAATGATTCACACAATTATTTCTGAATACTTTTCTGCAACAATAAACCTTGGAACCAGACAAGGAACAGGTCATTTTAGCTCTCACCCCGAGCTGTATTCTCTGCAGCAATGAAGAGAAACCAAGGGTCTAATGACAGAGTAATTAAAAGTTTTTAATAAATATAGTACCAGAAAAATTAGGACAACTAAAATCATATACATTATGTGGACAAGATTGTTTGTAACATCAGGTTCCACAACTGATGACAAAATTGATGGAACAATTTCAGCAAGGTAGAAAATGTAATATTGGTGCTCAAAAGAGGATGAGGAATTAAAACAAAAACTATCAATAGACAATAGGTGCAGGAGTAGGCCATTCGGCCCTTCGAGCCAGCACCGCCATTCAATGTGATCCTGGCTGATCATCCCCAATCAGTACCCCGTTTCTGCCTTCTCCCCATATCCCCTGACTCCGCTATCTTTAAGAGCCCTATCTAGTTCTTTCTTGAAAGCATCCAGAGAACCGGCCTCCACCGCCCTCTGAGGCAGAGAATTCCACAGACTCACAACTTTCTCTGAGAAAAAGTGTTTCCTCGTCTCCGTTCTAAATGGCTTGCCCCTTATTCTTAAACTGTGGCCCCTGGTTCTGGACTCTCCCAACATCGGGAACATGTTTCCTGCCTCTAGCGTGTCCAAACCCTTAACAATCTTATATGTTTCAGTAAGATCCCCTCTCATTCTTCTAAACTCCAGAGTGTACAAGCCCAGGCGTTCCATTCTCTCAGCATATGACAGTCCCGCCACCCCGGAATTAATCTTGTAAACCTACGCTGCACTCCTTCAATAGCAAGAATGTCCTTCCTCAAATTAGGGGACCAAAACTGCAAACTCCAGGTGTGGTCTCACTAGGGTCCTGTACAACTGCAGAAGGACCTCTTTGCTCCTATACTCAACTCCTCTTGTTATAAAGGGCAACATGCCATTGGCTTTCTTCACTGCCTGTTGTACCTGCATGCTTACTTTCATAGACTGATGAACAAGGACCCCCAGATCCCGTTGTACTTCCCCTTTTCCCAACTTGACGACATTTAGATAGTTATCTGCCTTCCTATTTTTTTATACAAAGTGGATAACCTCACATTTATCCGCATTAAACTTCATCTGCAATGCATCTGCCCACTCCCCCAACCTGTCCAAGTCACCTAACATTCTCATAGCATCCTCCTCACAGTTCACACTGCCACTCAGCTTTGTGTCATCTGGAAAATTGCTAATGTTACTTTGAATCCCTTCATCTAAATCATTGATGTATATTGTAAATAGCTGTGGCCCCAGCACGAACCTTGCGGTACCCCCCTAGTCACTGCCTGCCATTCTGAAAGGGACCCGTTAATCCCTACTCTTTGTTTCCTGTCTGCCAACAAATTTTCTATCCATGTCAGCACTCTGTCCCCAATACCATGTGCCCTAATTTTGCCCACTAATCTCCTAAGTGGGACCTTATCAAATGCTTTCTGAAAGTCCAGGTACACTACATCCACTGGCTCTCCCTTGTCCATTTTCCTTGTTACATCCTCAAAAAACTCTAGAAGATTAGTCAAGCATGATATCCCCTTCGTAAATCCATGCTGACTCGGACCGATCCTGTTACTGCTATCCAAAGGTGCGGCTAGTTCATCTTTTATAATTGGCTCCAGTATCTTCCCCACCACCAATGTCAGGCTAACTGGTCTGTAATTCCCTGTTTTCTTTCTCCCGCCTTTCTTAAAAAATGGGATAACATTAGCTACCCTGCAATCCACACAAACTGATCCTGAGACTATAGAACATTGGAAAATTATCACCAATGCATCCACGATATCTAGAGACACTTCCTTAAGTGCCTTGGGATGCAGACCATCAGGCCCTGGGGATTTATCAACCTTCAGTCCCATCAGTCTACCCAACACCATTTCCTGCCTAATGTAGATTTTCTTCAGTTCCTCCGTCACCCCAGATCGTCTGGCCACTACTATATCAGGAAGATTGTTTGTGTCCTCCTTAGTGAAGACTGATCCAAAGTACCTGTTCAATTAATCTGTCATTTCCTTGTTCCCCATAATAAATTCACCCTTTTCAGTCTTCAAGGGTCCAACTTTGGTCTTAACTAATTTTTTCCTCTTCACATACCTAAAGAAACTTTTACTATCCTCCTTTATATTCTTGGCTAGCTTACCTTCGTACCTCATATTTTCTCCCCGTATCGTCTTTTTAGTTATCTTCCGTTGCTCTTTAAACATTACCCAATCCTCTGGCTTCCCGCTCTTCTTTGCTACGTTGTACTTCTGCTCTTTTATTTTTATACTGTCCCTGACGTCCCTTGTCAGCCACGGTCACCCCTTACTCCCCTTGGAATCTTTCTTCATGCTAGGAATGAACTGATCCTGCACATTCTGTATTATTCCTAGAAATACCTGCCTTTGTTGTTCCAGTCATCCCTGCTAATTATCTTTCCAGTCAACTTTGGCCAGCTCCTCCCTCATGGCCCCATAGTCCTCGACCACTTAGACTAACATCGGTTGGCAAAAGGGTGAATTGAAGCCTAGACACATGTGTCTTGTAAAATCATAGTGTGATTAGATATTGTCAACAAAATTGTATGGACAACTAAATTTCAGTATTTTAAATGTAAGTACTCGGAAGATGTGGATAACCCAGTGTATGTAGTAAATAGGGATCAATATATTGCACTTCATTAATTTGTTAAACAAAGTTAGGGCATGGGAATGGAAATTATGTGAGAGAACATAGGTTACAGGGCAGCAAGAGCATATGGAATTTTAGTATTTGTTACTCATGTCATTTCACACAAGATGACAGGCAATAGATTATAACATGGGGATGTTATGCAGCTACAAAATAGAAATAATGATAAAATATAAGATGAAAATATACGCATCTACAGCAAGCAATTAGCAAGCCAAATAATTGTGCTGGTGAAAAGTTAGGACATTTTGCTGAGGTTATAGAGGGCTTTGGTGTGATCATATCTGGAGTAGCATGTGCAGTTTTAGTTTCTATCCAAACTACACGCTTCATTTATGATCATATTTTCTAGATAGATCCCTGGGATGGTGGTGTTGGGTGGGTGGGGGCCTGGTAGGGGGGTGAGGGGGGGGAGAGTGGAACTATGGTTGTTAGACAAGGAATGATTGGTCTAAATTGACTGGAGTTTAAAAGGATAATCAGTGATCTAATTGTAAAATTCAAGCATCTGAGAGGAATTGACAAGACGATACCAAGAGTTAATTTCTCCATCATGTTGTAAACTAGCTCGGTTCTCAAGTATGGGTTGCAGTGCTAGCATAAGGGATCAACCATTTAGAAATATTTTTTATTTTCACATATCTAAATAGTTGATCCAGTTCTCTCCCTGAAAGGACTGTGTCCCCTAACTATCGCAAAAATGAGATGGTTAGAATAATGCTGGAAAGCGGATATGAGGCACAGGATCAGTCACAATCTTAATGAAAGGAAATAGACACAAAATGTTGGAGCAACTTAGCGGGACAGGCAGCATCTCAGGAGAGAAGGAATGAATGGGTCGAGACCTTTCTTCAGACCTGAATGAATGGAAACTTCAATGACCTCAATGAATGGAAATACCGGCATGAAGAGTCACGGCCTACTCTTACTGTTATATCTCATATTTTCACCATAATCACTGTATGTATTAAAAGTTATATTGGTAATATGCACATTAGAAAAGATGGGAAGATGTGTATCTATTTAAAATGTATTGGTCAATTAATTATACCAAAATGGTGCACAGACTCATCTATTGCTATAATTACCAATTGTACTCTCATCATATGCCACAATGACAGAAATAAATAAATGCATGTAAAAGTAAAAGTAAAAGTTGCGTTCCAAATGAAAGATTTCATGCACACATTCAACTAGGTGCTCCAAGTAATTAATAATTGTGTTATTTTGTTATATAGCAAATGAGAGTCATTTGAGTATCACACCACCTTCAAGAATTCAATACTTACTGCTTGGTTTTCCATGCGTGCAAATATAACATTCAACATCTGTGTCAGTGTTGCCTTGGCTGTTGTTTGGTTTATTAAATTTCTGCTGGCCAAGTATATATTATAGCATGTCCTCACAGCCTGCAACACAGTTCCTTCATGTATTTCTATGTGCTGAGATGTCACCGCAGTTAGCAAGGCCTAAGGGGAGAGATGGGGAGATTGTAAATTATAAAGAAGGTAATTATTTCAAGAAGTTAATTAATAACTGCATTAAAGTCACAAGATAAAGATAGAAGATTATTTTGATACAAGAATAATCGAAAAAGGCACAGCTCATCATGCTGTTGTTTGTGTGTGTGTGTGTGTGTGTGTGTGTGTGTGTGTGTGTGTGTGTGTGTGTGTGTGTGTGTGTGTGTGTGTGTGTGTTGTTATTTAGTTCCTCACTCTACCACATCCACAACACTGTCAAGAGGTCAATAGGTATCTACCATAACCATTAACAGTCTAAACTATTTTCAGTCGTGGCTTTTGATCTACAAAATAAGAACCATTTTATATACGTGTAGCATTCTAAGGCAGTTTTCTTAACAGCACAGCAGTTATTATCACTAAAATAAAATTGTTGGATCATCCATCTCAAATTGCTCTGTCAGACGAACCTATGTAAAATAGCTTTATTTTTCTGGAGGATAACATAAATCCATTGATGACAGATATTGATACAGGTGATCCCTGCATAACAGGTGGTTGTGTTGCTATTAAAACGATTAATACTGCGATGTTCCATAACGCAAAGCTGTACATGCCTCAATAAACGCAAGTTGAAAAATATAATACATTTTGTGTCAATTTATTATTTTCTTTGACAATTTTTTAAATTCCATGCGAAATGGTTGTTTGGCAACTTTAGTCACTGGTGTTTGACAGCTGCATAATTCTGACAGGGTTCGAATGCTTCTGTCAGGACTTAATACACGTCTCTGCTTGCTGAAGTCAACGACTAGCTCCTTTAATTTGCTTACATGGAGGGGCGATTTCTGTTTTGCCATCATGTTACTAAGCTCTCCATCTAGCTCTCCTTTCTAAACAAAGTCATAGTTTTTTTAGGCCCCAGGACAGACCTTGTGGGATACCACTACATAAATTCTTCCAAGTGTGTACCAAATATCCCTACTCACCATCTTCTATCACCTAACAAGATCAATATTGCATGAAATCTGAAATTTGAGAATAAATTTACGATCTGGGGGACGTACACAGGGGCGGCACAGTGATGCAGCTGATAGAGGTGCAGCCTCACAGCACCAGAGACCGGGCTTTGATCTTCAACCCTGGTGCTGACTGTGTGGAATTAGCATGTTCTCCCTTTGACCTTGTGGGTTTCCTACAGCTGCTCCAGATTCTTCTCACATCCCAAAGACATACGAATAGGAGGTTAATCAGTCTCTATATATTGCCCAGAATGTGTCTGGAGTGGATGCATCGTGGGATAACATACTAGCCACTGGGTGGCGCCAGCAATGGCTGCTTTGCCAACAATTTGTCTGTCCCTTCCTTCTTTGTACTTGAATAGTATGTGTTAAATGTATGTTTTTAGTGTTCTTTAGCTTGTTTTATGTGGGAGGTGGGGGAAACGTTGCAATTTTCTTTCTGAATTCCCTCTCACCAATATTTAATTTTACTTTGGAGTCACGTGAATGACTACGTGAAGAAAGCAGTCACCAGGCATGCACGTCATTACGTCTGACGCATTGCGCAACGACTGACTGGCGGGCGTGATGCTCCTTCCAGTGGTAAGTTTTAAACGCTCAGGTAAGTGTTCATAACGTAGCTGAGGTCGTTGCTCCCGGTTCGGGGTTCTTTGCTTACCTTTCAGCATTGGACTTCGGGAGAACATGTCCAAGGTAAAGAGGCGGGCCGCGACGAAATCGGCTGCGGAAGACTGCGGGCGGCCGCCGAATTCGCCTTCAGGGTCGCTGGCAGAGCAGCCAGCGGCTACAGACTTGGTGCTGCCAGAAAGTGCCTTGGCTACTCCACGGGGGAGGAAACCCACCAGAAAGTCAGATGAGTCGGGCCAGGTGGAAATTTCCCCTCCTTCTATCGGCAGCGTTATTAGCAGGCTGGCCCACATGGAGAACCTAGTGGAGAGGTTAATCCACAGAGATATGCTCCAAAAGAGGGAGCTATCCGAGCCTGGGGATTACAGAGAACCCGAAGCAGCAGCACCTGTGTCAGGACTGCAGAATATCGCCCTCTCTGATGGGGAGAGCGTACGAGGTCAGTGGTCTACTGATCCGGAGTACGGAGGCACAGTTGGGCAGCATGTTTCATGGCATGAGGAGCAAACATCGGATGTACCCCCTATGGCATCCAGATCTGTTATCCCTGCCCTAACAGGGGTGCCATTGGAAGAAGAGCTCGCCATGAGCATAAATTATCTGGCCTCCCATCAACTCCCAAGACCAAACTATGGGGGAAACTACTGCCAAATATAATACTCCACAGAACTGTGCCTCACTTAGTTGTAAACCAATCTATCTGGGAACACATTGGAGGGGGCGTCAGAGCCCAAGAGGTAAAAATTCAAAAAATCCTCAGGCTACTTGCCTCAGGCATCACGGCATTTGCCAGGTGAGTGGATGGGACGCCCTTCTCTGATAACCAGCAGGACACGATGGCATTCATGTGCAATGCACATCCTGCCTCAGGAAGAATGCCATCCTTCCTGCTCTAAACCCAAAATTTGCTGGGCTGTGCAAGCCGGGGAATGTCCAACCCCCAAACCTCCTGTTCGGAGAAGGCCTGTCTAAACAGGTAAAAGAGCTGGATGAGGAGGCTAAAACCGTTGGCCATATGAAGGCACCTCACAAGGTATCATCTTTCCTGCGACAGTACCCCTACCCTCCTCTCCATACCAGACGGTTCGCTGGATATGGTGGACGTGGTTCCAAGCAACAGGCACAGAAGCCTTTTTTAGGGCAGGGCCCTATCCCCCAGACCTTGGGGGCAGAAGCAGAGACCTTACCGCCGGTAACCACTAAGGTAAGTAAGCCTGCGATGGATCAATTACAAGTTGGGGGGAGATTGCAATTTGTCTTACATTAATGGCATTGGATAACATCTGACCCGTTTATACTGCACAGTATACAAGGTTTCTAAATTGAGTTCATTTCTGACTTGCCTCCACCCATTCAGCATACACCTAGCCGCACTTTTGTCTTTTCACAACAGGAGTGTATGCGTGCACAAGGAGAACTTGAGTCTTTGTTCAAGAAAGGGGTAATTGAGAGGTCGAGTCACGAGCCTCACCAGTTTGTGTCCAACATATTTACTAGGCAAAAGAAGGATGGGCGGATGTCAAATTATCCTTGATTTGACAGCTTAACACCTTTGTGCAGTATAAACACTTCGGCCGGGCGCACTATGGGAACTTCTCTCGCCCCTCTGCAGGAACTATACATCAGGAGGTGCAACTCCAGAGTCAAAAGATAATGGGAGACCCCTTCCACCCCTGCAACAGACTGTTCCAGCTCTTAAGGTCAGGCAAATGCCTCCGTTGCCATGCTGTGAGAACGGAGAGGATGAGAAGGAGTTTCTTCCCAGAGGCCATTCGGACTGTAAACTCCTATCTCACCAGGGACTAACTCTACTAACTTACTGTACCACAATACCGCCCACAATATTTAATATGAAAAAGAAAATGTGATTCTGTTTGTAGTTTGTTGGTTGTTTGTTTGGTTGTTTTTTGCACAAAGTCCGCAGGCACTGCCACTTTTCATTTCACTGCACATCCCGTATGTGTATGTGACGAATAAACTTGACTTGACTTGAAATTGGAAATTTTTGTCACTGCCAAACAACTGCTTTCCAAGGGATGCTACATGACGAGCATTGACCTCAAAGATGCTTACTATTCAGTGGCCATTCATGAAGATCACAGGTGATTTTTGAAGTATAACTGGATGGAGCAGTTATGGCGGTTTAAAGCATTGCCTAACGGATTAACCTCAGCCCCCAGACTATTCACTAAATTACTAAAACCAGTCCTGGGGCTACTCAGGGCACAGAATCATATAATCATGGCATATTTGGACGACATCTTAGTCATTGGGAGGACTTTGGAATTAGCTGAATTATCTGGGTCAGCAAAACTCGTTTTTGAGAAACTGGGGTTCTTAATCCATCCAGTTAAGTCTAAATTGGTGCCATCTACGATAATTGACTATTTGGGATTCACCATTAACTCAGTACACATGTCAGTGACTCTGGCTCAGGGCAAGCAATTAGAGTTAATTGAAGCTTGCAGGAAACTCATTATTAATAATCAACCTTCTATTAGACATGTGGCTAGTTAAAATTGGAAAATTAGTGGCTGCTTTCCCATGTTCAGTTCGGGCCTTTGCACTACCAAAACTTACAGCGTGCAAAGGAACAGGCACTCAAGCTTCATAGAGGTCGCTTCGATAGACCCATGGAATTGCCAGCTGAAGCCCTGGCTGAGTTACAATGTTGTGTTACCAATATTCAGCATTGTTCTAGTACTATTTTAGTCGATACACCATCAGCTATCCTGCAGACTGATGCCAGTGCGCTAGGTTGAGGTGCTACCGATACCGTCTCAAGCTGCAGTGGCAGATGGGATCATCTGCAGGAATCATCGATGCTTCAGCCACGGTATTAACTACTTAGAGTTGTTGGGAGCACTCTATGGGATAAAGGCTTTTTGTACCAACGTGCATCATGTGCATGTTCAACTTCAGATTGTCAACACTACAGCAGTAGCGTACATTAATCACATGGGTGGAAGTAAGTCTGCATCCTGTGATAAATTTTCTAATCTCATCTGGCACTGGTGTGTTGCGAGAAACATCTGGGTTTCAGCCATCTACTTACCAGGTAGATATAACATGGTGGCAGACACCAGGTCATGACAGTTCAATGACAACAAAGAATGGATGTTGAATCACGACATTGTCCTTCGTTATGGTGTATTATGATGACATTGATCTGTTTGCATCCAGGCTTATCATCAGTTACCAATTTACGTGTCATGAGAGCCAGACCCATTCTGCCTCATCAGTCAATGTTTGGTCAAAATTGAGCATGACTCCACCTCTGGCATATTGGTAGTGCCAGATTGGCCTACTCAGCATTGGTTCCCACTGGTTCTAGTTTTAATTACACAGCCTTTTATGGCAGTGCCCAAGAGCAGAAATCTGCTGGTACACCCGGTGACAGGGGAAAGCCATCCTCTTCATGACCGTATAAATGTATTGGTTTACAGATTCTGAGGAGACCGTTCCTGGGGCTCGGGCTTTCAGAGCGTACGATAGATGCCATCACTGCGGCCTGGAGGAAGAGCACACAGAAACAGTACATCACTCACATAAGGAAATGGGAGATGTACTGTTCCCACTCTAATATTTCATATGACACGGCTGATATCACGGACGTTTTGGAGTTTCTTTCGTCACTTTTTCATGATAACAAGCTCAGTTACAGCGCCATTAATAGTGCTGGGGTCAGCGAACCACACGGTAGGATCTCACCCTTTAATAACTACGTTTATGAAGGGAATTTTTAACTCCACTCCCCCTAGGCTCAGGTATTCACATATATGGGATGTGAGCGTGGTTCTCACGCTGCTTCGTCAGTGGGCACCAGCTTCATCTCTGTCTCTGCACCATTTTACACTCAAAGTAGTCATGCTCATGGCGCTGGCCTCAGCACAACGGGTCCAGACATTACATAAACTCAGACTGGATAGTATGGATATATCTTGTAATAGCATCACCTTTTTTGTTCATGACCTCATTAAGCAGAGCAGGCCAGGGATACTGGGGATCAAATTGAGTTTTATGGCATACCCCTCAGATCCACGATTGTGTGTAGTGTCACACATACTTCAATACATAAAGGTCACTAAGAGCCCGAGAGGCTCGGAACTCTCCTTCTTTGTTAGTTATACCAAACCTCATAAAAAGGTTACGGTGCAGACCATCTCTAGATGGATTAAACAGGTTCTGGCGTGTGCAGGAGTGGACACTGAAACTTTTAATCCTCATTCCACCAGGGCTGCATCGACAGCAAGGGATATGGACGTCCCTCTCGACCACATTCTAGCAGCTGCGGGATGGTCGAATGAGCGGACGTACCAAAGGTTTTATAACAAGCCTATCGCCAGACTGGGGATTTTTGCGGATTCTGTTTTAAGTTCTGTTTCACAGTTTCCACCTGGGTGAGAAGGGTCACTGCTAATTTATTTTGTTATTAAAGCATCAGTATTGTTTAACCATGTCATGTTTGAATGCATTAATTTTTCTCACTCGTCCTGTTCAATTGATGCAGTTGTAACGCGTGGACTCGTTCCTCGGCATGAAATCACAGAGCTTCAAACTCTTCACGTAGTCACTCACGTGACTCCAAAGTAAAATAGTAAGATCAAACGAGCACTTACCAGTTTGAAGTTTGATCTCTATTTTATGAGGAATTACGATGAGCGATTACGTGCCCTCCGCTCCCGACCCTCGTAACAAAAAGATCTTTCTGTAAGTTCTAGTCAACTCTAATCTTACTATTTTAGTTCAACAACTCTTCTCTGATTTCACACCGCTGCTTTGAAGATTGACGAGCATGCGTGGTGACGGCCTTCTTCACGTAATCGCTCATCGTACCGCCTCATAAAATAAAGATCAAACTTTAAACTGGTAAGTTCTCGTTTAATCTTACTATTTTAAATCATTAGTCGACAGTGATTCTGAAATATTCAGAATATTGGGGGAATATTAGGGGTGATGAAAATAAAAGGATAGCATTATTGATGAAAAAGTATATTAAAAGGCAAATATATAACTGTAATAATCCATAATGTTTGCTCACCATTAATTTGTTTGTATTTTTTTTAAACTTTTCTCTGTTAAACGTAGAGATAGCTTTTCATTCAAAGATGCAGCTTGCTGTTCACATATTCAAGCCACATCTCAATATAAGCAAGGGTGGTTCTGTAAGAAACCTGATGATACAGGACCAGGACTTCTTCCTACCCTTTCCTTTCACTTGCCAGAAAGGTCTTCTACATTCACACCTACACCATCACTGCCACAAAGTAATTTGTATAATTAAATCCAGACAATGGTAGTGGCTTGGTGTGCATTACTTCCTATCATTACTTCCGGAACGGCGGGACTGTTGTATAATTTTGAATCCAACTTGCCACTTTTTTTTTATGGATCCCACAGGAATTTTTTTTTGTTGCCATGTTGGATCTTGTCAGAGCATAGCTAATATCCATCAAATGCACTGCCCTCAAATTTCAATCCTTGGCTTTCCTTCGATAGGTTTCATGAGCAAATCCATACTGACACTTGCTGATGAAGATTTATACTATCCCTTACAATTGATGTCAATACTTTGCCCAGCATGAAATTAAACTAATTTTCCTTTTTCCTCCAGCAATAAATAACAGTGCAGTGGCAGCAGTCCTCCAGCACTACTCATATAAGGAGTGAGAATTGAAAATTTGTCTTCAGTTCTTTAGATTATTATTTCAATTACCAGTTTCTTGCAAGAACCTTAATGAATGGCTTTTGGTAGTCCATGTTTATTGTATTCACAAATATTCCTTTAGTTATTTACTCAAATATTTCCTAATTACTCAAATATGTCTGTTTTCTTGCATATTTTAATGAGTTCTGGTTCTTGATTCATTATAAAGTTCCCTGGAATATTGAATATATCTTCTTTCATGGTGAAATCTAATGCAATGTATTAAACTGTTTACTTATGTTCATGGCAATTATACTTGTTTCAATTCTCTCCCTTCAACAGGTTCTAAACTAATAATTCAATAATATCCTCCTTTCTCTCTCACGCCGTTCTTAACCATTCTTATATCAATGTAAAATGTTGCTATCCTTTTAGAGTCTAGAGTGTGGAAACCTTAAATCTATGCCTCTGGTTCTCGATTCCCCTACTCTGGCAAGAGACTCTGTGCGTCTACCCGATGTATTCCTCTCATGTTTTTATACACCTCTATGAGATCACCCCTCATCCTTCTTAACTCAAGGGAATAGAATCTCCGCCTGATCAACCTCTCCCTATAGCTCAGACCCTCGAGTCCTGACAACATCCTCGTAAATCTTCTCTGCACCCTTTCCAACGACAACATCTTTCCTGCACCTATTGTCTATGTATCTATGCATCTAACAATGAACCATTATACATTTGCTTTGGACATTGTCCCCTTTGATCAGTCTTTCTTCATATGAAAGTCTTGACATCCCAGGAATCAGTCTGGTGAACCTTCTCTGTACTCCCTCTATGGAAAGAATGTCTTTCCTCAGATTTGGAAAACAAACATGAACCCCCAACTTCTATACTCAATACTCTAATTGACGAAAGCCAATGAGCCAAAAGACTTTTTGACCACCTCATCTACCTATGACGCCACCGTCAAGGAACTATGAACCTTCTCTCCTAGATCCCTCTGCTCTTCAACACTCCCCAGAGCCCTACCATTCTCTTAGGTCCTGCCCATGTTAGACTTCCTAAAATGCAACACCTCACATTTCTCTGTATACTTGTTCATTCCTCAGCCCACTTGGCCAATCGATCAAGATCCTGCTGCAATTGTTGACAACCATCTTCAATATCTGCAATACAACCCATTGATGTATCATCTGCAAATTTGCTAATCTTGCCATGTACAATTGTGTTCTTGTTCATTTTTGTTCAGTTCTCTTTTTCAAACTCTTACAACCTTTTGTCATCTTTGCTCTTCATTGTTTCTGCTGGTGCACATGAACTCCATTATTAATTGCATGACTTAATTGAATTATAAATTGAAAGACTATATTTTCAGTTTTTCGTTCAATTGTCTTTACATAGCTATAGTAAATAATGCCCTTTTATATTGTTCTAGCATTAAATTTGTAGGAAGGAACTGCAGATGCTGGTTTACACCGAAGTTAAGACATAAAATGCTGGAGTAACTCAGCGGGATAGGCAGCATCTCTGCCTATCACTGATACATCTCTGTACAATACATCTTTGATATATAGGACTCCTAGATATCGGTGACACCAAGTGCAGGCTCGGTGATAGTTTCACTGAACACCTCTTCTCAGTCCGCCTAGGCCTGCCTACGTGATCTCCTGGTTGCTGAACACTTTAGCTCACCCTCCCATTCCCATATTGACCTTTCTGCCCTGGGCCTCCTCCACTGTCGGAGTGAGGCCCAATGCAAATTTTACTGATTGTATGCCTCGTTGTCACTCTCCCCTTAGGTAACATGTTCGCGATGTTGGGGGAGGCCAGAAACAGGGGCCACAGTTAAAGAATAAGGGATTGGCCACTTAGAACTGAGATGAGGAAAAACATTTTCACTCAGAGTTGTGAATTTATGGAGTTCTCTGCCTCAGAAGGAAGTGGAGGCTGATTCACTGAATGCATTCAAAAGAAAGTTAGATGGAACTTTTAGGGCTGGCGGAATCAAGGAGAAGGCAGGAACGGGGTGCTGATTGTGGATGTTCAGCCATGATCACATTGAATGGCGGTGCTGGCTCGAAGGACCAAATGGCCTAATCCTGCACCTATTGTCTATGCATCTAACAATGAACCATTATACATTTGCTTTGGACATTGTCCCCTTTGATCTGTCGTTTTCACACCTTATCCTTTCATATCTCTATGTTTCCCTCTCTCCTGACTCAGTCGAAAGAAGGATCTCGACCCAAAACATCACCCATTCCTTCTCTCCAGCGATGCTGCCTGTCCCGCTGAGTTACTCCAGCATTTTGTGTCTATCTTTAGCGTTAAACTCTTTTGCGCACCTACTTCCTGCAGTTCATCTATCAATTGATTTGGTAGAGATTAGTTAGCCAATCTCATCACTTTAAAAATTGTTTTAGCAATATCTAGAATCAGAGTTAATGTGTTAAATTTCTAAATTCCAAACTTAAAGTTGGCCCAAAAGTTTGAAGCAGAAACGAAAGACAAAAATTACTCCACAAAACTGGAAGCAGCTTTGGGGATATTCTCCATTAGCAAAGTTGAAATCACAATAATGATGTCAGCATATCAACATGCCCCTTATATGTTGCACCAGTGAGTGCAAAAAAGGAGAAGTCACTTGAACCAAGGTACATTTTAGTTATTTATAAAGTGGTTCTATTGAAATAAATAACAAGTTGCCATCCAACAAGTCCAAGTATTGACAAACACAAGTGGAAGTCCTCTCAAGAGAGACCATTTGTGGAGACTTTCTTTCAAGGTCAATTTAAAATACACCATAATTTCAAGCTGATTGCAAGTTCCAGGTCATGGAGTTAAATATACTGATTACTATGAGATTAAAGTCCCATATTTTAGGTTAACTTTACCTGGATGCTTCTGATCCAATGCATAAAATCATGAGAGAAATAGATCGGGTAGATGCACAGAGCGTCTTGGCCAGAGTAGGCAAATCGAGGACAAGAGGACAAAGGTTTAAGGTGAAGGTTGAAAAGATTTAATAAGAATCTAAGGGGTAACTTTTTCACACAAAGGGTGGTGGGGATATGAAACAAGCTGCCAGAGGAGGTAGTTGAGGCAGGGACTATCCCAGTATATAAGAAACAGTAAGACAGTTACATGGATAGGACAGGTTTGGAGGGACCCGGCCAAACGCGAGCAGGTGGGACTGGTATAGCTGGGACATGTTGGCTGGTGTGGGCAGGTTGGGCCATGGGGCCTGTTTCCACACTGTATCACTCAGAAAAAGGCATAGGCAACTGTACAATACCTGAAGAATTTCCTACATTTGCATAAAGAAAGAACGAATATTTTTGAATTGGTGTAAATATATAACTTGAGAAAATGGTGACTCTGAAAATAATTGAGAAATTTGAAAACACAGCTTTTCGTGGTTACTTATTCCTCATTGGTGCTTTCTGGTTGAATATGTATGTAATTTTTTTTTTTTAATTTAAATTTTATTTTTTTAATTAATTTTATATACTAATCCAACAGCTAGAATATCAACAAACCAAATGTTATCAGCTAAATGTAATTTATCTAGAGGCTGTAGACAAGGATGCCCGTTATCGCCGTTATTATTCGCACTTGCAATAGAGCCACTGGCAGAAAGTGTTAGGTCCCATCCTGAAATATACGGGTATAATACTAAAGACACTGAGAATAAAATTTCCTTATATGCAGATGATGTATTAATCTACATTACAAAACCTGAATTTAGTATCCCAAACCTATTAAATTTAGCTTGTTCTCAGGATACAGAATTAATTGGAATAAAAGTGAAATCATGCCAATAATGGGAAGTAATCCACATATATTACAACAATTTCCCTTCAAAATAGTAAATGAAAAATTTAAATATCTTGGAATTTATGTAACTAAGACATATACTTCCTTATTTAAACTAAACTTTCCACCTTTACTGAACAAATTACATAAGAATATTCTATATTGGAAAACACTACCTATCTCAATGTTTGGTAGAATTAATGCAATAAAAATGATTTTTCTCCCGCAATTACTGTACCTTTTTCAATCAATCCCGATATATCTTCCAAAAACTTTTTTTTAAAAAGGTTGACTCTTTAGTCACTAATTTTATCTGGGATTATAAGAATCACAGAATAAACAAAAAGCACTTATGTAAATCAAAAATAAATGGAGGTTTAGCCCTAATCGAATTTTATGCTCTATTTCTGGGCAGTTAACATTAAAAATATGAATTTTTGGTTGGAAGAACTGGGCCAACAACCAGATTGGTTAAAAATGGAAAAGACAGACTGTTTACCCTTTGAAATTGGGTCGATTTTGTTTGCTACTACTAAATTAAGCAAAAAAACCTATATTGAAAACCCCATAATATACAGTGGAATATGCATTTGGAAACAATTAAAAAAGACACTAAAATTGGACAATATATCCCTACTCCTTCCCATTGTAAACAATCCTACATTTAAACCCTCAATGATGGATAAAGGTTTTTTACAATGGAAAAATCACGGAATTAAAAAGATGGGTCATCTTTATAGGAAAGGCACAGTCCTCTCATTCCAGGAGTTCCAACAAATTTATGGACCACTCAAATGACTATTTCAGATACCTACAACTTAGAGACTATGCTAAATCAAATACACAGGACTATAGAAATAGAAAATCAGAAATTCTTGATGAATGAACAAACACCCTAACATAGAAAAATTAATATCTTATAACTATAATATCCTTTAGACAGTGATGCACCCACGACGGAAATATATAGGCAATCATGGGAAAATGAACTAGGCCAACCAATAATGCAAGATATTTGGGACGAAAGCTTACAACATATACATCACTGTTCGCTAAATGCTAGACATTCCTTAATACAATTTAAAGTATTACATAGATTACATTATTCAAAAACAAAATTAAATAGAATTTTCTCAAGTATATCTCCTATCTGTGAAAAATGTCAGTACTTAGAGGCTAACGCATACATTTGTAAATTGTATAAAAATTAATAATTTTTGGACGGAAATGTTAAAGATAATTTCAGAAGTTGTCAACATCCAATTGGACCCAGACTCAAAACTAATAATATTAGGAATATTAGAACAAAATCAAATATTTACAACAAACCAAAGAAACTTTATCGACTACAGTATAATAATCGGGAAAATAATTAATATTAAAATTTCAGAAAGGCCCTATATTCCCCACAATTAAAATGTAGATTATGGAAATGTCGAAGACCCTACACTTGGAAAGAATAAGATTTGTCTTAATGGACAAACATGAACTTTTTTTATCAGAATATGGTCTCCATTTATTGACTATTTGAAGGGGCAAACCGGTTCGGCACGAGAACCTGACTGAAACCCGAATTAAGGATTAGATGAAGAGTTACATTTTATAATTCACGGACATATCTCCAATGATGTATAATTAGTTAATTATTCCATTCTCTTTTATTATACCTTCTGGTTTTTTTTTTTGGTTTCTTTTCTCTCTCTCTCTCTCTCTCTCTCTCTATTATTTTCTATCTATATAAACAATTAAAAAATATATAAAAGTACAACTATTAAACAATTTATAATATTGACAATATTAATAATGTATAACCACCACAAACAAAATGTTTTTATTATGTACTAAATTTTTTTTTTAAATGTATGTAATTTAATGTAATCTTAAAATAATGAATGTTCATGCATCAACAACTACACCATTTGTGGATCCATGGCACAAAGGGCACACTTTAGATGAAAAATTGTGGTTGCCATGAAAGGTAAATACATTTAAAGAGTTGGCCATTTAATAAAAAATGACTACTATGAAGTTCTCCTGTATAGCTTACTCAATTTGAAATGTCTGTTTCATAAAATTGAGGAAATAAATATCAGCAGATTTATAGGAGAATATGTATCAAGTGAAGAATCTTAAATTTAATCTTAATTTAGACATAGTTTCAAACAAAAACAATCAATTCATTGTATTTTCAAGTGGACTGCAGTCAACATAAGAATGACAATCCAGGTACCCAACCATCCATGGCCCCTGCATAGTATTATCAAAATTAAAATGCATTCAATTTTTCTACAATTTAGACGTTCATTCGGGACGAAAAAGACATTCCAAAGACAAATATTTACAAAAGACAAAAGATCATTAGTACTACTTTGATAATCAGAAGAAAAAGTCTTCCAACTGCTTTGGACTTTGGTGGTGCCAGATTAGCGGATGTTCTGGATTATCAGATGTTATTCTTTGTTTATACTCCAAAATGATTTAATTCACTTATTTTCATAAATATGTTACATGGTGGAACAATACATTTTCCAGTGAAGTTTCAATGGATCAAGGGAACCAGGGCCCTCGCACGCCAGATGCTACACTATCAGGATATATGAATGGTTGCGTAACAGAACATTGGAGATTTATTCTGTAACTTAAACTAGAGGAGACAATGCTGTGGTTTATTTTCTGAATGAGAAAAACAGGTAGAACAGGTATTGACATGATATAAAGAATTAGAATAGATGAATAATTTCCCACCTTGATTTTCAACACATTCATGTTTTACATGTTGTTGGATTATTAAATGAAGTGGAAGATTCAAATGGTTCAACGAGCTTAATAAACTGTATCCAAGTCATTTCAAATTGTAAGAATCTGCAACGTCATTTCATTGAAAACACCCACAGGCATATCCATATAAGCTACTCATAAATAGGCTAAAACAGCAAATGTCACCTTAATTATCTGTAGTTGTACGCCTTCATCCGTCTGTGGGCCTTGAAAACAGCCACATATCGTTTCTATGATTCTATCAATTAATTTTTTGCCTGGTGTTGTACTATCTGGGGCATTACCGGTGAGATGGCCATAAGCAATTAATTTCTACATAAAAAGAAAATAACAAGTTAGCAAAGGAAAAATAGGACTAATACCAGAGTTCTTTTCATTTAGTGTTTTATTTAAACCATCATTTAGATTCAAACAATCAGACATCATTTACCTTTGAAGTCTCTCTGGAAAGGGTAAATAATCTCAGAATGGCACCACGATGGAAATTCTCCCTGCATATTGTCTGAAATATCATTTGTAAACAAAAAGCTTGGAAACATATAAAAGGAAGACCATTTCTTTTCCTCCCGATAAGAAAAAAACGGACCCAGGACGCTCCCTCTTCCCCTCTCTCCCATTAGGTAAGATGTGTAGAAGTTTGAAAATGCATATCGCCAGATTCAGGGACAGTTTCTTTCCAGCTGCTATCAGGCAACTGAACCATCCTATCACCAACTAGAGAGCAGTCCTAATCTACCAATGCACTGCATTGGAGACCCTTGAACTATCTTTAATCAGACTTTATCCTGCATCTGTATACTGTGGATGACTTAATTGTAATCAGGTATAGACTTTCAGCTGACTGTATAGAACGCAGCAAAAAAAAGCTTTTCACTGTAACCTCGAAACACGTGACAATAAACTAAACTACCAAGATTTGGAAATATGTGGAGAGAAGAAAAATAAATGGCACCCCAATACTTCATGGAACCTCTCCAGTATGTTGCTTTAATAGATCGAGCACCATGCAAAATATATGAATTAGCTCACACAATACAGCAATACAAACTGTAATTTAAATTTCAACATTTTTAAATTGGTGAAAAAAAAATTGCAAGCTTTAAGCAAACAATATAAAGGTTACAGGAGACAGTGAGCAATGTAACTATCGAAACAATTAGTACAAATTTTGAAAATAAAACACTGAAATGCAGGCAACCAATGCAGGTCAACAAAATGGATATGATGGTTGTGCATCATGGGTACAACCTACGACCTGGGCAGGAGTTTCCTGGATGAACCAAAGCTCATGGTCAATTACGATGTCAAGACTTCATACATCCTAATGCAGTGATCAAATTATGGTATCGTCTACAATTAGATTGTGGAGTTTATAATTTCCCCAAGCTTGTGAGCTCAAATCTTTCCACAAGTTTATACACGTGTAACATTAGAAATCTTAACAATTACTTAATTTCCAGCCTACTTCAGCAATCAAAATAAATCTTATCAGCATCTTATATGGTCACAGAGGTATGCAGCATCAAAACAGGCCTTTTGGCCCAAAATATCCATGCCAACCAAGGCGATCCATCCAAGCAAGTCTCACTTGTCCACACCTGGCCATGTTCCTAAGAAACCCCTTACTTGTTAGGCTTTCTGGGCTATAATTCTTAGGTTTTTCTTTGCAGGTCTTCTTAAATAGAGTCACAACATGAGCAACCCTCCAATTATCTGGCACATTACCCATGTTTAATGATGATTCAATACATCTCAGATTGGGCCCCTGTAATTTATCTAGCTTCCTACAATGTCCTTAAATACCAGATAAGACCCAGATTTATCTACCTTCAAACGCTTGAGGATGTCTCTCACTTCTTGACTGTAATACGGATTGTCCAAAAGATGCCTCCATTAGCTGTCATAAGATCCCTGGTCTTCAAGTCTTTATCACCAGTAACAACAGAGGAGAAATATTCATTGAGGATCTTGCCCATCTCTTGCTGCTCTACACATAGTTGACCACTTTGATTTCTGTGGGGCCATATTCCCTTTCTAGTTAACCCTTTTCCCTTACTGTACTTATAAAATCGGATTCTTCTTAATCTTACCTGCCAGAGGTTTTTCAAACCCCCTTTTGCCCTCTTGATTTCCTTATTAAGTACATTCCTTTATCCACTATATGCCTTTAGAGACGTATTTGATGCCAGATGCCACTACCAGACCCAGACATCCTCCTTTTTCCTGACCAGAAATTAAATTTCTCTCGCCATTCATGGTTCTTACCCCTTCCAGCCTTGGACATCATTCTCATAAGAACATGCATACCTTGAACTGTCACAACCATAATCTTAAAACCATCCCACTTTCCCAAAATCCCTTTGCCTGCAAACAACCTATTCCAAACAACTTTTGCAGGTTCCCTTCCAATACCATAAAAGTTGGCCATGTCCCAATTTAGTGCTTTAACTTGTGGAATAGCCCTTTCCTATCCTTAACTATTTTAAAGCTAATAGAACAATGATCGCTGCTATCAAAGTGCTCATCTATTGACACTTGTTCTGACCAATTCCAGAAACGTTGCATATAGCTTTTCACATTGAGTTCATCCACCTTACCTGTCAGGTCATCAGCACTGAAATAAATGCAATTTAATCCAACCGTCTTTCCTCCCACCCTGTTGTGCTCCTGCCTACTGAACTTGCTGTCAATGTATTTAGTACCGACTTCCAGTCTTCCACCCGCCTCAGTGCTGCATTGAACCCTGTCTCCTACCAATCTAGCTTAAACACTCCTGAGTGGCATGAGCAAATCTGCTCGTCAGGATATGCACCCCCCTCCTGTTCAGGTGCAACCCATCATCCTTGTATAGTTCACCTTTGCCCCAGAAGAAATCCAAATGGTCCAAAATTCTGAATCCCTGGCCCCTGCACCAACTCCTCAGCCATGTATTAATCTAACCTGTCTTCTCTATTCCTACCTTCACTAGCATGCGGCACCAGGAGTTACCCAGAAATTACTACCCTTGAGGTCTTGTGTTATTTGCGCCAATGTGTATAATGACTTCATGCTGCTTGCCCTCCCCCTTAGTAATTCATTCCTGATTTTTGTAACGTTTTTCTGCTTCCTTTAAAAGTCAACAACATCCTTTCCAAAAAACTTAAGATATAAACAATTTTCTTTAAGAATACATTATAATGAAATTGTGTAATTGTCTTACTTTTATATAGTTAAATTATCAAACCCAAGGATTCCATTATATTTTCTAGCAGCCTTGTCAATTAAAGATTTCTTTCATCAGCAATTCCAGGACTATTAGCTAAAGTTATTAGCTGGAGTGAAGTGGTTGACTGCAGGATGAATGGTTCAGTTCCTTTCGAATTGCAACATTGAATTGCTTCTCATTTTATTCTGCCATATCACTTCAAGCATCAGTGTTAAATTTTAACTGCCTTTTATATGTTTAGTTCACCAGCCTGTCTTCCTTAAACCTGTTTCTATTTTCCTCAATGTTTATGTTAATTCTGAGTTTCATTGAGCTTTGAAATTATGGCGTGTACCCAAAATCCAAGACAATAACATGAATCAAAAAGAGTGGTGGCCTTAATTTGTGTTGCTAAGGGAAAAAAGGGAACGGTGATTCATCCCGTTTAAAATATGAATTTAATTAATCGTAAGTTTACTTGCACTGTTAAACAATAGAATACCAAACATTTACATTTTCAAATTAACTGTTTAAAGATTGTTAACTCCTTTAATTGTGAATTACTTCACCGTACTTTAAAAAATAATGGGTTCATTAATGTGATATACCTTGAACGTTGACAAGTTGACAGCCAGTTAATTAAAATGGGTAGCAGCTTCACTGCAAGTCAAAGATTGTTTTCCCGGTAATTTTGTGGGCTGAGCTTGTTCTTTCTGTGCCCACCACTTTTCCTAACCTTCCTGCCTCAATGTAGGTATGTTACAAAACTTACCGTTTTGCAGTCGCTGCAGTTATGTCACTGGCCGTGTGCGCGACTTTGGCGGCTCTGAGGGGGGGGGGGGGGTAGTTAAAATGTGGTTTTCCCCTGCCTTCCGGAATTATAGGAATGTACTTAATTTCTCGGAGTGCAAGCTTTTTCTGGAGATTCGTTCCGACTGCCGGTAAGTGACATTTAAAAAAAAAAAATCGGCCGACAATTTCAGCTGTGAACGCCGACGGATTTTACGTAGGGGACAGGTAAAGGAAATCAGTATATTTTTACATATAAACTTGCTTGTTTAGATGACCTTAATCAACTTTTCATGTTGCGAAACGGTGATTTATTCCCCATACGAACCGGAAGTATTTTTCCTGCCAATATGGGGTTTAAATTCACCGCAACGTTCCAATCGATCACGTTCCAGAAAATCCCACTAGCAAGATGATTTAAATGGCCATTAATTTACGGGCATTAAACACTAAATTCCTTCAATTTGGCCTATAAATTCATAACAATGAGATTTAAAAATCATGTTATATTGTGAATTCTTGTGTGACTGTTATTTGGACACTTAGGCTTTTTAATTTCTTTAAATATTTTCTTACGAAATGGATAGATGTTTAGATCTAGTAATTGAATTTTGTAATTAGCTACAATTGGGTAACTAACTAATTATATGCTTTAATTTCAGGTCATCCAAGTAAGATAGTTTCATATTTGTTTCAGAATGCTTCAATCTATAATAACAAAATTTCTTTCAGTTCTCTTAATTTTTAAGAAAGTTATGGGCTTTTGACTGTCCTTCATTACAACTTTTGTGTTAAGTCAATGTAAAAGCAATAGGGAACAAGATGCTAATTTCAGTGTATGAAAATGGCCATAACTTTTTTAATACTGAAGATATGAAAGTGAATTAGGCGTTAAATTAAACTTCTTTTTATGCTTTATCTGATGGGATAAATTGCAGACTTGATTTTTTAAATCTCAAAATTTTGTAACATTGCTACTCAATGTCCCACCACCAACACCACGAAGATCCACAGAAACCTATGTGTAAACAATGCTTTGGTCAGCAAAGAATCTGGTTGTTAATTTGTAATTTAACTATAATTGATTGCTGTTGTCCTGGTATCAAAGCAAATTTCAGATTAGACTGAAAAGCAAGAGTTCACCCATAATTTTCCAAATTCAAATTACATTCAGTTTTAGTTTTGGCTCTAAAATATCACCATTGAGGTTATGTAGCAATTATTAGAATGGTCTCTCTTTGTTTTGAAATGAGGTGGAACATTTACAATATTATATTACTCAGGCTCTAGATCAAAATGAGATTGGAAGATTCACAACCTCTGCAGTTTTCATCAGATATTACAAGAAAAGAAGAATTGATTTTTTGTGCACCAACGGGTATTTCAGCATTGAAATATGTCCATTTTAAAGTGCCATAGCTAAATTTGTCAGAAATTTAAATTTAAATGTGTAAATATGTTTTTCATTTATATCTACGTCAGGAAATGAAGATAAGGATTCTGCAATATTGACAAAGAGCAAGACTACTGTATCACACCAAGGCATGATACTTTAGGAAGGACAAAGCTTTGGGAAGATACCATGATCTTCGATGGCAGGCTAAACCTATTAAGATACCACAAATAATTGTAACTGCTTCCACTTTTACAAAGGCTGTCAACCCATAGATTTATAAAAAAATTGGCAAAACTTACAGTGGGGATGAAAACTTTTGGAAACACAGCAAAATGGTACAGTTAACCAAGTTACACATTAACTGACTGCACATCAAAATAAATTCTATTAAACTAATAACTGATTTTAAATCGTTAGTTATATCAATCTTGTATTTTTTATTATGATTGGAAATACATTTTTTCAAAGATTAAAGCTGATTCACAAATAATTTTGAAACTTGAAACGGGCTAAAAATGTTGAGCTACAGAGAAGATCAAAAGGAATGGAAATAATTAGATATTGTTTTCAGAAAGGACATTATGGATTGAATGCAGTCAGTCCTGAGTTGCATGATTCTAAAAGTCACAAATTTAAATGGGGAAGGATAATGAAGGAAATATAATGGATGGTAAAAGGACATATAATGGATGATAAAAAAACAAGTAGTACCATAGTATGTTATGGGTGGTGACCAAGTCTGGCAGATCTTGTTGCATGTCAACATTTAAATTATTTCTCTGATGGGATCAAAGAATTAATCATAATTCCTAGCCATGAACCCCAAACCTACATTGCGAAGTACTGTGACTCGCAAAGTCAGTAGTTTCTATTTGACGATAATGAAATAGATCGAACTGAGCTAGACGGCTTCAAATATTGACATAATTAAACAAAATCTTGCATTTAAAAATTAATTATATCTTCCTTCTGCAATTCATAAAAAAAGACAATGATCGTTTCCATTTAGCTTGTAATATAGTATAAAGTAATACAAACCTGCAGACAGTCAAGAGATGTGCTGACTATGCGGGGACATTTCGACTGGCATGCCAACTCAAAAGGGAGAAAATATTTGTCTGCCTCAATAAAGTTTGCCTTTGATTTGACTGGGGGCAAGGTCCCAGAGATAGCTTTGCCTTCTGCATGGGGAGGACTAAATAAAACAGAATATTATTAATTTTTCATATCTGTTTCTTTATATAGGACAATAATTACAATGATACTAGTTTTTCAGTGACTAAATTGCTGAATTCCTCTCAATGAAAATGCTTTGCCAGGAGTTATTTAAGGAAAAAAATCATGTTTTCACTCAATATCATTCTTTTCCAATTGCTTCCTGTGCTAAAATCTGAAAGAATATGTTATAAAACAATACTGCATTTTAACTATTTTAAAAGCTACTGTAGGATCAGTTATTGCAGCAAACCTTATTTACTATGATTAATGATTACATTTAGTCTAAATATAACATTGTAACAGCAATTGCTAAACAAAAACTTGTCAACCAGAAACAATGCAATAAAACATGCAGTAATGGAAATGATTGGTATGACTATCTTGCACATAATTTAAAATTAATCTTCAAAATTATTGGAAGCATAGTTTGTACATTAACATTTATATTGTAATAAAAGGAACTGCAGATGCTGGTTTATACCAAAGGTAGACACAAAATGCTGGAGAACACAGCGGGTCAAGCAATATCTATGGACAAAATTGACAGGCGACAAACTGCATGGGCAGAAATCCTGGGGCGGGACAGGGGAGGGGCATGTAATGAGTCATGCAGAACGATTGGAGTCGTTTATCACTTGATTCCTATGAGACAAAAATGATTTGTAAACTGCCACTGTTAGCGCTTGTCAACTGCCAGTAGTTAACATCGTATTAATGCTGTTATACAATGTTTCACCAATACATCGATATGCGTTCCTCAGTAAATATAATTGTGTTTTGACCTTCAAGTATTACTGACGCCACGTTCCTTTGAATAAAATTCACGGGAGAATTTCTTAAAACTGTCTGATGCGGATACAATTACCGTTTGGTCTTTGAATGTATTGGTGGATGTCATGGGAAAGATTTAAACGAGTATCGGATGGTCATTAAGGGCTCCGGACCACGAGCATGGGCTTCCTGGTGTGCAGGTACAGTCCCACATTCATCCATGTTATTTAGTAATTTTTAGGGAAGTTATATGAATTTTAAAAATGTAAGTATGTTTATTTTTGTTAGTTTACCAAAAGTTTCTTTATGTATGTTTTTGTTAGTTTGTGAAAAGTTTATGTGTGGTGTTTTCTCTCTCCTCCAAGGTTAGTTCTTCTGTTTGCCTTTATTTGCTTCAGTTTTATTTAGAGTTATTATCACGTTGTATATTTTGCTAAATTTAAACAAGTATCGTCGGATGGTCTTTAAGGGCTCTGGACCGCGAGCATGGGCTTCCGATGTGCAGATACAGTCCCTCATTCACCCACGTTATTTAGTTATTTTTACCCATCATTTAGGGATGTTACATGAATTTAAAACATGTAAGTATGTTTATTTTTGTTCGTTTATCAAAAGTTTCTTTATGTACGTTTTTGGTAGCTTGTGAAAAGTTTGTGTGTTGTTTTCTCTCTTTCTCTCTCCCCTGCAAGGTTAGTTCTTCTGTTTGCCTTTATTTGCGTCAGTTTTATTTAGTGTTATTTATCACGTTGTAGCGTTTGAAAGAGTTAAACGGGTATCGGACGGCTCTGCAAACGGAGCCCTCGGGGGGGGGGGGGGGGGGGGGGGGGGGGGGAGTGGGAGGAGATGAATTTTTTGGTTGTCATGCACACTTGTCATCAGGTCGCCAGGAAATTGTATCCCCATGCGATGAAGGATACCAAATCATCCACCTCTCCATTTTCTCCTGAGATGCTGCCTGACCCATTGAATTACTCCAGCATTTTGTATCTGATATTTATGTTCTATCTGGCATAACACTCTGCCCCGCATAGTATATAAATACATTGCGCACATTTTGATGGTTGAAAGAGATGCATCTTGCAGAAAGAAGACGATGCAAAGCATTATTTAACAATTTTTTATATATGGCATTGCAAGTTGTGATGTTTATTTGATCAGTTTTTATTAACAGAGATAAAATAAAGTAATTTTAAAAGCTTTTCTAAAGCATTCCATGAGTCCCAATTGAAGTATCATGGATAATTATGGGTACAACCCTTGAGGAAGAATACGGTCCTTAAAGTAGTATTACACACATGCTTCATTCATATCATGGTCACATAGGACACTGTGAACAGAAAAGGAATAGGGGAGGTTGTCCAAAGCATACAGTACTTCATGGGGTCTGAACAGAGTAAATGATGAGCAAATGAATGTTTCCAGCAAATGAAGCAGTGACTAAAAGACCAAAATATGATATGAGGAAAAATGTGTTTAGTTCATTGTAATGATCTGGAAGACACTTCTCGAAAGGGTGGTGAAAGAAGATTCAACAATATCTTTCGCGAAGTAACACGTTACTAGGCCATCCACTTACTTGTGCCTGCTCCACCATTCTAAACGGTAATCCCTAGGTTCTTCACCTCAACAACATTTTCCTCTGATAATACCATATCCTTTGATTCCCTTAATATTGAAAGGTCTACTAACCTCTGCCTTGAATATACACAGTTACTGAGCTTCCCTGGTTATCTTGGGATTTGAGTTACCACCCCCCGGATGCAGAAATATATTTGCTACTGTCCTGAATGAATAACCACGTGCTTTAAGTCTATGACTGCTGGATCTAGAAATCACAGCCAGAGGAAGCATAACTTCCCATCTATCTTGAAGGGTCCCGACCCAAAAGACCTATCCATTTCTCCGTGGATGTTGCCTGATCTGCTGAGTTACTCCAACATTTTTTTGTGGAGTAAATTTCAGTGCTACCGTTTAAATCCAACAATGGTAATTGTCCTTTTTAGTCACAGTATCAGCAAAACGCAATTGGGCAGAGCATGGCCCTCTCGTTACATTTTACCAGCTGCAGTGACTCACCAACGTTTTTCTGGCTCGAGGATATTTTAACCGTAACTTCTGCATTAGCTTAAAAGGAGACTTCTTGCATCCATAGCTAGTTTGTTAACCACCTTTGACTCCTCCTGCATCATGTAAAACATTTCTGCGTAGGAAAGAACTGCAGATGCTGGTTTAAATCGAAGGTAGACACAAAATGCTGGAGTAACTCAGCGGGACAGGCAACATCTCTGTAGAGAAGAAATAGATGACATTTCGGGTCGAGACCCTTCTTCAGACTGATTCTATATTGTAAAATGTTTCCTCAGCGCTAAAGTAGTTTTCTTCCAAGAATACTTGCCACTCTGGATCAGGCACATCAAAGCATTAGCCAAGAAAGCACACCAATGCAGCCCTACCAACTTCTACAGATGCACCATAGAAAGCATCTTTTCGGGATGTATCACAACCTGGTTGGGAACAGCTCCATCCAAGAGGTACAGATGTTTGAAAACATTTACCTCCAATTTTATGAACAGTTTTATGAAGATCTGTCGAGGTCCATAAAATTCATGGACTTCGACAGACCTTTCAGGTGAAGCAGTGGTTCACTTGTACCTCCTCCAGCCTGGAGGTACAGCGTCTCATATTTTGCTTTGGGAGCTTACAACCAAGTGGTATGAATATTGATTTTTCTAACTACAAGTAGCCATTGTTTTCCCTCTCTCTCTCCGTTCCTCCCCCACACTAGTTCTCCTACTAGTTTCACTGTCCTCCTGTTTGTATGCCTCATTGTCATCTTTCCCTCATCCCACAATGAACCTTTGCACATTTGTTTGATCATTGTCTGCTTTGTCTGAAGAAACGTCGCCCATTCCTTCTCTCCATAGATGCTGCCTCACCCGCTGAGTTACTCCAGCATTTTGTGTCTACTTTGATCTGTTCTTTTCACATCAAACAATAACCCCGAGATAGTAAATTCCAGGTATTTACAATAACATAAAAAAATTATCACCTCAGTCCTAGATGGCTAGCCTCTGATCATGGCACTATGCCCACCAGCTAAGAGTGATATCCTATCAGAATCTGTTGTGCTGATTCCCCTCAGAAGATTTTGTCTCAATTATATCACCCCTCAGTTTTCCAAACAAGTACAGCTCAAACCTGTAGGATCTCTCTTCATCCATGAATGAATCAAATGGATTCTGGTTGCATTGGATTATATACAGAGATCAAAACTACCAAGCCCAGTACAACATTGGTACAACTAAATATTTCAAAAAGGCACCAAAAGTATGGTTGCTGATATATAAATAGGCAGGAATATAAATTATGTAGGGAACATTAGGAGGCAATAAAAGGGATATTGATTGGTTCAATGAATGAGCAATGATCTGGCAAATTATAATGTAAGAAAATATAAAATTGTCTTCTTTGTCAGTAAAAATATAAACTTATTTTATCTCAACCTTGAGAGCCGGCAGGGCTTGAGATGTAGAGGGATCGAATGCTTCATTTGCAAAAGGCAAGTATACAAATGGCAATTATGAGAATTAAATGGGTGTTATTGTTTATTTCTAAGGGAACTGAGCATTTCTCAAGAACATGATACCGAAAACAAAACCCCATTTAAATCCTTTAGTTCCAGCTTTCTTCAACTGTTAACCTCGAAAACAGCAAGTGGGAAAACAATTTTTCATTATTATCAACAGCAGCAAATCATCTAAAATAACAAGAAAAAACATACCACATCTTGTACAAACCCCATTCTATTAATAAATTGAAAGAATTAAAAGCAACAAAATTTAACATTTACAGGAAAAAATCCAACAGTAATGATTCAACCTGCTCTTTTTTAAAATATAGAATGATAATCTGGAACCAAATCTATGGAGACTCTGAAATAATTAAAGAACAAAAGCTCACCTTTGCTTTTCTGTTTCTGACTTTATTTCCTCTGTGAAAGGAAAAATAATACATAATTCAGTAAATATCTATATTTTACAGCATAAATTCAGCGACCAACATGTCAAAGAAACAGAAATTTGGTCAGTACGAACATTTTGACGATACCAGGAATCGTAAATGACAGCGCAAACTACTGGCAGTACTCGTTAAATCAGGAAGATAAAAATGTTTAATTTAGGAATCTCCTTCATGCACCCCAATTGAGAAATGATGTTTTTTGGTAACAATAAGCTGGTCACGAATGAGCTATGTTTCAAGTTGGCAGTGATGACAGTATAGGCAACAACATCACCAACAACAATCTCTCATAAATAGACCATGAATAAACCAAGCAGCGGAGCAGAAGATTTAAAAAGGCCACAGGAAGACATTTTGGTGACAAGGTAAACTATTCACTTTCATTCATGTTCCCCGACCTATTTTGAGGTTGTGATCTTTTAATAAAGATAAAGGGGGCTTTTTCTGGTTGGCTGCTAATGACTAGCGAGTTTCGCAGGGCTCGGTGCTGGGGCCGTTGCTCTTCACGTTGTATATTACTGATTTGCATGAGCGGATTGAAGGCTCTGTGACTAAGTTTGCAGATGATACGAAAATAGGTGGAGGGACAGGTAGTGTAGAGAAAGTAGGGACTCTGATGAAGGATTTGGATAGGCTGAGAGAGTGGGCAGAGAAGTCGCAGATGGAATATAGTGTAGCAAAGCGTGGAGTCATGCATTTTGGTAGTAGGAATAAAGGCGTAGATTATTTTCTAAATGGGGAGAGAATCCAGAAATCGGAGGTGCATACGGACTTGGGAGTGCTGGTGCAGGATTCCCAAAAAGTTAAACACAGTGCTAGCATTAATTTCGAGAGGGGTTATATACAAAAACAGGGATGTAATGCTGAGGCTCTATAAGGTGCTGGGCAGGCCACATTTGGGATATTGGGCACCATATACGAGGACGGATGTGCTGGGTCTGGAGAGGGTCCAGAGGTGATTTACAAGAATGATCCAAGGAATGAGTAGGTTAACACATGATGAGCTTTTGACAGTACTGTGCCTGTACTCGCTGGAGGTTAGAAGAATGAGGGGGGATCTCATTGAAACTTACAGAATAGTGAAAGATTTGGATAAAGTGGATGTGGAGAGGATATTTCCACAAGTGGGAGAGACAAGGACTAGAGGTCATAGCTTCAGAATTAAAGGATGTTCTTTTAGGAAGGAGACGAGGGGGAAATTTCATTAGTCAGAGGGTGGTGAATCTGTGAAATTCTTAGCCACAGAAGGCTGTGGAGGCCAAGTCAGTGGATATATTCAATAATAAATGTATTTAATAATAATAATACATTTATTTGTATAGCACGTTTAAAAACAACTCACGTTGACCAAAGTGCTTCACATCAGTGCAGGTACTAATTTGATACATACGACAGTAGACAGATCTAACAATACATACACAAACTGTTTACAGTGCCCCATCTGGGGGGCTCAAAAACGCTTGGGAGTAGTAATAGGTTTTGAGTCGTGACTTAAAAGAGTCGATGGTGGGAGCAGTTCCGATGAGGAGCGGGATGCTATTCCGTAGTTTAGATGCTGCAACCGCAAAAGCGCGGTCACCCGAGCTTAAACCTAGACCGCAGGATAGTCAGTAGCCCCAAGTCGGCCGACCTGAGGCACCTGGAGGTAGAATGGTTGGTTAGAAGATTTTTGATATGGGGGGAAGCAAGGGCTTTGTAAACAAATAAGAGGAGCTTGAAGTTGATACTATACCGTACTGGGAGCCAGTAGAGAGACGCCAGGATCGGGGTGGTGTGGTCGCTTTTACGGGTACCCATCAGAAGTCTTGCTGCGGCGTTTTTGACCAATTGCAGACGGGACAGTGATGATTGGCTGATGCCAGTGTATAGGGAGTTGCAGTAGTCAAGGCGGGAAAAGATGAATGCGTGGATGATTTTTTCAAGGAGGTCGAATTTGAGGAATTATTTGATTTTAGCTATTGTACGAAGCTGGAAGAAACCAGCTTTTACCACAGAGTTGACTTGCTTGTCAAACTTTAATGCGGAGTCAAATATCACACCAAGGTTTTTGACGTGCGGTTTGACTAAGGAGGTTAGATTTCCAAGGCTGCCTGTTATAGTTTTGATGGGGTCGGAGGGGCCGAAAAGGATGACCTCAGACTTGCTCTCGTTAAGTTGGAGGAAGTTCCGAGCCATCCAGCTTTTTAAATCATCAAGGCAGTGCATGAGGCTGTTTAAATTAGACTAGTTGTTGGGCTTCAGGGGGAGATAGAGCTGTGTATCATCTGCATAGCAGTGGAAAGAAATGCCATGCCTTTGAATGACTTGGCTGAGAGAGAAGAGAATGGGGCCTAGGATGGAGCCTTGTGGAACCCCGCAGAAAAGGGTAGCTGGGGATATTCAAGGAAGAGATAGATTGATTCGTGATTAGTACAGGTGTCAGAGGTTATGGGGAGAAGGCAGGAGAATGGGGTGAGGAGAGAGAGATAGATCAACCATAATTGAATTGCAGAGTAGACTTGATGGGCTGAATGGCCTAATTCTGCTCCTATCAATTATGATCTTATGATCTCCAATTACACATCTTAAAGGATAGAGAGCTAAATATTTTCAAAAGGAATGGATGCCGATTCAAGATTATAACAAGATCAGTCATGATAATATTGAAAGGTGGATCAGGCTGTAGGAGGCAAGTGGTCCACAATAACAGCAGGGTTCGAAATTAGCGGTTGCCCGGGTGCCAATGGCAACTTACAGTCCCGCCGGGCAACCTAAAAGCCATGCCATTTTGCCTGGCTTGACAAGCAACCGGGACACCCGCCCGCCATCTGTGTCCAGGTCTCGGCTCGGCGCTAGCTCTCTGCACTGGGCTCTCGGCGCTAGCTCTCGCCTCTCAGCACTAGCTCTCTGTGCTAGGCTCTCGGCTCTAGCTCTCGGCTCTAGCTCTCTGCGCTAGGGTCTCAGCACTAGGGTCTCTGCTCTCGGGTCTCTGCTCTCGGGTCTCTGCTCTCGGGTCTCTGCTCTCGGGTCTCAGCTCGGCATGGCCGGCCGCCGAGCACATCATCGGCCGTGGTTGTGCGCATGTGTGGCCCTGCACATACACACTGCCACGGCAACTGGTCGGCGTCGGCCACTTTCTCCCTCCCTTTGCATTGTGGGAGTTCTGGCCGCCATTGCTGTCCAGTCGCTGCCTCACCGTGACCGCTGAAAAACAACGCAGAATCACTCCCTGGAACTGGAGTAACTCCTTGTAGTAACTCTTGCTTCTTGGTTTCCTGGTCCTCCAAAAATATTCGAAATGGAATTTAAACTGGTGGATCCACCACCACCAAACTCCAAACTCAGGAAAAATAACAGCCTAATGCATTTTATCTGTTTATTTATTGTATATATATGGTCTATAGTATATAGACACACTGAACTTTTATCTCCCGTTCTGTATTATATTTACATATTCTGTTGTGCTGCAGCAAGCAAGAATTATGTTGTCCTATCTGGGACACATGACAATAAACCTCTCTTGACTTGCTCTCTTAAGCAAAAAAGGGTTCTTGGGAAAAATAAAGCTACCTTAAATTTAGTTGCGTCTGGTTGGTACCTATGGTAGGGTGAAGACTATTCCATGCTTTAATTGTGCAGCGGAACTCCATAGAGCAGCCAGCAACTCTGGATAGAAAACATTGGGTGACGTTTCGGGTAGAAACCCTTCTTTACATTTCCTCTGTTTTTAGTGTTTTTAGTTTAATTTAAAGATACAGCGTGGAAACAGGCCCTTCGGCCCACCGAGTCCACGCCGACCACCGATCACCCGTACTATCCCACACATCAGCGACGTAAGCCAAGCGTGTTTTATTCTCTCACGTCCCAGTTAGAACAATGAAATCCTTACTTGCAGCAGCACAACAGAATATGTAAACATAGTACTCTGTAAACAATGTTATAAAGTGTTACAAAACTCCAAACAGACAGCACCCATATTCAGGATCAAGTTCGGGTCTCTGGCATTTTAGGCAGCAAATCTATGGCCAATGTACTGCCCCAATAGCCTTGAACTGAATTAAAACATACAGTAGCTGTAAAGGGGGACATAGCGTCACTTAGAGATTTAAGACTGAAAATGGATAGTTTCTTGTTTTTTAGTAACCAAAGTTATCAACGTATAATTTTTTGCGTGTTGGAAAATAAAATATAGTGGCACAGCTGGCGGACTTGCTGCCTCACACGCCAGAGATCTGTGTTCGATCCTGTTCTCGGGCACTGTCTGTGTTGAATTTGCACATTCTCCCTGCAAGCGTGTGGGTTTCCTCCCACATCCCAAAGGCACGTTGGCTTTGTAAGTTAACTTATCTCTGTAAAATTGCCCCTAATGTACAGGGAGTGGGTGAGGAAAGTGGGATAACAGAACGTATGAATGGGTAGACAAAAATGCTGGAAAAACTCAGCAGGTGAGGCAGCATCTATGGAGCGAAGGAAATAAGCGACGTTTCGGGTCGAGACCCTTCTTCTGATGTCGGGAGGGGTGGGGGGGGGGGGGGGGGGAAAGAAAGGAAGAGGCGGAGACAGTAAGCTGTGGGAGAGCTGGGAATGGAAGGGGAAGGAGGGAGAAAGCAAGGACTACCTGAAATTAGAGAAGCCAATGTTCATAACGCTGGGGTGTAAACTACCCAAACAAAATATGAGGTGCTGTTCCTCCAATTTACGGTGGGTCTCACTCTGGCCATGGTGGAGGCCCAGGAGAGAAAGGTTGGATTCGGAATGGGAGGGGGAGTTGAAGTGCTGAGCCATCGGGAGATCAGGTTGGTTATTGCGAACTGAGTGGAGGGGTTGTGCGAAGCGATAGCCAAGCTTGTGCTTGGTCTCACCGAGGTTGATCATACACTGAATAACCGAACCAGAATTTTGTTTGGAAGTGGAAAGAAATAATAAAAATTGCATTCATTGCAAAGTGTAAAAAGAGATGAGATACTGTATTGTAATTTTGCTGCATGTCATTATGGTATATATCATGTCTTGATTGGTGAATATGTTTAGTTTGTGACTTTATTTGAAGCAGAAATAATATGTGAATGCTTCACTGACCATAATTCCGACTGGTAACTATGCACTTCATCCGAGCACATTATCCCACGCGTCATGCAAGCCGTCTTAAATGACCACCTAAACTGTCATTTGGCAACCTAAAAAGCTGCCGAGGTTGCCCGGCTGGCAACAGGGAAAAAAAGTTAAGCGAGAGCCCTGAACAGCTAGTTTTGAAGCATGTTATTTCTTGGCCATGTAAAACATTTTTCCCATATCTTCTGTGCTCAAATGTCTACAGGTGTACAGTAAAGAACATACTGACTGGTGGCATCATGGTCTGGCTTGGCTACTCAAACATCCAGGAACAAATGGGACCAAAGAAAGTGGTGGATGTTGCCCAGTCCATCACAGATACTGACCTCCCCAACATCAGATATCTTTAGGGAGGTGATGTGTCATAAACACATCTAATATCATCAAAGACAAATACCTTCCCAAACACACTCCTATTTTGCTACCACCATCAGAAGGAAAGTACAAGAGCCTCCAGGGTGAAGAACAGTTTCTTCCCAGCGACCATCAGGTTCTTGTGCATTGCACAACACTAACCAGTATTGCTGCAACTATGATGTTCTGTGGGCAGTGTCTTTGGTTATACTGCGGACTTCTGTATTGCACTATTATTGTTACCTAGTATTACAGTTATTCATTTATATTATTGATGATCATAAATGTATCTGTGTGTTATTGCTTTAATGGGCCTGTTATGCTACAGCAAGTAAGAATTTAATTGTTCCTTTTCGGGTCCTTACGACAATCAAACACTCTGGACACTTGACAGATCCTAACATGTCTGAATCCCTTAATAGCAAGTATCCAGTTGACCACCTCAATTTTATTTAAAAACACACTATTCTCCACTACCATGCTGTTGGCCAAATTAGCTTATCCCAATCCCAATTAAGCCTCTCTGCATCCTCATCACATACCATATTCCCTCTGAGGACAGTTATATACATGCAGTGACAAAACCTGCAGTCCATGCATTTGAGAGGTATCATTTCCTTCAATGCTTTTACTCTGCAAATCTAAAATGCTAAATTAGAAATTTGCAAAGCTAACAACCCACCAGCTACCCAATAAGAAATGTCAAACATTGTAGAATCCACACCAAATAGTTATTATTTCTAGAAATCCAGAGGTGCTTTCCAGAGAATTAAAGGTAGGCCTCTTGCACCTTCTCCACCAATTCATTATTAGACCCGAACTATCTCAGTGTCACTTTCCTGCACTAAGCCAATGTTCATCATATTCCTTAACATCTCTGCCTTGAATGTACTCAGCGACTGACCTTCCAACAACCCTCTTGAGGAGTGAACTTGAAAGACTCACCAGTCTCTAAGTAAATTTGTCTCTTAACTATCCCTGGCATTTGACTCCTCATATGTCCAAACTCAATGCCATGTCACAACTTAAATAAATAATGATCCTATTTTCATCTAGCACAATTCCCAGGAAGCCTGTCTAGAACTCATGTACTTTTACAAGGCCAAGAGGATAAAATGTAAGATGTGAACAGTTCACAAACACTGACCATTGTAAATAAATGTAGATAGAATCAAAATTACAACATGCCGATACAAGAGAGCATGAGTGAGACACAAAGAGGGAAGGAGAGAAAACATGAATGAAGGGATGGATAACTAATTCAAAATCAAGACAATGAGTTCAGAGACAATCATGTTATAAGAAAGAGCCTCTTGCATGCGAGAGGAACAAGACAGGTAGACAGAATCAGTGGGAAGGAAGAAGGAAAATAATCAAGAACAAAAGAGAAGATGTGTAGGGCCAAAGCCATCAGAAACTCTTCTGGGAAAGTGGGAAAGGTCTCAAAGTGGCCTTTGTGGATTCATGGTTTAAAATACTTTGGATACAATTAACCGTAGCAAAGCAATAGTGATCACCTAGCCACATACATATTTGGATAACAGAACAGGAGCTATCTATGTTTTTTTTTAATCCACTTTGGCGGCAAAAACAAAGGGGCAGATTATTATCTCAATGGGGTGAGGTTAGGTACAGCGAGACCTGGCTGTCCTTGTGCACCGATCACTGAAAGGCAGTGAAGAAAACTAATGGAATGTTGGCCTTCATAAGAAGAGGATTTCAGTATAGGAGTAAAGAGGTTCTTCTGCAGTTGTATAGGGCTCTGGTGAATTGTGGAGTATTGTGTACAATTTTGGTCTCCTAATTTGAGGAAGGACATCCTTGTGATTGAGGCAGTGCAGCATAGCTTCACGAGATTGATCCCTGGGATGGCAGGACTGTTATATGAGGAAAGATTGAAAAGACTAGGCTTGTATTCACTTGAGTTTAGAAGGATGAGGGGGGGATCTTATAGAAACATATAAAATTATAAAAGGACTGGACAAGCTAGATGCAGGAAGAATTTGTGAATTTTGTGAATTTATGGAATTCCCTGCCACAGAGGGCAGTGGAGGCCAAATCACTGGATGGATTTAAGAGAGAGTTAGATGGAGCTCTCTGGGCTAGTGGAGTCAAGGGATATGGGGAGAAGGCAGGCACGGGTTGCATATTGATAGGGGACGATCAGGCACGGGTTATTGATAGGGGACGATCAGCCATGATCACAATGAATGGCGGTGCTGGCTCGAAGGGCCGAATGCTGGCTCGAAGTAAAAGCATTGAAGGAAATGATACCGCTCGAAGGGCCGAATGGCCTCCTCCTGCACCTGTTTTCTATGTTTCTATGTTTATGGTCGAGTTCGACTAGCAGAAAATCCATCAATGAATGCACTGCTCACATTGGTTTAACAATTTCTCCAAAACTAATGTCTGAATAAATCAGTACAAATAAAAGGCAGAAAAGAGCAAAAAGGGAAACAAATAAGAAAAGCTACAGCGTAGAAAGAGATAGTCAAAAGTAGGTGCTGAAAGAAAAAATTCTGAAAATTATGTTGCAGGAAAACAGGAAAAAATTGAGACCGAGTTGTAAATAACAGTATTATTTAAGAAGCATAAGAAAGTTACAGCGATAAAATAATTTGTTAGGAGCAAAGTGCACGGACATGCATACATACAGCTTGAGTGATGCTGTTCAGCACAAAATATCACCTATTGTGTTGCTTTTTTAAAAATCACCTACACCCAACTGTACTTGTTCCATCGTTTGTAGATGTATTATCATGTGATTAATGGATTAATTTCTTACATTCGCACCATTATAGCAATTTTAGTATTGAGCCTTTTGATGAAAACTGCAAGTGCATCCTTTAAAAGGAACAATGCAACTGGGTACTTTCTCAACTTAAAAAAAAAACACATAATAGCATGCATTTGCTGTTTGACATTTCTAGAAGATTTACAATCACTACCTCCATTATAACCCAGACATTACACCAATAGTCTCAAACAGCTTTTTTTTTTTTCAAATCACTGGTATGTGAAATAAACGGGAACTGTATCCTTGTAATATCAACCAGCTTGCATTATGTACATTTTACACTCCACTTAGAAAAAAAATACCAGAAAGTGACAAAAGATCTTTAAATTTGCAAATAATAGTACAAAACTCTATAATGTACTGCTTTTCATGAAATGAATGCTAAATTAATGTGGGCAGTAAGGAATTAAAACTGATACCATCATGAAAACAGACAATCCAGTGGGCCAATTATCTCCGAGCCTCCAAAGTGTTTGTTCATTATTCATGAGTTCAGCACATCTATGTTAATGATATCAAATGAACAATAATACAAAAACTTCACTTGCAAGAGCTTTGGTTAATAATTAAAGCTGTTTTCCTGGTAGCATCTGTGATGTCCATCCCAAGTATATAAAGTTTTACTTAAAATTATTTCACCATTTGTTTGACCTAAATGATATCTATTTAACCCATACAGGAACAGGACAATGATTACAAAACATACGCTATAAAGAGTGGAGATTCTTTTTCAAAACTCATTAAACAGTTTATTAAAAAACGTTGTTGTGCTTGCCTAATTGCATAGAACAGCATCATTTGTGAACTCTGGTGACAGCGATTAAGTAAACGCTGAACTAAGTACTCCAAGTCTGCACCACAAGCCATCATTTTAAGCAATGCTAGACCAAGGGGGACCCGTTGGGTCCCGTCCCCTCAATGGGGGCGGAGGGGATGCGGCGTCACACACACACACTAACCACCAACCGCACACACAGACACAGGGGGGTGAATGGGGGTGAGGGGAAGGGTGAGAGGGGGAGGGTGAGGGGGGAGAGGGTGAGAGGGGAGAGTGAGAGGGGGAGAGTGAGAGGGGGAGAGTGAGAGGGGGAGAGTGAGAGGGGGAGAGTGAGAGGGGGAGAGTGAGAGGGGGAGAGTGAGAGGGGGAGAGTGAGAGGGGGAGAGTGAGAGGGGGAGAGTGAGAGGGGGAGAGTGAGAGGGGGAGAGTGAGAGGGGGAGAGTGAGAGGGGGAGAGTGAGAGGGGGAGAGTGAGAGGGGGAGAGTGAGAGGGGGAGAGTGAGAGGGGGAGAGTGAGAGGGGGAGAGTGAGAGGGGGAGAGTGAGAGGGGGAGAGTGAGAGGGGGAGAGTGAGAGGGGGAGAGTGAGAGGGGGAGAGTGAGAGGGGGAGAGTGAGAGGGGGAGAGTGAGAGGGGGAGAGTGAGAGGGGGAGAGTGAGAGGGGGAGAGTGAGAGGGGGAGAGTGAGAGGGGGAGAGTGAGAGGGGGAGAGTGAGAGGGGGAGAGTGAGAGGGGGAGGGTGAGAGGGGGAGGGTGAGAGGGGGAGGGTGAGAGGGGGAGGGTGAGAGGGGGAGGGTGAGAGGGGGAGGGTGAGAGGGGGAGGGTGAGAGGGGGAGGGTGAGAGGGGGAGGGTGAGAAGGGGAGGGTGAGAAGGGGAGGGTGAGAAGGGGAGGGTGAGAAGGGGAGGGTGAGAAGGGGAGGGTGAGAAGGGGAGGGTGAGAAGGGGAGGGTGAGAAGGGGAGGGTGAGAAGGGGAGGGTGAGAAGGGGAGGGTGAGAAGGGGAGGGTGAGAGTGAGAGGGGGAGGGGAGAGGGTTGAGGTAGAGGACAGAGGGGGAGAAGGGGGAGAGAGTGGGGGGCAAGGGGCGAGAGAGCGGCAGAGAGGGAGGGGGGCCGAGAGGAAGGGCGGGTAGAGAGGAGGGGGAGGGCAGAGAGGGAGGGGGGGGGCAGAGAGGGGGGGGGGGCAGAGAGGGAGGGCCCTCTCCTCCCCCCACTCCACCCCTCCCTCTCCCCCCCCCCCTCACTTTCTATGCCCCGGGGAGGAGGTAGAGAGGGAGGGGGAGGTGGTAGAGGCAGGACCTACCCAAGTCGTAGAGCACAAGCGAGAGAAGCGCTAACTCCACTGCTCCGGGCCGGTGTCCCGTCAGTCCAGGGCTGTCGGTTAACCCGGCACGACAGGCAGAGTTGAGCTGGAATTAGCACTTCTTCTCCACACTGGCTGTAAGGCTGGGCTGCCACACCTCCGGGCCGGTGTCCTGTCAGTCCCGAGTCACCCCGGACATCTCCAGCCGCCCTCGGACAGGGATGGGACACTCGGGAGGGGACGGGGACGGGCCAGTAGTAATTCAAGAGTGCTTGGAGTGCCAGAGACCCGGGTTCGATCCTGACTACGGATAAAATGCAGGTCTGTGTACATGCAGTTGCACAGTTGCCGAGAATGTTTATCGCGAGTAACCCTTGACAGATCCCATGATTCCTTGCATTTATCGGAATACCAAACTTGCTTATTCAACCAAAAGATGATGGTACTTATTCACTGTGCTAGTGGATCCAAATGTATCCCCTAAAAGACAGAGGCTTGACTAGAAATGGGTTTTTTACATCAACTATTTATTCCAAATATAGGATATATGCAACTAAGTTTCTCATTACAGTCTATTATAGTTTATCTTTTAGAGTTTACACCTGGTCTACTTTAGAATCAAGAATATTGTATGCTTTCCAAAATGATTAACTCATTAATATTCTCAAAAAATGTACACTCTGTGCACTCTGCAATCTTAAATTTGCTTAAAAAGTACAGATAGTTTAAAAGTTCTTATGATCTCCAAATACGCACAAATAATCTTCCTAACGTCTCTCCGATACCACTCTATTCTGGATCAACTTCTTGTTGGTTATCCATATTGATCCTGCACACTTCATGTTGGATTCATACTCGCTGGTTTGTGTACCTACTATCAATTAGCTGTACTTTCTATTCGCCATTTTAAAATATCACAATGCAAGTTCTTGTATCAAAAGCTCCAACTTCTAAATGTTGATCGTACTTGAAAGATCGTCAGTGCACTCCTGACTTCACCCTTTCTAAATCTTCTAATTTTCTATTTCTGCCTGAGCTTCTTGCTTAGATTCTTTGAAATGGCACTCATTCCAGGAAAATGACGAACTCTGGAGGGACACTCCAACATGAATCTGTGCTAACTGCTTTCTTTCAACTATTCCCTCTAAATTTGGGCAAACTGGACAAAGCTCAGTCCAAACTCAACTGTGCAATAAGGACCCAGTCTTTGTAAACTTTGTGGTTAAATGTAGAATTTTTCTACATCTAAGCAAGATGTTTCCCAATTATTATTTAGTGTAGAGCTCATTGAACCAAATATTACTTGGATGTTTAGAAAGCTTCTTCAATCATTCTCATTTCTTACAACTGTTCTGTCTGACATGAGGTGATGTAGTGTAACGGAGAGTATGCTGAATACTCAAATGTTGAAAATCATGAGGTGATATGTGATCAATTACCACACACAAATATTATATAAGACCATGGATGGTGAACATATCATATATGTATGAGTTTGTCGTAACCAATAAATAATTGGAAAATTACATTGAAAGGTTTGCCAACAGATAAAGAAGCTTGACAGGTGTCTGTGGAGGTGCAGCAGTTGGTGTAGAGAGTATGCAGCCTTGCGGTGCTCCTATGCTGAGTGTTTGCGGGTCCGAGAAGTACTTTCCCAGCCTCACACGCTGCTTCCTGTCTGTCAGGAAGTTGGTGATCCACTGACAAAGGGGTTCAGGCACAGTCAACTCGGAAAGTTTGTAGTGTAGTAGCTCTGGCACAATGGTGTTGAATGCAGAGCTAAAATCAACAAACAGGATCCTCGCATAGGTCCCCTGGCAGTCTAGGTGCTGTAGGATGAAGTGCAGGCCCAGGTTGACTGCATCATCCACAGATCTATTGGCCCGATATGCAAACTGCAGAGGGTCCAGCAGAGAGTTTGTGATATTTTTCAGCATACTCTCTACACCAACTACTGCACCTCCACAGACACCTCTGTCAAGCTTCTCAAGTTTGTGGATGACACAACCCTGATTGAACTGATCAAGGATGGGGAGGAATCTGCCTACAGACAGGAAGTGTCACAGCTGGCATCCTGGTGCTGTAGCAACAACCTAGAGCTCAATGCTCTTAAGACAGTGGAATTGATTGTAGACTTTAGGAGAGCTCCCCCTCCCCTCAACCCACTCACCATCAACAACACCACAATCACAACTGTGGAGTCTTTTAAGTTCCTGGGAGCCATCATCTCCAAGGACCTTAAGTGGGGGGCTACCATCGACTCCACTGTCAAAAAGGCACAACAGAGGATGTACTTCCTGCGGCAGCTGAGGAAGCACAATCTGCCACAGGCAATGATGGTCCAATTCTACACGGCCATCGTAGAGTCTGTTCTCATCTTCTCCATCATGGTCTGGTTTGACTCAGCCACCAAGCACGACACCTGGAGGCTGCAGCGAATCGTCCGATCAGCAGAGAAGATTATTGGCTGCAACCTTCCCTCCATTGATGAACTGTACACTGCAAAGGCCAGGAAGCGAGCGGGCAAGATCATCTCTGACCCCTCTCACCCTGGCCACAAACTCTTTGAATCACTTCCCTCTGGAAGGCGACTCCGGACTGTCAAAGCCGCCACAGCCAGACATAAAAATAGTTTTTATCCACGAGTAGTTGCTCTACTCAACAGCCAAAAATCTGTAGCCTCCATTTGATCTCGTATTTTGTTGGTTCACAAGCTTGATCAATGTTGTTTTATCATTAATGTTTTATTATTATTAATGTTTAGTGTTTTCCGAGTCATTCGTAACTGTCACTGTATGTCATGTTGTTACTTGTGGGCGGAGCACCAAGGCAAATTCCTTGTATGTGAATACTTAGCCAATAAACTTACTTAATTACTTTAAATGGAAAGCATTACATTGCCACCAACCTCCGGGTTAGTGAGTTAAGTATCAAGAGTATTGGTAAATGCAACTAATTCATGATATGAAAATACCTTCCATCGTCAACAAGAACGGAACACTAGCAGGAGTAGATTTTCAAGACAATGCTTGTATATGTAAACTGAAGTCCTCAACTCAGCTTAGAACCATAAAAGTTGTTGTAGAGGCATTATGTTCTTGAAATACATGAAACTAGTTATCTATCTAAAATTTAAAAAATAAGCAGTTTAAAAGATACAATCTGCAAGTGGAGAGACATATATGAAGTTACCAAATGGAGCACAACTCCAGTGAGAGCAAGGCAGTGGACATTGTCTATGTGGACTTTTGCATGGTCCTTGACAAGGTCCTACATGGCAGATTAGTCTGGAAGGTTAGAGCACATGGAAATCAAGGTGATTAAGCCAGTTGGAATCAAAATCGGCTTGGAGGAGAATAGTTGCGGAGGGGTGTTTTTTTGGTTGGAGGTCTGTGACCAGTAGATTGCCACAGGAGTTGGTGCTGGGTCTGCTGCTGTTTGTTATTAGATTAACGACAATGTAGTTCACATTGTTAGTAAATTTGCAGATGACACCACAAAGTTGGTGATTTTGTAGACAGTGAGAAAGGATATCCAAGTTTACAAAATATTTAGATCAGTTGAGAAAGTGGGCCAAGGAATGACAAAGGAAAAGTAACTTTAAGAAATGTGATGTATTGCACTTTGGTATGTCAAATCAGACCTGGACTTGCACAGTAAAATGGCAGAGCCCTGGAGAGTGGTGCAAAACATAGAGATATGGGAGTACAGGTGCATGGTTCCCTAAAAGTGGCGAGTCAGGTGGACGGTGTGGTGACAGCGGTATTTTGCACGTCTGCCTTCATTGGGACAGGTAGTGAGAACAAAAGTTGGGATATCATGATGCAGCTACACAAGTAATTGATGGGTCCACACTTGAAATGCCGTTGGCAGTTCAGTTCATTACGTTATCAAAAGGATGTCATTAAGTTGGAGAGGGTGCAGAAGCGATTCACCAGGATGTTACCTGGGCTAGGGTTATAGGGAGAGGTTAAATAGGCTATACTTTTTCTTTGGTGCAAAGGAGAGGGGTGACCTTATTGAGGTGTTCAAGATCGTGAAGGGAATGGATAAAGTGAATGCTCAGTCTTTTTACCAGGATGGAGGATTCTAAATCTTGAGGGCCTGGGCTTACAGTGAGGTGAGATTCAAGAGGGATCTCAGGGACAACATTTTCAATCAGAGGTTGGTCTGTACCTCGAATAAGCCGTCGAGGAAGTTATTAGAAGCGGATGCAATGAAAGATATTTGAATGAATTTATGGATAGGAAGAGTTAAAAGGCCATGGGCCAAATGCAGGCAAATCAGACTAGCCCAGTATGCTAACTCGATGGGCATGGACAAGGTGGCTGAGGGGCCTGTTTCCATGCTGTGCAGCTCCATAATTATACCATTTCCCCCCGCTTACATGAATAAAATTGGGACTTTCTACTGACTATGCAAAAAGAACCAAAGAAAACGTTGTTTACTGTTTACACTTGGTTTATAAAAAGTGGTGCATAGTGGGCTATCTGAATTTCAATCTTCCCAAATACAAAATGCTAAAAAGCCAAAAAGGACTTGCAAAAGATTAATTTTAAACTAATTGGATGTTTTGTGGTGGTACTGGCTATCCCATGCATGTACTTGTGAGTAGATAAGTTTGGAGACGGCCTACAGACATCAGTAGGGACAATAAGCATAGATTTATTTGTTTCTTCACACTCTTTTCCATATCCATTCTTTCTTCTCATAATTACAAATTACATAGGTATAATGCCCAATCCAGCTTTTGAAATAGTAGAACTACAGATCATATTAATCATATTATTGAAGCCAATTTATCTCAATTATCCATTTCCTAACCTGGTAATTCACATTCAAGGTTCCAAGTTCCAACTGCCAATGAAAAGCAATTCAAAGTTCCTGAAGATTTCGTCTGATATCCAGAAATGACTCAGCAAAACAATTAAAAAAAAAAAAAAATAGGTGTTGTTTGCTTCATTCTCAGACATGCTGACAAAGGCCAACATAGCAAACTCCTCTATTGTCAGAGTGAGGCCAAGCGCAAATTGTAAGAACAGATCTCATATTTCATTTGGGCAGCTTACAACTCAGTGGTATGAATATTGATTTCTCTAACTTCAAGTAACCCTTGAATCCCCCCCCTCTCGCTCCATCCTTCCGCCACCCGAGTCGTACCAGCTTCAAAGTAATCTTGTTGAATCTCATTGTCTGTAACTCGTTTTCACCTAACACACATCTAACAATTGCCTGTTTCCTTTATCATCGTTACGTTTTTGCATATCTTTCATTTTTTTGTTCTATATCTCTCTACATCATCATAAATATCTCTTGCTTCCCTTTCCCCTGACTCTGTCTGAAGAAGAGTCTCGGCCCAAAACGTTACCCATTCCTTTTCTCCAGAGATGCTGTCTGACCCGCTGAGTTACTCCAGTTTTTTGTGTCTATCTTCGGTTTAAACAAGCATCTACAGTTCCTTCCTACACATAGCAAACTATTTCATGCTCTTGCAAATCTCTTAAAAAATGTATAATTCATAATGGTTTCTGACCAACTTTGTTTATCTAATAATGTTGAAGTCATTATATTCTATTTTGACTGATCAACACCAATGATTTTTAGTTGCATTTATTTAGACTTTCACCTCAGGACAAAAGAGGCACATCCAATTGGTTCTCTTCTGACTACATTTTTTTATACTGCACACAAAGTAGGAATGAAATAGTGGTTTTAAAATAAAGGAATTAGATGTTCAAATAGGCTTGTACCACAGAACCAAAAACAGCTTCATATTCTACTGCCTTAGCTAATGTTACCTGCAAAAAAGTAGTTGTTATTGGTTTAAAACAAGCAAATTACAAAACCTTTACGCTAATCACATTGTTACAAATTTCTTATGTGTACCCCCTTAGTTAGAAATGCAAATTTTAGACAACAACCTCAGAATAAAGCATAGAATACGAGAGAAGAAAAACAAATTATCAAAAGTTACTTTTGGAATGTGGAATTGGCATTTACTACCAATAACTTGGGGAATACTTTGATTCATCATTACCACCCATTTACATAGTATAAGCACTACAGAGTTGAAAGGTTGAGATGGTGCAAAACGCATTGCTCAGTGAATAAAAAATGCCCAAATAGCAGCACACAATTTTCACCTTCCAAAATGTAACTCCAATGGATTTAATGGAACCATATTTTAGAAATTATGTGCAACACATTTATACTATACTGCGTACTTAACCCATCCATCCAAAAACAGATTTCTAAATCGAGATTGAATGTGATCTGAGTGTCTGTGCTAAATGACTGGCGAGTTACAGAGCCATTAAAGCAAGAGCAGAGATTATGTCTTGAACTGGCAACACTGGCCTGGAGAAAGTCATGGCAAATAGTAAGATTGAACGAGAACTTACCTGTTCAAAGTTTGATCTTTATCTTATGAGGAGTTACGATAAGGGATTACGTGAAGACTCCGACAGGCGCATGCTCGGCATACTTCAAAGCAGCGGCGTGAAAAACACAGAACCAATAGCCGAAGTAAAATAGTAAGGCTCACACAAGACTAGAACTACAAGATGATCTTTTAGATTATGAGGGTCGGGAGTGGAGGGCACGTAATCCCTCATCGTAACTCCCGTTCTCGTTTAATCTTACTATTTTACTTCGGAGTCACGCGAGTGACTACGTGAAGATTTTAAAGCTCTGGGATTTTCATGCCGTAGATCATTCCATACGACACACTGCTTCAGTTTACACAGTAGTGAGTAGATAATATATATTGCTTGAAATTATGCAATAAATATTTTAATAATAATAAAAAGAAAAATAATAACCCCTCTATCCCAGGGGAAATAACAACAAATGATATGCAACAATTTTGAACAGAACCCAACACAGCATGTGCAACCCTGGCACTGTAACAACAGGTTTATCATAAATCTAGGAAAGTTTCTTCTTTAGACCATCCTGCGATCTCCAGAATTTGGTCGAGCGGCATGTCCTGCACCTTCGCCCCGGACATTAATACCGCCCTTGTGGAGTGAGATTTAGCACACCAGTGTCTACTCCAGTTAGTCCAGAACCTGTTTATCCATCTAGAATAGTTTGTACTGTCACTTTTTATATGTTTCTTGTGGGTAATAAACATTGGTGTCTCACAATCTCGGAGACTCTTAATTCAATATATATTAAGTCAGATGCTTAACCACACACAATGTTTAATAGACAGAGTATATCTTAAAAAATTACATTGGTTCCAGCCTTTCTTGGCTTGCTTTGCTTGCTTAGATCATTGACATAAAACGTTATTTTATCTACAGACAACTGCATACAATCTAACCACAACATTTGTAATGTTTGTACTCATTGTGCTGATTTAATGGCATGAGCATAACCATTTTAAATATTAACTTCTGAAAAGACATTGGAGTCCATTGCCGAATCAATGTGAGAACTATACTGACATCCCAAATTTCTGTATATCTGGGTTTGGTAGGATTTTATTAAAATTCCTCTCATAAATCGGGATATAAACAGATGAGACCCAATAAATTGTCGTTCTGAAATTGTCCTAAATAGGAGGACAAAACACTCCGAGCTCCATTCATGGTACTATAACTCAGGTGCAACATAGCAAGGAACTCCAATCCATCCAATATGTTTGCAGTATGATAAAATATATCTGGCTGTATACAAAATATTTCCCATTCCTTATATGAAACATGAATTGTTTCTTAGTGCTATCTCTCCATGCTGCAGTTATGACATCCATGGTCCTATCCGACATTCCATCAGAACCTGCAGATTTACAATTAATACGGTCATGTAATGGATGACCTCTGCTGTTACTGGATGTACCAACAATTACTGCACCTGGGATTTGTCATGAATCATCATTCTGAGCACCAAAGGGAACAATGGCTGTGTAGTAATGGTCCCTAGATAAGGGACGTATCAGATATTTAACTGACAAGAATAGATACTACCTTGATCTTAGCCAAAAGGTCGAGAAGCAATACCAATTTGTAACCACCAAACGCCTGCGGCGGAGACTTGCTCTGTTTTGGTGACACATTGCCTAATCAGGCAAAAATGGGGAAAACATAAAAGACTATACTTCCCCAATGTAGCGAGAATGCATCCACCGCTAATGCTCCTGGATCTGGCTCCCACGAGACATTTAGACCACTGGAGATTTAATCCAGGCACAACAAATCAACATTTGGTACTCATACTGTCTAACAATCTATTTGAAACTTTTTGAATTTTAACATTCATTCTGTATTGTCATTGAACTTTCGTGATCTGTTGTCTCACCACAATATTGTCTTCTCCCACAGTTGTGGTATTGTCTACTCGTAAGTTCTTTATTGTAGAACAAACAGCTATCAATGCATAAAAAACGCCCCCAATAACTCAAAATCATTCATACCATGTGTTTGGAAAATTAAATCGTCTTGGACAGTCCATCGACCACCACAACTGGTGTCGCTGTCCTTGGCTCCCCATCCGAGAGCACTCCCAACAGTCTGTAATAACACTGAAGACTGCTGAACAAGCACATTTTTACTTCTAGTAACTTGTGCAAAATTGAGAATCCATCATTGTAATTCAGCTCAACCTTTTTAGTTGGTAACTGCATGGACCTAATCAACAACCTGCACGCTTTTTATGCTTATACTCTGGTCTTTGCAGACTTTGATCATGCAGAGGTTCCAATTCGACAGCAGGAATGCTGCTATCACGTTACCAGTAACAGTAGCTACTTCTTGGATGGTGGGATGTTTTTCACCAAGACAAATACAGGCATTTGTAACATCCCCAACCTTAATTGTTGGTAAAGTTACTGACATATCAACTGTATTAAAGACAAACCCCAAATAATCAATTGTTTGGGATGCCTGTAACTTACATGTTGTTTGGATGTACAGAACCTTAGCCTTTCAATAGGCTTATGGTTGCTGAACCTAGTTCTTCAGCTGTCTCCCATTTACAATTAACATATCCTCTAGATAAGTCATTACAATGTGATTCTGAGCCCCCATTAACACCAGTGCTGGTTTCAATAATTGTGTGAGCAATCTGAGGGCTGAATTTAACCCATTAGGTAATTCCTTCAGCTGACCCATCCAATTAATTGAAGTACCTGAATAATAAGGCATCTTTTTTACGTCTAATAATAGCCATATAGCAGCCTTGTGATAACAACATAATTACAGTGTTGAAGTGTACTTTTTTAAATGCCTATACTGAACTATAAATTTAAGTTTGTGAGTCCCAGAATGACTCTGCAACCCCCATACTTGTGTCTGGGATATATTAACTCTACCTGACGAGTTCCTGGTACATTCAAACACCAAGCCGATCAGATTTAATGCAGAATTACAAAACAATTGTAATCTTTCAACCAACCAGAGGTTGTTTCCCAGAAATTCCATGTTGGATGGAATGACGTTTCTGTACTTCCATAAATGAACCAGAAGATCCCTTCTCCTAATATAGGGGTTCATATTCAACCTGTTTGTTTTCTCAAAGCAGGGATGAGAAGTTTTATAAGGAAAATATCCTTAATTGTTTGGGCAGTTTTTCATCAATCATAAATCTGGTTATAGCTTGCCCACATAATCCTGCATTTTTTGGGTATAATGTTGGCCAAATTGCAATTGGCATCATACAGTTGGGTTTGAATATGCATTACAGAGTAACGCAAGCATGTCTAAAAATTATTGGACACTATCGAACCATGTATGTCTTCCCCAAATACAATGATGCCAACTGAATATCAGCTAGAGGACATACTGGAACTCATTTCCTGTCCTCGCATCATTACACTCATGGGTGCCCAATTACTGAGTTACTGTGCACCCTGAGCGAGGCACAATAGACGGGTGTTTTATATATTTTAATATATTTTTTACTGTTCAGTCATAACAGTTTCTTGGAGTAGGTGAGAAACCAAATAATGTTGGCCGCCAGGTTCATCCATAGCCTCACCAGTCCATACCGATATAGCAAAACTTCGGGTGTTCCCGATGTATAGCTACATCGGTAACACCCGGAGCATTTCTATTGTGCTCTGATGTATACACATAAGTAGGGACACCAGCTTCAGGGTCAGTTTCATCCTGCCCTGGTACTCCCGAGTCTTGCTCTAGGGAGACTTCATCCAGACCTATGCAAGGCACTGGTGAATGAGATTCGCATTCTTCATAGGCACCATACTCAGTGTATGGAAACTCCCTCGGAGCCTGCCTTAGAATCTCATGGGTCTTAGAACCCGTGATTGTTTAGAGTTTTGAGCATTTTATCTTGCTCCAAGGACTTCATCCAGACCTACGCAAGGCACTGGTGAATGAGATTCTCATTCTTTATAGGCACCATACTCAATGTATGGAAACTCCTTCGGAGCCTGCCTTAGAATCTCATGGGTCTTTAGAACCCTTGACCGATTAGAGTTTGGAGCATTTTATCTTGCTCTAGGGACCTCATCCAGACCTAACCAAGGTACTGGAGAATCAGAATCCCATTTTCATAGGCACCATACTCAGCGTATGGAAACTCCTTCAGAGCGTGCCTTACAGGAAGACATACATGGGTCTTAGAACCCTTGACTAAGTCAAGTGTGGAGCATTTTCTCCATTTTCAGCCTCCCCCACATTCTTGTCCTCCCTTGGAGGAGAGTTACTTCTTTACTGCTTTGTATTTGTGCATAAACCATATATGTTTAAAATTGTAATTCTGACAGACACATTCTGCTTGCAGAATATTTGTATTAACCTCAGTATCACACAGGGTTATATACATTTCCATAAAGGAAAAACTGCATCTGGTAACATATACTCAGAGCAGACTTTATTTTACCAATTGTGGGTATTTGGAGCCGGCATTTAGCGAAGCCGTTATCTCCAAACCCGATCTAAATAGCGGTAAATAGCGGGAACCGGCTTTTAAAGCAGCCTTATCTCCCGATTGAATCTAAATCAGAAACTGCGGTTTCAGCGCGTTCCATTCAATTACCGCAGTTTAAAAATACTTATACTAGCCGGCTCCGTATTTCAAGCCAGATTTACAGAGTTTTTTATTTTTTTCCGAAATATATGAACACTCTAGCTGGTTCTGCAGACTTACAGAGTTTAAAAACACTCGCAAGAAAGTTCAACAGTAACTTACCTGCTGGTTAAACTTACCGCTGGTGGGAGCTGCGCTCTCCATCCTGTCGGTGCCACATGCGTCGACGTAATGCCGAGCATGCGCCTGGCGGAGTTTTCACGTAGTCACTCACGTGACTCCGAAGTAAAATCGATGATTTGATATTAGTGTAGGAAATGGTTTTGGTTTATGGGGTAATACAAGAATAAAGCTGATGATATAATCATGCATTAAAAAAATTACTTAATAATGTTGGCAAAGATCAGTACATTTACAAAGATAAAGGGGTCAAGAATCAAAGGAGACTTTTATGGATTATCAGAGCAAAACAGATACAAATACTCCAAATTCCCTCATCCAATGGTTGCATTTCAGTTATCTAGACCACAAGTTTGGAAATTATCTCCAGATCTCTCTACCCCTCTATCTTTGCACCTCTTTTTCCTCCATTACAAAGGACACCACTTTACAAGCTTGAATATAACTTCTGTGATCAAATATTTAAAAAATTCTCTTATTTACATCTGTGAAAGATTATGTCATGTTTCCTACATTAAAGTGGAGTCTAAGGGAAATGACCTTCAAGTCTATGATATGGGCATATTTCTGTGAATGATTGCTATGTTCTGACACAAGTTCTTCAGAAAACAATTTGTGAACAAACATGACGACTGGCTCACCAAACCATCCACAACCGATGAATACGCATGTAGTTTTTGTTCTGATTCTAATTTTAATGATTTTATATTCTTATGTTATCTCTATACTTATAAACTCTCATCTTGTATGTGGATTTGTGTGTGTATAATCACATCTTCTAGAAAAAACAACACGGTAACCAAATTTTTTTTAACACATTCCGGTAGACATTTTTCCCGTGGAGTCCAAAATTGCTCCATCTGAAAATGTCATGGTTTATTTCTTGAGTTATTATTGAAAATGTTCAAAAATCGGACAAAACCTTGAATTAAAAAACGACTGTCCATCGCTGATGATGACACAATGGGTCTGTGGGCCGTTCTTCCTCGCGCTGCGAGTGACGTCACCCCCCCACGCCTCCCTCCTCCCCTCCGTTATTGAAAGGACACAGCCGGAGATAAAGTCGGGCCGTCGACTGAAGACCAAACATCATAGCTGAAGACTGTGGCAGCCCAACTTGCGGCCGCTCGCCTGCCCGCCCATCCCCTTGCTCGAGGTCCTCGTGTCGGTGCATGGTGGGGAGGTTACTGCCTCTCTCTGCCTCTGTCTGTGCCCTCTCTCTGCCCCTGCCCCCCTCCTCTGCCCTCTGTCTCTGCCCTCCCTCTGCCCCTGCCCTCTCTCCACCTCTGCCCCTGCCCTCTCTCTGCCCCTGCCCTCTCTCTGCCCTTGCCTTCTCTCTGCCCCTGCCCTCTCTTTCCCCTGCCCCCCTCCCTAGCCGCGCCTGCGCGTTAGGGGCTATGCGTGTGGATAGGGTGGGGGATGGGGTAAAAGGAGTGAATGAATAATATTAATATAATATCAAGGTGTGGTTAGTGTGTGTGTGACGCAGCAGACCGCCCTCCCCTCTCCCACCCCCCCCCCTGCAACCGCGCGTTGATGGGACGGGACCCAACGGGTCCCACTTGGTCTAGTTTCTATTAAAATTTAAAAGTGGAAGCCACAGTCCCAAATTATCCAAAAACAAAACATTGTAGAACAAGGAGTCCTCTCTTATCATTGGCCTCGCTTCTTTAAGGGAAACATTAAAGAAGTTAGGCTGACGTTGTAGGTTAGCGAGGCAACATTGAATCTGCTTTAGTAAGTTTTCCAGAATTTATTAACTGCAATGACTTGTAGAAATAAATATTTTGAAATTATTTTATTCTAATTTGCAGGTCATCCTCAGTAGCTGTATGCAATACCAAATAGAATTGCCAATCTTCACAAACACTTTTGGGGGTTACACAAAAAGCTGGAGAAACTCAGCGGGTGCAGCAGCATCTAAGGAGCGAAGGAGATAGGCGACGTTTCGGGTCGAGACCCTTCTTCAGACTGGTCAGGGATCAGGGAAACGAGAGATATAAACAGTGATGTGGAGAGATAAGGAACAATGAGTGAAAGATATGCAAAAAAGTATTGGTGATAAAGGAAGCAGACCATTGTAAGCTGTTTGTGGTGTGAAAATGAGAAGCTAGTGCGACTGGGGGGGGGGGGGGGGGGGGGGGGGGAGATGGAGAAGGAATGTCAGGGCCAGAGGGCTGAGGGAGAGGTGGGGGGGAGGCAGTCTGGGTTAACAGAATTGAGAAAATTCAATGTTTAAGCCCAGAGGATGCAGACTCCCCAAGCGGAATATGAGGTGCTGTTCCTCCAACTTGCGGTGTTGATCACTCTGGCCGTGGAGGAGGCCCAGGACCGAGAGGTCGGATACGCAGTGGGAGGGGGAGTTGAAGTGCTGAGCCACCGGGAGGTCGGGTTGGTTATTGCGGACCGAGCGGAGGTGTTCGGCGAAACGATCGCCCAGCCTCCGCTTGGTCTCACCGATGTAGATCAGCTGGCATCTGGAGCAACGGATGCAGTAGATGAGGTTGGAGGAGGTGCAGGTGAACCTCTGTCGGACGATCGTTTCGCCGAACACCTCCGCTCGGTCCGCAATAACCAACCCGACCTCCCGGTGGCTCAGCACTTCAACTCCCCCTCCCACTGCGTATCCGACCTCTCGGTCCTGGGCCTCCTCCACGGCCAGAGTGATCAACACCGCAAGTTGGAGGAACAGCACCTCATATTCCGCTTGGGGAGTCTGCATCCTCTGGGCTTAAACATTGAATTTTCTCAATTCTGTTAACCCAGACTGCCTCCCCCCCACCTCTCCCTCAGCCTTCTGGCCCTGACATTCCTTCTCCATCTCCCCCCCCCCCCCCCCCCCGGTCACACTAGCTTCTCATTTTCACACCACAAACAGCTTACAATGGTCTGCTTCCTTTATCACCAATACTTTTTTGCATATCTTTCACTCATTGTTCCTTATCTCTCCACATCACTGTTTATATCTCTCGTTTCCCTGATCCCTGACCAGTCTGAAGAAGGGTCTCGACCCGAAACGTCGCCTATCTCCTTCGCTCCTTAGATGCTGCTGCACCCTCTGAGTTTCTCCAGCTTTTTGTGTAACCCTCGATTCTCCAGCATCTGCAGTTCCTTCTTTCACAAACACTTTTCACTGATATGCATTCTACATATTATCCTTTTAATTTCCCTGAAGCGTATAGTGTCTTTGAAATTTATAATACTGGAAGATAATGGTCACTCTCCGTCATCCTTTTTAACAGAACAATTTTACTGGCAATTCTAAATCATAGAAACATAGAAAATAGGTGCAGGAGTAGGCCATTCGGCCCTTCGAGCCTGCACCGCCATTCAATGTGATCATGGCTGATCATCCAACTCAGTATCCCGTACCTGCCTTCTCTCCATACCCCCTGATCCCTTTAGCCACAAGTGCCACATCTAACGCCCTCTTAAATATAGCCAATGAACTGGCCTCAACTACCTTCTGTGGCAGAGAATTCCAGAGACTCACCACTCTCTGTGTAAAGAATGTTTTCCTCATTTCAGTCCTAAAGGAATTCCCCCTTATCCTTAGACTGTGACCCCTTGTTCTGGACTCCCCCAACATCGGGAACAATCTTCCAGCATCTAGCTTGTCCAACCCCTTAAGAATTTTGTAAGTTTCTATAAGATCCCCCCTCAATCTTCTAAATTCCAGCGAGTACAAGCCGAGTCTATCCAATCTTTCCTCATATGAAAGTCCTGACATCCCAGGAATCAGTCTGGTGAATCTTCTCTGTACCCCCTCTATGGCAAGGATGTCTTTCCTCAGATTTGGAGACCAAAACTGTACGCAATACTCCAGGTGTGGCCTCACCAAAACCCTGTACAACTGCAGTAGAACCTCCCTGCTCCTATACTCAATTCCTTTCGCTATGAATGCTAACATACCATTTGCTTTCTTCACTGCCTGCTGCACCTGCATGCCTACTTTCAATGACTGGTATACCATGACACCCAGGTCTCGTTGCATCTCCCCCTTTCCTACTCTGCCACCATTCAGATAATAGTCTACCCTCATGTTTTTGCCACCAAAGTGGATAACCTCACATTTATCCACATTATACTGCATCTGCCATGCATCTGCCCATTCACTCAGCCTATCCAAATCACCCTGCAGCCTCCAAGCATCCTCCTCACACCTAACTATACCCTCCAGCTTGTCAAAATCAAAAGCTAACGCTCATGGTACACATACAGTGGCTTGCAAAAGTTTTCATACCCCTTTAACTTTTCAACATTTTGGCACGTTACAACCACAAACGAAAATGTATTTTATTGGGATTTTATGTGATAGACCAACACAAAGTGGCGCATAATTGTGAAGTGGAAGGAAAATGATACATGGTTTTCAAATTTTTTTACAAATAAAAAACTGAAAAATGTGGCGTGCAAAAGTATTCAGCCCCCTTTACTCTGATACCCCTAAATAAAATCCAGTGCAACCAATTGCCTTCAGATGTCACCTAATTAGTAAATAGAGTCAATTTGTGTGTAATCTAATCTTAGTATAAATACAGCTGTTCTGTGAAGGCCTCAGAGGTTTGTTAGAGAACATTAGTGAACAAACAGCATCATGAAGCCCAAGGAACACACCAGACAGGTCAGGGATAAAGTTGTGGTGATGTTTAAAGCAGGGTTAGGTTATAAACAAATATCCCAAGCTTTGAACATCTCATGGAGAACTGTTCAATCCATCATCCGAAAATGAAAAAAGTATGGCACAACTGCAAACCTACCAAGACATGGCCGTCCACCTAAACTGACAGGCCAGGCAAGGAGAGCATTGATCAGAGAATCAGCCAAGAGGCCCATGGTAACTCTGGAGGAGCTGCAGAGATCCACAGCTCAGGTGGGAGAATCTGTCCACAAGACAACTATTAGTCGTCCACTCCACAAATCGAGCCTTTGTGGAAGAGTGGTAAGAAGAAAGCCATTGTTGAAACAAAGCCATAAGAAGTCCCGTTTGCAGTTTGCCACAAGCCTTTAGCCAGATGTGGCACTTGTGGCTAAAGGGATCAGGGGGTATGGAGAGAAGGCAGGTACGGGATACTGAGTTGGATGATCAGCCATGATCACATTGAATGGCGGTCCAGGCTCGAAGGGCCGAATGGCCTACTCCTGCACCTATTTTTCTATGTTCTATGTTTCTATGTTCCATGTGGGGGGACGCAGCAAACATGTGGAGGAAGGTGCTCTGGTCTGATGAGACCAAATTTGAAGTTTTTGGCCTAAATGCAAAACGCTATGTGTGGCGGAAAACTAACACTGCACATCACCCTGAACACACCATCCCCACTGTGAAACATGGTGGTGACAGCATCATGCTGTAGGGATGCTTTTGTTCAGCAGGCTCAGGGAAGCTGGTCACAGTTGATGGGAAGATGGATGGAGCCAAATACAGGGCAATCTTGGAAGAAAACCTGTTAGAGTCTGCAAAAGACTTGAGACTGGGGCGGAGGTTCACCTTCCAGCAGGACAACGCCCTAAACATACAGCCAGAGCTACAATGGAATGGTTTAGATCAAAGCATATTCATGTGTTAGAATGGCTCAGTCAAAGTCCAGACCTAAATCCATTTGAGAATCTCTGGCAAGACTTGAAAATTGCTGTTCACAGACGCTCTCCATCCAATCTGACTGAGCTTGAGCTATTTTGCAAAGAAGAATGGGCAAAAATTTCAGTCTCCAGATGTGCAAAGCTGGTGGAGACATATTCCAAAAGACTTGCAGCTGTAATTGCAACGAAAGGTGGTTCTACAAAGTATTGACTCAAGGGCTTGTTTAACATTATTTACTCGAGAAGAAGGAGAGATATAGAATTAGCAGTTATATCGTTGGATGCTGAAAAAGCATTCGACCAGGTGGAATGGTCATATTTATTTAATATAATGGAAAAATATCAACTGGGGGACGGATTTTGTAAATGGGTAAGAATATTATATTCTAACCCTACTGCAAGAATTTTAACCAATCAAATATTATCACCTAAATTTAATCTCTTTAGGGGATGCAGACAGGGATGTCCGTTATCCCCTTTATTATTTGCCTTGGTGATAGAACCTCTGGCTGAAAGAATCAGATCAGAACCCGAAATATATGGGTACAACACTGACATAACAAATAATAAGATATCTTTATATGCAGATGATATTCTGATTTATATTACTAAGCCGGAACGTAGTATTCCAAAGCTATTCAATGTTATAAATGAATTTAGTGTATTTTCAGGATATAGGATTAATTGGAGTAAAAGTGACATAATGCCTATAACTGGTATAAATGTAAATATATTACAAAAATACCCATTAAAAAGTTACAGATAAATTTAAATATTTAGGAATTAATGTGTCTAAATCCTATAAATTATTAATTAAAGCTAATTATTATCAATTATTAGAGAAACTTAAAAAAAACATTTTATATTGGAAAACACTTCCTATATCTATGATCGGTAGAATTAATGCTATAAAGATGATTTTTTTACCACAATTGTTATATTTATTTCAGGCAATTCCTTTTTTTCTTCCAAAAAGTTTTCTAAAAAAAATTGATACCATAGTTAATAATTTTGTCTGGGATTACAAAAGCCATAGAATAGGTAAAAAACACTTATGTAAGTCGAAGATAAATGGAGGGCTGGCACTTCCAAATTTTTTATATTACTATTGGGCAGTCCAGATTAAGAATATGAATTTTTGGTGGGTAAATATGGATGTTGAACCAATGTGGCTAAAAATGGAAAAGGAAGACTGTTTACCCTTCACTATAGAGTCGATTATTTTCGCACCAAAGGAAGTACAAAAAAAGACTTATAGGGACAACATTATCATTCATAATATTAGGCGTATTTGGAAACAGATAGTTAAGACCCTACATCTGGATAATCTTTCTTTTAGGTTATCAATTAGGAATAATCCACTGTTTAAACCCTCAATCTTAGATGCGGGGTTTAGACTGTGGGAGGATTTAGGAATTAAAAGAATAGAACACCTTTATAGAAATGGAAAATTATTATTATTTGAAGAGTTACAAGATATTTTTGGATTACCTTCACAACATCATTTTAGGTATTTACAAATTAGAGATTTTATTAAATGTAACACATACGACTATAAAAATAAAGGACCAGGCTTATTAGATGAAGTGTTTAATTTACATCCAAATACGGATAAGCTTATAGCTTATATCTACAATATTATTTTAGATAAAGAGAACCCAACAACTGAAACATATCGTCAAGCATGGGAAAATGAAATTGGATTACCTATAACGAAAGAAACTTGGGAAGAAAGCTTACAAAGAATACATTGGTGTTCTTTGAATGCCAGACATACATTGATACAATTTAAAGTTATATATAGATTACACTACTCGAAAACCAAATTAAAAAGTATTTTTCCTAACCTTTCCTCTATTTGTGATAAATGTAAGAATTTTGAAGCAAATTTAATACATAGTTTTGTAACATGTCCACGGTTGAATTTTTATTGGATTGAAATTTTTAAAGTTATTTCGGAAGTCCTTAAGGTTAAACTTGACCCAGACCCAAAATTAATAATATTTGGAATCCCGGAGCCAAATTTGGTACTCACAATTAATCAAAGAAATTTTTTTGATTATTGTTTAATAATTGGGAAAAAAATGATACTTAAATTTTGGAAGGGAACATTATCCCCAACAATTAAAATGTGGAAAGCAGAGATGTTGGAGACGTTGAATTTGGAAAGAATTAGATTTGTCCTTTTGGACAAGTATAATTCTTTTGAATTGATATGGTCTCCATATATACAGTATTTAGAGAAGTAGCTATTCTTGGAATCACGGCTTCGACGGGCACCCTATGGATCCGATGCGAATAACTTACCTATAATTGATAATATTGTGTATTTATTAGAGATATTTCTGAATGAAATAGTATCTCGTACAATGTCTTTAGTTTTTGTTTATATATATATATATATATATGTAATATTATTGTTTTTCAAATTATCTTTTTAATTTTTAATTGATATATGTGCGAAAAAAAAAAATTTTTTATTCCCTTTTATTTTTCCTTTTTTCTTTATTCTTTTATATATCTTTTTCTTTATTTCCATAAAAATAGAAGATATTATGTATTGATATGCTATTTGTAGTAATACTGAATTAAGGTGTTAGTTTATAAAGTAAGCTATATATTGTAAACTATTTACTTCAAATAAAAAAAATATTACAACAAAGTATTGACTCAAGGGGGCAGAATACTTTTGCACGCCACACTTTTCAGTTTTTTTATTTGTAATAAAATTTGGAAACCATGTATAATTTTCCTTCCACTTCACAATTATGCACCACTTTGTGTTGGTCTATCACATAAAATCCCAATAAAATACATTTACGTTTGTGGTTGAAACATGCCAAAATGTGGAAAAGTTCAAGGGGTATGAAAACCTTTGCAAGCCACTGTATACTATGCAAAGGTAATAAAGCCCAATGGCACTGTGCCAACAGTAGGCAATGGTGACTTTGCAATGCCCTTCTTAGTACAATAAAACAAGATACAGTCCAACCAAGGTTACCCTGCAAGTGTTGCTGTTAATCCCTTGCAAAACCAAGCACAGGTAAGCACAAAATGGAAAAAAAGTTCATTAAACAGATAACTACTTCAGTAAATAAGCAACAACATTCTGGAATCATAGGAATGACAACAACAAACAAGATGAATTTGAATCAAGAAATTAACTATTAATAAGAACGGACACAAAATTAATCCGTGCAGTAATTTCATATCAAAATTTGTTTCCTACTGATTCAACTAAGGCAAAAAAAGGCCTACCGTTTGTGCACACCTGAATCAAGCTAGAACTATACTATCAAAGGTAACAATACTTATTCGATTGATAAAATGTGAGCAGAATGAATTCAGTGATACCCAAACTTTCACTTTTTACCTACATTTTCTGGTTTTAGAAATGTGCATGACTGTTTAACAGTGCACACATTATATTAATAGAATTTTTCACATTTAAGATATTGCAAAATGATTCAGAACAAACAATCACTGATATATTTTTAATTCAACCCTTGCTTTAACGGGCCACTTTAGAAGGGATTTTGGTTTTAACGGACAGACCGGCCAACGTAAACCTGCCTCCCAAGCCGCTTTCAGCCCTGGCATTCAACGCCACCGCCCGGCTCGCAAGATGCACCAGTGAGTCCTTCTTAATCCAACTCGCGGTCTGGTTGATGCTGTTCTTGTGACTCAAATTGTCGCCCCTGTGGATAGCACGTTCTTCAGGCTTTTGCCACAGACAGGAAGCACTTGGTCACCGTGACTGCCGCTTCTTACGCGATTTAGTTTAGTTTAGAGATACAGCACGAAAACAGGCCCTACGGCCCACCGGGTCAGCGATCTCCACACATTAACACTATCCTACACCCACTAGGGACAAGTTTTACATTTACCAAGCCAATTAACCTACAAACCTGTACATCTTTGGAATGTGGGAGGAAACCAAAGATCTCGGAGAAAACCCATTCAGGTCACGGGGAGAATGTACAAACTCAGAACAGACAGCACCCGTAATAGGGATCGAACCCTGGTCTGCAGCACTGCATTCGCTGTAAGGCAGCAACTCCACCGCTGCGTCACCATGACTGTCCAGCGGTAGAATTGCTGCCTATCGGACAATCGGCAATTCGGACAGCATCCCCGCTTGATTCCAACAAATGTTTGTACAAAAGTTTGTACACTGCTGTCATCTTGCTATTTAGAATACACTGTGACTCACATCACAATTCAATGGTATAGCCAATCATTTCCTTGTCAAAAAATGAACCTGTCCAAAATTGTGATGCGTTTTTATTGATTAAAAAACTTGCTAAATAGGAAATTTAATACGTTGCCAACAGTGTTTTCTGTAGCTACTGAGTTTCACAGCAGATATTTTAATTCATTCTGTAATTGGACCATTAAAAGAGCAGCTTCTTAAAAAAAATGTAGACTTATTTCAAAGCATCTGCTCATTACTCACTGACAAATCTCCTCCTCACTGACAAATCCTACATGTTACTGGGTCAATTGCATGCATCTTCTGGGTTAATAGCATGCACGGGGGACCATGTGACCAATCTTTTAAGCTTGCTCGGTCTTGAGTCACCCCACTCACAACCTCCTTCAGCTGCTCCTCCCCCGCACTGTATCTCACAGAACAGAATATACAATTCTAATATCCATTCTTTAAGTCTTTTTAAATAAACAAAAATACTTTTGAATGTGGAGACATTAAGAGGTCGGACTTTGAATGACTTTCAGAGGTCAGTGTAAATACGAACTGAGCTTCAGACAAGGTTTGCCATGGAGAATGTAGCATTCTTTCTTACCATTCAAACCATACTGAGCCTCGTGGGTCGACCCGCAGTTGGTGATTGATGAGGGGGGAGGGAAAGAACAATGGAGGACCCAGCTTTGGGGGATCGCCCTGAGGGAAGGGGAAGAACAACAGACAATGGAGGACCCACCATGAGGGAGGGGGAGAAGGAGAACAAATGAGGAGCCGGTGTACTTTGTAACTTTGTCAGCACCGTAGCTAGCCGCTATTTGCATACCTTGGATATGCATGCAAAGAATTCCACTGTGTCTTGTCAGGTGACAATAAAGTATTCCGTTCCATTCTAGAGTGTGCATCCACGTTGTCTCAGTGGAATAATACTCCAAATTAACCCCACCTCCTGTAAAACCAGGCCAAGGAAGGGTCCCAACCAGAAACATTACCTATCTATTTTCTCCAGAGAAGTTGCGTTCCCGCAGACTAACGTCAGTGCTTTTGTGTCATTTTTTCCCCTATTAGTATGGAATCTACAACCAGTTCCCAGCAATACAAAAGAACGATCTTTCAGCAATTGCAGAATGGTACCAAACAAACTGTACCCAAAGAGACCAATGCCCAACAGTCTCATGTAACCACAATACAATCGTCCCACAGTGCCATAAACCACCAGTTTTGGGGTAATCAGGAACTAAATAGTCATGTAAAGATTCAGCGTCGTATTGCAATGGAGGTTCTTCCCTCCGACTTGGTGCTTATGGGCTAGGCTAGGAAAAAGTCTTACTCTTTTTAGTTAAACGAGAGATCAGAATACCATACAGATGTGGTGATCCTTCTGATCAAACATTCTCTCAGGCTTGAAACAGAGGTAGGCAGTATTAGGAACCCTACCAAGGTAGGGTTCCTAACACTCTTTGAAAATCCGAGCGTACGTAAACATTCTAAATAGTAAGAAGGAAAAGGAGTACGAGAAGAGGAAATCATTTCAGAATGCTTTCTTTCATCTGTCCTTCCTTTGACACACTTTAAATGTTTAGTTTAGCTTATTTTAGTCTCATGATACTGTGTGGAAATAGGCCTCAGCCCACCGAGTCCACACAGACCAGCGATCCCTGTACACAATTTTTACCAAAGCCAATTAATTTACAAACCTATACATCTTTGGAATGAGGAGGAAACTGGAGCTCTTGGAGAAAACCCACGCAGTGCCCTTACATTGTCCATTCCCTGCATATTATGAGTCAATATCGTATCTGCCTCCACCACCCTTCGTTTTCCACGCACCCACCACTCACATGTTTGTTCCCAAAACAGCGCAAAAACGGTACGCGATAGCACAACAATTTTAGGCCCACCTTACTCATCATTGTTCTGCGGTGTGTATTACATAAGTTTTGTTCAGATTGATGCTACATGATACAAGTTATTGACATTCTAAACTTTAATAAACATCACGTCGCACTCCCACTTGCTGGCCGCACCTGCTCGGTTGGGGGAAGGGTTGCCATGACTTGCGTCACAACAGGGATCGCTGGCATCACAACGGGAACCCGTCAGCCGCGCCTGCGCACTTGGGGGAGGATTGCATCGTATGTAGGCCAGTGCTACTGGGGGAATATTGCTTTGGGGGAGGGGGATCCAACGAGTCCACGCTTGTTCTAGTCTCCTTTAATTTGTGCCCCCCTCACCTTAAACCTATAACCTCTACTTTGAAACCCTGGATAAACTGTTCTGTCTACACTATCTTTGCCTTTCATAATTGTATATACTTTTATCAGATCTCTGCTTAACCTTCAATGCTTCATAGAAAACAATTCTGTCAAACTTTTCCTTATGGCCTCTAATCCAGACAGATTTCTGGTAAACCTCTTCTGCATCCTCTCCAAAGCCTCCACATCCTTCCTGTGATAACACAACCAGAACTGCACACAATACTCCAAATGTGGCCAGACCAAAGTCCTTTAAAGCTGCAACACGTCTTCATTCATCTGATTTTTCATCTGAAACATTAACTGTTCCCTTTCCACAGATGTTGCTTTACTTGCTTAGATTTTCGAACAATTTTAATTTTTTTTTTTTAAATCAAGTACGCTCTGCTTTACTTATCCCAGTTGCTAATTCTAGTTTGTCGGATAATTCTCAACTCCTTACCACCAACAACTGATGAGCTGAAAACTACTGCCATTTAGACTAATTCTATACTCCTGCACCTATATTCTATGTTTCTATGATCCCCCTTATTGAAGCCTCTCAATGTATTATCACAGACACTATAACATCATAAGCAATCTATTATCTTCATGTTAGTCTTTGTTGTACTAAACATTTGATGCAAGTAGTAAGTATACCATTTCCTACACAATTACATGACTGTGTTGCTGATGAGAAAGATACCTTCGAATTTTGTTTTGTGTTCATCCTGTAGTTACTGTATTCATTTTTAAGAATCTGGGCATTGCTGATAAGTCAGCATTTATTGTCCTTTACTAAACCTCTTTGTGAAGGTGCCGATGAGTTTCTGCATTCAACTGCTACAGTCCTTTTTGCAAAGATACATGCACAATTCTGTTGGATAGGGAGTTCCAGGATTTTAACCTAACTATGGTGAAAGAATGATAAACAAAACTGGAACCAGGACCGAAGGAGCAATGGAATGTCCTTACAATAGGATTAAGAAAAATTCAAAGGCGTTTTGTACATGTATAAAAAACAAGCAGGTATGGAGTGACAATGCAGAATAACTCATCAAAGGAGGCAACTAATTTCAGCCTGGAGTTACCTGAATGAAAAAGACATGAAATGTGTACTTCACATCAGTAGTAACCAAGAAGGACATGGGAGATAGTGAGATCAATGCTCATATTGCACAGCATAATGAGATCAAGGTGGTGATGATGGGTCTGTTGAAGAACATTAAGATGGATGTCCTCTAGGCCTGTTTGAGTTGTCCCACATTATTTTGAGGGACAAAAGGATTGATAGAGAGACTTTTGCATCCTCTTTGGCCACAGGCCAAGTCACAGAAGAGTGGACAACAGCCAACGTTAATCCTTTGTTGAAAAAAGGCAAGAGGGATAATACAGCAAACTAATCAGCCAACAAGCCTTGTGACAGTGGTAGGGGAGCTATTAGAGAGAATTAGCTGATCTTTCAAATAGAATTTGAAAGAGCATTTTTTTCTTTTATTTGCATTATTACTTTTACTGGTATTGGCCAAGACTCTATAACTGAAAAATTTACGCACTAAACAGGAAATGAAAACCTGTTTTTTATTCATGGTTTGGAACCTGTGCATCGAGAGTAAAGCTGGCAATATTTGCTCATTCCCAATTGCCCTTGAGTAGTGGTGGTAAGTGCCTTTCTTAAGTAATTGCAATCATTTTAGTGAGGGTACACCCGAATACTGTCAGAGAGGGAATGCCAGGATATAGATCCAGCTGCAATGAGATAACTAAAATACATTTCCAAGCCAGGGTGGTTTGTGTCTTGGCGAGGGGCATGTGAGTGTTGGTCTACCTTTATACCTGAAACTCTTGGCCTTTTTAATGGGTCTAAGCACTTACCCTTGACTTTCATTTGAATTACATCATTAAGTCTGTCACCATGAACTTCCTGGAGGAACTGGACTAGCCACATCATTAGTATACTCCAAGGGCAAGTCAGAAACCGGGCATATTGTGGGAACTCAGAATACCTGAAGCCAGTAATTACAGTGCATTTTCGCAATGGTACACACTGCAGCCATATGTAGGATGGTTGTTGGGGTATGATTTAAGTGGGCTGCTTTGTACCTGTATGGTGCCAAGCCTTTTGAGTAATTTTGAGCTGCAGGGGTGAATCACTTGCCATTGCCTATTCAATGGTGCTTTGCACAGGTGCTGGGGTATACAAGAGGGTAACTCTGGGACGGAGACTCTCCAGATGCAGAATATTGTTACTAACTTCAAAATACTTTACCATTTCTCCAATGAAACAGAGTCCAAATTCAAGACTTATTTCCCCAACAGCACTGTGGGAATATCTTCTTCAGAAAAATGCAGCAGATCAAGAAAGTGACTCAACCACCACCTTGCTAAGGATAAGTAGTCCTTGCTAACAAAACCCATAACTTAATACAATTATTTTTTTCAAATAACACTATAACAATCTTCAACTGGCAATTTTCATTCCTCTGAGTGACATGGAAGAATGCTTTTTATACATTAGTATCACTTTGCAATGTTGTTGGCAACTATTTCATCACATAGTCATTCCTTTGCAAAATTAAATAAACAAGAAAACACCATAGCACATTGCTTAAACTATCTATATTTCAGACTCCATGTACCATGCTGAACTACAACTCACAATGGTAAATTAATATAAATTTACCAAAGAATGTTCTAAATAGCTCAACAGTAACCAAAATGTAACTTCAGTTATTTTATGTATAGTACCCTCCATAATGTTTGGGACAAATACCCATCGTGTATTTAATTGCCTCAGTGCTCCACAATCTGAGATGTGTAATAGGAAAAAAATCACATGTGGTTAAAGTGCACATTGTCAGATTTTATTAAAGGGTATTTTTATACATTTTGATTTCACCATGTAGAAATTACAGCTGTGTTTATACATAGTCCCCCCATTTCAGGGCACCATAATGTTTGGGACACATGGCTTCACGTGTTTGTAATTGCGCAGGTGTGTTTAAATGCCTCCTTAATGCAGGTATGAGAGCTCTCAGCACCGAGTCTTTCCTCCAATCTTTCCATCACCTTTGGAAACTTTTATTGCTGTTTATCAACATGAGGACCAAAGTTGTGCCAATGAAAGTCAAAGAAGATATTATGAGACTGTGAAACAAGAATAAAACTGTTAGAGTCATCAGCCAAACCTTCGGCTTACCAAAATCAACTGTTTGGAACATCAATAAGAATAAAGAAAACACTGGTGAGCTTACTAATCGAAAAGGGACTAGCAGGCCAAGGGAGACCTCCACAGCTAATGACAGAAGAATTCTCTCTACAATAAAGAAAAATCCCCAAACACCTGCCCGACAGATCAGAAACATTCTTCAGGAGTATGGTGTGGATCTGTCAATGACCACTGTCCGCAGAAGACTTTGTGAACAGAAATACAGAGGCTACAGTACAAGATGCAAACCACTGGTTAGCTGCAAAAATAGGATGGCCAGGTTACAGATTGCCAAGAAGTACTTAAGAGAGCAACCACAATTCTGGAAAATATATTTTGGACAGATGAGACAAAGATTACTTATATCTTTGATGGCACTCTGATGGCAAGAGCAAAGTATGGAGGAGAGAAGGAACTGCTCAAGATCCAAAGCATACCACCTCATCTGTGAAACACGGTGGTGGGGGTGTTATGGCTTGGGCATGTATGGCTGCTGAAGGTACTGGCTCACTTATCTTCATTGATGATACAACTGCTGATGGTAGTAGCATAATGATTTCTGAAGTGTACAGACACATCCTATCTGCTCAAGTTCAAACAAATGCCTCAAAACTCATTGGCCGGCGGTTCATTCCACAGCAAGACAATGATCCCAAACATACTGCTAAAGCAACAAAGGAGTTTTTCAAAGCTAAAAAATTGTCAATTTTTGAGTGGCCAATTCAATCATCTGATCTGAACCCAATTGAGCATGCCTTTTATTTGCTGAAGAGAAAACAGAAGTCGACTAGCCCCCAAAACAAGTATAGAATAAATATGGCTGCAATACAGGCCTGGAAGACACCCAGCAACTGGTGATGCCCATGAATCGCAGACTTCAAGCAGTAATTGCATGCAAAGGATATGCAACAAAATACTAAACATGACTACTTTCATTTACATGACATTGCTGTATCGCAAATATTATGGTGCCCTGAAATGGGGGGGACTATGTATAAACACTGCTGTAATTTCTACATGGTGAAACCAAAATGTATTAAAATGGCCTTTATTAAAATCTGACAATGTGCACTTTAACCACATGTGATTTTTTTCTATTACAAATCTCAAATTGTGGAGTACAGAGGCAAATAAATAAATGATGGGTCTTTGTCCCAAACATTATGGAGGGCACTGTAATAGGCACATACCATTAACGAACATTTACTTCAACAGGATGATCAATATTGTCACTGAAAAAATAAGTCAATATGAATTAAATGGATACGCATGAAGAACCTGGATGAAAAAAAGGCCAGTATCAGGTAACTAATGCTCAGTCTCCATGTTTTGCATTAAAAAAAACTTCATGATAGTCTCAAGAATTCAGGCGACAGACATCCCATGGGGAATTGTTTTCTACCCTTAACAGGAGTTACATGTGACAATAAACTAAACTAAATTATTACGCAGAGTCGCAGTCTCTCAATATTAAGAACTGGGAAGACCCTGTGCTGTGACCTCGCTTCAAATTCTTCCAGGCAAATTTGGTAGCATCATTGTTTCAGTGCCAGCCCAGGACTATAGTCTGGTGGATTTACAGAACTAGATGAGGAGACTGCACCTGGTGCGGACATCGCACAAACAAGGGAACGTATATCACCACAAGAGGCCATGAGTGTCACCGGTCCAATGTGTATGGCCATAGAGACGTACTAACACAACTGGATATGAAAGAAGCAATATTAAATGTAAAGACACAATAAGAATGTATTACTTATTTTGGTTCTTATTTTGGACATATTTCTGCCTCCCCCTCCTTCTCTCTCCCTCTCTCCCGGCCTCGGCGTGCGAGAGGGGTTGTTTTGAAAGCGGTTATCGCCGTTAACGGATTTGCAGGCAGCAGCCGTTATCAGGGCGATAACGGCCACTGCCTGCAAATCCACCAGCGGCGCTTTCAAAACAACCCCTCTCGCACGCCGAGGCCGGGAGAGTGGGGAGGGAGAGGGAGGCCTCCTTCCGCCGGGCGGGGTGCGGGAGATGGAGCCGCTGCTGCCGCTGTTCGAGACCTGTCATTCGTTCCGACACTTCGTCACCCCGCACCTAGTATCATTGCCCCACAATCAAAGATACTAGAGGAATACAGCCGCCGCCGTCGACACGAAACGTCACGCTCTTATTCTCCAGAGTTGCTACATGACCCGCGGAGTTACTCCAGTTTTTTGTGTCTATCGGTATAAACCAGTATTTGCTTGCCAAGCCGGGCAAAATGAGTCGCTGTTTAGGTTGCCCCGCGGCACTTTGGGTGGTCATTGGCACCCGGGCAACCATTAATTTTGAGCCCTGAAAGGATGCAAAGGATACCTACTAAGAATTTGCCCAGGTTGGAATGTTTCGGTTATGGAGACAAGTTGGACAGGCCAGATTTGGTTTCCTTATCATGGAGAAAGCTAAAGATGGACCTAACAGGGGTATTCAAAATTATTAGGACCATAGATCAGGTGGATAGTGGAAACTTTGCCTCATTGGGGAGACTTCTGAAATCAGATGCACAGGATCAAGGAGAAGAGCAAGAGGGATTCTGAGGAATAAAATTGTTCACTCAGAGGATGGTGGCAATCTCAAACACACTGCCTGAGAAGTTGGAGGGATGTACTCTCAGAACATTTACAGAGTATCCAGATGAGCACCATGGCATGGAAATGTGTTCTTGAAAGTACGCACAAACAGTGGGAGCAGAAGCACCTGTTTCTGTGCTGTATGCCTACAACTATTACATACTTTGTACCACCTCTAAACTGACCCTCACATCTTCTTAGTCCTATTTCTCTCCATTCCAGATCCATCTCCCTCACATGGATGCAAATGGCAGCAACATGCAGTATTCTCAATTGTGATCCTGAACCATCAAGGAATCTGTGAAGAACACATTGAGGCAATGGGATGGATCATAACCATGACACTGCGATCATACAATAAGTCACCAATAACTGGCACCGGACCCATATGACTGACTATACATCATCCTGCAGGCCTGACAATGCACAAAGCCTTGCTGGTACTGACAAAACTGACCCCAAATTCGGCAAAGACAATGAATAAAGTAAGCCAAGCATAAGCAGAAGAGCAGGGAGACTTAAGGAATACACATTTGTAGTCAGGGAAACATCCGAGGTTGATAAGGCTGTAACAAAAGCAACACTAATTATGAAATCTGAGTCATTTCAACTGTGCAGGTACCCTGGTTACCGTATAGCTTAAGGCTTCCAAGTTCATTATCAACTTCATGAAGACATCACAAATACTTATTTTACAATGTTTGTGGCCTGCTATCCAATACAGTTTAGGGATGCAATCCCCAGATCCTCATACTTATATTTCACTGGAAGAATCTTCTTAAAGCACATAGAGGCATTCTAGTATCATTCAAGCTTTTTATTTTCATTTAGGATCTTTGCAGTAATGGAGTGCCTTTGAATGCTTTTAAATGGATTACATGCATGCAAGATGTGATTGCTAAGAACCAAGGTATGCTAATTCCCAAAATAAGTCTACATGCACCACAACATTTATGTTATTAGTAAGAAATAATACATGTCTTTCATTGAATACAATTGATGTATTAAACATGCAATCATAATTTTGATTTTGCAAGTTTGCTGAGTTCCATTTCCCAATCGATTTTCTCCTTCTGCAGGCTATGAATGTTTTTATTTGGAAGTAGAATTACCTGTAACAAAAGTAATTTAATGCTAAATGGAAAGCAAAATGTTCATGTGGCTCATATTATTCAAATAAGCTTAAATTTATAGTACCTTTGGCTCATAAGGGAAAGAAAATAATATATAAACAAAACGGAAATACACATGATATTAGGGTAGTTTGTGTGAACAGTTTAATTTGAGATAATAACTTAATATGCCAGTCTGAACAAGTAACACACTTTTCTGTTTTGTTGGGAAAAAAAGAGAAGTTTTCCACTTTACTTAGAGTCCAGAAAGTTATTTGAATTTTCATAGTCAACAGAAAAGGCAAATTAAATGACAGAGTTAATTTCGAGGGCAATGGAACTGCTTTGCAAGACACAATGTGGCATTGGAAAAAATAAGGCATTTTGCATTACAGTCGAAGATAAAATACAAAAGAAGGCAAGGCTATTCCTACATCAACAATGTTACCTCCAAATGTTTACTTTGCCAAGCTTCAATTTAGTTTCACATTCATGTCAATAAATATCTTTAACAGTCAAGGGCTTTACCATCAGAATCCCTCACCATCAACATCCTGTCAGTAACAACAAGAATCTCAACCAGATCAGCCACATAAATACCAGATCAAACCACAAATTGGGGATCCTGTGGTGACAAACTCACCTCTATTCACTCCAAAATCCATTCCTTCAAGCACAAAGACACCTGTCAGTAGAGTAGAATTTCTTGGAAAAGTGGAGTTCCAACAATTCGCATGAAGCTATCCAGAACAAAGCAGTGGACTTGGATGATATCTCATCCAATACTGTAAATTTGCATTGCCTACATCACTACACAGCAGCTGCAGCGTATACTAAAAGCAAAATGCACTGCAGCAGCAACGTCTATAGCACCTCCCAAAACCAAGACAACCACCAAGATGGATATTGGCAACGGATGCATGGGAAAACCACCACCTTCAGGTTTCCATCTGCCTTACACCATTCGGATTTGGACACATAAATTGACACATTTCCAACATTGTGGGGTCTAAATCTTTGAACCGCCTACCCGACAGTAGTGTGAGAATACTTTCACCAGAAAGAGTGTGACATTTCACTTTGGCAGCTCACCACAAGGACAATTAGAATGTACAATAAATGCTGACCTTGTCAGCAGTGTTCAGTTCCTAAAAAAAAAGTATACTAACAAGTCAACTCACAATAACTTATTTGTTCCAAACTGCTTAGTGCACATGCCTTTATTTTTCTTGTACATGTGTATAATCTGGTCAGTTACTTAAGTCACCATTATTCACTGTTTATCGATAAACAAACTGCCACACCTAAATAGTTAGCATTATATAATATATGGATTTATAGATCAAGATTTTGTTTCCAATACCCATCAAGACAATTTTAAGATAAGATACTTAACGTGGCAAATAAACAAATTCTGATTTAAGATTAATCCTGGTAATACTACATTCGTACAAAAGATATCTTCCATGAAATTGTGGGAATTGGCATAAATTAATCTGATACAAGTTATTAGTAAACAGAATGAGCATGTATACTTAATCTCAATCCATAATAATCAAATTTGGAGCGCTCTCTTTCCTCATCATTCTTCCATTCGGTCAGAGAGAGTTTTCTTCTGGCATCTCAACTCTAACATCTGCATACTGCAATGGCAAACAGAGATAACTAAAGAGGAACATTGAACAATACAGAAAAGAACACAAAGTGCTGGAGTAACTCAGCAGATCAAGTGTCTCTGGAGAACATAGATAGGTGCCATTTCAAGTCACAACCCTTCTTCAAACCTGAAACGTCATCTATCCATGTTCTCCAGAGATGCTGCCTGACCTGCTGAGTTACTCCCGCACTTTCATCACAGGAACAAGCCCTTCAAACCCACAATGTCTGTGCCAAACATAATGCCAAGTTAATCTCCTGTGCTTGTCTGATATCCATATCCATGTGCCTACGGAAAAGGCTCTTAAACGCCACTATCATATCTGTTTCTGCCACCATCCCTGGCAGAGTGTTCTAGGCACCCACCCCTCGCTCTCTCTCAGTAAAAAACATGTCCTACACATCTCCTTTGAACTTTGCCGCACTCACCTTAAAGCTACTCCTTCCAGTCTTTGACATATCCACCATGGGAAACAGGTACTGTCTCTCTACCACTCATCCACCTTAGGAAAATGGTTCTGCCGTCTTACCATTCTATGCCTCTCATAATCCCCTCAATCTCAGACGCCTTAGAGAAAACAATTCATGTTTGCCAACCTTTCCTTATAGTTATTACCCCTAATCTGGTAAACCTCTTTGGCCCCCTCCCTACAACCTCCACATCCTTCCTTGCAAAGGGGTGACCAGAATATCTTAGAACTAGTTTGTATTTGTAAGTTCTCCCTGTGACCTGCATGGGATCTCTGGTTTCCTACCACACTCCAAAGACGTACAGGTTTGCAGGTTAATTGGTTGCATAATTGTAAATTGTCCATAGTGTGTGTTGAATAGCATTAGTGTGCGGGGATCGTGGTTGGCGCGAACTTGGTGGGCTGAAGGGCCTGTTTCTACGCTGTATCTCTCAACCAAACAGTGCCACAGTGGTAGAGTTGCTGTCTTACAGCAAAATGTAGCGCCAGAGACTCGGGTTCGATCCCGACTGCGGGTGCTGTCTGTATGAAGTTTGTACGTTCTCCCCGTGATCTGCGTCGGTTTTCTCCGAGATCTTCGGTTTCCTCCCACACTCCAAAGACGTACAGGTTTGTAGGTTAATTGGCTTGATAAAAATGTTAAATTGTCCAAGTTGGAGATTTGCAGTACTGCCCTGCCGACTACAAAATTCAGAAGGTTCAGAAGGATTACTACACGGGTGATCGATGGTCTGTGTGGACTGTGGGCTGAACGGCCTGTTTCCACGATGTTTCTCTGAACTAACCCAAACTAATTGTATACAATACTCCAAATACAGCCTGATTAAAGTTTAATGGAGCTGCAAGATGACTTATTTTCTCTTATACTTAATGTCTCAACTGATGAAGGCAAGTCTACCATTTGCCTCCTTCACCACTCCATCTATAAATAGAAACATAGAAACATAGAAAATAGGTGCAGGAGTAGGCCATTCGGCCCTTCGAGCCTGCACTGCCATTCAATGTGATCATGGCTGATCATCCAACTCAGTATCCCGTACCTGCCTTCTCTCCATACCCCCTGATCCCTTTAGCCACAAGTGCCACATCTAACGCCCTCTTAAATATAGCCAATGAACTGGCCTCAACTACCTTCTGTGGCAGAGAATTCCAGAGACTCACCACTCTCTGTGTAAAGAATGTTTTCCTCATTTCGGTCCTAAAGGAATTCCCCCTTATCCTTAGACTGTGACCCCTTGTTCTGGACTCCCCCAACATCGGGAACAATCTTCCAGCATCTAGCTTGTCCAACCCCTTAAGAATTTTGTAAGTTTCTATAAGATCCCCCCTCAATCTTCTAAATTCCAGCGAGTACAAGCCGAGTCTATCCAATCTTTCCTCATATGAAAGTCCTGACATCCCAGGAATCAGTCTGGTGAATCTTCTCTGTACCCCCTCTATGGCAAGGATGTCTTTCCTCAGATTTGGAGACCAAAACTGTACGCAATACTCCAGGTGTGGCCTCACCAAAACCCTGTACAACTGCAGTAGAACCTCCCTGCTCCTATACTCAATTCCTTTCGCTATGAATGCTAACATACCATTTGCTTGAAATATGACACTTTCAGGGATCTATGGATTTGGTTCGTGAATCCTTATGCATGTTGGTGGTATTGAGAATCCTGCTATTAACTGTATATTCAATATATTAATATATTCAACGACCCAAAGTGCAACACCTCACACTTGCTCAGGACTAAGCTGACAGGCAAGTTCACTTCTCACCCACACTGTGAGCTTTACACCAAGGTTGGTATAAGTAACAGAATGCCTTCTTTTGAATAGGGTCACTGGCCTTGAATAATTCAAGGTAGACAAGTAGTTAACTTTCTTTATTTTTTAAAGTCACCTTCAGTGATAAATTAAGTTAACAAATCAAGGCCAGCATTTATCGCCGATGAAGTGATATGGTAACATGTACAAGAAAATGCGGCTCACATTATGCAAAATGTCTTTATACTCCAATATAAAACAAAAGGATTCAGCAAAGCGATTTAACCTCAACATCCATACAAAGGCTCATTTTCACTTCGTATGAAAGAAGAATTATTCCAAAAATTGTAGTACAGACATCTCCAAAATTAAGTGCTTATTTTCAATTTAGCTCTCACTCCACCAGAACACATTGGCTTATCCATTGATATCATTCCCCTAGCTTCTTCCCTACACTCAGAAAGAAAACAGGTAACTACCTGCTTCCCATATTAACAGAATTCTTGCCTTTGCATACATTAAAACAAAGTCCATTTTAATGCCTAATAAGCAAAACAACTGCAGATCCAACCATGCCAATCAGTCAGAGTTGAAGATTGTGACTTTTCCAAAAGGAAAGGAGCATCTCAGAACAGTGGGTCAAATTCAGTTGGCTGTTAATCAGTTCTTCCGGCTCACAGCCATCCATGGCTTAGAACATCTCAGATTCTTGCAAATGTTCAGCCAAACAAACAAGATGAACTGAAGGTTAGGTGCCAAGATATCTGGTCTCCAGCTCCAGGGCGAAACTCAGCATCAAGTCCAGCAGTGGTGGATTTAGACCTTCAAGTTTAACAGGTAGCCAGCAGACTACCAGCAAACTGAATTTTAATTGCTCGTTACATTTTTTAAAATCAATTTGAATCATTTTTAGACATCTTGGTGGCCAGCTGTGGATGTCTTTCGACCTTCAGACTTTAGAGATACAGCACGACAACTGGCCCTTTAGCCCACCGAATCCGCACTGACCAGCAATCACCCTATTCCACATAATAGGAACAATTTAAGATTTTACCAAAGTCAATTAACCCACAAACATGTATGTCTGTGAAGTGTGGGAGGAAATCGAAGCTCTCGGAGAAAACAACGTGGTCACAGAGAGAACGTACAAACTCTGTACAGACAGCACCCATAATCAGGCTTGAAACCAGGTCCCTGATGCTGATGCTCCACTGCTGTGCAACTGCACCACCCTTGAGGATTTCTAAGTGAGAGCATCCCATTTTATGCCACCTACAGCCAACTCATCTTGTGAGCCTGCTCCACTTCTCGAATGTAGAGAGGCAGTTCAGTCTGGCTTCCCCACCCAGAAACGCTCACTCAGGCTCAGCAACTACCACGAGCATTGAAACCAAGGTGTGTTCATTGTAATCCTGCCACTTGTCTTTTGTTCACAATTGACTCAATACCGCTGACGAGCCCTCTCTAGTTTTAAGATCAAATGTTATTCTGTACTTCATAAGAAATCAGGTTACATCGGTTTTGGTTTACATTATTGTTATAATAGTGCCAAAATGTATTAACTTCAACACAAAATTGTTTTGTTTTTTGCAATTGCATAATCTGCGTGAGATATGCAAATTGTACTTTATTCAGTAGGATGGATTTTTATAATCTAAAAAATGAATAGTGTTTTCACTTTGTTTTCCTCTTGCTCTTGTGGGTAAAAGGAATGAACCTACTCATACTGCAATTGTCCAGCAATAAACATTTTAATGTTTAAGTAATATTTTAATTTTTATGTAAGTAAACAATAAGCCAGCAAAGAAAGATGCATGTATTAAATTATACTGTGCCATTTGACTATCTCTAATTCAAGTTCAGCCTCATCAGTTACAGCAAACAATAATTTGTCCCCTATAATATACTTTTAAAAATATTACAACATTTAAAAACTATATATTTGATTCAATAAAACTTTAACATAAAAAGCATAATACATTTTAAACCACCCTTTGGATTGAATTTAGTTCATATTCAATGCTCCAAGGCACATTTATTAAAATACATCCACATTGCAAGAAAGGAATTCTGACACACTAAAAAAGAGAAATTTACTGCAGTTGAGAAATATACAATATGGTCAACTTCCTTTGCTATTGAAAATATATCAACTTCCTTTGTTTTTGAAAACATGATAATATTTATTTCATCTGTTTAGCTCGTACAATCAAAAGTAAACCCTCAACTCCTTTACCCCGTCAACAAAAACAGTCATACATTTTAATTGCACTGAGCTCAAATAAAGGATGAAGCTTAGAAATTAGTGTACAGTAAATAAATTACTCTAAGTGGGCATGGAAAAACATCGATCTTCCCATTCAACTGCCATAGAATTCACAATACTATTATTGCACCTGTTCCTGGAACAAACTCAGAAACATTGACAGACACACTAGTAAGTGTGTACCCGTTATAACTATATTTATCAGCTGTACCTTGAAATACAATTACTTTTCAAAGTAGGAGTGGGAAGGAAATATTGGCACCAAATAAAATGTTCATTCAACAATTCATTTTGTTTTATTTCCAAACCATTTAAAGCCAACAACAGACCAAATTCTTGCACTTTATGTCGTGCCTTTGAATTTGACATACAACATACAAAATATATGGCGAAAACATTAATACCTTAAACAAATTATACCAAACTTTAAACATAATACTTTGGTATTAGACTGAAAGGTTGATTAAATGAATAATTAATCTACATAAGCACCAACGTCTAAAATTTCATACGCTGCAGGCCCAGTTAGCATTTTATTCAAGTAACATGTACATTTATTTTCAGTTTCTTTTCAAAATCAAGCCATTCTTCTATCAGTCAAGACCAGAGTATACTAGCTGTGTTATTATGCTTATTATTCGATTTACGTTGTACACCCATTACAAAAAATACATTTAAAAGCAAGACCTTCTCATCAAGTGTCAACCTAAAGCACTTCACCAGTACTTCAATGCCTGGTCTCAAGGGCAATAATCATCCATGTACATTTATACCACGCTGCCATCTCTTTGATAAAAGTCTCCAAACCACATTGTTTAAATACATTTTACCAAACTGCTTCCTGAGCTGGCAACTGTTTCAGTGGTATCAACCCAAATTAAGAAATTAAGAGCGAAATGAATATGTGCACATAGTCCAGGTAAATGAAATATCGTGGAAAATGTTCTATGCTTTGCCTTAAATATCAAATCACAAAGCAATTTACACATCAGTTCACATCTCCCTTGCCCTCGTGGTAAATGCATCACTAAATGCAATTGGCTGAAGTAGTTGCTCAATTCATTGTGGAAAGCAATGTAAATGTCTCATTTATAATTATCAACTTTAACCAGTTAGCCACCTTGAAAATGTTATGGTAACTCAGACATACAGCTATTGATATTTACATCAACCGTTTTTAAAAATCAACGTAATCAAAACTTCAAAACAATTACTAACTACCATCTCCTCTGATATGTTGAAATTAATGTGTACCTTTTACATCCAGAATTTAGCTATTATTTCAACAGCAAGTTTAAAACAAAATATATTTTGTATCTAATAATTCTCAATCCTTATCCCACCACAGACTTTGCATACTTTAATTTTATCACATCTACAACAAAACCTTGAACATCAACTTGACCTGCATTACACAAAACTTTGTATTAAAATACAATAAAATAATAAAATATACAATTTTCTGATATGTTCAGATAGATTTCCGTCTGGGTGAATTTAAAAACCTGAATGAACTGTGTGTCATCTTGCAACATTAATCTGTACAAGGTTGTCACTTCCTAGTTCATTCTCATCTAGTATCATCTGGTCCTCATCGTTGCTCTTTAAATTTATAGAAACATATTTAAAATTCTAAGTAATGAAGGGTTAGAAAAGGTGAGACAAGATTGTTCATTGACTTGTCAGTCGTGTAAGCTTTATCTCCATATCAAGTGACTGCAAATGTCTGCTTCCTTTATTTCACTCCCTTTCCCACAGCATCTGTGCAGTCATAGAAAATGCCCAGTCTTTTCTGATCATCACGACGTTGCACAAAAAAACCTATCGCCCTATCTCAATTACCATACACTTCCCTCTTGTCATCCAAGTTCAGAAAATAGCCGTATATACTTAGTCGTGTCCTTTGACTTGAATTTTGCCAATACCTTTCATCATTTGTGTTTATTTTATTCTTCTGAAAGGACAACGATGAAACCTTATACTTTAAATATAAATACGTACTCGTAAATACAATACAACGAGATTACAATATGTCAGATGACATAGGCCCTGCACTTGTTTGACACAAGCCTGAATATTTACGCATAAAGGCACGTTTTAGGCATGAAATTATTTACATTTACTTTTACAAATCACAGTTAATCTCCGCGGTGTTTGTAAATTTAAACATCTGAACACTGTGTTTATTATAAATATGTGAAGTAGTCCTTCCTTACCTAATGCCACCTCGCAGGCTTTGCGCAACTGGGAGTGATGCGCCTTCTTCACCTCCTTATCTGCCAAAATCTTCTCAAGCGCTCTGGTGAGAAACATGTTCTTCGTCTTTTTCCCTTCATACATGTCGTGCTGCCCACACTGGAAGCGGCCCGGGGTTCTTTTTTCCCCCCTCTCCCTCCCTCCCTCCCTCTCTCTCTCTCTCCCCTGCTGGATTTTCCGATTATTATTAATGTATTCGCTTCTCTTCTCTTCCCCTTTGCCACCCCCCTTGAGGCCAGCAGCGATCAACAAGAGGAGGAGGAGGAGGAGGAGAGATAGGGGGTGAGAAGGGGGGCTGCAGCAGCCGCTGGTGGCGGTGGCGGTGCAGTGAGTGTGGCTGTGGCGGCGGCGGCGGCGGCGGGACGGGAGCTGCTCTGCTGTGGCGTCGCTGTGCCGAGCACCGAGCTTCCCCCATCACCGGCCTGCCATCGCCATGTTGGAAGGAAGCAGCGTCACGAGCGTCACGCCCGGGCTGCAGCAAAAGGACGCGCGGAGAGCGGGAGAGCGAGCGAGCGAGCGAGCTGTGCGATGCGATGCGAGCTGCCCGTCGCCTGCACCCTCAGCTGACAAGCACCTTCCCACTTCCCCAGCCTGCAACCCAGCAGCGAGCGAGCGATGCAACAAAGAACGGAGATAGACACACACACACACACACAACGCTGGAGCAACTCAGCGGGACAGGCAGCATCTCTGAAGAAGTCGAAACGTCACAGCTAACTAACAATGATCCATTCTACATTTCTGTGATCATCATCTGCATCTGCATTGATCTGAAGATAGACATAAAAAGACTGGAATAACTCAGAGTTACTCCGGCAATTTTTTTGTGTATCTTCGGTGTAAACCAGCATCTGCAGTTCCTTCCTACACATTACGTCTGTTTTGATTTGTTGTTTTCACACCTTATCCTTCAACATATCTCTAGTCTCCCTCTCCCATGACTCTCAGTCTGAAGAAGGGTCTCGACCCGAAACGTCACCCATTCCTTCTCTCCAGAGATGCTGCCTGTCCTTCTGAGTTACTCCAGCAATTGGTTTATCTTCGCTGTAAACCAGCATTTGTAGTTCCTACACAATGAAGGGCCTTGTCGTTGACTTCAACAGCAACCTGTGACACTGCAATTCATAACGCCCATTACATCATGTCAGGTGCTTCTTAAAATCTCAATCCAAGTTAAATGATACCATCCACTTGAAATCAATGTGTACAAATGTATCGAGTTAGTAGATTTATGTTTGGAAGGTTTTAATGTCAGAAAGGTCGGCGAAAACAATACCACCCCCAACGGTCATAAATAGTGTAGCATAAATTAGTAATTCGTAGTGGAGCAATACACATAAATGAAACGTTCGAACATTAAAATAATTTCATTTAAAGAGTTATACGGAACTATGGCAACATTTTACAATGGAAAATCAGCAGAGCATCCGTAAAGATTTTGAAAACAGGGCGCGGTGTGTGGAAGGATCGATACTGAAAGGTAAATGCATTTCAAAGAATGCCTGGTTACATTGTTTTATTACGCAATTCTATTTACTGTAATAACCCAACTAGTATCCCAGCTAGCACATCCCAATAACATCACTTATTGATCGACACATTATAATTAAAATAAAATGTTATAGATATAAGATAGAGTACAGTTAAAAATAGATGATTTTCCAGTTATCCAGGGAATCAGCAAACTGAATAATGAGGGGAGGTGTGGAGTGGGTAGATTGGATTGTAAACCAGTCATCTTAGGGGAGGGACACGTTTGTGAGAGGCGGGAACTCGTTGGCAAGGCGGTGGGAAGGAAGTAGGAAGAAAAATGCCAAGGCTGTAAAATCGTCAGTTCGAGACTAAATAACACGTTTATTCAGATAAAAATGTGCTTTGTACTTTATGACAAGGTTTCTTGTGATATTGGATGTACGGGTATTAATCACAGGAACACAGTCCTTGATTTCCCTCTCTCCGTCCCTCCCTCACCATAGTTCTTAGACCAGTTTCACTGTCCTTCAGAATAATTTTACAGATTGTATGCCTCCTTGTCACCATCCCCTCAGCTAACAATGAACCATTCTACATATCGTCTGCTTTGATCTGTTGTTTACGCAACTTACCCTTCCATATCTCTAGACTCCCTCTTCCCTGACTCTCAGTCTGAAGGTCTGCACCTGAAACGTCACCCATTCTTTCTCTCCAGAGATGCTGCCTGTCCCACTGAGTTATGGGCCTGTCCCACTGAGTTATGGGTCTGTCCCACTTAGGAGACTTTTTGGGCAAGTGCAGGAGACTCTGTGCTCGCCACATGTTCGCTGATGGTCTCTGGTGAGTCTCCTTCATGGTCACGAGTTGTTCCCGCATTCTGGGAACTAGTCGCGGCCTCAGTATGGTCGCCGAAAATCTTTCTGCAACCAAAAATTGGTCGCCATGGAGCCTGTCGTCGTAGGTGCAGTTGTAGTGGGGTCGCCATGTAGTATAGGTAGTCGAGGTAGTCGTAGGTAGTTTTAGTTAATCGCCTTTGCTGACCAGTCATTTTCATTGGCTCATTGGGGGAAAAAAACGTAAGCACAAGTTTTTAGAACCAAGGATAACCAACCGGTAATGTTAAATGCCCGCCGAACTTCACAGCTGTGTATCTCTGGCTTATTAAAAGTTGTCTGGCTTCTTAAAAGTGTCTCCACTCCTTGTCACCCCTTCTCTCCCCCCCCCCCCCCCCCCCTTTTAAAGAACTCACCGTACACTGTGCTAGCCATCTTAACCTTCCTGTTCATTGTGGTGTGTGTCTGTATCACCTTGGCTGTGCACCGTGTGAATTTCAGTCGGCGCTCCTCAGGCTTGCCCTGGCCCCCCCCCCCCCCCCCTTGCGATGTGTTTGTGTCTGTGTTCCACTCTTGACAGTCGCCGTTCCAGTTCCCGGTTTTTCAAGGGACTGCCGGCGAAGTTTGTTCCTGGACATTTGAGTTACTGAACAAGGCTGCGATGCAACCATCTGATCTCTACCATAGAAACATAGAAAAATAAATGCGGGAGTAGGCCATTCGGCCCTTCGAGCCTGCACCGCCATTCAATATGATCATGGCTGATCATCCAACTCAGTATCCCGTACCTGCTTTCTCTCCATACCCCCTGATCCCTTTAGCCACAAGAGCCACATCCAACTCCCTCTTGAATATAGCCAATGAACTGGCCTCAATGACCTTCTGTGGCAGAGAATTCCAGAGAACATGATGAAGTTCAATAGAGTATTTTGTGACATGATGAAGAATATCAATCTTCTAAGGAAGTTGAGGCATTCATAAACTTTCTTTATGATTTGAGTCAATGTTCTGGACCCAGGACATATTTTAAGAGATTCAAGTTCACATTTATTGTCACATGCATGAATTAAGGTATGTCTACATATTATGTACTTATGTAGACCCACACAAATAAAAGACACCTCAAAACTATGGACAGAAGACAGGCTAAATACTGTAACTAAGAACAGGTAGTAGAAATGAAAGGTTTTTAGACTGGCGGGAAGTGTGCAATGGAGGTCCTCACAGATTGGTATGAGGACCACAACTTTTCTTAATCTGTACAGGTGTTAGATTCACTTAAGTTATAATATTGTTAATTATGTTCAAAAATACATACTGCCTATGTTTATTTCAAGGGAAACTTGATAAATCACTTGATCTATTTGCTAAATCTCAAAACAGGTGGAATCTGAACATACATATGGATGTACATTTCATGGATAAGGGAAAGATTTGCATGTTTGTGGAACTTTGAAATGGGTTGATGACAATGTAAAGGATTTAAATAATTGTGTCAATAGAGAGAGAAACAGTCAGAATTAAGAGAAAATAGGCATGAAGGGTGACAGGAGAACCATGCATGAGATGAGAAATAGAGGCCTTTATAAGGTTTAGTCAGGAAATACACCAGAACAGAAATATTTAAATAATGTTTTCTAACCTAAATATCAGATCAAAGCTCTGCAGTCATAAATTCCTGTCATAAATCATATTAGACAATTAAAAAAGCTAAAGGGAGGCTCCAAGAACATTCCCATCCTCAACAATCGTGGAAACCAATTGCACAGTTAGCTGAGAGCTGAACATGGCCAGGTGAAGCATTTGCAACCATGGTCAGCCACTTGTGCCAAGGCAAGAATCTTGTGCCCAGGTGTCGAGACAACCACCTTTCTCGCAAGACAAAGGAGACAGTAAACAACTTCAGGAAGCAAAGACTGACCACTGGACCACCCATATTGAAGTAATGGCCAAGAAACCACACTAATGGCTCTACTTCCTTAGAAGGCTTAGGAAGTTCAGCATGTCCTCAACAACTCTCACCAACGTCTAGAGATGTGGCATAGAAAGCATTTTATCGGGATGCATCACAGCTTGGTTTGGGAACAGCTCCATCCAAGACCACAAGAAATAGCAGGGAATTGTGGATGCTGCCCAGATCATCACACAAACTAACCTCCCTTCCATTGACTCGATTTATACCTCACGCTGCCTCGGCGCACGACTCACACGCTGGCCACGCCAGCCGAGGTGGACGGGCCATGTCGCTGAGAACAAAGGGGGACCCGGCATAGGGGACGAGAAAAGAACACGTAGTTTTTGTTACTTTGTCGGACCTTTGATGCGACTCTTTTGTGTACTTTGTATGCCAAAGCAAAAATAAAGAATTTCATTGCACCTAGCTAGGTACAAGTGACAATAAAGTCATCATCATCATCGATATGGATCACATGGAGGCAGAGATTAGTTTCACTTGGTTTCATGTTCGGCACAGAAATTGTAGGATGCAGGGCCTGTTTCTGTGCTATACTGTTCTATAATATAATAAAAAATAACTGCAGATGGTGATTTATACCAAAGATAGACACAAAATGCTGGAGTAACTCAACAGGTCAGGCACTATCTCTGGAGAAATGGATAGGTGACGATTTGGGTCAGGACCCTTCTTCAGACTGATTGTAGTAGGGAGAATGGGAGAAAAGACTGGAAGCAAAGAAAAAAAACATTACGAATTGGGGCCGACAACAGATGACCTCAAGCAGGGAGGCTCCCTGATTGCCTGTTGGCTCGAACCAGTGTGAGCCCAAGAGGAATAGATAGTCGCAAACTGTAAAGAGAGGGGGGAACAAAGGGGGGGGGGAACAAGGTGGGGGGGGGGGGGGGAGATAGGGCCCATCAGGGAACATCCTTGTCCTTGCTTATCTATTGCCCAACCCTATTTGTTCTATTTTTGAGTGGGGAGCGTTGGAACTGGGGCCCCAGTGAGTGGGGTGCGTGGGCATTGGGGCCCTTGTGAGTGGGAAGGGAACATGGGAACTGGGGCCCTGGTGCATCAGAAGGGAACATAGAACAGCATAGGAACAGGTCCTTTGGGCCAAAATGTCTGTGTTGAACTTGATGCCAAATTAAACTAATCCCTTCTGCCTGCACATGCTCTATATCCCCCCATTCCCTGCATACGTAAAAGCCTCTTAAACTCCACTATTGTATCTGCTTCCACCATGACCTTTTGCAGCATGTTCCAGGCACCTGCCACTCTGTGTAAAAATCTTGCCCCACAAATCTCCTTTAAACTTTCTACCTCTCACCTTAAAAGTTATAGCGGTCTTGTATTTGAAATTTACACCCTGGGGAAAATAAAGTTACTGACTGTCTATCCTATCTACATCTCTTCTAATTCAATAAACGTCTATCTTGTCTCCCCACAGCCTCCGACACTCCAGAGAAAAGAAAATTCAAGTTTAAGGTCATAAGTGATAGGAGTAGAATTAGGCCATTTGGTCCATCAAGTCTACGTGGCTATTAAGCCATTTGGCCCATCAAGTCTATGTGGCCAATCAAGTCAACGTGGCCATGTCTGATCTATCTCTTCCTCCTAACCCAAAAGTTTGTCCATCCTTTCCTTAATTCTAATCCCCTCTAATCCAGGCACCATCCTGGCAGTCCACTTCTGTACCCTTTCCATAACTTCTACATTCTGCATCCGAAACTGCACACATTATTCCAAATACAACGAAACCAAATGTTAACCATTAAAATAGTACAGCTGGATTACACTCAGTGAATGTATAAAGTTGAAGATTTGGCACCCAAAACGTATCTGACTAATTGAAGATAGACACAAAATGCTGGAGTAACTCGACGGGACAGGCTGCATCTCTGTAGAGAAGTAATGGGTGACGTTTCGGGTTGAGACCCTTCTTCAGATTGACCCGTCTGAAGAAGGGTCTCAACCCAAAAAGTCACTCGTTGCTTCTCTCCAGAGATGCTGCCAGTACCACTGAGTTACTCCAGCATTTTGTGTCTATCTTCAATGTAAACCAGCATGATCTGCAGTTCCTTCCTACACATTTTGTCTGACTAATTGAACTCTGATAAATAATTAACCATCTGAAAAGTCAACTCTACAGATGTTGTCTGGTCTGTTGCCTGCACTATTTTTATGTTAAATTCTGATTTGGAACCAATTTGGTTCCTGGAAAAAAATTATTCTGTTTAATTGAGGACCTGTGGCACATTTTCACTCTGTTCCAGGGTTTAACCAGTTTTCTGAGCTTAAAGCAGCTGAAGAGAGTAATTCATTGCTTTGCAAACGAACTAAGTGTTTATATGGCACTGACGTGGAACAGAGATAATAGCAGTGTCTTTAACTCCAATGATGGATACTTTAACAATCTTCTGATAATACAATTCATAATTCTGTCCTTGGAATCTTTTACTTCTGCATCAATGCAGTAGTAAAAGATTTTGTCCCGTTGTGGGGTTCTCGAATGATATGTCAATATTCACATTTTTAATACAGTTGTTTTCTAAGATTTAACCTCTCATCAGTGAAGTGTATTAACTTCTTTTCAATAAGGTTTGAATACATATTAAAGACTTAATTAAAGCTATCAAGGAAGTGTAGATGAAATTATCATAGAAATGCGTGACTGCTCAACATTATTAAATACGCCAAAGGGTGTTTTTATCTCATTCTCATCATCCAAAATAATTTGAACATTGAAATACCAAATTGTATTTAGCTAGCTATTTTACTGTTCATCAGCCATGTGTAAAATCCCATGAGAAATATGAATATTGCAAGTAAAGTTTAATATTGATGTACTTCATTTTCTCATGATCCATGTGCAGCAACAAGATTGAAGTGTAACCGAGTCCCAGATGGCACAATAGTTTGTGTGCTCAATGACGAGGCTTACAATCGATGTCTCAAGATGTCTCAGCCTTTCTGTGCTTCCTTCTGGGATAAACAAATTCAGAGCAAACGGCAATAAAAAAAAGATATTGCACAAAAATATCAGTAACTTTGAAATAGAAGCTGAAAACAATAGATTTTTAGATGTTTCCTCTTTGGGCCTCTGGACTATTTGAGTAGCTATTCACAATTTCTTTTTTTAAAAATCCGCATTTTTCCGATAACATCATAGTCACTGTAGTAGTTCCAATGAAAGCACCAATGAACTTAGAAACACTGTATCTACTCCACCTGCTGTATCATCCTGGTATTTTTCCTATGTGATAGCAAGCACCATCATGAATGGGCAAAGGAGGTATTGGGGAAAGGCCTCCAATTACTGGATTTGGACATATTTTGAACTGCATTTTTCTGGCAAGAAGGCCACATGATAGCACATCTGACGTTTTCCCAATATGAGATATTCATCGACTGATGCCATCTTTGCAATGCTCACTTTCCGAATTACTACATTGCAGCTGTCACTTTTGAAAAAACAAGGTGCGAATTTGTGGCAGTTTGGCGAAGAGATGCGAATCAAAGAGCCCCCATTGAGAAATCAATGTTCCCTTCAAAGCCTCGGTCTAACTTATTTTTCAGCATTCAAGACAAATGCACAAGCATTACTGTGCAATCCCCTAATGATCAGAGCACTTTGGTGTATGCTGCTACAATCTTTCCCAGATTGATTAATCTTCACCACAGTGGCATGGGCTCAATCAGGCAGATGATCATGTGGGGCATAATTGGGGGTGCAAGGCTGTTCCCTCTCCCATGATTGACCTCATCTCCTTGAAGAGATGACAGTTGTCCTGTCGTGCCATGTTTAACCATGGGAAGGCCATCAGACATGGAAGGATAAATGTGAGGTTATCCACTTTGGCGGCAAGAACAGGAAGGCAGATTATTATCTGAATGGTGTCAGATTAGGAAAAGGGGAGGTGCAACGACACCTGAGTGTGCTTGTACATCAGTCACTGAAAGTAAGCATGCAGGTACAGCAGGCAGTGAAGAAAGCTAATGGCATGTTGGCCTTCATTGGGAGATGATTTGAGTTTAGGAGCAAGGAGGTCCTACTGCAGTTGTACAGGGCCCTGGTGAGACTGCACCTGGAGTATTATGTGCAATTTTGGCCTCCTAATTTGAGGACATTATTGCTACTGGGGGAGTGCAGCGTAGGTTCACCAGGTTAATTCACGGGATGGCGGGACTGAAGGAATGGGTCGACTGAGCTTGTTTTCGCTGGAATTTAGAACGATGAGGGGATCATATAGAAATTCTTAAAGGATTGGACAGGCTAAATACAGGAAAAATGTTCCCGATGTTGGGGGAGCCCAGAACCAGGGGTCACAGTTTAAGAATAACGGGTCGGCCATTTAGGATTGAGGTGAGAAAAAACATCTTCACCCAGAGAGTTGTGAATCTGGAATTCTCTGCCACAGAAGGCAATGGAGGCCAATTCACTGGATGTTTTCAAGCGAGAGTTAGATTTAGCTCTTAGGGCTAAAGGAATCAAGTGATATGGAGGATAAAGCATGATCGGGGTACTGATTTTAGATCAACCATGATCATATTGAATGGCGGTGCTGGCTCGAAGGTCCGAATGGCCTACTCCTGCACGTATTTTTCAATATTTCCAACCTCTTCCTATGGCAGCCTTGATTTTCTAGTTGATCAGCAGCTGCCATGGAAGAGATTCTTTAAGGTCTGTTGGGCTTCCCATAATTAAGCATGGCAAACGCAGGACAACCGTCATCGCTTTATGCAGCTACTGTTACAAAACACACACGTAAAGTTTTAATGGGCGACAACCAATCTAATAATGTTGTTACTGTGTATTTCTGCAGATTACTGAATGCAGCCCCCAATGGGCACTCCAAAAATCGATGCATTCGAATTTGTAGGCAAGGTTGTTTGTGTCCTTCCTAGTTATAGTTGATAGGAAGTATCAACCACCGGGTGACATTGCAATGGCTGCCTCGCCAACAGTCCGTCTCGTCCTTTTCTCTCTTTGTTGTTTTTTTAGCACGTGTTAAATGTATGTTTTTTTTATTTTTTTATTTTTTATTTATTAGAAGCAGTGTACAAAAATATAACCAGTGGCATATGACATAATACAGTTATTGTACAGCTTCAATTTTAATTTTTAGCTAAATTTATGAGAAAAGAAGAGAGAAATAGCAAGAAAGAGAAAAAGTGGATGTGCAAGGGTAGAAACCCTAGTCTACCAAATTGGTGTAGCCAAGAGTGATTAAGTAAAATAAATAAGACAGATGTAGAGAAATAAAAAGACAAAAACAGAAAGAAAAACAAAAGGTAATGATATACCTGCCTCGTATCCCTCCCCACCCATCACCCAACCCGTAATTAGATTTAACTCCAAAATTGTGTTGCACCATACTATCCTTGTAATAAATCAATAAATGGTGTCCAAGTCTTCGAACAAATGCACTGGTTTTTCTTCTGAGACAAGTCTAATATTTTCAAGGTGTAGCGTCTCAGACATGTTTGTAATCCACATTTTAAGAGTAGGGGCAGACGTATGTTTCCAAAATTTGAGTATTAGTTTTTTTGCCGTTATCAGACCATAATTGAGGAAACGTCTTTGAAATATTGATAGCTCAGAGCAGGCTTCTGACGTTCCTATGATAATCAGTTTCGTGTCGGTAAATGTATGTTTTAGTATTCTTTAGGTTTGTTTTATGTGGGGGGTGGGGGGAAACTTATCTCGATGGAGATGCAATTTTTTTCCGTATCATATCTCCGTCCGCACTGCAGCCTAACATCGAGGAGCTGGCGGACTCTTGCTGGGGAGCTCTAACTTTGGGAGCTCTAACCGCGGGAGCCTGCAGGGCTTAACATCATGGAGCTGGCGGTCCCTGTCGGGAGTCAACCTCAGAGCCCCAACCGCAGGAGCCTGCGGCCTTTAACATTGTGGAGCTCGTGGTCCCTTGGTTAGGGATCGACTTAGGGAGCTCCAGGCCACAGGAGCTTCAAGCACCCAATCGCAGGAGCTTCGACCATCGGCAGTGGGAGCTTAGATTGCCCCGACTGCGGATGGTTCGACTGCCCTGACAGCGAGAGAATAAAGAGTGAAGATTAGACTTTAATGCCTTCCATCAGAGTGAAGAATGTGGGGAATCTGCTGTGGTGGATGTTTATGTTAACATTTATGTAGTTGTGTGTTTTGTTGCTTTTTTTAAGTATGACTATGTTAAATCGAGTTTCGTAATTGGTACGTGACAATAAAATACCTTTGAATACTTTATTCAAAATTATTGCCTCGAGATTCTATGGTAGCAAGCCTTTATTGATTCAGATGTGATCTTAAAAGCATCAGTTCCAGAGTTGTTAGAATTTCCTGATTATTTATTTCCATGGAACGTCGTAGTCATTTGTTTTGCTACAACAGTGTATTTGAGTATGTGTAGGAAGGAACTATAGATGCTGGTTTCACCAAAGATAGACACAAAATGCTGGAGTAACTCAACGGGTCAGGCAACATCTCTGGAGAAAAGAAATGGGTGACATCTCAGGTCAAACCATTCTTCAGTGAGAGTCAGGAGAGAGGAAAATTAGAGGTAATCAGAGAGGGGGAGCAGCAAGATAGGGTGTTTCTGAACTCCCATCAGAGAGAGGTGGAGAACTTCTTCAAAGTAAGCATACCTTGAGGAGATTTTGCAGTGGAGCAAATCAAATGTGTAGGAAGGAAATGTATATCTGAGTACTATGGTGACACATTTGTACCATATAGGATTGCACAAAAAGATAGAATGTAGAAATAGAAGTCTTTGTTTTAACTTATTTAAGCAAAAAGAATTACACTTTAAAATTAAAATATCAAGTTGTGTGGCTATGAATAGTTCCTCACTTCAATGGGCATTCTTTTAGGAGATTATTAGTGATATTTTTGATGGCTAATGTTGTCTCTGTACATGTGGGTTTAATTAGAGATTCTGGCAGCAAAAATCCATAATATCCTGTATCTCGCAATTCAAAAGCAAATGAATAAGAAATCCCATGTTTATAGGCCCAATCGATAGAACTACCGGAAGTGACATCTAAAAGGCAAGAAACAAATGTATTAGAACATGCGTTTAGTAGATCAGAGCACAATATATTTACGTATGATAATAGTTTGCCCCACCTTGGTTTGTCTCTCAAAAATTACTCTTAAATCCAAAATATTTTTTTAAAAATCAAGGATTTCACAACTGCAGTGCTGTTCAGGTCTACATTTTTTTCCTCAATCTATGTGTATAAACTTTAGAACCAGATTAAAATTTACCACAGGTGAGAACAGTGTGGTCATTAATGCTATACTGACTCAAGTTGTGTTCTTAAAATGTAATTCTCTTAACTCAGTTTTCTCCCCTTGGGCTAATCCATCTGTCAAATTATGCTTAGAAATTTTCTTAAAGAAGGCAACATTAAAGAGAAAAAAAATGTGTGATTGACTTATCTCACTTCTTTGATGAGATAACAAGGAAAGTTTCTCAAGGTAATGCAAATTATGTATGTATGGAGTTTTAGAAGCTATGATTAAATAGCATACAACTGGTTTGCTGAGGAGATAAAAGCCAATACAATTAAAGGAAAAATAGTGATATTGGCCTTTTTTATTATTTGAGAATTATGTCCTATTATCTAATTTCAGACCATTAATATATAGCTAAAGGAACAATGGTTTTCTTTTCAATCACTGAGAATGGCATTGTGAAACTTTTTCTTGTCATATGAAACATGTTCACAATTCTTCTTCTGATAAAGAGTGAATTTAGATTCTGTGCTTTCCCTTTCTATCTATTACATGGATTTTTTTAAATGTGGCATTTTATCGAGAATCTTTGAAAGTCCGTGTAGAAATTCACAGCAAAACTTTAATCACCTAACATTTACACATCACAATAATTGATCAGTGGGAGAATCTGGCACTAGAGGTCATAGCCTCAAAATGAAAGGATGTTCCTTTAAGAAGGAGATGTGGTATTTCTTTAGTTAGAGGGTCGTGAATCTCTGGATTTTTTTGCCACAGAAGATGGTAAAGTCAATGGATATTTTAATGGCAGAGATAGATTCTTGATTAGTATGGGTGTCGGGGGTTATGGGGTGAAGGCAGGAAAATGGGGTTAGGAGGGAGATAGAATCAGCCATGATTGAATGGTGGAGTAGTCAATGGGCCGATTGGCCTAACTCTGCTCCTAACACTTATGAACCTATGAGCTTAGTCATCTCAGTTTGTCTTTAACAAGTGTAATTTGCCTCTCGCTACAATTTTATTATCCCTTATAAATAACTGCCACACAAATATTTCCCCAGCATTCACATTTGGTATACTACTCTAATTACCAGATGTATCTCGCTTCCATTTTTAAAAAGCAATGTATTTCATTTTACAATCATAAGACATTCTGAAAACATCCTAATGTCCAAAGAGAATTGGAAGATTGCAATCAAGCCCACATCAAATTCCACTTTTGCTTCCGTCCGTAACCAGAATGCATTCCCTCCAGAGCAGTGGTATTTATGCTCAAGAACTGTCGATCTCTAAATAATCCCCTTTGCATTCTTGTTTTTTTCTCAACAATGTGATGCATTATTTTACTGTTACATTGGTAGCACCATTTCCCAAAATGAAGATAGATTTCATTGAACACACCTACAGGCCCATGTAAAGCTTTGTCTCACCTTAACCTTAATCACTTTGGACATTGAGGGAGCATCAGGGTTTAAATTGTCTTCTGCACTTCCAGCTAACCTCCCTATGAGGACATGGCACCAGATTTGTTAATTGGCAACCCGTCTATGTGTCTCTGATAATGTGAAATCTGATTGATCTAATTTTTATTAATGATAGCTTTCTATTTATCTGGCAACTTTCATTTGCCATTGTTTTATTTTGTATTCAGTTAGAATTTTATAACAATATTTATTGTAAAATATTTGTGATATATTTTCTTTACAATTATAAAATGAAACATCATTTCAAATATGCTTATATAACCTTTACTGTGGGCCTATTTAAAGCCCTGTCCCACGGTACGAGTTCATTCCAACAGCTCTCCCGAGTTTAAAAAAAATCAAACTCGTGGTAAGCACGGAGAAAGAACGTAGCGGGTACGTCGGAGCTCGGGGACGTCTCTTAGCGCTAATGGCAGGTACTTGGGAAGACTCGCTAACGGCAGGTAAGCACGGGAAGATTCGTGAAGATTTTTCAACACAAACCCCGAGTAGCCATTACCATAAATCTCTGAGTTCGAATCAGGGCAAACTCGGGAGAACTCTTGGAATGAACTCGTACCGTGGGACAGGGCTTTTAAACATCATAAATGTTAAGACTTACATAAGGTGCTAGATGCTGGTCCATGTTTGTACTTGATACTATACACAGAGTAAATAGCACTGACTGCTTTGTATGCTGCTGATTCCTGAAAAACAAAATTTAACATGTCATTTCTTAAACAATAATAGTTGAAGTTAAAAGGAACGATTATGTTGATTTAAGTTGTTGACATCAAAATGATCACACTATATATTGGTGATCATAATTAATTCATTAAATTAATGTTATTTCATGGTGTTATCCACATATCATGGTCTAGAAATTGTTTTCTGCCACCATTTGGTGTTGAAACTTTTTTGAGGATCACCCTAGTGTTGTCTGTGATAGTCACAAAAAGACCGAGAACTATAGTCGTGAGGTTAACATGACAGCACTGTTTGGTAAATCCAAAATGCTGGGAGTAACTCAGCAGGTCAGGCAGCATCTCTGGAGAGATGGAATGGGTGACGTTTCTGGTCGAGACCCTTCTTCAGACTGATATCAGGGGAGGGGGCGGGACAAAGATAGAATGTAGTCGGAGACGGTCAAAGCCCTGTCCCACTGTACGAGTTCATTCAAAGAGTTCTCCTGAGTTTGCCCTGATTCGAACACGGAGATTTATGGTAATGGCCGCTCATCGGTACTCGGGGCTCTCGTGCGCATTTTTCAACATGTTGAAAAAACTTCACGAGTCTTACCGAGCTTATCAAATTTCCCGAGTACCTGCCGTTAGCGCTATGAGCCTCTAAGAGACGTCCCCGAGCTCCGACGTACCCGCTTTGTTCATTCTACGTGCTTACCACGAGTTTGATTTTTTTTAAACTCAGGAGAGTACTTGAATGAACTCGTACAGTGGGACAGGGCTTTAAGACTAACCAGCATCTGCAGTTCTTTCCTACACAGTACTGTTCAGTATCTCTTTGTATTAGTGCAACGAAACTGGTATTACCAGTATTAGAATTCTTACGTCAGCATAGAATGCAGTAGGAGTGGTATTTGCAATCAGATGCTGTAAGGGATACATCACAATAAATAACATTGTTTCAGCTGCAAGGGGAGCTGTTGTTGCTTAACGTGGCAGGAAAAAAAATCGAGGGAGGACAAAAATCTTGCTGAACGAGCGCCGATGGATTCCCAAACAGATTCAAAAACACACAGAAATGTGCACATGAAACTCTACTCTGGGTTAAGCTGTTTACAGCTGCACAATGACATTTCTTCTACCAACATTTCAGTCTGAAGAAGGGCCTGACCTGAAACGTCACCTATTCATGTTATTCAGCACTCCAACAGTTTGTCTTTTTTTTTGTAAACCAGCATCTGCAGTTCCTTGTTTCAACATTTCATCCAACTTGTTTATATCCAAAAATAAAACTTCATGGTAAATCTCAAAAGACTGGTCCAAATCACCTTAAAATACAGCCTATTAGTTGTTTTCAGGTGAGCTAAAATTGTTCTGTGAAGTCTATACTAAACAAAGGATCACTGGAACATCAACTTTGAACTTCCCAATTAACATTTTGTTACCATGATACATCATCATAACGCTTAATGGCATAAACCAAGTTGAGCCTGATCTTGTTAGTTATTGCCAGTGAAGGACAGTCTGTAATACCTTTTAAAAACTTTGTAAAACTGAGATGTGCATGAAGTAAAAAATGGACTTCACAGACGGATCTTGAGTCACTCTGCCATCGAACTACATGTTAGGTTCAGGAGCAAGCTAGGCTTTCCTGAGACTCCCAGTTCGCATATTTTTAATTTTTAAAAAATGTTAATTATTTATTTTATTTTTGATAATTTTGTCATCTCTGAACGTCAATTAAAATGACTGCCACCAAGCAGATTTGGGTCTGGGACTTCCTCCATGTGCTGCCAAAGGTCCTGATGTCATTAAAATTGTAAGACAATTAAATCTACATAGCTTCAGGCTCATCTGTTACCCCTCCTGAAGTGTATTTAATATCTTGTTTTTTTTCTTACTAGTTTTTAAAGGGGATTTGAATTATGACACATTAAAAAAAAGCATACAGGGATGTTTCCTTTATAGGGGGAATCCAAATTTGTAATGCCATGAATTCTATCGATAATACTGAAGATCACCTTGGCATTTGCCCCTCTGTGACTTTCGACTTGAAAGATGATCTATCATGCCAAATAAATCAAACCCAACTGTGATGATAGCAATTTAGGTTAACGTTGATGGATTTAATTCAACATTTCTGCATGTATCATGCTATTGATTGAATGGTTCTAGACAACTCTCCTACTCATTTCAAGATGTTAGTAATAGGAAGTCTGGAGGGTTAACTGGGATACTACGCTGTAAACATTGTATTGACCCATTGATGGATTAACGGAACTCAATGAAAACGTATGTGGAGGGATGAATGCTTACAATCAACTTTATCATGTGTTTAGAATTCGCAACCAAACACTAATTTCTCCCTCGAATGAAAATAGATAGAATGAGCATGCCCATTCCTAAAATGCATTTGTCAACCAATTGAGATTTATATGTTTCAAGGTATCCCACAAACAGATGCACTGACTATTTCTCCATGTGACGTTATGTTTTTGGATTAACTAGATTATCGGTTCACTTTTACGGTGTTTCTTTGTTCAACCCTCTTTGTCATTATTAATACTTGTTTTTCTTGAAACACAGGTGGTGATGAATCAGTACACCTGTTTGTGAGTCCAGTGAAGCCGCAACCTTTTTGCTAGATGTCAACAAAACTAAGAATCGTTGACTTTAGAAATGAGAGATTGAAAGACTATGTACCAGTTTTCATTGGTGGGTCAGCAGTGGAGAGAGTTTTCCGCTTCAAATTTCTGGACCTTAACATATTGGATGGCCTGTCCTGGGCCCAGCACACAGATGTATTGATGAAGAAGGTGTTCTAGCCCCTCTATTTTCTTCAAAGTTTAAAGAGATTCAGCATGTCATAAGGAGGAGTAGAATTAGGCCATTCAGCCCATCAAGTCTACTCCACCATTCAATCATGGCTGATCTATCTCCCCATCCTAACCCCATTCTCCTGCCTTATCCCCATAACCTCTGACACCTGTACTAATCAATAATCTATCTATCAATATCTGCCTTTAAAATGTCCACTGACGGCCTCTACAGCCTTCTGTGGCAATGAATTCCACTGATTCACCACCCTGTGACTAAATAAATTTCTCCTCATCTCCTTCCTAAAAGAACGTCCTTTAATTCTAAGACTATGACCTCTAGTTCTGGACTCTCCCAGTAATGGAAACATCCATGTCATTGAATACTCAAACAACATCTATAGAAGCTCTGCACAAAGTATCCTGACTGGTTACATCATGGCCTGGTACGGCAATTCCAACACATAAGAAGGCAAGAGGCTGCTGGGAGTGGTGGACTCGGCCCAATCTGTCACAAGCACCGCCCTCCCCATCAAGAAAAGCATCAACATGAGGCACTTCCTTTAGAAGGTAGCATTCTTCATCAAGGTACCTTACCATCTGGGCCATGCTCTATTCTCGCTGCTCCCATCAGGCAGGGGGTACAAAATCCAGAAGTCACACACCACCAGGTTCAGTAACAACTACTTTCTAACAACAATTAGGTTCTTCAATTGACTTGTACAACGCTAATCCTACATTGGAAATAGAATACTGCAAACCACCCTCTTGTTGGGCAGAACGCAAAAAGGTTTGAAAGCATATTTCAGCGGATTAAGAATGGCTTCTTAACTGGTCTGATCAGACTACTAAACACTCCCCTCATTAGCTAGGTGTGTATTCCACATTTCCCAGCCCACCTCACTGTGCTCCTTGCACTTTCTTTTCTTATTGGCACCTCTGTCGGCGAACGCTAAAATGCTGTAGCACCTTATTCTGCACTCTGGTATTTTTTGCATTATACTACCTGTTGTACTCATGTATGGCTTGATTGTACTCATCTAGAGTACACTTTGACTGTGTAGCGTGCCAACAGGTTTTTCACAATGTCTTGGCACATATGACAAGAAAAATCTAATACCAATATCGCCTTTGCACAACCATGGACTTGTTTTCTGATTGTATACTTTTGCACTTAAGTCTTGTCTTGTAGAATTTGCGTAATGAATGGATAATTTATGTGTGCGTGTTTTCTAAGTCTATGTGCTTGTGACATTGCTGTAAGCAAGATTCTTATTATTCATGTACCTCACCGTAGTTGCACATTTGGAATAAACTTGACACTCAGCACTTATCCATAATGGCTGGAGGACGGCAATTGTTCCATGCTCCTTCACTAATTTGTTAAGGTAAATCACCCTAAAACAAAACCCTCATCTCCACTACAGCGCACAATCCCATAATCTATCAGACAGACTGATGGCGTACGGAGGTCTTCCAGTAATGTAGAATATTAACATGTTAATTGTTTCCTTTAAAAAAAAACATTAAACCTGTACTATTGCTTGGCTCCAGGTATGAAATCTTGTTACATTTGGGAAGCAACTCGTTAAATATTATTAATCACTGAGGTGCAGATGGGTAGCAGTAAAGGAAAACCTATGCAGTATTCAAAACTTTACTTACAAACTCAAATTTTATTATTTGAGGTAGCCTTCTCTTCTTACTTTTTCAAACTATTCAGCTGTGAAATGAAAGATCCAAATCTATTCTGTTACTTTCACACAAAGTTTCTCATTCACCAGCTTATCCTATCTCTGATATAACTATAGTTCCAACCCTGCTCAACCTTTGATCTCTACTTGATCCCCTCCGGCTTTTAAAGCAGCTTCAGCTATGGAATGGACACAATGTACAATCAAATAAATTTTAAATGATATCTACTATTATTGTTTGATTCACAATTGGCAAATAATTGTTAACATCCTGCCTACAACATCAAGAAACCAAGATTTATTTTTTTGCACTTTGATTTGTTAAACAGGCACTGACACCATCTTGTAATATGATTAAAACATTATTTTAGGTTAATTCTACTTACCACACAATTGAAGTTAGGAATGATTGCTTCACTATAGGAATAAGGATATAGGAGCATTTGTGAATATGAATGGAATGAAATGTATGCTTTAACTTGTTTCTTGTTTTTACGCAAGAAGTTTGCAACAGCCTTCACTTCTGGTTCAGATTCTGGCATGGGTCCACAGTATGTATCAGCACAAGGATGCAATGATGCCCCTTCACCTAAGAATTACAAAAACATTGTTATAAGTAGAAGCTAGAGAGTAAATCAGAAAACTGGTAATATTAAAAAAAACATTAATATTATAGAGGAAATATAATGATGCGAGGATTACAATCACTTGAATAGTTGATAATGATTTGCTTTTGTAGATTAGATTAATGTTTGAAATCACTTCTATATGTCTGAAACATGAAAACCTAATCATCACATGAAATCTAAAAGCAGATGATGTCAAAATGCATAGCACCTGAAATAAAAAGTCAAGTTTCCATTTAATTGTTGACAATAAGAGTTCCTATATTTTCATTTTATAAATATGAGCCAGGTTTGACAGAGACCTTCTTCTGCCCTGTTTGTTTTATGATGTCAGTGTCATGGTAGATAAAGATAGCCAAAATACTCCATATTGTCATTATCTGACAATATATACACAAAAATATATATAATTGTGATGTAATCATGGCAATTATACTATGGGAACATAAAATCAGGTTAATGCACAACTTTTATTAAAGTTATACAAACATATCAAATAAAACATATTTTCCATTTGTAAAAAATAATTATTTTTTAGAGATGAGAGATTTATTTTGTAAACTTTGTAATTACATTAAATATCTTCTTATACTTTTACTTCTTATAATCACCTTTTGGTTTTCTCTCTTTTGACTTAACAGAGGAAATGTTTTAAAATAGCCATGTTTAAAATTCATGTAATGGAGAATAGATGCAATCCCTGTGGTGAAGGAACTCCCACGGCATTGTTGCCTAGGTAGGACATTCTAATGTTTTAGGTTAGCAACAAAGAAGAAACAACTTAGAAAGATTCTTGCACAGAGGTTACAGTGATGCACTGCTGTTCAAAACATAGAAACATAGAAAATAGGTGCAGGAGGAGGCCATTCGGCCCTTCGAGCCTGCACCGTCATTCATTGTGATCCTGGCTGATCGTCCCCTATCAATAACCCGTGCTTGCCTTCTCCCCATATCCCTTGATTCCACTAGCCCCTAGAGCTTTATCTAACGCTCTCTTAAATCCATCCAGTGATTTGGCCTCCACTGCCCTCTGTGGCAGGGAATTCCACAAATTCACCACTCTCTGGGTGAAAAAGTTTTTTCTCACCTCATTCTTAAATGGCCTACCCTTTATTCTAAGACTGTGGGCCCTGGTTCTGGACTTGCCCAACATTGGGAATATTTTTCCTGCATCTAGCTTGTCCAGTCCTTTTATAATTGTATATGTTTCTATAAGATCCCCCCTCCTAAACTCCAGTGAATACAAGCCTAGTCTTTTCAATCTTTCCTCATATGACAGTCCCGCCATCCCAGGTATCAATCTCGTGAACCTACACTGCACTGCCTCAATCACAAGGATGTCCTTCCTCAAATTAGGAGACCAAAACTGTACACAATACTCTAGATGTGGTCTTACCAGAGCCCTATACAACTATTGAAATCAAGAGGTGAGTGGATTTTCCATTGTTGATGATGATCATTGCATATATCCTACTACATGAGAATGACTCTATGATTATCTGAACTTGCAGGATAATATTGTTCAAGTCTTATTGCACACATGCAAGGGCTGCTTTAATGTTTGAATCTAATCCATTCTTTTTTTAGCAGTGAGGGGAATCATCAATCAATTATCATATAAAAATACAATAAAGAAAACATATTTATGTAGATGGAAAGGAGGACAGAAATGATAAAAAGTGAAACGGCAAGGAAACACACTCTTCAGCCCAACCTGTCCATGCCAACCAAGATGTCTCATCTAGGCTAGTCCCATTTGCCCACCTTTGACCCATATCCCTCTAAATCTACGAATAACTTTGGATGGTCATGTAAAAGTAACTGCATAAATTTGATGAGCCAAATTGCGTTTCTTCTGTAAACTCTGTGAGACTAAGTTGGATAGCAAAGAGCATGCTGTGTGCTAATCCTGCTTCACCCCATTAGAATACACACTAATTTTTTGCTGTTTGGTCAAAGCAGCAAATGCTATTTACAGTGAAAACAATTAACTTTGTTTGCATGTTACTGTGAAAAACAGGCACTAATTCATGAGCAAACAACAACTCAAAACTAGTCTGCCTCTGCTGCATCAGATGTGTAGGTACAGGAGGAGAGCTTCAATCATGCCAAGCTGAAGACGGTATTGCAAACATTTCACCAGTTTATTGATTTTCCAACCAGAGGAAACAATATCTTGGGACCAGGTCTACTGCAACATTGCCAGGGTCTACAAAGCATCCCCTTGCCCCCATCTTGGCCGATCCGATCACATCAGTCTGTACTTAACACCTGCATACAGACCCCTCATTGCAAGGACAAAGCCAACAGTTCGCACCATCATGGTCTGGCCAGAAGGAGCCATGGACAGGCTACAGAACTGCTTTGAGTATACTGATTGGGACATTTTTAAACAGGCTGCCACTCATAACAACCACACAGACCTTAACACCTACACCTCATCAGTATTGGATTACATCACCTTCTGTATGAACAGTGTCACCACACAGAGGACAATACTGACACTCCCCAACCATAAGCCATGGATGAATGGCACTGTAACTGGTCTGCTGAAGGCCCGGGATGCAGCTTTCCACTCAGGTGATGCAGAGGCCTACAGAACAGCAAGGACCAGTCTGAGGAAGGGCATCAGGGAAGCAAAGCACCGCTACACAAAGCGCATCGAGGAGCATTTTAACAGCTCAGACTCTCGACGCATGTGGCAGGGCATCAGAACCATCACCAGCTACAACAGCTCCACACCCGCACAAAGCTCATCCCTCCCTGACGACGTGAACTGCTTTTTTGCCAGGTTTGACTGCGCCGACAGCAGTGACAACATACGGGCACAGCAGGGACCCTCGCCACCGGTGCTGACTCTGAGCCCCCACCACGGGGACAGACCCTGCAGCACATCAACCCCAACAAGGCCACCGGACCTGACGGAGTACCAGGGCGGGTTCTGAAGCACTGTGCAGGGGAGCTGACTGCTGTGCTCACAGACCTGTTTAACACCTCCCTCGGGCAGGCCTCCGTCTCCACATGCCTCAAGACAGCCACAATCATCCCTGTGCCAAAACAATCAGCCATCAGATCCCTCAACAACTATCGGCCAGTGGCGCTGACACCGGTGGTGATGAAGTGCTTCGAACGTCTGGTACTGGGACACTTGAAGAACAGCATCCCCCCCCCTCCTTAGACCACCATCAATTTGCCTATAGGGCAAACAGGTCGACGGAGGACGCAGTGTCACTGGCCCTCCACTCCACCCTGACACATCTTGACCAGCGGGACAGTTATGTGCGGATGCTATTTATAGATTATAGCTCCGCCTTTAACACCATCCCCCCCCCATAAATTAATCACCAAGCTGGACCACCTGGGCCTCAACAAACACCTGAGCAGCTGGGTCCTGGACTTTCTCACCGGCCGACCACAGACTGTGCGCATGGGGAGGCAGGTCTCCTCCAGCATCACCCTGAACATCGGTGCACCACAGGGCTGTGTGTTGAGCCCCTTCCTCTTCTCCCTCTACACTCTCGACTGCCAGCCCACCCATGAGGCCAACACCATACTAAAGTTTGCAGATGACACCATCGTGGTAGGCAGGATCACGAGTAACAACGAGGCCGCCTACAGGACAGAGGTAGAGAACCTGGTGAGCTGGAGCCGTGAGAACAACCTGATCCTCAACGCAGCAAAAACAAAGGAGATGATCCTGGACTTCAGGAGGAGACCAAGGACCCTCGTCCATCAGCCCATCACCATTAACGGCGAGACAGTGGAGGCTGTGCAGAACATCAGGTACCTCGGGGTCAACATCAGTCATGACCTGACCTGGACCGTCAATATCACGGCGATGGCCAAGAAAGGACTCCAAAGGCTTCACTTCCTGAGGTGCTTGAAGAGGGCACGTGTCCCACAACAGCTGCTGGTGAGCTTCTACAGGTCAGCCATCGAGTCAGTTCTCACATACTGCATCACAGTATGGTACTCTGGCTGCACCTCAGAGAACAGGAAAGCTCTCCAACGCATCATTAAGACTGCTGAGAGGATCACTGGCACCCAGCTCCCCAGACTTGAGGACATATACCGGACCCGCTACATCCGGAGGGACAAGGGCATCATTAGAGACAGCACACACCCTGGACACTGCCTCTTTACCCCCCTGCCCTCAGGAAGATGATACAGGACACTGAGTGCCCGCACGACAAGACTAAAAAACAGCTTCTACCATAGAGCTGTGACACTACTGAACTTTACCCCCCCTCCCACACTGATTCCCCCCCCTTCTCTCTCACACACCCGCCCATACTCCTATATGTTTATAGTCTTTTTAACGTATTTTTACCTGTGCAGCTGGAGGACTGCTCCTACAAAATTTCATTGTCTTGCACAATGACAATAAAGATTATTATTATTATTATATTATTATTATTAGAGATATCCTGTATCCAGAGAGGCAAGGAGGCTCTTCACTCATTCACTCAAATGGCAGTGGAAGAAGATGATTGCAGTAGTCAGTGCCGGCATCAAACCCTAAGTGCTCTAATTGCAGTGCTGCCTAAAGTTCTATGATTTTACATGTGAATGCATCATCAAATGCAATATTCTACAAACCACTTCTCAGCTTCAGAGGCTGTGCAGTGCATCATGCTCCACTGCTGCCTTGAATTCTTAGCAAACCCTACAACAGCAGGCCCCCCACCTTCCCCATAGTGTGCGAGTATATGTGAGAGGGGAGCATAAATGGGTAGAGGGGAGTATATACTCATGTATAAACAGTTTTAAAAGATGGAAGCTCAGGATATATTTTTATTCAAAGTGTGATAAATATTTGTAATAGTCTACAACTAAGAGGTGTGGATAAATGACTTAATCGTTCAAATGACCATAAATTAGATTGGCATGGGATGGGGATCACTGAATTTATCTTATTACCTTTATTATCAAGAGAAATGAAAAATATTTCACGTCTGAACTTACTGCACCACTTGATCTTCCAATTCCGATTGGCATCAACACCGCGGCAACTGAAATGAGTACTGTTGGAGCGTGTTTTCCTCCAGAATCTATCCTAAATTTGATGCAAAAATAGTATGTCTCAAATTATGATCAGCTCAACCTTTTAAATAATATCTCCTCTAATTGCTTGCAGCATGAAGCAAAAGACCATCTGAAAATGCAGAGCCATGAGATTATTTCTAAGAACTGGAGACAAATTTTCTTCAGAAGATCAAAGAAAGAAAAATAATTTTAAATGCCCTTTGACTTTATGAATTCATTCATTATGTTATAGAATGCAAGAAATCAAACTGCTTATTTTAAAGAAGCCATCAAGAGAGACTAATTGAAACTGATCTTTAGGTATGACATGATTAAGAGAATTAAATCAAATAATTCACTTACAGTTGTCCAGCTGTAATGGTATCCGTCTACATTAAAAACAGGCATGATGTAAAAATACAGTTGATTTAGAAGCCTTCGGATTACAGGATCACTGCGATATGTTTGTACAGCCTTAAGTAGAAGGGGGGAAAAAGTGCTTTTGCTTCAATCCAAAATATATTATAATTGAAAACTTGTAGCACTCACTGCATATGCAGGGTTAAAATACTTTTCTGATAGAAAGTCTTAATCTACACATTTTTATTTCCATTATGAAAACAATGTGATTTACATTCATAGAGTCATAGAGCTGTACATGCTGCAGTATGGAAACAGGCCCTTAGGCCCACCTTGTCCATGCTGACCAAGTTTGTCATGTTGGGCTTTTCCCATTTACCTGCATTTAGCCCATATCCTTCTAAATTCTTCCTATACTTGTCCAAATGTATTTTTATAGTTGCAATTGTATCAGCTTATTCTGGTAGCCCATTCCAGAAATGACTGCCCTGAGTGAAAAAGTTGGAATGGATGGAATGGAATGGAATAATTTATTGTCACATGTGATAATACGCAGTGAAATTCTTTGCATGCATACCCAAGGTATGCAAATAGTCGCAAAATACGGTGGCGACAAAGTGACAATGCAACTCCCCCTCCCCCCTCTCCCCTTCTCTGTCGTCCATTGTTCCACGCCCCCCCCCACTCCTCCCTCACGGCAGCCCCCCCCCCCCACGCCGGGTCCCCCAGAGCAGTTAAGTTGCCGCTGAGGTTGTTCTTAAATCTCTCCGCTCTCACAATAAGCCTATGCCCTCCGGTTTTAGAATCCTCCACCCCAGGAAAAACACTGAGCGTTCAGTGCCCCTGTGTGTGGCCTTCGGTGCCCCTCATGATCTTGCACACCGCAATAAGGTCACCCCCTCAGCCTCAATCATTCCAAGAGGTCCAAGCCTATCCAACCTCTCTCAACAACTCAAGCTTGCAAATCCAGGTAACATCTTGCATCCTTTCTAACTTAATGACATCCTTTCTGTAGCTCGGCAAACAGAACTGCACACAGTATTCCCAGTGTGGTCACACTAACAATTTGTGCAGCTGCATCATAATGTGCCAACTTTTATACTCAATAACCTTCCCAATTAAGGCAAGCATGCCAAATATCTTCTCACCACACTGTCCACCTGACTCACCACCTTTAGGGAACCATGCACATGTACTCTCAGATCTATCTGTTCAGTAATCTCCCCAGGCCTCTATCATTTACTAACCAAGTCCTGCCCTGGTTTGACATGCAAAGCGCAACTCCTCATAGTTATCAGAGTAAAATTCCATTTGCCATTCCTTGGCCCAGCTTCCCAACTTATCTAGATCTTGTTGTAAACTTAGATAACCTTCCTCACTGTCTACGATACCCCCTATTTTAGTGACATCTGCAAATTTACTGATAATATTAGGTACATTGTCATCCAAATCATTAATGGATATCAAACAGCAGCGAACACAGCACCAACCTCTGTGGCAATCCACTGGTCCTAGGACTCCAATCAGAAAGATAATTCTTCACTACTGCCCTTTGACTCCAATTTGAATTCAATTGGCTAGCTCACCTCAGATTCCATGTGATCTAACCTTCTGGGCGAGTCTACCATGCACTAGTTCTGTGTTATCTCAGGTTTGCATCCTTAATGCTAGGGGCAATTTACAGAACCCAATTAACCTACAAACCTTCACTTCTTTTTTTAAAATGTTTTTAGTAGTATTTTTATTAGACGCATGTATACAAATAATAGTAAGCGACAATTTAATTACAGAGTTCTTACATAGCTTCATTTTTTTTTAATTTTTAAAAATAGAATAAAGATAAAGAGAGAAAAAGATAAGAAAAGCTATAATCTAATAAAGAGAAAAAGAAGACAAAAAATAAATTACAAATAACAAAATTGTGGAGATAGATCCAGGAGATGTTAAGTGTAACCATTCATCCAATCCCAAACTCAGGGTTCAACACTGATCTTGTGTTAAACCAATTCACTTTTTCAAGAATTCAATAAATGGAGACCATATTCTAACAAGTAATTCTGGTTTGTCAATTAAGACAAATCTTATTTTTTCCAAATGTAAGGTCTCAGTCATTTCCGTAATCCACATTTTAATTGTGGGGGCTGCTGTTTTTTTTCAAAATTTAAGTATTCATTTTTTCGCAGTTATTAGGCTGTAATCAGTAAAGTGTCCCTGACTTATCGTAAAGTTTGTACTATGTTCTGATAATCCCAATATTATTAATTTTGGATCTGGGTCTAGTTGGTTATTGACAACTTCAGAAATAGTTTTTAAAATGTCCGCCCAAAAATTTTGAATTTTTATACGTTACAAAGGTATGAGTTAAGTTGGCTTCTTGAAATTGACAAAGAGAGGAAATATTTGGAAAAATCTAATTTAATTTTGTCTTCGAATAATGTAATCTATATAGTATTTTAAATTGTATCAAGGAGCGTCTAGCATTTAACGAACAGTGGTTTACATATTGTAATCTTTCATCCCATGTCTTTTATTATGGGTTGAGCCAACTCATCCTCCCATGCTCGTCTGTCTGAGATTCTGAAGACGGAACCTCAGTATCTAAGAGGATATTATAGATATAAGATATTAATTTATTTGTATTGGGATGTCTATTCAAACATTCATCAAGGGTTTCTGGACCCCTAAATTTATAGTCTTGCATGTGTAGTTTTACATAGTCTCTAAGTTGCAAATATCTAAAAAAATTATTAGCATGTAACTCGTTTTTCTGCTGTAATTCCTGAAATGAGAGAAAATGCCTTTTTGATAAAGGTCTCCCACCATTTTAATTCCATGGGTTTTCCTTTGGGCAAATCTAAAGCAGACGGGTTGAAAGAAGGGTTATTTGCAATATGGAGAAAAAGCGATAAATTACCCAATTTTAGCGTGGGTTTTAATTGTTTCCACATACGTATAACACTGTGTATAGTCGGATTTCCTCTGTATGTTTTTTTATTCCAATTAATCGGAGCTAAAAGAATCGAGCCTATTTCAAAAGGTAAGCAGTCCTCCTTCTCCATCTTTGGCCACTGGCTGTTGATCAATGTCATCCAGCCAGAAGATTATATTTTTAATATTAACTGCTCAGTAATAAAATAAAAAGTTTGGTAAAAGCTAATCCTCCATTAACTTTGGACTTGCATAGGTGTATTTTACTTATTCTGTTTTTATAATCCCAAATAAAATTTGTAACAGTTGAATCAATTTTTTTGAAGAATTTTTTTGGAAGATATATAGGAATTGATTGGAATAAGTATAATAATTGTGGGAGAAAAATCATCTTCATAGCATTAATTCTGCCAACTAAAGAGATGGGAAGTGTTTTCTAATATAGGATATTTTTGTGTAATTTAGTAAGTAAAGGAGGAAAATTTGATTTGAATAAAGAAGTATATTTCTCGGAATGCTAATTTCTGGGTTTGTGATGTATATCGTCTGCATATAAATAAATTTTGTTAACTGTATGTTTAGTGTTATACCCATGAATGTCTGAGTGGGATCTAATACTCTCTGCGAGTGGTTCAATAACAAGGGCAAATCAGAGCGGGGAAAGTGGACATCCTTGTCTACACCCTCTGGATAAATGAAATTTGGGTGACAACATTTGATTTGGCAATATTCTAGCTGTTGGGTTTGTGTAGGAGTTTCATCCATGAACAGAAATTTTCACCAAGATGAAATTTTTCCATCACAGAGAAAAGGTAAGGCCATTCCACCTGATCAAATGCTTTTTCAGCGGTTAATGAAATAATTGATAAATCTTCATTTAATATTCTATTTGAATATATTATATTAAACAGACGTCTCAGATTATAGAACTAATATCGTTTCGGGATAAAACCTGATTGGTCGGGATGTATTAACTTGTGAATCACCAAACTTAATCTGTGAGCTAAGATTTTAGCTAGTATCTTCTGATCAGTGTTTAAAAGGGCTATGGCTCTATCCGAGCCAGGGTCTTAAAGATCCTTATCTTTTTTTCAATTAAGTGTTATTGTTGATTCAGTCAGAGTTTGTGGCAATATCTGTTGTTTAAAAGCGTAACTATATAAGGTCTGTAAAGTGGGGAGACCAGGCCACTACATTTTTAATAAAATTCATTGTTCAAACCGTCGGAGTCAGGGGTCTTCCCATTTTTCAGAGATCTGATAGTTTCTTCAATATCTGTTAATGTTATTTCTGCGCCCAATAAATCTCTATCTCTCTCATTTAAACCTGAAAGATTGCATTTCTGCAGAAAATTTTGCATGATCAGTGAGCTGTCTGGTGTTTTTGCTGAGTATAGTGTCTGATAGTATTGCAAGAATATACCATTAATATCCTTTGGTAGTGTGAGCAAATCTCCCTTATCTGAACTGATTTTGTAGATTGTTCGTTTGTCCTCTAATTTGCGGAGTTGCCGAGCTAACAATTTTTGTGGTTTTTCGCCAAATTCAAAATGTATTTGTTTAGTGTGCTGGAATAGCCTTACAATTTGAGCTGATAGTATATGATTTAACCTATATTTTAGGGCAGCAATTTTGTTATGTTTTATCATAGAAGGAGCGATCGCATTTTCTGTGTCTGTCTTATTTCTCCTTCTAGTTCATGTTGTTTTGCTCGATTCTTGTTTTGAGAAGCCAGAAATGCAATAAGACACCTGCTGACAAATGGTTTAAATGTTTCCCAGAGAAGATAAGCAGATATTTCTGGAAGGTCATTTGTCTGAAAAAAACATTTTAATCTGTGTGTTGAGGTAGTCATAACATGCCCTGTCATTTAGAATTTGTGGATTGAATTTCCAGTGTGTCTGCTTCTCCGATATTCCTTGTATTTTACCATAAAAGTTAAGGGAGAATGATCGGAAATAATAATGTTATGATATTTAGAATTATACGTAAAAGGAATAAGTTTGGAATCCACTAAAAAAAAAATCAATTCTTGAATAAGTTTTGTGCACTGGAGAGTAAAATGAGTACTCTCGCCCTGAGGGATTTTCAATTCTCCAAACATCTTTAATATTGGCAGTGTTTATGTATGAATTTAATAGTTCACACGCCTTGGATTTTATTTTATTTTGAGTTGACAATCTGTCCAAATAGGGATCTAATGTGCAATTTAAATCTCCTGCAATTATCCAATTATCAAATTATACCGTCTGAATTCTGGGATAGTATTAAATATTTCCTTAAAAAGTAACAGGCTATCGAAATTTGGTGCATAGATATTAACCAATATCAATCTTGTTGAGTACAATTCACCCACTAATATAACATATCTACCTTCGGTATCAATGATAGATGAGATATGTTTGAATGATAAACCCTTACAAATTAATATAGCTATCCATCTTGACATAAGAGAATGATGAATGGTATGATTTGACAATCCATTTGGCTTTCAATATATTATGTACCTCATTTTTAAGATGGGTTTCCTGAAGGAACATTATACCAGCCTTCAGTAATTTTAAATGTGTTAGTACTTTACCTCTTTTAATAGGTTCATTAATGCCCTTGACATTCCAACTACAAAATGTAATTCCTTTACCCCCAATTTTCATAGCAGTGCCTTGCATCTTATGGGTTAAATGGTCTGTGGAAAAGTAAATGGTTTAACACATTAAGCACAGCGTTCCACCTGACTGTAGGATGGATGGGTTTTGGATCTATTTGATCTTTCTTCTGAGAGTGTCTCCTAAAAAAGAATAAATTCTTAATAGTGAGATAGAAATTAGAAATAAGAAAAGTGAATACAGAAGAGTGCCGGAAACGTGACAAAACAACTAAAACTAGTGTAGTTAGTGAAAGCCACTCTAATGTGGCAAAAAATCTAATGACTTCCGTAGCTTTTGTAAAAATAACACTAGCTCCGGTTAAAAAAATTTAAAAAGTTCCAATAAAAAATGATATTAAAAAAAAGGGGAAGCAAACAGGACAGGTCCAAGGGAAAGTAATCCAACAGTAGGACAGTTTTTCCTCCCCTAAAAAGTGTTAGTTAAATGTTAAAGATAAACATAAATCAAGTATTACTTAAGTTTTTTCTTTATAGTAATTTATGATAGTTTTTTATTAGTAATAGTTAGTAATAATTAGTAATAATTGATAGCAAATTAACTTGTTCAGCCACTTATTTCTTAGGTTATAACAGCTTAAAGTCCAGTCTATTCTCTGCCGGCTATTAAAGCCATAGGGCGATATTCAGCCCCCCACGGATTTTTCAGTCTTCTGGGTGAATTCGAATGCTTTCTTGTGATCAGTAAAGAAGGTTTCTGTATTCTTGTAGGTGACTCGCAGCTTGGCAGGGTACAGCAGTCCAAGTCTTAAATTTGGTATATTCCTGAGAATTGCTCTTGTGTCATTAAAAAGTGCTCTTCTCTTAACAACCTCAGCAGGGTAATCTCTGAAAATACAAATGTTGTCGCCTTGGAATATTAAATTTCTGTTGGTGGTAATTTTCGTCAAAATCTCATCTAAATCATGCACGTAATGCACCTTCAATATCAGATGTCTTGGGGGGGCGGCAGCATTTGGCCGAGATCTCAGTGCTCTGTGTGCTTGGTCCAGCAGAGGTTTTGCATCCAGTTTTAAAGTGTGTTGTAGACGTTCAACAGTGAAATCACAGATGTTTTTATCTTTCTCCCTGCCCTCTATAAGCCCAGCAATCCTTAAGTTCTGACGTTTAGAGCGTCTCTCTAAATCAATACATTTTTCAGTTACTTTACTTAATATCTCAGATAGGCGCTGATTCTCCGTTCGTATCGCTTTTGTTGTATCAGCACTTGTCTCAGCTATTGTGTAGCCACACCATGTTGGTTCACCGTATCGACAATAGGATCCAACTTGCTATTAAATTCGAGTTTCAAGTTTTGAAAGTTAGAACTTACCTCCACCATGTGTTCGTCCATTTTTCCAAATATTTTGTCCTTCACAGTGGATAGTCCTTCCTGGAGAAACGATGCCAATTGTTCCTTCAATTCTTCTTTCAATACTGATGATATTTCTTTACTGATGGTAGTTGATATTTCTGTCTTCAAATTCTTCAATTCCTCCTTCACAGGTGAGAGTTTCGAAATTCCTCCATTCCAACTTTTTTTTAACTTTGGAAGCTGTATAGAAGCTTCTTCTTGGACCGGCGCTGAAATTGAGGCCGAGGCTTCAGTCGGGCATGTTCGTCTTGTAACGGGTTTTTGCGAGGGTGTGCGCTTTACTGACATTTAAACGGCCAGTGTCGTGTTCTGATGATGTCACTTACCCCTCGACGTAAGCAGCCAGTAAATCTCAACGGGCCCGTCCCGTTTTTCTGCCCTTTTAGTCCGTTTGTCTCTGAGCTAGCTGGCGCGTGGCTTTACCCCAGCATAGCACCACCGGAACACCAACAAACCTTCACTTCTTTGGAACATGGAGGAATCCAGAGCAGCCAGAGAAAACCCATGTGGTCACAGAGAGAATGTACAAACTTCATACAGACAGCCCTTTGCACGAAGGATGACATAGTTAATTTCATGGAAGTTAAAATTTGTCACTAATGCTACCCTATTATTTTACCCTTACAAAATTTGTCACTAATGCTACCCTTACACATCTAATCCACAATCAATGAGGATAGGTGACAAATCATCCTCTACAATAATCCTCAACACTGGCATCCTGCGAGAATGCGTTTTTAGCCCCCTACTATAATCCTTATATACCTGTGACTGCAGAGCCAAATACCAATCCAATTCAATTTAGGTTCACAGATGACATCAAATGATGACGAGATGGAGTACGAAAAGGACATTGAGAACTTTGCAAACTGGTGCTTCGACAATAACTTCTCCCTCAACGTCGGCAAGACAAAATAAATAGTTGTGTATTTGGGTGCTTGGAACTGACTTAAAATAACACTCAGATATGGGAGTAAACTGACAAGCTTCTTTATTCCAGGATGCCACCTTGAGTCTCCCCAGCACATGCGTCCCCTCGCACAAGACATAACATATGCTGATTATATCACATACATCACACTGCTCCCCCTTTAACTTGGAGGTGGGTAACACCATTTATATAATATACACCACACTGGTCCCCCTTTAAGTTGGAGGTGGGTAACACCATTTATATAATATACACCACATTGCTCCTCCTTTAACTTGGAGGCGGATAGCACCATTTCGATTACATTAAATATAATTGATTATTACACTGTTGCAAAATTATATAATTACAGTCATCTTACATTGCATCCTCATAACTGTAATAATCTTATCTAAACTTAGTACATAATTTTTCATTCCACTCATCTTCTTTAAACCAAATACATTACCTCTTGCTTTATGTGTTATCATTTTCCGTTTCTATATGTGTAAATTGCATTTTCTAATCGCTCTAGCTCTGCTTGTATCTATGCTTCTTCCCTTTTAAATGTCCTAATCTAATTTGCAAATTTCTTCCTGTTCCTGATAATCTGCGTTTCATTTTCTGGTTCATGTATTTGGTTTGTTTTCCTCTTTGTAGGTGGGATTTTACCCATGGCTGCAAGTTTTCATTTTCTAGCAGCTTCCACTGTTGTTCAATTTCCATTCGCTGCGTATTTATCAACTCTTGATGTTTAATGAGATTCTGCAATGCATAAACATTTGTCCATGGAGGAAGCTCCATGGTGGACTATAGTGAAGTGTCCTAATCGCAATCGGTCCTGCATACTTTGTCTCGACCGACAAGCCCCTCTTCTTTAGACTTTTCTATTAACAGGGTTTTGGTCATTGTCACACATTTATTTAACTGTTCTTTGTATCGTTTAAGCCTTTTTTGTTGTTCATCTATTTGTCTTCTAAATCACCTTTCTGGTTATTCCTCGAGAAGTAGGATCTATATTGTCTTTGCAAATCAACAGTGGCTTTGATTTGTGCTCTGAAGAGTTTTCTTGCTTCATAAGCAAGGTGGAGGGACTACACTACAATTGCTGTATATTTCAGTTTGAGGAAGTCTTTCCTATATTGTTTAAGCCTTTTGTATCGTTTCAGCCTTATCTGTTGTGCATCTATTTGTCTCCTTAGGTCATTCCTATACCAACTGATGCAAAGTACTGACTGAACTTTTACAGTAGCCCCCTTTTGCTTAACCCACTGCCTAACCACCATACCCTTGTAGGCAGCCAGAATGGTAATGGTTGTATACCTCATTGACTAATATTGCACAAACTGGGAATGCCCTATTTTGCATGCTTTGTACCATCTCTGGATCGAAATGACTGCTTGTCACATAGCTCTGTAGCGTACCCTTGATCGGTAACCACGGTATGCAGCGTGCAGAGTGACTACAGACGCCTTTTGCATCAAGAAATGTTTTCTTGTAATGCACATCATTAAGACTGACTTAATATGGCGTGCTGCCTTGATTTTCTCAACCAATTCTCTGGCTTTAATCCCACGGTAGAAGGCCTGAATACAAACCACTGCTTTTCTCAAACTATTATAATGTCTCACTTGGACATCTCTTATCTGGCAATCGCTGTATCGTTGCTGTACCGCAATGGTAGACCAGCATTGTTTCTTGAAATACTGACGCTGTTTATGCATCTGATAATAAGTCTGTATGACCTTGGCAGATTTATGCATGCACCGCAATTGCTTTAGAACAAGCATTCCTCGGTAGGCAGTCTGAAGCAGTACAACACTTCTGCGTACCTTCATATAAGTCTTGCGATCACTTTCCATTTGACAGTGTGCCCTATAATGGGTTTGTACTATTATAGCTGCTAATTGCATTGCCCTGTATGGAAGGTATACTCTGTGCCTTCTAAATGCTGCTTGTATTACCGTTGCTGCCTTCTGTTTGTTCCAGATCTCTCTCCGTACCTTCATACCCCTGAATGCAGCTTGAATAGTTAGGGTTGCCCTCTGGATGGCAATGTCCATTTTCATAACCCTCTCTTCCTAAGCCTAATATGAACCATGTTCTCTTCTTCTCCTCTGCAGTGAAATCATTGGAAATGAAACAAGCCTCCAAGAGGAACAAATGCAAGGTCCATTTCTCAAAATTACACCCAGAATCTAACTGGGGCACCTTTCCTACAATTTGAAAAGCCATGCCACCCTGTTACTATTCAGGTGCACTATCTTCTGTTCTCTCACTGTGTTTTCTGCCCTGGCCTTAATCCTTTTACACACTAAGAAGTGATCCAGCCCACTGACTATTACTAATTCTTATAGTAATAGATTTATACTATTAACCAACATTTCATGTTAATAGCCAACTAGAACATTTTAAACCATATTCCTTCTATGCACACAGATTTACTATTAATAACAGTGATCAATGCATTACATCCAAACAGTCCTGCTTTTACTGTTAAGGAATAGTGAATAATGCATAACATTCAAACAGTGTTTTTATTGTGAAAGATTTCACCGGTCAGGCTTGTCGGCCTATGGACTCCAGTGCATCCTCGACCTCTCGGATTCTCCAGAGCTTCTCCCAAGGATACTGTTGCTGCTAGCCACTCCGGATCTCCGCTGCTACCACTGGCTCAACCGTTGCTGTTGCCTCCGCTGTTTCACCGCTGACTTGCCAAGGCGCGGCCTCACTCTGCTGGCTCCCGCTGCTCATCTCGTCGCTGGCTCCACAGCTCATCTTTGCTGCTGGTCGCGTTGCTCGGTTCATCACTGGCTCTCCGGCCTGCTTGGCTGCTTGGCACATCGGGACTGTGCCCCGCTGTCAGGGGATGGGTAAGCGCTGTGTCCCGCTTCTCTCACGGGGCCTCGTCCGCTTCTCTCTCGCAGTCGGCTTTCTCACTCGGCCTGTCCGCTTCTCTCTCGTGGTCGGCTTTCCCACTCGGCCTGTCTGCTTCTCTTGGATGGCTGGACCCTCTTTTCTGCTCACGGTCGGGCTGACTCTGCTCCCGACCAGGTTTTCTCCGCTCACGGCCGTCGCTTGTGACCGAACTTTCTCTCACGACCGGGCTGACTCTGCTCCCAGCCAGGCTGACTCCGTTTTCGTCGGTGGCTTCTCCGGACCTGTCCGTGGCCTACCCGGTACTAGGCCCTCACTCGATGTCAGCGGCTGCGCCTGGGCCTGGCTGTGGGCTACATAGCCCTGAAAAATGTTCGAAGTCGGTGGTGGTCACCGGACCTGTCCGTGGCCTACACGGTACACGGCCCTGATTGACTTCAAGAAGTGAAGCAGTACACATACCTTGCCTACAAACAAAAACATTGATATATTGATGGCACCGAAGTAGAGTTGATCGAAAGCTTCAAGTTATTAGGAATAAATATCATCAACAATTAGTCCTGGACCATCCACATCAAAGCTATGAAAGCATACCAACGCCTCTACTTCCTTAGAAGGCTTTGCAAGTTCAGCATGAACCCAACTACCCTCACCAACTTATACATATGTGCTGTAGAAAGCATGTTATCATTGGTGCATCACAGTTTGGGAACAGTTCCATTCAAGACCACAAGAAATTGCAGTGAGTTGTGGATGTCGCATAGAACATCATGCAAACAACCTCTTTTCCGCTGACTTCATCTACACTTCACGCTGCCTAGGCAAGGCCACTACCATAATCAAGGCAGTCACGGTGGCGTAGTGTAGAGTTGCTGCCTTACAGCGAATGCAGTGCCAGAGACCCGGGTTCGATCCCGACTACGGGTGCTGTCTGTACGGAGTTTGTACGATCTCCCCATGATCTGCATGGGTTTTCTCCGAGATCTTCGGTTTCATCCCACACGCCAAAGACGTACAGGTTTGTAGGTTAATTGGATTGGTAAATGCAAAAAATTGTCCCTAGTGGGTGTTGGATAGGGTTAACGTGCGGGGATCGCTGGTCGGCCCGGACTTGGTGGGTTGAAGGGCCTGTTTCCGTGCTGAATCTCTAAACTAAGCTAAACTAAAGGCCCAGTCTCACTCCCTTTTTTTGCCCTCTCCCATCAGAAAGTTTGAAAATTAATACCTCCGGATTCAGGGACAGTTTCTTCTGACCTCATTGGTGACCTTTGAACTATCTTGGACCTTATCAGACTTTATCTTGCACTAAATGTTGTGCCATTTATCCTACAATGTGGACAGCTTTATTTTAATCACGCATAGTATTTTCCTTGACTGGATAGTACACAAACAAAAGCTTTTCATTGTATCTCGGTACAAGTGACAATTATAAACTAAACTAAACTCACCTATGCCAACCAAGATGTTTATCTGCTCTAATCTCAATTGTCTGTATTTGACCCATATTATTCAAAATCTTTTTCATCCATAAACCTGTCCAAATGTTGTTTAAGACGTGCAATTGTATTGGCCGCCACTGCCTCCTCTGGCAGTTTGGTCCATATACCCACACTTCCTGTGTGAGAAACCTGCTCCTCAGGTCATTTTTTAACCTTTCCCCTTTTACTGTAAAACTATGCCCTCCATTTGTAGACTCTCTTACCATGGGTAAAATACTATGACCATCTACCGATGTATGCCTCTCATAATTTTGAAAACCTATACAAGGTCACCACTCAGCCTTGTTCACTTCAGGGAATCTGGCCCAACCTATCTGATTGCTCCTTATAGCTGTGAAAATCTTTTCTGCACCCTCTCTGGCTTCATTATATCCTTCCTATGCCATGGCAATCTGAAATCTACACAATGTACCATTTCAAGGAAAGGACAGAAGATGAAAGAGGAAAATAAAATTAAGAAATACTACAGTGGCCAGTGAATAATGAAGCATGCATTTTGCCATAGAAAATGGCTGAGAAAAAAGTAAATAAGGATCCAAATTATCAAAAATACTTGATATAGTAGTGCCAAATTTAGGACTACTCACAATACAGACTGAAAGTAGAATAAAAGCTTTCAATTTTAAAGATATAGAATATACCATCAAGTATTGACTGAATCAAATTCATCAATCATATTTCAAAAGATCAAATAAATTGTGGAAACATTTTATGGTCAAAAAGTAGGAAAAATTGATAAGAGTAATGCAAGAACTGAAAGATGTGAATTACTTCAATTGCAGCTACTGTATAATTCTGTTGATATCGGAAATCATTGTGTATTTGCTGACAATGTAATTGTAGGGTGCAATAAAGCTGCATATAATCATCCAATCGAATGATATATTCCAAATCAAATATAAATCTGCCAATGAGAAAGTGCAGCCAAATGTAAAGGACACAAATCTGAATACTCACTTCTTTCACAAACCATTGACAAAAGGCTGGACCAATCCATTCTCTAGCATGAATGCCACAATCTATCCACACTGCCTTTTTGAAAGGATGCGATCGCTTTCCTAACTGAAATCAAAATCAGACATTAAATGCTGAAAATGTTTAACACAGGCACGTGCCGTCAGGGTAGGCAAGGTAGACACTGCCTACCCTGACTAAAATTATAACATAGTAATTACTAAATATAAATAATAAAGGCATGGGAGACTTATGCCTATCTAAGAGATCGATCTCTTTGGTAGGCATAATTCTCCGTTCCTTTCATCCGCAGCGCTTGTAACCCTTGAAGGTCTGTGCAGGCCACGTGCCGTCAGTGCTGCTTCAAGCCGTCGATTTCAAGCGGGGCTGAAGGCAGCAGAAATTCTGCCTTTGCAGCACTGTGCAGGCGCAGCAGCCTACTGCGCTTGCGCAGTGCTAGTTTCTTGGCGAGGCATTCAAATATGGATTGGCAATATTTTAAGTGTATGTTAGGAAACAGGAAGAGAAGAATGGAGCTCGTGTACCGATAATGTGGTACGTACATTTTGTGTTCATGTTTTTAAATACCGTACTTCCCGGCGTGTGGGGGTGGGGGGGAGAGCTCCTTTCATAGCATTTGGGGAGTCTGGCCCAGGGCAAAGTTGCGGGGAGCGCACGAATGTTGTGCAGGAGTGGTCGGGAGCATGCCACTTGCGACGCTCCTTGCACGGAGGCGTGCAAAACCTCTCTCCTGCCGCTCGGAGAGCACTGCCAGAGGTGAGCGGGCTAGCAAAAAGCGCCGAAGTGGCGGACAGTTTGACTGTCGGGTCCCGGCGACCGCTCGCAGCTCCCCGAGCTGCTTCTATCCCCGGCTACAATGTGGTGGCCCCACGCCTAGAGTGCCGCAGCTGCGGTAAGTGAGTGAGTTACTGGCATTATCCCCGACCCCCTCATTCTCAACAGTCCTGCTCTCCCCGAAACTTTACCCCTGGCACAGGCTCTCCACACGCTGTGAAAGGAACTGTCCCCCCAATTGGTCCCTTGAATAACTTGTCATTCAATAAGATGACAACAGGGATGTCAGGTCCTGGGATGTCAGGACTTTCATATGAGGAAAGATTGGATAGACTCGGCTTGTACTCGCTGGAATTTAGAAGATTGAGGGGGGGATCTTATAGAAACTTACAAAATTCTTAAGGGGTTGGACAAGCTAGATGCTGGAAGATTGTTCCCGATGTTGGGGGAGTCCAGAACAAGGGGTCACAGTCTAAGGATAAGGGGGGATTCCTTTAGGACCGAGATGAGGAAAACATTCTTTACACAGAGAGTGGTGAGTCTCTGGAATTCTCTGCCACAGAAGGTAGTTGAGGCCAGTTCATTGGCTATATTTAAGAGGGCGTTAGATGTGGCACTTGTGGCTAAAGGGATCAGGGGGTATGGAGAGAAGGCAGGTACGGGATACTGAGTTGGATGATCAGCCATGATCACATTGAATGGCGGTGCAGGCTCGAAGGGCCGAATGGCCTACTCCTGCACCTATTTTTCTATGTTCTATGTTTCTATGACAACTGATTCAACTTTTCCCTGTGTGCTCCCGTTTTTCCCACCATCTCTCCACCTGCCATCACCCTTCACCCCCCCCCCTTCAGTAATTCAGAATAAAGGAGACTAGGAAGCCATGGGCAAATTGACTTGTTACTGTTTTTATTTTTATTTTTTATTTTTACGGAGAGAACAATCTGCGCATGCGCGGTTTTTATTTTTTATCGGACTGAGTGCCTACCCTGAGTAATTACTCACGGCACGTGCCTGGTTTAACATCACTTTAGTATTTTTAACTTTGGTAACCAGTAAATGACCTGAAAAACAAAGAGGGGTCGTCCTTCATAGGATTTTCCGATTGAGAAAAGATAAAGAAGATGCGAATAGGTTCGATTCATCTGAAGCATCCAATTTTGTATCTGAAATACATCAAATCATTTGCAAAAGTTTATTTGAGAAAACAAAAAGCCAGAGCTTCAAAAGGCATTCAAATATAATAGAATTATTCACAGACATTTGACAATTTACACATTTATTTGGCTTTTTTGATTTAAAAAAGTAAACATGTTGTTCTATTTGTGTCGAAAGGAACTGCAGATACTGGTTTATAATGAAGATAGATACAAAGTGCTAGAGTAACTCGGTGGGACAGGCAGCATCTCCGGAGAAAAGAGATGGGTGCCAAAAGGTTGCCGGCTCGAATTTGTTCCAGTTCCCTTCCCTTTACTTTCAGTCTGAAGAAGGGTTCTGACCTGAAAAGCCACAGATCATTTTTCTCCAGAGATGCTCCCTGACCCACTGAGTTACTCTTGCACTTTGTGTCTACCTTGTTCTATTTTCTGCATTTATATGAGTATATGCTTGACGCTACATTATCGAGGCTTGCACAACTGAAAACATATATTGCTGCAGTAAAATATCTTCAGATATATGCATTAAAAATTTTAAATTCTGTTATTTGACTTTAACCCATTACTAATTTACATAACCCTAATACCTCCACCATTCTTTAATGCAGTTAGTTTTAGAATCTTGATTATTCGTACGATGAGGAACATTATCCTCGTCTCCCCTCAAATCTTTTTCACTCTTCCACTTCTTTCCTCCTCTGACACCCTTTTGTCTCGATTTCACCGACAGCCTTTGTCACTATCACCATCCAAGGTCCAATCACCCTCCCTTCGTCTGTATCCACCTATCACTTGCCAGGCCTTTCCAGTTTACCTCTGTTTTCCACCTTTCTCTCCTTTACTCCATCAGTTTGAAGTAGGGTCCAGACCTGAAATGTCATCTGTCCATTTCCCTCCACAGATGCAGTCTGACCCGCTGAGCTTCTCCAGCACTTTGTTTGCCACTCAAGATTCCAGCAACTGCAGTCTCTTGTGTCTCCATTCCCATTATGACTAAGGCTGCATTATAAATCATGCTATATTTCTTTCACGTAAATAAAAGTGCCACATCTTAAAAATGTTGTGGCTTTAATTGCATACCTCTTCTAAAGTATGATAGACTTCATAGTTGTAGAGAGGATTAGACCGGCGGCAGCGAACACATGTGCCACTTTGCTTCTCCATTAAATCTTGAAGATCAGAAACAAGGATCCTAACATTGAAAAAGATGGAAAATTCTTACAGTTAAGAAAGTTTCATCAAGTAGTGTGTGGCACACACATCACTATGAACACAATATTGTCCTTTGGCCACGCAACCAGGAAACCTGGCATCTGTTCACTGATGGGGGACGATTGCTTAGATTCCAGCACTCCTTTGGACCCAGTCATTGGCATTCTCCAGTACCTTATTGGCATTGATCAAGAATCTACATTGATCAAGAATATTGCCAAATTATCCTCCATGTTGCAACCTGGAGAGTTCAAGAAAACAAAGACACAAAGTATTGGAGCAACTCAGTTGGTCAGGCAGCATCTCTGGAGAACATTGTGTCTTTTTTTGTAAACCAGCATCTGCAGTTCCTTGTTTATCCATGAATAATTCAAAAATCGGTTCTGTAAAGTGCTAGTGATGTCTATGCTCTCTGGTGGAGATCTCTGGCATATCGTCCACTCACCTAAAACCTCCACTCTCATCCTGTCAAAAACCATACTTTCAGACTAGGCTTCCAATAGCACCAGCAGTCTGGTTTTTAGATATTTTTGTGGTTGTAATATCCCAATTAAGTTCTAGAGTAATATAAAATCACAAGTGCAAGTTTTCAATGGTGACACTGTTAAGTTGGTACTCAGTGGCTAAATACACACTTTTGAGAAAAGATGACCCAGTAAAGCTCCATTATTATCATTATCACTTGCAATTACGTTCATATGCCATAGGATCAGAATTAGGCCATTTAGCCCATTGAGTCTGCTTCCCCTTAAATCATGGCTGTTCGATGTTTCCCTCTCATGCATATCGCTCAGTTTCCTGAGACACACAAAGAATATTCAGATTTGACATATAGCAAGGCGACATCACAGGATTGTGAAGAAAATATCAAAACTGATTCAGAGGGCAGGTGAAGGATAGAAAATTGTACAAAGATATAATATACATTAAGTGAAATAACAAAGTTAATCCAAAACATTTTTTACAATACTATTGATATGAAGAAAATGTAGGTAAAATGAAAATAAAAGGCAAAAACAAATGTAAAATGTACACAATAGCTCATATAGTTTTTTTCAGGCAGATGTTTATGTGAAGATTTTCAACCAAATATATTTTTTGTTGAGAAATATCACATAATTAGCTGTATTTTTTGTTGACTTTTACTCAATATGCCCAAAATGAATTGCATGACTATGCAAATTCAAACAGCTCTTATTGTTTATAAAATTGAACTAAGTGCAAAGCGGAATTACCCTGACCTACAGTGCTTCTCCCAAGTAATCAATGTAATACAGATCTCCACAAAATATGATATTGGCTATTTAAATCAAATTAATCAATAAAGAATTTGTGCATAAAACATTTCTCTTTGGAAGCAACATTGGCCAATGCAACAAAGAATAAGAAGTTGCTTATTTTCTCTCTAATTTCCTTTGGCCATCAATAACGATAAACAAAATAAATAGAATTTGAAGAACCAGAGGAAAAATATAGGGATTTTAAAAAAACCCTGTGATTTTTGAATTCTCTGCCCTATAGGGTGGCTTGGAATTTTCTGCAAGAAGATTCAAGTTCAAGTGAGTTTATTGTCATGTGCCCCTGATAGGACAATGACATTCTTGCTTTGCTTCAGCACAACAGAACACAGTAGGCATTGATTCAATGGTAACATTCCAAAGAGATTGAGATATATTTTTGAAAAGTAAAGCTGGAAGACTAAGAAAATCTGTGAAGAGGAGTTTGTCTCTAGAACTAAGCAGGTGACAGACACATGGTAGGCCTTCCTCTTTTCTGACAGGTTTAATTTGATGATTTCTAACTTGGAGGCATGAATATCATTGAACCTACGTGCCATCCTTCGATTCACTCCATTTTATATCTTAACTCCGTGGATCAGACAAATTTGGTTGATAAGCAACTGTAGAGGGTCCAATACAAGCCCCTTATTTTAATATTGTGCAGGTTAAGTTAGAAAATGCCATCACAAATTAAGTGTAAGCCTCTTTTGATACATAATAGGTTTCATATGCGTAATATTTAAAAATGTGAGTTCATATATATCGCATTCCTTTCAGATACACTCTGTAATATTTTTGAATCTCATGCTGAATATATTAATACCGTTCCTTCAACTGCTACCTGAATTAACAGAGACAAGTGTCACTGAAGTGGATTGTTTTCAAAGCATCAAATAATCTTTTGTATTGTGTGTGAAAGAATGAATTGATTCACAATGAATAGCGACAGTACTGCCTATTGTATGCATTCCTGTGTGACAGTAAAATCTGTTGGCAAGAAAAATAGATTGAACAAGTTTCAAGGCAAATTAGAGACAATAATCCATAAAAACAGAAAAGCACCAGAAAAGCTAAATCACCCGCCTCAGAATTTGCATGTGAAATGTGCTGCAAAGCAGCTGGTTTGGATGACCTACAGGTATATGTAGCAATTATGAGTTTTCTGATTGATTAGAAATGCAGAATCTGACAACAATAGACTGGGTAGACACAAAATGCTGGAGTAGTTCAGCGGGTCAGGCAGCATCTCTGGAGGGAAGAAATGGGTGACCTTTCGGGTCGAGACCCTTCTTCAGACGAAGTTACTCAAGCATTTTGTGTCAACCTTCAATTTAAACTAGCATCTGCAGTTCTTTCCTAAACAATAGACTGGGAATATTCACCGTGTGTGTAAATGGATATTATCTTCATAAAAATTAATTGAGGACACTTTTGCAGCGAACAAACCATAAATTAGATTTATATGTAGAATAAATCCAATATTTAAGTGAAGTCTGCAAATATGGTACTCATCTTCAGACGTATTATTCTCTGTTTTTGTTATCCTCCCTTTACTACATCTGTCTCTTTTCATACAGTTCATTTCTCCATATATGATTCATATATTTTTCAAAAAGGCTTCAGTAATACAGAGGCAGTTCAAAACCCATATCGGTAGCTATAGATTTTAAATGGATTCAAATCTGATAATAACTACAGAAAAAACTAGATGGTTTTTACAACCCACCTGGTTTACCAATATTTCCCTAGGGAGGAAATCTGAGGTCCTTATTTATCTGCTCCATCTGTGACTCTTAAATGCTCTCTGAAATGGCTTAGTAGGCTACTCAGTTCTACTCTGCTAAATTAAAACAAACTTTGGACAATTTGGACAAAACAGTGATAACCGTTTGACTTTTAATGCTTTTGCTAAGTCCTCCATCATCAACATCTTGGGATTACTATTAACCAGAAACTCATCTGAACCAGGCATATAAATATTGTGGCCATTAAAGCAGATTAGAGCTGGCTAATTGTGATCCATTTCTTGGCTCATCAGCTTTCAATGGAGTGCAACTCCAAAAATCTCAAGAAACTTAACACAATCCCAGGCAAAGTGCTCCATTCACTTTTCTAAACATTTATTTTCTTTATCAGTGATGTAGAACATCTCGAGTACGCATCATCGAGCATGTCTATACTTTGATAGCCATATGTTTATTAATTTGTCTAATAAATGTACCATATACCGTTTTATTATCAAGCATAGTGTAAATGATAAACTTACTTAAACGTCATGCCAGTTTGCAGAAGCGATTGAAAGAACAGCTGTGAACTGTTACTAGGTACATGTATATCCACAACACTACCAAGTTTAATAGAAGCAACACTGCTAGGTTGCCATAAATCCACCTGTAAAAACAAATAAAACCAGTGACTTTGCATTGATTTATTCAAGATAATACTCTTGTATAAAAGTTTTGCATTTTTAGATTATAATTTTGTACTATAATTTACTAGTAATAACCCCGCCTAGTGAATGCTTTATAGTGTTAAGAACTCGTTTATTACATTTAGTAGATGCAGCAGACTGAATGTATAATGTGCTGCATATCTGATACTAAGAAGTCTATTAAAGATGTTTATACCTTCACCTGTGTATGAGTCAGGTAATTACAATCATGTTTTAACTAAATTAAGTGTGCCTCATGAAAAAATATCATTTAACAAAATTACTTCCATTGGAATTATAATTGCCAATACAGCAGTTCACTGCCATCCTTTTACTTTCAATTCATACAACAAGGAAAACAGAGTCTTTTTAGTCAGAGTAGGTGAATCAAGAACTATTTAAATAGGAATCTGATGGGCAACTTTTTCACATAAATTGTAGGAACATGGAACAGGCTGCCAGATTAAGTAGTTGAGGCAGGTGTGATAACAACATTTAAAAGATACAAGAGCGGACCAGTTGGGTTCCGTTCCCCCAACACAATATTCCACCAAACTGCGCATGCGCAGCGGACGGACCTGCACCAGTCAGGCACAGGCAGATGGAACTAGCTGAGATGGGCATCTTGGTTGAAGATAGGCATGAGGTGCTGGAATAACTCAGCGGGTCAGACAACATCTCTGGAGAAAAAGGATGGGTGACGCTCTCAGTCTGAAGAAGGGTCTCGACCTGAGGCATCAACAATCCTTTTTCTCCAGAGATGCTGCCTGACCTACTGAGTTGCTCTAGCACTTTATGCCTAACTGTGGTATAATCCAGCATCTGCAGTTCCTTCCTATGCATCTTGGTTGACATGGTGAGTTGGAGGGAAGGGCCTGTTTGACACTATTTGTGTCACTGCCGTGATAGGGAAGTGACCCAATCTCCATATTTAAGGACTTGCCTTTCCTTCATTCAACTAGAAAGAGTGGACACAGGGATGTGCCTGCATTACTAGTTCCCCCCCCCCCCCCAAATTGCAGGGCATTCGTAGACTTAATTCCTATCATATCATGTAATAGAGACCTCCCTGGCAACCTCTTGTCAGTAACACCCAAGTGAAACCTTGATAGTTTTCTGATGACACCTTTTGCAAAGACCCTCTGAGTAATGTTTACTTTTTGCCTTTCCAGCTGCCACTTTGACCATTCTTCCACCCCTCCCTAATCACAGTCGGGTCTATTCTTGAGGCAGCAAGAAGGTACTCCATATCTCTTTAAGGTCGGACAACTAAGTTCCCAGCAAGAGACCTGTTCATCTTCCTCCTTCTCATCTACCTCATCCTCCTGTCTTTGGTTAGCTCCTGTCATTGGCTGAGCCCACATTTATTGAAGATTATGTAAGCTGTCCACAGGCCATTACAAATCTGTGTTGGTGGCCTGGCTGATGATATCTGCCTTTGTGTGTGTCAGGTGTCAAGAAAGAGTTTCAATTCCTGTCAAATAGTGTGCTTGCCTTCATTGGTTAGGCATAGAGTATAAGAGTTTGGAAGCTGCTCAGTCCACTTTGGCCTACAAAATCTCCCAGTTAATAAACACTTTAACTCCCCTCCTATTCCCATACTGACCTTTCTATCCTGGGTCTCCCCCACTGTCAGAGTGAGGCCAAACACAAATTGGAGGAACAGCACCTCATATTTTGCTTGTGCAGTTTACAATCCACTGGTATGAATATTGATTTATCTAACTTCAATTAACACTTGTTTTTCCTCTCTCTCCTTCCCAAGTTCTCCAACTATTCACTGTTCTCCTGATTAATTTTACTGTTTGTATGCCTCATGATTACATTCCCCTCTGCCAACGATAAACCATTCTACATTTCATTGATCATCTTTTGCTTTGATCTGTCATTTTCACACCTTACCCTGCCATCTCTCCAGTTTTCCCTCTTCCTTGATTCCCAGTCAGAAGGGTCTTGACCCAAAACGTCACCCACTCCTTCACTCCAAAGGTCTTTTATTGTCACGTGTACCAATTACTCCAGCATTTTGTCTCTCTCATAGGAAGTCATGGTGCAGCTTTATAGTATTTTGGTTAGGCCGCATCTGAAGTAAAGTGTATAATTCTGGTTGCCCCACTGCAGGAAGAATGTGGAGACTTTGGAGAGGGTGCAGAAGAGGTTTTCCAGAATGCCGCCTGGATTAGACGGTATTAGATATAAGGAGAGGTTGGGAAGACTTGGATTGTTTTCTCTGGTCCGTCGGAGGTTGATAGAAGTATAGAAAATTATGAGAGGCAGAGAAAAGGTAGATAGTCAGAACCTTTATCCCCAGGTGGAAGTGTCTAAGACTGGATGGCATAGCTTTAAAATGAAACTGACAACATTTAAAGATGTTTGGGGCATTTCATTTTTACACAGAGAGTGGTGTGAGCCTGGAACACACTGTCAGGAGTAGTGATGGTGGAGGCAGATATGATAGTGGCATTCAAGAGGCTTTTAAATAGGCACATGGATATTCAGGGAGGGCAGGGACATGGATAATGTGCAGGCAGGTTTGATTTGTTTAGTTTATCATCATGTTCAGCAAAGAAATTGTGGGCCAGAGGGCCTGTTCCTGTGCTATACTTTTCTATGTTCTTTCCTGTTCCTCAGCCTCAAAACAAATTAGGCTCGGCCCATTCTTGCCAATGTGTAGGAGGTAACTGCAGATGCTGGTTTAAACTGCAGAAACTGAAGATAGACACAAAAAGCTGGAGTAATTCAGTGGGTCAGGCAGCATCTCTGGAGTCAGTCAGCTCAGACGTCTGAAAAAGGGTCTCAACCAGAAACGTTACCTACTCCTTTTCTCCAGAGACGCTGTCTAACCTGCTGTTAGTCCAGCGTTTTGTGTCTATCTTCCATTCTTTACGAATATATGAACTGAACCTCAGTACCCTAAGATTAAGAAAGATGATTGCCCAGATATAAAAGGCAAAATCTAGGTTATATAGGAACAGCTTCCAATTTCTCGATGTATTTCACATATTGAGTTAAAATTGGCTCAGTCGAGAGAAGGGTCTCGACCCGAAACGTCACCCATTCCTTCTCTCCAGTGATGCTGCCTGTCCCGCTGAATTACTCCAGCTTTTTGTCTCTATCTTGGGTCAGATATTAATTAACTCAATATGGAAAAACTTTCACAGTATAGCTGATCTGTTGACCTGTTGGTCCTCCAAACCAGCTATCCATGATCAACCTATTTCAATAACCAAGAGAAGACCAGCAATACCCCAATGAGAATATCAAACTGTTACATAAAATTGGGTTAAACCTGGAGCACCCATATAATTCTGTTGAAAAATATTGCAAGACACTGTCAGATACTCCATGTCTCCACTCTAGGCAGCTCATGTGGCGATCTCTAACCAAATACACTTTACATATGCTTTGTTCATTTTATCTCCGGATGTCGCCGTCAGATGTGCTGTAAGGAGGATTTTATTCTGCAGATAATAAAACTTAATTCACTAAGAATCATACCTGATCAAAGGCAAACAACAGTTGGTTGCTGCATTTTGAAATGTGATCTTTTCCTGTTCAGTCATTGTTTATTATATACCAAAAATGATTTTCATTCACTGCAGTTACATAAAAGCTCATTTGTTACAACACAGTGATTTAATTTGGATCTTGAAAATATTTGAACCAATTTAATGCTAATTTATTAAAACATTGTCAGAGTGTGAAGTTTACTTGCTTTCTTTGTTGAGTGTATATAGAATTTTTACAGACAAAAATCCAAAGGTGTGACTAAATTAAACACTTATTAGAGATCATACAATGTGATTTTTGAAACACGATTGTATCAAAAACTTGAACATGTATTAAGGTAAAAAAAGCAACAGGAAAAAAAACACAGATTTAACGAGAGGAAAAATAAAAACTAAGATTTTGCCTCATTGAGATTTAGCACTTGGAGATATAATTAAAAATATATATATTTCTCACCAAATATGTGCAAGATGTTTGGAGTACTAGCATAATGAACAGAGAAAAGCATTCTCAACCGATCTGAAGAACGTTAAAGCCAACCAGAGAGAGAATGAGGCCCTTATGATTTAACTATCAATATTTGATCAGAATGTGTAGTTTGTTATTCTGTACGACTTCTTCATACAATATAACAAACATGAATAGAAAACCATGATAAAGAATATTAATAGAAAATGCTGGAACTATTTGTCAGAAATATGCAGACAGAGAAACTGAGAAAAAAATTCAGGTCAATGTCTTTTCATTAAAATGACGAAAAGTTGCAAAAAGGTTTTAATATGCATGAAAGAAGATGAGGATGAAGAGTGTAGAGCGCTTAATCACATTTTTTTTTGAGCTGCTGGAATGCCATACTGATGCAAACCATCCCAAAAAACATAGAAACCTAGAAACACAGAAATTAGGTGCAGGAGTAGGCCATTCGGCCCTCTGAGCCTGCACCGCCATTCAATATGATCATGGCTGATCATCCAACTCAAAACATACATGATACATTAAAAATTGTATTTTTTAAACGTGTGGAGTCCCATAACCCAAATTTTAAAATTAGCCTGGACTTTAATATTAAAAAAAAAAATTTTGTTTCTACCTTAATCTAATTTGTCCTAATTTTATCTTGTTCACTGTATGCCTGGAGAATTGTATATCTGGAGTATTGTGTGCAGTTTTGGTCTCCTAATTTGAGGAAGGACATCCTTGCTATTGAGGCAGTGCAGCGTAGGTTCACGAGGTTAATCCCCGGGATGGCGGACTGTCATATGAGGAAAGATTGGAAAGACTGGGCTTGTATTCACTGGAATTTAGAAGGATGAGAGGGAATCTTATAGAAACATATAAAATTATAAAAGGACTGGACAAGTTAGATGCAGGGAAACATTTCCCAGTGATGGGGGAGTCCAGAACGAGGGGCCACTGTCCAAGAATAAAGGGGAGGCCATTTAAAACTGAGACGAGAAAAAACATTTTCACCCACAGAGTTGTGAATTTGTGGAATTCTCTGCAGAAGGCAGTAGAGGCCAATTCACTGGATTAATTTAAAAGAGAGTTAGATAGAGCTCTAGGGGCTAGCAGAATCAAGGGATATGGGGAGAAGGCAGGCACGGATTATTGATTGTGGATGATCAGCAATGATCACAATGAATAGCAGTGCAAGCTCGAAGGTCCAAATGGCCTCCTCCTGCAGCTATTTTCTATGTCACAGATAACTTATTGCTGATTGTTTTGCACAGTGTAATGATCACAATCGTTTCTCACTTTAAACTTTCTGTGTCTGTAAGCACTGTGTTGAGTACCTAACTGTTTATTGTGTTGCCACGTCATTCGTGTAGAAACTTTTGGAGCTGTAATGCAAGGGTTAAAATAGGCTAAAGATAGACACAAAAAGCTGGAGTAACTCAATGGGTCAGACAGCATCTCTGGAAAAAATAAATAGGTGACATTTCGGGTTGAGACCCTTCTTCAGATAGGCTTTCAGCTAAAAAGATGTCTCAATATTAAGAAAACAAGCTTGCTTGGAAAAACAATTAGGCGCTTAAGAAAATAATAGAGCTAACTTGGTAGAACCGATAAATCATGCCATCTCAGATCATGCAGCTGCAAGCACATAGTGTAGTAACTTTTCTTCCCAGAGACACCTGAGATGAGCTCAACTCCTGGTATAATAATTAACCGTTGTTTCCATTACTAAGGAGGATACCTAATTTTAAAAACATAGTTGACTGATCTTTGATGATCAGGGGTTTATGGAGTATACAAGTGTAGGCTGTAAGCCAGTTTACCGGACTGCTTGGACCAGGTTCCGGAATCAGACTAGTATCCTTGAGTTCAGCCATCACAAGCCAGAGTCCACAATGGTCAGCAAGGCGCAAGACTTGTTGCTACCAGTCACTGCTCAGCGAAGACCTGACAAGCAGTAGGGCCTGAGACTTGCAACCTATTTAATTGTTTTACTGTATTTCACTACATTTTATTAAACTTAGTTTGTTTATAATCTTGAAGTGTTTTTTCTCTACGAAGATCCAAATCTTCAAAACCTGCTTGTGCCTGCAGGAGCCCACCTCTGAGGAGCCACTATGATTATCATTCGTGCCTGTTAGAGGCTGTTGTGAATAAATTGAGCATGTTACTTCACAGTCGAACAGAGAATAGTAGAGAAAAGGAAGCAATACTATGGAAAGTCCGCACTGAGGAAGGTGGGGCTGGGTGAGTCTGGAGATATTGTAAGAAAGTGACACCAGTCCAGAAGGCAGATCCCAGTAAGGGAATTCAGAAACAAAATGATTATAAAGAAGGAGATTATGTAAAATGGTAAATTAAACACAGGCGTGATAACTTGGAAAGCTGGGTGGGTGCAATAAGGCTCCGGAAATACTTTCCACTTATGGTCTTCTCAGCAAACAATTTCACAGAAGCAGTGATAGAGAAACGTGAGGAATAAAATAATTATTTTTTATCCCCGGCATGTGTGATCCCATGAACAATAGGCTAACATTTCTGCAGTTATTTCCAAGGTTATGAACATTTTAGAACTATATTTTCATGTATTTAAGATGAACAATTATTTATCAGATTGACTCATGATTCAATATTAGTCAATAAAATATCAATGGTGAAAGTTCAGCTTTTTCAGTAATGACAAATACAATGAACGATTACCCACTTTGACCTGTTCACTGATGTCCTTCAGTGCTTCCACATGCTGTTCAACTTTTGGAATTAATCGAATTACTTGATCTCTACACCAAAAAAAGACGTTAATCTACGCAGTATATAACCAAACAATAAATATTGTATTGTATGAACAATATTCAGAATTACAATTTTTATGATAACTGTATCTACAGTAAATGGTAAAACAGTATTTTAAAAATCCATTAAACCACTCAGGATTTCAAAAAGAATATTTAAGTTGCTGAGAGCAAAATATATTCATCAAGCATTCAAAACATATCTGTTCCTGTGATTTGCCGGAGTGTCGCTGGCAATCGAGAAACTTAGTACCTTAAATACAATTGCAATCCAGGGAATATTGGGGCAGTAATCTCACAGCTGCCATTAGCTATTTGAGGATAGTTGAAAAAATCTCCAATTCTGAGAAAACTGACAACCCATTTGATTTGTTTAGAAGATATGTGTGTTTCAAAGTCATTAAAATATATATATCTCGGGGGATGTGAGCATCGTGTTGAATTCTCAAACTGTGGTTTTGCAGAGATCAAGCATTTTGACCCAATGATAGTGGTGATATATTTCCTTGTCTGAATGTTTCATGATGGAGGACAACTTGCCTGAGCTACTGAACCTGAGACATGGTTGAATTCCCATCACAGCAAATGGAAATATTTAAATTCATTAAATAGATCTCAAATAAAAAGTCATAACATAGGCTGTGATTGTGGATAAATATGAAGCCATCATCAGACTCTTGAAACCCAGAAACAGAATGGTAATTTCTAGATTTGATGCACTACTATCCTAGATTTACACTCGGCTTTGTCAGGCAAATTCACAGCTATTAAAGAAAGACGATCCATGACATTAACGTACAGAGCAACAAATGCATATAATTTGTGCAAGAAAAGTGTCAGTAGCAAATTGCTTTTTTGTACACTGCAATGCCAACCGGCAGTAAAACCCGCTCGTGATGTTTCCTAATATGGAGCTGGTCTGTAATTATGGAAAGTGCTTGTAAAAAATATTTGTTTTCATGTCATTCACATTGACTGCATGTGAAAAAAAATTATGCTAAAATAAAGAAGATTGTGTTGGTAATTAGATTAGGAGTTGCAAAATTTCACCAGTTCTTGTTGGGAAAATCCTTCACACAAGTAACTGACCAAAGGTCCACTACTGGTCAATTCTTCCCTTCCCTCCCGTTCCACCCCTTCCCCGGGCACTTTCCCTTGCAACCGCAAGAGATGCTACACTTGTCCCTTCACCTCCCCCATCCACGCCTTTCAGGGACCCAAGCAGTCCTTCCAAGTCCGACAGAGGTTCACCTGCACCTCCTCCAACCTCATCTACTGCATCCGTTGCTCCATATGCCAGCTGATCTACATCGGTGAGACCAAGCGGAGGACCAACCCGACCTCCCGGTGGCTCAGCACTTCAACTCCCCCTCCCATTCTGTATCCGACCTCTCGGTCCTGGGCCTCTTCCACGGCCAGAGTGAGCAACACCGCAAGTTGGAGGAACAGCACCCCATATTCCGCTTAGGGAGTCTGCATCCTCTGGACTTAAACATTGAATTTTATCAATTCTGTTAACCCTGGCTGCCTCCTCCCCTTCCCACCTCTCCCTCAGCCCTCGGGCCCTGGCATTCCTTCTCTCTCTATCTCCCCCCCCCACCCAAGTCGCACTAGCTTCTCATTTTCACATTACAAACAGCTTACAATGGCCTGTTTCCTTTATCATCGATACTTTTTTGCATATCTTTCATTCATTGTTCTTTATCTCTCCACATCACTGTCTATATCTCTCGTTTCCCTGATCCCTGACCAGTCTGAAGAAGGGTCTCGACCCGAAACGTCACCCATCTCCTTAGATGCTGCTGCACCCGCTGAGTTTCTCCAGCTTTTTGTGTAACGCTGGATTCTCCAGCATCTGCAGTTCCTTCTTTAACATCTTGTCCACTACTAGTCATTTTGGGACTAAATGTTTCCATTTCTACTACACCAATATCAAAAATGCATGGATGAACTTTGCTGCAACAGTGTTACATCCAAATAAAAGTTGTCTTGTCAAGATTACCCTTTCATGAATCCCTAACAAAGATAGAAAACAACATTTGTGCACTTCGGGAATTTCTCATAAGTATTGGAGGCGCTACTCCTAGTGGAATGTTAATAACCAAAGATTTAACACGCAGTTGAGTATTGAGGGTAAATTGGAGTAGCACCAGGCTGTTATTCTTTTGTGGATTGTGTCATGCAATTGCCTGATCTCCAGATTGTGAATTGTTTATGCTGCTTTCAAAAAAGACCTGTGAGGAGCCCTTGAATAAATCGCACACACACTTTGTTTGAGCTCTGCATACCTCGTGTGTCCTATGACTATCCTGTAATAGATTTTGCTAAGATTAAGGACTGATTTAGCATAAAGGGCTATTACATTAATACTTCTGTTTGTATTTGGTCATTACCGTTTATTTATTCTGATCTCAACTACAGTCAATACTCCGCAGTGAGTTAGACATGGGTTCCTAGCAATTAAAAATTAATATTATCAACTTTTATTAAGAAGGAGCAAACTGAAATGTTATTGCTTGTTTGCATATCCCACATTAATGTGTAAACCCTTTAAAAGGCCTTTTAGTTTAAAATACTTTAAATATATTTCCACTTTCATTTTGTGACAATGTAAATTATATGACAGTCTGAAGAAGGGTCTCGACCCGAAACGTCGCCTATCTCCTCCGCTCCTTAGATGCTGCTGCACCCGCTGAGTTTCTCCAGCTTTTTGTGTAACCCTAAATGATATGACCGTCACTCTCTAGTGTCGTCGTTCCATTTATTGAAGTAATTAATTGCACAAATATGTTGACTGACTAAAAACTCCAGTTTCCCTCTAACTACCACCGATGTAGATTTTGATGCATTTATTGCTGGCAGAGAGAACCCCCTAACCAAATACAGTAAAGAGATTCCATAAAACAACATGACTACATTCCAGATTCTGAGCCAACAAAATAATCAAAAGTCGCGGAAGACAATAAAAAAAACATTTATGAATTATTTCCCTCAACTCAAGACAATGTTCAAACCGCTGGTTCAAATTGCCATAATCTTACAGCCATTCATGCTGAGACTAATTTTAATTTCCATCCACTGGCCGCGCATCTGAAAAGTTACCACCTGTAGGTAATGTAATAAAACCGAGACATCTGAATACCAACTGCACAATCAAAGAATAAAACTTACCCTCCATATCGATTATTATAAAGGGAGGTTTGGACGACTCCTCGTAAATTGAGAGTTGCAAATATTAAATAAACTGCTATAGTTCGTACATTTCCCTCCATGTGGAATAAAGACGAGCGGAAAGTATTTATAGAAATGTAAATATTCATCGATTTAAGATTTAGTTTGTAACTGCGATGTTTCTCCTCTCGGATTTTAAAAATGTTGGCAGCGAAGGAAATCTAAAATGGTAAAAAGGCAGAACAGGACTGGGGATTTATTCAGCGATGCAACTCGTGGACTTCCATCTGGCAGCGAAGTGTGAAGTCGGGGTTGTGTGTTTGCAATCCTGCGGCTCACGCAGGCCGCCAGGGCGGCGCACATGACCGGGAGGCGGCGCTGACCCAGCGCAGAGGGACTGAGGGAGGGGAGGCGTTGCACCCTGAGGGTGAGGGGGACAATCATTCCGAAAACACCTCATCTAGGGGGAGAGAGTGAGAGAGAACGTGGGTTCACTTTGGCCACCGTTGATCATTCACTTAAAAAAGAATTGGCAGCATCTGAATTATTTTTATAATTTTTAATAATCCTAAGGAGAATCAGCTACTAAGTCTTCGTTCGGACTTTACTGGCTTTATCTTGCGCTAAACGTTATTCCCATATCAGGTATCTGCACACTGTGAATGGCTCGATTGTAATCATGTGTTGTCTTACTCCTGACTAGTTGGCACTCAGCAAAAGTTTTCCACTGTACCTCGATACACGTGACAATAAACTAAAACTAACTACAACTAAATAGACACAAAATGCTGGAATAACTCAGTGGGACAGGCAGCATTTCTGGAGAGAAGAAACGCGTGAAGTCAAGACACTTCATCAGTCTCTAAAGGTCACACCTTCCTCTCCAGAGATACTGCCTGTCTGGCTAAGTTACTCCAGCATTTTGTGTCTACAGCAGCATCTAAAGTAGCAGTTCCTTCCTACACATACTAAGAACTCTATGGACTGTGTACCTTACATCCCCAGGTCCTTGGGGCTCTCTGACCTACAACACTCTCAAGGGCCATCCCATTTTTTTTGTGAGTCCAGCCCTGGTTTGTCTTGCTAAAATGCAACACCTTGCATTTATCTGAGTTGGGCTCCATATGCCTTTCCTTGGCCCATTGGCCCAATAAATGTAGATCCTATTTTAAATTTAGATAACCTTTTCATTGTCCACTATACCACACATTTTAATGATATTGGCAAATTTACTAACCAACATTCACATCCAAATTGTTCATATAAATGATTGACTGCAATGAATCCAGCACCAAACCCTTGTTAGACACAAAATGCTGGAGTAACTCAGTGGGACAGCTGAGTTACCCCACCATTTTGTGTCTATCTTTGGTTTAAAGCAGCATCTGCAGTTCCTTCCTACACCAATCCCTTGTTGATCTTTAAGGAGCCTTCAGTCTGAAAGACAATTCTCTACCACTATACCCTGTCTCCTACCTTCAAACCAATTTTGTTTCCAATCGGCTAGCTTGGCCTTGATCCCTTAAGATATAAACCTTCCAGGCCAGCCTAACCTGCAGTGCCTTGTCAAAAGCTATAGTAAAATCTATGTAGACAGCACTGTCCTTGTCACTCTTCTGGGTCAGCTCGTCAAAAATCTCGGCCTGATCTGTAAGACATAATTTTCCATACGCAAGGTCATACTGATATCACTAATCAATCCTTGCCTTTCCAAATCAATGTAGTTCTAGACTCTTAGACTCCACTCCAGTAACTAACCCACCACCGATATTAGGCTTACCAGTCTGCATCCATGACTTTTTCCACAGTAAAAACAGATGAAAATTTCTCATTTAACACCTTGCACATCTGTGGCTCCACACATATATGACCACATTGATCTTTAAGGTCCCCTATTATCTCATTCATGTCTTTTGCCCTTGATATACTTATAGAATATCTTTGGATTCTCATTTACTTAACCTGCCATTGCTGTTTTTTGTCCCTTTTCTGTCCTCCTGCATTGCTTCTTAAATGTTCAACTTTCCAATTGTGATTGACCTTAATAGTAAAGCTTCGGGTCAAGACCCTTCTTCAGACTGATGTGGAGGTGGGCGGGAAGAAGAAATGAAGAGGCGGTGACAGTAGGTTGTGGGAGAGCTGGGAAGGAGAGGGGAAGGAGGGAGAAAGCAAGGACTGCCAGAAATTGAAGATGTTGGAGAAGAATTCATACCGCTGGGGTGTAAACTTCCCAAGCGAAATATGAGGTGTTGCTCCTCCAATTTGCCTTGGGACTCACTCTGGCTATGGAGGAGGCCCAGGACAGAAAGGTTGGATTCAGAATGGGAGGGGGAGTTGAAGTGCTGAGCCACCAGGAGATCAGGTTGGTTAGTGCGAACCAAGCGGAGGTGTTGGGCGAAGCGATCACCAAGCCTACACTTGGTCTCACCGGTGTAGAGCAGCTGACATCTAGAGCAGTGGAAACAATAGATGAGGTTGGAGGAGGTTGCCTCACCTGGAAAGATTGCTTGGGTCCTTGGATGGAGTCAAGGGGGGAGATAAAGCGACAAGGGTAGCATTTCCTGCGGTTGGGAAAGTAGCAGGGGAGGGAGGAAGCGGCCGTTCCAGGCATTCCAAGCCGCTGAGAGGGTTCTCCTGATGCCGGAGCATCATCACCCGGCGAGAGGGCCTGAAACATCGGGCCTCCATAGCGGCGACTGTGGAGGCCTCAATAGGTCCGACCATAGGTGGGCAAGAGGATGGGGACTGGACTTTGTGCCTTCCCTCACAATGGGAACCATTGTGGGGGGATGTTTTCGATGTTTTAATGTTAAATTTCTTCTTCATTGTTATGTTGTATTTTTATTAGTGTGCTGCAAGGACACCTGAATTTCCCCTGAAAAGGGGATTACCATATAACAATTACAGCACGGAAACAGGCCTTCTCGGCCCTCCCAGTCCGTGCCGGATTAATAAAGTATTTATTATTATCATTATTATTATTATGATGACAATGTCATTGAGAGCAGCTCCTTCAGCATTGACAGAGTAGCAGCTCCACTGATGAAGAAGATTATTGCGAATCAGAGAACGATAAAATGGGATGTGATTTGAATGAAGTTGGAGGCACATTGCCTGAAAACCATTGACTGTTGGTTACACAATTGAAATATAATGCTACTTAATGAATGTTTTTGGAGAAAAACATGTTGATGTCAGAATATGAACTGTCTGATTAATGAGAATGTTTATGTTGTATTAGGATCCATTACACACAAATTAATAACAGATTGTGAATATTTAAGAATAACCAGAATCCAATTAACGATAATTTCCCTCAGTGCCCCAAAGCTAGAGAAAAGAAATGTTTGATGTTTTCCTGCAGGAAAGCAAATAGTAAGATTGAACGAGAACTTACCAGTTCGAAGGTTGATCTTTATTTTATGAGGAGTCGAAGTGAGGGATTTCGTGAAGAGCCCGCTGGCGCGCATGCTCGACATACTTCAAAGTAGCGGCGTGGAATCACAGAAACCAACAATAGAAATGACTTCGCATAGTAAGATTGAAGTGACTAAGATTACCAGATGAAGGTGATTGAGGGTTGGGCGAGGAGGGCACGAAATCCCTCACTTCGACTCCTCATAAAATAAAGATCAACCTTCGAACTGGTAAGTTCTCGTTCAATCTTACTATTTCATTTCGGAGTCACGTGAGTGACTTCGTGAAGACTTCAAAGCTTCTGTGATTACACGCCCTGGACCACGTCCATGCTGACACACCACTACCAGGGATGGATGGGAGGAACAAACTTGCTCAATAGTTCATACTGCAAAACAAGAGCATATTTATGAATAACAAATCAAAAACCCCTGATGCGGGGACATCTCCACGTTCTTGACCTGCATTCAGCACGGCTTCTGCGAACTGTAGAGGAGCAGCAACAGGCTTGTTATAAAAACGCTGGAACACAGCTTCATTAGCCCATCCTGCTGTGGCGAGAATTTGGTCCATAGGCACCTCCATAATCCTCGCCGCTGACGTCGATGCAGCCCTGGTGGAATGAGACTTGAACACATTAGTGTCGATACCTGACTTACCCAAGACGACTCGAAGCCACCTGGATATCGTCTGGACTGTCACTCGATGATGAGGTCTCTTATGAGTGACCAGCAGGTATCTTCTCCATTCCTCTGATGCGTGCCGTCACCTTGACATAGTGGCGGATATGTGAGGCTAAACATAGCCTAGCATCTGCGGGGTATGCCGGGAACTTCAGCTGCAGCCCTGTGCACCCAGGTCTATGCTGCTTTAGTAGCTCGTCAATGAAAAAGACTACTTCTGTAGGGGTAGATGTCATTCTGTCGACACGAAGTTTGTGTAGTGTCTGTACCCTCTGAGCTGAAGTCAGCGCTAGTAACATCACCAGCTTCATGGTGAGTTTGTCCAGTTGGAGCCCTTCCATGGGAGACCACGTCCTGAGCAGGTTTAATACGTCCCTGACATCCCAGGTGATATTATAGCGTGGTGTAGGCGGATTCATATTGAATATACCCCGCATGAGTCTGGACACTAGCCTGTTGGATCCTACCTCAATATTGAGGTAGAATGAGAGCGCACTTCTGGCGCTGTTGATGGCACTGTAACTTAAGTGTTCATCATGGTGCAACCCCGCGAGGAATTCCAGGACGTCGGTTATTGTCACATCATCGTACGTGATGCGAGAGCGGCTGCAGTAGGCTTCCCACTTCTTAATATGCGAGCGGTATCTTCGCCTTGTTGACTCTCGACACGACGTCCCGATGGTATCCATGGTCCGAGCTGAGAGGCCATATTGGACTAACGGCCTGTTCAGAACCTGCAAGCCAACAAATTTAAATAGCCATGGCAGGGATGTGGCTCCCCTGAGACAGGGTGAGTAACCAATTGTGGGCAACCCTTCAAAAGGACCCAAGGTTCGTTGAGCATGTCAAAGACCACCGGATACCAAGGCTGTGTGGGCCAGTCGGGTATAATAAGGATGCCCTTGGCAGCATCTGCCTGAATCTTACGCAATACCCGACTGATGAGGCAAAACAGGGGGAAGGCATAGAAAAACCAATTCCCCCAGTCCAGCGAGAATGCATCTAGCGCTATAGCCCCAGGATCTGGTTCCCATGAAACGTAGGTTGGTACCTAATTGTTCAACCGTGACGCAAAAAGGTCAATGTCCGGTTTACCAAATTTGGCTGTGACTTTAGCAAAAATCTCAGGATGCAACATCCATTCAATATTGTCATTAAATTTGCGTGACCTGGTGTCCGCCACAGTATTAAGCTCACCTGGCAAATAGGTAGCTGAAATCCAAATGTCTCTTTGAACACACCAGAGCCAAATTGAGTTAGCCAATTTGTCACACGAAACTGACCTGGTACCACCCATATGGTTTAAGTATGCCACTGCTGTGGTGTTGTCTATTTGGAGACGGACATGTGCTCCAACAAGCTTGGAACAATACGCACGAACTCCGTGGAATGCTGCCAGCAACTCCAAATAGTTAATCCCTTGAGTCAACAACATCGTTGACTCAAGGGTGTCCCATCTGCCCCCACAACTAGAGCAATTATCCGTAGCTCCCCAGCCATTGGAGCTTGCATCAGTCTGCAAATATACCACCGGATTAGCCTCCCTGATAGGCTTGAATGAGCTGCTAATGTGGCACACCCACCATTGCAACTCATTTATCGCTTCGGACGGCAGCTGCATTGATCGATCATAATGACCAGCGTCCTGTTTTAACGCAGCAATTTTAGCTCTTTGCAAACTCTGATAATGCAAAGGTCCATATCGCGCTGCCGGAAACAAAGCTACAAGCTTACCAATTACTGTAGCTGTATGCCGAGTCGATGGTATATTGGTGCGGATTAAACCTTGACACACCTGGGTAACCTCCTCAATCTTGTTAATTGGTATGGTAACCCTCATGCTCATAGAGTTCACCGTGAACCCTAGGTAATTAATCACCTGGGCAGGGCAGAACTTTGATTTCTCTGGATGGACAATAAACCCTAATTGTTGAAATATATTGACAGCAGCTGCAACTCCCTGTTCAGCCAATTCCAGGGTGCGGCCCACAATTAAGATATCATCTAAATAGGCCATAACTATATGATGTCGCTGTCTCAAATAAGCCATAATTGGTTTCACTAATTTAGTGAACAATCTAGGGGCTGTGGTGAGCCCATTAGGCAAAACCTTGTACTGCCAGAGTTGCCCCATCCAGATGAATTTCAAAAACCTCCTGTCGTATGTCTGGATGGATACTGAATAGTATGCGTCTTTCAATCGATGCATGCCATAAAGCAACCATGAGAAATCAATGATATGGCTGTTTCAAACGTATCCATTTTAAAATGAGTATATGTTACAAAAGTATTCAAACGGGTTAGATCAATAATGACACGACAACCTCCATCCTTCTTAGGTCTGGTGAATATATTCGAAACAAATTCAACTGGCTCATGCACCGCTTTCTCAATCACTCCCTTCTGTTCAAGCCTTAAAATTTCCTTGTAGCCTGCTGCCTGTTCTGCAGCAGATAATCTAAACGTTCGACCGGGCATGTGCGGGGATGGAGGAATGTCGCCATTAATAAACTCAATTTTATGCCCCTGAATATTGTGCAACACATACTCGTCACCAGTAAAATTACCCCATGCACCCAAAAACAGCCGAAGGCGACCACCAACATGTGAAGTTAAACAAAGAGAAAAGAGAGAACCAGACCCCCTCACCCCCGTGGTTACCGGCGGTCCTTGACACGTGTGGGTGGACGTGGAGGTGCTGGGTTGGCTTGAGGGCGCGGCGTCTTCGTTTTCCACCAGGGTCTCTGCCGACCCTGTCCTAAAAAAGACCCCTGGTGCTGGGTCTGATGTTGCTGTCGTTGTGGAGCTTGAGGGTGGGTCCTCGCCGAGGTACTAGCAGACCCTCGTGAGCGAATGTATGGAGCTTTTGAGCCTGACGGTGTGGGGGCACTCTGAGAGCGCATGATCCCCACCGTTTTGGCTTGTTCGTCAAGCTCTTTGACTCTCTTCGAGAGGTCCTCCCCAAAGAGTTGACGGGGCGGCGGCGGCGGCGGTGGTTTGCAATTTTACCTCTTGTTGACGGATATCCGCACTGATGTTGCCCCATATCGGCGTATTGACCACAGGCACGTTGAGGGAGTTGCAATCGGATGGAGCCTTGTGACGGCTCATTGCCTGAATGAGGACTTCTTCCTGCAGTTGCTGGTTGTTAAGAAAGTCCACAGTGGCTGCCAGCTTTGCGTTTAAAGGAAGTCCAGATGAATGTGGGGCCGCAAATTTGGTCGCCACATCCAGAAGATCCTCCGCTGGCACCTCCAACGGAGGTGGTATGGAATCCACCAAAACCTTCTCCTCCTGCTGCTCCAGGCTAATGGTAGAGGCTGGTGACGACGCCCTGTGCCTGTTGCTGCCCTGCTGTAGTTGACGTTGAAGCAGGAGCTCCAGCAGCCGCTCCATACGGTCAATACGCCCTTCACCCTGAACACTCAGGTGGTCGGAGTCCTCCGGCTCTGAAAAGAAAACCGGGCTCCTATCATCGGCCCGCACCTCATCGAGGCCTTGCCGGTGCCGGTAGTTGTCGCTAACAGCCGCCGAGGCGAAACTGCGCGATTCCCGCGCGGGCGTGTTCAACCGCCTCCGTTTAGCGGGAGCTGAAGCCGCTGCCACTAAGGGCACTTGCGGCGTGGTGTCGGCACCAGCCGAAGCATGGCTGCCTGAAGCCCGTGCAGGCTTGCCGACTGCCCACATCGTGGACTTTGCCGACGCATGGTCTCGCCCACCCATCCATGGGGGGCTCGGCGACCGTGACAAGACCCGACTCAACCGACCCGTCCCGGCGTCGAGAGTCGGGGTGTGCCGGCTGGACCTCACAGCCGCCCCGGGTCTCGCCCTGTAACCTGACCGCTCCTCCGTGTCAGGCAATGCCTTAGCCCTGGCAGGGTTAGGCTTCTGGGCTGCTGCCCTTCCCCTACTCGGAGGGCTGAGTGGAACGGGCCGTGCAGCCGCACGCACCCAGCTCGAGGTCGCCAGCGAGCCCGCTGACGACCTGACTGCCATGGCAGGGTCCCCCTGCTCTGGCGGCACACCACACTCCTCCTCGTCGAACTCCTCCGAGCTGTGGTGTGCTGGCGGATCTGGACCTGTAATCACAGGGCTTACCCACATCTCCGCCTGAGCCCCGGCCTGCGTTGCAGGTACTGCCGATGGTAAAGGCCCCGGAACTGTTGACCGGCGAACTCGTCCTGACGTCCTCCGGCCCTTGGAACTCCCATCCATGTCCTTGCTGCAAGACATAACCAACAACAAGGACCACCAACTAAAGGTAGGATACTTACCTCCGTGGCCCCTTATGAAGGGCTGGCGAGGAGCGCGCTCCACCGCCAGCCGTCACGTGACTCCGAAATGAAATAGAATACACCTTTAACAAGATCGACATAAAATGCTGGAGTAACTCAGCGGGACTGGCTCGACCCAAAACGTCACCCATTCCTTCTCTCCAGAGATGCTGTCTGTCCTGCTGAGTTACACCAGCATTTAAACCAGCATCTGCAGTTCTTTCCTACACAGCTTTAACAAGGACTGACTAATATAGGTGAGTGATTTGAAAGGGAAGGTGTAGGGAAATTATTTCCTCTGTATGATTCCTTGGGGCAGAATGTTAAATTGGGGGTTAATTGTTACGTTAGGAAAACTCCTTCATGCAAAGTATAGTGAAGTTCCGATACTCTTCAAAAAGCATTTTGAGACTGAAAATTTCCAAACCAAGATTTGTTCAGAAATAATCTGTATTAGATTATGTAGAATAAAGAGAGTTCACGCAGGTTAAAGTTATAGAAATCTTATTGAATGGAGAATATGTTAGGCTGATTAACAGGTTTACTGCCTTTAAACATTGATCTACAATTCATGATTTGTCCAGAACAAGGGGTGACAGTCCAGGACAAGGGGTCACAGTTTAAGGATAAGGGGGAAATCTTTTAGGACCCAGATGAGAAAATCATTTTTCACACAGATAGTGAATCTATGGAATTCTCTGCCACAGAAGGTAGTTGATGCCAGTTCGGTGGCTATATTTAAGAGGGAGTTAGACGTGGCCCTTGTGGCTAAAGGGATCAGGGGGTATGGAGAGAAGGCAGGTGCAGGATACTGAGTTGGATGATCAGCCATGATCATATTGAATGGCGGTGCAGGCTCGAAGGGCCGAATGGCTTACTCCTGCACCTATTTTCTATGTTTCTATGATTTCATGTGCAGCAAGCAGTCTACAATCTCTTCGGAGAGCTGTGTTGTTATGGGCCTGTCCCACTTACGCAACTTTTTTGGCACCCGCCATAGGTTGTTGCAGGTCGCAGAAATTTTTCAACATGTTGAAAATCCAGCGGCGACCAGAACAAGGTATGACTCTTTGGGCGACTACTCACAACCATACAGGCTTCACCCTGCGACATGTCGCCTGTATGGTCGTGAGTAGTCTCCTCAGTTGCCCAAAGAGTCGTAGTGTCTCTCTGGTCGCCGCTGAATTTTCAACATGTTGAAAATCTTCGGCGACCTGCAACAAATTGTGGCGGGTGCTGGCAGTCGCCGATAAAGTTGCGTAAGTGGGACAGGCCCATAACTATTTTACTACCAGGATCATCATGCCATCTCAATGCTGCATTCTATTTGCTTCCCTTCATAAAAACACCAATTCATGCTTTTCATATCATTTATTTTCTCTAGCTTTGGGGCACTGAGTGAAATAGTAATGCCCTCCCAGAAACAATAAGGATTAAACTAAGAGATGCCTTTTCTGTTAATCTGAGCTCTGATATAGGAATTAACTTGTTCAGCATTACTCATATTAAATCTATATGTTTTCTTTCCTTAATCGATTCCACTGTCATAATATTGAACTTAAGAAAATTAAAAGCATTGCACTTTCTATGTCAAAATAGCTGAAGATGCTTGAAATCTGAAAAAAAAACAGAACATGCTGGAAGCATGAACGGGTCAGGCTGTACCTGTGGAAAGAGAAGCAGGGTTAACATTTTGGTTTCAAGACAATGGAGGAGGCCCAGGACGGAAAGGTCAGATTGGCAATGGGAGGGGGAGTTAAAGTGCTGAGCAACCGGGAGGTCAGGTAGGTTGAGGCGGACTGAGCCGAGGTGTTCAGCGAAACGATCGCTCAGTCCGCCTCAACCAACCAAAACTCCCGGTTGCTCAGCACTTTAACTCCCTCTCTCATTCCCAATTTGACCTTTCTGTCCTGTACCTCCTCCATTGTCAGAGTGAGGCCCAGCTCAAATTGGAGGAACAGCACCTCATATTTCGCTTGGGTAGCTTACACCCCAGCAGTATGAACATTGACTTTTCTAACTTCAAATAGCCCTTGCTTTCCCTCTGTCTCCCTCTTCCCAGTTCTCCCACCAGTCTTAGTGTCTCTGACTACATTCTATCTTTGTCCCGCCCACTCCCCTGACATCAGTCTGAAGAAGGGTCTTGACCCGAATCATCACCCATTCCTTCTCTCCAGGGATGCTGCCTGTCCCGCTGAGTTACTCCAGCATCTTGTGTCTTCCTTCGATTTAAACCAGCATCTGCAGTTCTTTCCAACAACGAATATCTCTGATTGTGTGAAACCAAATGAGTTATAGTGGCACCGAAGATAGACACAAAAAGCTGGAGTAACTCAGCGGGGCAGGTAGCATCTCTGGAGAGAAGGAATGAGTGACGTTTCGGGTCGAGATCCTTCTCTCTCCTACGAGTTAAAGTGGGAGTTAGAATTAAATTAAACTTCTATGTATGTTACGTACTGTAAAAATTCGGGTTGTTGGACAAGCCACAGTCCTCTCTATACTAATGGAGAGGAATAACTGAGCCAAATGATGGCTAATAGGCAGAAATGGTAATTTTTGAAACAGACAGAAATAGGGCAGGAAGCGGTACCTATGGTGGAGAATTTTAGATTGAGCCCAAAAGGGAACAATATGCCCAGAAAGAAGATGAGATATTTACATGGGGCCAAATTTCAACAGTGCAGGAGGCCATCGACAGATATGCCAGGGAAGAACGAAGAAGGGACTCGACCCGAAACTTCAGCCATTCCTTCTCTCCAGAAATGCTGCCTGTCCCGCTGAGTTACTCCAGCATTTTGTGTCTACCTATGACATATATGCCAGATTGGAGTGGGATGGAGAATTAAAGTGGCAGGCAACTGGAAGCTCAGAGAAACCCATGCGGTCTGAATATAGATGTGCCGCAAAGCGATTACCCAATCTGTATTTGGTTTCTCCGATGTCGAGGAGACCACGTTGACCACTGAATGTAGTACACTAGATTGGAAAAAGTATAAGTGAATTATAGCTTCATCTGGAAAAACTGTTTGGCTCCTGGATAGTGGGAGGGGAAGAACCAAAAAAGAGATGCTGAAAATGGAACACCCGCAGCTTCAGTGTTATTTAACCATTGGCTTGAAAAGCTTGGTTGTTACTGTACAGGTAAGTTAAATTAGACGTGATTTATAATAATAATGTAATGCAATGTAGTCTGAAGAAGGGTCCTGACCGAAAACGTCACATCCATTTTCTCCAGGGATACTGCCTTATCCCATGAGTTACTCCAGCATTTGGTGTTTATTTTTAATTAAATTAGACACTTATTCCAGCAAATAATATATTGCATATAAAAATTAAAGTATTGCAATAAAAAGTGTCGCATCTTATTTTGCTTTTTAATCCCCTTTTTAGATTAGCATGCTAAACACCAATTTTAAATATGCCATATTATAACATTCTCCAGTAAGTCTCTCATCTCGCAAGTAGATCCAAAGACTTTTCACCACGGACAAGTTGTAAGTCAGGATGGAATACTTGACTGGATACGTGCAGCTGCAACAATTCTTGGTATTTGATTCCATCAAAGTCATATGAGGCATCTTGATTACGAATATATTTACAGCTATTTCCCCTCCCAGCATTGACACACTGGCTGCAGTGTGTAGCAGAAGCAGCAAGATGCAGCAACTTACAGGACATTTTCAACAGCACCGTTCAAATCCATAACCACTTTCATTTGGGACAATTGGAATAAATTCACAGGAACACTAACACCTCCAGATCTTTCTCCAAGCCGAGTACTATCCTGACTTGATTGTATATCGCTGATCCATTGGTGTGTTTAACATGCGGAAATGTTGATATTCCACATGAAATAATTTTGAGTACTGTTTCAACAATTTCATTTGGTGTAAACTAATACCTAGTCATGAGTTAGAATTAATCTCTAATTCTAGTTTTTGGCATCACTGGTAAAAGATTTTTTTTAATGTTGTGTAATAGCTATTTACATATTAAAATATGATTGCCCTACTCATTATGAATATTATCTGTGTGTATCACCTGGCTTCTGTCTATGATGCAGATGAACGCTTCCAGGACAGAGAGTTGGCAAGATTATGCAGTAACCTACCACTTGGCACTCTGCTGTGACATTAACTCTGGCGGGAAAATAACAGTTGTGCAACTTTCCTATTAATATATGCATTCGATGCAGAAGTGTAAAAGATTATTATTTTACTGTCAGTTTAATCAGATATTCAAACATAGTGGTGAAGGTTGTGCATTTTGATTACTTAGAATATTTGCAATCTGTCGAATCAATAAATATATATGCTATTGTGTGATATTTTTTCCTTATAAAATTTAGAGAGGAGCTCTCAGAATTTCCCTTGAATTATTTGTTGACACACAAAATCCACAGGAATGTCTGCAGCACCAAAACTGTGGTCTTTTGCATTACTGACCAAGCTGACTTTTCTGACTGCAGCAGTGTCCAGAACTAACTCTGCCGCCAGTTTTTCATTTAGATCAGGCTGATCCAACCTTCTGCAATTGGCACCAAAACTTGTCTGAAAACACATGAATGGGTTGAAGAAATAAGAGCCTCCATACACAATAAGCAAAATAAACATAGAACATGCTTGTAATATTCACCAGATAAAGCAAGTGGAGGTATGCCATTTTGTTCATTTCTGGCCTTTTCTTCATTCTGACCTAATTGCACACCAATTGCATCTGTATTCCCATTTACCAAGCTCCAGACACCAGAATTCCCTGCGTAAAACTCTTGGTTTCTTTTTCTCCCTCTTGTCAATTAAAACAAACTAAAGCTTGCTGTTATTTTTCAAGTAACGTATCATCAACTATTCTCTCTCCTCTTCTACTTATCCCACCTACCCATCACCCACACACCCCTCCTTCTGGGTCCCTTACCCCCCCCACCCCTACTGTCCCATTGGCCCAACGGCCCTGCCTTATTTGGTTCCGTTATTTCTTTCTTATCAAATGCCATAATCATTGTCGTCTCCACAATCCCCCCCAGCCTCTGTCACTATCTTCACCCTTCCCGTCTCCATCTGCCAAACTCTCAACTGAATTCACCTAACTGTTGTCAGCTCTCAGAGTCAGAGAGTCATAGACTGATACAGTGTGGAAACAGGCCCTTCGGCCCAACGCCCACACCGGCCAACAATGTCCCAGCTACACGTCCCAATTGCCTGCGCTTGGTCCATATCCCTCCAAACCTGTCCTATCCATGTACCTGTCTAACTGTTTCTTAAACGATGGGATAGTCCCAGACCTCAACTACCTCCTCTGATAGCTTGTTCCATACACCCACCACCCTTTGTGTGAAACATTACCCCTCGGATTCCTATTAAATATTTTCCCCTTCACTATGTCCTCTGGCCCTTAATTTCATTTCGGAGTCACGTGAGTGACTTCGTGAAGAGCCCGCCGGCGCGCATGCTCGACATATCGTCGTACCGCGTTGCTGCGACGGCTGGCGGTGGAGCGCGCTCCTCGCCAGCCCTTCAGAAGGGGCCACGGAGGTAAGTATTCTACCTTTAGTTGGTGGTCCTTGTTGTCTGATTATGTCTTGCAGCAAGGACATGGATGGGAGTTCGAAGGGCCGGAGGACGTCAGGACGAGTTCGCCGGTCAACAGTTCCGGGGCCTTTACCATCGGCAGTACCTGCAGCGCAGGCCGGGACTCAGGCGGAGATGTGGGTAAGCCCTGTGATTACAGGTCCAGATCCGCCAGCACACCACAGCTCGGAGGAGTTCGACGAGGAGGAGTGTGGTGTGCCGCCAGAGCAGGGGGACCCTGCCATGGCAGTCAGGTCGTCAGCGGGCTCGCTGGCGACCTCGAGCAGGGCACGTGCCGTTGCACGGCCTGTTCCACTCAGCCCTCCGAGAAGGGGGAGGGCAGGAGCAGAAGCCTAACCCTGTTAGGGCTAAGGCATTGCCTATCGCGGAGGAGCGGTCAGGTTCCAGGGCGAGACCCGGGGCGGCTGTGAGGTCCAGCCGGCACACCCCGACTCTCGACGCCGGGACGGGTCGGTCGAGTCGGGTCTCGTCACGGTCGCCGAGCCCCCCATGGATGGGTGGGCGAGACCATGCGTCGGCAACGTCCACGATGTGGGCAGCCGGCAAGACTGCGCGGGCCCCAGGCAGCCATGCTTCGGCTGGTGCCGACACCCCGCCGCGAGTGCCCTTAGTGGCAGCGGCTTCAGCTCTCGCTAAACGGAGGCGATTGAACACGCCCGCGCAGGAATCGCGCAGTTTCGCCTCGGCGGCTGTTAGCGACAACTACCGGCACCGGCAGGGCCTCGACGAGGTGCGGGCCGATGACGGGAGCCCGGTTTTCTTTTCAGAACCGGAGGACTCCGACCACCTGAGTGTTCAGGGTGAAGGGCGTATTGACCGTATGGAGCGGCTGCTGGAGCTCCTGCTTCAACGTCAACAACAGCAGGGCAGCAACAGGCACAGGGCGTCTTCACCAACATCTACTATCAGCCTGGAGCAGCAGGAGGAGGAGGTTCTGGTGGATCCCGTACCACCTCCGTTGGAGGTGCCAGCGGAGGAACTCTTGGATGTGGCGACCAAATTCGCGGCCCCACATACGGCTGGTCTTCCTCTAAATACAAAGCTGGCAGCCACAGTGGACTTTCTTAATAATCAGGTGCTGCAGGAAGAAGTCCTCATCCAGGCTTGAGCCGTCACAAGGCTCCATCAAACTGCAACTCCCTCAACGTGCCTGTGGTCAATACGCCAATATGGGGCGACATCAGTGCGGCTATCCGTCAACAGGAGGTAAAACTGCAGCGGATCCTGAAGCTCCTCACGGCCGGTATTACCGCCTTTGTGCGGTCGGTGGACGGGGACGAATTGAGTTTGGACCAGGGAGATGCCCTGGCCCTCCTGTGCGCGACCCAGCACGAAATTAACGGGTTTCGCAAAACCAGCATCCGCCCAGCGCTCAATCCAAAGTTTGCAGCAGTGTGCAAACCACCGCCGCCGCCCCCGCCCCGTCAGCTCTTTGGGAAGGGAGAGAGTCAAAGAGCTTGACGAGCAAGCCAAAACGGTGGGGATCATGCGCCCTCAGAGTGCCCCCACACCGTCAGGCTCAAAGTCTCCATACATTCGATCACGAGGGTCTGCCAGTACCTCGACGAGGACCCACCCTCAAGCTCCACAACGACAGCAACATCAGACCCAGCACCAGGGGTCTTTTTTAGGACAGGGTCGGCAGAGACCCTGGTGGAAAACGAAGACGCCGCGCCCTCAAGCCAACCCAGCACCTCCACGTCCACACACGCGTGTCAAGGACCGCCGGTAACCATGGAGGTGAGGGGGTCTGGTTCTCTCTTTTCTCTCTGTTTAACTTCACATGTTGGTGGTCACCTTCGGTGGTTTTTTGGGTGCATGAGGTAATTTCACTGGTGACGAGTATGTGTTGCAGAATATTCAGGGGCATAAAATTGAGTTATTAATGGCGACATTCCTCCATCCCAGCACATGCCCGCTCGAACATTTAAAATTATCTGCTGCAGAACAGGCAGCCGGCTATAAGGAATTGTTAAGTCTTGAGCAAAGGAGTGATTAAGAGAGTGGTGCATGAGCCAGTTGAATTTGTTTCGAACATATTCACCAGACCTAAGAAGGATGGAAGTTGTCGTGTCATTATTGATCTAACCCGTTTGAATACTTTTGTAACATATTCTCATTTTAAAATGGATACGTTGAAACAACCGGATCATTGATTTCTCATGGTTGCTTTGTGGCATGCATCGATTTAAAAGACGCATGTTGTTCCGTGTCCGTCCAGAAATGTGACAGAAGGTTTTAAAATTCATCTGGATGGGACAACTCTGGCAGTACAAGGCTTTGCCTAATGGGCTCACCACAGCCCTAGATTGTTCACTAAATTAGTGAAGCCAATTATGGCTTATTTGAGACAACGACACCATATAGTATGGCCTATTTAGATGATGTCTTAATTGTGGGCCACACCCTGGAATTGGCTGAACAGGGTGTTGCAGCTGCTGTCAATATATTTCAACAATTGGGGTTTATTGTCCATCCAGAGAAATCAAAGTTCTACCCTGCCCAGGTGATTAATTACCTAGGGTTCACGGTGAACTCTATAAGCATGAGGGTTACCATTCCAATTAACAAGATTGAGGAGGTTACCCAGGTGTGTCAAGATTTAATCCGCACCAATATACCATCGATTCGGCACTTAGCTACAATAATTGGGAAGCTGGTAGCTTTGTTTTCGGCAGCGCGATATGGACCTTTGCATTATCAGAATTTGCAAAGAGCTAAAATTGCTGCGTTAAAACAGAACGCTGGTCATTATGATCGGTCCATGCAGCTGCCGCCCGAAGCGATAAATGAGTTGCAATGGTGGATGTGTCACATTAGCAACTCATTCAAGCCTATTAGGGAGGCTAATCCGGTGGTATATTTGCAAACTGATGCAAGCTCCAATGGTTGGGGATCCACGAATAATTGCTCTAGTTGTGGTGGCAGATGGGACACCCTTGAATCAACGATGTTGTTAACTCAAGGGATTAACTATTTGGAGTTGCTGGCAGCATTCCACGGACTTCGTGCGTATTGTTCTAAGCTTGTTGGAGCACATGTCCGTCTCCAAATAGACAACACCACAGCAGTAGCATATTTAAACCATATGGGTGGTACCAGGCCAGTTTCGTGTGACAAATTGGCAAACTCAATTTGGCTCTGGTGTGTTCAAAGAGACATTTGGATTTCAGCTACCTATTTGCCAGGTGAGCTTAATACGGTGGCGGACACCAGGTCACGCAAATTTAATGACAATATTGAATAGATGTTGCATCCTGAGATCTTTTCTAAAGTCACAGCCAAATTTGGTAAACCGGACATTGACCTCTTTGCGTCACGGTGGAACCATCAGGTACCAACCTACGTTTCATGGGAACCAGATCCTGGGGCAATAGCGCTAGATGCATTCTCGCTGGACTGGGGGAAGTGGTTTTTCTATGCCTTCCCCCCATTTTGCCTCATCAGTCGGGTATTGGGAAAGATTCAGGCAGATGCTGCCAAGGGCATCCTTATTATACCCGACTGGCCCACACAGCCTTGGTATCCGGTGGTCTTTGACATGCTCAACGAACCTTGGGTCCTTTTGAAGGGTTGCCCACAATTGGTTACTCACCCTGTCTCAGGGGAGCCGCATCCCTGCCATGGCTATTTAAATTTGTTGGCTTGCAGGGTCTGAACAGGCCGTTAGTCCAATACGGCCTCTTGGCTCGGACCATGGATACCACCGGGGCGTCGTGTCGAGAGTCTACAAGGCGAAGATACCGCTCGCATATTAAGAAGTGGGAAGCCTACTGCAGCCGCTCTCGCGTCACGTCCTGGAATTCCTAGCGGGTTTGCACAATGATGAACACTTAAGTACAGTGCCATCAACAGCGCCAGAAGTGCGCTATCATTCTACCTCAGTTTGGAGGTAGGATCCAACAGGCTAGTGTCCAGACTCATGCGGGGTATATTCAATATGAATCCGCCTACACCACGCTATAATATCACCTGGGATGTCAGGGACGTATTAACCCTGCTCAGGACGTGGTCACCCATGGAAGGGCTCCAACTGGACCAACGCACCATGAAGCTGGTGATGTTACTAGCGCTGACTTCAGCTCAGAGGGTACAGACACTACACAAACTTCGTGTCGACAGAATGACGTCTACCCCCACAGAAGTAGTCTTTTTCATTGACGAGCTACTAAAGCAGCATAGAATTGGGTGCACAGGGCTGCAGCTGAAGTTCCCGGCATACCCTGCAGATGCTAGGCTATGTGTAGCCTCACATATCCGCCACTATGTCAAGGTGACGGCACGCATCAGAGGAATGGAGAGATACCTGCTTGTCACTCATAAGAGACCTCATCATCGAGTGACAGTCCAGACGATGTCCATGTGGCTTCCAGTCGTTTTGGGTAAGTCAGGTATCGACACTAATGTGTTCAAGTCTCTTTCCAACAGGGCTGCATCGACGTCAACGGCGAGGGTCATGGAGGTGCCTATGGACCAAATTCTCGCCACAGCAGGATGGGCTAATGAAGCTGTGTTCCAGCGTTTTTATAACAAGCCTGTTGCTGCTCCTCTACAGTTTGCAGAAGCCGTGCTGAATGCAGGTCACGAACGTGGAGATGTCCCCGCATGAGGGGTTTTGATTTGTTATTAATAACTCTGCTCTTGTTTTGCAGTATGAACTATTGAGCAAGTTTGTTCCTCCCATCCATCCCTGGTAGTGGTGTGTCAGCATGGACGTGGTCCAGGGCGTGTAATCACAGAAGCTTTGAAGTCTTCACGAAGTCACTCACGTGACTCCGAAATGAAATAGTAAGATTGAACGAGAACTTACCAGTTCGAAGGTTGATCTTTATTTTATGAGGAGTCGAAGTGAGGGATTTCGTGCCCTCCTCGCCCAACCCTCAATCACCTTCATCTGGTAATCTTAGTCACTTCAATCTTACTATGCGAAGTCATTTCTTTGTTGGTTTCTGTGATTCCACGCCGCTACTTTGAAGTATGTCGAGCATGCGCGCCGGCGGGCTCTTCACGAAATCCCTCACTTCGACTCCTCATAAAATAAAGATCAACCTTCGAACTGGTAAGTTCTCGTTCAATCTTACTATTCCCCAACTCTGAGCAAAAGACTGTGCATCTACCCGATCTATTCCTCTCATGATTTTGTACACCTCTCATCTTCACCACTTCCAGTCTGCGTTGTTTTTCAGTTTGCACAAACTATCCTATATCGCTAGGATTTCCCCCCCACCATACTCACCGTTCTCTTCTGCTCCAAGCGCACCAAGTTTGTTCAGATCAGTGGAATATTAGAAACGTTATGAAGGTTTAAAAAATCGTGCGATTAGCAGATTGGTCTTCTCGCCTGTCATTCACCATGAAGGTAACGCCCCTTCCGGGGGCGAGGAGAATAAAGCCCCGGAGGCCGGGCATGAGTCAGTCGGCCCGGAAGTGGTTAGTGAGAGTTGAGTCCAGAACAGTGAGTCCACAAGCCATGAGTGAGTGAACTGTGAGTCCACAAGTGGTGAGTGAGCTAACTTAGTACACAAGCCGTGAGTTAGTGAGCTGTGAGTCCACAAGCCATGGCTGAGTGAACTGTTGAGTCCACAAGCAGTGGCTGAGTGAACTGTGAGCCCACAAGCTGTGGCTGAGTGAACCGTGTGTCCACAAGCCATGGCTGAGTGAACTACGAGTCCACCAGCTGTGCCTGAGTGAACTGTGAGTCCACCATCCGTGGCTGAATGAACTGTGAATCCACCAGCCATGGCTGAGAGAACTGTGAGTTCACCAGCCGTGGCTAAGTGAACTGTGAATCCAGTATCCGTGGCTGAGTGAACTGCAAATCCAGCAGCCGTGAGTGAGTGAACTGCGAGTCTACCAGCCGTGAGTGAGTGAACTGTGAGTCCACCAGCCGTGAGTGAGTGAAATGTGAGTCCACCAGCCATGGCTGAGTGAACTGTGAGTCCACCAGCTGTAAGTGAGTGAACTGTGAGTCCACCAGCCGTGAGTGTGTGAACTGTGAGTCCACCAGCTGTGAGTGAGTGAACTGTGAGTCCACCAGCCGTGAGTGTGTGAACTGTGAGTCCACCAGCCGTGAGTGTGTGAACTGTGAGTCCGTTTTGTTCCGATCGGTTGTATGTCATAAAGGTTAGCGAGGTTTAAATAATCTTAAAAACTGAGCATGTGCAAATTGATCTCTTCTTCTGCTATTCAGCTCCGGGCATGGATTAGTCTCTTCCCCCATCACTCACCGGGACAGTCCACCCCTTCCTGCGCCATCACATCTTTACTGGAGCTGAGGATGGTCAGCGGAGGTTTCCGACCGGACACAATTTTTGGAGGGACCCGCAGCAGCCCAGCCCGAAGCAGCCCAGCCCTGAACGACCCAGCGTCGAGTAGCCCAGTGTCGAGCAGCCCAGCGTCGGAGACCCAGCCCAGCGTCGGCGATGTCGCCGCTGTCGCCAAATGGAAAGCGGAGACTCTGATCCCGGTGGAGGAGAATGACCAGCGCCCGCTGTGAGTTCCCATCGCACCACCAACTCCAGTCACTATCCCTCTGGTCCCCCTCACTGGCTCTTCCCCCCTTCCCCGTGATAGCCCCTCTTGTCCATCGCTCTTCTCCGTATTTTCTCTGAACTCACTCCCCCCTCCCCCCACCCACACACCCCTCTTCCCCCACATCTCACCCCCGCCCCCACACACACCATCCCACATGCACACCCTACCCCACACATCCCTCCTCCCCCTCGCTCCTCGCCCCCTCCCAAACATCTCATGCCCACATACACACCTCCTCCCCGCCACACCCCCCCCCCCACACCCCTCCTACACCTCCCTGTCCACACACACCCCTCCCACCCCACACACCCCAACCACACACCCCACTTCCCTCTCCACCTCCTCTATTCCCCTCCCACACGTGAAGAGGACGGGGAGAGAGTGCTCGGGGATGAGGGGAAATGAGGTGTGACTGCATAGTTTGGGGCATAGGGTGTGTGGTGGAATATTGCGTTTGGTAATGGGTTGCGTTGGGGGACCAGGCATCCCATGTGACTGGGACCCAACGGGTCCCACTTAGTCTAGTATTATATTATTGTGTCTAGATATATCTTGCAGTATCATTTTGGACACTTGGTCATTAGATGCACAGGGTGGTGTGTATGTAAGGGCATCGGGGACTGGAAGTGGCAGGCACAGCTAGGGAGAGCATTCCGTTTTCACCAGACCAGGGACAGAGCAGCCAGCTACAACTTGCATGCAGAATAAGGAAAGCCTGGTACGTCATCTCTTTGTTTGTACAACTACATCAATAACAACCAATTAAACTGGAAATAATGACAGGAAGATCTGTTCTATTGGTACTGCGTAAGATCACTCCGACTGTACCTGTGTAGTAATGGCAACTGGAAAAGAGGACACTGGAAAAGTCGGAATTTGCCATTATATTTAAGTGAGAACTAACTCTATGAGTGAAACTGGAGCTTGTGAATCATTCAAATGGAATCGGGATTGTTTTATTTCGCAAGCCTGACGCTGCCATCCCCAATCGACTGGACAAGGTCGCCACCTGCGCTAATCTGACTGACAGAGATTGGAAACCCCGAAAGCCAACGTGTAGGAAGAGTGGGTATGTACAGCATTGAGCTTTATTGGAGAAGCTATATATGATAAGCTGTATTGGAAAATGGCTATTATAATGGAGAATTAAGAAGTGACCTTGAGAATCACAATGATATCAGCTGCTTGAAATATTGTGCCGTTGGGATAGTGTGTGTGTTGTCAGATCTGATGCTCAGTCGCAAGATGGCGATGTTGGAAAGGATTCTGAAAAGGAAAGAAGGGTTTCTAAAAGACCCAAAGTCACACGAAAAAACTTCAAGTGGAAGTGAGGACGTTTCTGAAGTCTCTGAGGAAGAAGTCTCTACTTTGACTATGGAACAAGAGAAAACATCAAGACAAGCTTTGGTGGAAGATATTAACGATTTATTGGGTGAAAAACTTGAAAAGCTGGATACGAAACTGGGTGAGCAATTTACTGTTGTAAAGTCGGACATAGCTGCTGGCAGAGCATAAATATGTGATAAGATCGATAAGGTACAAGTCCGCAGAGAGGAGGTGAATTCCTCTTTGAGAATCAAAAGTATTGAAATCAAAAGTATTGAAACTGACATCAGCAGCAAGTTAGAACCCATTCTCATCACTTTAAAAAAAAAGCGAAGCCATCCGAGAATTGGAATCTGCTACTACAGAAAGCACTCAGACAGCACAAAGACTGAAGACGGAATTGGAGCGTGTTCCTGGGCAACTTGCCAAGATGACTGAAAAATGTTTTGATCTCGAAGGGCGCTCTTAATGCCAGAATTTAAGGATTGTTGCGGTGAAGGAAGGAAAAGAAATTGGTAAAGACGCTCCTGATTTTGCGGCTCAACTACTCCAAGAGGTACTTAAACTGGATGAAAGACCAAAACTGGACCGGGCGCACAGAGCTTTGAGTGCCCGGCCAGGACCCGCAGCTCAATCAAGGCAGCTGATTCTGAAGATACATCACTCCTACCCTCTAGAAGACATCATGAAGAAAGTGGCAAACAAAATAAATCTGATCTTTGAAGGGGATAACATACAAATCTTCAGAGATTACCAAGGCGAAGTTGTCAAGAAAAGAGCACTCTTTACCAAGTCGAGAGTCATTCTGAGGGACATACAAGATCTCAGATGTACCCAGCCAAACTGAGAGTCACATATAAAGGGACTGAATGCTTCTTTACTGATCCTGAGAAAGCATTTAAATTTGCGCAGGACACTGCGGACTCCAAGGATAAGTAACTATTTTATCTAGCTATGTCACAAAGGCACATTGAGCTTATCTTACGACGCCAATCAAAAGGACCATATTTTATTTACCCTGAAGTCAGACTGTGTTTTTAATTCATTCTATCTGTATCCACTCATATAGTGGTTATAAAAGGGGTTAGGGTTTATACTGGGGTTTAGATCTAAAATGTTCTTATAAAATGGCTGACATTATTGAATATGTTTTGCTAAGTTTGGGGGAAGTTTAGAGATTGAATTGGAATGCATGGGAAAATTGGGGGACGCATAGACAGGCAGAGTGGGAGGGAGAGAGAGAGAGAGATTATTCTGTCTCTGTACACCACAGCTGTATCATCAACCTGCTACAGGCTCTCTCACTCCGAATTTTCTGATAGCTTATTTAATATATTAATATGCTAATACAAATAAGTTATGCATTAAGTCATGTATTCTAACTTAACATCTAATATTTAATTACCAGAGTTACCAGATTTATGTCACGATTTTATAGTGTGTTCATACTTAATATGCGGTTATAAAGTGGCCGATGCAAAGCTGGTTAAAGGGTCATACAGACCTCCTAACAGATTGCATGACAGAGCGAGAGGGAATATGGCAGAGAAAGGGAGGGGTAGGGTTAGAGCAGTAGATAGTTAGAGGTAGAGGCAGGAAGAGTGAACGTGGGAGAGTTATAGAGAGTCATCGCTAGTGAGAATTAGTGAGAATTAGTTAGGGGAAGTCATTGAAAGGTAGGGGTTTCTAAGGAGTGACGGGGGAAGGTGAGAGGCCCAGGGAGAGGGCAGAGGTTAAGAGAGAGGGAGAGGGGTCGAGTAAGTGTTGGGAGGTATTGAGTAAGTTGTGATAAGATGTGGGGAAGTCTAGAGATTGTATTGGAACCTGTGAGGAAGCTGAAGGGTGGTAGAGAGGGAGGCAGAGAGAGAGAGAGAGAGAGTACTTGCTCTCTGGGCAACTGCAGGTGGAATTAACAAACTACTATAAGTTCACCGACTTTGAATCGGCTAATAGTTTGACATATGAATATCAGTAAGCTATCTAACAAGTCTTATATATTAATCTAAATACCAAATATCCACTTATTTACTCAGTGTACAAAAGATATCTGACCTTTTGGGAATTTGGTTTCCTCGACGAATTTATATACTGATTTTTTTTAAATTCTGCTCTGTTCAGTCCTTTTTTTTACTCTTTAAGGAGCGGAGTTATTTGAAATTAACATCTACGGAAGTTAACACGAATCATACCACCATGGAGTGGCATTCACTCGCAGCAAGTCCCTATGTTGCAATTTCTGGTGTCTTTTTTTTTCACCTTTTAGTTTTTCTATTGGATACTTTATCTATCTTTGTATCTATCTATATAAAAAAAAGAAAATATTAGCAAAGACTTTGGCCAGAAGAATAAGTTTGTACATTAGTAAATGAATACACTCAGACCAAACTGGGTTTATACCTAAGCGACATTCGTTTTTTAATTTGAAACGTCTGTTTAATATAATGTACTCACACAGAACGATAAATGAAGACTTAACAATTATTTCTTTAGATGCAGAAAAAGCATTTGATCAAGTAGTATGGGACTATCTCTTCACAGTGGTGTAAAAGTTCCAACTAGGAGAACATTTTATCTCTTGGATAAAGTTGTTATATAACAATCCGACTGCCAGAATATTGACTAATCAAATTCTGTCTCCTAAATTTCAATTATCCAGGGGTAATAGACAAGGATGTGCTCTTTCACCAATGCCATTGCCCTTGCCATAGAACCTTTAGCTGAAATTATAAGAGTACATCCGGGTATTCACGGTTATAATACAAAACATAATTCCCTTGTCAATTCTTCCCTTCCCTCCCGCTCAACCCCTTCCCCGGGCACCGCAAGAGATGCTACACTTGTCCCTTCACCTCCCCCATCCACTCCTTTCAGGGACCCAAGCAGTCCGTCCAAGTCTGACAGAGGTTCACCTGCACCTCCCCAAACCTCATCTACTGCATCCGTTGCTCCAGATGCCAGCTGATCTACATCGGTGAGACCAAGCAGAGGCTGGGTGATCGTTTCGCCGAACACCTCTGCTCGGTCCGCAATAACCAACCCGACCTCCCGGTGGCTCAGCACTTCAACTCCACCTCCCATTCCGTATCTGACCTCTCGGTCCTGGGCCTCCTCCACGGCCAGAGTGAGCAACACCTCAAGTTGGAGGAACAGCACCTGATATTCCGCTTGGGGAGTCTGCATCCTCTGGGCTTAAACATTGAATTTTCTGAATTCTGTTAACCCAGACTGCCTCCTCCCCCTCCCTACCTCTCCCTCAGCCCTCGGGCCCTGACATTCCTTCTCCATCACCCCCCCCCCCCCCCACCCAAGTCGCACTAGCTTCTCATTTTCACACTACAAACAGCTTACAATGGCCTGTTTCCTTTATCATCAATACTTTTTTGCATATCTTTCATTCATTGTTCTTTATCTCTCCACATCACTGTCTATATCTCTTGTTTCCCTGATCCCTGACCAGTCTGAAGAAGGGTCTCGACCCGAAATGTCGCCTATCTCCTTCGCTCCTTAGATGCTGCTGCACCCGCTGAGTTTCTCCAGCTTTTTGTGTAATACCAATAACAAGATTTTATTATATGCAGACGATGTACTTTTATATATTACCAACTCTCAAGTCAGTATCCCAAATATATTAAACCTCATAGAACAAATTGGTTCCTTCTCAGGGTATAGAATATACTGGAATAAAAGTGAAATTATGCCAATAAAAGCTCAAGTCCCTTCACATCTCCAAAAATGTCCCTTTAGAATTGTCACTGAAAAATTTAAATACCTTGGAGTTTACATGACGAGAAACTATACCTCTTTATTCCAAGCAAATTTTCCACCATTAATGAATAAGTTAAATGCCCCTATTCAATTTTGGAACACACTCCCTATTTCCCTTATAGGTAGAGTAAATGCCATAAAGATGATTTTCCTTCCACAACTCCCTTACCCATTTCAATCAATACCGATTTATCTCCCTAAAAGTTAAAAAAAAAACATGACTGTTATTACAAATTTTATCTGGGATTATAAATCACATAGAATTCACAAACGACATTTATGTAAACCTAAAGAAAATGGTGGATTAGCAATCCTCAATTTTCTTTTCTACTATTGGGCAACTAATATTAAACATTTAATCTACTGGATGGATGATACATGTCAACAGGTAAACTGGTTAAAAATGGAGAGGGAAGACTGTTCGCCTTTTAATATAGGCGCAAAATCCGATAATTCATAGCACCCTAGGAATTTGGAAACAGTTGAAATCACCTCTCAAACTGAGAAATTTCTCTCTCCTTTTACCATTCGCAAACAATCCCTCGTTTAAACCGTCTACTTTAGATAAGGCGTTTGCACAATGGAAAAACTCAGGAATCAAAATGCTTGGAGATCTTTACGAGAAGGGATTTTCCCCTCGTTTGAAGGCTGGTAATTTCTTTAGATATATCTTCAAATCTGAGACTATGTGAAAACACACACACACAAGACTGTCATTCTATGGGCCCATATATATTAGACGAATGCATGAATAGAATGGCGGATACAAGTAAGTTAATATCCTACATTTACAACACCGTTTTAACTGCACATATCCCATCTTCTGAAATTCTAAGGCGAGCATGGAAAAATGAATTGGGTTCCCTAATCTCAAAGGATAGCTGGGAGGAAAGCCTTTTAAACATACATTACTGTTCTCTTAATGTTAGGCACACCCTGATACAATTCAAAATACTGCACAGACTCTATTATTCAAAGTCCTAATTGACCAAGATCTTCCCAAATGTCTCTCCTATTTGTGTTGAATGTCTCCTCCAAGAAGCCATTCTTTTGCTTCCTGTACAAAGTTACAAAACTTCTGCAGGGGAATATTTGATACCTTTTCCAAAATACTTAAAATTAAATTGGACCCAGATATATAACTGATCATATTAGGTATGTCAGAGGCCTGCTCTAAGCTAACGATATTTCAAAGACGTTTTCTCAATTATGGCCTAATAATGGCAAAAAAATTAATACAAATTTTGGAAACAGACAACAGTCCCCACAGTGAAGATGTGAATTACAGATATGTCCGAGACACTACATTTGGAAAACATTAGGCTTGTCCTGGCGGAAAAAAACAGATCAATTTCTTAAGACATGGATCCCCTTTACTGAATCTTTTATTTTATTATTCCTTTTCTTTCTTTTGCACTGCTTTGGCATCTTAGGGGTCTTTTACCTGCTCTTTTCTACTATCTCTTCATTCTTTCTTTTCTTCTTTCCTTGTTTTCCTTTTTTTTTCTTTTTTCTTTAAAAAAAAATGTAGGTTAAAAGGTTAAAAATGAAGTGTACAATAATTGTATAATTGTTATGCCGATCGTCATATCCTTGTACAATTGCTTCTAAAGGGCCTGTCACACTAGCGCGCGATTAGACGCGACAAGCGCGACAAATTCGGACGCGGGGGTCGCGTGGGGGTCAGGCGATCCCGGTGCGAGTGAAGGGCCTGTCCCACTAGCGCGCGATTACACGCGCGACGTCCGAAGGAAGGACGTTATTTTTCATCACGTGACGATGCGCATGAGCATGCGCGTTGCACGACGTCGGGCAGTGACGTCATCACGCAACGCCACGCTGAAGACGCACAACGTCAAAACGTCATCACGTTCTGCGCGACAGGATTTTGCCGCGCGTAATTTTTAAGCAGTGTCGGTTTTTGGACACTACGCGCGATGTCGACACCAGCTCCACACGAGTCCGCGCAACTCCACGAGACTCCGGCGATCGCAGTGGGACAGGGTCACGCGAGGCCGGACGACTAAAGCGACCATGGTAGGTCGCGCTTGTCACGTCTAATCGCGCGCTAGTGTGACAGGCCCTTTATAAAAAGAAGCAATATACTAATAAAAATATTATAAAATATATATATTTTTAAAAGTATGGTGTAATCTTCACCTGCATGGCAAGCAGGGCAGTACATCTTGAAGTTGCATTTGCACTTGACACAGACTCCTGCATCCATGCATTATGAAGATTCATCTGTCAACAAGGTCAAGTTTTATCTTGAAGATCAGACAATGGCACAAATTATATCAGAGCGGAAAGAGAATTGAGAGAAGCACTCAATAATTTGAATCAGGATAAGATCCAGAGTGCTATGCTTCAGCGATGGATAAAGTGCTACTTTAACCCCCCAGCAGGATCCCATCACGGTGGTGTTTGGGAACGATTGATCCACATGGTTCGAAATGTGCTGCACTCTGTTCTTAACCTACAAGTTCTGGACGATGAAGGATTGCAAACTGTATTTTGTGAAGTTGAAGCAATTTTATATGATCGACCCATTACCAAGAGTTCTGATTATCCAATGGACCTGGAAGCAATCACACCAAACCATCTTCTTCTGTTGAAAACCAAGCCAATACTACCACCTGGACTCTTTGTAAAGGAAGACTTGTACATTAAACGCAAATGGAGATAGGTGCAATATATGGCAGATCTCTTTTGGAAACGTTGGACACACGAATACTTGCCTTCAATCCAAGAACGACAACAGTGGTCAAGGGTAAGTAGTAGCTTTGTTCCAGGTGACATTGTTGTGGTGGCTGATTCCACTGCACCACGAGGCTCCTGGTAAATGGGCAGAATATTGGAGACCATACCAGATGCACAAGGTCTTGTGCACACAGTTCGACGTCAGACTAAGAGCAACATCTTGGAAATACCGATAACAAGATATATCTGCTCCAAGAAGCTGAGACCTAGGTACAGCAAAGACTGGTGGCCCTAAGGATAAGGATATGAAGAAGGAAGAGAAGAAGATTTAATCACTAAAGAGGATTACAGTAAATGCCAACAGAATGGGGAGCTGATGAAGAAGACGATGGGGGATTAATGTAAAATGGTGAACTTGGAGAGGGGCAAGCAACTGGGTGACGGGGGCAATGGGAGAAAGAGAGCATGCGCCAATCGGGAAGGGGTGGGGGAAGCATTGAAGAAAATAAACAGGGTGAATGAAAAAGGGAGGGTGGTGGATTGGAATGTAGGTTACCCAAAAGGAACATGAGGAGCTGTTCTTCCAGTATACATATGGTCTCACTCTGGCAATAGAGAAGGTTGAGTACTGAAAGGTTAGAATGGGAAGGGGAGTTAAATTGGGTTGCAATCAAGATCTTCATCAGGCCTTGGCGGATAGAGGACAAGTGTTCAGCAAAACGGTTGCATAGTCTATGCTTGATCTCACTGATGTAAAGGAAGCCACACTGGGGAGCATTGCATGCAATAGATTAGGTTGGAAGAGGAGCAAGTAAACCCTTGTGTCACCTGGAAGGGCTGTTGGGATCTATGAATGGAGGTGAGAGGTGGTGTTGGGATACTGGTGGTTGGGGAAGTGCCTGCAGTGCGTAACTCATCGGTGGGGAGGGATGAGCGAACCAAGGAGTCGCGGAGAGAGGCCTCAGGCATACGGACTTGGTAGACTATTTCTGTACAACTGCTAATTTATTGTGCGTTTGCACTTCGCACATGTGACAATAAAGAACCATTGAAATTATGAGCAAAGTGGAAAATAAACCATTTCTTTCACATGAAAGATTGGACTGGTCTGCTGTTGAGATTTTTCGTAACTGAATTAATTATAAATACATGTTCTGTTTTAATTGTATTGTCTTTGTTAGGACCTGCAAAAAAAAAGAAACTGAAGAAGCAAATAAGAAACATTATTTCACTTTTGATCTGAAACAATAGCCATGTTTTGCTTTCCATAGATGCAGTCTAACCTGCTGAGTGTTTCCAGAAGTTTGTATTTTCTATTAAAACAGATCACGTGATCTTCCAAAACATTGTGGCAGTTTTAATAGTAAGATTAAACGAGAACTTACCAGTTTGAAGTTTGAACTTGATTTTATGAGGAGTTACCAGTGATTACGTGAAGAAGACCCGGCAGGTCGCATGTGCACCAATCTTCAAAGCAGCGGTATGAAATCACAAATAATAACACCAAAGTGACATAGTAAGATGAGTGACTCGTGAACTACCATATGATCCTTTATGAGAAAGGGTTGGGCGTGGCGGGCACGTAATCACCAACGTAACTCATCATAAAATCAAGATCAAACTTCAAACTGATAAGTTCTCGTTTAATCTCATTATTTTATATTTCGGAGTCATGCGAGTGATTCCGTGAAGAGTTCGAAGCTCTGTGATTTTATGCTGCAGATTACAAATCTCGCCATCCCACTGCATTGACTCAAATGAGAAATTAATGCATTAGTAGTAACATTGCATTTAATGCAGTAATAAGGTTTATTTAAAAATATAAACAAACAACAGTACCCCTTAATCCCAGGACATTTAAACAGAACTTAAAATGGCATTGGCAAACAGCCTTGGATTGACAATCGGCCGATGATAGAAATTCTGAAACATCAGCTCATTTGCCCATCCAGTGGCCGCCAAAATATGGTCGACGGGCATGTCCCTCGCTTTGGCCGCCGACATAGCTGCTGCCCTAGTGGAATGAGATGTAAACACATCAGTGCTAATACCTGCATCAATCAAGACTTGTTTCAGCCATCTCGAAATAGTGTTAACTGACACTCTCTTATGTGTTTTTTTTATAACTGATAAACAATCTTGTTTCCATGTTACACAAGTCCTCTGTAGCTGCAATGTATTGCATCAAATGTGTTTTTACACATAAGGATGGATCCATGGGGTACGTTTAAAATACTATTTTAAACCCTGTGACACCTGGCCTGCTTTGTTTGAGGAGGTCATAAATGTAAAACGTAACATTGTCTGCAGCAGTTTCCATTCTATCTAACTGTAAATTTTGTAACGTCTGTACCCTTTGTGCTGAAACCAACGCCATAAGCATGGCCACCTTCATGGTGATTTTGGTCAAAGACAAAGATGAGATAGGAAACCACTCACGTAGTATTCTGAGGACCATACTCACATCCCAAATAGCCATATGTCTAGGTTTGGGAGGTCTGAAATTGAAGATCCCTTTCATTAATCGAACAACGAGAGGGTGAGATCCAATCGAATGTTTGTCTGACTTCATCACTAAATATGATGATAAAGCACTTCTTGCTGTATTGATTGCACTATAACTTAGTCCTTCATCATAGTAGAGGGTTGACAGAAACTCCAGAACATGTGAAATACGTGCTGTACAATAGTCAATATTATTTTGTATACAGTAAATTTCCCATTTTTTTACATAACAAATATACTGCTTTTGAGTACTCGATCTCAAAGATGCAGTAAGCATGTTCACAGTTCGACCCGACAATCCATGCCCCAGATATGGCCTTCTTAGAATCTGCAAATTAACAAATCAATACGGTCATACAACGGATGGCATTCGTCAGTTACCGGATGCACCAATAAGTCCCTTCGTTTGGGAACAGCAATCAGGGATTGTGTCATCAGCTGTAGGATCAAAGGGTACCATGGCTGGGTAGGCCAGTCGGGTATCACCAGTACCCCTGAAGCATCATCCTGCTTGATTTTAAGCAGACAATGATTTATGAAACAGAACGATGGAAATGCATATATATATATATACACATACCACCCCAATTCAGCAAGAAAGCGTCAATCGCTATTGCCCCAGGATCTGGTTCCCATGATACATATTTGGGAAGCTGGTGGTTAAGTCTGTATGCAAGTCGACATCTGGTGTTCCGTATTTGATAATGATCTCTTTGAACACATCCCGATTGAACATCCACTCTATGTCATGGAACTTTTGTGACCTGGTGTCTGCCACAGTATTGAATTTCCCTGGCAGATATATAGCTGAGAGCCAAATGTATTTGTCAATACACCAGATCCAGATTTGGTTTGCCAGTCTGTCACAAGATACCGACTTGATACCACCCATGTGATTAACATATGCAACTGCCGTAGTGTTATCAATTTGAAGCTGTACATGCAGACTACTTTTGTTAGAACAATAAGCCTTGGGCCCATAAAACACTCCTAAAAGCTCTAAATGGTTTATTCCCCATGTCTGCAGAAGCAAAGCTTCTTCCATACTCCATCTTCCTCCACAACTTGAAGTTATAGCTGTGGCACCCCACCCAAGTGCACTGACATCAGTCTGTAAGACCATGGAAGGTTGTTCTAGCACCACTGTGCTGAAACTACTGGAGACATGTTGGATCCACCATAAAATATCAGTAATTGCTTCTGCTGATAATTGCATGGGCCTATCATAATGACCCAATTGTACCCTGAGTGCCTGTTCCTTTGCTCTTTGTAATTGCTGATAATGCAAAGGCCCAAATTGGACTGCTGGAAAGGCTGCTACCATTTTCCCAAGCAGCCTTGCCACTTGTCTAATTGAAGGTTGATGTTTGTTTAAAAGCTTTACACAATTCTCAATTAGCTCTACACTTTTCTCCCTGGGCAAGGTAATTACCATTTTAAATGAGTCAATTGCGAACCCCAAATAATCAATTGTGGTAATTGGCGTCAATTTAGATTTTTCCAAATGAATAACAAACCCCAGTTTTTCAAGTGTGAATTTGACAATTGCCACTGATGTTTCAGCTAACTCTTTTTTCCGATAATTAAAATATCATCCAGATAGGCCATAATTACATGGTCCTGACCTCTAAGTAGCCCCAAAATTGGTTTTAACAATTTAGTGAATACTCTAGGAGTTGAGGTTAACCCATTCGGCAGTGCCTTAAACTGCCATAATTGATTCATCCTCATGAATTTAAAATACTTTCTATGCTCGCAATGAACAGGCACCGAGTAATAAGCGTCTTTCAGATCTATGGTTGCCATATAACATCCTCTTGAAATCAGTTGCTTGGCGGTAACCAACATTTTCATTTTGAAGTGTCTATAGAGTACAAATGGATTTAATTTTGTCAGATCCAAAATGATCCTGCATCCTCCGTCCGTTTTGGGATGGGGAAATATATTTGACACAAATTGATGGACTTGGTGAACCGTCTTCTCAATTACACCTTTGTTACATAATTTTACGAGTTCAGCTTGAACCTCTATTACGTCTGTTTGTGAAAAATAAAGTGTTCTGCTAGGAACATGTTGGAGAGGTAAAACCCCATGTCGGGAGCTGTGGTGCTCCAGCGGCGGCTTGGATGTCGGGAGCTGCGGTGCTCCAGCGGCGGCTTGGATGTCGGGAGCTGCGGTGCTCCAGCGGCGGCTTGGATGTCGGGAGCTGCGGTGCTCCAGCGGCGGCCTGGGTGTCGGGAGCTGCGGTGCTCCAGCGGCGGCCTGGTTTTCGGGAGCTGCGGTGCTCCAGCGACGTTCCGGCGGCGGGCCCTGTGGCGGTGTTCCGGCGTTAGCGGTGGCGGCGGCCTGGATCCCCTCAAAGCAGAGGGAGAATAAGGAGGGGAGAAAAGACTGAGACCCTAAGACTTTTGCCTTCCACCACAGTGAGGAGGTGTTTGGTGAGCTCACTGTGGTGGATATTAGTTTTGTGTTTATTTACGTGGTATTGTATTGTTGTTTTTTATATATGTATGACTGCAGGCACAAAATTTCGTTCAGACCGAAAGGTCTGAATGACAATAAAGGTATTCCATTCAATTCAATTCAATTTGGAATTCAATCCGAAACCCTTGAATTACACTCCTGATAAACAGATCTGAAGTAAGCTGCTTCCATTCATCATAAAAAAGCCGTAATCTACCACCAACTTTTTTCTGTGTTACATTTAATATGTTTTTATGAGAGCCAGGTTCACTTACCTCTCTGGTAACTGATGCACCCTGCTGACTCCAGCCTCTGGCAGTAGCCCCCATGGTTGCTCGTGCTCCAGCTGAGGGATACCATCCGCGCCCCTGCGCTGAGGACCAGCTTGTCCCTGGTGTAGCCCCGGACACTGAGGTGGTTCTGTAAGGATACTTTCTCTTCAGCGGTCTGCCGGGCATCATTGGTCTCATTAGGCTTATTGTTTTTGCATCTTCATTTATTTATTTGATCTGCTTAGTAAGGTCTGTGCCAAACAGCTGTTCAGGTGGTTGGATATTTGTTGGCTTACAAAGCGCAGCATATCTGGGATTAATGGTGGGCCTTATAGCCCTTTTCCTGAGACAATTGATCTCAAAATGGGTGTTGCATAGCAACCCTAGAGCCTCTTGGTGTGTTCTGGTCACATAACCACCATTCATTACAAACGCTGTAATGCCAGCAGCCAATAATTTAAAAATCCTCTGCATTTTAAACTCTTGACTTTGCAAGCCGGGTCCCATTTGACCCCATATAACCTGATTCACAGTTGGAACTCACAGTTGCTTGGAGGCTCATGTTTTTTGCCTGTCTCATCCATAGTAAGCTCCTGCAGCTGATGAGAAACCATGTAATTTATAGTGGTAGCCAGCTCTTCACCTAGCGGCTCCCCTGCTCCTGATGGAACAGCAAATGGTAGTGCCAGTGGTGGAACATCTGGTAACTCCAGTGTTTCTCCTGGCTGAACTTCCCCATCAGATTCAGGCTCAGGACTAATCTGACCCATTGCACTCCCTTCAAAAGTAAAAGGGTTATCAGGCAGCACTGTTGCTGCTGGCGCCTCTTTCTCTGAGCGCTGACACTCCTTCTCTTGGAGTGAAGTTCTCTGGAGGACTGTATGCAACAGCTCCTCTGCAGCACCGGTGAGGAATCATCCTTGACTCCATGGGCCTAGCTGACTTTTCAGGTGCCTTGCGCCCTAATGGCGATGGCTCTGTGCTGCGTAGTACTAAGTCTGCAGTCGCTAACACTGTAGCTAGTGACTGTCCAGGGGTATGAGGCAGCGCTTCCATGCCTGAGCTGCCGCGTCTGGATGCGACTCGCCGCTTTCCCTTCCCTGTTTTTTCCATGCTAGCGATTGGTAGATAGCGTACCGGCCAGCACAGACTCGAACACCAGTGACAGTTTTGACTTACCTGGAGTCTGAATACTTACCGCTGGAGGAGCCCTGTTCCTCGCAGCCTCCGTGCGTCAATGCGGCTGACGTACTGGTGCGCATGCGGCCTGGCGGGTCTTGTTCACGGAATCACTCACGTGACTCTGAAGTAAAATCCCTGTCAATATACTAATTTGAAGTTAAAATACTGGTGCATTACTTAACTTAGTGGCAATTTTCCTGAGGTTAGAATATTAAAGACACCAATAGACAATAGGTGCAGGAGTAGGCTATTCGGCCCTTTGAGCCAGCACTGTCATTCTATGTGATCATGGCTGATCATACACAATCAGTACCCCATTCCTGTCTTCTCCCCATATCCCCTGACTCTGTTTTCTTTTAGAGCCCTATCAAGCTCGCTCTTGAAAGTATCGGCCTCCACCGCCCACTGAGGAGGAGAATTCCAAACAACTCACAACTCTGTTGTGCTATGCAAAGAAAGAATTTCATTGTCCTGTCAGGGACACATGACAATAAATTATTTTAACTTAACTTTGACTTGACTTTGTCTCTGTATGAAAAACTGTTTCCTCATCTCCGTTCTAAATGCCTTATTCTTAAACTGTGACCGCTGGTTCTGGACTCCCCCAACATCGGGAACAAGTTCCCTGCCTCTAGCGTGTCCAAACCCTTAATGATCTTATATGTTTCAATAAGATCCCCTCTCATCCTTCTAAATTCCAGAGTCCACAAGCCCAGTCGCTCCATTCTCTCAGCATAGGACAGTCCCACCATCCCGGGAATTAACCTTGTGAACCTACGCTGCACTCCCTCAATAGCAAGAATGTCCTTCCTCAAATTAGGGGACCAAAACTGCACACAATACTCCAGGTGTTGTCTCACTAGGGCCCTGTACAACTGCAGAAGGACCTCTTTCCTCCTATACTCAAATCTTGTTATGAAGGCCAACATGCCATTCGCTTTCTTCACTGTCTGCTGTACCTGCATGCTTACTTTCATTGACTGATGAACAAGGACCCCCAGATCCCGTTATACTTCCTCTTTTCTCAACTTGACACCATTTAGATAATAATCTGCCTTCCTGTTTTTGCTAGCAAAGTGGATAACCTCACATTTATCCACATTAAACTGCATCTGCCATGCATCTGCTCACTCACCTAACCTGTCCAAGTCACCCTGCATTCTCATAGCATCCTCCTCACAGTTCACACTGCTACCCAGCTTTGTGTCATCTGCAAATGTGTTAATGTTACTTTGAATCCCTTCATCTAAATCATTAATGTATATTGTAAATAGCTGTGGTCCTAGTACCGAGCCTTGCGGTACCCCACTAGTTTCTGCCTGTCATTCTGAAAGGAACCCGTTAATCCCTACTCTTTGTTTCCTGTCTGCCAACCAATTTTCTATCCATGTCAGCACTACCGCCAATACCAAATGCCCTAATTTTGCCCATTAATCTCCTATGTGAGACCTTATCAAATGCTTTCTGAAAGTCCAGGTACACTACATCCACTGGCTCTTCCTTGTCCATTTTCCTTGTTACATCCTCAAAAAGTTCCAGAAGATTAGTCAAGCATGATTTTCCTTTTGTAAATCCATGCTGACTTGGTCCGATCCTGTTATCTGCTATCCAAATGTGCTGCTATTTCATCTTTTATGATTGACCAGCATCTTTCCCATCACCGATATCAGGCTAACTGGTCTATAATTCCCTGTTTTATCTCTCCTGCCTTTCTTAAAAAGTGGGATAACATTAGCTACCCTCCAATCCACAGGCACTGATCCTGAATCTATAGAACATTGGAAAATGATGCCTCTGCATCATTCCAGGATGCATTGTTAGAATGACCCATGTTAATGTCTATTCTTGCATCAAAGTGCTAAGAGGACCAGCACTTGTATTACATTTCCTCTAGACATCAGGAAAAAGGATGAAAGAACAATGAGCTTTTAGAGAATAAGATGGTTCAACTGTCCGAGGATTAATTAATTGTATTTCTGTCGCTATGTTAACACCTTTGCTATGCTGACAATTTTCCTAAAAAGGAAAAGCTTAAATATCAAATGTAGCAAATGTAGGCACAAGATTGATGACTGACAGTAAGGCAGAGGCTTCAAACTTCCAGTTAAAAATCTTTTGCATTATTCCCTCTGTTTGGCAGAGGAGTATTATCGCTGCAGCCAAAGCAATATCCATGCTGTGATGAGGGCAGGTGTTCTGAAACAACATTCACATTTCCATTTAGGGGAGCTCTGTAAAAAAAAGCCACTCTGAATATCCCATATGCCGGTAGTGCAGGCATACTGCAAAACCTCATCATCCATAAGTTTTCAGTAACAAGAAATAAACATTTCCTAAATAGGGACGAGCCAAACTTCAACTGCAAACACGGAAGGCTACCCCATCCAATAGCATTGACACTGGAAATGCTTGTCCAAGGGACTTGCTGCAGACTAATGTATCTTGACATCTGTTAAGGTCATGTGGCCCAAGTAATATAGTCAGTCCTTTGTAGCCATTGGATAATGGCGTGTTTAGAAAAACAGTTCTTTCCTTCCAAGGGAACAATAATATCCTTGTTTACCAGGACCTCCAGGGTATTCTGTTGCGTGAAACTGAGAACCTGTTGATGGATGGCAGTCCTCCTCTCATTTACTGTTATCCATCTTATCCAGAAGCGCAGGATTTAGTTTGTGAATAAATAAATGAGCTACAGGTGCGTGACATGCTGTAAACAGCAGGTTTTTTTTAGCATGATAGCAGGAGGGTAGCGATCATCCTCAATGATCAGAATTGTGCAGATAAGTGAACGGTGAGTGCAAAGGGTAGGCTCCAAAACAAAGTAACTTTTCTCTTGTCTGAACACTTTGTGTCACAAAACCTTTCATGGCACTATACTGTGACCTGGAAGAAAGGCTGATGATGTTAATGAATGTGTTTTCCCCATTACTGCCTCTATATTGTTGGCCTCAAGATTTGATTCATTCACGATTGGAGGAGGACACCATTGCACACCCTTGCTGGCTCCAACATGAGTGTGAAACGTCACCCATTCCTTCTCTCCAGAGATGCTGCCTGTCCCGCTGAGTTACCCCAGCATTTTGGGCCTACCTTCGAAAAGCATGAGTGTTATGTCAGCAATGTTAGGCATTGTTGTACCATCAAGACCTTTCACTTTCACATTCTAAATAAAAATAAAAAGATATTTTTGTTTGAATTTTCCGTAAGAGATAGAAATGAGATTATATGGGTGCGGACTGCAGGAGTGGGGCGCCGCTGTGTATGGCTGCTCTGCCTGAAATCTGTCCTTTCACCCTTACTTTTAGTGTGTTTATAAAGTTTTGTTTGGAGGTCTTCTAGTTCTTTTATGTGGGAGGTGGGGGGAGGGGAATGGGGAAACTATTTCTTAGTCCCTACCTGGTCGGAGAGGTGGCATACCTCCGAGCCGCATCTTCGCCCATTCCACGCGGCTTACCAACGGGACTGGAGCAGCGTTTCCTGCCGGGACCGGCCAGAACCCCAGCACCATCACGGAGCGGGCAATGCCTTACCGAGGATCGCGTGTGGTAGGCTCCGGAGTGCTGAGAGCGCCGACCAACATCGCAGAGCTGTGGCCGCGGAGTGTCGGAGCTCCGACCAGCGCGGACTGTGGACTACGGGAGCCGCGGTCTCCGTGGAGGAAGCAGTCGTTCCAGACACTCCAAGCCGCTGAAGAGTGTTTCTTCAGACGCCGGAACTTCATGATCCGGCGAGAGGGCCTGTAACATTGGGCCGCCGTTGCGGCAACTGCGGAGGCCTCAAATAGGCCCTGACCTCGGGTGAACACAGAGGAAGAGGACTGAACCTTTTAGTGCCTTCCCTCACAGTGGATAATGTTGATTCTGCTGTTGGGGAAGTTCATGTTAAATTCTATAGTGTGTTGTGTCATTTTAATTTTTTTATTTTATATGGATGCATGAAAACCTAATTTCTTCTTATGCAAAGCACTTTGGTTTCAACGCGAGTTGATTTAGATGTGCTATGTAAATAAAAATTACTTACTTACTTACTATAGGTTGCTCATTAATGCCAAAACATTGGAATGTGCCTCTCACCCCTGACCCCATCCAATGGATGCAGAAACCGAACATGAAATTAAAATCTACACAGTTGTTTACTGGAAATGTTTGACCCCATATTTGCACTTCATTTATGACTAATCTCTATAACAATCTATTTCTCCTCATCTCAGAATATTCAGATGATGGAGATTTATGATCACCATACGGCCAGTTCCTCCTATGATCATTTCAGCCATCAAAATATGATTTTCCTGCTCCTAATATTTTAAAATCACACTGTAATTATGTGCATTATGTTGCTGCCATTGGCCTCCTGTCAGAATCAATTGCACCTTCTATCAGCAGATGCGAAACAGTCACTTGCATGCTTCACCGTAGAGATGACAAAAAACAGATATTAAAATGATTGTGCAGTAAACTAATTGTGGGATCCAGATGCCAGTTATAAAGCACTTCAACTCAATACATGTGGTGTATGATATTGTCAATGCCCTTTAATAAAAGTATTGCAACGCAGTATGTCACCTATCCATTATTTGTAACATGTCCAGCTTCAGTTTCTGATTTACCTTCACTGCATTTCTGTCTAATGTATTTGTAATTTATTTTGTATCATATTAAGTTGATAACTTGGAGAAAAAGTAGATTGTTAGATTACGTAACCAAAAATGATCATAGCTTTGACTTTGGGATGTTGGGCTAGTAATGACTGAGGTATTTAAATGAAATTGGAATTTCAATTAGTGAGGTTAAGATCCAGGATCTACTGCTATGCAAATTTCACAAATTCTTTCAATTGGGGTTTCTTACATAAACGAGAAACCTACATTATATAAGTTGTTATACTAAAAACTAAGAACACAGACTATAAATCATATCTTTGTATCAAACAAAGAACACATATCACAGAACTGATTTTCAACAACATATTGGTCTGGGATTTGCACTAAGTAACAATGAGGCTATCAGCGCTTACTGTTACAAAGAAGGTAACTTGTATGAGCTTCTGAAATACACATATGTGCAATAAAATTAAGAAATCTGGTTTCAGTGACATGTACCTCCTTTATGGGGAACACTATCGCAGTTTTGACTGAGGCAGTCAGTCAATAGATTCAAGATTTTATGTACTGTTTGCAGAGAAATGCTGCCAACCTTGTCTTGTGGAATGAGGTGAATAGGGATGCAACCATAGAGGTGATGGAGCTGCAACCAGAAAAATGCGATTACTCGCATGGGTGCTTGATGATTGGGCGTGCAATGTTGGGCTTGTTACTTTCTGCTCTGCCATTATTTCAGCATTAATGCTTGACAACTTGGGTAATAATATTTGTTGTCACTTTTTATGGGGGCAGGAAGAGAAGCTGAGTGGTTCCAAACGATAATGAATGGGGACATAATGGAGTTGAAAATGCAAAATAGACAAAATGAGCTTTAAAAAACCTTAGGGGAAAAATGCAGGAGAAAGATACGGGTTGGGATTCGGGCACAAAGTGTGCCAAACCTGTGGCCAGTTTAAATTTGTTGAAAAATGGGATGCAGCTGAATCAGCTGGAAATTGGATTTCAGCTATTTTTAGTGTGATTTAAATGTCTATGTGTTTCAAGCTAACTCCATTCATGTTCTCGAAAGAAGATACTGAAATCGTCCAAAAATACATCTTTCAGTTCCCTGAAAGTGGTGACGAAGATTCCCTGAAAGTGGTGATGAACATGTTGGCCATCGTCATAATGCCATTGAGAATAGAAATTGGAATGTGACAGAGGAAAGATTTGAAAGGGATCTGATGGGCAACTTTTTCACACGGAAGTGGTAAATGTATGGAACTAGCTGCCAGAGCAACAGTTTGAAGCAGGTACTATAACAATATTCAAAATAGACAATAGAAATAGACGGTACACAAAAGGCTGGAGAAACTCAGCGGGTGCAGCAGCATCTAAGGAGCGAAGGAGATAGGCGACGTTTCAGGTCGAGACGCTTCTTCAGACTCGACCCGAAACGTCGCCTATTACCTTCGCTCCTTAGATGCTGCTGCACCCTCTGAGTTTCTCCAGCCTTTTGTGTACCCTTGATTCTCCAGCATCTGCAGTTCCTTCTTTAACACAATAGAAATTGACAATAGGTGCATGAGTAAGCCATTCAGCCTTCGAGTCAGCACCACCATTCACTGTAATCATGGCAAATCACATCTTTCATTGTGCAGAGATAAGTGATGCTGACCTTGTTATAAATCTTGCTATTCCTCATCGTAAAAGATACACTTGGAAAGATGCATGGATAGGAATGACTTAGAGAAACCGCAAAGAGGATGTGAATATGGCAAAGAGCAGGCTCCTACGATTCAGGATGTACCAGCTGTGCCAAATGAGTTATCTCCATGTCCAGAGGTTGCAGGAATGGTTAAGAATCTGTAAGCCAGCAAACATTTTGATCATTGACCCTTGAGAGGTCATGTTGACACCATTACCTTACACCTCTGAGGCAATATGCTCACCTCTACTCCAGAATAAGCTATTCCAGACTTTTTTTTTAACTGGCTTTAGATGCCTCATTGGGTTCCCTGTTGGTCATCAAAGATACTATTGCAGATAGGGCAGCCAGATTGCACCCACACATGGAATATAGTATCGGGACCTTGAACTTTAGTCCACATATAAGCAAACAAACATGTATGAAACAAGTCCACACATGAAACAAGCAAACACTAGGGTACAAAGACACAAAGTGCTGGAGAAACTCAGTGGGTCAGGCAGCATCTGTTGAGAACATGGATAGGCGATGGTTCCGGTCGGGGCCCTTCCTAAGACTGTTGTAGTAGGGGGCAGAAAGCTAGAAGACAGGTCGGGAAAGGGCAAAGTCACTTGCCAGACTGTCCTGCCCCCACCTCTTTTCCAGCTTTCTCCCTGCCAATTACAATCAATCTGAAGAAGGGTCCCGACTGGAAAATTTGCTTACCAATGTTCTCCAGACCCGCTGAGTTACTCCAGCACTTTGTGTGTTTGTTTGAAAACCAGAATCTGCAGTTCCTTGTATCTACACACACTGGGGTGCAAGTTCAGACCTCAAAGTCATAATTATTGTTTAATTTTATTTTTTAGTATCAAAAATTATTCCAAATATATTGTAGTACTTTTCAGACACATCCTTATATAGTGCAAATCACACCTTTCATTGTGCAGAGAGACATGATGCTGGAGTGACAGCTGCTGACCTTGTTATAAATCTTGCTATTCCTCATCGTGAAAGATTGCCGATGGAATATTGCCTTTGCTGGTGTCACTATCAGCAACGAAATGCTGGATAAATTACTGCTTGGTAGTTGCAGTAAATTCTGTGAATCTTAGAAATTTGAATACTCTGCAGTGAGTTCTGCAAATGGCCAGTCAGATCTATCAATGTAATTAAGGATAAAAGCAACTAAATAGCAGAATTATTCCTGAGTGTATCAAGACTGTTCTATAATGGTTATACACTGCACCTTTGAGCTCCAGTTTATGTAGTTAATGGCAGAAACTTGTTCTGTGTGAATAATGATTTCATTAAGTGCCTGTTTGACATCCAAAAGACATCAAGGGTGCAAAGGTGAACAGTTTTTGGAAATATCCAGACTACTTTCCCAATCACTTAAACCAGAAATGATCGTAAGCATGTCATTTTTTGTGCTATTTGTTTATAATAGAGGTGTTAACTGATTCCATCTTGAGGGAAAATGGGAGCAATTGTTAAGGAACAAAGTTAATGTTAGCACTAGCTGCAGAAGGGAATAAACAATTTTATTGCCTATACAGTTGTGCACACTTACCCATTTATTTTGAATGTTTTGGCTGCTTTTCCTGAGTTGGCATGTGTATTAGTGTAAGGAACCAAGGATAAAGGGGTTAAAATGGAAAGGAAGGAAAATAAAAAATAACAAGTGACTTGCAGCTCAGAGCAATGATCACATAATCACGTTGTTTCAGATTGTTTGTATATTCTTTAGATTATTAATGTTCTGAGATGTTCTCAAATCAGTTTTTTTTCTCACTTTCTTCAACTACTGGTTCAAATTGTTTGTAAATTAAGTGCTGTACCTGATGAAATGTCGCAAACGTATCTTCCATATTTTTTATGTGGTCACCTTAATGTATAGGAAACAACACTGTGGGCCTGGATAGAGTGGATGTGGAGAGGATGATTCCACTTGTGGGAGAGTCTAGGACCAGAAGTCATAGCCTCAGAATTAAAGGACGTTCCTTTAATTAGGAGATGAGGAGGATTTTATTTCGTTAGAGGGTGGCGAATCTGTGGAATTCATTGCCACAGACAGCTGTGCAGGCCATCAATGGATATTTTTTAAGGCAGAGATAGGTAGATTCTTGATTGGTACGGGTGAAGGCAGGAGAATGGGGTTAGGAGGGAGAGATTGATCACCCATGCTCAAATGGCGGAGTAGATTTGATGGGCCGAATGGCCTAATTCTGCTCCTATCACTTATGAACTGATATAAATCCAAGCTTAGAGGGCACATCTTTGAAGCACCGATACTTATCTTTTTTTTTCCCTGCCGAATTTAGGACTTGCTTCCCCTTCCAGTTCTTTGGTGGTTGGAGGCTGATGTAAGATCTGCAGATTCTGCCACAGGTGGCGACTAATGGAGCATATTGGTGGGCGTATTGCAGTAGTATCACATTCTAATCACCTGAAAGCTCGCAACATGCTAAACCCTTTTTTATAATTGGTGATACAAGAGATGGCGCACACCTGAATCTGAAGCAACAAGCAATCTGCTGGAGGAAATCAGTGGGTCGTGCAGCATCTGTTGGCGGAAATGAATGGTCAACCATTCAGGTGGAAAGTCTACATAGGGGCTGAGAGTGGAGAAGGGGAATCGCTGGTTCAAAGAGCGGGATAGGGTGGGGATTGTGAGACAGAAGTGTAAGATAATAAGCGAGTGTGGTATTCCGAAAAGGTCATTCGCTATAAAGAAAAAGCAAACGAAGTGCTGATTGTATAAACTTGTATAAATTCTTATCTTTATTCATGATTTATGTGTAAAAATGTATTTAATCTGTGGAACGGGGGTGCCAGGTAACGGGAGAGCGGGGTGTAACAGCGAGATAGAGGGGGCAGATGCGAGTGGGAGACAGGGGGAAAGACTGGACTGGCGGAGAGACATTCTCGGCAGCAGTGCTGCTGCACGCACACAGACCCACGCCACATCCGCAGCCAGGATCGAATCCGGTTCCCCGGCGCCGCAAGCACTGCCATTGGACCGTTTCCGTCGCCCGCCCCCCCGAGTGTCCCATCCCCGCCCAGGGGGCGGCCGGAGACGTCCGGACCGACGGGACATGGGCCCAGAGCAGTGACCCCCAGCCCCACAGCCAGCGTGGAGAGGCGCCAACCCCAGCTCATCTCCGCCTGCCTTGCCGGGCCAACCAACAGCCCCAGACCAACGGGACAGAGGCCCAGAGCAGCGGCCCACAGGCCCACAGCTAAATGTGGAGAAGAAGAGCCAACTCCAACCCAACCTTGCTCCAACTCCCGAGGAACCCTCTCTCCAACAGGCCGACCACCAGCTGCACCCCCCGACCCACCCAGTGGCTGCCAGCCAACCCTCCCCCCCGTCGCCGGCTGCAAGTCCGGGGCCGCCACCACTCCAGGCCTGCGCCCCAGCTCACGGCCAACCCGGCTCGACAGGCAGAGCTGAACTGGAGCGGCCGCCTTCCCCCCGGCGGCTGCAAGCCCAGGGTCACCCTGGACACCCCCGGACAGGGACGGGGCACCCGGGAGGTGAAGGGGACGGGGATGGCCCAGCAGCAATTCCACAGTGCCCGGTCATCCGGATCTGGGTCCGACCCCGACCACGGACGAAACACAAACCTGCACACTACGCAGCACCACAGCTACCGAGACTGTTTATAGTGAGTGATCTATGACCTGGGCATGCACAGTCGGAATACCGAACTCGCTTATTGATGGGGCTTAAAGGTAGACTCAAAATGCTGGAGTAACTCAGCAGGATAGACAGCATCTCTGGAAAGAAGGAATGGGTGACGTTTTGGGTCAAGACCCTCCTTCAGACATGTCAGGGGAGTGGGCGCAACAGAGATAGAGGGTTAAAGGTGACGGGTTAACAAGGACAAAGGACAAAGGGCATTTATTGTCACATACACCAGTTGGTAAGAAGGGTGGGTAAAGGGTGGAATTGGTAAGCAAAGGCAGGCCGATGATGGATGAAGGCAGACAGGATGGAGAAAAAAGGGCAATTGAAGTCAGGAACTTGTATGGTGGCCTCAGGTCCCAGCGGATACTTTAAGATTATGCACTGAGATTGTCAGAGTTTGAAATCAAGGTGCTTTCGTTACTTTTAAATTAAACTGAAACATATTTTGCGAGTTTCCAATAACTATAACCGCAGCACGCACACACAGAAAGATCAACAGTAGGGGGCGCCTCACATTGAAATGTATTATTTAACAGTTCTCCCCTTCGTTCGGTTGTGACATTTTAAGGCCATTTAGAATTTGAATGCAACAGGTTATCTAGAATACAGAAAAGAAATAACTGTTAAATTACTAAATTGCGCCATCTAGCGCACCACTGAAATATTTTTATGAAAACGAAATACAGTACTGGAAATAAAATGGAAAAATATTTAAAGGGTTCTGTTTTGTCAACAATGCTGGTGTTGATAGCCTTTGAACAGCATGTGCCATTTTCAATGTGTCTCTTCAGCTACAACGGTATACAGAGAAGTACTCCTCCATATGCAATTCAGCGTTCAGTTCAGTACTATTAGTGCTGGTATTCATAAATATATATATTAATTCCACAAGTGTGATGGATGTTACGGTTTGACGTTCAGTAAACAAGCTGGTTCTCACTGTTGGCTGATTTACAAATTGATTGAAGTAACAGGTTTGTGAGATCTGACACCACCAATGCCTTTAAAGCTTTGTGTTTGCTTGTTTCCATTTGCAGTATCCCAACCAAAGGGGCCGTATTTTGAAATGGAACAATTTTATTTGTTGCATTTTATCTCATGAATGTTTCACAATTGTCGACATGCGTAAATGAAACACATTAGCATCGGAGGACTCCTATCCATCGTCCTCTCGCCAGTTCTTTGAAAGTGCTCTCACTCTCCACCTCGCGGTAATTTTTCATCCTTCAGGCATAAACTCGCTGCAGAAATTATGTTTCCTCCTGCGCCCTTTAGAACTTTTGCCAATTACGTTATTTTATTTTGCAGCTGAACATAATTTGTTCTCATTTAAAACACGATTAAAACACGTTTGAAATGCAGTTTTTCAATTCAGCAAAGGCAGTTCATCTTAATCCAATCGTCCTTTGTAAGCATATCCTCTCCTTCCACATTTCGGATTTTACTACCTGTTAGTCCCTTCGGTAATATGAACCTCACTCAGGGAGAGGTGAAATGAAACCTCGAAGAGCTCTCTTTCCAAGTTAAGACATTTAAAAATTCGCATAAAAATCCGGACAGCATTTTCTAGTTAATGTGAGCAGGTTTCATGGAAACACTCTGGATATCATGTGTGTGATTGAGATGTCACGGTATTGTAAAAGTGATACTAGTGCGGCCGTGTCGCTCGTAACAGCGTCCAAGCCCGTTTAATGATGCTTCAAGATGCTTTCCACTTTCCTGATTCTATTTGGGGACGGACCTATTTGAATGGGCAAAGAGAAGTCGTTCCCACAGTTTATCCCATTGGATTATAGCATTCAGTCAACACAGACCGCCTGCTCTCCTTGGCCTCTGCTGCCCTCCCTTCTCCACTGCCGCCTTGATTTATTAGAGCCGTCCAGCTGACGGGAAGCCAGCCCCCCTCCCCCTCTCACCTCCTCAACATTCAGCTGAAACTCGCCGAAATCCCAAGAAAACAATGCTCCCTTTCCCCTCGTGTTGACGGAATGGTCCCTCTAACGCCAAGTGGGGGCAACGAACAAGTGGCACATTCAGCACGTTAGATTAAACACAAACGCATCTCTGAAGTAAGATGACCGAGGAGGGAAAGTCGGATAGCAAAGGAGAAATTAGCGGCAAAGATTTGGAAAAACAGCTTCGCCTTCGAGTTTGTGTCTTGACTGAAATCCTAAAGACTGAGAGAGATTACGTAGGGACTCTGGAGTTCCTCGTCTCCGTAAGTGTTTCTAACCTTTCCCCAAGTGTTAAGACGTCTCGTTGTCCTATTTAAGTTACAGCTGCATTCGTGTAGGTTTTGTCAATTTAAACAGGAACCGAGAAACCGCGGTGAACTTTCGCACTGAATGGTAGGTTCTGAGAGAACACTGTTCTTAATGTTGCTTGAGGTGAAAGTATGAATCTGTTCGGCTGACCGTTATAATCGCTTCTTTAATGGTTTAATATTTATTTGCCAAACATTTGATGATTAAATATTTTTCTCGTGCAGCATAAATGAAACTGAACGAGAGCACCTTTTGGTTATTCATCATCCGCCTCCAAACCCCATTAACTGTTTATGTTGTTGATTTAGGCTCAAGTTTCGGGAGGTTTCCCGAGTTTCAGCTATACCTGTAAACTTCACTCACTGCCCAGTCAGATATTGGCTTACATGTTTTGAGTGCCTATTGAATGGTCCCGGGTTCTTCTTGCTGTCATAGTTTACGCTCTAGAGGGCTTCGAAAATGTGCCGACATGGTACACAACTTTTCCCATGTGGCTAATTGTCCCGATCATCGTTTCAATTGAACGGAGCAGTTCTACTGTTCCGCGTTGTGGCGTGGGCAACGCCGGCTCCAAAATAAACGCTCAGGTGGCTGCTGCGAAACAGCTACAGTCTCCACCACGATTTGTTTGTCGGGATTGTGCAGACGGTGGGAAAGTTTGCAGAGAGGAACCCTGCGGGGAATGTTTGGAAAAGGCGATTTGGCTTTGCTGTGATTAGGGAGGAAATGACGCGAATCCCGGGAATTTGTAGTCTATTTATATACTCTTTATTTCCTGATTTGAGAGCCCCCCCAAAGGACTCGGAGGGAGTCCAGACAATAGGCTGTAAACTGGGCGATATCCTGCCTGAAGGAAAAGCACAACATATAAACGATATTATTTTGGAAGCCTTTGTACGTTTCAGAGATGCATTAAATTACTTCTTGTGACACTGACAGTGCAGTGTAGAAAGACGTATACTTTAGGAGTTTCAATAAGAACCTACAGCAATTCCGAAAACAACCGCTTATGTAATAACTGACGGTGACAGTAAATTGAAACATTAAACGTGACAATTCACTAATTTGCCATTCATACCTGCAAGTTGATAGTGACTCTGCTAAGCGAGGCTCTTCTAAGCCCGGCTGCAAATAAACCTAGCTGCAGATGAATTTTGATTCATTTCGAACCCAGGAATGGACTTGAATCTGATCGCTGACTCTGTGGTGAAATCGTCCCGCCACCTTCACAAACTTGACTGAAATATTTACGCAAGAAACTATGAAGGTTGCATCCGGAGACAAGTCCGACGTTTTCATGATGAATTCCGATGTCCATATTTATTGAGGGACTGCCATGCAAAATTATCATGCTGTATATACAGTGCTCTCCATAATGTTTGGGAGAAAGACCAATCATTTATTTATTTGCCTCTGTACTCCACAATTTGAGATTTGTAATAGAAAAAAATACATGTGGTTGAAGTGCACATTGTCAGATTTTAATAAAGGGTATTTTTTTTACAAATGTTGGTTTCACCATGTAGAAATTACAGCAGTGTAAACTGTAAATACATAGTTCCCCCCCCATTTCAGGGCACCATAATGTTTGGGACACAGCAATGTCATGTAAATGAAAGTAGTCATGTTTACTATTTTGTTGCATATCCTTTGCATTCAATGACTGCTTGAAGTCTGCGATTCATGGACATCACCAGTTGCTGGGTGTCTTCTCTGGTAATGCTCTGCCAGGTTGCAGCCATCTTTAGCTTATGTTTGTTTTGGGGGCCAGTCCCCTTCAGTTTTCTCTTCAGCATATAAAAGGCATGCTCAATTGGGTTCAGATCGGGTGATTGACGTGGCTACTCAAGAATTGACCATGTTTCAGCTTTGAAAAAGTATGTTTGGGATCATTGTCTTGCCGTAAAATGAACTGCTGGCCAATGAGTTTTGATACATTTGTTGGAACTTGAGCAGATAGGATGTGCCAATACACTTCAGAATTCATTATGCTACTACCATCAGCAGTTGTATCATCAATGAAGATAAGTGAGCCAGTACCTTCAGCAACCATACATGCCTTGGCCATAACACCCGCACCACTGTGTTTCACAGATGAGGAGGTATGCTTAGGATCTTGGGCAGTTCAGTCTCTCCTCCATACTTTGCTCTTGCCATCACTCTGATATAAGTTCATCTTTGTCTCATCTGTCCACAAGACCTTTTTCCAGAACTGTGGTTCTTCTTGGCAAACTAACCTGGCCATCCTATTTTTGCAGCTAACCAGTGGTTTGCAGCCTCTGTATTTCTGTTCATGAAGTCTTCTGTGGACAGTGGTCTTTGACAAATCCACACCTGACTCCTGAAGAATGTTTTTGATCTGTCAGACACATGTTTAGGGATTTTTCTTTATTACAGAGAGAATTCTTCTGTCATCAGCTGTGGTGGTCTTCCTTGGCCTGCAAGTCCCTTTGCGGTTAGTAAGCTCACCAGTGCTCTTTCTTCTTAATGATGTTCCAAACAGTTAATTTTGGTAAGCCTAAGGTTTGGCTGATGTCTCTAACAGTTTTATTCTTGTTTCTCAGTCACATAATGGCTTCTTTGACTTTCATTGGCACAACTTTGGTCCTAATGTTGATAAACAGCAATAAAAGTTTCCAAAGGTGATGGAAAGACTGGAGGAAAGACTCGGTGCTGAGAACTCCCTTACACCTGCATTAAGGAGGCATTTAAACACACCTGAACAATTACAAACAACTGTGAAGTCACGTGTCCCAAACATTATGGTGCCCTGAAATGGGGGGACTATGCATAAACACTGCTGTAATTTCTTCATGGTGAAACCCAAATGTATAAAAATACCCTTTAATAAAATCTGACAATGTGTACTTTAACCACATATGATTTTTTTTCTATTACAAATCTCAAATTGTGGAGTACAGAGGCAAATAAATAAATGATAAACATTATGGAGGGCACTATACATTCTCTCACCCGAGGTGGCGATGGCCGCATGGATTTGTGTGTCTTGCTTTCTGAGTCTGCATCGCGGGGAGGAACCTATACAATCTCTGCTTCCCTACATTCCAGAACGTCTTTTTATTTGCCTATAATTAAAATCCAAATATGGTATGGAATAAAGGTTCTGTGGAATTTAAAGTAGACAATAGATTATGTGACAAAAAATTGTTTTCACCCTAAACAATTTCTTCTTTGCCACTTCTCATTGCCTTCAAGTCACAGGTGTAACCAGGGGCACCTGCATGGGCTCCAACCATGTCTTTTTTTGTGGAAGGAACTGCAGATGCTAGTTTACACTGAACATGGACACAAAATGTTGGAGTAACTCAGTGGGACAGGCAGAATCTCTGGAGAGGAATGGGTGACGTTTTGGATTGAGACCCTTCTTCAGACTGAGTCAGGGGAGGCGAGAGAGATATATGGAAGGGTAGGGTGCGAAAACTCGACGTCAAAGGGATGAAGTTCAAGGAAGATGTAGAATAGATCATCGTTAGTCAGGGGAAAATGACAACAAAGCAAACGGAGATAAAATGTAATCAGGAGGACAGTCCAACTGGTCAGAAAACGAGGATGGGGGAGGGATGGAGAGAGAGGGAAACGCAAGCGTTACTTGAAGTTAGAGAAGTCAACATCTCACCGCATGGTTGAAAGCTGCCCAAGCTAATTTGGAGATGCTGTTCCTCCAATCTGTGTTGGGCTTTCTGTCCTGGGTCCCATACTGACCTTTCTGTCCTGGGTCCCATACTGACCTTTCTGTCTTGGGCTTCCTCCACAGTCGGAGTACTCTGGGGTCATTCCCTAACTTAATTCCTTACATGAACCATTGCACCAGGACTGCTCCCTGCACCATGCAGAACTTGTTGACTGCATCAACTTTACTACAAATTCCACTCTACCCTCAAATTCACTTGGACTATCTCTGGCACCTCTCTCCCGTTTCTCGACCTCTCTTTCTCCGTCACAGGGAACAGACTATCTGCTGACATCTACTGCAAAACCCGCCGACTCCCACAATTCCATTGACTACGCCTCTTCCCACCCTGCCTTTTTCAAGGACTCTCAATTGTTTCATAGCCACCACAACTGCTCCCATGATGAGGCTTTCTATTCTGGGACATCTGAGATATCCTCTTAATTTTCAATAAACACGGTTTTCCCCTGCTATTGTGGATGGAGCCCTCGCACGTTTCTCTTTCATGTATCCCCCTCTGCCCCCAACCCCCCCCCCCCCCCCCAAGTCAGATTACTTAAGAAGTTAAAAGGTGAGCAACCAGGTAGCTGCAGAACTAAGTTTAAATTTGGTTATGAGAAAAGTATCAAAGATGTAATTGGTGATGGATTAGTTGAGCACTTGCACCAGTGTGAAGTGAGAAGAGAGACAGCATGTACATGACAAAATTAGACTATGCCTGGCTAATTGAGAGTTTAACTTTTGAGGAGGTTACTAACATGGTGAGTAGGAACATGATGGTTGGGAGACACCAGAAGGCATTTGATAAGGCTCTGTAAAAACATTGGGCAAAAATGTTCACCTTAGCTCTACTTTCCTGCCAGTTTTTTCATAACTCCTGATTACCCTTTTGTCTAAAAGTATCCATCTCAGTCTTGAGTATATTCAATGAATTAGTTTCCACCGATCCCCTGTGTTGGAAATTTGAAGGGTTTGTGACCCAATAAGAAAAAAAAAATCCTTTTGATTTCTTAAATAGCAAATCCTTTCCCCTACTCCATTCTGAAACTATGCCACATAGTTGAACATCCTTTCAGTATTTACTCTACCAAGCACATGCAAAATATTCTGTTTCAAAAAGATCACCGAGTAGGCCCAATCTGCTCAACCTTGCCTCATAAGATGATTCTTCCTGGCAGGAAGCACCCCAATGAAATGTTCCTGCCTCATCCATTAACATATATAACGTATAACAATTACAGCACGGAAACAGGTCTTCTCGGCCCTTCCAGTCCGTGCCGACCATTTATTTTCCCCTAGTCCTATCTACCTGCATACCCCTCCATTCCCTTCCCGTCCATATACCTATCCACTTAAATGCATATCCCACCTTAAATAAGGAGACTAAAATACGCAAAGCTCCATATGTGACATTTCCAATGTTCGATAGTTTGAGTAAGATTTTTTTAAACTTTTTAAATTCCAAATATTGTCAAATATCCTATTTGCTTTCCTAATTACTACTTGTATCTGTGTTTCATGTACAATGTTATTAAGACATATCTGAACGTATGCATTCTGTAATCTCTTTTTATTTAAACAATAATTTACTTTCTGTTCTAATTACTTTTCCCAGATTATATTCATTCATCAAAATTAATTCAATCAACCTGCAGAGTATTTGAATTCGCAACACAACTTGATTTTGTGCAGCTTTGTCGACTGGGCACATTTGTCTACGCTGCACTGGGTTCCCTTCTTCCAAATTATAAATATAGATTGCAAATTGTTGAGACCCTAGCCCTGATTTGTGTGGCATTCACAAGTTTCTGCTTGAAATTGATCCATTTATCCTGACTCTTTTTTACTCGCTTGCCATGGTTATATGTAATCCAATTACCATATCACTTCCCATGCACCGTAACATTTCCAATCTTCAGGAAATCAAAGTACACCAAATCTATGCGTTTCCCTTAATGCACACTGCTGGTTAAATCCTAGATGAACAATAATTCATAAAATTTGCCAAACATATTTTCCTCTTTATAAAATCATGTTGACTTTATTTGAATTGTAATTTTTGAAAAATATTATTTATACCTGCTTAATATTTCATTTCAGCAAATTACTGGGCTCTCTCCTGATTCTAGGAAGCTTTGAAGCCAATGCATCCACAAATTTGCAGCCATTTCACTCAATTAGAAAAAGCAAGTGCATGGTACAAAAGTAACTGAAATATCTGCTCTGATGTTGACCTTTAATTTAAAGAAATGACTGGGCATTTGATCATAGAATCTGGAAGTCTTCCTTAAACATAATTGTTGAAGCTGCACCAACTGTGCATTTCAAGTCTCGATCAATATTTCTTTGTGTGGTAAATATTGGATCAAAACACAGAATGTGCATTATTGAATCTCAGTTGAAACATGGAATCATTAGATGGACCAATTGATCCAGGAACTGATATGTAACGATGGGATTGGATCTCATAATAAGCTGCATTGGAATGTCAAAGTAGCCCTGAGTGTAGAATATTTTAATAACAGTGACCACTTTAGTGAAGGTCAAGGTTAGGTTTTTAATAGGAAAGAGAATGTTTACAAATATAGGCAGAAATTCTTGGGAAAAGGAAAGGTAATCAAAAGTTGACAACAGCATTTTTTAGAAGTTAAACATTTAGAAATACTTTACAGAAGACAGAGATGTAACATTCCAGGGGGAAAAAGGACAGCAGAGAAAACATCTAATGTAGGAAATCATGACAGGAATGCACTAAGAGGTGAAAATTACTTGAGACAAATAAACAGTAATATGCAGATGCTTAAAAGAGTAAAGATACATTCTTCCTTTGTTTTATAATATTTTTTTTATTTTTTTTATTTGAAGTAAATAGTTTACAATATATAGCTTACTTTATAAACTAACACCTTAATTCAGTATTACTACAAATAGCATATCAATACATAATATCTTCTATTTTTATGGAAATAAAGAAAAAGATATATAAAAGAATAAAGAAAAAAGGAAAAATAAAAGGGAATAAAAAAAAAATTTTTTTTTCCGCACATATATCAATTAAAAATTAAAAAGATAATTTGAAAAACAATAATATTACATATATATATATATATATATATAAACAAAAACTAAAGACATTGTACGAGATACTATTTCATTCAGAAATATCTCTAATAAATACACAATATTATCAATTATAGGTAAGTTATTCGCATCGGATCCATAGGGTGCCCGTCGAAGCCGTGATTCCAAGAATAGCTACTTCTCTAAATACTGTATATATGGAGACCATATCAATTCAAAAGAATTATACTTGTCCAAAAGGACAAATCTAATTCTTTCCAAATTCAACGTCTCCAACATCTCTGCTTTCCACATTTTAATTGTTGGGGATAATGTTCCCTTCCAAAATTTAAGTATCATTTTTTTCCCAATTATTAAACAATAATCAAAAAAATTTCTTTGATTAATTGTGAGTACCAAATTTGGCTCCGGGATTCCAAATATTATTAATTTTGGGTCTGGGTCAAGTTTAACCTTAAGGACTTCCGAAATAACTTTAAAAATTTCAATCCAATAAAAATTCAACCGTGGACATGTTACAAAACTATGTATTAAATTTGCTTCAAAATTCTTACATTTATCACAAATAGAGGAAAGGTTAGGAAAAATACTTTTTAATTTGGTTTTCGAGTAGTGTAATCTATATATAACTTTAAATTGTATCAATGTATGTCTGGCATTCAAAGAACACCAATGTATTCTTTGTAAGCTTTCTTCCCAAGTTTCTTTCGTTATAGGTAATCCAATTTCATTTTCCCATGCTTGACGATATGTTTCAGTTGTTGGGTTCTCTTTATCTAAAATAATATTGTAGATATAAGCTATAAGCTTATCCGTATTTGGATGTAAATTAAACACTTCATCTAATAAGCCTGGTCCTTTATTTTTATAGTCGTATGTGTTACATTTAATAAAATCTCTAATTTGTAAATACCTAAAATGATGTTGTGAAGGTAATCCAAAAATATCTTGTAACTCTTCAAATAATAATAATTTTCCATTTCTATAAAGGTGTTCTATTCTTTTAATTCCTAAATCCTCCCACAGTCTAAACCCCGCATCTAAGATTGAGGGTTTAAACAGTGGATTATTCCTAATTGATAACCTAAAAGAAAGATTATCCAGATGTAGGGTCTTAACTATCTGTTTCCAAATACGCCTAATATTATGAATGATAATGTTGTCCCTATAAGTCTTTTTTTGTACTTCCTTTGGTGCGAAAATAATCGACTCTATAGTGAAGGGTAAACAGTCTTCCTTTTCCATTTTTAGCCACATTGGTTCAACATCCATATTTACCCACCAAAAATTCATATTCTTAATCTGGACTGCCCAATAGTAATATAAAAAATTTGGAAGTGCCAGCCCTCCATTTATCTTCGACTTACATAAGTGTTTTTTACCTATTCTATGGCTTTTGTAATCCCAGACAAAATTATTAACTATGGTATCAATTTTTTTTAGAAAACTTTTTGGAAGAAAAAAAGGAATTGCCTGAAATAAATATAACAATTGTGGTAAAAAAATCATCTTTATAGCATTAATTCTACCGATCATAGATATAGGAAGTGTTTTCCAATATAAAATGTTTTTTTTAAGTTTCTCTAATAATTGATAATAATTAGCTTTAATTAATAATTTATAGGATTTAGACACATTAATTCCTAAATATTTAAATTTATCTGTAACTATTTTTAATGGGTATTTTTGTAATATATTTACATTTATACCAGTTATAGGCATTATGTCACTTTTACTCCAATTAATCCTATATCCTGAAAATACACTAAATTCATTTATAACATTGAATAGCTTTGGAATACTACGTTCCGGCTTAGTAATATAAATCAGAATATCATCTGCATATAAAGATATCTTATTATTTGTTATGTCAGTGTTGTACCCATATATTTCGGGTTCTGATCTGATTCTTTCAGCCAGAGGTTCTATCACCAAGGCAAATAATAAAGGGGATAACGGACATCCCTGTCTGCATCCCCTAAAGAGATTAAATTTAGGTGATAATATTTGATTGGTTAAAATTCTTGCAGTAGGGTTAGAATATAATATTCTTACCCATTTACAAAATCCGTCCCCCAGTTGATATTTTTCCATTATATTAAATAAATATGACCATTCCACCTGGTCGAATGCTTTTTCAGCATCCAACGATATAACTGCTAATTCTATATCTCTCCTTCTTCTCGAGTAAATAATGTTAAACAAGCGTCTAAGATTATGTGATGAGTAACGTTTTGGAATAAAACCTGTTTGATCATAATGTATTATTTTGGAAATCACTAAACTTAGCCTCCGAGAGAGTACTTTAGTTAGTATTTTTTGATCAGTATTTAAAAGGGCAATCGCTCGGTATGATCCAGGGTCTTCCAGGTCCTTATCTAATTTAGGAATTAATGTAATTGTAGATTCATTTAAAGAGTCTGGTAATTTTCCTAACTCATAGGTGTGTCTGTACACTGTTTGTAATCTAGGTGAAAGTAGATCGTGAAATTTTTTATAAAATTCTGCACTCAGGCCATCGGGGCCCGCTGTTTTACCATTTTTTAACGATCCAATTGATTCTTCGATATCTATTACAGATATTTCAGCATTTAATAATTGCCTACTCTCAAAATTTAACTTATTAAAATGACATTTTTCTAGAAATGTTTCCATTTCATCTGTTTGCCCTGTTAATTTAGATGAATAAAGATTTTGATAATATTGTAAAAATGTATCATTAATGTCTTTTGGTATAGTCAACGTATTTCCCTGCGCCGATCTAATACTATGTATAGTTTTTTCATCGTCTAATCTTCTGAGTTGTCGTGCTAATAATTTTTGAGGTTTATCACCGAATTCAAAATGAACTTGTTTAGTTCCAGGGGGAAAAAGGACAGCAGAGAAAACATCTAATGTAGGAAATCATGACAGGAATGCACTAAGAGGTGAAAATTACTTGAGACAAATAAACAGTAATATGCAGATGCTTAAAAAGAGTAAAGATACATTCTTCCTTTGTTTTAATATTTAGTATCTCCAAGAGAATTTCTAGGGTAATTGGAAATCAGAGGACACACACACACACACACACACACACACACACACACACACACACACACACACACACACACACACACACACACACACACACGTGTATGTATATTATATATGTGTATACATATTATATGTGTATATATGCGTGTGTATATGTATATATACACATATATATACACACATATCTACATATAATATAAATACATATATGCATATATCTCCTCTGATTTCCAATTACCCTAGAAATTCTCTTGGAAATACTAAATATTAAAACAAAGGAAGAATATGTACATGTATATGTATATATATATATATATATATATATATATATATATATATATATATATATATATATATATATATATATATATATATATATATATATATGTGTGTGTGTTTTATAATATCTATATTGTGTTTTATGTTTAGTTGAGTTTAGTTTATTATTGTCACATGCACCAAGGTACAGTGAAAGGTGTTTGTTTGAGTGTTATTCAGTCAAAGAAAAGACTAAATATGAATCCAACATTGAAGTCTGCTGAAATCCAATTAGATTTAGTTCAAAGGTGTCCAACGAGGTACAATAAATGATGGGACTTTGTCCCAAACATTATGGAGGGGACTGTCGATGGGAGATCAGGACCCTACTCTAGCTGATGAGATGACCGTTCAGTAACCTGACAGCAGCTAGGAAGACACTGTCCTTGTATCTGGAATATTTTCAGACTGGAACTTGATTATGCCAGTGGCCTTGTCGAGGCAGCGTGAAGTGCAGTTTGAGACAATGGAAAGGAATCAGCGTGTCGGCGAACCCAATTTGTGCTTGGTTTCGCCGACATATAGAAGTCTACACTGAGAACAGCAGATACAGTAGATGAGATTGGAGAAGGTGCAACTGAATCTCTGCCTTACCTGAAAGGACTGTTGGGGTCCTTGGACTGAGTTGAGGGAGGAGGTATTGGATCAGGTGTTGCATCTCCTGCCGTTGCAGGTGAAAGTACCTGGTGGCTTCCCATTCCTTCTTTCCAGAGATGCTGCCTGTCCCGCTGAGTTAATCTAGCATTTTGTGTCTATCTTCAGTGTAACCCTGCATCTGCAGTTCCTTCCTACACCTTAAACAAAGGTTCATCTGTTCTATCAGGTGGGCATAGAAGATTGCTTGGGACTATTATTGGGAAATAAATTGTGCCCGGTACGTTGGTGAATATCACTTAAATAGATTAGCTAATCATCATAATGTTACTAATGGTGGAATTTAGCAGCTGCATTTCCTACATTACATCAGTAACTAAACAAAAGTGCATCAATGCCTGTGATGTACTTTGTGACTTCAGAAATGCAACTTAAATAAATGCAAATGTTTCACCAATATCTTGCCCTTTATAATTCTGATTCCCATGGTTTAATAAAACCCCTGCCCACTATTTTAGCTCAACCTGAAGATCAGGCTTCATCTGGACTAGCTGTGCATTGCCAAGGGTAATCACATATTTATATGTTTTGAATAAACTGTTACAAGTAATTGTTTATATCGCACTAATAGTTGGAATTTAGTTTCACATTCAGACTGATTTTTATCTATGTCTATGCAACATGTTTGGTATTTGCTCTATTGTTTATTTTCAGCTTAAATATTTAAAAATGAGATGTCTTTCCAAATGGTGTTTGCATATTTATGTAAACATCTGGCCACATCATGTTTCCTTTTTTCTGTTTTGGATGCACGACAAGCTTGTGAAACATTGTCTCTGTCCAGTTTACTCAAGTTTTCCATGACAAGTCAATTAATCTACAGGATTTTGAGCTCATTTATAGTTTTTTGTCCCACAATATGAACAAATGAATTGCATAACTTTATTACCTTAATTTTTGCAAAACTCTGTACTTCCTTTCTCATTTAAATTGCTTTTGAACATTTTATTTACACAGGTCTTCAAGAAGCAATTATCACCTATTGATTGCAGGGCTCGAAATTAATGGTTGCCCGGGTGCCAATGGCGACCTAAAGTGCCGCCGGACAACCTAAAAGCCCTGCCATTTTGCCCGGCTTGGCAAGCATCCGGGACACCTATCATTTAATTCTGAGCGGGCCCCCTCTCTATCTCTCTCTCTCTCTCTCTCTCTCTCTCTCTCTCTCTCTCTCTCTCTCTCTCTCTCTCTCTCTCTCTCTCTCTGTAACTCTCAGTCTACGCCCGCCATCCGTATCCATGTCCGGGTCTCCGCGCTCCGCTCTCTGCTCTCCGCTCGCATCTCATCCGCGGCATGGCTGGCCGCCTTACACATTCGCACTGCCACGGCCTGTACATCCTCCCCCTGCACATGCGCACAACCACGGCCAGCACATCATCGGCCATGGTTGTGCGCATGTGCAGCCCTGCACATGTGCACTGCCACGGTAGCTGGTCGGCGTCGGGCACTTTCTCCCTACCTTTGCATTTTTGGAGATCTGGCCGCCATTGCTGTCCGGTCACCGCCTCGCAGCGACAGCTGAAAACCAATGTAGAATCACTCTCTGGAGCTGGAGTAACTCCCTGGAGTAACTCTTGCTTCTTGGTTTCTTGGTCCTCCAAAAATATTCGAAATGGAATTTAAACTGTAATGGACCCACCGCCACAAAACTCCAAACTCTGAAAAATAACAGTCTACTGCATTTTATCTGTTTATTTAATGTGTATATATATGGTCTATGGTATATAGACACACTGAACTTTTATCTCCTGTTCTGTATTATGTTTACAAATTCTGTTGTGCTGCAAGAATTTAATTGTCCTATCTGGGACACATGACAATAAAACACTCTTGACTCTTGACTTGGACTTAAGCAAAAAAGGGTTCTTGGGGGAAAAAGAGCTACCTTAAATTTAGTTGCGTCTGGTTGGGTAACTGTGGTAGGGTGAAGACTATTCCATGCTTTAATTGTATGGGGGAACTCCATGGAGCAGCCAGCATCTCTGGATAGAAGAAATTGGGTAATGTTTCAGGCAGAGACCCTTCTTTAGATTTCCTCTGGTTTTAGTGTTTTTACTTTAATTTAAAGATACAGCGTGGAAACAGGCCCTTCGGCCCACCAAGTCCACGCCTACCACCGATCACCCATACACTAGTTCTATCCCACACATTAGCGACGTGAGACAAGAATGTTTTATTCTCTCATGTCCCAGTTAGAACAGTGAAATCCTTACTTGCAGCAGCACAACAGAATATGTAAACATAGTACTCTGTAAACAATGTTATAAACGAGGAAACAAAACGGTATATATTTATATATGAATATTTATTTGTGTGTGTGTGTGTATATATATATGTGTGTATATATATGTGTATATATTTAGATATATATATATATATATTTAGATATGAATATCCACACACATGTATGATCTATATACCCACACACACAATTTCCCTCCTGGGATTAATAAAGTTCTATCGTATAGTATCGTGTGTGTAGGAAGGAACTGCAGATGATGGTTTAAACTGAAGATAGACACAATAAGCTGGAGCAACGCAACAGGTCAGACAGAATCTCTGGACAAAAGGAAAATATTACGTTTTGGGTTGGGTCTGAAATAGGTTCCTGCACACCTTTGGAATGTGGAAGGAAACAAGAGCACACGGTAAAACCCATGCGATCAATGGGAAAAGGAGCAAACTCCATATAGACAGCACCCATATTCAGGATCAATTCCTGGTCTCTGGCACTTTTAGGCAGCAACTTTATGGCCAATGTATTGTCCCATAGTCTTGAACTGAATTCAAACATTACAGTGGCTGTAAAGGGGGACATAGCGTCACTTGGAGATTTAAGATTGAAAATGGATAGTTTCATTTTTTTAGTAACCAAAGTTATCAACGTATAATTTTTTGTGTGTTGGAAAACAAAATATAGCGGCACAGCTGGTAGACTTGCTGCCTCACACCCCAGAGATCTGTGTTTGATCGTGTCCTCGGGCACTGGCTGTGTTGAATGTGCACATTCTCCCTGCAAGCGTATGGGTTTCCTCCCACATCCCAAAGACACATTGGCTTTGCAGGTTAACTTGTCTCTGTAAAATTGCCCCTAATGTGCAGGGAGTGGGTGAGGAAAGTGCGATAACAGAACTTGTGTGAATGGGTAGACAAAAATGCTGGAGAAACTCAGCGAGTGAGGCAGCATCTATGGAACGAAGGAAATAGGCGAGGTTTCGGGTCGAGAACCTTCTTCAGACTGATGTGAGGGTGGGGGGGGGGGGGGGAGAACAAGAAAGGAAGAGGCGGAGACAGTGGGCTGAGGGAGAGCGGAGGAGAAAGCCGACGGGAGGAGATGGGAAGACGTGGCCAGTGGTGGGATCCCATTGGTAGACAAAGCTGGAGAAAATCAGCGGATGAGGCAGCATCTATGGAGCGAAGGAATAGGCGACGTTTTGGATCGAGACCCTTCTTCAGACTGATGGCGTGGGGGGGGGGGGGGGGAGGGGGGGTGCGGGAAAAAGAAAGGAAGAGGCGGAGACAGTAGGCTGTGGGAGAACTGGGAATAGGAGGGGAAGGAGGGAGAAAGCAAGGACTACCTGAAATTGGAGAAGCCAATGTTCATACCGCAGGGGTGTGAACTACCCAAGCGAAATATGAGGTGCTGTTCCTCCAATTTGCGGTGGGCCTCACTCTGGCCATGGAGGAGGCCCAGGACAGAAAGGTCGAATTCGGGAGTTGAAGTGCTGAGCCACCAGGAGGTTAGGTTGGTTATTGCGAACTGAGTGGAGGTGTTGTGCGAAGCGATCGCCAAGCCTGCACTTGGTCTCACCGAGGTTGATCATACGCTGAATAATCGAACCAGATTTTTGTTTGGAAGTGGAAAGAAATAATAGAAATTGCATTCATTGCAACGTGTAAAAAGAGATGAGATACTGTATTTTAATTTTGCTGCATGTCATTGTGGTATATATCATGTCTTGATTGGTGAAAATGTTTAGTTTGTGACTTTATTTGAAGCAGAAATAATATATGAATGCTTCATTGAGCATAATTCCGACTGGTAACTACGCACTTCGTCCAAGCACATTATCGCACACGTCATGCAAGCCGTCTTAAATGACCACCTAAACTGTCATTTGGCAACCTAAAAAGCTGCCAAGGTTGCCCGGCTGGCAACAGGGGAAAAAAGTTAAGCGAGTCCCCTGTATTGGCAACCAGTGAGGTCATCTTATAACATTGTAATGCTTAATTTAGAGACAAAATGTGCTGGAGTAACTCAGTGGGTTTGGCAGCATGTCTGGAGGACATGAATAGATAACATTTTGGGTCGGGACCCTTCTTCACAAAACAGGTTTGTTCTGAAGCATCGTGACAGGCTGCCTGACTCATCTTGTCTTTTTTTGTAAACCTTCATCGGCTGTCCCTCATGTCTGCAATGCTTCATTTAAAGATCTTCTCATGGTACTGGCAATGAAGAACTAACTGTTATTGGGGCAGATTCTACAGGTATTTCTGTGTAAGTACCAGCAAGTATTAGATGTCTGAGTTTGTCGACATCAATATAGAAATTCAAAGCTGGCTTTGGACTGTTCATGAATACGTTCTGTCATGGGACACATCTTGGTGACAATTCCTCATCTTTGACACTGGGAATGTTCTAGAATCATATAATAGTGGCAAGCCAGAAAGATTCCATTTGGCCAATTATGCCTTTGTTTGCTTTCCACCAGAACAACTCTCAAATTCCATTCATCAACCTTTTCCCCCCAAAATAGTTGCATACATTTCTCCAATGAACATTTATCTAATTTTCTCCTCAACGCCTCAATTAAACCTGCCCCCAGCACGTTTGCAGGCTGTATGTTCCAAATGCTACACATATATAGAGTAAAATAAAGATTTTCCTTGTGCTTCTCTACATGCTATTTCCCGTTTATTTCACACATGTGGCTCCCACGATTCTCTGTTCTGTGTTACTTGGCTAACTTTGTATTCAGGCTATCTGCATTCATTTTATGTTCAATGTTTCAACTTTTTTTTAAATGCTTGTGTGGCATCTTATCAAAAGCCTTTTGGAATCTGTTTAGGTTTATTTTTGTCAGATGTACTGAGATATCGTGAAAGGTTTGCTTTGCATGCTGTCCAAACAGATGAGATGAATACAATCAAGTCAAAGTTGAGTGCAATAGATAAAGGAAAGGGAAGGCGCAGAGTTCAAAATATAGTTCTCAACATTGTCACGCATCAGTTCTGTAGACAATGTCCAATGTCCACAAAGGGTAGAGGTGAATTAGACAGTGCCCTAGTTAATGGAAGGACTGTTCAGAAATCTGATATTGGAGGGGAATAAATTGTTCCTGTGTTTGGTGATGCATGCTTTCAAGCTTCTGTACCTTCTGCCAGGCTGGAGCAGGGTGGAGGTGGAATGACCGATGTATGACAAGTCTTTGATTATGTTGCCCACTTTTCCAAGACACCATGAAGAATATAGGACTTTCTGCAATGCTACTCTATCTTTTCTTGGGTGAGGAGCCGCAATCCTGTGCAGCCTCACCTACTTTGACAAACGTACCAATTTGTAATCTTTTTGCAATGTACACCATTTGTCCACCTATCTACTTGCAGCACCTGCCTACTGACATTTTGTGAGTTATCACAAGAACACGGGTCAAACACCAATTTTCAACCTATTTTTCCATTTAGATAATAACTTAATAACTTGCCCTTTGAATCCTCTGACTCGTGTGCACGACCTCATGCTTTTCCACATTAAACTCCATTTGCGAGTTTGTGTCCACTCACACAATCTACTTATAACCGGTTGCAGAATGACAAAGTCCTCATCACAACTAGCTCTTCAAACAATTTTTGTGAGATTAACTAACTTGGATAGCTTGCATTCTGCTTTCATCTGAGGGTATTGATATAAATAGATTCCTGGATACTCTACTGGTTATGTCCTTCCAAACTGCTGACATTAATTCCAACTCTCAGCATTCTCTAGGATAAACAATTTTCAATCCATGTCAACACACTTCCTCCAGTACACCAACCTTTTATGTGGCACCTTAGTGAATGCTTTTTGGAAATCCAAACACATCACCACTACATGTTCCCCTACATCTAATCGGCTTGTAACATTCTCCAATAACTCAAACCAATTTGATCAACTGATCTGTCTTTCATGGAGCCATGTTAACCTGGTTTGTTTAGGTTAAGCTTTCCTAAGTTGACACTAGACTGCGGGTGTTGGAATCTGGAGCAATGAACAAACTGCTGGAGGAACTCAGCAGGTCACGCCGCATCAGTGGAAGCAAAAACAAAAGATTGACATTTTGGTTTGTAACTGATCAGAACTGATGCAACATCAAAACATTCACTATCCCTTTGCCTCCATAGATGTTGCTTAACCCACTGAGTTCCTCCAGCAGTTTTATTTTACTCCAAATACCCCTAAATGATCAGCTGTTTCTTCTTTGATTATTGATTCCAGCATTTTGCTATCAATGATGTTAATGGATAATCAATGGATTGATGAATGTTGTGTCTATCTTCAATACGGAATACAAGTTAGAACATTATGTTACGGTTGTAACAAGACATTGGTAGCGGCTGCACTTGGAGTATTGTTGAGTTTTGCTGCCAAAGGAAATATGCTATTAAGCCTAAAGAGTGCAGAAACGATTGATGAAGATGTTATCAGGTCTTGAGGGCCTGAGGTTTTGAGGGAGATTGGGCAAGCTAGTACTTTTATTCTTTGGAACTCCTTGGTACTTTACCAATTGGTACATGGAACCAATTCCCTGGTACTTTACCAGGGATCAATCTCGTGAACCTACGCTGCATTGCCTCAATCACAAGGATGTCCTTCCTTAAATTAGGAGACCAAAACTGTACACAATACTCCAAATGTGGTCTCACCAGAGCCCTATACAACTGCAGAAGAACCTCTTTACTCCTGTACTGAAAGCCTCTTGTTATGAAGGCCAACATTCCATTAGCTTTCTTCACTGCCTGCTGTACCTCCATGCCAACATTAAGAGATAGACCCAGGAAAAAAAAGAAAAAGAGAGAGAGGAAAAAAGGAAAAGCCAATTACTTTATCATAAACATCACACAAAAGGAATCTACCAACTCGACAGTTTTTCGTCCCCCTTTACAAAGACCCGATGCCGGTGCTTTTTTGAGGGACTCTTGCACCTTATCCTTGTAGTAGATCTATAAATGCAGACCACGTCTTATAGAAGCAATCTGATTTTCCTGCCAGGCGGAGTCTCATATCTTCCAGATGTAGTGTTTCAAACATAGTTGAAATCCACATATTTACTGTTGGTATGGGAGCATTTTCCCAGAATTTTAAGATTAACTTTTTTCCTGTTATTAAGCCATATTCAAATAGATTCTTTTGAAACACATTTAATTCAGGGCTACTTCTCGTTGTTCCAAAGATAATCCAATCTGCCTTTGGAGTAAGTTTTATTTTAAATAATTTTGTGAAGATTTCAAAAATCTCAGTCCCAAATGTTTGAATTTAAGTGCAGAAGCCAAATGAGTACGCTATGGTAGCTTCTTGACACTGACATTTATCACAAATAGGTGAGACGTTGGGAAACAGTTTACTTATTTTAGTTTTTGAATAGTATAATCTGTGTGAAACTTTAAATTGTATTAAAGTGTGTTTTATGTTAATTGACCATTTAACAATATAACAATTCGACTGAATTAAAAAGTTTGCATTCGATACCTGCATACTGGGCCAGATATTAAATAATGTGGAGACTGAATACAGGAAGGTGATTGAGAACCTTGTAACCTGGTGCCATGACAACAATCTCTCCCTCAATGTCAGCAGGACAAAGGCGATTATGATTGATTTCAGGAAGTAATACAGTGCACACTGCAAGGGTGCACAGTGGTGCAGGGGTAGAGTTGCTGCCTTACAGTGAATGCAGCACCGGAGACCCGGGTTTGATCCTGACTATGATTCAATCCAAACTATTGTTTGTACAGAGTTTGTACCTTCTCCCCGAGACCTGCGTGGGTTTTCTCAGAGATCTTCAGTTTCCTCCCACACTCCAAAGACGTACAGGTATGTAGGTTAATTGGCTTGGTAAATGTAAAAAGAAATAGTTCCTAGTGGGTGTAGGATAGTATTAACGTGCGGGGATCGCTGGTCAGAGCAGACCCGGTGGGCCGAAAGGGCCTGTGATCGCTGGTCAGAGCAGACCCGGTGGGCCGAAAGGGCCTGTTTCCATGCTGTATCTCTAAACGAAATCTAAACTAAACACATATCCCGGTAACATTAATGGCGTTGAAGTTGAGGTAGTCAAAAATGTCAAGGTCTTGGGAATAAACATCACCAGCAATGTTCTCCGGACCAGCAACATCGAAAATACGGCCAAGAGGGCACACCAACACTACTTCCTTAGAAGGCATAGGAAGTTCAGCATGTCCCAACAACCCTCACCAAATTCCACTGATGCGCCGTGAAAAGCATTTGATCAAGGTGCATCACAGCATGGTTTGGGAGTAGCTTCAAGACTGCAAAAAATTGCAAAGAGTTGTGTACGGAGCCCACACTATCACGCAAACCAACCGCCCTTCCCTTGACTCCTTGTACAGTCACGCTGCCTTGGCAAAGTCACCAGCATTATCAAGGATGAGTCACACCGCGGTTACTCACTCTTCTCTCTCCCATCAGGCAAGAGGTGCAGAAGCTTGAAAACTCACACCTCTACATTCAGGGACAGTTACTTCCCAGCTGTATTCAGGCAACTGAACCATCCTATCACCAGCTAGAGTGAATCCTGACCTCCCATCTACCTCATTGGAAATCTTTGAACTATCTTTAACCACACTTTATCAGACTTTATCTTGTACTGCAGATTGTGCCCTTTATCCTGGTTTACTGTGTGGATGGCTTGATTGTAATCATGGAGTCTTCTTTGACTGGGTAGTGCGACATTACCGTGACGATAATAAACTAATAATAAATTAACCTAAACACTGCCATCAATTTTCACGTCCTATGCATAAGTGTATTCTACTCTTAGTACACATGTTCCAAATTATAAGGGAATTATAAGAAAATGTTGTTAAATTACAACTCAAGTTAACACACACAAGCAGGAGTCTTTATCTCTAACTATTTCTTTAAGATATCTTACTGTTGATTGTTAATGACCTGTTTGTTGAAATGCTATTGCTGGAACTAATTAAAATTAGAAATCTCACTGCACCACCATGGTAGCGTAGATAAAAATGCTGGAGAAACTCAGCGGGTGAGGCAGCATCTATGGAGAGAAGGAATAGGCGATGTTTCGGGTTGAGACCCTTTTTCAGACTGATGTCGGGGGGGGGGGGGGAGGGGCGGGAAAAATAAAGGAAGAGGCAGAAACAGTAGGCTTGTGGGAGAGCTGGGCAGGGGAAGGACGGAGAAAGCAAGCACTATCTGAAATTAGAAAAGTCAATTTTCATACCTCTGGGGTGTAAACTACCTAAACAAAATATGAGGTGCTGCTCCTCCAATTTGCGCTGGGCCTCACTCTGGCAATGGAGGAGGCCCAGGACAGAAAGGTCAGATTTGGAATGGGAGGGGGAGTTGAAGTGCTGAGCCACGGGGAGATCATGTTGGTTTGTGCGAACTGTACGGAGGTGTTGGGCGAAGCGATCGTTTAGCCTGCACCAATGTCGAGAAGTTAGCACCTGGAACAGCGGATGCAGTAGATGAGGTTGGAGGAGGTGCAGGTGAATAGTTGTTATTTTCCACCAACACTTCGAGGTCTCCTGTATTTCTGGTTTATCTTTCTTATTAGAATTTGATATCAATAGACTGAAAAATATTGGCAAAATATCTTCCCTCACATTAATCTTATCACACTCTCATAGTAATTATTCAAGGTTATTATTTTGTAGAGGAACATTTTTCATATATTAAATTCAAACAACAACAAAATGAAATCTGACATGTTTGAAATGTTATGAAGTCTGCTGGAGAATAGCGGGACTGTTATTTGTCGGCTGTTTTGCTTAATGTACGATCATGGTACTCGTGAGAACAACCTTAAAATTTGAAGCAAAGCAGTGAAGAACTGGGAAATGTAGGTTGCACAACATGTGTATATTTAAGGTATCCAATGAAATTCTGCACACTGCAATGTACATCATGATGGTTCAGGGATTAAAGTGAGAACAAATGTTGAAACTGTGTATCAAGTCTGAATGTTATTATATGATAGTATATGATAGGTCTGACAGCAAGTGCTTGATTTGTGCTACTACCAAGTATATTACTTCCTGCAAAAAAGATATAACAGCATTACAGTTATGCAAAAGGCATGGTGATACAAAATCTTTTTTTTCACCTTAATAGTTTCCCTGAGAAACTGGATAGAGTATGATTTGTTTGAGAGCAGGTTTATGAATGTATGTGGATCAGGGCAGAATAGATACTGAATTTGAGCTAAAATAATAGGTTCATAGATCGATTACATCAATATTTAAAATATAGATTATCTTAGTCTTCACTACATTATTGTGCTTTATGATTCTTTGTTGGTGTCCAACTTCTTACTAGGTAATTGTTGTGTGAAGGTCAGACCATTTAATATGACAGGGAACTAATCAGGTATGGCTCAAATTGAACTTTAATAATGTGGACGGTGAGAGCTGCTCTTGCATATAAATATTTAAGAATTTCCATGGCAATGAAAAGGATAAGCAGGCAGAGAAACCCAGACTTGTCTCATAAGCATTGCAAATTATTGGCATGAGATATAATGCTCAAGGTCGTTTTTGTAACTTTCTTTTTCCAGACTTTTTTTTAATATGAGGTATTGGGAATCCAGCTACAGGGGTTGGTCACTGAACAGGGATGAATTGCGTTGCTGAGGTCTATGATTTGAGCACTAGTGTTTGCAAGTTATTGGAGCTTAGAAGGTAGAATGCTTTGTGCTGCTCATGGTATTAGTTGGACAGGGACTGAGGCGTAGCCAGAGTCTAAAAATGAAACTAGTTCAGTCAATATTAAAATCCTGCTTTCAGAACTGGCATAAAATGCGTACACATTGCATTTCTGTCAGTGAACACGCTGCTAAAATTACCAACAGGTATGTAATAAATTGAGTCTGAATCATTCCCCCAGAGTAAGGGAATCAATAACCAGATGACCAGGTGAGAGGAGAAAGATTTAATAGGAACCCCAGGGGAAACGTTTCATAATGAGGGCACTGGGTATATGGAGCGAGCTACCAGAGGAGGTAGTTGCACACAGTACTCTGTAGGAGTTGAAATATTTTCTTACATAGACTTGTGAATGATATATGTGGTTAATAGAATGCTCACCAATTGGCTCCACATTGACATGGAGCTTGCGGAGGTAAAGCTCCAGTTGATGGTACCAGTGATTGCACTGAAGTTTTGCACTACTGTTGCTGATTTTTCTCTCATGCCTCCTTTCATTTTGCTTGAGCTCAGCGGTTAAATACAGTAATTGAAGCAATTTACAAGCAAACTCCATCACTAATTTTAAATTGACTTGCCAGAAATGCTTCAGAGCCGCTTAAGAGTTCTCCTCTACATAAAGCTGAATGTGAATGGAATGAATTAACAATGGGCTAGAATTCCAGCTGAAGATTGAGAATCCTTACTATTATAAAAAGGGCCTTATTTGCATGCTGAGTACATCTTTTATGAAACCCCTGAGTATTCTGTGTGACAGCAGTGTGAAAGTTTAGCTAGAAATTTGCGTGGGAGAGAGTTTTAAGTGGAGACCGAGTGATTGTGGAATGTGACATTTCCTTGTCTCAGCACACCCGATTCTTGATCCATTTGGAAATTTTAACTAATTATGATAATATTTACAGCAGACTTGATCTATTTCTCACTTCAATTACATTTTCTGAAAAGGTCTTGACTTTTATGTTGCACACTTTAATTACTTGCCAAGTTTCTTTTATGTTTAATTAAATTGTGATTTATAAAATGGTCCCCACCAGGTACCACCTTGTCCACTTCATTTGTCACTGAATCCAGCTAAACATGATAACCTGCAGTTCAACCTTGACCTGTCTTTTGATCTCCACATTCTAATCATTGACAAAGTCTGCATGTTCACCTACACAGCATTATTTGCCTTCCTTCTATCTCAGCCTTTCACCATTTAATCATACTTTGTCAACGCAGTTGGGATTACACCCTTTGTTCCAACTCCCTTTGTTGCTGATTCACATGGGCTCATTTTTCTCAATGCAAATTCAAAATCTTTGTCGTTATGTGGAATGTCTTTTTTGGTTTTGCCACAAGAGATCCATATTTCCTTAACCTCTATATCCTCTTATAGTCACATAGCACAGTAATAAAACATAGAGACATATAATTTAGGTGCAGGAGTAGGCCATTCGGCCCTTCGAGCCTGCACCGCCATTCAATATGATCATGGCTGATCATCCAACTCAGTATCCCGTACCTGCCTTCTCTCCATACCCTCTGATCCCCTTAGCCACAAAGGCCACATCGAACTCCCTCTTAAATATAGCCAATGAACTGGCCTCAACTACCCTCTGTGGCAGAGAGTTCCAGAGACCCACCACTCTCTGTGTGAAAAACGTCCTTCTCATTTCGGTCCTAAAGGAATTCCCCCTTATCCTTAAGCTGTGACTCCTTGTCCTGGACCTCCCCAACATCGGGAACAATCTTCCTGCATCTAGCCTGTCCAATCCCTTAAGAATTTTGTAAGTTTCTATAAGATCCCCTCTCAATCTCCTAAATTTAAGAGAGTATAAACCAAGTCTATGCAGTCTTTGTTCATAAGACAGTCCTGACATCCCAGGAATCAGTCTGGTGAACCTTCTCTGCACTCCCTCTATGGCAATAATGTCCTGTGGGCCAATTTATCCATGACAACCAAGAAGGTCCACTTAAGCCAATCCCCTTTGCCTGCATTTGGCCTTTATTCCTTTAAAACAGGGGTGGGGAACCTTTTCATGTTGGAATGTCGCATTAAGTTCGCTGTAATCTAATAAGGCCGCATCCAAGAAACTTCAATTAGACGTACTTCAAAATGTACATTATTTTGTTAAAATAGCCCTCATGACTTACTAATGTTTTAATTGTGGCCGTCAGTTGGGGAGGATTATTTTGTTGAATCTTCTTTTACTCTTTGGTATTTTAAATATGTTAATTTTAAGATTAAAATAAAAATAATAGAAAAAAGATGAACAAAAACATATTAATAAAAATAAAAGGATTTCTTCAACAAAATATGGATTAATTCAAACGGCCACACCTAATGGCCTAGAGGGCTGCAGGTTCCCCACCCCTGCTCTAAACCTTGCTTATCTGTTTACCTGGCCAAGTGTCTTTTAGATATTGTTATAGTACCTGCCTCACCTTCCCCCTCTGGAAGCTTATCCCATATACGCAATATACTCCTGAATGATCAATTCTTAACCTCTGGCCTTTGATGTGATGTTCTCTCCTAACATATCCTAGTTTAGTTTATTATTGTCACGTGTACTGAGGTAGTGAAAAGCTTTATATTGCTTGATATCTAAAGAAAAGACTATACATGATTATAATCAAGCCGTCTACATTGCATTAGATAAAGCATAACGCATATCATTGATGGTCGAGTTCTGATTTATCTTTATCCAATTCCCTGGTGATGGTGCAGTGGTGAGGTTACCAAACTAATTATTCTGAAACCTTGATTGACAATTCAGACTTTCACGTTCAAATCGCACTGCTGCAACTGTGGTGTTTATATTTAATTATCTGGTATTTCGGGTAAAAGAAATGCCAACTATTCTTGGTAATGAGAACTATTGATTGTCGTAAAAATTATTTTGGTTTACCCTTTCCTTCAGGGATGGGATATTGCCATTCTTACCCAGTCTAGTGTACGTGACTTCAGACCTTTTCCAAATGATTGAACCTAAAACACCCTCTGCATGGCCCAGTAAGCCACTCAGTCATACCAATATTGATACTTTTAAGTAAAGAAGGGAATAAAACTGGGCGGACCATTCAACAACAACCATAGCACTGAATCTGTACCAGGCACGTGCCATCAGGGTAGGCAAGGTAGGCACTTACTACCCTGACTAAAATTACAAAATGGTAATTATTAAATATAAATAGTAAAGGCACGGGAGAATTATGCCTATCTAAGAGATCGATCTCTTAGGTAGGCATAATTCTCTGTGCCTTTCATCCGCAGCACTTGTAAAACGTGAAAGTATGTGCACCTCACGTGCCGTCGACGCTGCTTCAAACCTTTAATGACAGGGGGAGGTGAAGACAGCTGAAATTCTGCCTTTGCACCGTGGACTGCATACTGCGCATGAGCAGCGCATGTTTCTTGGTGGGTTTTTCAAACGTGGATTGCCATTATCTTAACAGTATCTTAAGAAACAAAGAGAGAAAAATTGAGTTTGTGTACAAATAATGTGGTAAGTAAATTTCTTTGAGCTATATGTTTTTAAATACCGTATTTCTCGGCAATGAAGATGCTATTTATTACCCAAAAATAAGGCACGAAAATTTACCTGTATCTCGGAGGCCGAAGGTTAGGGTGTTAGCCAAGAAAGATAGACTTAGCTATCCCCCAGTACAATAACATCAAGAACGATGTTGCTGTACTGAGGGATAGCCAAGTCTATCCCTCATTGCTGGCAGCTGATGGGAAGCAGCTGTAAAAGGACAGCGCCGGTGGGGTGGGCGGGGAAAGTTCCTTTCACAGCGTGTAAGGAGTCTGGCCAGGGGTATAGTTCCGGGGAGGGCAGGAGTGTTGAGAAGGGACCTCAGTGTCAATTTAGATTAAGTGCTGGTCTTAGGATGGAGCTTAGCCTCTGACTTGGCAAAAACAGGAGTGTTGAGAAGTGCTGGTGGGACCTCAGCGCCTTCTGCCGGCCCTCTCACCTCTGGCAGTGCTCTCCGTCTGAACATCTCTCACCTGCTGCTCGCTGGCCTCGCTCATGTCAGCCGCTTCCCACAAATCCTTAAATTCCGACTGCCGCTGGGAGCAGGACATGGCCTCACTTGCTGCACTGGGTGACACTGCATGGCATTCACTGCCCGGTCCATGTCTTTCAATGTAGACCGGACAGTGAGGGGACCGGAGCGCCGCCGCATTGGTGAGTGAGTGAGTTTCTGGCATGATCCCTGTCCCCTTCCTTCTCAACGCTCCTGCCCTCCCCGCAACTTTATCCCTGGCCAGACTCCCCACACGGTGTGAAAGGAACTCTCGCCCCAATTGATCCCTTGAACTAGTATTGTCATTCAATAAGATTGCAACTGATTCAACTTGTCCCGGTGTGCTCCCATTTTTCCCACCATCTCTCCACCTGCCATCAACCTCCACCCCCAACCCATTCGGTAATTCAGAAGGAAGGAGATTTGGAAGCCTTGGGCAAATTTAATTGTTAATTTCTTTATTTTTCTTTTTCGTTTTTTTGAGCATGAGAAATTCTATGTCCCGCCAGCCTTCTTTCAAAATTGAGCAGCTCAAAATGGGGGTGCATCTTCGACGCAGGTGCGTCTTCATTGCCGGGAAATACGGTACTTTATTAAGAGATATGGCTTTTGAAGACTTTATAAAAGTTGACTGACAGCTTATGGAGAGGAGAACAATCTGCGCATGCGCGTTTTAAGATTTTTTAAAAGCTGACTGACTGACAGCCTACCCTGAGTAATTACTCATGGCACGTGCCTGATCTGAACAGGCTCAGCTGAGTCGACCTTGCAAAGCATTTCTCACAGACATCGGGGAACTGGTGTCTAAGAAGGTAGACCAGTATATAGACTAGTTCAAGCAGTGCTCTGTCATAGCTGTTCCCACAGAATCAAGCCTCACCTTTGTTTCTTTAGTTCAGTAATAATCTGATTTGCTTCCTCACTATTTCTCTGAAACAATAAATGGACTAAGCTGTTACTTGGCATCATACCGAACTTAAAAATGTAATCAATTTTTTTTTAACGCCACTTTTCACATTGTTCTCACTTACACATGGTTTATTTCTTTCTTCTTTTCCTCTTTTTGGATTTCTTCATCTCTGTATCAAGTGATGGGTTAGCCAGAAACATTCATTGCTTCCAGAGATACCCTGAAAATATTTCCTACAACACAACCTCCTGAAAGGTTTCAATTCTCTTAATTCTTCTATCTCCATTGCATTTACTCTGATGATAACATGTTCCACATAAATACCTTGATGTCTTCCTTCTTCCTCACTCGCGGCTTCTCTTCTAAAAGAATCAGTATTAGTGTGCCTGTCAAACGTAATGTGAAAGAGACTGTATGGTTGTAACATATTTTTGCCAAGTCAGAGGCTAAGCTCCATCCTACGACTCCAGCACTTAATCTAAATTGACAGCTTGGTTCTGATTAAAGATTGTATTTTCAAATATGTTACTTTGCAAATTAGATGTTGATCTAAGATCCTATCTGCTTGTTCAGACGAACAACCCCACGGCACTTCTATAATATGGTGTTTATTAGATATTATTCTCCATGAGCTTGATTCTGATAATGCCATTATTTTACAAGGAATAGAGTTGAGGTTAATAGGCCTTTTGTTGCCTTTGGCTGTATTATCCTCCTCTCCGAATATTATGCTTAATCTACTTGCATTTCCCCAAGGTCCATTAATCTCTAATAATGGTTGTCAAATGGTTGTCAACTGCAATGGATATCATCCAGCCATGGCTATTTGTTTCCTATAAACCTTGTTAGTCTGTCTAGGATTTCCATTTCATTTATATTGAAAGTATTATTTTTAGTTAGACAGCCCCTGTATGGTTGTTTGGAGCCAACATGTTACCTGTGACTTTTCTGGTGAAAATTGGATACTTCATTTCAAAATTGTACTTGTGTTCATTTTGATCTAACAGTCTGACCTCGGATTACAAAAGGTAAAAGGTTCCTGGCAAATGAGTAATTCCGTGAAATTTTGTAATTTTATAATTGAAATGCATTATACATATTTCATTAAAGTTCATTCTAGTGGGTGGAGTCTTGCACACTATTTGTTATAACTAGATTTGTAAATTGAAGATCCACATCCCAAAAAATCAATAAGGACAAAGAACAAAGGACATTTATTATCACATACACCAATTGGTGTAGTGAAATTTGACTTGCCAATGCAGCACATGAATAAAGATAATACCAACACTAGAGTATTTAACAAAATACATAAAAACATCCCCCCACAATGGTTCCCACTGTTGGGGAAGGCAGCAAAGTCCAGTCCCATCCCCAGTTCACCCATAGTCAGGCCTATTGAGGCCTCTGCAGCTGCTGCTACGACAGCCCGATGCTTCAGGCCCACTTGCCGGATGATGGAATTCTGGCGTTGGGTGAACACTCTCAGTGGCCCAGAGTGTCTGGAGAGGCCGCTTCCTCCCTGGAGTTCGCAGCTTCCGTAGTCCACGGGCCACGCTGGTTGGAGCTCCGACTCTGGCGACCTCATCGTGAGGTCCCAAGCTCCGCGGTTTTTAAAACTCAGCGCCGCCAGCCCGCGGCTGGAAGGTTCGCAGCTCCGCGATGTTGCTGTCAGTGGTCCCAGCCCTCCGGAGCTCCACTGCACGGCGACCCAGGCAAGGCATCGCCCGCTCCACGATGGCGCCCCAGCGCTGTGTACCGCCGCTGAAGTCCCGTCCAGTCTCGGCAGGAAACCGCACTCCAGACTGCCGGTAGGCCGCAAGGAAGGGGCGAAGATACGGCCCGGAGAAAAGCTGCATCTCCGACCAGGTAGGGACTGAGAAAATAGTTTCCCCTTCCCCAACCCCCCACCCTCTACATAAAAAGACTAAAGACCTCCAAAAACAAACACTTTAACTAACTAAAAAATATAAAAAGAATGAAAAGACTAACAGCTGCTGGCAGGGCGGCCATACTCAACGGCGCCCCCTCGAACATAAACTGATAATGTGTAAAATGAGGTATGCCTGTATTTTATTATTTTTATAGTTTATCTGTTCCCTAGCAGTGGTTCAAATGACTCGTAGCTGGTGCCCAAAAAGGACATGGAGTGAATATTCCCCAAGAACCTCCAGTTGATATTACAAATTCACATGTGGAGTGATACGCTCGCTCTAACTCATCATCTGTTTCTTAGTGGGGTTTGAATTTAAAGTGGTTGAACTAAGTGTCTTATTCAGCTTGTTAAAAAAACGTTTCTGTTCGAGGGACAGACGTTGGCATGTTACAAAAAGGTGCAAGTTGGAAGGCAATATTCTGAGATGTTGCAATTCACATGCTCACCAGAGGTCTGTGACCAAATTTCATGTATGTGTAAATCATTCACAGGTTAAAACTGCCCCAAAAATATGTGGGTTTGTTGGCCATAACTCCTTTTCCCTCAGAAACCGCTTACACACGTGTACATTCATTACCCTCTGAAAATCATTGAAACAATTCTACACTTTTGAAAATTAATTTTCAGAAAATTGATAATATTTCACTGTAAAGTTGATCTGATGTGTATGCTCGCTCATCTTGGAGAGTATTATCTCCAAGTTGGGTCATTTCACTATTTACTGTTTAGGCCTATCATTTAAAATAGGGCTCAAAGTTTTGATTAGTTAAATCAATACTTATTACACTGGTCTTGCTAATCATATTAAACCTGTTTTTTTTCCCCTATAATTTATACTTTAACATCAGTCAAGTCGAGTTTATTGTCATATCACAAGTATGATGAAATACGGGGATAATGAAAATCTTGATTGAGCCAGCATTCCACATGTATTCTACAAGACAATGAGAACAAAAGACTATGCCAAAACAAATTGTGTAAAAATACACAATTGGTTAACAGGTCCATGGTATTGCTAGGTCCGCAGTGTTCCGTTGCAAACTATCTTGCAGGTTGGTTCAAGAACTTGATTTTGGTAGGAAAGTAATTTTCCTGAACCTGGTGCTGTGAGACTTCAGGCTTCTGTACCTTCTGCTTGATGATAACAGCAAGAAGAGGGCATGACTCGGATGATGGGGAACTTTAATGATGAATGCCACCTTCTTGAGACAAAGCCTCACGTCGATGCTTTCGGTGATGGGATGGGCTGTGCCCAGGACAAACTAAGGTTGAGTCCACCATTCTCTATCTTTGTTGGGATTACCATAACAGGCCATGATGCCACCAGGCAGCCTACTTTCCACAGTGCTTCTGTAAAAGTTTGTTTTTGTTTTCAGTGATATGCTGAATCACTTTAAACTTTGAGGAAAGTAGATACACCGGCAGACCTACTTTGTGATTATGCCTTTATGCTGGGCTTGGGACATGTCATCTGACATGTTGAAACTGCGAACTCACTCCATCATTGAATCTCCATGAAAGCTGACACGTGGTCTCCTGGCTTCCCCTTTCTGAAGTCTCTATTTTCCTTTCTGAAGTAATCTATTTTGTCCATCAAGGGCAAAATAGATTACTTGATCAATACTCCAGTTACTGGATGACGTATACCTTGTCTACTAATGTACTCTCCCTGAAAGATTCATGATTACAATCCTTGCATTGGCAGTACCTCCCAATCTTACCATTAACAAACAGAAGAGTGGGATGAAAACACTCATCTATAAATTTCTCACTTTACTTCCATCGTCATGTTTATTCCTGTTCCTCATCATCACCGACCCAAAATTCTACAATTCCCTATCTAATACCATTGCAGGAGAAACATCATTGGAACAAAAATAATGGTTCAGAATTAAGGTGCACCGGATAGTTTTGGAGCAAAAGAAATAGGCAATAGATGGGGCTTGTCAGAAACATCACATTGAGAAAACAAATAGACAAAAAAAAAGCTGCTGTTTGTTTTTGCCATTACTGGTTAAGTGTCTTTGTTCGCATTGCAGTAATAAGGAACTACAGATGCTGGTAATACACCAAAGATAGACACAAAATGCTGGAGTAATTCAGCGGGACAGGCAGCATCTCCAGAGAGAAGGAATGGGTGCTGGTTCGGGTCGACACCAATTGTACTGATTCAGGGGAGAGGGAGACTAAAGGTATGAAAGTGTAAGGTGAGAAAATGACAGATCAAAGCAGACGGTGTTCAAGTAAATGTAGAATGGTACATTGTTAGCTGAGGGGAAGGTGATATGGAGGCACACGATGAGTAAAATTAATCAGGACAGTGAAACTAGTCGGAGAGCTAAGGTGGGGGATGCAGAGAGGGAGAAAGCAAGGGTTACTTCAAGTTAGAGAAATCAATATTCATACAATACAATACTGTTTATTGTCATTTGAACCTCATTGAGGTTCAAACGAAATTTAGTTTCTGCTGTCATACAAACACTAAAAGAACCAAGACACAAGTTACACAAACATCCATCACGGTGAAGCTCCTCCTCACTGTGATGGAAGGCAAAGTCTTATCTATCCCCTGCACTTCCCATTCTCCTCCCGATGTCCGAGTCGAAGCCCCCGGCGGGCGATGGTAAGTAAGTCCCGCGGCAGTTAAGGCCGCACTGGGCGATGTAAGGCCCCACTCCGGGTCTTGATGTTGGAGCCGCCAGCGGGGCCTAGGAAGTCACGCGGCCATTAAAGCCGCACCGGGCGATGTAAGGCCCATCTCCAGGTCATTTTCAACCCCGCATCTCGGGCGGGAGAAGTTGCCATTGCGGGAGCTCCGAAAAGCGGTTTCCCACCAGGGACCCGCGAGCTCCGGATGTCGCCGTCCACCGGCCTGCAGGTGGAGCCTCCGAATCTCCGGGGTCGGGCAGCAGCAGCGCGCCACCACAGCTCCTCCTGTTCCGAACTCAGCCAGCTCCGCGATGGTAAGTAGCCCGCAGCTCCGCGACTGGAGCCGCAGGTCCGGTTGGAGGCCGCTCCACGGTGCTAGGCCCCAACAACAACGGAGACCCGACAGAGAACAGGTCGGGTCCTCCGTACAGGGAAAAGATTTTAAAGGTTTCCCCCACACCGCCCCCCCCACACAATCCCAGCTAAAAAACCCCACTATAACTACACTCAAAACGAGAGGAAAAAAAAGACAGACGGACTGCAGAGGCCGCTGCGACGAGGCCGCCCACCAGATATTGCTGGGTTGTAAGCTGCCCAAGCAAAATATGAGGTGCTGTTCCTCCAATTTGCGTTTGGCTTTACTATCAGTGAAGGAGGCCCAGGACGGAAAGGTCAGTATGGGAATGGGAGAGGGAGTTAGTGTTTAGCAACCAGGAGATTACGTAGGGCTAAACAGACTGAGCGGTGTTCAGCTAAATAATTGCCAGGCATGTGCTTGGTTTCGCCGATATATATTGGAATCCATGCCTGGAACAGTGGATACAGTAGATGAGGTTGGAGGACGTGCAAGTGAACATCTACCTCAACTGAAAGGACTGTCGGCATCCATACCACACTAATTAGGAGGGGGGGGGGGGAGAGTGTGCGTGTTGGAATTGGTGGAGAGGGGGAATACTGCGTAGGGGGACCAGCTTCACACGGGAGGGCTGGTCCCCCTACGCAGTATTCCCCCTCTCCACCAATTCCAACACGCACACTCTCCCCCCCCCTCCTCCCTCAGCGGAAGTGACAAAATGAGCCAGACTGTTGGACTAATCGCAGTCGGACCTAATAAAGCATTTATTCCTTCCAAACACAGTCTGACATAATAAACCATTTATTCCTTCCAAACACAGTCAGACCTAATAAAGCATTTATTCCTTCCAAACACAGTCAGTTTGAATAAAGCTTTGCAGTTTCAAGCACAGGCAGGGCAGCAGGCCAAACAACTCATGGCATTGTCATTTAATTTCATTTAATTTCCAAATAAGCATTGCACTTTCAAGAATAGGCAGGGCAGCAGACCAAACAACTCATGGCATTGTCATTAAGGACTAACAAATCATTTATTGCAAGTACATTGCAGACTCACTGTTCAGTTGATTCACAGCTTAGAATTACAGTCGTGGCCTCTCCCTCACAATGTTGCAGAGTGACTGACTCGCGTCCAGGCATCTGTGGTTTTATAGTCCTGCCCCCCCCCCCCCGAAGGGGCGTTACCTTCATCGCGGTGATTGACAGGCGAGAGGACCAATCAGCTGATCTCAAGGTTTTTTAAACACTCATAACTCTTTTATTTTTCATCGATGGGAACAATCCTCGGGGCTGGCTCAGCGGAGGAGGACTGTGAGTAGGATGGCCAAAAATCACAGGGTAGCCTTTTTTCTAAAATCTATATACCCCGCAGACTAGAAGTGGTCAAGATGAGACTTTTAATTATATAGTAGGTATGCTGCAAAACTTACCTTGAGCAGCGCTGCAGTTCTGCCGCTCCCCGTGTGCGTGACTTTGGCGCCTTTCAGAGGGGGGCGGGCTTAAAGTGCCGTTTTTCAACAGACCTGGAAAATCGATGAATGTCGGGCGATTTCGTTGCGGAAGAAAAATCGCTCCGACATTTCATCAATGAAGGTATTTTTAAATTACTCTAAATTATTTATTAGAGTAATTTAAAAATCACCTTGAAAAGCCGTGAGCGCCAACAACCGGAAGGATTTTCCGTAGGGGAGAAAAAAAGGTAAATAGTTTATTTTTATATTAAAAGTTGGTTTTTCGGGAGGCTTTAATAATATTTTATGTTGCGAAATGGGGTCCCAAAAAATGTATGAACAAACAGTATTTTTCCTCCCGACTTCACCGCAAACCGCAACGTTCCAATCCACCGCATTCCACTAAAACCCACTTGCTAGTTGATTTAAATGGCCATTAATTTGCAGGAATCAAACACTAAATTCCTTCCATTTGGCCCAGAAATTCATGAAAATTAGATTAAAAAAATATGTTATATTGTGGATTATTGTGTGAATGTTATTTGGACACTTAGGCAATTAAAAAAAAAAAAAATTTTCTTAAGAAATGGATAGATGTTTAGATCTACTCATTGAATTTTGTCATTAGCTACAATTAGATAACTAACTAATTATATGCTTTAATTTCAGGTAATCCAAGTAAGATTGTTTAATATTTGTTTCAGAATGCTTCAATCTATAATAACTGAAAATTTCATTGAGTTCTCTTAATTTTTAAGAAAGTTATGGGCTTTTAACTTTTCCAGATCACAGCTTTTGAGAAGTCAATTGAAAGGCAATGGGGAGCAAGATGCTAATTTCCGAGTATGAAAATGGCCATAACTTTCTTAATACTGAAGATATGAAAGTAAATTAGGTGTCAAATTAAACTTCTTTTTATGCTTTATCTGATGGGATAAATTGCAGACTTGATTTTTTAAATCTCAAAATTTTGTAACATTGCTATATATAGGTGGTGCGCTAGGCAGATCTTGCACAAAGCCCCAATGCCCTACACAAAGACATACAAAAGAAGATTGTGAAATCAGGATATCCTAGCTTTAAGAAATAATTAGTGGTTTTCTTCCCTTTAAGGAGGTTAAATCATGTACTTTCTCATTTCACAAATGCCAATTGCATCTCAAATGGCAGCTACAGCCTCATTGGCCTGATGACATTTGTGAAGTGGGCCACTAGTTTGAAGGAAATTTCTCCAAGGCATTCCCGGGAGGGTTGTGGGTGTTCACAGCAAATGCAGGGAAGGGTGGAGGATAACAGTGTGTGATCTCCATGACTGTTGCAGTCTGATCACGCCCTGTTGCCATGCATGATCCTGGCACAGGGTTGACAAATCCATGGACCTGTGAGATGCAGTTAACAATTCATCAAATCCTTGATCTTCACTTGCCTGCTGACACTGGTTTGAAAAATTATAAATTACAGGATTGCTTTTTTAAAAAATCAATTGAAAGTAATGACCGGGGGTCACTTTAACTTGCACATAGCTCTTTACTTTCAATCTAACAAGCCTCTCATTTTATTGTGGATTGTTTATTAAGGGCATAGCTTGAGGTTTTCACTCAATTTCTGCCTTAAGTTTGTAAAATGTGGCTCCAACATATACATACATTGTGTATGTGAAAGCACCATCATCGATATGAAACCTATACAAGGGTAAATTTCAAAAGAATGTCTGAATTATATGAGTCCAGTATCAATAGTGTGAGGAACACCACACCTTTGGGAACATTAGAAACAAGAGCAGTGTGATTATCTTCATCAGAAGGACCTCCTCAAGAGAAATAAATGCTGGAGTTTCCAGTGATGCCCATATACTGGGAAATGAGTTTTGAAGAAAAAGTGACTCTTGTTCCACTTGTGGGAAAGTCTGCTTGTCCTTCTTTGGCTTTGTCAATCACCTCAGAACTCTCAGGACTAGAGTGGAAGCATACCATCTTCAATCTCAAGAGTCCGCTTGAGAAAAATAAACCTTCTCACCCTTATGACCTTTGTTAAAGCAGGATATTTCACCATGAGAAGCATCCAAGCAGAATCTGCTCATATTTTCAGCCAATATTCATTTCCTACATTCCTCCTTTTGGAAAAAAAGGGTAACACTCTTTGATCTAGTTGACCGCAACATTAGGATGGAATTTATTTATATCTCTGGCCTTTGCTACATTTGTTAAAATAAGTTCAAATTAAGTGTTGCAGATGTTTATTGTATTTTTAAATGCGGATCAGATGCTTTCCTGGTGAAAGAATTGAAAAGAGACACAACTGCAGTTAATGTTAAAAGAAAATGCTGTTAGTATGGCAACAAAATATTTTCAATAATGTGTAGTAATGGAAACGTTATGCTGGTAAGTGGCCAAAATATATTCTCAGTGATCATCGTGGATCTATTTGCAGATATTTGTAGGTCCATTTCTTAATTTGAAATATATGCTTGAAGTAACTGGGTAAATAAACAGTCCTATTACTTAGCGTCATGTTGCTAATGTATATAACATGAGCATTTGGCACATTTCCACTGACCCAAACCATAGTTATTTTGTGTTGCTATTTTGGGTGCGTAAACATGATGTGGTTTTATACTTGTGGCTGGTAAAGCTTCCAAAATATGTATGGATAATTGAACTCGGGGTATTTTAAAGCTTGTTTCAGTCCAAGCCCATTTCCTGGAATGTTAGTACATGTGGCTTGTTACAAGTTGGATGCATTTCTTCTCTTTTTTCTATTTGAACTTGGAGATGTTTGAAACCTTTTGTTATAATGTAACCAGTGACACGAAACACATGGAAATTGCTTTAGCTTATTTTGGTAAATTTCTGAAGTGTGTTTCAGATAGATTCTCGCAACAAAATATTCTAAAAACATCCTGCTCTGGAAACAAAGATTAATTAATGAGGTTGGTGCAGTTGATATAGTCATAGTCTTCAGTTTGGTCTTTGACAGGATTCCATATGATAGACTTGTTCAAAGGTTTATAGCCCATGCAGTTCCAAGCAAGTTGGCAAATTGGATCCAAATTTGGCTTGATGATAGGAGGCAGGGGATGATGATGGATCATTGCTTTGGTGAAAGGAGCTTGTGACACATGGTTTGCCACAGGGATTGGTGCTGAGTCCTTACAGTTTGTTGTGCACATTAACAAATTTGATATGAATGTAGGAGATATGATAAGTAAGTTTGCAGATGACACAAAACTAATGGTGGTGTGGATGAGGAAGAGTGAAGTCTTGGGTTATGGAATCATACAGGTTACCCATGCGTTACAAAGAAAACCATCTGTGTCACGATTAGTCACTCAGTATTGTGGGAAAATAAGATTTGGATGTAGAAACAAAGAACTGCAGATACTTGTTTTGTACCAAAGATGGACGCAAAGTGCTAGAGTAACTCAGTGGGTCAGGCAGCAACTTTGTGTCTAAGACTTGGGTATGATTGTGTCAATTGGGTTGGCTGTCACAGCTGAGACTCCCCTTTGTCACACCCGTTCCAGTCTGTGTTTATGGAACAGATGTATCGGCGTGCAGCACTGCCAGGTTTTTTACCTGCGACACATTGCTTCTGAAATGCAAGACTTGTGGATAGGAAAGGATTTAAGAAGTAGAAGTACAGGGGAAAGGGATGGGATTTGACGAGAGGATTAATGGGGGAAAGGTGGTGCAGAAGGAGTTCAGCAGAGTAATGGGTTAAAGTGCGCTGACTCAGTAGGTGAAGTACAGCAAAACTTTAATTGGCCATGACTATTGCAGTGTAATGAGTGAACATGAGTACTCGATGGGCAGTATGAACGTGGTGGCCTGAAGGGCCAATTTCTGTGAGATATGAGGTTGCTTCATTGTACCATGATAAGATAATGGAATTTGTTATTTATGGTATGTCTGACAAAGCCCCCTAAAATGCCAGCTCTTTTCCATGCAGGTAACCTATTATTAGTCAATTATGCAAAAATGAAAACACTTAAAAATAACTAATTGAATAAACAGAGGAATTCCTATCAATGCAATTAACACGCAAGAAGGTATTTGAAATTAAATATGAAATTGAGTCTCGTACCTTGTTTATTTTGTATGAATTTCTTTAACCAATTTTGACGTAAAAATACTAGCCCCAATTGGAAACCAGAAACAATTAAGAATCCAACATAGCGGGAGCCCTGGTGATTCTGCAAAATGTAATAGTGGTGAGGGATGCCATCTTTACCTTCCATTTCTAGCGAGGCTGCCCTTGAGATTGGCAAACTGAATGATCAGTCTTGGCCCATGGCATGAGGTGAAAGCCGTCAACCTTAGGGGCATGGTTTCTGTAAGTGGTGGGATATTGGGGTAGACAGGATTATGATTGGAGATTGTCGAATAGGAATAGAGGAGGCCATTGATCAGCAGAGACAAAGCTTTTCCTTACGCAATGAGGCATAAACTCTAAAAAATGTCAAAATATCCAATTGTATGAAGTATGAAAGTATCCTTTATTATCATTCAGCCATTTCAGTCTGAATGAAATTGTGAACCTTGCAGTCATAACATAGAATAAAATAACAAAACACACACTCAACACAGTTTAACGTCCATCACAGTGAGTCCACCAGGCACCTCCTCACTGTGATGGAAGGCAAAAGTCTTAAAGTCCTTGTCTCTTCCCTCCTCGTTCTCCCTCTGTGCTGAGGCGATCCAGGATGTTGTGATCGACCCCGCCGGGTGATGGTAAATCAGTCCCGTGGCTGAATCCGAGCTCCGCGAATGGGCTGGTTCAAACTCCGCGGCCTGGGGCGGTCGAAGCTTCCAGAGCTGCCGCCCTCCAGTCCAGCGGACTAAGCTATTGTCCATAGATGTGTTTCTATTTCTCTGCATGTTCAACCAATACACAGACTTGGAGTAACTCAGCGGCACAGGCAGCATTTCTGGTGAGAAAGAATGGCTGGCATTTTGGGTTGAGACCCTGGAGTCTGAAAAAGATCACAATCCGAAATGTCACCCATTCCATCGCTCCAGAGATGCTGCCTGTCCTGCTGAGTTACTCCGGCATTTTGTGTCTATCTTGGGTGTAAACCAGCATCTGCAGTTCCATCCTACACAGACGTTGCTTGTTTGTCATGGATGTCAATTACAAGGCAATCCTGACGGCAGCTTTTTCAGCAAGAATGGAAGGGAATGCTACTGATAAATCTTTGAAGTCATAGGTATTAAAAATGGGGATGGTTCAGGAAAAATGCAGGTAGAAGAGTTTAGTTCAGAGAAAAACTGCAGTTGCTCTCTTGTTAGATCAGAATGGAAGTAAACTTTTCATCTGAAAATGATGAATGGGTGAATTAACCGACCTTGTTTATTTCCATTGGGTGAATCAGTATTCAAAACTAATTAATAGAAATATTGTGTATTTCAAGTTGAAATTGTGTGATTAACCACTCCTCACGATAGTAACCAAAGAAGAGAATTATTTGAGACCAAATATACCACATACAGAAAATTCCCAGTTAAAAGTCCTAAGTAAATTAAGAGGCTGCCTTCTTAGTTCATCCATTGCACACGCTCTTGAATATTTCAGTAAGAAGCTGCTCAAAGGATATGGGTTTATATAACTCGGATCCAAAGGCATTGAGCCAAATGCAAAATTCTCCAAAATTAGCAGATCCAATGTTGACCACTGGGAAAAGAGGATTGATTAAGCAAAGCAGCTACTGAATATTTCTTAAATAATTTAGAAACAGATAGTTGTGTGTTCATAATCTGATGAGTGAGCCAGAGTGGTTCAAAGTAAGTAGGGAAACACTGTCAAGACCCCTTTCACAGGGTCTGATGAGGTCTAGCTGGTTGAACTGGGTCAGATTCATCTTGCAAACAAACATTCTGCTCTATGGCTCTTGCAACAGGATGCTGCTGGATTCCCTGGCTGCATCAGTGGGAAGGGCAAAGGTTGAGCTGCAGTTTCATTCACAGACACTGGGATGGCATGGGGCCCAGTTTCTATCTGTGAGTGCTGTCACTGCAGCTTTTCATTTCAACTCATGATGCAGATCAGATTTTAAGGCTTTTTCTTTCACTGGAGCCAGTTCCCCCTTGTGAGCCAAAAACATGCTTTGGGAAAATAACAAGAAAATCGGAGCTGGTTTCTCAGCAAATCAAGAACTTTTCTCAATTATAACATATATTTTTCTCTTCTATGTATGTGCTTATATGTCTGTTTTATATAGGTAAAGATATTTTTATTATCCTGTATATCTAGTGAAAACTAAATTTGGTGTTAATAAGTTTAGAAATATGAAAATCACTGTTTAAGTGAAACTGATCTTGCATTTTGCCAATATTGTGGTCCGTGTCCAGCTGTTTTGAACATTAGCAAATTTCTCCAGTTCAGTAGCACAGGATGAGGGTGCTGATCTTCACTGACAAGAATCCTGGGGTTTAGCAGCCTTCATGAATATAGGAAAGGCTGGACCTTTCCTTCCAGCCTGAATTTCAAATGCTCGCTTTCTTTTTTCTTAGTATTTGACATGTATCTGTAATCACCTTCCAATAGACACACGCATAGTTACATAGAAACATAGAAATTACATGCAGGAGTAGGCCATTCGGCCCTTCGAGCCTGCACCGCCATTCAATATGATCATGGCTGATCATCCAACTCAGTATCCCGTACCTGCCTTCTCTCCATACCCTCTGATCCCCTGAGCCACAAGGGCCACATCTAACTCCCTCTTAAATATAGCCAATGAACTGGCCTCAACTACCCTCTGTGGCAGAGAGTTCCAGAGACCCACCACTCTCTGTGTGAAAAAAGTCCTTCTCATCTCGGTCCTAAAGGATTTCCCCCTTATCCTTAACATAGTTGTTGTTATGTTACTCACACCTGCAAGGCCATTTCTTATCAGTTGCTCAAAACAGTTAATGGATGGAGTCTGATATAGACATTAACTAACTAGATAAGGGTGTATTGGCTGCAAGGAGAAGTTGGACAAACTTGGATTATTTCCTCTGGAGCATCATAGGTTGTTAGTTGGGTGGGAGGCTGTGGGGGGATGATTGGGGGGGGTGGGGGATGGGGAGGAGGGGGATGATGGTGCGTGCAACCTAATAGGACAACATAAAATAATGAGAGGCACTGATAGGGTAGATTGCCAGAGCCTGTTTCCAGTTGTGGAAATGTAAAGCATTAGAAGGGATATTTTTAAGGTGAGAGGGGGAAAGTTTAAAGGAGATTTGTGAGGCAAGTTTCAATTACAGAGTGCTAAGTGTCTGGAACATGCTGCCAGGGAGGTAGTAGAAGCAGATATGAGAACAATTTAAAAGAGGCATTGAGGCTGTCACTTGAACTTACAGAGCCATTCACCGTGTACAGATACATGATAAGGAAATAACATTTAGTGCAAGATAAAGCCTGTAAAATCCGATCAAAGATAGTCCGATGGTCTCCAAATGAGGCGGATAGTAGTTCAGGACTGCTCTCTAGTTATGGTAGGCTGGTTCAGTTGCCTGATAACAGCCGGGAAACAAGATACTTGGGTTTAAAAAAATTTGCCAGTTTAAAGGTCTGGTCAAACCTTGAAGCTGATTGATAAACAAAATGTAAATACAGCAGGGATTCATTAAAGAGACACTTTGTGATGCTCGGTAGTTTTCTTGGAGTTGTGAGTGCAAATTTCCTCCACCTAAAATGAGGATTGGATTGACCGCTTAAAAACTCCAGATGCAACGGAGCAGACATAGCAACAGGCCCTGGGGTCCTGCTGGAAGAGTGGTGTCCAGAATGTGAAGGAACTGGTGAAGCTTGGCTAGATAGGTAAGGACAGCAATATGCCTGGAAAAGTATTCTCCTGTGTGACAAGGCTGCAGGGAGTACATAAAGTGGTCAGAATACCGGACAATGCCACTCTGATGAGAAGATTTTGGTATGGTAAATGTGTATCCCTATTGGGGGTTAGTGAAAAAAATTGAGTGGTTGGAGATATCTAGGAATAGAGAACAAGTGAGAGAAGAAAATGAGCGAACAAATTGCAAGACATAAGAGCTGGAGAAGGCCAATCAGCCCTTTGAGCTGTTTCATTATTCAATGAAATGATGACTGATTGTACACTCCCCAGGGCTGCCAACATTGGGTGAGAGTTGAGAGTGAGAAATTGCGAGGGGAGTGTTCCCCCTCCCACGGTATGGAGCTTTTACATTTTTCAGCTTGAAATTGTGCAATCTGGTGCATACTGTAGCGAGTCTTTTAACTTGCACTTGGATGCAACATTTATACTCTAAATTGGATTAGGTATGAATAAGGTTAGGCTAAATTACATTCCTAATTACATTCCACAATAGAACCAAGCTCTGCTCAACAGGTGCAGCACATGAATGACTATATTCATGTATGGAAATCAGATTATATTCATGCTGTTATGCATATATATAGAGAAAAACTCAGAGAAACAAAGCAAAAGTCAGACTTCCATCACTGTTCTGCACCAGTAAACCAATCAACCTTGTTCAAGATGGAACTGCAGATGTTGGAGAATCGAAGGTAGACAAAATTGCTGGAGAAACTCAGTGGGTGCGGCAGCATCTATGGAGCAAAGGAAATAGGCAACGTTTCGGACCGAAACCCTTCTTCAGACGGTTTCAACCTTACCCTTTGTATATAGAAACAAGATGAAAACAATGCCACATATTCAATCATATATGGTTCAATGAAATTAAGATATATGTAAAAATATATATGGAAACGGGGCCTTCCGCCCATCAGGTCCACACCGACCAGTAATCTATCATACACAAATTCCATCCATCACGCCAGGGACAATTTACAGAAGCCAATTAACCTACAAACATGCACTTCTTTCCGATATGGGAGAAACCGGAATATCCAGAGAAAACCCATGTGGTAGTCAGGCAGCAACTCTACCGCTGTGCCACTGTGCCACCCCATTAAATTATTTTTTCTGTAATATATTTATTATGGTGTCACGTGAATAAAGATGAACACATGATTCTGATTTCTGCCCTTAGTTGGATAACACACACGTCCAGTCATTGTGTTTTATGGCTGGTTTTCAACCTCTTCAGGCTGAAGGTCTCGACTCGAAACATCACCCATTCTTTCTCTCCAGAGATGCTGCCTGTCCTGCTGAGTTTTTCTAGTTTTTAGTGTCTATCTTCAGTTTAAACCAGCATCTGCAATTCCTTCCTACACTATTTGTTAAGCAAAACGGGTCCTATTCTCATTATATAATTTTGTGATCAGCGTGAGAGCATGAGAATTTTGTGAAATGCGCGGGTCTCATGCTCAATGCGTGAGAATTGGCAGCCTTGCTAATAATTCAAACATTTTATGCCAGTTCCAATTGTTTGGACAAAAATCACTTATTACTGCTTTATAACAGTTAAGTTACTTTAAGACTATTTCAGAAATTATGGCAGTCAACAAAAAATCAACTAACAAATTAAAGCAAACAAAAAAAAAAAACATGTTCCCTTTCCTGACTCTACCCCGTAAGTACTTTAACGCTGTTAACAGAACAAAGGGATATTAATCTCAAGAATCAAAATGGGGAAAGTGAGGGCAATTTTGCTTAAATGGTAATTCTAAGCCCATTCAGATCTGCATAGAGTCAGTTATACAACGTGTACATGGCTGGCCCAATTTGTCCATACTGATCAAGTTGGCATTCTGCGTGCCCAGGGACTGGCTGCCGTTCCCAGGTCAGCTCGTGTCCCAGGGACTGGCCGCAGTTCCCAGGTTGGCTCGCCTGCAACATAATGAGTGGTGGGCGGGGAAGGTATTGAGAGGGAGAAGAGGGGGGTGGGGGGGAGAAGGAAGAGAGAGAGGTTTAATTGAAGCAACTTGCAGTGAGAGCATTGCTGTTGCTGCTGCCCGCTAGTGTTGAGGGGATGGGGTGGTCGTGGCTTCTGTTCCAGGTCGGGACCCCGCGAAAACGAATTGAAAGAAAACCCGCGGTTTTCGGGTTACGGGCCGTGTGCCCGTAGTCCGAACCCTGTCCTAGATGCTTGGCCTCATTGTGGTTGTCCCCCCCATGTTTGACAACTGCTTCACCTGGTTGTTGTTGTCGGCAGCTGCACATTCGACCAAAGAGAAGAGACGCAACTTTACTCACAGCCGTCAACCAACGTGCTTCCCCAGACCGCACAGAGCGCTGGCAGCCGGCGCAAAGGGACAAACTGGCGCAGGGACTGAACTCAGCGTGAGAACTCGGTCATGAGCATGAGGGCGTGAGAAATAGCTCCAAGGCGTGAATCTCACGCCGAAAGCGTGAGAGTTGGCAGCGCTGACTCCCCATTCTCCATTCTCGTTGATTCCCTTATGAATTCAAATTATCAGCTAATCTCAAAATGCTTGGACTGACAATAATTATCAACCATAGTTCTTATTGATAAGAAGGCAGAGATTTCTAAAATTGCAAAACCTTTGATTAAAGAAGTTGTTCCTCATCTCAGACTGAAACTTTATTCTATGCTTGTGACCTAGTTTCTTCAGTCAGCAAAACATTAACCTACATCCACCATGTCATGTCCCTTGAGAATTTTATGTTTCGATGAGATAGCCTCTCATTTTTCTAACCTTTAGGGAATTTAGCCTATTTCACTCATTGCACAAAATACTGTCATCCGCAAAATTAAAACCAATTAACCTTTGCTACTTTCCCATTGGAATGCACCCAAAGTACAGTACTTCCAGCAATAGTGTACACAACATTTATCAAGGGTTGGAGGTTGAAACACATGCTTTATGAAGGGGTAACGATGGGAGGGGTGGGGGTAATGAGGTGAATAAAGATTATTGAAAGGGAGAAATTTAGGGCCACTAAGCTCAGAAGCCAGACAAACAGATTCAAGGTGGATACGAAATGCTGGAGTAACTCGGAGTGACAGGCAGCATCTCTGGATAGACAGAATGGGTAACTTTTCAGGTTGAGACCCTTCTTCAGACGTGCTGCTTCTCCCGCTGAGTTACTCCAGCATTTTGCGTCTACCTTGAATCTGTTTGTCTGGCCCCGATGAAATTGGCCTTATAGTTGCCCTAAATTTCTCCCTTTCAATATTCTTTCTATCCCTCAGCGATCATCAAGGGTAATATTTTGTTCGAGGTGGAGTGAGCACAAATATACTTCCTATACCTTGTGTATGCCAATCACGAAAGTCTGTGCCGAACGATTAGTAATTCGTTCCTGTTGCAATTAATTATTAGCAGCCGGAAAGAACAGGAGTTGAATGCATATGCAACCTTTCATGAGTTTAATTGTTCCTGAAGTGAGCTATAGCCATGTAGTAGCTGTGCCAAGTAGAAAATGCAGCAACCAATTTGTGTGCTTCGAGCTTCTACAAATGTTAGTGTGATAATGTCCCATTATCTAATTTAAAATTGTAGATTGATCGGTAAATATCAGTCTGGACAGTGGTCTTTGATTTTTCTGAAAAAATAGATGGTTTAATTTGTCTTCTGAAAATCTCTACCTAAGTTCTGTCAAGAGTGTCATGTGACCGAGATAGAGCAATGAAATTCTTACTTGGAGCAGCACAACAGAGTATGTATAATATATATGTATAATGTATGTGTGCTGTATTGAAGTGTCAACATAGATTTTTGTGCTCGAACTCCTGGAATGGGATTCTAAGGTGCAACCTTCTGAATCTGATGCAATAAAGGGTTCATTAAATGTTACTTTTATGTTGTCATCAGTAAACTTGAATTGGTCAGTTTATCAGGTGCTAAAATCGGTGCTTATCCATTTAATTATATTAATGAGTGCCTGAAAGCTGAATTGGATGGTACTAAGCAAAGGATATGGCAGGCAAGTTTCGCTCTACTCGTCACTCAAAGCAATTCCCACAATAATATGTTTAAATAATATTGATGTTGAGCTAAGGAAGCAACCGATACCCGAGGGTCCTTTACATTCTCATTTTCTCCTTCCACTGTCCTTCCAAAGCAACCTCAATGTGAGCATTTATTTCAAGAGGGCCTGTGTACAAAAACAGGGATGTAATGTTGAGGCTCTATAAGGCGCCGGTCAGGCCGCATTTGGAACATTGTAAGCAATTTTGGGCACCGTATATGAGAAAGAATGTGCGGCTCTGGAGAGCATCCAGTGAATGTTTACAAGAATGATCCCAGGAATGAGTAGGTCAACATATGATGAGCATTTGATGACACTGGGCCCATGTTCGCTGGAGTTTAGAAGAATGAGGGGAACCTCATTGAAGTGTGCAGAATAGTGGAAGGCTTGAATAGAATGGATGTGGAGAGGATGTTTCCACTAGTGGGAGAGTCTAGGACTAGAGGTCTTAGCTTCAGAATTAAAAGACTTTGGTGGTCGCAAGAACTAAGTTTTGATAACTGGTTTTATTCACAAAACAGCTATTTAGCTTACAGGTCCTTACAACACGTCTGACCACAACGGCGGTCAGCACTCAACTGCCACGCGGTACGGAAACGCAGAGTAACCGGACGGTTCGACCGGAACGCGTAGTCCGAGGTCGCGGGGCGAGCGTAACAGTAGGGGCCGGCAAAACAGAACCGGAGGGAAGCGACAAATGCAAACGAGGAACAGGCGTAACAAAGGGGATCGGTGAAACATAACCAGGGGTAACAGGTGCAGAGGGCAGCAAAACGGCCAGTGGCCACTCCTCTTCGCTGCGGAGTAGCCACTGTCACCGGGCTATCCTTGTCGAAATGTGCTGGCTTAAGGCGGCTCATGGAGATAGACTCCTCCTTGCCAACCATGTCCAACGTAAACGTTGAGGTACCAGTCCTTAACACCCTGTACGGACCTTCTTACACCCGCTGTAACGGTGAGCGGTGAGCATGTTAGGAAAGGAAAACATAAGCACAATCTTGTAACAGAGTAGGTACATGCACTGCAGACAATCCGTGTCAAAGTGGGAACCGGGACCAAAGCGGCGCCCGTTTGCGAAGGTCAGCTGCAAACCCGAACCATAAACCAGCTCCGCTGAGGAGGCATTGAGGTCCTCCTTAGGCTAGGTTCTGATGCCTAGGAAAACCCAAGGCAACTGGTCGACCCAATCCGGACCGGTGAGCCGAGCCTTCAACGCTGACTTAAGGTGCCCGTGGAAACGCTCAACCAAACCGTTGGACCCTGGGTGATACGCGGTGGTCTGGTGCAGCTTTGCACCATACAGCTGCGCCACACCACTTCACAGGGAGGACGTGAACTGGGCCCCTCGATCAGTAGTGACATCGGAAGGAACCCCGAAACGAGCGATCCAATTAGAAACGATAGCCCGCGCACAAGCCTCAGCAGAGGTATCAGTTAACGGTATCGCCTCCGCCCACCTAGTAAACCTGTCCACGATAGTCAGTAGGTGAATAGCCCCATGCAAACATGGCAAGGGACCTACCAGGTCGACATGGATGTGCAGGAACCTGCCGTCTGGAACAGCGAAATCCTGCACGGGCAGACGCACATGCCTCTGCACCTTGGAAGTCTGACAAGGAATACAGGAGCGGGCCCACACTGCGACCTGCTTCCGTAACCCATGCCAAATGAACTTGGCCGCGACCAGGGCAGAGGTGGCACGAATGGACGGGTGCACTAGGCTGTGGATGCTGTTGAAAAGCCAACGCCTCCAGGCAACCGGGACAATGGGGCGGGCTTTGCCCGTGGAGACATCGCAAAGATCCCGCACGCCGGCGGCGCCGCAGGGCACCTTGGCCAACTTAAGGCCCGACTCAGCATTGCGGTAAACCTCCATACCAGCGTCTACCTGTTGGGCAGCGGCTAGCTCCTCATAATCCACACCTAGGCTTAAAGCGGAAACCTCTGGGGCTGCCGGACAGGACATCGAGTCAGCCACAACGTTCAGCTTCCCCGCCACAAGCCGAATATCCGATGTGAATTTGGATATGTAGGCGAGGTGCCTCTGCTGCCTGGTGGACCAGGGGTCGGACACCTTGGTCAAAGTGAACATGAGTGGCTTGTGATCCGTGAATGCAGTGAAAGCGCGCCCCTCCAGGAAATAACGGAAATGGCGGATCGCTAGGTACAGCGCGAGGAGTTCCCGATCGAAAGCACTGTACCTAACCTCGGGGGGGTCGCAGCTGCCTGCTGAAAAATGCCAGCGGCACCCAGCGGTTACCTACACGTTGTTCCAGGACAGCGCCCACCGCGACGTCGGATGCGTCCACAGTGAGGGCCGTTAGGGCTGACGCCCTAGAGTGAACTAACATAGTGGCGTCGGCCAATGCTGTCTTAGCTGCCTCGAAAGCTGTCTCGACTTCCTTGGACTAGACCAGGTCCTTAGGCTTACCGGCCAGACACTGGAACAACGGCCGCATGATAGCAGCTGCTGACGGGACGAATTGGTGGTAGAAATTGACCATTCCGATATATTCCTGCAGGCCCATAATGGATAGAGGCCTCAGGAACCGACGGATAGCGTCGACCTTCTCGGGCAGCGGCTGTGCGCCGTGGGAGGTAATGCTGTGACCCAAAAAGGAAATGGAACGCAATCCGAACTGGCACTTTGCGTGGTTGATTACCAACCCGTGTTTGCGCAGCCGTTCGAAAAGCAGGCGGAGGTGCCTAACGTGCTCTGCCTGCGAGCTGCTGGCCACCAGAATATCATCGAGGTAGATGAATATAAACGGCAAACCCCGCCCGACCTGATCCATTAGCCTTTGGAACGCCTGAGCAGCGTTCGTCAGGCCAAAAGGCATTCTTAGCCATTCGAAAAGGCCAAAAGGTGTGATGGTGGCCGTCTTAGGGACGTTGTCTGGATGGACCAGAATTTGATTATACCCGCGAATGAGGTCGACCTTAGAGAAAAAGGTTGCGCCCTCCAGATGAGCCGAGAAATCTTGGATGTTCGTGACTGGGCACCGATCTGCCGTGGCTACGGCGTTATGACGCCTGTAATCACCGCAAGGTCTTCAACCCCCGGACGCTTTGGGTACCATGTGCAGCAGGGACGCCCTAGGGCTATCCGACTGCCGGACAATCCCCATGTTCTCCATAAGCTGGAGCTCGTCTCGTGCGATGCGCAGTTTATCGGGCGGGAGGCGGCGCGCGCGGCATGAACCGGTGGGCCCTCGGGAATGTGGTGGACCACGCCATGATGTGGCACGGCCCCATCGAACTGGGGCTGAGCAACCCTGGAAAATCAGCGAGCAGGGTTTTCCTGAAACAAGCAGGGGCTTTGGCATCTTCGGGCTTCGGGATCGTAGCGCTGATAGTAGTAGCACCAACCACGTCTGCTGTATACTGCTGGAAGCGGCGATTCCTCTTCAGCGCTGGGCTTCTTCTTCCTCCCGTTGTCGTCTTGGTTGCACCCGCGCCGTGACAGGGGAGCGGGTGAAGGCACAAACGTCCCGCTGTCTGTGTGCCCACAATTCGTCGGCTCTCTCAGCGAGGTGCTGGGGGTCGCTGAAGTCAGCTCCGGCGAGCATCAGTCGGACTTCATCGGGCATCTGCTCCAGGAACGCCTGTTCGAAGAGCAGACATGGGCGGTGCCAGTCCATCAGGACTAACATCTTTGCCATGATGGTGGATGGCCGTCGATCACCGATGCTGTCCATGTGCAATATCTTCGCCACCCTGTCTCTACGACTGAGACCGAAGGTGTGGAGCAGGAGGGCTTTCAGCCCCTCATATTTGTGATTAGTATGGGTGTCAGAGGCTATGGGGAGAAGGCAGGAGAATGGGGTTAGGAGGGAGAGATAGATCAGCCATGATTTAATGGCATAGACATGATGGGCCAAATGGCCTAATTCTACTCCTATCACTTATGATCTTCCCAAACCTACCCATGCCTCTGCCCTGCTCCTTTCTAGGGTCAGATAGATATCATGTTACCTTTGCATTTGGTGTCCACAAACTCAATAGATCTAATTTACTATTTTAAACATATGCTATCTTCTCCATTCAGAAGGATTTTTTAAAATTTGCTGGCCATTTTTTCAAAAACTGGTTGTTTATTGATCTGTTGTCTTAAATGTAACCACATCCTCCTTGAAGCAGATAAATCAATACGTGATGAGATTGCTACTTGTTTTTGTCTAAGTAAGTGTCCTGGTTCATTACATCAGCTCTGAAATTGCTGAACTACAAAATACAATTCAACTGACTTTATATTTCTGTTGAAATATTCATAGCAATTTTCAGTATCTCACTGGAGAAATTACTCATTTAATAGAAAATAGGGCAGGTGTAGACCATTCAGCCCTTTATATGACTATCTATATCAGAAAAATGTACTGCTTTAAAATGGACCAACTAAAATATCTAATTAAGATTTATTATTAAATGCACTATGATGCTTAAACAACGGCATCAAATTTGAACACATCTATTGAAAGTTGTCTTGGGATATCAAACTGCTGGTGTGAGTTTTATGGTTTTGGATAAAGCAATGCTTTGTCATGCATCAAGGATATTTGGAGTATGAAACAAAACTTATTTTCTCTGAAATGTCTTCAAACATGCAAGTAAGTCTTTGAACCAGTTGATTAGAAAATTGCTAGGGAATATCAATATGGGAAAGAAAGCAACAAGTTTTTGCTGCACTCTCTCTTTGCTCTGTATCTTTCTCTTCTTCATAATTCCAATGTCAGTGAAATAAAAACTTTGATGCATGTCCCTGTCAGGATAAATATTATGTGTTTGCATTCTGCTGGTTAATCCTGCCAGCAGAGTGGGATGTTCTAATGACATAAGCTAGGAGGTTTGCTCAGTTTTTCTGTAGACTGCATCTTCTCAATAATATAGCTGTGTAGGATGTGAAAGACAGATTCATGTTCATGATATTATTGCTTTATCGTGGATTCAACCTTGAGAATGCTCATATTTCACCTTTCCCTACCTTAAGAGAGAAAGTCAATAATCAGTGAAGAACAGCTGAGCTGAAGGCATCAGTGGGACCTCGAACAATGCCTTGATGCAGCTATGACTGAACTCTAATAATTGCATTACCTTTCCATTGTGTTAAATATTACTCTACTCAAATAAATGGAAGGATTTCCCTTTTTACCAATTGACATAAATTCTGAGGGCAGCCTGGTGCAATGCTAAGTGAAATGGCGCTTTTCTGTTGAGTGCAGCTGCTTCTCAAACATTCTGAAGATTTGCACCTTGTTTAGTTTAAATCATGATTGATTACCAGACTGATTCCTGGGATGGCAGGACTTGCATATGAAGAAAGACTGTATAGACTCGGCTTGTACTCGCTCGAATTTAGAAGATTGAGGGGGGATCTTATAGAGACTTACAATATTCTTAAGGGGTTCGACAGGCTAGATGCAGGAAGATTGTTCCCGATGTTGGGGAAATCCAGAACAAGGGGTCACAGTTTAAGGATAAGGGGGAAGTCTTTTTGGACCGAGATGAGAAAATCATTTTTCACACAGAGAGTGGTGAATCTGTGGAATTCTCTGCCTCAGAATGTAGTTGAGGCCAGTTCGTTTGGCTATATTTAAGAGGGAGTAAGATGTGGCCCTTGTGTCTAAAGGGATCATGGGGTATGGAGAGAAGGCAGGTACAGGATACTGAGTTGGATGATCAGCCATGATCATATTGACTGGCGGTGCTGGCTCGAAGGGCCGAATGGCCTACTCCTGCACCTATTTTCTATGTTTCTATGAAATCGATGGTTGTTAAGACCAAGAAGAAAAAATCATTCCTGATTGTAGATAAGTACAATAACTATAAAGTAATGATTAAATATTAAATCAAATTTCCCACCTTTACTGAATACACTAAACAAGAATATTCAATATTGGAAAACACTTCCCATTTCAATGTTTGGTAGAATTAATGCTATAAAATGATCTTTTTGCCGCAATTATTGTACTTATTCCAGTCAATCCTGATATATATTCCAAAATCTTTTTTTTTAAAGTCGACTCTACTGTTACAAGTTTCATCTGGGATTATAAGAATCATAGAATAAGTAAAAAACATTTATGTAAATCGAAGATTAATGGAGGTTTAGCTCTACCAAATTTTCTGTTTTATTTTTGGGCAGTCCATATTAAAAACATGAATCTTTGGCTGGAAGAAATGGATCAACAACCAGACTGGTTAAGAATGGAAAAGGAGGACTGTTTACCTTTTGAAATCGGTTCGATTATGTTTGCACCGACAAAATTGCACAAAAAAACCTATAGGGAAAACCCTATAATACATAGTGGTACACGAATCTGGAAACAACTAAAAAAGGCTTTAAAATTGGATAATATACCATTGTCTCCCTAATGTAAACAATCCCTTATTCAAACCTTCCATGCTTGATAAAGGTTTCACACAATGGAAAAATTATGGAATTAAAAGGATGGAACATCTTTATAAGAAAGGCACTTTTTTTTATTTCAGGAGTTACAACAGATTTATGGACTACACTCAAATAATTTTATTCGATATCTACAACTCGGAGATTATGTTAAATCAAATACACAAGATTATCGGAATAGGGAACCAGAAATCCTTGATGAATGTTTGAATAAGCATCCTAGTACAGAAAAACTAACAACTTGTATTTATAATACCCTTTTAGATAGCGAGGTCCCATCGACGGAATCACATAGACATACATGGGAAAATGAATTAAGCCAACCCATAACGAAAGATATTTGGGACAAAAGTTTACAATATATACGTCAATGCTCGTTAAATGCTAGACATGCTTTAATACATTTTAAAGTATTACACAGATTACATTACTCAAAAGTTAAACTGAATAGAATCTCTCCACATGTCTCTCCTATCTGCGATAAATGTCAGCATCTAGAGGCTAACTTAACACATACTTTTGCAAATTGTATAAACATTAACAATTTCTGGATTGAGATTTTTAGAAGAACTTCTGAAGTTATTAATACTAAACTGGATCCGGACTCAAAACTAATAATACTTTGAATATCAGAACAAAGTTTAACACTTACAACAAGCCAAAGAAATTTCCTAGATTACAGTATAATAATCGGGTAGAAATTAATATAAACATTTTGGAAAGGCCCTATAACCCCCACAATTAAAATGTGGATTATGGAAATGTTGGAGACCCCACACCTGGAAAGAATCAGATTTGCCTTATTGGACAAACAAGAACTTTTTGTTAGAATATGGTCTTCTTTCATCGATTACTTGAAAGGGTAGATTGGTTCGGCTGAAACTTGGACTCCGGATCAGATGAAAAGTTATACTCTATATTCCTTGATCTTATCTCCAATGATGCATTAATGGTAAATTATTCGATTCCTAATGATTTTTTCTCTTTTTTATTGCTCTTAATCTATAAAAAAAACAAAAAACTATTAGAGGCAGAATGATTCAATTGATAATATTAATAATGTATGATTAATGTACACAAAATATTTCTACCATAATATGTGTTTGCCAATTTATTATTTACCTCTAATAAAAATTTATTAATAAATTTGTCCTGTTTTAGAAAAAACGCTGCCACTTATGGCTGTGATTTTTTGGCCATCTTACTCGGAGTCCCCCTGCGCTGTTCAGGACAAGAGGATTTTTCCCATCGATTAAAAATAAAAGAGTTATTAGTGTTTTAAAAATGTTGAGATGCTCTCTCCTGAAGGCCACGCCCCTTCCGGAGGGACTAGAAAACCTGGATGTGTTGAGTGCCTCAGCCAGTCTCTGCAAGATGGGGAAGCGAGAGGGTCACATCTCTGTCTGAGCTGTGAATAACACTGAACACATTTCTACTAAACTGTGAGTGTGGTTTTACTGATCTTGAGTGCCCTTAATGTGGTTTGAAAATGAAAATGTCGTTGGTTTGAAATAAAGCACAGCGAATGGTTGTTGGTGATGGTTGGTTTGAAATAAAGCACAACAAATGGTTGTTGGTGTGGTTGGTTTGAAATAAACACAGCAAATAGTTGTTGTTGGTGGTGGTTGATTTGAAATAAAGCACAGCAAATCGTTGTTGGTGGTGTTTGGTTTGAAATTAAAAAAGATAAAGTCTAAACTTGACAACTTCCTGTTTGCACTGCATATTTATTTTTGATAAAACGCTACCACTTACGTCTGTGATTTTTGTCCATCTTAGCTCATCAGGTGCAAAGCATTCTTCCCATCAATGAAAAATAAAAGTGTTATTAGTGTTTAAAAAATGTTGAGAATCTCTCTCCTGTCAATCACGCCATGAAGGCCATGGCCCTTCCGGTGGGAGGGGGGAAGGGATTATAAAACCCGGAAGTGTGGGTGTGTTTCAGTCTTTGCAAGGTGGGGAGGGAGAGGTCACGACTCTGTCTGAGCTGTGAATCAATTGAACACACTGAATGTCTACTGAACTGTGAGTGTAGTGTTTATGTGGCATTTATGTGGCGTTTTGTGTGGGTTTTATGGTGGTTTCACGTTGCTTGAAATGGTATGAAAACTGCATTTGATTTGGTGGCCTTGCACCCTGCTTGAAATAGTATGAAACTGCACTTGAATTTGGTGGCCTTGCACCCGACTTGAAGTGGTATAAAACTGCACTTGCATTTGGTGGCCTTGCACCCTGCTTGAAATGGTATGAAACTGCACTTGCATTTGGTGGCCTTGCACCATGCTTGGTGGCATGAAACTGCGCTTGAGTTTGGTGGCCCTACACCCTGCTTGACGTGGTAGGAACCTGCACTTGAGTTTGGTGGACTTGGACCTTGCTTGAAGTGGTATGAAACTGCACGAGTTTGGTGGACTTGCACCCTGCTTGAAGTGGTATGAAACTGCACTTGAATTTGATGGACTTGCACCCTGCATGAAGTGGTATGAAACTGCACTTGAATTAGTTGGCCTTGTACCCTGCTTGAAGTGGTTGGAAACTGCAGTTGAATTCGGTGGCCTTGCACCCTGCTTGAAGTGGTGGGAAACTGCACTTGAATTTGGTGGCCTTGCACCCTGCTTGAAGTGGTAGGAAACTGCACCTGAATTTGGTGGCCTTGCACCCGGCTTGAAGTGGTATGAAACTGCAATTGAATTTGGTGGCCTTGCATCTTGCTTGAAGTGGTAAGAAACTGCATTTGAATTTTGTGGCCTTGCACCCTGCTTGAAATGGAATTTCAAGGAATAGCCATGAGTCAACTGCCAGCCCACCAGCCGTATGAGCTGTCAGCACATCAGGCGTGAGTGACTGAGCTGCCACCCCAAGAACCCATTTGGCCCACAATGTCCATGCTAGCCCTCTGGAAACCAGTCCCATCAGCCCACAACACCCATGCTAGCGCTCCAGAAAGCCCCCCCCCCCGCCCACTGGCCAGCAACATTGGAATTGGTGGAGAGGTGGCATATTGTGTTGGGGGTCCAGCCCTCCCGTGTGAACATGGGACCCAACGGGTTCCACTTCGTCTGGTAAAGACATAAAGCTCTGGAGTAACTAAGCAAGTCAAACAGCATCTCTGGAGAACATAGATAGGAGCATGTTAACTGTTGTTGGCTCTTTAACTGTTATTAATTTACAGTTTATTCCATGAATTTAAATTGTACAACTGGTTGGGATTTGAATCATCTCTGCATTGTTTGTCCACTTTTCTGTGTTTCTCGTCCAGTAATTTACGTGTTGCTGCACCAGCAAGCATGTTGTACCACCACATTCAAATGGGTGCAACAAAATAGTGCAATGTCCGCTTAGCCACCGCACTGCCATCACACACTGGTTATATTCTTTGAAAACTCTTGCCTTTCGGAACACTCTTAGAATATAGGCTTTGTGAGATGTTTTTATTTGTGTAGCCTTATAAATGTCTTCTAATAATTATCAGTGGTGCAGCTAGTAGGGTTGCTTACTCACTCCAGCAGAGACTCCGCCCGGTTCAATCCTGACCTTTGGTGGGTCTCTGAAATGAGCATCAGCTCAATGCTAGTTACACTTCCCTCATTCCAATGATTTTTGTCACATAACAACACTTCTGAAACACATGACTACCTGGCTAAAGTTGAAATGTATATAAATTATTTTGCTCTATCACAAATTTATAATTTGATATTAAATGTACAATAATTAGAACTTTGACCAAGATGCATTGCCTACAGCAGTCACAGTGATGAACTTCAAAGTGATCCAATTTCATTATGAAACCATTTTTTTCTTTATTGGGGGGGAAAATGTATTGCACCAGGTAAAGGTGTTTGCATTTCAGATGCATTAATTAATTGATTGATTGAAAGATACAGCATGAAAACAGGCCCTTTGTTTAATCAAATCCATGTTGACCATTGATCAACCGTTCCCACTAGCTCTATATTATCCTAATTAACCCACACACCCGCACGTCTTTGGGATAATGGGAGGAAATCAGAGGATCCGGTAGAGACCCAGGCGATCATGGAGAGCAAGTGCAGACTCCACGTTGACAGCACCCGAGGACAGGATCGATCCCAGGTCTCCAGTTGCTGTGAGGCAGCAGCTCTACCAGCTGCGCCACCGTGTCGCTCCATTGGATGTTTGTGTCTCCATTTAGCTTCTCTATAGCCGTTAATCTAGATGATCATTATTTTAAAAATATTTGTAAAAGAAAAACACATTTTGTGCTTGTGCAACCATTTAATTTGTGTCTAGGTTCTCTGTGGTGAGTTATTATTGTATTGTCCTAAGATACACAATGTACAATAAGGGTTCAGGAACAGTTTCCTGCGTTGCTAAGGAATGTTGTCAAAAGGTATCCGGTAATTATAGCCACTTTTGTATCCGTATCGTTCCCAACACAAAGCCTTGCCTCTCATGACCTCGGCTTGAACCAATGCACATTACAACCAATGGCATGTATTTAAAACTTAGTTACTGTTGTAGATTTCAATGAAACCTGTCCTTCTAAATTCTGGTGAATATAGGTATAATTGACCCAATCTTGCTTCAAACGTCAGTCCGCTATCCAAGAAACCGATAATTAGTTTGATGAATGAGTAGGACTGAGATGAAAAGAAACTGCACTCGAGGGTTGTAAATCTTTAGAATTCTCTACCCTGGCCTGTTGTGGAAGCTCAATCATTATACATACTCAAAATGCTTTCTAGGCATTACGGTATTGAAGTGAGACTGCGATAGTGCTGGAAAATGGCACTGAGGTTGAAGGTCAGCCATCGTTTTGATGAATGGTGGAGCAGGCTTCAAGTTTACGTCTCCATTTCCTGATCAGAATGGATTCCTTATTTGTGGCAGGAAAATTTGATACGATTGGTCTCATACGTAACAGACTTAACTTTGGGTGCATTTGCAGCAGAATTACAAACCATGTTAAGAAGGGTATACGCAAATGTAAAATGCGTAGCTCAACTCTCCTTTATTCAAAGTTTATATTTTTTTTGCCATTGAAGATACAAAAGCAAAAAGCCAGACGGGCCTTGCACTGGAAAAAAAGCCAACTGTTGAGAGAAAGTGAAGGTCATTTGCACCAGTTGCATCAAAATGTATTGGCTCATGATAGACGCTGAAGGAAAAGAACACACAACTATTTGTACTTTTCAATGGCCTTTGCATAAGCATTAAGGAAGTGTAGTTTCTTCTTTGGGGATGATTTTGCAGAATAATATTTAGCTTTTGCTTTTAGTCTTGTCAAGAGATTTGTTTCATGTTTAATTCTATTATATATGTTATATTAACAACTGAATCATGTGAAAAATCGGAGAAACTGAAGAGAAAGCCTGTTGTATCCTGTATTTTAAACACGTTAGGTATGTGATGCAGGGTGAAACTATTGCTTCAAAAGTCTTTGGTTTTATCAGGTATTAAATACCAAAATTGTGCCAATGTGGCATAACCAGTTGTTGTACTTTAAACACAATGTCTGGCGAGTGGGATCTCATGTCCATGATGAGAAAAAAATTAAAGACATTACACTATATATTTAATCTTAATCATCTAAAAATCGTCTAATGGAAGTATTTTCATATAAATAGTTGACAGAATAAATGAAATTACCAGAGAACTAATAGGTTGAACGAGGAACATGATATATGAAAAATAATTTATTTCATAAACTTATTTTAATGCTTGAAATGAATCTGCTGATTATTTTCTTTTGCTTGCTTTTCAATGAGATAATGCGCAGATTAAGCAATACTAAATTCAAATTTTCTTTTGGTGTTATCGATTTCTTGTTCCTTTTAAATAGTCCAGCTTCCTTTTTCTTAAACTTTAACAAAAGTGGCTATGTCAGTCTGTCCATTGGGTATTGTCTTCTCAAAAGTGGCAACAAAATGTTACATGCTTGGGAAAAGTGCTGGGTATGATTCCATGGAACAGACACATGAGTATATATCCAGAACTTAATGCTTTTAACATCAATATATTTGTGAGAACTATTTTTTAGTAAATAAAAGTTAAAAAGTAATTACATGCTGATTTAATTTAGACTTTAAATTATTCATGTTATGTAATTGATGTTGAGTTTATTAATTTCAACCTGATTTACATCCACAAAATGTCATGTGGGCGCCATTATTTATCTCCATAATATCTTATTAATCTTAATTGCATCAATTGGATGAACGTCAAACTGCTTCAGTTTCTGATTGATTAAAATATAAAAAAATTAAAGCTAAAATATATGCACCATCATAAACTCAGAAAAAAATTCAGAAGTTCTTCACATGAGTTACATTTAACAAGAAAGTGAGACTGAGCCATACAAGAAAATATTGGGGAAACATTGTCAATGATGAGAGAGACCTGAGGAAATGGCAGGGAATTGTAGTCATGGGGTCTGAAGAGCAAAAGTTACAGCTGCTACTAGTGGAGTGATTACACCGAGGATGCCCAAATCACTAGATATTGGAGGAACATAGACTGGGAAATTTGAAACTATGTTTGAATTTGAGGTGTTACTGCTATGCCAGCTTGTGGAGAGATGATGGGTGAATAGGATGATGTAAATTAGGATAGAGCGAGCAGAAGTTTGAATGAGGTCCATTTCATGGAAGATGAAGCTTTGAAAATTAATGAGGCCTGTTGGGTTGGTCGAGTGGATGCGCTGTGTTATGAAGTAGGAAATAAGTGGTGGAGAGATATCATGTCAGAATCTTTGGGTCACATTGGATGCTGAGGTTGCAGAATGTGTCGAAAAGGAGGGATGTATTGATGGCTGTGGAATAGAGGTTGGTGTTGGCACCAAAGGCAGTAGTTTGGATTACCCAGTGACAATCTCTAGGAGATGGCAGTTGGGTAAAGTTTGGTGACATCTGTATATGCAGTAAAAGTCCATAAATTTGGCACCGTGGATCTTTGGAGTGCTGGACTAACTGATTCTCTGGATTATTGAATGTCTGTTAATACCATGATATAATCTTCATGACTTTTAATAGATACTAGACCACGTGGGACCCATTGGGTCCTGTCCCCTCAACGCAAGGTCGCGCGCACACACACACACACACACACACACCCCCCCCCCCCCCCCCCTTGATATATTAATATTATTAATTTGCTCCTTTTCCTCCATCCCCCGCCCTATCCACTCACGCATAACCCCCATCTCTGAAGACGCAGTTAGAGAGGGAGGGGGGTAGAGAGGGAGAGGGTGAGGGGGGTAGAGGGAGGGCGTAGGGGAGGGGGAGGGGAAATTGAGAGGCGGGGGGGGGGTGCGCGACCTCATGGGATGGCTGGTCCCTGAACGCAATACTCCACCATTCACCCATAGGTCCCAATACTCACCACTCCCTAAAGAGGGAGGCGTGGTAGAGAGGGAGGCGGGTTGCATGTGTCTCGCTTACCAACTGGTCCCGAAGGAGAGAGAGAGAGAAAGAGTGTGTCTGTGTGATTACCGTAGTGCTCTTAAAAGGATGGCATGCACATTTGTGTAGTGATGGTTATAAATGGCATGGATTTATAAGGGTTAATCTACAATATGTAAATGAGATCCATTGTGATTGGACGTCTGTGAGATGGCACTGTGACATCATCAATGGAAAGTGCTGCAAGAGTCTCCCACTGAAAAGCAGTTAAGTTTTTTGAATAAGCGATTAAAACATTCAAATCTTTTGAAATGTAGGTTGGAATGCAACGGGAAGATGTTCATCCTGTCGAGGGAAGAAATATGAGTAGCATGTGTAAAAATGGGAAGGCTGAGGCCAAGCGTTTTGGAAGAAGATACAAATTAAGGGGGTTAAAAGACAGCCGACACAACCCTGCATACACACGGAAATTTAGAATGTTGAGAACAAAGGGAAGAGTTTTAGTGTACTATAGATAGATAGGTTTTCGGTGAACCGGGTAAGTTACGAGTGTGCGAAGGAGCAGCAGGAACCAGAGCTTCTAAGAGTGGGAAGGGGGAGCGGAACCTGTGTTTGAGAAGGGAGCATGGGAATCGGGACCTCAGTGAGTGCAAAGGAAGCACGGGAACCAGAGCCTGGGTGAGCGGGAAGAGAGCACAGCAAACATTACCTCGTGTCATAGATGTTGGCTCGCTAGAATCTCCGAATTATCAAATAGTGGATTATCAGTATTTTACTGGAGTGTAGAGTTTGGCAGTGTAATTTCAGATGTTGTTGTTCATGACAACTTGTAGAAGGGAAACAGGAGACGATGAAAGATAAAATTATGGACGTTTCCAGAGATAACAGTGCACGATTAAGCAGGGTATCTATCACAAGCAATTCTGGTTTTTAATACATAGACAAGAATGAAACCTGCCATTTTGTTGTCCTATGGACATGAGCAAAGGACACAAGCCCATCTCTAATCATCTTTAAGGGCAGTAGGAAGAACATGAGTATACTTGTGTGTAAAATATTTTTAATATGCTCCGCCGTAGGCAGATTTCTTTTTCTGTGCCAATCTTCAGGCTGAATGATGGTGGAGAGGCATTGGAGGAAGTAAGTGTGATCCAAACCAGAGCGAAGGCCGCAAATGGGTGGAGAAAGATGATTTGTATGTCATTTGCAACCTTGATTACAAATCCATTTCTGTGCCATGGCTGAATGGAAAGATTCAAACATCATTACCTTTGCATGAAATGTCCATATGCAATAGGGAACATTGGCAAAAACAAAGACTTCCAAATGCATTGCAGTAGTTAATGTCTATAATAGGAATGGAGTTATTAATGTACTACTGTCATTGATTTAAAAAAAACATAAAGTCATAAGTTTCCATTAATTGAATCCATACAATTGAAACCTGAAGTAAGCAAATCCAGCTTGTGCTTTATTAAAAAAACACAAATGACAAGCAACACAGATAAAATATGACTCCACATGCTCACTCAGCAAAAAAATTTAATGAAAAAATAAAATTTAGTGCTGTCCTTTTCTCTAATTGTTCATATATAATAAATAATCTGAAACTCATTTGGTCATGCTGACTGTTTTTACTGAATTAATAAATAATGAAGAATCCATCTAATTGCATGGTCTATACATTTCCCTTCCTTGCTATTACTCACACCAATTAGGATTGCCTGATAGAACATGAAGCATTTCAATACTGGTAAAGTATTTTTAATGTTTACTATCTCAAGATAAATGAATGTAATTATTTTTCTTTATATCAGGCCTTTCTTCAGCGAATGATCCAGCATGCAGCTTCAAGAGTTGACAAAAATGTAACTGAAGAAACTGTTAAGGTAAGAATAATATAAATAAGAACAAATTTGTTCCATTTAGCCTATTTCATGATAAATATGTAATTTGAGCAGCATATATTTAGAAACCACTGCTGGTTTCCCAGCCCATGTGCAATCAGTGAGACCACAGTATAAATGAAGTCAGCTGAGGCAACAGGAAAAATGTCCTTAATATTGTAGCTGAAAAAAATTATTATCCATTGTCCTGTTTTCTTTATTTATCATTCCTAGATTTTGCATTGATGTGATGTTGGCATGAACAGGATTAGATCTACTGTGATGGTTATTGCATCGAGAAGTTGGTCTGACATTTGCATAAGAATGATACGGGTGATCAACGGGAAAGATAACTGGGCATATGGAGGCATATCTTAGCATCAATCATGGGTTTTGGTGAAGTAGGGAGAAAATGTACTTGGGGTATGGAAGTGGCAAAGGGAGAAAGAAGACTGTTGAAAATAACTCTTAAGTGATATTTGACAATACAATTTGACAATTTTTACCAACTCTGATTTTGTGATTTTTGATATTTACTTTCAGACATTGTTTTCTAATATTGAGGACATTCTTGGAGTCCACAAAGAATTCCTGAGTATGATAGAGCATTGTCTGCAGCCTGAACCCAATGCCCAACATGAATTGGGAAGCTGCTTTCTCCAATTTGTAAGTGTTACTGTCTCTGCCCAGACTGTGATTAAAATACTTCCACATGTTCTGCAAACTGATTTCATGTCCTATATTCTAACGAAAGAAAACATGTTTTTATTTATCAATGGTATTACTACCAAAATCACTAGTTTTCAATATAATCTTTTCCGTAACCTTGCGATCACTGTTTTCAGTCTGTAGTTGTGTTTCTATGTAAAACTGTTTGTGTAACAAATAATATCATAACTCCAGAATTTGTTTGAATCTTGGGGTGATGACATTTTAACAGACCTGGAAGAAGTTGTGGATAAACACATTTTGACAAGTGGAGAAGGAAAGAAAGAACACAAGGGGAAACATAGAAACATAGAAAATAGGTGCAGGAGTAGGCCATTCGGCCCTTCGAGCCAGCACCGCCATTCAATCTGATCATGGCTGATCATCCAAAATCAGTACACCATTCTGGCGTTTTCCCCATATACCTTAATTCCCTTAGCTAAACAGGATTAGATCTACTGTGTCTCTTGAAAATACCCAGTGAACTGGCCTCCACTACTTTCTGTAGCAGAGAATTCCACAGATTTACAACTCTCTGGGTGAAAAGGTTTTTTCTCATCTCAGTCCTAAATGGCCTATCCCTTATTCTTAAACTGTGAACCCTGGTTCTGGACTACTCCAACATGGGGAACATTTTATATGTTTCTGTAAGATCCACTCTCATCCTTCTAAATTCCAGCGAATACAAGCCCAGTCAGCTTCTGCCCACTGACCCAACCTATCCAAGTAACCCTGCAGCCTCATAGCATTCTCCTCGCAGCTCACACTGCCACTCAGCTTTGTGTCATCTGCAAACTTAGAGATGTTACATCTAATTCCCTCGTCTAAATCGTTAATATATATTGTAAACAACTGGGTTCCCAACATGGAGCCTTGCGGCACCCCACTAGTCACTGCCTGCCATTCTGAAAAGGACTCGTTAATTCATACTCATTGCTTCCTGTCTGCCAACCAGTTTTCTACCATGTGCTCTAATTTTACACACTAGTCTCTTGTGTGGGACCTTGTCAAAGGCTTTTTGAAAGTCCGGATACACCACATCCAGTAGCTCTCCCTTATCCATTCAACTTGTTACATCCTCAAAAAATTCCAAAAGATTAGTCAAGCATGATTTCCTCTTCATAAATCCATGCTGACTTTGACCGATCCCGTCACTGCTTTCCAAATGCGGTGCTATAACATCTTTAATAATCGACTCCAGCATCTTCCCCACTACCGATGTAAGGCTAGCTGGTCTATAATTCCCCATTTTCTCTCTCTCTCCTTTCTTAAAAAGTGGATTTACATTGGCCACCCTCCAGTCCACAGGAACGGGTCCAGGGTCGAGAGAACATTGGAAAATGATCACCCAATGCATCCATGATTTCTAGGGCTGCCGCCTTGAGTATTCTGGGATGCAGACCATCGGACTCTGTGGATTTATCTGCCTTCAGTCCCAACAGTTTACATAACACCATTTTCTGACTAATGTCGATTCCCTTCAGTTCCTCCCTCCCACTAGATCCTCGGTCCCCCAGTATCTCTGGGAGATTGTTTGTGTCTTCCCCAGTGAAGACAGACCCAAAGCACTCATTTAACTGTTCTTCCATTTCCTTGTTTCCCATTATAAATTAACTTGGCTGACTGTAACGGACCTACATTCATCTTCACTAACCTTTTCCTTTTTACATACCTATAGAAACTTTTACAGTCAGTTTTTAGATTCTGTGCAAGTTTTCTTTCCAATAGACAATAGATGCAGGAGTAGGGCATTTGGCCCTTCGAGCCAGCACCGCCATTCAATGTGATCATGGCTGATCATCCCCAATCAGTACCCCGTTCCTCTCTGGTATGTTAGCATTCATAGCAAAAGGATTTGAGTATAGGAGCAGGGAGGTTCTACTACAGTTGTACAGGGTTTTGGTGAGGCCACACCTGGAGTATTGCGTACAGTTTTGGTTTCCAAATCTGAGGAAAGACATTTTTGCCATAGAGGGGGTACAGAGAAGATTCACCAGACTGATTCCTGGGATGTCAGGACTTTCATATGAGGAAAGACTGGATAGCCTCGGCTTGTACTCGCTAGAATTTAGAAGAATGAGGGGGGATCTTATAGAAACCTACAAAATTCTTAAGGGGTTGGACAGGCTAGATGCAGGAAGATTGTTCCCAATGTTGGGGAGGTCCAGAACAAGGGGTCATAGTTTAAGGATAAGGGGGAATTCCTTTAGGACCGAGATGAGGAAAACATTTTTTACACAGAGACTGGTGAGTCTCTGGAATTCTCTGCCACAGAAGGTAGTTGAGGCCAGTTCATTGGCTATATTTAAGAGGGAGTTAGATATGGCCCTTGTGGCGAAGTGGATCAGGAGGTATGGAGAGAAGGCAGGTACAGGATACTGAGTTGAAATTATCAGCCATGATCATATTGAATGGCGGTGCAGGCTCGAAGGGCTGAATGGCCTATTCCTGCACCAATTTGCTATGTTTCTATGTATGGTTACCGTCACATCCGGCCCACAGGCGTTAGCTTGTCACATCCGGTCCACAGGCTTTAGTAAAGTCTACGTGATTGTGATGCCAAACCGTACAATGAGTAATATTATTGCCAACAAGATTGTCCCAATGTGACCATTGTTGTCCACCAGCCTCCAATCATCCTGAAAGGTCACCATCCTTCCGGGAGGTTGTAGTTGTGGTACTGTTCTCCGATGCTTCGAATCTTCTCCACGGTTCCTGGATGTGGTTAGCGAGGTTGGTGATGATCTCTGAACCATCTGTAATACAAGTGCAGTGCACCCGCCCGATCAAAGCACAAGTTCCCACTTTCTCAGCCAGGATGAAATCCAGGGCCATGCGGTTCTGTAGGGCTTCTGTGCAAATGGGCACAATTTCCGCTGATAGTTCTGTGATGGCCTCTTTTATCCCACTCGGGGCCAAACTAGTCAAACAAGTCTGTATGACCACGCATGGTATAAATTCACTTGTTTTGTCGGAGGTCCCAAACCTCAATGTGATTGTCTGTACCACCAGAGATAATCTGATCACTTGTGTCATTAAACATTGCTGCCAGTACTTGGTACATGTTTTGAAATGTATGGATTGCAGCCTTCTTCCAAATGTTCCATAGCTTCACTGTTTCATCGTCGCTTCCTCTACAGGCCAACTGTGGTCCCCATCGGGCTGGATAACATGAATTCACAAAAGATGTGTGACCTTTAAGTCTCTTGATTCTTTCACCTGTTTCACTGTCCCACACTACTACAGTTTTGTCTGTTGATGCTGACTAAAGCATGCTGCCATCTGTGTTATATGCAATGCAATTCCATCACTGCTCCATTGTGACTTTTCAATGTAGCATAATTATCGCCATCTACATTCCAAAACAATACGAATCGATCAAATCCTGCAGATGCCAGTGTTGAACCATTTGGGTGAGATTTACAGCAATAAACCTCTCCCTCGTGACCCATTAAAACCATTAGAGGAGCTTGAAGACGCGAGGTTCTTGATCCCGGTTGCAGTCCAGGTGTGGGCTTCCCTGCACTGAGGGCAGCAGCTCGTTGCGGCGGTGCTTGGCCTGCATCAGCACCATCTTGTTTGCTATTTATTTTTACCATACATTTTCTATTCTATTCGTCAAATCCTGCCAACTACGCCAATTGTTACAAGGGACCAGGTTCAAGGTTCTTACTAGTAAAACAGAAAAAGGGTCACTTGTTTAGTTTTTGTTTAGTTTTAGAGAATTTGTTTAGTTTCAAATCAGATTTATTGGTACGAGGGAGAACAAAAGCAATATTTGTCTCAGTATGCGCGCGGTCCGTTTTACAGCAGCACACCTCCCTCTCTCTCTCTGCCTCCGTCCGCTTCGCTGATATGACTCTGCCCATCGGTGAACCCCTCTTGTACATGAACTACCTTATGGCTTACTGGTGCCTGCCTTTATACTGCTGGAAATCAGCTATCGAAATAACCACCGGTAAGTCCTAGTCAATAGCATCACTCCCAAATTCAAACTACAACCAATGGCAGGGGCCTGCATCTGATCGAGCCCTCCCCCCTTTTGAAACAAAGTGCTATCAGCCGCAGACTTGGTGCGCAATGCAATACACACAGCACTGCCGGCTTAGTGTGTGGAGCTTCAATCAAAGCACTATGGGCTTTAAAGGGTCACCGACTGTTCAGGCAAAATTCCTATTACACATATACGATAATATTTAAGATGCATTTAGACACACATGAACGGGAAGGATATGGAGGGCTATAACCACGTGCAGGCAGGTGGGATTAGTTTCGATTGGTACCATGGTTGGCACTGACTAGGTGGTCCAAATCGCATGTTTCAGTTCGATGTTATACATTTCATTGATATGTTACTGTGTAACATCCTTTTAAAACTGAATTCCAAGCACAGGGCATAAATAAAATATGCTAATCCATCACCACTAAATTTGTGAGCATGCCAGATTAACACAGTTTGAGTATTATTATGTTTGGAGGATTTAAAGGGTCAGGCCTCTAGCACACAGCCCTCCACAATGCAACACTCCCAAGCACTGCGTTGCACAATAGTTATCTGTTTTACTGCAACTATCAACCAACCCATTTGTCCTTGGCAGTACGCAACTGGTAATCTATTACTGTTGGGGTAAGATATTGATAAACAAATCTCACGGGTAGCTCGGGAGGAGTTATTTGCTACAGAAAAGAGAACTGACCATCTCAAAAATCAAGAAGGATGCATTTAGCAGGGAAAGAAAGAAGCAAATGGACATACTGACTTGATGGGATCAACAGAAGTGGGGTGTTCATTGGAACAGATCATGTCAATACATCACTGGTGGAAATGATTGCACCACGACGTGTCTGATCCTACAGACGCATTGTAGAAAGCATCCTATCGGGGTACATACATCGTAGTTTGGCAACAACTCTGCCCAAATCTGCAAGAAATCAGAAAGTTGTGGGCACTGCACAGTCCATGACACATCTGCCTAGCCCGCATTGTTTCCGTCTACACTTCATACCTCATCGTCAAAGTATTTAACAAAATCAAAGACCATTTATGCTCTTTCCCCCCCCCCCAACCTCATTTGGCAGAAGATGCAAAAGCCAGAAATCACACATCACAAGATTCAAGGACAGATTCTTCCCCATATTTATCAGAGTAGCGAACGGTAACTACCCCCCACACCCCCTGCCGAGACATGTAGTTTGGAGATGTGACCCTTTGTGTAGCCTTCTGCTAGGAGCCCTACTCCATCATTTATGTGTTTCTCCTTCTTGTGTTCCTTTTTTTGTTTGAAAATGCAGAAACACCGATTTTCTATCTACGATGAGTATTGCGGTAATCACGAAAAAGCACAAAGGCTGCTATTGGAACTGAATAAAATGCGGACTGTGAGGACGTTTTTGCTGGTAAGGACACCATTTTATACGATTGTAAAATGTGTATAGTTGAATTGCTTTGAAGGCAAAGCAAAGTGATATTGTGCACCAGAAATTATCTTTTAATGAGAAATACGATTTTCAGAAAACCTCTGTTGATGAATGGTTGTTGGTAGAATTGATCTAGGGGAAATCTCCTGGTTGATTTTAACTGTCTTCTTCGGAGTAACTCAGTGGGTCGGGCGGCATCTCTAGATGGTCTTAACCTGAAACGCCACCCATTCCTTCTCTCCGGAGATGCTGCCTGGCCCACTGAGTTACTCCAGCTTTTTGTATCTACCTCTGGAGGAAATGAACTGACGATGGTTCAGGTTTGGAGGGTTTGAAATAGGGTTCCGACCCTAAATGTTGCCTATCCATTATTGGTAGAGACACTTCCTGACCCATTGAGTTGCTCCAACATTTTATGGACAATGCAAGATTCCAAGATCTGCGTTCCTTATATCACCATCTTAATGTTTACTACTTTTGTTTTGGATTCTCAGCAACAAAATTCTGGAACCATTTTATCGGGCCCATAATTCAAACTTTTATTTCAAGAAGAGGTTATTTTTGCTTTGCAAATACCAAACAAAAGAACAAATAAATTGATGGTTTAGGAAGTAATACAATTGATAACATTAGGCTGGTGAAATGCAGGTGCAGGGATTTATTTCACACAGAGCCCAAAAATATTTGGAATTTAACTCCGTCGGATGCATAGCCTTGCATGTTAGTGCAAGTAGGTGGATAATATATAGAAACATATTTCTCCATGTTTAATTTGAGGATGCAACTTATGACCCAAAGGATCCAAATCAGCAACATGTTATGCTGGAGCAATGTGGGAAAACCTCATCCAAACAAAGTCAAGTCGAAATCCCTAAAAGTCAATACATGAGGCTTCCACATCTTGAACTAATTTCTCCCTGCTCGAACAATCCCAGGTGTATCATAGTGTCCCCAGCTGGAACTATCATAGGTTTTCAGTGCCTTTTAATAGAAAAATGTAAGTAAACACCAAAGGTTGTCTTTCATGTTTCCATGAGCGACAGAAACATTTTTAACTTTCGCTTGAAGTCTTGTGATGGAGCTGCGATCTAAATTGCTGCAAATTAGTAATTTAATGATTATGTTTGGGTTGGGCACTTTCTCCTTGTTGTAATTCCTATTCTTTGATTCTTCATGTTGAAAATCAGCACAGGATTAATTCTTGTAATTCTCTCTTTCATTCATCACTGCACCACGATTTCGGGTAGTTATAGACCATCTTACCATCCGAGATTTTTAAGTCGTCCACCAATAATCCATCGACTATTGGTGGATTAAACTATCTAAGTTAATAATATATATTTTTTAAACCATGATCGGTATCTTAATGCAGATGTAGATACTTTCCCATGGAATTATTTATAAGATCAGATTCCTGCTTTGACCTTTGAGTGTAGTATTGCAACATATGAAAGCAAGCTTAGTGTCATCTAATCAATGCTTTGTGGTTTGCTTCATCATTCTTTCATGCTTGGAGATGATTTGCAATTTAGTCCTTGCCCATTTTAAAGAAAAACAGTTCTGGGAGTCTGCAATTTAAAATTCCTAATTGTTGGACTATGAAATATCAATGCATGTGAAAAAGGAATATTAGGAATCAGTTGGATCATTAGAAATATGGCTTTACAAATGGATGGCTAGAGAGCAAGGAGCTTTTTTTGTGTAACTTATATCACCCTTGACAATACCTCTGCAGTAATTACATTTCTTGTTATTTATGGCTACAGGAATTGTTTAACTATAATAAGATACTAATATCAATGCATATACAATCTAATTCACTTTTTCATTTGGCTATACGAGGGTTGTATGCTGCTGGCAGGGCGGAAGAACCCTGATGTTCCACTTGAAGGCTATCTCGTGGCTCCAATACAAAGGATCTGCAAATATCCACTTCTGCTAAAGGTACTCAATGTTGATATAAGTGGTAACATGATAGGTGTGGATTTTCTGTGACCAGAACCATATGTTGCTTCCTCTGTGACATTTACATATTGAAGTAATATTAAGACCAAAATAGGTACTGAGATTTCAAAAAAATCTGTTGTTTTCTTTAACTTTGAGCCGTTGTCGTTAAATAATTTCACTTTTAATGGGCAGCAGTGTTTGTGTAGAATTTTTGGTGCTTCGGTTGATATTCACTGCATGCGCAACCCAACCCAAACAGCGGATGGTAGGAAAGAAGTATGGATGCGCCAGTTGAGACTGTGATTTATCTAACAAAGTTAAGTTTTCACAAATACGGAAAAACTTGTCTTTTTTAAAAAGAACAAATTTATGAATACTTTGGAATCGCTTGAAACTTTAATTGTTTAGGCAAGTGTATATTTTTGTATCTTTATGTTAGTTATTATTTGTGTTTATATTGAGAGATTTGAGAAGTTTGTTACTGTATTAAGTTGTTTTTTTATCTTGTAAGATGAGAATAACAGTTAATGGCAGACTGTCTTTTATTTTTCTAAATTGTAATATTCATGGTAACGAACTAACATTTTTTGAGAACCAATATGAATCAGTTGTTAGATTTATTTCCAGTTCATGAAACTTTCTTTGACAAATCTTTTTCATTTGTTTTATAACACAAGCAATGCCAAAGTATTCATTAATTTTATACCATAAAACAAATAAGATTATTTCTAAATGCATGTTTTCTTATTATTAATATAACTGATTTTCCATTCTTATACTCACTAATAAAAGAGTCTTATTGAATACTTTGAAGAGAATAATTACCTTGAGGTGAAGCATAATTTTCTTTTGTTACTGGAAATAAACAGAAGTTAACATTTTTAGGAATTATTTTCGTGAGGAAATGTGCACTTGCATTTATTCAGGAATTGATGAAGAGGACACCAAAGAGGCACAATGACTATTCAGCAGTACTCGAAGCTCTTCAGGCCATGAAAACTGTTTGCTCCACCATTAATGAAGCCAAGCGACAAATGGAAAAGCTGGAAATTCTCGAAGAATGGCAGTCACACATTGAAGGATGGGAGGTTTGTCTGCTCTTTCTATTTTAAACTTTTGTAACCTTGAAGTTAAAGTTCAGCATGCTCCCGAACATTGAATTTCTGTTTAATGCTAGCCCTGAGCAATTGCTGCATGGTGTAAGAAAAAGTATGAAATTCTTTTTTGTCATAGTATTGCTTCACATAATAGAAATATATAGCACATTGATTGTGTATTTGGCCTGTTACATTTCCTGCCCACACTCCATTGTCCATTGTCTATTGAGGTGGTGGAACACTTGGAAGTATTGATGTTCCAAAATTTCAGAGCTTTAGGTGATGGTATTTGCCGATTTAAGTATAATAAAATAAACTTTAGTGGATTGCAGCATGTGTATTTTGTGTATTTTTAAAAATTGATATACAATGTCACCACTGCTGGCAAGGCACCATTAATATTTCATCTTTAATTTCAAATATCGTCTTGAACCCACGAAGACCCTTGGGGTAAATGTTGAGGTAAAGTTGTTGCTGCAGTTTTGTTGCACAGGGAGCTTCAATAAATATACTCAGCCATGGTAAAGGAAAGTTTTGAGCAATTGGGTCATAATTAATCGACCGTTGTCTGAAGGTCAAGGTTAGTAGCAATGTGCCGATGATTGGAAGAAGCATGTTAATTGGTCCCATCCCAAAACATCACCTATCTTTTTTTCTCCAGACATGCTGCCTGACTGCTGAGTTACTCCAGCACTTTGTATCTATGGTAATTGGAAGTTTAACTGTCATGTAACTCATATTTCACTACACAAATTGGTGTATGTGACAATAATTGTCCCTTGTCCCTTGTCCTTTGTCCATGTATTTGAATGCCTGGGTCCACAGCATTGTGAGGTAGAGAATTCCAAAAACTCATGACATGCCTCATTCTTAAAAGACCGCTTCTTCATCTCAAATGGCTAACTTATTATTCTGAAAGTATGCTCTTTATTTTAGATTTCCAGACTCCTCTCACCCGGGAAAATAAAAGTCCTCATGCTTGCTGCCAATATGTATTATAGTACAGGAGGAGGACATTTTGCACATGTGATCCATGTCAATCACCAGCAGAACAATCCCATTAGTTCTGTCCCTTCTCTCACATGCCTATCAACTCCTGACCTTCCAACCTTTACCTTGTCTAGCCACCCTTCTTAGAATCTTATGTCTCTTACATATAATCACTTCTCAGTTTTCTAAATGCCAATGAGACTCAAAATGAACACAGCGCTCAAATGGGGCTCAGTGATGCGCAGAAGTAACGTGACCTCAATTTTTGTGCTCTACTCTTTTCCATAAAGGGCAACATTTCAGTTGCCTTACAAATGTCTTGCTGTATCTGAATGCTAGCATTATTGATGCGGCATTGGAACTGATTGGCAGAGTTGCACTCATTCTTGAACAAATTCATTCAACATTACGCTGGGATAGTTGTTCTGTTTGCTCTCTGGCTTTGGAGAAGGGTTCAACAATTAATATTCCAATTTGGCACCCATAACATATTTTACTACAGAATGCCAACAAAACTGGAGATAATCATTCTAGACATGGAACAGGAAATGTAGTATCGAACTTTTCAGTATTCTGTTAGGCACAAGGAAATAAAACGTTAATAATTGTGTTAATAAGTATTTCTCTTACTTTGTGTTAACATGTTAAACTGGTCTCTCCGGGAGATTCTGAAAGCACACAGTGCCAGAAACTATAGTGTAGAGATTAATAGTATTTTTTCAAGTGGGTTAAGGTTTATGGAATTCGATGGTAGGTTGGACAGATGATTTACAGTTATTCTTTCTTTGCTGTTGATTTCTATGAACAATCATTACTATAGACAAACTGAGAAATCAAGTGGTGTATATCTGCACCACCTAAAGTTATAGTTTAGAAGGTAATTATTTAGTTAAGGGAGAAAAATAACACAGTAAATATTTTTGTGCCTTGCATCTGCATGGTCAAAAAAAAATCTCTCGCTTCTCAGCCAGAATCTTATTTCATTCATTTTGCAGTGAAATAAACTGGGGATGCTGCAAATAAGAAAACTTGTGATAATGTAGCTGCACAATATGTTGGTGAAGCTGCACATGCGTATAGTGTTCTGTTTTGGTCACCCTGCTATTGGAAAGATGGCATTAAGCTGGAAAAGTGCAGAGAAGGTGTAGGATGATGTTGCCAGGACTCGAGGGCCTGAGATACCGTGAGAGGTTGGGCAGGCTTGGACTTTAATCCTTGAAGGGCAGGAGGCTGTGGGGACTGAGTTCTCGATGTGATTAAAATCATAAGGGAAATAACGCATAAACAAAACTAGTAATTTGTGAAAGGTTTCTTCACAACTTACAATTGTGTTGAATTTTCAATCCAAGTTTGTGCAAATGTCACAATCAGAAGTGGAAAAATTATTTGTGACAATCCAACTAACATCTTGCTTATATTTAATTTGCATTGTCACAAAAATCAACCCGCAAGATAAATATCAATGGATATTGAAATGGAACACAAAGCAACTTAATGTTATCAACAATGACCATGAATGGCAGGTAAATGTTCAGATAAAACCAGCACTATGATGAATTAAGTGACTTTATAGCCAGCATTGTCTGAAGGTCAGTTGTGGAAGAAAATAACTTCTAGCATAAGAAGTACACTTATCAAAACCTCAAACCTGCTAAGAAATAACACTTGTGGTTTACTTTATCGAATAATTTCAAATTAGATCCAGAGCTTGGTCTGGAGCCAAAGTAGGAAAGGAATAGAATCGAGAAACACTTTTGTGTGGCAATGTTGATGTCAAATGAAATCGTATCATACATTTTCCACAACCCCTACAATAAAATAAATTATTAATAAAAGCAGCTATAATTTACAGTTTTTGAAAGGATATAAAGGTAATTGTGAAAAGACAAGAAATAATTAATTATATCAAGGAGCAAAATGTCCATGAAATTCAAGTTCAAGTTCACGTTTGTTGTCACATGCACCAATTGGCACAGTGAAATTTGAGTTGCCATACAGACATACGAATAAAAAGAACAATAGCGTTTAACATAAACATCTACCACAGTGGAATCAACATTTCTCACTGTGATGGAAGGCAATAAAGTTCAGTCATCTTCCTCTTTGTTCACCCGTGATCGGGGCCTTTGAACCCTCTGCAGTCACCATTACAAACGGCCCGATGCACAGGCCCTCTTGCTGGGATGATCAAAACTCGGAACGGATCGGAACACACTCTGCGGCTTGGAGTTTCTGATTCGGCCGCTTCTTACCGGAGACCGCGGCTGCCTTGCTGGACGGAGCTCCAACACTGCCGATCCTCAGCAAGGGAACGCCCCGCTTCGCGATGTTAAAGTCAGTGCCGCGCCTGCGGCTAGAAGCTCCGCAGACCACTGCTCCACGGTGTTAAAGTCAGCAGGCCCAACACTGTGGAGCTCCAACACTGGCTCCGCGATGGTAATTCTGCGCTGCACCTGCTGCTGAACCTCTGGGCTGGTCTCTTGTAGGAAAGGCCGTGCCAATCCAGTTGGTAGGGCACGAGGGGGGGGAAATGCGACACAGAAAAAAGACGCATCCCCGTCCAGGTAAGTGACTGAAAAACGGTTTCCCCCTATTCTCCCACCCCCCACATAAGACATAAAACATAAAACATTAAAACATACATTTCGACACACTAAAAATAACAAAAAGTGTGAAAGGACTAACGAGCTGCTGGCGAGGCAGCCACTAGCTGTGTAAAATGTGCAAGATATTCCTTCAATATCTCATTGATAAGCTGCTAGCTAAATTGTAATATTGCACAAATCACTGTACATATTGGGTATCCACTGCATTAGGCTGGAGTATATGACCTGCTTCTGCATGTGAAATCTCTGGCCTCTGTTTCAGCCACTCTCAGGATTTCTGGCTTCGATCTTGATAGCTCTCCATGCTGTTGGCCTTCAGCTTGGCTTGCAGCCATTTCCAGAGTTTCCCATTTTCCAACCTAATCCCAAACTCGCCCTAGTCCGCAGCAGATCCCATGACCCAGAGCAAATTTTTCCCCTGATCAGAGCAATTGTCTAAAGTGCATCAAGGGATGTGTATTTAAAACCCAGGTCACTAATGAAGGTAAACTGCTTATGGACATAATTTAAATATTTAGAAAGAAGTATAATTGTTTGTTTAGTTTAAGTTACTTCTCAACAGAAATGAATATAGCAACTAACATTTTATGCACTGTCACAATTGACAAAAGTAAATATTACTTTTCTGTCTTGAACATGACCTAGTCACAATTATAAGAACTTTGTACTGCAACTTAAGTAGGGTCTGACTGATGAAATGCACAACTTGGTTAAACCCATTTTGCAAAAATGTGGTGTGTGCCTATTTTCCAACTGAGATTAAATTCCATAGTTCTAATTAAGCTTTTAGACGAGGGGGGGGAGGATAAGTTTCACATTAATAAGCTTTTTATGTATTTATTTTAAATTTTTTATTTATTAGAAGTACAGTAAATTACATCAATGCACATCCCATATATATTATTACACTTATTGTACACCTTCATTTTTAAAAGCTTTTTAAAAAAGGATAGAAATAGAGAAAATGGAGAAAGTGAGAGAGAATTGTTAGTGAAGAAGCGTGAAGACTGAAGAAGGGAAAGAAGAAAGACCCCTTAGTCAAGGAAAAAGGAAAATTAAGAAAAAGGAAATTAAGAAATGGACCCTAGAAAAGAAGAAAGAGAAAGAAGAAAAAAGGAAAAGACAGTTGCTTTATTATAAACATCACGCAAAAGGAATAGACCAACTTGACAATTTTTCATCCCCCTTTACCAAGACCTGCCGCCGGTGCCTTTTTTTAAAGTACTATTGCACCCTATCCTTGTAGTAAGTATATAAATGCAGACCATGTCCTATAAAAATGATCTGATTTTCCTGCCAGGTGGAGTCTCATATCTTCCAGGTGTAGTGTTTCAAACATAGTTGAAATCCACATATTTATTGTTGGTATAGGAGCGTTTTTCCAAAATTTTAAAATATGTTTTTTTCCAGTTATTAACCCATATTCAAATAGGTTCTTTTGAAACACATTTAATTCAGGGCTACCTTCCGTTGTTCCAAAGATAATCCATTCTGCTTTTGGTGTCAGTTTTATTTTAAATAATTTTGTGAAGATTTCAGTCCAAATTTTTTGAATTTTTATACAAAAAACAAATGAATGCGCTATAGTAGCTTCTTGAGACTGGCATTTATCACAGATAGGCGATACATTGGGAAAACGTTTACTTATTTTGGTTTTTGAATAGTATAATCTATGTAAAATATTAAATTGGATTAGAGTGTGTCTTACATTAATTGAACATTTGTGCACATTTAATAAATGTTCATCCCACCTCTCTTTTGAAATTTTAATAGCTATCTCATGTTCCCAGTCTCCTCTAATACCTTTGGTTAGTATTTCTACATTTAAAATAATATTATATAAATATGATATTAAATTTGCTGATTCAGCCTTTGTCTTCATTGCTTCATCCCGTAGATCTAATGGCATATTGTAATAATCTTGTGCATATTTTTTCAGATAGTCACATATTTGAAAATATTTAAAATATTTATTGTTTCCCAGATTATATTTTAGTTGTAATTGTTTGAATGATAGTAATTTTCCAGTTTCATGCAAGTCTCCAAACATTTTAATTCCTACTCTTTCCCATTGTATAAATTATTTATCTATAATTGAGGGTTTAAACGAAGGGTTATTAACTATTCGAGATAAGAGAGATAGATTTCTTAATTTTAAATTATATTTTATTTGTTTCCAAGTTCTAATTGTACTATGTATAATTGGATTTTTGTTATAGTTTGTATTATTCAACTTCATTGGTGAGAGGAGGATCGCTCCAATATTACAAGGGGAGCAGTCCTCTCTCTCCATAATAATCCAATCCAGTTGCTGGGCAGAATTGTCCAGCAGTTGAATCATATTTTTAATATTTACAGACCAATAATAATACATAAAGTTAGGGAGTGCTAATCCCCCTACTGCTTTGGGTTTATTCAAGTGTGTTCTTTGTATTCTATGGGATTTATAATCCCATATAAAATTTGTAATGTCTGAATCCAATTTAAAAAAAAAACCAAAACCTTTTTTGGTAGGTATATTGGAATTGATTGGAATAGGTATAACATTTGTGGTAGAAATATCATTTTTATAGCATTTATTCGGCCTATTAAAGACATCGGAAGCGTTTTCCTTAATTTAATTAAATTATGTAATTTCTTAAATAAAGGTTTATAATTTGCGTTAATCCGTATCTTGATATCTTCTGGTAATTTCAATACCCAAGTATTTAAATTTTTCTGTAGCTAATTTAAAAGGAAAATGTAAGAGGTGTGTTGAGACTTTCGGTTTTATTGACATGATTTCACTTTTGTTCCAAATTATCTTGTATCCTGAGAATGATCCAAAATCCTCAATTAAATTTAATATATTTGGTATAGTGATATGGGGTTTTGTGATGTACAGTGGAACATCATCAGCGTATAATGATATTATTATTTGAATATTTTGTGTTGTAGCCATGGATATTCGGATGTGTTCTAAATCTTTCTGCTAAGGGTTCGATTATAAGAGCAAATAACAGCGGTGAACAGCAGTGAACATCCTTGTCTATTACCCCTTGATAATTGAAATTTCGTAGATAAAATGTTATTAGTTAATATTCTAGCCGGTGGCTTATATAGTAATTTCATCCATAGGATGAAATTCTCTCCCAGTTGGAATTTTTGCAATACTTTAACCATATAATCCCATCTCACCTGATCAAATGCTTTCTCTGTATCCAACAAAATAATTGTTAATTCTTGATCTTCAGTTTAGTGTGAATGCATTATGTTGAGCAGACGTCTCAAATCATTAAATGATTGTCTCTTAGGGATAAACCCCGTTTGATCCGGATTTATTAATTTACTAACATACTTACTTAATCTTCTAGCTAATATTTTCCCTAATATTTTTTGATATGTATTTAACAACGCAATAGCTATATGATCCGGGTTCTTCTATATCTTTATCTTTCTTAAGTATTAATGTAATCGTTGATTCTGCTAGTGTTTCAGGTAATGTTTGTTCTTTAAAGGCATATGTATACATTTTCTGTAAGCGTGGTGTAATTATGTTGTAAAAACTTTATAAAATTCATTACCAAATCCATCAGGTCATGGTGTTTTTCCATTCCTTAATGAAATTATTGTGTCTTCTATTTCCTAAATTGAGATTTGTGCTCTTGTTCCTGCAACTCTAGTTTTGATAAATTTAAAACCATAGACGAGGGCACACCAAATATTTGGCCTTTTAACCAATGTCAGCATTTGGATGGAACTAAAGTAATCACACTGCAAAAATATCTTCACACGTCCATGTTGTTTGGGGGGGGGGGGGGGGGGGGAAGAGCGGGTGTGGGGAAAGGGAGGTGGGACTCACACTCTATATACCCGGTTCAAATCAGCAATTCCCGGCTGGTTGTGCTGGTTGCCGCAGAAGCAGCCCGCGAGCCGCTGACTCTCCGCGAGCCGCCGACTCTCCGCGAGCTGCTGACTCTCTGCGAGCCGCTCAATACACTGTGCCCCTTCAGCTTTTTATTCTCCTCGCCGTGTTATTGACAGCGGGTTAATGAAGCGGCGTTTCTTCACGATTTTTAAACCTTCATAACTTTTGTACTATTTCACCTATTGGAACAAACTTATTTGATTTGCAGCAGGTGGCGATAAATCGTTGCGCTATGGGGGATCGTTTTTGCGCAAATTTAATTACAACGCAGACCGGAAGTGGCCAAGATGAGAGTTTTAGTAATAGTATAGATAGATAAATAGATAGATATAGGGCCAAACACAAGCAAATGGGACTAACTTAGATGGGGCATCTTTGGCTGTATAGATGAAATGGCCTGAAGAGCATATTTTTGTGCAGTATGATATGCAGTTGTACTGCATATGAATTTATGAAAAGAATATTTACATCGGGCAACTGGTTGGATGGGTGGTTGGCATATGCTATTTAAGTAGTTAATATATTATTGAAGTAATAACAGGAAAATTATTACAGTAAACTCCGAAAGGGTCTGTCCCACTGCGGCGACCTAATTGGTGAGTTTAGGAGAGTTTGAAAAAGTGTCATGGTGAAGACCTCCTTCGACTATGTAGAACACTAGCTTCGACTAGCTTCGGGAAAATAGGACACCAAATAGTGGAGAGTGAAGACTATCTCCATCGACCTCCCTTCAACTATGTTGAAGACTATCTATGACTACCTTCGACTACCCTCAATTACCTACGAAATAACATGCTGACCTACTACGACCTACTTCGACTAAAGCCACAAGTAAAAAAAAAAAATCAATTTTTCCATGGCAACCTTTTTTTACTCGCGGGCATTTTTCAGCATTTTGAGGCAGAGTACGCGGGAACTACTCTCGAGCATTAAGGAGAGTTACAAAGACCTCCTAGGACCTCGTGTCGACCATGCTGCGAGTATGAGTCGAGGGCAAACTCTTCTAAATTAGGTCGCCACAGTGGGACAGGCCCTTAATAATGACAAAGATATATTGCGATGGTAATTCTGCTTTGGAATAATAAAGTTTCTGAGGACACAGTAAAGTAAGTTGACCTGCATAGCAGGAGCTATGTATCACTGGGGCTAAACATGCATACCATTTTGGTGTCGAGTATTAAAGTGTGGAGACATCAACTTGGTTTGAATTAAGCATAGTGATTTAGTAGGTTCTTTATGAAATGCTGACAGTGGCTCTGTCCTCCATTCACTTTGGGCATGAGGTTTTGGATGTTTGGCTGAGAAATTCCTCTGGTAGCTCTCGTTTAGGCTCAGCCTCGTGCTGCTGAGATTCCTTGTTTTCATACTACTCCTCCTTTGGCTGCTGTCTGTCGAATGCAAGGTTGTGGAGCATTTTGATAAAGTCTTCACATCTGGCTGAGATTTATTGCTGGGTGTCCCCAGAGTGATATATGTAACAAACTATCATCTGAGAGAAAAATAAATTACCAGAATCTTGTTTTCCTCAAGTGACTCTTATTCAGTTGGATTGATGCTCAGCTGTTGTGGTCAGAGCCTAAATAGACGTGAAGAGCAATAGAAATGGAGAGTGGCCATAGTGGCCAAGTCATGATCCATCTGGGTATTGTTGGCCACTGTAAATATCTTGCACTGCGGCCCTCCTCAGAAGTAAAGAGTCATTCGTACTTCCAGTAAACATGACATGTGGCATTGTGCAATTCTTCACATGATTGATAATTAGGTGTACAATTAAAAGCAGAAATTCTACGCTCTTAATTCGGGCCCTTACAGTGGTTGCCTGCATTCACGGGGAACCAGTTAAACTGGCAAAACACAATCCTTGCGATGCCACCTCTTCCTCACTGAAATGGGGAAAAAGGATCTAACAATTTATTAACGAGCAGAGACACTGGGCGATCCTAGGCTGTACTCGGCATCAAACTGAGAAATATTGCAAAGCTTGGCTGGGAACTGAGGCACCTTGAAGGAGTAACTCGGCACCTTCTGTGGAACTTGGTAAACGATTCAACAATCTGCAGTTACCTCTGTAACTGCCCAGTCATACCACTCGACGTCAACAGAGTGTCCTTATATTAGCAAGGAGAGCAGGATCATTGTGCGATCTGCCAAGACTGAGCTTTGATCCATCGCAGTACAAGTGTTAACGTGTGGTACTGCAAACAGCTACACCATTAGGTTCATGCTTGATGGGGGTGTGTTTGGGGGAGAGGTAGGGGGAGGGGGGAGGGGTGGGAAGTAAGGAATGCTAATGGAACTAGCAACTTGAAGTGGCTGCTATAAATTTGCCAAAGTGATCTATTCCAAAGTGTTGTTATGACTGCATTTAAATTTCAGAAAATCAATATTTGACTGAAGCTCTTTAAACAGGAAGTAGACCACATTTTTGAATTGTGAATAAACAGTTTTGATTATTCAGAGTGGGTGCCAAAGTCTCAGATCAAGTCCCAAGCTTTTTGTCATGGAATGGATAATATTTGTTTTAAAGCATCGACATCTGGTTCTGGGTGAATCAGCTGAAATACAAAAGGGAAAAGCTTGAGAATTTTCTTCCAGAAGGAAATGCTTAGCTTGCTGCTTGGCTTTGAGGAAACGGAGGGTTATTTTTGGATTTTAACAAGATCAAAGCTTAGTTGTAGTTCCAGTGTGGGGTAAAATAAAAGGGGAAGGTAGTTACTAAGATCAGCATCATCAAAAGTCAGATGTTGGAAATCTGAAAATAAAATATAATGCTGGAAATGCTCATCAGGTTAGGCAGTATATGTAGCTAGAGAAACAGAATTAATTATTTAGTTCACTGATGATTCATCTGAACTAACCAATTATTATCTGAAATTATTCAATTCATTGTTTTGCTCCATGGTTGAAAGTCCGAAGCAGTGATCTGCTTCTGACAAGAATTAGTCTCAATGGCAGGAACAGGTGGATCAGGAAAGGAAACCTGTAATTCTTAGCTGGTCCGGGCTTCATATCAACATTGGACTTTGGAGCCACCTTTGCTCTTTGAAATGGCATTGAAAGTCATCAGAAGCCAATAGGGATAGATAATAAGTGTTGGTTTTGCCAGTGACATGTACTCAGATGCGTTCAGGGTGTAATTTAGAAGTTAACTTGGGGACAAGTGCTTTAGAAGCTTGCTTTTTCCCTGCACTCACTTTTATTTTAATATTTGCTGCTTGGTTTGTTTCTCTTCAAGTCTATCCAGTAAAACTGGTATGTTAAAAATTAATTATCTCAGTTTGTCAGGCCTTTTCTCAAATGCTCCATTGCATGCCAATTTAGAGCAGGTGACTGGATGAGCTTATGCCACTTAAAAACACCACAAGACATTAACATTTAGTAAAAGACACACCTAGAATGTAATGTTTAAGAAGGAACTGCAGATGCTGGAAAAATCAAAAGAAGACAAAAAATGCTGGAGAAACTCAGCGGTGAGGCGGCATCTATGGAGAAACAAGTATTTATTGTCTATGTTCGTTTACTTTTCTCCATAGATGCTGGCTTATACGCTGAGTTCCTCCAGCATTTTTTGTCTACTTTCGATTCCCTTTTCTGCTTCTGACAAGAGTTATTCACAATGGCAGGAACAGGTGGATCAGGAAAGGAAATCTGTAATTCTTAGCTGGTCTGGACTTCATATCTACATTGGACTTTGGAGCCACCTCTGCTCTCTGAAATGGCATTGAAAGTCATCAGAAGCCAATAGGGATACATAATAAGTGTTGGTCTTGCCAGTGACATGTACGCAGATGCTGTCGGGATGTAATTTAGAAGTTAGCTTGGGGACAAGAGTGCTTTAGAAACTTGCTTTTTCCCAGTAAAATTTTTATTTTAATATTTGCTGCTTGGTTTGTTTCTTTTCAAGTCTAGCCAGTAAAACTGGTATGTTAAAAATTAATTATCTCAGTTTGTCAGACCTTTTCTCAAATGCTCCATTGCATGCCAATTTAGAGCAGGTGACTGGATGAGCTTATGCCCTTTAAAGACACCACAAGACATTAACATTTAGTCATAAAGATACCTAGAATGTAATGTCTATTATGTTCTAACAACCATAAATTAAATAATTATAATTCAGTATTCATAATATTTGGAAGAAACTGGATGAGGACAAGGAAAATATTTTGTTTTCAATCTCTCCAACATTTGCCGATTAAAGGATATGTGTTTTGAGAGTTGAACTAGATCAAAGGGTCAGAGTTGGTTTCAGAATAAGATAAAGAATAATGGAGTTATGAATAAACATTAAATTTAATTTTATGCATTTTACATATGACTCTTAGTTTTCAATTGGAGATTTTGGAAGTGAGAGTTCTCTGATTGTTCATTGGCTACTTTAGCGAAACAATACAAAAATTGTCCTCGGATTACCTGGGCCTTTCATCCATCATGGCAGACTGACAAGTGAACTTCAGTACAAATAATTTGCTAATCGAATTTTAAAAGAAAAGTACATTGATTATTTCTTGCTTTGAGCTGCCAATAATTAATTTTATTTTGCTTAATTTTTTCAGGGATCCAACATAACGGATGCATGCTCTGAAATACTGATGCAAGGCACTCTACTGAAAATTTCAGCTGGGAATATTCAGGAACGCATTTTCTTCCTCTTTGATAACTTGCTGGTATATTGTAAAAAGAAGCATAGGTGGGTGTTTTCAATTTCACTGTTTATGATTTTGAAATGCTTTGAAGTACACCCAGATAATACATACATGCACCATTTGGGGTACATAATTTACGAGTGGCTGTCCTTCACAAGATTTGCGAATCCTAATATGAATTACCAGAGGAACTAATAATAGACAATAAGTGTAGGAGTAGGCCATTCGGCCCTTCAAGCCAGCAGCGCCATTCAATGTGATCATGGCTGATCATCCCCAATCAGTACCCCGTTCCTGCCTTCTCCCCATATCCCCTGACTCCGTTATCTTTAAGAGCCCTATCTAGCTCTCTCTTGAAAGCATCCAGAGAACCTGCCTCCACCGTCTTCCGAGGCAGAGAATTCCACAGACTCACATCTCTGTGTGAGAAAAAGTGTTTCCTCGTCTCTTAGTATGGAGATGAGGAATAATAGCCTACCCCTTATTCTTAAACTGTGGCCCCTGGTTCTGGATTCCTCCAACATCGGGAACATGTTTCCTGCCTCTAGTGTGTCCAAACCCTTAAAGGGCCTGTCCCACCAGCATGCAACTCTATGCGATGAACGCGATCGAACTAGAAGCGGGGGCCGCGCAGAGGTCGGGTGATCGCCTGTACAGGGCCGTTCCCACCAGCATGCGCCTGCACGCGGCAAGCGCAACCAAACCGGCAGTAGGGGCCGCGCGGAGGTCGGGTGAGTGGCGCAACGCGGCGCAAAGTGAGGCGAACTTGGAGCGAAGTCCAAGGTAAGTTTGCCAGGACAGAGAGGGGCACACAGAGAGGGGCACCGAGGCACACACACACACAGGGCCACGGAGCCACACACATAGGGGGTCATGGAGGCTCCTACCGAGAGGGTCACGGAGGCACGATGGCGGGGCGGTGTGTAAATGTCGAGGCGACTGCGAGCCGACAAGCCGTTGCCGCGCGGGATTTTTGGACATAGTCGGTTTTTCGGAGCCCCGCGCGGTGTCGGGACGAACTCCGCACAATTCCGCACGGCTCCGGCGATCGAAGTGGGACCGGCCCCGTGACGCTGGACGGCTCAAGCGACCACGTTAGGTCGCGCTAATTGCATAGAGTTGCATGCTGGTGGGACAGGCCCTTAATAATCTTAAATGTTTGAATAAGATATCCTCTCATCCTTCTAAACTCCAGCCCAAGCCCAGCCGTTCCATTCTCTCAGCATATGACAGTCCCGACATCCTGGGAATTAACCTTGTAAACCTATGCTGCACTCCCTCAATAGCAAGAATGTCCTTCTTCAAATTAGGGGACCAAATCTGCACACAATACTCCATGTGTGGTCTCACTAGGGCCCTGTACAACTACACCTTTGCTCCTTGCTCCTATACTTTGCTCCTATACTCGACTCCTCTTGTTATAAAGGCCAACATGCCATTTGCTTTCTTCACTGCCTGCTGTACTGGCATGCTTACTTTCATTGACTGATGAACAAGGACCCCCAGATCCCGTTGTACTTCCCCTTTTCCCAACTTAACATTATTTAGATAATAATCTGCCTTCCTGTTTTTGCTACCAAAGTGGATAACCTCACATTTATCCACATTAAACTGCATCTGTCATGCATCTGCCAACTCACCCAACCTGTCCAAGTCACCCTGCATTCTCATAGCATCCTCTTCACAGTTCACATTGCCACCCAGCTTTGTGTCATTTGCAAATGTGCTAATGTTACTTTGAATCCCTTCATCTAAATCATTGATGTATATTGTAAATAGCTATGGTCCTAGCACCGAGCCTTGCGGTACCCTACATTTCTAAACTGCCGAGCACCTCACCAAAGGCTGTCTGAAGTTAAGTTTGAAGAGAAAGAAATATGTGAACGTGATGGTGGGAAGGGTTGGAGCAGTGTATTTGCTGAATATGTACAGATGTTTTGAGTATATATTTAGTGTACCACATTATTCATTTTTAACAAGTTGAAACTATATAGTATCACATCTAATGAACTAGGATAATAATATCCTGTTCTCATAGTCTGACATAAGAACTTAACTATACCAACCTGCTGAAATATGGGCCACCAATGAAACTTAACTTTATAGGCTTTATAGCCAGGCAATTAGAATTGTGAATTTATTCTTGTAAAATGGCTCCACTCACCTTAATTTTGATTTCAAATTATATCTCAAACTGTAAATACGCTCTTTTCAAGCTTACCCCCAGTTTAGATCAATCAAAAACCACTGAGTTAATCACTGGAACAACTAATCTTTATTTTTGGATTGCACAATAAATTCCCCTATACGATACCTAAACCACCACGTGTTCGATCCTTGTATCTGCCTGGCCAAGCCCTTCAGCCTCGTGCAAGCAGAAACACTCCAAAAGGTCACGCAGTCCCAAGTGCTCTTCCAGAAGATCGACAAAGGACCTTGTGGAGGCTGCCTTTTATAGGTCCCTGAACCTTGAGGGGCTGAATTACATAGGGGTGGTCTCTTTACAATCTAATCAAACATATTCATCACAAAGTACATTATAGACAGTTCCCCAAACCAATAACAGAGTTTCGCATACATTGTTTCAGGAGAAACTTCTGGAAGAAGCTAACGTAACTTGAATAATGCAACATTTACCCTGGAATCCAAACAAACTGCCAGGACTTAACACTTTAGCCAATCAAAAAACAGCAGGGTAACTATCTCGCAAAATTATTTCAATATCTAACAATTAGTTTGCAGTAATCCAATCACATCAATGCATTAAAGTTTGTTTGCAGAGTTTTTATATATTTTATCAATTAAGGGGAAATGAGGAGAACACCTGGATCTTTCATCCTTACATATCAATCTGATGCTCAGACTGGTCGGTGCCATCAGTCTTGTTAGAAATTTCCACTGACAAAGGTTAAGCAATTCTGACAAATGCAGGGATCCTCCATTTTATGGTGTCTTTAATTTGGTCAATATTAACAAAACTAGTAAATAAATTACATTCTAAGGAAATTACTTGTCTATTTCCCATTTTGTGTTTTAAAAATAAATACTTTAGCATTTGTTCTTTATCATCATTCATGGTGGGCAGGTTACCTTTGTTATAAAGTTATGACTTATGCTCTGTCTCTAACACCAGACCACAAAATGTTGCACTATTGACAGAGAACAATGCAGCCAGAATAACCAACAATTGCATAAGATTTTAAATCAAGGCTTTGTCTTTCCTCTTGGGTGGTTTCCTTTCATGGTTGAAGAACCGTGAGGAATTTTCCCTTGAGTCTTGGCAAATATTTATTCCTTAATAATAACTTAAAAACACATTATTCAGATATTGGATTTATGGGGTGGGATCGAGCTGGCATAAGTTGGTTATTGAATTGTTTATTGAATTTAAAAGAATATATATTATCTGGGTGTATTGCATTTAGCTGCTGAAGAAAGAATTTCATTATTCTGTTGTCGGTACATATGACAACTAATCTCGCTTCATTCTTGACTGTCATGCAGTTTTATGAAGGAGTAAATTCAAAAACATTTTTTTATTCAATGTGAGGTGTTTCTAATGTTTCGAGGTCATGAAAGGTGCTTCATAAATATAGTTAAAGTGTTTATTAGATACAGCAGTTTAGCCATAATTACCAGCTGTCACCTTATACAATATTCAACAGAAAAAAGCATAATATCATAATAGTATGTCACCTTATATGTTACAGAATAATGAAAGGCTTAGATAGAGTGGATGTGGAAATGATGTTTTGCACTGTCAAGTCAAAGTCAAACGAACTTTATTGTCATTTAGAAATACATTGATACATGCAGTTCCAAACGAAATTACGTTGCATTTGGCTCCCTGTGCAACACAATAAATTAACCGAAGGATAGGCATGTGTGAAAAGGATAAATAGACAATAGTGGCAGCCCAGTACATGGCATTCAGGAGTCTGATGGCTCGTGGGAAGAAGCTGTTGCAGAACCTTGATGTTCTGCTCCTTATGCTGCGGTATCTTTTTCCCGAGGGCAGCAGAGTGAACAGTCCGTGATGGAGATGTGTGGGGTCTTTTATAATACTGCTGGCCTTAGACACACAGCGTTTGGTCGCAATATCCCCGATTGAGGGGAGAGAGGTCCCGATGATTTTCTCCGCTGTCCTCACCACTCTCTGCACAGACTTCCAGTCGGAGAGGTGGGAGAGTCTAGCACCAGAGGTCATAGCCTCAGAATTAATCTGTGGAACTCATTGCCACAGAGGGTTGTGGAGGCCAAATCAGTGGATATATTTAAAGCATAGACAATTTCTTGATGAGAATGGGTGTCAAGGGTTATGGGGAGAAGGCTGGAAAATGGGATTAAGAGGCAGAGATCTACCATCATTGGATGGCGGAGTAGGCTTGATGGGCCAAATGGCCTAATTCAACTCCTATAACTTGTGAACAATAGAATGGGCTTTTAAAAATTACATTGAAATTGACTTGTGCATGTGTGGGATGGGAACCTATTTGCTCAAAACCAAAATATAATATTTTAATGAAGTGGCTGGTTTAAAAAATACTGACAGATGCTTTGCATTAATTTCCATGTTTGCCTTGTGCTACTTGCCCCTGGTGTCCAGTCTGCAGTTAAGTTAAATATTAGCCCAACATTTCCATTCATGTACAAATTTGTACATTTTAGGACAGAAAAATGAAGCCTTTTAAATTTTATTACTTTTTCATTATTTCATCCACCTGCTCCTTGCAGCAACTTTCAATTGCATCAAGTATCTGAACCTGGACTGGTAATTTCAGAAGAACAGCTGGTAATTTCATAAGAGCAGCTGGTAATGCATTGCATATGCTATGCATTTGTTTGAAGTTCAAAGTTTATACTTCCTGTTCTCTGATCACTCATTTTTAAAACAACCTCTTTAAGCAAACAGTATTAAAATAGGAGTCTGAGTGAAAAGGGTATTTTTTTTTTTTAGCATTTGTTTGTGGAGTGTGGACATCACTGGCAGTGCTGACAGATATTGATCATTCCTAATTGTTCTGAACTGAGCAGGTACCGAGTTGAGTTCACAATGGTCTGTTATGCATTCAGATCATGTCCAGATCCTATTTGCCAGCACCATGTTGTCTTCTCTCTTTTCTGCAAAGATGCGAGTGGCAAAATGCTCCATGTGACTCATGAGACTCCTGAAACATTGACAAGCTTCGAAGGTTCACATGGGGAGGCGCATTATTGATCACCTGACATAGATGTTTAGATTTTAATTAGTCCTGCTTGCAGGCTATTTAAAGGTTGATCGCATCACATATTTTTGTGATGTAAATGTAATTTTTATTTGGGTCTTGACTGCATTTGTGTGCAAGACATGTTTTTTTGATTACACATTTTTAATTTTTGTGAAGCAGGTACAAGCATAATTTATTTTAAACGAAAAAACAGAATGCCGGGTGAATTTAGTGGGCCAAGCATCAGTGTATAAGTTAACCCAGATACAAGTTAACTTTTTAGAGCCGGACCCTGCATCAGGACAGAGAGGGAAGAGGAAAGATTGTCAGCATATTGCAATGCAAGGGCCGATGGGACAGAGGCTGGTAGGTGATCGTTGGAACCAGATGAGTAGATGCAACCAGGATGGGGGAGAAGCATGGGGGGGGAGGATTGGAGGGGAAAGCAATGGGAACAAAGGGAGAAGAAAACTAGGTATACAGGTGTGTACGTATGAGAGAAAAACATTCAGGGTGAGGTTACCTGAAACATTCTCTGTCCCACTGAGTTACGCCAGCTTTTTGTGTCTATCTTCGGTTTAAACCAGTGTCTGAAGTTTCTTCCTACACATTCTGCTTTTTGCGCCAGATTTTAATATCTGCAGCCTCTTGTTTTCTTAGATGCATTTTAGGCTATCTTTATTTAGAATAATTTGTTTTCATTGTTCATAAGTTAATGGCTTGCGAACTGAAATGTAGAGTTTCATTTAGTGAGCGCGCATTGTACTCCAGTTTGTACCCATTTTATCACATCGAAGAAGAAGAAACGTGTCAAATCAATTTTTAAAAACTCAGATTTATTTACAGATGACCAATGTGAGTGAGGTCTCCATTCTCCCTTCACTTCCTTCCCTATTTCTTTAACATGTTGTTCACTTACTTTCCTCCAATAGTCAAATCTGGAGAAGAGGTTCTGTACTTCATTATTACTGCAGCAAGACATCAGTTACATTGCAAGCATGAAAAGTAATTTTGTAAAGATTCAATTAGATTGTTGATCCTCCTCTGAAGTTGCATAGGAATCTACCATTGTGAAATTGCATAGGAAAATTCTAGAAGAAATCATTTACTGCTTTCCTAGATATTGTGTCAAACACATGTAGAAATGCATCAGGTGGTGGATATAAAGTGCTCTTCCAAATCTTGTCTTAATTTAAATGTGAGGTGCAGTGTCACAGCAATAGAGTTGTGCCTTCCAGCGGCAGAGACCTGGGTTCAATCCAGACTGTGGGTGCTGTCTCCATGGCGTTTATACCTTCTCCCTGTGATTGCATCAAGCAGCACATGTGGATGGAGAAACGAGGTGTCATTGAAAGTTTGCAACCTAAACCATTAGCTTTCTTTCTCTGTCAGACCTGGTGAATATTCTGGCTTTTTCTATTTTTTAAATCAGATTTCTAACATCTGCATGTGTTTGGTTTTGTGAACATTGTGGCTTTACAGGTAATATTCATGTTACATTTACAACTTCATAATCGAAAATCATCAGTTCATTTAAATACTGTTCTTGTGCTCAATGAATTCTTATATTGAATACATAATGTGATTATGCCCTTGATAATACAGGAATACATACATTAATCCATAAAACTAAATTTAAACACAATCAGAATGACCTCTAGAAAGGAGGTAAAATATTGGTTTGTGACCATAAAGGATGCAATACTTAAACTTGCAGGCGTTTAAAGAATACCACACACCCAAAGAAAGTAGCTGATGGACATCGGTATCTTTTTCGTGGCAGAATAAATACAGAGATCATGGAAGTGGAAAATGTCGATGATGGAACAGGTAATTATTTTTTTACATTGCTTAATTTATGTTTAAGGACTTTATTTATTTCTGTAATGGATTCAAAATGTCACCAAATACAAACACTACCTTGGAGGGAACATCAATGCAAATAAATAACATTTATGTTTGCAGAAAATGATATATTAATTTCAAATATTCATAAATTAGTTTTTTTGGCTAAAACTTCCAGCATCTGTAATTTCTATATCTCTAGCCTTAAACATTAACTTTGTTTCTCTCTCAGTAAATGCTGGTTGTCCTTCTGCTTAATTGCAGTTATCTCTGTTTTTATTCTAAACTGGCCAACAGTACCCCGAGTTCTCTTTCTTTCTTTATTAATGGAAGAACTAATGCAAGTTTCCAATCTCAAGGAACAGCTTTGAATTCAAGGGAATCTTGCAATAAAAGCAAATACAATGCTTTAGAAACATAGAAGAATAAAAAATAGTTTCAGGAGGAGGCCATTTGGCCCTTCGAGCCAGCGCTGCCTTTCATTGTGATCATGGCTGATCATCCACAATCAGTAACCCGTGCCTGCCTTCTCCCCATATCCCTTGATTCCGTAAGCCCGTAGAGCTCTAACTCTCTTTTAAATTCATCCAGTAAATTGGCATCTACTGCGATCTGTGGCAGAGAATTCCATAAATTCATAACTCTCTGGGTGAAAATGTTTTTTCTTATCTCAGTTTTAAATGGCCTCCCCTTTATTCTTAGTCTGTGGCCCTTGGTTCTGGACTCATCCAACATTGGGAACATTTTTCCTGCATCTAGCTTATGCAGTTATTTTATAATTTTGTGTTTCTACTATAAGATTTCCTCTCATCCTTCTAAATTACAGTGAATACAAGCCCAGTCTTTCCAATCTTTCCTCATATGACAGTCCCGCCATCTCGGGGATTAACCTCGTGAACCTATGCTGCACTGCCTCAATAGCAAGGATGCCCTTCTTCAAATTAGGAGACCAAAACAGCACACAATCCTCCAGATGTGGTCTCACAAGGGCCCTGTACAACTGTAGAAGGACCTCTTTACTCCTATACTCAAATCCTCTTGTTATGAAGGCCAACATGCCATTATCTTTCTTCACTGCCTGCTGCACCTGCATGTTTACTTTCAGTAACTGGTGTGCAAGACCCAGGTCTCGTTGTACTTTTTTTTTCTAATCTGACACCATTGAGATAATAATCTGCCTCCTTGTTCTTGCCGCCATAGTGGATATCCTCACATTTAGCTACATTATACTGCATCTGCCGTGCGTCTGCCCACTCACTCAACCTGTCCAAGTCACCCTGCAACCTCCTAGCATCCTCTTCGCAGTTCACACTGTCACCCAGCTTCGTGTTATCTGCAAATTTGCTAGTGTTACTTTTAATTCCATCATCTAAATCATTAATATATATTGTAAATAGTTGCAGCCCCAGCACCGAGCCTTGTGGCACTCCACTCGCCACTGCCTGCCATTCTGACAGCTTTGATCCATCTACTAAAAATCCCTTGAGTGTTTGGGTCTTGGTAACTCTTTGGTGCTGTTATTTTCTTTGTGCTGTTATTTTGTTTCTGTTCACTTTGGTAAACTTTCAGTCCCTGAATCAATGTAAGGTTCCTTTGAATGTCCAGTTAGCTGTCAATACTGTAAATATTGAGGCAAAGTAAACATGTTTGCCATTTTATTAGTTTCATTTATTATATCCTCAAATAAAGTTTGCAAAGGGCCTACACTGCTCCTGACTCCCTTAGAACTCCCCCCTCCTGCCATTTTGCCATGCTTCTCCTTTGCTACCTTAACTTGTATTGATGTATAGCAATTGAATGACACACAGCAAACATTTGCATGCAAAATATTTAACTACAAAAATAAAGTAACATGAAAAAATAAATGTTTCATAGATTAGAAAAATCAAACTAATTTCAGGTTTTGTTCAAGCACTACCATAATACAATTGTTTAGAAATATTTTGGTTGGGATTAAAAAAAGACTTTATCATGGAAATAAATAGTGTTCATGCACATTCATTTACATATTATATGTATTTCAATTAATCTACATCAATTAACTACTGAACTCAATTATTTTCATTGAGAGCTTTCATTCATTCAGAGATATAACTGACTAGAATCATGATCTTTACCAATTTGGTGGTTGGAACATTATGACTAATGCAATGTCAACATTACAACATGGAAAATATCCGTGATTGGGTGGGATTTAGAAAACAGCGTTGTTATTTTCAAGGAAATTCTGAGCTTTTACCCACAGGACATTTTTTCTTTGATTTGCATTCTCCTCAAGGATGTGGGGGAGGGAGAGGGAAAACCAAAATGTTTGGCTGGTTTGGCAGATTTTAGAATTAACCTGTAAACATAGGTAGGCAGGAAATCTCTGGACATTTTTGAGATTATAAAGTGATAGGCACAATCTAATACAATCTGATAAAGGACCGTAGAAAACCTTTTAAACACAATGTTTCTATTAATTCCTTCTAAGTGCAGAAAACAGAATTGTCATAAAAATAGAGAGAGAATTGGAAATAAGTTAAAGAAAAACAGTTTAAAAATCAGTGAGGTGTTTTTACATAGCATTTGAGCATCTGATATTGTGATAACCTAAATCATTCTAGTGCATTATGAAAGTAATGGTATTATAATTATAAATGTTTTTACATATGCAAGCTCAGGAACAGAGCTTCATCCACTTAGATTAATACTGGGAAATGTTTGGCCTCTGATACCATTTTAATAAGATTTGCCTTACACTTTATGTGTAAGACATAATTTGCAGCTGTCATGACATTTAGAAGGAAAATATTTCTAAGAGAATTGTTCAGCTTTTCCACTTTGCTCTTGAGGATTCTTGATTAGTCATTTAGTTTAGTTTATAGATATAGCGCATAAACAGGCCCTTCGGCCCACCGGGTCCGCGCCGACCAGCAATCCCCGCATATTAACACTATCCTACACCCACTGGGGACAATTTTTACATATACCAAGCCAATTAACCTACAAACCTGTACGTCTTTGGAGTGTAGGAGGAAATCGAAGATCTCAGAGAAAACCCACGCAGGTCACAGGGAGAACGTGCAAACTTCGTAAAGACAAAATGCTATGAATAAAAGTCACAATTTGTAGATGTTAGGGAAATGGTGGAAAGAATTGGTCTGTGCACATGAGTTTCTTTGTTCACAATAATATTCAGCAGCATTTAAAAATGTTACAACCTTATTACACAGAATAACCAAGGCAACAATTCTCTAACAACTGAGGCTGTTCAGGTATATAAATTAAAAAAACAAAGAAAACACAGATGAATATATAAATATATTTCATTGTTCAATGTAATATTATGGTTTTGTGTGCCAATTGCGATCAAATCCTACACCCTTCACACAAAGGGTAGTGGTGTATGGAACAAGCTGCCTGAGGAGGTAGTTGAGGCAGGGACTATCCCAACATTTGAGAAATAGTTAGACAAGGTACATAGGGCAGGTTTGGAGGTATATGGACCAAATGCAGGAACATGGGACTAGTGAAGCTAGGACATGTTGGCCGGTGTGGGCAAGTTGGGCCGAAGGGCCTGTTTCGACACTGCATCACTCTGACTCAATGAATCAAAAACATTTCTTCTAAGTTCTTCTAAGGTCTGAAGAAGGGTCTCGACCTGAAATGTTGCATATCTCCTTTGCTCCTTAGATGCTGCTGCACCCGCTGAGTTTCTCCAGCTTTTTGTGTATCCTCTTCTAAGTTCTTCATGTGGTACTTGCTGTCACATTGTGGCAGTTGGACATGTGCAGTGAAATCAACACATGCCTTGACTTTAATTACACAAAATTCATTTGTATACTTGTGGACAGTGAATGGCACTGAATACAAACATCAAAGCAAAGATTAACCAGTGACATAAGACCAATTTCAGCAATAGTTAAATGGGACCTCGCTTTCTGGTTTGCTTTACAGAATCAGGGGTATTGATTTTTGGAATCCTCAGACTCTTTCTACCATTTAAATAACATAATTGGTATGCCACGTTTAACACCACATGAGACAACGCATTGTACTTTGATAATATTCAATTTACCACCTTAAACATTCATTCCTTCCATCTCGGGTGCATTATGGCTGGAAGGTGTGATTTGTTTTGATGTACAGAGTAGAATAGATTGCTAACACCAATAAAATACAGATGGTTGCTCTATTGAAAATATTTATTTTCATGAAAGTATACAGTCTTGGGTAAAGTCAGAGATCTGAATAAGTACAAACTTGCTGATTGTGGTAAATTTCCTGTTGTGAAAAACTTTTGAGAGTTTTAATTAAATGGAGACCTGGTAGGGATTCAACCTGTGACTGCCTTCCAACTAGAAGCCTTCTATCCAACTATAATGGCTTGTGGTCCGATAAAAGACTTTCTGAAATTGTTTATAGCCTTGCATAAAGTCTGACCAACATCTGGTGGCAAGCAAGGAGAGGAAGGGATCCAATCCCTAGCTCAATTAGGTGGTGTGTGATTTGATCCTTGATTCTCAGTTTGATTCTGGGGGAGTTAATCCTATTGCAAGGTAGACCCTGATCCTGGGGTGTGATCAATCCATTGCTACTCTGATTCCCTATCTGTGGGTGGGTAGTTCCAGGGGATGATGGGTGTATTCCCAACCTCATGGCAGCAAAGCAGGGGAACCTGAAATAATGGAAGGGATAACTTATTTGTGGGCCAAAGGCAGAACTGAAAGGCTTCTCAACATTTCCTTGAAGCTATCCTCGATATCCTCCTTGGGAATTAAACAAATTGCAAGGGATGTCATCTGTGATTCTTCCAGCTTTAATGTCATATTTTAACAGTCCAAACCACACCGTGGGAGTAGGTTTGTCGTCTGTTCCTTGCCCTGCTTTTCTCTGAAGTGGAATATTTGGAAATGGATTTAAGATTTAGTGTTTTTTTACTTTTCTGCCAAGTCAAAGCCACCAGTTTTCCATGAATAAAGCATCCCTTATGCACACCAGAAAATATTATCTTGTAATTTATCACTGTTTGAAATTAAGTGGTTGGTATTTTTCAGTAATGTCTGCAAAGTCATGCCCTAGACCAAGGGTTTCCAACCTGGGGTAAATTTACCCCCAGGGGGTAAATTTGCTGATTCTGGATTTGTACATTTTTTCTCATTGACTGACTGTGTTTGGTTCTGGTATACTATTTATCATTAGTTGTTCATAAATAAGTGAAATAGCATTGTTATGTGCTATTAAAGTTGCCATGGGGTAAAGGGGACGAAAAAGCTTGGGAACCCCTGCCCTAGACTGAAGGAAGAACAATATTGCAGAGCGTTATTTAAGAAATATTATGTTGTGCCATATTATTTGATCTGATCCTTGTCTATTTCCCGGAATATGAAAAAGTGAAACTTGATTGATGAGAAAATGGTGACATTACTTATGTAATTTGTCTATTTTCCATATTAATGTTGAACAGTGTAATGTTCTTGAATTTATGATGGACGATAAATGGATGATACGGATTAATTTAACATCTCTTGTTACTTTACACCATGGCCTTATATTGTGGATCATCAAAGAAGTAGAAATGGCTTTCCAGAACGTGTGATATTAAAAAAAAATTCCTTTTGAGATTTGGAATATAACACGATGTTGTGTATAATTAGTTGTTGTTTTCTCCAGCGGATTATCATAGCAGTGGCCATACTGTGATCAATGGTTGGAAAATACATAACACTGCCAAAAATAAATGGTTTGTCTGCATGGCCAAGTCATCGGAAGACAAGCAGAAATGGCTGGAGGCCTTTCTAAAGGAGCGAGAAAGAAGAAAGAGTAAGCTGTATAATTTTCCACTTCATTAAGCATGAATTACATTAATGAATCTCTTTGAGTTTCTCGGTACTGCTGCCCTCTGACCTCCTATCCTCTTTCAACCCGTGACGCTTCAATCCTCACACCTGCTTCTCTCTGGACACACTCCTAGCTGTGCTCTGACCTAAGGCTTTCAAGTGCAGTCATGAACTTGACTATGCACCTGGCCGTATTCTGGCATCTTTTGCTCCCGACCACACAACCTGCCCTTGCTTTTGCCCACTTTCCCTCTACCAGTGATTTATGGGTGTTCTGCCCAGCCATTGTTGAGAGGGATCAGTTAAGACAGAAACAGGTGAGTGTCGCTGCAAATAACAGTTATCCCTTAGTCTGTAAACTCATGATGCTCTCGAAATGTAATGATATATGTTGTCCTGTATGCTTCTGGAACGACTTGTATAGAGCAATTGTTTTTCATTTAGGATATGGTTGTTGCATGCAAGACCATCTTTTATTGCCCATCCTTGATTGTCTTGGAGAAGGTGGTAATGATCTGCCTGTTTGAACTGATGAAGTCCTTAAAATAAAGGAATCCCCACAGTCCTGTTGAGAGGCGATTTCTAGGATTTAGATCCAATGACAAAAAAACAGTGATATATTTCCAAGTCAGGATGGTGTACAACTTGAAGGGGATCCAGCAGGTCTTGATCCTCTTTGGTTATGGTTGGGTGATTGCTGTCTGGTCAACCTGGGAGATTGACTGCCACGCATTTTATATATAGTACATAGTGCAGTCATTGTATGCTGGTGTTGGCAGCAGTGAATGGTGAGGATGGTTAATGCAAGGACAAGCAATTAGCTGGATTGTATTGAGCGTTCCTGAGAGCTGGTGCTGCTCTTATGTAAATAAGTGCATGGCATTCCATCATTCTCCTGAGTTGTGCTCAGTAAACGATCTAAAAGACTTTGGCGTCAACTGTGTAGGAAGGAACTGCAGATGTTGGTTTACACTGAAGATAGACACAAAATGCTGGAGTAACTCAGCGGGACAGGCAGCATCTCTGGAGAGAAGAAATGGGTGATGTTTTGGGCCGAGACCCTTTTTCGGACTGAGTAGGTTACCTAGCCTCTGCTCTGCTCCTGTAGCCATAGTATATATGTGGCTTGTGTAGTTGAGGTTCTGGTGAGCCCCGGGATATTCATTGATAGTAATGCCGTTGAATGTTGAGGGTAGGTGATTGGGCTCTCTCTTATTGAGTATGGTCATTGTTGATAACTTGTGTGGTGCAAACATAACTTGCCAGTTATCAGCCCATGGCTGAATATTGTCTAGATTTTACCGCCTCTTGTCATGGGCTGCTTCATTTGCTAAGGCGCTACAAATGTAATTTAACATGATGCAAACATCAACTAACAGCCCAATTGTGGAATTTCTGATCGAAAGAAGATAGATGGGGCGAGATCACTGTCCTAAATAAGCCATGTGGTGATGTCTTGAAAGTGTGATGATTGAACACCGATAACACTCCCATCCATTGGCGGATAACTGAACCCTAATCAATGCCTTTGCTCAGGCTGACATTCCCAATACCGAGCCTCTAATTATACGCATGTGTACGATGAAAAGATCCATGCTATTCACATGCCCAACACGAGTCCCGAAACAGATATCGCCAGAGGGAAGGTTGTAATATACTCACCGACTCTGGGGAATCCATGATGACTCAAAGTGGAGAAACACCGTTCAGGATAGCACTGACCACCTTAAGCACATGTGCTGGAAACCCGGCTTAAATGGTGAAAGAAACACACAACTTACAAACTGTTCTTCCATTTAAAAAAAACCTTTGTGCAGAAGATGCGTGTCCCACATTGGCCTCATCTGTCACAGGTCCAGGATTGGATGCAAGTTTTCAGGGCTGCCTAAGAAGGGAAATTAATTTATAGTGAATTAATTGTTGTTTGTATCTCAGCCTTTTTGTATTTTTGCCTCTGATTTGAACTCGGTACTTTTTCGTGTTAAGATTTAGGCCATGAGGTATTTAGATTTAGATTTTAAGAAAAGCTCATATTTTTCCTGTGGAGGAAGTCACAAATACTGGAATAACTAAGCGGGACAGGTAGCATCTCTGGATAGAAGGAATGGGTTACGTTTCGGGTCGAGACCCTTCTTCAGAAGAAGGGCCTTGACCCGAAACGTCTGAAGAAGAGTCTCTACCCGAGACATAACCCATTCCTTCTATCCAGAGATGCTGCCTATGCCGCTGAGTTACTCTAGCATTTTATGTCTATCTTTGGTGTAAACCAGCATCTGCAGTTCCTTTCTGCACATCCTGTTTTTTCTATAATTGGTTTAAAATGAATTGAGGTACTGAAATAAAGAAAATATATTTCTGCTTTTACTATGGATCTGATATTCTGGCCTTTAACATTTTATGCTGTTGGTGGTATTTGGCTATTAAATAGTGGTATGTGGCCTAAAGAACAAACTTATACCCTCTGTTTTCATTGGGGTCAAGTCAGATAGAAAGAAACAAATAATCCTAGGAAATATCCCTACCACATTATTCCAGCTGCAAAATAAACATTTATTTTGTTTTTATCTCTTCCACATAAAATATTGCCTCTTTCTCCAATTTTGCTTAATTTTCTGATCCTGCTCTATTATGTTCAGCCAAATCAAACAATTTTATGAGAATACTACATTTTTGCTTATGGTGTATTTCCTGAATGTTAGCCATTGAGTTTGAGAAGCCTTTGAGCAAATGGATCAAAAATAAAGTGCAAGGGAACACATTCATATCCCGAAACTCTGGAATTCCATTTTGTAGTTCAACTCTGATTGAACAATTCAATAGTGGAATTAATAGTGCGGTCAGCTATTACAGTCCACACCAGAGAAGGAAACGTAAGGATTTTAACACTGATATCATGTAGCGTAGGATTTAACATTTGTTAAAGGTCTTGAATGTGTACAATAGTGAAAACTATGTTGTGTGATTTTTTTTTTTGAGAAATGATTTTGGTGTCTAAACCTTTGGGCAATTGAAAATGTAGCTTTTTCAAAATTGGCTCTTCCAACCTAAAATTGGACAGTTCCGAGTGGACTGCAATAGATTGTTTTCATCATTCAAAGGAGAAGCTGTTTTGTTTAACTATCCTGGTTTGCAAATGTCATTTTTCTGGCATGGCTGACAATTTTTTTAAAGACGTTTTGTATCATTAAATTACAAAGGGAAAATGTTCTCATAACATTCACAGTTTGCCAGAAGAATATATTCAGACTTCTAACATTGCTCCATTCGTAGAACTATTTTGACTGAGTCACAGAGTCAGTGTGGAAACAAGCCCTTTGGCCCAACTTGCCCGTTGCTGACCAACATATCCCATCTACCTTCCTGCGTTTGGCCCATATCCCTCTAAACCTGTCCTATCCATGTACCTACGTAATTGTTTCTTAAACATTGCGGTAGTCCCTGCCTCAACTAGCTCCTCTGGCAGCTCGTTCCTTACACTCACAATTCTTTCAATGAAAAAGTGACCCTTCAGATTACTATTGAATCCTTTCCCCTTCATCTTAAACCTGTGTCCTTTGTTCTCGATTCCCCTACTCTGGGCAAGAGACTCTGTGCATCTATCCGATTTATTCCTCTCGTGATTTTATACACCTCTACAAGATCAACCCTCATTATCCTGTGCTCCAAGGAATAGAGTCCCTGCCTGCTCAACCTCTCCCTATAGCTCAGACACTTGAGTCCTGGCAACATCCTCGTAAATCTCTGTATTCTTTCCAGATTGATAACATCGTTCCTATAACATGGTGCCCAGAACTGAACACAATACTCTAAATGAGGCTTCACCAACGTCTAATATAACTACAACATGACCTCCCAACTATAATGAATACTCTGACTGACGAAGGCCAATGTGCCAAAAGCTGTTTTGGCCTCTCTATCTATCTGTAATGCTACCTTCAGGGAACTCCTAGATCCATCTGCTCTGCAACACTCCCCAGAGCCCTATCATTCACTGTGTATGTCCTGTCCATGTTAAGCAGGGACATGCATGTCCTGAGTTCTTGTCAGCACTCTTTTAAAAACATCCCACTTTCCTGATGTTCCTTGTCCTTCAATCAACCTACTCCAACTAAAGTGAGTCTTGATCTCATACCCTCAAAGTTGGCCAATTTAGCATTTAAACTTGTGGGCCTCCTCTGTCCCTATCCGTGACTATCTTGAACCTAATCGAACAGTGGTCCCAAAAGGATAGTCTACGAACACATCATTGAGATTTATCAAGAGATTGAGAGTGTTTATTTGTTATATGCACCAGATGATATAAACTGAATCAATGTAATTCTTAACTTGCTGCAGCTTTACATGTACATTCGGCACAAGGTGATTAATACAGGTGTCAGAGGTATTGGGGAGAAGGCAGGAGAATGGGGTTAGGAGGGAGAGAGAGACCTGCCATGATTTAATGGCAGATTAGACTTGATGGGCCGAATGGTCTAATTCTACTATTCCTTATGACTGTATGACAATATTGACAAAAATAAATATACAATAAATTATCAGCTATTTTAAGTAAAGTAGACCATGAAAATACTGGCAGTAGTAAAAACTATGTACATAGAACAAGCATAATAGTTTCTGACTAGTATTGTTGAAACTCATGCTGGAGCTGAACAATGGGCATTGAAATTATTTTTGGAGTTACATGCCAAAACCATGTTTTTCCATGCGCGGTAGCCGAAAAATAATTACCATACTGCTCTCCTCCACTCTGCAAGTTCAACGTATTTTTAAAGGCGAAGCATCCATTTTAATCTCTGATGTAACAACCCATTATTTTTTTCTAGGAACATGAAATAATGAAAAGTTTTGAAAAGTAAAGCATGTTGGATTGTACTTCCTAGGTTTGAAACTTGGTGTGGAACAAGATACCTGGATGATGATCTCGGAAAAAGGGGAAAAGCTTTACCATATGTTGTGTAAACAGGAAAATTTGATCAAAGACCGAAAAAGGAAACTCAGTACATTTCCAAAATGCTTCTTGGGCAGGTAGGATATGGAATTTTATTGTCATCTATTGGGGCAATATCATGTATCACTTTTTTTTCCGTTCTGGCAGTTTTCTCTCCTTTGCTTCTCTTTTGAAAATGTTTGGCCAGGCATATGATAAAGTCAGCATGGCATCCACTGTGATTGAAACCTCCCTATGTGACTGTTGGGTGATTAAAGGCTACTTCAGAAAAGGTGCCATGATAATTGAACTTCTCTCATCCAATTCTCTTGCACATCCATAATGTCTGACACCAGTGATATGGAAAAGAAAAACAATCAATATCGACACTTAATTTGCACCAGAGCTGAGATCAGTTTATAAAGTAGAGGGAAGATTAATGTTAACAGATTATTGGCTGTATTGCTCAACTGCTATACTCGATAAAATGCTATTTTCCAAGAGAGTGTTTTTGGCACTCCTCCTCCTGCCCTTGTCGAATCTGCACCCATATGAGCTGATTATACAAATATTATTGTTATATGGTTATATTATGTTCGCAACATTTTGTCATTATTTATTCATTTTGTTGAAATCATATATCATTGGCAAGACCAGCATTCATTCCTCATTGTTCCTGAGAAGATGGTGGTGAGCCGCCACCTTAGACTGCTGAAGATGTGCCGACAGTGCCTTTTTGATGGGATTTCCAAGATTTAGATCCAACAATGATGAATGGCGGGCAATTTATTTTCAAATCAGTAGCATGTATGTTCTGGAGTGGGTTCTGCAGGGGGTGCTCTTGACTTTAGAGAAGTTGCATATATGGGAGGTGTATCATGGCCAAGTAAATGCACTGCTTTATAAATGGTACACACGACAGCCACTGTGCTCCAGGGAAGGAAGGAGGGAAGAAATGTTTAGGGCTGTTATGGTATAACAGTCACGACCGTTGGTTTATCCAGAATGGTGTCGTGCTCCATGAAAGTTCAAGGCACACTCATCTAGAAATATAGTGTATTCCATCATACCCCTCACTTGTGGCCTTTAGATTGTGGAAAGGCTGAGTTGTTCGCTGCAGGACACCAAGCCTCTGACTTGCTCTTGTGGCCATGTAAACATGAGGATAGTTCCGTTGATTTTTCTCAAACTCTCCTGCAGAATGTGAATTGTGGTGGACTCGGCAGTGATCATGCCATTGAATGTCAAAGGTAGATATTAGACGTCTCTTGTTGGGGAAAAAAAGAACATTAGCACATAAGGAAAGTAAGAATAGATTTTTGACCTCTCAAACCTTCCCTGTCATTCAATATGATAATGGCATTGTTACCCTCATTGTTCAATCTCTGCCTCTGTACCAGTTCCTCAAAGATCCTGATCTTGGGGGGGAAAAAAGTATTTCCTCTTCACATATGCTAATAATCTCTGCTGTGCAATTGTGTGGGGTAGAGAATTCCAAAGACTGATTATCCTTTGCGAGAAGTTCCTAAGTACCTCAGTTTTAGACTATGTTCAATCTTACACAATGTCCTCTTGTTTGAGATTCTCTGGCAAGTGGAAAAATCTTGAAATGTACTCTGTCATGACCTTTCAGAACCAAATAAGTTTCAATAAGATCACCAATCATTCTTATAATCTCAAAAGAATGTAGATCTAATTTCTACAGTCAACATGTCATTGTCTGGCACTTTTAGGTCACGAAAAATACTTGCCTTTGATTTCATTTTGTTAAAGAGAATGTTTCAGTTTCTCAAACCGACTTTTAAAATCATCTTTAACACTCTCTCCTTTTCCTTTCTGATGATGAAGTGGTGCTTGTTTCAATGTCCAAGGTCAGTGTAAAAAAAATTATGTCGGCAGCCTATTGTGTGAAGCGAGGCTTGATGTTGGATGATGATCTAGAAAGGAACATTTGTCTATCCTATCAGTGAATTTTGCAGAGGTAGCGTTGTTGGGCCAGAGCTTTCAGATGCCTATTGTAGCTTATCTCAGGCATATAAGAGGCCAGGCATCACTGTTGCCTGCTGGATTACGAACGTGCCGAGCATGAACTCTTGGTCCTAAAATGCACTAACTCTCAATAATGTGAAGTTAGTTGGCACAGTGGATTTTGTTACTGATGTCCACCTTTAAGGATAAGGGGGAAATCCTTTAGGACCGAGATGAGAAGGAATTTTTTCACACAGAGTGGTGGGTCTCTGGAACTCTCTGCCACAGAGGGTAGTTGAGGCCAGTTCATTGGCTATATTTAAGAGGGAGTTAGATGTGGCCCTTGTGGCTAAGGGGATCAGAGGGTATGGAGAGAAGGCAGGTACGGGATACTGTTGGATGATCAGCCATGATCATATTGAATGGCGGTGCTGGCTCGAAGGGCCGAATGGCCTACTCCTGCACCTAATTTCTATGTTTCTATGTTTACTGAGAAACAGTTCCTGAAGTATGGAAAGTGATCTTCGTTTTCTAGGGTCTTGATTTGGAGGGATGGTGTGTGGCAGTGCCAGTTTGACATAAAATCTTTGTCTTCTGGATGTTTAGTGTTAATATGTGGGGGCAATTCTATTGAACATATGAAGCTTGGCCTAGAATATGCACATGTACGAGCTGTCTGAAAAGTGTAACTTGCTGACTATGGTTGGGATGACCTGTTCTGCAGGGGAAGTGAGAAAGGATACTGATTTCCTATTTGTTCTGTTGTGTAATTTTACTCCAGCAGGGAGCTTTATAGAAGTGAAGTCCATGTCTATTGCACTGAGGAAGATTGAGAAGAGGAGTTGGGCTTGTAATAGTAACCTTTTCCAAGAAGGATAAGAATAGGAGAAATGACAGTCGGTAGGACGAATTCAGAAAAATGCGGGGTCAATTTCACAACAAAAAGAGTTGTGGAGTACCCTTTTCAATAATGGCTGTCCTCTAAAGTACATTACCACTTTGTAGGCTTCAAGGTTTCATACAAGCCACGATTTTTGTAAATGAGTTCACCACAGACTCATCAAGCAAGTTTGTGTTTTCACTTTTCATAATTGAACTTCTCCTGAGGAGATCTTTAATATGCTCCTATCAGCCAGTGCGAAACTGCCTCAATGACCTTCAAAAGTCATGCAGCTCTCTGCAGGTTGTTTCTTTGGGTGTTTGATCTTAACAGTGATCATGAATCCATGGATAGACACAAAAAGATGGAGTAACTCAGCGGGTCAGACAGTATCTCTGGAGAAAAGGAATAGGTGATGTTTCTGGTAGAGACCCTTCTTCAGACTGAGAGTCAGGATAAAGGGAAACAAGAGATGATGATGCAGAGAGATATATTACAAATGAATGTTAGATACGACTCTCAGACTGATGAAGGGTCTTGACCTGAAAAGTCACCTGTTCATTTTCTCTAGAGATGTATCTGACCCACTGTTTTACTCCAGGTTTTTGTGTCTATCTTCAGTTTAAACCGGCATTTGCAGTCCCTGAAGCTTTAACCCCCACCAGTTTGCGTACAGAGCGCATAGATCTACAGAGGATGCTGTAGCCACAGCTCTCCATGCTGCACTGTCCCACCTGGAGCAGTGGGGAAGCTATGTGTGAATGCTCTTTGTGGACTACAGCTCTGCTTTTAATACTATCCTTCTCCACAAACTGGTGGACAAACTGGGGGACTTGGGACTTCCACACTCCACCTGCATGTGGATAAATAGCTTCCTGTCGGGCCGCAGCCAGAGAGTCAGAATGGGCCATCACACATCCATGGCCCTCAGCCTCAGTACCGGCTCTCCACAGGGCTGCGTGCTGAGCCCCCTGCTCTGCACCATCTATACACATGACTGCACCTCCGCCCACCACAGCAACACCATTGTCAAATTTGCGGATGACACTACGGTGGTGGGGCTCATCTCCGGGGGGGACAAGTACGCCTTTCGGGATGAGGTGGAGCAGCTGACAGTGTGGTGTGGAGAAAATAACCTGCTCCTGAACACCTTAAAGACCAAGGAGATAATAATAGACTTCAGGAAGAACAAAACAGAAATGGTACCACTAATCATCAGAGGGGACTGTGTGGAGAGGGTGGCGGATTTCCGCTTCCTGGGAATCCATATTGAGGACCTGACGTGGAGCGTGAACACCTCTGCGCTGCTGAATAAGGTCCAGCAGAGACTGCACTTCCTGGGGGTGCTCAGGAAGAGACTGCTGCTGTCCTTTTATCGGTGCTCCATTGAGAGCATCCTAACATACTGTGTATGCGTGTGGTACACCAGCTGCACAGCGGCTCAGAGGAAAGCGCTCCAGAAGGCCATTGACAACGCCCAGAGGATTGTCGGCTGCCCTCTCCTTACCTTGGAGGACTTACACAGTTCCTGCTGCATCAAAAAATCCCAGAATATTATAAAGGACATTTCCCACCCGGACACTCTCTGTTTGAACTGTTGCCGCCAGGCAGACGGTACAGATCTACAAGGACAAGGACAAACAGACTTAAAAACTGTTTTTACCCCACTGCTATAAAGGAACTAAATGTAGCCGCCAAGGAACGCGGGGCCTAAGGGACTGTGGTTGGTACACTGTGAAATCGACAGAAGGATGTAGGGTTGGGTGTTTATGCGTGCTATTTTCATATTTCATATTTATTTTAGTTGTTTATCTTTTTTAATATTTTACCTTGTATGTATCGTTAGCTTTTATGGTTTGAATGTTGCGCTGACTGGTTGACATTTTTAAATTTCATTGTACATGGTTCATGTTACAATGACAATAAAGAAACTATTACTATTATTACTTCCGACACATCAAGAATCCATGTAAGTGGTGGAAATTGGCCAACTCCTTGGATATCCAACACAAGAGTTCGAGGGAACCTAGAGGCATGAGGCTTAAAGGGCCTGTCCTACAAGCATGCAACTCTATGCGATGAACGCGATCGAACTAGAAGCGGGGGCCGCGCGGAGGTCGGGTAATCCCCGTACAGGGCCGTTCCCACCAGCATGTGCCTGCATGCGGCAAGCGCAGCCAAACCGGCAGTAGGGGCCGCGCGGAGGTCGGGTGAGTGGCGCAACGTGGCGCAAAGTGAGGCGAACTTGGAGCAAAGCCCAAGGTAAGTTCACCAGGACAGAGAGGGGCACACAGAGAGGGGCACCGAGGCACACACACACACACACAGGGCCATGGAGCCACACACATAGAGGTTCATGGAGGCACGATGTCGGGGCGGTGTGTAAATGTCGAGGCGACTGCGAGCCGACAAGCCGTTGCCGCGCGGGATTTTTGGACATAGTCGGTTTTTCGGAGCCCCGCGCGGTGTCGGGACGAACTCCGCACAATTCCACACGGCTCCGGCGATCAAAGTGGGACCGGCCCCGCGACGCCGGACGGTTCAAGCGACCACGTTAGGTCGCGCTAATCGCATAGAGTTACATGCTGGTGGGACAGGCCCTTAATGATGTCACAGCAGTGTGTTGTAATCTGAGAAATCATCACATTTGACCTGACTCTCTTGGAACTGAAAAAATCAGTAATGAGGAACAGGCTTCTTCCTCAACAGAAACATCCATGCAGGATCAATGAATGGAGGCCAGAGCTGGGTGGATCAGAGTGGTTTAGGGCAGAACAGAAGAGAAAATTTTGGACATTTATTAAACCAACTATAACAATGTTTTACTGAACCGGTCCAAACAAGCCCAATTACAGTGATTTGAATTCTATGAAATCTTGACAAGATGAACTGCAGAATTATGAAGGGTGGGTGAATGACTTTTTGTGATCAATAATATTTTAATAGGGACAAAAGATTTAAGACCTGCTTTATATTTCTTGTTGCTTTGACACTTTAGTGAGTTTGTTGCATGGCTGTTGGAAATTAAAGAGATCAGTAAACCCGAAGAAGGAGTTCATCTGGGTCAAGCACTGTTGGAGAATGGAATCATCCATCATGGTGAGTGACTATGCAGTTAACACTTGGCGGATTGAACATTTGGAGGGTGTAGCAATAACCCATCATTAGTTCGACTTCATCCTGGCTGAATGGGGTAACAAGTAGTCAAAACACACAAAGCAATGAAACATTAAATGTTTATAAGAAGCCTGAGCAAATGCCACAATTAAACAGAAAGGAGTGCTGTGGAACAGAAATACCTAAGAATGCAGGTACATAGTTCCATGAAGTTTGCATCACTGGTAGACAGGGTAATGGAAAAGGCATTTGGCTCTCTTGTTTCCAGTGGTCAAGGTATTGCGTACAGGAGTTAGGACGTTATGTTACTGTTGCACAAGATGTTGGTGTGGCCATATTTGGACTTCTGTTTACAATTCCAGATGCCCCATTGTAGAAAGTATGCAATTACATTAGAAAGGGTGTGATAAAGATTTATAAGGATGTCACGATAGGCTGGGTGTTTTTTCTCTGGAGCATAGAAGGCTGAGGGGTGACATTGTGGAGGGAGACTGATGAGGGACACAGATAAGGTGAATAGAAAGTTTTTTTTTAACCCATGGTAAAAAAAAAGGGCATGAAGAGTAGCGATCCCCTGCGGAACACTGCTAGTCACTGGCAGGCAACCAGGATAAGCTCCCTTTATTGCCACTATTTGCCTTCTGCCATCCAGCCAACCTGCTATCCATGCTATTTTCTTCTCTCTGGTACCATGGGCTCTCATTTTCTTAAGCAGCCTCACAAGCGGCACTTTATCAAAGGCTTTCTGAAAATCCAGGTAAACTGCAACCACTGACTCTTCTTTGTCTATCTTGCTATTTATACCCACGAAGAATTCCAACAGGTTTGTCAGGCAAAATCTCCCATTCACAGAACCATGTTGACTTTCGCTTATTTTAGCATGTGCTTCTATGTACTCAGAAATCTCATCTTTTATAATGGACTCTAAAATCTTACCAACCACTGAAGTCAGGCTAACCGGCCCAGTTTTCATCCTTCTGCCTCACTCCCTTCTTGAACAACAGGGTAATATTTGCAATTTTCCAATCATCTGGAACCACCCCTGATTCCAGTAATTCTTGAAAGATCATAACTAATGCCTCCACAATCTCTAAAGCCACTTATTTTCTAACCCTGGGGTGCAGTCCATCCGGTGCAGGTGACTTATTCACCATCAGATCTTTCAACTTCCCAAGCACCTTCTCTTTAGTGATGGTTACTCCACTAACTTCCACCCTTGACCATCTTGGATTCCCGGGACATTGGTGGCGTCTTCCACTGTGAAGACGGATGCAAAGAATTTATTCAATTCCTCTGACATTTCTTTATTCCCCATTCTCACTTCTCTCCAGCATCATTTTCCAGCAGTTCACTCTTGCCTCTTTCCAACTCTTATATATCTGAAGACATTTTTGTTATCCTCTTTTATATTATTGGCTAACTTTCATATTTCATCTTTCTCCTCATTTTGCCTTTTTAGTTACCTTCTGTTTCTTTTCCTTAAATGCTTTCCAATTCCCTAAATTCCCACTAATCTTTGCAATGTTATATGCCTTTACTTTTAGTTTTGTTGTCTTTGACTTCCCTTGTCAGCCACAGTCACCTCTCTCTCCCGTTAGAATCTTTCTTCCTCTTTGGAATGAAAACATCCTGCATCAAAGTGATGCCAGAAATCCCTGCCATTGCTGTTCCACTGTCTTTCCTGCTTGGATCCCTTTCCAATCAACTTTAGCCCGCTCCTCCCTCATGCCTTTGTAGTTGCCAACAGACATATGAGCATATCCAATTTCATCTTCTTCAAATTGAAGGTTGAATTTTAACATGTTATGGTCACAGCTGCCGAGTGGTTCCTTTACCTATAGCTCCCTAATCAAATCCAGTTCATTAAACAATACCAAATCCAGAATTACCTTTTCCCTGGTAGGCTCAACTCCAAGCTGTTCTAAGAAACCATCTCGGAGGCACTCCACAAATTCCTTCACCTGGAGTCCAATACCAATCTGATTTTCCCAGTCTACCTGCATATTGAAATCCCCCTTGATTACCGTAACTTTGCCTTTCTTACATGCCAATTCTATCTCCTGATGTGACTTGCACCCTATGTCCTGGCTATTGTTTGAAGGCCTGTAAATAGTTCCCACCAAGGTATTTTACCCTTGGAGTTTCTCAGCTCTGCCCACAAGGATTCCACATCTTCTGATCATATGTCACCCCTTGCTAAGGACTGAATTTCATTCCTTACCAAAAGAGCAATCCCACCCCCACTGCCCACCTATGTCTGTCTTATCGACAGGACGTGTAACCTTGGATATTCAGCTCCCAGCTCTGATCCTCTCACAGCCATGCCTCCGTAATGCCTACAACGTCATACCTACCAATTTCTAACTGCGCTATAAACTCATCCACTTTGTTCCATATAAAATAATTTTAGGAGCAGTGCTTTCATACAGAGTGTACATGGAACACGTTCCAGAGGAAGTGATAGAGGAGTGTACTATTATACTTAATAGGCACTCGTACAGGTACATGAATAGGACAGTTAGTGAGGTAGATGCTGTTGCACCCGCTGAGTTTCTCCAGCACTTTTGTCTACCTACATGAATAGGACAGGTTTGGAGAGCTATGAACTGAATGCAGGCAATGTTAGACTAATTGGGCATCTTGTTGGCATGGGTGAGTTGGGCCTGTTTCTGCGCTGTAGAGTTGTTTGACTTCATGACTCTATGTAATTGCTGAAGGTTATTTTATGCAAATTACATGCCATTGTGCACTAAACAACATATGTCTTCCGTACCATACGCAGCTTTTACCTTTAAAGTATCTGGAACATGCATTCATGTACATCTCCCTCAGGCACAAGGAATGAACTGTCTGCAATCCCTTGCAAGCTGTTCTTTAACTTTAAAAAATGTATCACTTTTGCTCTTGACTGTGTGTGTAATATAAGGTATAAAAGCTGCTTTGCTTCAAGATAGTTAGGATATGCAATTACTCCCTTGGTAGGATTTCTTAGGTATACTTAGGTTGAAAATCACCATTTGGTTGCAGGTGTATTTGTAAATACATTTTCTATTAACTTTGGTTTTCTGAATTTTGTGCAACTAAATCAATTCTATGCATGGCAATTGAAAGTTTTACACATATACGTAATTGGCACAGCAGGCAACTTTCAAGTTATTAATTATCTGAGCTTTTTGAACACTTAATGGGTTCATGTTAATACAATAAATTACTACAGAATTCAAATACAATCACTGTCTTAATGTGCTTTGTATTTACAAGTTATAAACATAGAATTAATTGGTAGGTCATGTTTATTGCCATGTGCACAAGTACAGGCAGAAGAAGAGAGGCACAATAAATATCTTGTTAGATGCGGCATCACAGGCAGATAGACATAAACACAAAAACAAATAATGCATATATGACATAAATCAGACATTAAGTTGCTCAAAGAAAGAAGATTGGGTAAAAGGGAAGTGCAACGAGACAGGCGGGACTGTCATATGAGGAAAGATTGGAAAGACTGGGTTTGTATTCACTGGAATTTAGAAGGATGAGAGGGGATCTTATTAGAAACATATAAAAATATAAAAGGACTGGATAAGCTAGATGCAGGAAAAATGTTCCTAATGCTGGGGGAGTCCAGAACCAGGGGCCACAGTCTAAGAATAAAGAGGAGGCCATTTAAAACTGAGATGAGAGAAAACATTTTCACCCAGAGAATTGTGAATTTGTGGAATTCTCTGCCACATAAGGCAGGAGTGGCCAATTCACTGGATGAATTTAAAAGAGAGTTAGATAGCGCTCTGGGGGCTAGCGGAATGAAGGGATATGGGGAGAATGCAGGCACAGGTTACTGATTGTGGATGATCAGCCATGATCACAATGAATAGCGGTGCTGGCTGGAAGGGTCAAATGGCCTCCTCCTGCACCTATTGTTTCTAAGACTGTAAAAATAGGCAATAATGAAAACCGCAATTAGAAATTAAAACAATTCCATGGTAGTGCAAAAGTCGGACTGTAATAGGTTTGTATTAGAAATTGAAATTGTGGTAAAATCTTAGCAGCTTGTGCACTTTTAATTGTTATTAAATTACATTTATGTTAAATTATTATCAAATTACGTTCATATTGAATTAATTATTATTGCTTTGAAACGTTATTCTTGTTAAATTTGTGGATGCTCGTTTTTGACTAATACACTTTAATATTCAGTAACAGATAAGCACCAGTTTAAACCTGATCATATGCTGTACAGATTTCGATATGATGATGGAACATATCATCCAAGATGTGAAATTCAGGATGTTGTTTCTAAGGTACAGAATTCATAAAGGATCTGCTGATGCTGCTAAAAATGTTAAAAAGCTAACGGAATGAAAAACTGTATAGATTGCACATTTTATAATTGTTTTTTCTAAAAGTAGTGATTTCAATATAGGCACTGCGTCCTGACTGCATAATCTTTCATAGAATTAGACGATATAAGGGAATAAGGTACAGGTAGCAGGAGAAGGCCATTTAGGCCAAGTGCCTACATATTTTCAAAAAGATAATTGTTGATATCGCACCTCAGCTTGACCTAATTCCATTAGGCCCATAACTCTTCATTCTATTAAGATGTATAAACAAAACTCTATTGATCTCTAATAAAGGCAGAAAATGCTGGAGTTACTTAGTGGATCAGAGAGTAGCAATATAGTGAGAGAGAGAGAAACAGAGTCAACATATCAGGTCAATGTCATGGAGTAGGAACGTGAGAAAACATGTGTGTTTTACGTGTCAGAAAGGGGGGTAAAGGTTAGTGAAGAGAAGAAAGGGAATCTCTGTGATAGGTTGAAGGACAAGGTTGGCCAGGTGAATACTGGGCTTCAATACCCCCTAAGACACAACCATTCCTTATGTAAGACCTGGCCTCATGAGTGCTCCCAAAATGCATCAGTTAATATTCAGAATTCCAAGTATCAGGTCAGAAAGGCACAATACACAGCCTCTGAAATCAAATCTAAGGAAAGGTGAAGGAGTAATTGTCATCCTGCTAATATGTTTCTATGTTGTGGGAAGGAACTGCAGATGCTAGTTTAAACCGAAACATCACCCATTCCTTCTCTCCAGAGATGCTGTCTGTCCCGCTGAGTTACTCGGGAATTTTGTGTCTAATATGTTTCTATATTATGTTATTTTACTGGATGGAAAGATACATGTTATTTTTTTTTGACAGGGCGTGAGACTTTACTACCGACTTCATAGTCTCTTCACTCCTGTGATCAAGTAAGTAAATAAATGTATTGCACTATGGAGTGACAATTTGAGTAGACTTCTGAGCACACTTGGTGTATGCAGATAACTAGATTTTAGCAGACATTGCACTGGTTTACATTCATCTTTAGAGTGGGTCTTTTGAATATTTGCATTAAAAAAAAATCATTTAATCTAATGAGTAGCACGTAAAAGAAATTCCGGGTTAGTTAATTAATCCAAGACAGTAAGCATTTGTACAAGCACATCACTGTGTCCATATGTCCCATGAACCTTGTGGCTACTTTCTGCAGTAAATCAATGTGGGTATAGAATTTGGCTCACTTTGCACCTTGAAACATGAAACTTTGAAACATGAAACCTTGAAACCTCTGCCACAGAGGGTAGTTGAGGCCAGTTCATTGGCTATATTTAAGAGGGAGTTAGATGTGGCCCTTGTGGCTAAGGGGATCAGAGGGTATGGAGAGAAGGCAGGTATGGGATACTGAGTTGGATGATCAGCCATGATCATATTGAATGGCGGTGCAGGCTCGAAGGGCCGAATGGCCTACTCCTGCACCTAATTTCTATGATTCTATGTTTCTATGAAACAATCTGCACTAGGTGGAAGTTCTTCGCTGATTGGAAGAAGAAAGAAAGATTTGTGGTAAAGTGGGAGAAGGGTGGCTTGGTGGAGAGGTGTGTGCTTCCATGCAGTTGTACATAGGTTCAGGCCTCCTTTGCAATAAATGTGAACGTTCGGAACATCAATGTAGCTGAAGACCAGTAATGTGAACACTGCACTCTGCTGTATCCGTTTCTGTGGTGAACACAACCAACAACATAGTTTTCCAGTGCTTATGTTGGAAAATCTGTTCACTGAATCTGATTTTTATTGGCAAAGGTACAACATACCCTTCCATCTTATGGGAGAATAATTTTTAGAAAGTAGAATGATTCACAAATATATTTAAATATTTGTGAATTTTACAGAGTTAATTTAAATATTTACATTTTAAATGTATTTTTGGAAGATTTTGTTGTAATGTTTAAAACATTTCAAACTGATTGCATGTTTATCTTTCAATTGCTTTTTAATGATCTCTGAGAAATTTGGCAGGTGCAAGTTCCTGTGGCTGTGCATATTATTTTGGATTTATGATCAGGTAGAACCTGCTTCGGGTCAGACCAGAGTTACTGGGCAAGTAGCCAGCAAGCATAGACCATGACTCAGCTGTACAAAGTTTACACCAGTGAATATGTTAGTGCCACATTCTCTTTTTAGCCTGTATTTTCTACTCTTTGTGGACAAAGTGTATGGAATTGTGCATCATTTTCATCAGTGGACCATGTCCACTTTAAAGCTTGGCTCACTGATCAGGTACAGTTGCATGGGCATCGTGCAACAGAAGAATTCAGAGCAGACGGTTCTGGCTTTATTTCTTGAGATATCCGCGGTAATTGTCAATAGTTGGGTGAAGTTTTCAAAGTGAGAAATGGCAAACTGAAGAGTTTGGTACCGGGTGAGGTGGCTAGGAATGGAAGTTACTAAGTGTGAAGCTAATGTGTCAAGAGGAGAGTAAAGGACAAGATTCACAGGGGGAGGTGATGGGAAATTCGAGGAAAAACTTGGTAAAGAGATGGTTTAAGAGCAAAGGCAGGGGAGAAACTAAGAGTCGATTTGACTTGGTGAGGAAAGGGAAGGGAGGCAGTAGTAGAGGTGGTTTAATTAATTTCTAATTTGTAGCTGCAGATGTGCCTCACTGCAGCTACAAATTAGAAATTAATTCTGATTATAATGACTCATATTTGTGTACTGAAAAATTGTCACCAATTCTGTGTCCTTGTTTGCATTTGATACATTTAGGAAATTGATATTTCCTTCGAGAGGATATCACAATGTGAAATTGCAATTATAGAATCAAACACTCTTTGAAAATATCCAAGATCCCCAACATGTATTTAAACAATGAAATTCTCACTGAAATCCTGAAATGTGTTATAAACTCGAATTACTCATTAATAGGATGGATTATGTATATCAATCAATAAATAAGTAAAATAATCATCACATTTAAATATTTTCTTAAACTGGGAAACCGTCTTCAGAGCATATTTTGACATGAATTTATTTTAAAAATCAGCTAATGAGGAATCTGGGTCAATCTCTGATTTAGTTCTGGGTGAGAAGATTTACTCAGCTGCAGTTTCAGCTGAAATGACACCAGGACACCCCATGCAGATTCAAGTCGTCCAAGAACAGTGTTTAATAAGCCAACAAACATTTGCCAGGTTGAAGCATAACATGTGTAACAATAGCAATGTTTAATTATTTACACAGCATACTGTTAACTTGTGTTTTTATATAGGGATAAAGACTACCATCTCAGAACTTACAAGTCAGTGGTAATGGCAAACAAGCTTACAGACTGGTTAATCGCACAGGTAAAGAAAATATTTCTAATGCCACTGTTGTAAAGTCCAAAATCTGAATGACTGGTTTGAAGCATCATGATAACGAAGTCAGTCACTGAAGTCATTCACTACTTGGCAATATCTTGGATGTATGGCAGGTTACATTGAGGTGATGCTGAAATATCAGGCAGTATATTTTGTAACACAAATCAAAATTTTATGAATGGCGTGGTATCATTCCAAAAGCTGCAATCACATATCTTGTTTCTGCAATTCATCCTTGATTAAGTGATTTAATTTATAAATTAGTATTTAGAGCGGAGATGGATAGTAATTGACTTGAATGCTTGGGTGTCGAACCTCACAAATTTGAGTCGGGAGAATAAGGATTAACAATGTTGCATTTGTGAAATAAAGAATGTTTGTATGCCTGGAGTATGAGTATGGAGGTGTCCAGAATAAGACATGTTGCTGAGGAATGCACAATAACAATTAATTTGGAAGAATTAATTAATGTGTTTGGGAAGTGAAATGTCTCCACGTTAAAGCCATCACCCACCATCATTCTCACTGCTTCTTCACAAAGTGTTGCACAAGCAGCAAAGGGCTGGTAGATGGCAGACATAAGGTCTTATCCATGGGTCACCCTTGTGGCTTTCCCTTTGGACAACGATTTAATTCTGCTTTAAATAATGTTGCACCATAGTTAGGATATTGAGGTGATCACACTGATAGAAAACTATTAGTTAATTCCAATGCATGTGTTAGATACTTCTTGACTGCATGCATACAGCAGCAGAGCAGCTGGAAGATGCTGCAATTCAAATGGGAATTCATCCTCTGCCTCAGAACTGACCTTTGATTCCAGGGCATTTGCATTATTTTATTATTTTAATTATTATTAGTAACTATCATTAATTCACTATCAAGCTAGTTTTAAATTAATTTATATTTTATTGATTAGTTATAATTTTTTAAATTTTAAATTATTGATATTCTACTATTACACAATGCCCCTTATCGTGGGAAATGTTTGGAAAAAGTAGTGAAGGCCGACGATAGCGTGAGATGTTCGACAGCCATCTGGAAGGTCCATGGGTTCGGGGATCTTATGCCTGACTCCTGCAGGACATTGCTGCTTGTGCACTGCTTTGCTAAGTTAACTAAAGGGACTTAATTAGCGAGTTTAGGAGAGTTTGAAAAAATGTCATGTTGAAGTCCTCCTTCGACCATGTTGAAGAATAGCTACGACTAGCTTCGGGAAAATTGGACACCGAATAGTGGAGAGTGAAGACGACCTCCTTCGACCTCCCTTCGACTATGATGAAGACTACCTACGACTACCTTCGACTACCCTCGATTTCCTCCGACTAACATGCCGACCTACTACAACCTACTACGACTAAACCTACGAGTAAAAAAAGTATCGATTTTCTTTCCATGATGACCTTTTTTGCTCGCGGGCATTTTTCAACGTGTTGAAAAGTATGCTGCGACCTGGCTGAGGCCTCGAGTCAACGGGGACTACTCTCAAGCATGAAGGAGAGTTACAAAGACCTCCTACGACCTTGTGTCGACCATGCTGCGAGAATGAGTCGAAGGCAAACTCGCCAGAACTTGCGGATTAGGTCGCCCAAGTGGAACAGACCCTTTAGGTTTGGAGATACAGTACAAAACAGGCCCTCACCCCACTGAGTCTGCACCGACCAGCAATCCCTGAACACTAATACCACCCTACACACACTTGGGACAAATTTACATTTATACCAAGCCAATTAACCTACAAACCTGTACGTCTTTGGAGTGTGGGAGGAAACCGAAGATCTTGGAGACAAACCCATGCGATCACGGGGAAAATGTACAAAATCCGTACAGACAGCACCCATGGTCAGCATCGAACCCGCGACTCCGGCGCTGTAAGGCAATAGCTCTACCGCTACCCCACCGTGTCACCCATTGCTCTGTGAAGATGCAACGAGAATGATGATTGGAGACATTAAGAGTCTGGCTGGTTGCCAAAGTTCTACCATTGTTTGGGTACAGCAAGTTCCAGCCCACATATTTTTATGCCTAAAAATACACTAATGTGATAAGTGTTTTCTTTGCAGATCTTTGAATAAAACGCACACAACTAATTTATACAATGTGTGCTGCTGACACTCTGACACTTGGTGAATAGTTTGTGATGTGAGGTTAATGCGTGGTACTTAGAAATTATTAGAAAAATATTAACAGCATCCCTCAAGCTGATTCTCCCTCTTGTTTCAAAAAGTCACAAATCTGCTGAAAGTTATTATTAAATTGGAAATTTGTTTAGAGATTGTCATTATCCCGTGACTACTTTTGACATGTTTTTTATTTTAGTTTATTATAAGTATTTGTTCCTCAGTGTTCAATGTACCTAAGAACATTTGAACATGTATAAATACTTTTCAAATCAAAGTAGAGAATCTTCAAAAGAATGTATGTTTTCACTTTTGATTTTATTTCTTTAAATTTTTAAGTTTATTGAGTTTCAGACTGGAAGATGAAGCACATTTTTATTTTGGACTTCCTCTGTCAATTTTGGACAATATATGCTTGTTAAAAGCATGACCTGATGAAGGCTGAAAATACCACGATGTGCCTTCATTGTAATCTCATTTTTTATTCTAACACAAGCTGTGTTCATTGCTTCTCAAACTATGACTTTCTTTTGCTTATAAATTATTTTCTTTGCTTGTAATAAAGAGAGTGAAAGAGTATGGGGCCCTGGATCAGAGTGGTTTAACACCCCTGTTTAACACTTGCCAATAAATCGTCGCTTAGCTGAAGCTAGGGATGGGATATATGGTTGGCTTTTCCTACTTTTATTCTGATGAGGATGAATTTAATCTTCCTGTTTATTTTTGCTATCTCTTTGTTTAGCTTTTATTAACTCCAAACAGCCAAAGGGTTAAACTTTAAACTTGATTATCTGTTGGCTGAATACTGCATCAGATATACAATATCCCCTTGAAGCATTACAAAAGTAATGATATGGGGAAAGTTGCAGCTGCATGCTACATTCTGAGCAATTCTGTGCTATGTCCACCAAGAGACTGAATAAAAGATCACCAAAATAGAGTCAAACAGCATGGAAGCAGGCCCTTTGGCCCAACTTTCCAACACTGACCAACATGTCCCATCTACACTAGTCCCACCTGCCTGCGTTTGGCCCATATCCCTCTAAACCCATCAATGTACTTGTCTAAATGTTTCTTAAACTTTATGATTGTACCTGCCTCAACTACCTCCTCCGGCAACTCGTTCCATACATCTACTGCTATTTGTATTTTAAAAAAAGTTACCCCTCAAATTCCTATTAAATCTTCCCCCTCTCACGTTAAACCTATGTCCTTTGGTTCACTATTTCCTTACTCTGGGCAAGAGACTTTGTGTGTTTACCCAATGTATTCCTCGCATGATTTTGTACACCTCAGAAAGATCACCCCTCAACCTGCACTCCAAGGAATAGAGTCCTTGCCTGCTCAATCTCTCTCTGTAGGTTAGGCCCTCGAGTCCTAGCAATATCCTCGTGAATCTTCTCTGCACTCCTTCCAGCTTGATAACAACTTTCCTATAACATGGTGCCCAAAATTCAAATTCATCTGGGATGTTGAAACTGGCAGTGAGAAATGACTTTAATTTTTTTTACAATCTGATTTTAATTCAGACAAGCATGGGAAAGGATAATAAAAATAAACCTCCTTACCAACTAATCACAGTAGTGCTGCTAGAACCCACAGCTCCAATGATCCAGGTTCAATCCTGATCTCTTGCCCTGTCTGTGTGGAGCTTGCATGTACTTCCTGTGGCTGGGAAAGTTTCCATTGGGGGCTCCAGTTTCTTTCCACATTCCAAAGATGTGCATACTGATTACTGTCAAATTGTTGCTGGAGATAAAAGTGTCTAGGTAAGTAGTGTAATCTAGAGTAGATGGGAGTCTGAAGAGAATAAAATGGGATTCATGTACAATTAGTGTAACTGATAATGTTTGAGGGATTTATGTGCTTGAGCTGGGGATCTTATTGAAACATATAAGATTATTAAGGGTTTGGACACGCTAGAGATCGGAAACATCTTCCCGATGTTGGGAGAGTTCAGAACCAGGGCCACAGTTTAGGAATCAGAGGTAAGCCATTTAGAACGGGGAAGAGGAAACACTTTTTCTCACAGAGAGTAGTGAGTTTGTGGAATTCTCCGCCTCGGACGGCGGTGGAGGCCAGTTCTCTGGATACTTTCAAGAGAGAGCTAGATAGGGCTCTTAAAGATAGTGGAGAAGGCAGGAACGGGGTACTGATTGCGGATGATCAGCCATGATCACATTGAATGGCGGTGCTGGCTCGAAGGGCTGAATGGCCTACTCCTGCACCTATTGTCTATTGTCTATTGAGCTGCTCCTTGAATTTGGCTTTCACCTGGAGCGTAGTCACCCTCTTAATTACAGCTCAGTTTGGGACTGCACACAAAGAAAATCTCATACAGCTGTGGTGACTTTCCCAAACAAGTCCGTTTATTCAGGCCTTATTGCAGTACATGCTGGAGAGCATTCCAGAGAGTAAATAATCTGCTGCCCTAAAAATCTTAAATAACTTTACACTATTCGATGTTACAATAGTCCCAAATAGATTCTGCAGTTGATAATAAACCATCAAGATCTCGTTCTTCTCATTTGGGGTTTATGATGATTAGTTATTGATTTATATTGGACTTGCCCGTCAGTAGTTCCTGCATTACTCTTGTAGAGATGAATCTTTGTGAGCCTGCTTCCTTGCCCTTATCATGCCTTATCACGTGAATAGTCCTACATTCTAATTCCCTTCCATAGCTATCTTTGTTGCAATGAACTCTGCTCTGCTGTCAAAGCACTTTCCACTCTAAATGCTGCATTGATCTTTTCTAATGTGGTTCCATAAGTCACCTTTACTACGTTAGCCTAATTTTCCATCTTCCTATTGCAGTAAGGTTGACTATTACATAGTTTTCCCCCATTTTCCTGGAGATGCCTTCTTTAGATGGTTTATGGTTGATGCCAATCTGAAAGGTCAGATGGTTTGTTTCTGAGTATACCTCTACGACTTTATGAAATTATTATCAATCTTTAACAAATTAGGTTAATCAAAATCTTCAACTAAAGATGCTTTATTTTGTTGCTGACTAAATGCTTTACAATTTATGCCAAAATTATTATGTTTAAAGGATAAACAAATATATATGTTGAATCTGATGAGGGTAATTTCTTGGCACTGCACATCAAGCTGCAATTCCAGGAACAATTGTTGTAAAGTATCTCTTCTTGACTTGATCTGAAACTCAGAAATGGTTGACCACAATATCAATGGCTCTTCTCTGTTATCCAGCTGGTTAGATTGGACTTGCTGTCCCTTCTTATCTATCCAGGTATAGTTATAAAATAACCATTTTCAACGGTCCATCACTGCCCCCTATAATTCATATACATGCTGGCCTTGTTGACATTGCTCGGAAGCACTTCACGTTCCACATCTGCACAAGTGCTGGAGTAAGCTGCAAAGTGCTGCTCAAAGTGTCAGGGAGCAAGTTGAGTTACTCCAGCACTTGGGCTTTATAAAAAAAAAAAATCAGCATTTGTTTCCCCACATCTACACTGTGGACACCAGCTTTAACTCCCTTGGTCTTGAACTTGTCCAACTACTTCATAATTCGCAAGAATTTCCTGCAAACAAATATTAAGAAGACTAAAGCCATCGGCTTTGTTCTATACCACAAAATGTATTTGCTGGTTACCAGTTCCTTTGACATTGTGAAGAGCTTCAGATGATGTGTCTACTAGATGTTAGTACTCGAACAGTCCGCTCCCACATTGTAATATTGCCTGACTTGTTAATCTCATCTGCTGTTAATCCTTATATTTTCCTTTATTAGCACATAACTGAACTATTTCAACACAGCCCTGACCAGACTTCTATCTTTCAACATCCATTAACGTATGATAATTGAAAACTGCCTTTTTCCTAACTCTCAGCAAATCCCATTCATCCATCATTCAAGTCATCTTGTAGTTGAGCAATGCATTAATTAAAAATATATATTTATTTTAAAATCTCTCTGTGATCTTCCCCACCCCATTAAGGCACTGACTAATACTTTTTTTGATCAAACCTTTTACTCTCCGTGTCTTGGTGTCAAATTTATTTTGAATAAACGCTGGAAAACGCGTATTGGGTATTTTTCTAGGTTAATGGCACTGTATAAATGTGGTGATATTGGTGATACCTTTTGAGTATGGCTATATCCATTGGCAGTCAAGATTATGAAATTAGTTCTTGCATTATGCTGAAAATGCTTTTAAATATCTTTTTCTCCGTGAACAGGGTACTTAAGAAAATGTAACAGTAATTGGTAGTTATTACATTATATTTGCATTATCCATGGAGAATGTGTATTACTTTTTCATCAGGGAGACTGTAGGACCAGAGAGGAAGCAATAATCCTGGGAGTGGAACTGTGTGACAATGGTTTTATGCACCACGGTAAGGTTACATTCATTGCATCATTTAAACATCTGCTCTTTTAGAATAGCAAAATGGCACATTTATGCTGAATTTCAACTGCCACAGAAACAAAAAGCCTTCTCAAGTTTACCTTTTCTGACCTTCGTTAACTGCAATTTTACATGCATAACTTTCCCCATGTCAATATTACAACATCTGTCCTCATCTTTAATTTAGTAAATAAATTCTAATGTTTCCAGAATTAATATTTACTATCTAATTTCAGGTACTATGGTAAATGACAAGTAGTGTGTGATCTCAGAACATCTCTGAGGTTCAACATTTATTTCTTCACCATAAATAAAAAATAATAACACAGTAGAGCACCAGTGGAGGCCTATTGTCTCTTGATGAACTCTCTAGTTCACAAGTTATAGGCCATTCGGCTCATCGAGTCCGCTCTGCCATTCAATCATGGTTGATCTCTGCCTCCTCATCCCATTTTCCTGCCTTCTCCCCATAACCCTTGACACCCGTTCCAATCAAGAATCTGTCTATCTCTGCCTTAAAAATATCCACTGACTTGAGTTCCACAGCCCACTGTGTCAATGAGTTCCACAGATTAACTACCCTCTGACCAAAGGTGGTGAGTTCCTCCTCACCACCTTTCTAAAAGAGCGCCCTTTAATTCAGAGTCTATGACCTCTGGTCCAAGAGGTCCTCTCCAGTTAGTCTAAATTCCGGACTTCCTTATCCTGACATATCCTTGCTGTTTGACTTTGAATTGAAATGATGTATTTGTTCATATTTTTTTTTTTTGATGCAGTACTGGAAAAGAGTGAATTTAAAGATGAACCCCTCTTATTCCGCTTTTTTGCTGATGAGGAAATAGAAGGCTCAAACTTAAGGCAGAAGCACATGCGTCATGACTTGAAAATAGTTGAAAATGTCATCGCCAAGACACTGTTGGTAGGTAGCTCTGACTCGTGCAATAAGAAACGGTGTGAACCGGGAGTGCTTGGATGACAAATGTAAGCATCCAAAGCAGAAACAATAATTAATTTGACAATGTTAACGATAGGAACTATGTTTCATCCCTTAAGTACAGTTTACAATTATGGATAAAATTCTTGCTTCCGTAACTCGATCATTGTAAATTCAATGTATGGAAATTTCTGCAAGTATATTTTTTAAATTTAAAACTTACAGATGGAAGTTATAATGGAAATTAGTATTAGTCTAATATATGTTCTCTTAATTACTGTTCTTAGTAAATTAACATGGATATTTCATTCACATAAATTGCCATGGATGAGTAAATTTCAATAAAATAAGCAAATAATTTTAAGACGGTGCACTTAAATATGTTGAATTCTGTCAATTAATTCCAGGCGGCATTTATTCAAGGTACTGCTTCACTCCTCTCATTCAGTATGTTGTAAGTTCAAATGTTGCTCTAACTTTTAAATCCAGATTCAGTTTAATACATTGCCATATACACTAGGGTGCAGTGAAACTTCTTGTTCGCACAAAGCTCAGAGTAAAGATTACAAATACAGAAATGATAAATACAACAATAAATAGGATAATAACTGAAAAACAACAGAATGGTGCAAGAGTCATGGAGTGATACAGCGTGGAAACAGGCCCTTTGGCCCAACTTGCCCACACCGGCCAACATGTCCCAGCTACACTAGTCCCACCAGCCTGCATTTGGTCCATATCCCTCCAAACCTGTCCTATCCATGTACCTATCTAACTGTTTCTTAAATGTTGGGATAGTAGTCCCTGCCTCAACTACCTCCTCTGGCAGCTTGTTCCATACATCCACCACCCTTTGTGTGAAAAAGTTACCCCTCATGTTTAAGATGAAGGGGAAAAGATTTAATATGTGTCTTTGTTCTCTGGTCCTTGATTCACCTACTGGGCAAGGGACTCTGTTGCTATATATTCCAGCATCTGCAGTCATAATGTCATAAATGATAGGAGCAGAATTATTCCATATGGCCCATCAAGTCTACTGCATTATTCAATCATGGCTGATCTATATCTCCCTTCTAACCACATTCTCCTCCCTTCTCCCCATTAGCCCTGACACCCTTATCTCCTTGTTTTCTCCAGTCACTTGTATCTCCTTGTTTTCTCTCTTTCTCAGTTCTTACAGAGGTTCTTCAACCAGGAATGTTAACTTGTTTTGTTTTTCCACGGATGTTCCCCGACCTGCTGAATGTTTTCCGTGTTATTTATTTTTGCAACCAATGTTACTCAATCTCTGCAGTTAGAATTGTTTGTTATTGGTGAAACTATGTTCCTGCGCAATCCACTGCAGAGAAAATTATACTGGAGTAGCATTTGAACTGAAGGAAAAAAATTGTAAACTGTTGTTTGCTTTGGTGATTTGCAGAGGTGGATTTGCAGCTGTTAATCTAAAAGTCTCATTAGACATGCAATAATTTTTTGTAGAATAATAATTTCTTACATATGAGCAGAAATGACTCTCTGGGGGTTCTTTTCTTGCCAAAATTAGCAGAGTAAACAGAAAGAAGGAAAACAGATGAAATGGGATCTGAGGCAGATGCAACCCACTGGATATTAAGCCCACTCAAGATCTTAGTAAGAAGTATTGTTTGACAACACTGAGGATTGCAAAAGAAGCTGTAGTTAAATTCTACCTGATAACACAAGAAGACCTGCTTAGTATTATTTCCTGTGGCTGTTAAAAGGCACATCTTGATGGCTGATTTAAGTCACTGGCATGTTTCAAGCTGCAATGTTATCCAAGCATGTTTCCGATGGATTAGGCACACAATCCTTTCAACATTCAGTGAATATGTACAGTTTGGATACTACAAGGCAAAATCATGAATCATTTTTTCTCTTCATTATTATATTGCAAGTTGTTTCTATAATCCCTATAGACAAATAATAGACAATGTTCACTGACCTGTTGTTATCAGGCAACTAAATCATCCTACCACCACGAGAGAGCAGTCCCGAACTTCTAACTTCCTCATTGGTGACCCTCGGACTATATTTGATTGGACTTTACTGGCTTTACCTTGCACTAAACCTTATTCCCTCATGATGTCTTTGTACACTGTGAATGGGTTGATTGTAATCGAGTATTGTCTTTCCGCTGACTCAGCTTTTCACTGTACACGGGGCAATAAATTAAACTCAAATGAACCAATAAAAAAAAATTGTGCTTAAATATGAACTAGGCACGCAACTTTGACCGTATATTTACTGAGGAATTCCTGCCTTCCTGAAAAGTAGTGTAGCCTGGACGACATTTTGGCACTAGAACGTTCTCTTAGCATCGTGGGCGTTAGCTTTATCCAAAACAATAAGAGCTGAAACTGAGGTATCATCCATCATTGAAAATCAGGAAAAAATGCTGTTCTTGGAAATTGGAAACAAAAGGAAAAAAATATTGCAGCTAAGGTGAAACACATTTCTGTTCACACCACAAGAGTGTAGGAAGGAATTGCCAATGCTGGTTTACACCGAAGATAGACAGAAAATGCTGGAGTAGCTCGGCGGGCCAGGCAGCATTTCTGGAGGGAAGGAATGGGTGACATTCCGGGCCGAGACCCTTCTTCAGACTTAAGAAGGGTCATGATCTGAAATGTCACCCATTCCTTCTCTCCATAGATGCTGCCTGTCCCATTGAGTTACTCCAGCATTTTGTCACGGCCCCAAGAGTTTCAGTGAGTGTCCAGTTAACTGTAACTGTAATTCTGCATTCTATCCCCACTCTGGCCACTGTGCCAAGAAATAGGATCTAAGTCATTGAACTGTGTAAAAGGGAACAATCTGGAGCAAGTTACTTACTTTATGGATTGTGCTTTCTCATGTTTTCCTGGATATTTTTTGTGCAGCTTTTTCATTGTCTTCACGGTTAAATATTGTTGTCATTACTTGACAAAAGTAAGTGTTGCTGTGGGGAAAAGCTATCGATTAAGTCATCTGACTGATGAGGGCTAAGAGAGAGGTAAAGAGAGAGAGAGATGAATCCATTGATCCATTGAATGTGGAGACTGTGTAGGAAGGAACTGCAGATGCTGGTTTAAACTGAAGATAGACACAGATTGCTGGAGTAACTCGGCGGGACAGGCAGCATCTCTGGAGAGAAGGAGTGGGTGATGTTTCGGGACAAGACCCTTCTTCAGACTGGTTGGATGGAAAGTAAGGTGGAAGGGAACACTATTCTTGCTCAGGTAGAGAGGTGGATGAGCAGAGGTGTGTGAATTTGATGGGAGGATGGAATGGAGTCCATGGAGGGAGAAGGATGAGAGGAAGTATGCTTCAGATAGTCGTGGGGGTCTGTAGGCTTGTAATTGATGTTTGTGCAAATATCTCCCTCAAGATGGTGACAGAGAAATCCAGAATGGGAAGAGAAGGGATGGACTTGGACCATGTGAAAGTAAGAACAGGATGAATATTGGCAGAGAAACTAATTCAATTTTCGAGTTCCGTATGGGTCACAGGATGCAGTGCCAATATAGTTGTCAATGTACTGGAAAAAGTTGATGAAGGAACCCAGATGGTAGTGAATTACAGATTATTGAATGAGCATGAGCACATGCAATTCCCAGATATAAATCTTTGAGCTTCTCTCGCTTGAACCACTGTTATTAGCCTATCCCCCAGATGACTTTATCACATCTCATCACAGTGCATCTGAATATCACGTTCTCCAGAGATATTCTGTGTGTCGATCCAATCCACCCACTCTTGCTGCAACTTAAAACTGACTAGTTTCTCTCTTTCCAGGTTTTACTGAAGGGTCTTCAACCTGAAATATTAACTCTATTTCTCTTTCCACAATGACCAACGGACCTCCCAAAGATGCGAGCTTTCAATATATTTTTTTCATACTTTGATGATGATATTGTAGTTGCTTTAAATCACAATGCGATCGAACAGTTTTAACTCGTTAATTTGTTCATTTATTTCATGTATTGATCTAACCATGGATAAAGTACATCTAAGCAAGATATCACCGTTTAATGCGATTCTTAATTGCAAATTGAAGGTTATTTATTTCATTCACTTCCATGAACAGGTGACCCCAAATGGTCACGATGCTGTCACTGCTGACGATGTCCTAAGTTACTGTTCTGCTTTCAATGGGTTTGAGAAGTAACAAAACATGGGCAGATGAGCAATGCTGAGATTGCTGCAATAGATGCCAAGAATTATAATGTGTCGTTTAATGTACATTTTTCCTCGGGTGAAAATGTCAAAGACCAGATGGCATGGCTTTAAGGTGAGAGTAGCAAAGTTGAAAGGAGATGATTGGGGCAAATGTTTTACGCAAGAGAGAGGAGGGTATCTCAAACGCACTGCCCGAGTTGGTGGTGGAAGCAGATACAATAGTGGTGTTTAAGAGGCTTTTAGATAGGTGCATGCACATGTAGGGAATGGGCGGATATGGATCATATGCACGTAGAGGAAATTAATTTAACAGCGTCATGTTTGGCACAGACATAGTAGGGTGAAGAGCCCATTCCTGTGCTGTACTTTTCGAAGTTCTATCTTCTCCATTAATCTAAAGTCTAGACCATTGCGTCAGAATGCTTTGAAACAGTTTGATGTGGTAGGAAATCCAAGTACCACATGGCATGTTTCTCGAAACAGAAAGGTTTTTTTCCATTTAAAAGATCTTAAAATAGATCTAAATAACAGTAATATCAAGGACATGCTGTGCACATGCGGTCATCTGTGCAATTAATAATGAAATAATTGGTGCAATGCAGCAGTTTAAAGAAAACAGCATATGTGACCAAATGATGTTGGGCCATGCAGATGTTTAAGTTTCAGTTATAAATTATTCAAACTATAGTCTAACTTTTGTATATTCTTTCACTGTCCTTAGATTAAAGCTCAGGATGAAAGTTATGGTTTCACTCTGGAGGAGAGAAACAAGGTTCCTATTGTGAAATCTGTGGAAAAAGGATCTTATGCTGAGGTGAAGTTCAGCATATTTTAAAGTAAATCTTTTGGGGAATGATTGTTGCATTTTGAATTATCATAATTTTTTTAAAATTATTGCACAACATTTTATGTATGAGTAGTTCATTTGTACCACTAAGTCTTAAAATCCTCCGATGTTTGATGACTGATCTGGAAGTGTTCAGTTGCTGTTGCATATTGGACTTTAATGCCATTTACTGCAGGCTCAGTTACGGTTTTCTTCCGCCCGTTTACCAAATGGTAAGTTGAGGGCTGATGAGTTGGAGAGGATGCCAAGCACAAAGTTCAGGAAATTTGGAACAGAATCATGATGATCACCAACTTTTCATGGGCAAAACCTGACGATAGATTACCCAGCTCATCAAGGCTAAGCATGGTATTTGAAGCAAAGGCAAAAAATAATAAATGTTCTGTTGAATTTTTAATGAAATATCAATATTTACAGTGTGGAAAGTCTAAAGAAAATGATGTGTTTAATGTGAAATAAGTAATGCTGCTATGGTGACAATCTTTAAAAACAAATTATTGGGCACAGTAAACATCATTACTGCTGCACAGTTAATTATTTGATTAGAATGTTTGACTAAACTATGTCTACACCATTGGAACTATCTGTAAACACAGGCTTAAAATGATTCACAATAATCTTATATGACTCAACTTTTCTGCTGTTTCTGTAACATTTGCTATGTTGTGTGCAGAACTTATGTGCATTCCGTTTTTATGTGATTCCACCCAGATGGCAGGCCTGGAAGTTGGGAAAAAGTTTTTTGCTATCAATGGAGATGTGGTTATCCAAAGACCCTTTCAGGAAGTTGAATGCTTCCTGCAGCAATGCATCAATAGCAAGAGGCCTCTCAGGGTACTTCTGAGCACAAAGCCACGAGAGTAAGTGCTTTTAATTTAGCTCATGCATTCAATAATGGACAACATGCCTCAAAAATAACCTTCTTGTTTTCATTCACCAATAAACCATTCTAGATTTCACCCAACAACCTTCAATCTTAAAGGATACAATAGAAAAATAATTCAACTGATGTAAATTATCTGGTTTACCTGAGGTTTACGGTTACCTGATCTGTGCTGCTCATTAAATTATTTTTCAAAATTCAGTACCTCCTCACACCTCCGTTCCAAATTGCTGTTTAAATTGCAATAATGTATGAAGAGACATTGATATTTGATCCACTACTTCTTAACTCTACAGTACTGGAGAAAACTTATCTGTGGTGGTTAAAGCTTGCTTTCTTTAGTGAATGAGGTTCACTTCCCGGTAAATTTTGTACTGAAACTTAAAGAATCATTTAATTTCATGTAAAAATGCAGAGTTAAGGTATGATCCCCTCTGTATTATTCTGTGAGAATTTTCCCTGGAGGATGTTTTAATAAGTTTGCACATGGAAGTCAGGTATTGGAGGATGGTGGCACAAGAAACAGCATGTGCTGGAATCTTAAGCAAAACACAAACTCATGGAGGAACCCAGCATGGCAGGCAGTATCTGGGGAGCAAATAGACAGATGACGCCTCGGGTTGGGACCCTCCTTCTGTCTGAAGAATGGACGCAGGCAGCTGTGAGAAGTTATCTGTTCATTCCCTCCCCGCATGCTGCCTGACGTACTGAGTTCCTGCAGCACTTTGTGTTTTACTCAGGCCTGATCAGCTTGGAGGGCAATCCTGTGGTTGTTCAGAAACATGTGAATTTCTTCTTTTCCTTCGAGTGTGCAGCATTTATGAAGGCCAATGCCTAGCAAGCAAATTCACTGTGTTGGAAATCTGAAATGAACACAAAGTGCTGGGAAGTCACTGAAAGTCAGCATGCAGGTACAGCAGGCAGTGAAGAAACGTAATGGCATCATGCCCTTCATTGTGAGAGGATTCGAGTTTAGGAACAAGGAGGTCCTACTGCAGTTGTACAGGGTCCTGGTGAGACCGCACCTGGAGTGTTGTGTGTAGTTTTGGTCTCCTAATTTGGGGAAGGACAGACTTGCTATTGAGGGAGTGCAGCGTAGGTTCACCTGGGTTCATTCCCAGGATGGCGGGACTGACATAAGATGATAGAATGGGTCGACTGGGCTTGTATTCACTGGAATTTAGAAGGATGAGAGTGGATCTTATAGAAACATAAAACATTCTTAAAGGATTGGACAGGCTAGATGCAGGAAAAATGGTCGAATGTTGGGCGAGTCAAGGACCAGGGGTCACAGTTTAAGAATAAGGGGTAGGTCATTAAGGATTGAGATGAGGAAAAACCTTTTTACCCAGAGAGTTGTGAATCTGTGGAATTATCTGCCACAGTAGGCAGTGGAGGCCAATTCTCTGGATGTTTTCAAGAGAGAGTTAGATTCAGCTCTCGGGGCTAACGGAATCAAGGGATATGGGGGAAAAAAGCAGGAACGGGGTACTGATTTTGGATGATTAGCCATGATCATTTTGAATGGCAGTGCTGGTTCGAATGGCCAAATGGCCTACTCCTGCACCTATTTTCTATGTTTCTATGAAACGGTCAGGCAGCATCTTTGGAGGGAGCAAAATCGAGAATGTTCCAGGTTGCTGACCTATCGAACAGCGAGTAGGCCAATCAATCACCGAGCTTTTATTGCTGAGGATCTTTAAAACCTCCTGCAGCAACATGCAGTTTCTCACTGATTCCCAAATAACAGTAAATATTAGTGAAACAATTAATTGGGGTGAGAGTAGGAAAGATCATCAAGTTACAAAACACAGTCATTGGACAATGAAAGTTCTGACTCTGATTGGGCAACCACTTTTGATGTGATGATTTTCAGTTTATATGCATTTTGGCTTGCACTCACAATGTTCATGACCTCAACCGTGTCTTCAGGAGAGGAGACTGAGCAACTGAAAATGAAGGGATTGATCCCTTGATTGATCCCACAAACCAATTTACAATGGGTTCGAACTGACGTTCATTAATGCTTGGGATGCAACTAGATAGACATTTTACATGCAATAGAAAGCAAATTATTAATCATTTTACCCCTGATGGAAACAAATAATCTTACCCAGGGGTATGAATTTGTTTGAAATTGAATGTGAGGTTTAATGATCATCTGTGCAATATACCATGATGAGTCTGGACTGTGATCTCGAGTATCTTAGTTAAATGATGTTTTCAGTTAATTTCTGTGCAAAAAAAAACATTACAATACATTTCCTATCAATACACACCAAACCCTTTTTTGCTGTTATCCTATCATTAAACATCATATTTTCATTAAGGTGTTAGCATTCCCAAGGTAACATAACAGCTGTTATATTAGCAGATATTACATTGAATATTGTATATTTCGCCATAATCACAATTTGTTGTTTCATTATTTTTTTGCATATCCCTCCTCTAAAATATTTTAATCAAACTAAATGCTGAATGATAAAATAAAATAATTTTACCAAGGTTTACTAGTTTTGAATAATTATAACAATCAACTGAAACGTACTTAATATTATTTTCATAGAATCAAATAATAATTGATAAATTAAGTTATTCTTTAAATATCAGGAGGTGAATCAAATAAAATAATAGAAAAATAAATATTTCAGACCAAGTAGTGAGGCAGCCGCTGCTCCAATTGAAACATATGTATGCCTCCTTTCATTATTTGGCTTATCAATATGCATCAATTGGGTGCAGTGATCCTGAAGTGTTCAGGTATTGCAAATGAGACATCCTCTACTTCGGCCATTCCTATTACTTCCCTTCGATTGTGTTGGTGAGGAAAATTGGAATCTGGAGAAACCTATATCTGGAGTTCTGACCATATGACTCCCAGTGGAGTGAAAGATATTTAACATTCATTCTGCAACATTGTACCTTCCAGCAGCCTCTACACTTGTAGCACATCTGCCACCAGTACAGAGTGCAGAATACCAGTGCTAACCCCTCTGCCTTTTCAATTGCCTGATTTGCTGTCACATTGTGCGGCACGGTGGCCCAGCGGTAGAGTTGGTGCCTTACAGCGCCAGAGATCCGGGTTTGATCCTGACTACGGGTGCTGTCTGTACGGAGTTTGTATGTTCTCCCCATAACCTGCATGGGTTTCCCCCGGGAGCTCCGGTTTCCTCCCACACTCCAAAAGACATACAGGTTTGTAGGTTAATTGGCTTGGTAAAATATAAATTGTCCCTTGTGTGTGCAGGATCGTGTTAGTTTGCGGGGATTGCTGGTCGCTGCGGAATTGGTGGACCGAAGGGCTTTCCGCGCTGTACCTCTAAACTAAACTAAAAAATTCAATAAAAAGTGCAGTAAGATAGTGGTGATCAATCTTTTCTAATTTATTCAAATGGATGCAATGTGTCATATAACTGTTGTTCTGCCTATTTTGGGAATTACCAGAATTCAAAAACAAAACGTTGAGGTTGCACAGTGATCATGATGCTTTGGTGCCTATATTTACTCTTTGTTGGATTTTGAGACCAAACATACTGTGGATGCCTTCTGGAGAAAATGATCTGGCTCGGGCAAAGGTTATTTATTGGTCACATGCACCAATTGGTGTAGTGAAATGTTTCTTGCCAATGCAGCACATAAAAAAGAATACAGACATAACAATAATAAAGAGATTTTAAACATAAAAAACATACCCCCACAATGGTTCCCATTACGAGGGAAGGCACAAAGTCCAGTCCCCATCCCATGTCCACCCATAGTCGGGCATATTGAGGCCTCCACAGTCGCCTTCACTGAGGCCCGGTGTTCCAGGCCGTTCTCGCCGGGTGATGGTGCTCCGGCGTCGGGAGAATCCTCTCAGCGGCTTGGGACACCGAGAACGGCCGCTTCCTTACCGGAGTCCGCGGCTTCCGAAGCCAACAAGGCCACACTGCATGGAGCTCCCCCACTGGCTCCCGATGTTAAAGTCCGCGCCGTTGCTCGCAGCTGGCCACTCCACAGACCCGCAGCTCCGCGATGTTTTTCTCGGCGGTCTCAGCTCACCGGAGTTCCAGCGCGGCGACCCAGGCAAGGTATCGCCCGCTCCGCGTTGGCGCTCCGGCGCTGCTCCGCTGCCAAAGCCGAGGTTCTGGGCGGTCTCCTCGGGAAACGGCACTCCAAGCCCGCTGGTAGGCCGCGAGGAGGGGTCGAAAGTGCAGCCCGGAGAAAAGCTGCCTCTCCGACCAGGTTGGGACCAGGAAAAGTAGTTTCCCCCTTTCCCCCCCCCCACATAAAAAAGACTAGAACTCCAAAACAAAACACTTTAACTCACTAAAAATAAAGAAGAGTGAAAAACAAACAGGTGCAGGCTGGGCAGCCATACCATACAGGACGGCGCCCCCCCTATTGTTACTAGCATTAGATAATAATAAGAACCAAGGCACAATTAGGGCTACTTGGGGCCAAAGTGGTGCAAAGGTATGAAAAAAGGTTATTCTGGAGTTATGAAGGAAAACAAAACAAAAATGTTCAGTTTTATGAATTTGAAGAGTAAAACTGGGAAGCTGGACGAGGAAATGTTGTTTGAAAATAAATTAATCCAAACTGGTTTTATGGTATTCGTGCATTCTTGCTGCTGTTAAGAATATTCTTGATTTCTTGCATTTGCTTCTCCCTTCATATTTAAAACAAATCTACAGACTCTTTTTTGGGCTGGAATTTAATCCAACACCAATCTCATTTTAACTCTCCTCTCATTCTGAGCAACTGTACAATGTTGTACACTGCCAAATTCTGGACCACAACAACATGCTGGGGGCAATTCATTATAATCACTTAACTGATGAATCCTCGCAGCTTCAGGATGCGAGAGGCAACCAGAGCACCTCGAGGAAACCCACATGTCACAGCGAGAAGATGCAAATTTAATTTCAGCATTTCAATTCAACATTGAAATGCTGTTTCTTCACTCGTCTTTCTGTTATTCACAGAGTCTTTCAATGGTTCATCACAAGCTGCTAAGAGGTTTTTTATTTCTCCAGTGAATAGCACTGAATAATCCTTTCATCTGAATACACCAGTAGCTTAATAGTTGTGTTATATTTTTATATTTTAGCACGTTTTACTTCAACTTCAATTTCTTTAATAATATATTGCAGCTGTTAATTACTTGACAGAGGTTACCTGTAATACTTTTCTATCAAAGCTTCCTCGCAATCTTTGTTTCTTTCTCATTGGATATACATTAAAATATAATAAAACGGATAATTTAACACCCTGAGAACTGATGGTGTCAAATTTACAGTTTTTCATGTTAATACCTTGACACATTTGAATTCAATTTTAATTAATTACATGGTAGTATTACATGTTTTCGTGAACTCAATAAGTTAATGAAGACTGCGGGAACTGGAGGCTCTGGAGAGTTTCAAAGGAGTGTGGGAAACAGCGTCCCACATAGTTTAAATGGAACTGGGGAAATAGGTACTAACTGCTTTTGGAGGGAATGCATGAGATGCTGCTCGAGTGAATTTAAAGGGAGTGTGGAAAACAGGGCCCCAGTGAGTTTCCAGAGAACAGAAGAAACAGATTTCTGGTGATTTTGTAGGGAATGTAGGAAGTGAGGCCCCTGTGAATTTGGTAGGACTGTGGAAAATGAGGTTCGGGTGAATTTAAAGCCAGTGTGGGAAACAGCATTGTGAGCCAAATGCTGAACTGTTGGGATTTCTGAAGAAAAGAGTTTATGCTACTTGTACTGCTGGGACCAATGTGTTCTTCCCCCATGAGCTCAATGTATTCTGTGCATTGTCAAAGGATCTGGAGCACTCATGCCTATGGTCACTGGAGCAGATGTGAGATCGGCCTTCCTGTGAGTGAACCTGCAGAAAGGAACAGGCCTGGCCAACTTTGTCCATTAGATCTGTGTGGACTAACTGACAGGAGTATTCACGGACACTTAAATATCTCCCTACACCATTCTGAGTTTCTCACCTGCATTACGAAGATCACTATCTTAATGAATGCAGTGCAGTGACTCTAATGTCCACCTTCATAGAGTGCTGTAAAAAGCTAGTCAAGATCCACATTAACTCCAGCCTCCCAAACAGTTTTGATCCACGACTGTCCGCCAATCGTTGCAACAGGTACATGGCAGATGTCATCAACCTGGTCTTACATTCATCATTGGAACACCTGATAACAAGGACACCCACTTAATAACATCCTATTTATTGGCTATAGCTCCACCTTCAACACTATAATCCTAACCAAATTAATGTCTGCACTCCTGGACCTAGGTGTAAGCACCCCCCTCTCCAATTGGATCCTTGACTTCCTGACTCATAGACCATAGTCAGAGCCCTGCTAGAATGTGTTCTTGGCATCTTTGTATGTGTCCTACATTCCCGACTGTGTGGCCAAATTTACTCTAGCTCCATTTACAAGTTTTCAGGACAGACTGTTGTTGAGGGACGGATCTTGACAATGACTATTGGAGAGAGATAGGGAGCATTGTATCAATACAGTAACCTCTGTCTCCATGCCCCAGGCAGCATCAACATTGACAAGTGGAGATGGTCGAAAGCTATAAGTTCCTTGGTGTAAATATCATCAACAATTTGTCCAAGCCTACTACTATGGCCCAAAAAGTACATTTATGCCTCTTCTTCCTCAGAACACTAAAGAAGTTTGGTGTGTCTCCAATGACTTACCAACATCTTGTGCACAGTAGAAAGCATCCTATCAGGATGCTTAAGAACTCCCCTGGATGGCCCTTTACATTCTTTAGACCTTTTTCATTTCCAACTGCCGGCGGGACATTAACTGCCTCAACGTTTCCACTAATCCTTGCTTACTCTAACCTCTCCCCCCCCCCCTACCCCCCCCCACCCCCCCTCCTGAATGTACAGACCTTTGCTCATTCTGCAGCAACCCCGACTTGATAATCAAACCCGCCGACAAGGGAGGTGCTGTGGTAGTCTGGAGCACTGACCTCTGCCGGACTGAGGTAATGCGACAACTCTCAGACGCATCCTCCTAATTATCCTTGGACCATGACCCCCACAGATGAGCACCAGACCTTAATCTCAAACATCATTACTTCCGGCTCTCTACCCTCTAAAGTCTCCAACCTTATTGTTCCCCAGCCCCGCATGGCCCGATTTTATCTTCTCCCCGAAATCCACAAACAATGGCAGACCCATTGTTTCTGCTTGTTCATGTCCCGCTGAATTAATTTCCACATACCTCCACTCCATTCTATCCCCTGCCCTTGGTCCAATCGTTCCCTACCTATGTTCAAGACACCTCATATGCTCCTCAATGACTTCCGTTTCCCAGGCCCCCACTTCCTCATCTTTACTATGGATGTCCAGTCACTCTACACCTCTATCCCCAAGTAGGAAAGTCTTATAGCCCTCCGTTTGTTCCTTGACCGAAGAACCAACCAACCTCCTACTTCCTCCAAATCCAAGGTGTAGCTATGAGCACTCGCATGGGCCCCAGCTATGCCTGCCTCTTAGTAGGGTATGTCGAAGAATCCCTGTTCCAGGCATACACTAGCCCAATCCCCAAACTCTACCTCTGCTACATTGACGACTGCATTGGACTACATTTCATCCCACCCTGCTTCCTGTAAAGACTCTATCCCCTACTCCCAATTCCTCCGTCTACGCTGCATCTGCGCCCAGGATGAGGTTTTCCATACCAGGGCGTCGGAGATGTCCTCATTCTTTAGGAAACGGGTTCCCCTCTTCCATTACAGATGAGGCTCTCACTAGGGTCTCCTCGATATCCCGCAGCACTGTTCTTGCTCCTCCTTCCCCCATTTGAAACAAGTCCCCCTTGTCCTTGCCTTCCACCCCATGAGCCGTCACATACAGCATATAATTCTCCAACATTTTCGCCACCTCCAACATAATCCCTACTGGCCACACCTTCTCATCTCCACCCTTTTCTGCTTTCCGCAGAGCCCATTCCTTCCGAAACTCTCTTGTCAACTTGTCCCTTCCTAACCAAACCACCCCTTCCCCAGGTACTTTCCCCTGCAACCGCAGGAGATGCAACACCTGTCCCTTTACCTCCCACCTCGACTCCATCCGAAGACCCAAATAGTCTTTCCAGGTGAGGCAGAGGTTCACTTGCACCTCCTCCAACCTCATCTACTGTATCCGCTGTTCCAGGTGTCAGCTTCTCTACATCAGCGAGACCAAGCGCAAGCTCTACGATCAGTTCGCTGAACACCTCTGCTTAGTCCGTCTTAACTTACCCGATCTCCCAGTTGCTCAGCACTTCAACTCCCCCTCCCATTCCCAATCTGACCTTTCTGTCCTGGGCCTCCGTCTTCGTCAGAGTGAGGCCCAGTGCAAATTGGAGGAACAGCACTACATATTTCGCTTCGGATGTTTGCACCCCAGAAGTATGAACATTGAGTTCACTAACTTCAAATAGCCCTTGCTTTCCCTCTATTTCCCCCCCCTTCCCAGTTCTCCCACCAGTCTTACTACATTCTCCGACTACATTCTATGTTTGACCTGCCCACTCCCCTGACATCAGTCTGAAGAAGGGTTTCGACCCGAAACGTCTCAACCCAAAACGTCACCCATTCCTCTCTCCAGAGATGCTGCCTGCCCCGCTGAGTTACTCCAGCATTTTGTGTCTATCAGAATGCATCTTGGCTTGGTTTGGTAAAGGGCCTGTCCCACTATACCAGTTTATCCAAGAGCTCTCCTGAGTTTAAAAAAAAATCAAACTCGTGGTAAGTACGTAGCGGTTACGTCGGAGCTCGGGACGTCTCTTAGCGGCTCGTAATGCTAACGGCAGGTACTCGGGAATCCTGGTAAGCTCGTGAAGATTTTTCAACATGTTGAAAAATGTCCACGAGAGCCCCGAGTAACCACGAGCAGCTATTACCGTAATTCTCCGAGTTCGAATCATGGTAAACTCGGGAGAGCTCTTGAATTACCTCGTACAGAGGGACAGGCCCTTACCAGCTCTTCCAAGACTGCAAGAAATTGCAGAGAGTTGTGAATGCAGCCCGGCCCATCACACAAACCTACCTCCCTGCTTTCTCATTGACTCCACTTACTGCTCACGCTGCCTCAGGAAAGTAAGCAACAGAATCAAGGACCATTTTCACCTCAAACATTCCCTCTTCTCTCCTCTTCTGTTGGACAGAAAATGCTAAAACTTGAAAAAGTTCTACATTTGGTCATGAATTTCCTGCATTCACGACCAAATTCAGGAATATTTTTTCCTCACTGCTATTAGACTATCGAACAGTCCTCTCATAAGCTGGGAGGGGTGGGAGATTGCAACCTTCACGTGGTCCACCCTGTTTCGACGAATGCAATCAACCTGCCGTGCGCAAACAGAAGATCAAACAGAACAAGTGTCTTACAACTTTAGGCTGTGTACGCCATACGCAAGAAGAAGGTAAGCTGTGATGTAGCTCTGATCTACCAACCTACACTTTTTGAAATCTGCGCTTCCTCTTGCTGTAACATTGTATCCTGCGCTGGTATTTTTCTCAGAGCAATACCTGTTGCATTTGTGAATTGCTTAATTATACTTGTATATATTATGATTTGACTGGAAAGCATGCAAAGTTTTTGCTAAATCTCAGTCTTGGTGACAATAAACCAACAAATATCAATATTTTTCCGGCCTGTTAAATGGTCTCTATAAAAGTAAAAAATCATCTTTCAACCCAGAAATCCTCTGAACTCTCACCATTTTATTTTCTCTTGATTACCTATGTATGTTCTGCCTTGAGACACAAGAAATCTTATAATATAAAGGAAAATAAATTTGAATCTCGTTGTACAATGACCCGATTTATTGAAAACTGCCAATTGCTATCCAGATAATTGTCCTCAATAGCTTTTTCCTGATTAAGGATCTGTATTTTCTTTGTAAATTACTTTTTTTTCTAATTAAAAAATACCTGTGTCATTTAGTGCGTCCCAAAATAGCATTAATTACCGAGTGGATTTTCTTTGGACAGGACAATCAAGATCCCAGACTCCGTGGACGGTCTTGGATTTCAGATTCGAGGATTTGGTCCATCAGTTGTCCATGCCATTGGCAGAGGTAACAAGATTTTTTTGCCAGACAAATTTAACACCAGCTACTTACAAGCACCTGGCTGACATCTGGACCCTGAGCTGGATTATCTCAGTTACTGTTTTAAACCAGCCTTATTTTGCACTGGTCTGTACTTTTAGCATTGGATCGCACTGAATGTTTTGCTTCAAATGTTGTACTGTTTAACGTGTAATTTATGTTCCATGGTTGTACTGTCTCAACCCACATATATATTGGTCATTAAATTTTCAATGGTGAATAGTGAACATCATGAATAGTGAAAGGCTTGGATAGAATCGACGTGGAGAGGATGTTTCCACTAGAGGATGTTTCCACTAGTCTCAGACTAGGGGTCATAGACTCAGAATTAAAGGTCATTCTTTTAGGAAGGGGATGAGGAGGAATTTATTTTGTCAGAAGGTGATGAAACTCTGGAATTCTTTGCAACAGAAGGCTGTGGAGGCAAAGTCAGTGGACATATTTAAGGCAGAGATAGATAGATTCTTGATTAGTACGGGTGTCAGAGGTTATAGGGAGAAGGCAGGAGAGTGGGGTTAGGAGGGAGAGATAGATCCACCATGACTGAATGGCGGAGTCGACTTGATGAGTCGAATGGCCGAATTCTATGCCTATCACTCATGACCTTATGAATAGTGATAGACAAATATATCTTCAGAGACAAATTATAATTTCAAAAACACTGAACACTCCACATGTAAGCTTATTTATTGCAAAAGATGTGTCACTTTAACCAAGTTACATATATTTTCACATAATTAATGTTTTTTAACAAGAAAAACCGGTTGTTTTTAGGAAGCTCCTGGTAGCATTTGGCTATTGCTGGTAAGTCCGATTTAAGCATTATTTGGCTGATGTTAGTAGTGCAGGAGACAATTTGGTCGACTGGACAGGTACTGGGTGGGCTTTGCAAGCAGAGTATCAAATGACCATTTATCTGCAAATTTCAATGGTCTTGGGGTTCATTGAAGACAAGCCTCACAGAAATCTGTTCGAAGGCTGGGTTTGTGGGCAAGATATCCATTGCCATGGCAATTATAGTTGGGGGATTGGGTGAAAGTAAAGCATTCTGCGCTAATTGCATTCGGGAGGCGGGGTGTTGTGGAGTAACATAGGAATATTGAGAGACATCTTGGATCTTTGTTGTGGTGGCCAGTGGTGGGTGTGGGTGTCGAGGGCTGGCTTTGAGGATTGGGTCCAAATGGCATAGATGAGGAATGTAGGTTGTAGTTCAAATTCATCACTGAAGATCATATTGGATTGTTGAGTGAGTTGGCAGGATTCTGGGAAGAGTGGAAGATCGTGGTCTGGGTCTGCTGGCAAGATTGTGGTATTGGCAGATGAGCTGTTGTGTCATGATTCTTGAATGTTTGTGACATTATGTGGAGGGGATGTTTGGATATTGGGATTAGGTAAATAAAGGACTTAACTGACTGTGTTGTGGGTCCATTCCAGTGCTAGGAAGATCAGGTTTCCAGCACAGGAATGGACCCAAACTCCAGTATGGTGGGAATTCTCCGCAATGGTTACTTCAAACGCAATCTTGTCCGAGCTCTTTTGCCATGGTCCAAACAGATATGGAATGCAAATTAATGTTATCCTGTAAGCTACTGATGTGGAAATTGTGTTAGCTGAACATGGATGAATTAGGCCATCAAGTGCGCTATTGAATTTATGACTTGAAGCTAAATGAACTGGAAGTAAGAGTATTTTCAATTCACTCCCATTAAGGAAACAATTTTTAATTACAGAATGCTGGAAGAAAACTAACAGTATTAGGCAATTACATTTAGAGGCATTTATGTGTTATTCTTTATGAGAAACTGAAAAAGAAACTTTGGAGGAGCGATGAAAAATTTAGGTTGAATTCAAATTTCTCATACTGGAATATTTTGACGAGAGTTCCCAACTAAGCCATGACTGAGATGATTAAGGAAGAGGGTGTTCTCTCCCCAAAGTTTCTTAATAGACCTGTCCTTTTGAAGTCTCCAGTATTATTCTGGCCTATATTATTTTCTCTAACAGTTTGAATGAATACCCGATAACCCTGGAAGAATACTGGTCAATCTTCTCGGCACCCTCTCAAAAGCCTCCACGTCCTTCCTGCAATGGCTGATCAGATCTGTACACAAAACTCCAAAAGTTTTATTTGGCTGGAACGTAACAGTATCTGGGAGCACCAGTGAAGAGAACTATGAAATGCTGCTGGAGGGACAGGGGTTGCTGAAGAGCATTAATGGGACTGCTTCAATTTGGTGGACTGGGCCACATTCAAGAATTTTGTTAGTGGACATGATGAGTATGTTACAGCCGTTACCAAACTCATGCAGAAATGCGTGGATGAGTTGATATGTGCAAATCAATTACTGCGTCAGAAATGATTTGGATCCACTTCAATTTGGTTTTCTTGAAAAACAGATTCACATCAGATTCTATCTCTCATTTCCCTTCCCCCCCACTGACTCTCAGTCTGAAGAAGGGTCTTGATCTGAAACGTCGCCTCTTCATTTTCTCCAGAGATGCTGCCTGACCCGCTGAGTTATACCAGCTTTTTGTAACCAGAGCTAATGTAACCCCATTTTTTAAAAAGGGAGGCAGAGAGAAAACGGGGAATTACAGACCAGTTAGTCTAACATCGGTAGTGGGGAAAATGCTAGGGTCAGTTATTGAAGATGGGATAGCAGCACACTTGGAATGTGGTGAAATCATTGGACAAAGTCAGCATGGATTTATGAAAGGTAAACCATGTCTGACGAATCTGATAGAATTTTTCGAGGATGTAACTGGTAGAGCGGATAAGAGAGAACCTGTCGAATTGTTGTATCTGGACTTTCAGAAGGCTTTCGACAAGGTCCCACATAAGAGATTAGCATTCAAACTTAAAGCACATGGTATTGGGGGTTCAGTGTTGATGTGGATAGAGAACTGGCTGGCAGACAAGAAGCAAAGAGTAGGAGTAAACGGGTCATTTTCAGAATGGCAGGCAGTGACTAGTGGGGTACCGCAAGGCTCAGTGCTGGGACCCCAGCTATTTACAATATATATTAATGATCTGGATGAGGGAATTGAATGCAACATCTCCAAGTTTGCGGATGACACGAAGCTGGGGGGCAGTGTTAGCTTTGAGGAGGATGCTAGGAGGCTGCAAAATGACTTGGATAGGTTGGGGGAGTGGGCAAATGCATGGCAGATGCAGTATAATGTGGATAAATGTGAGGTTATCCACTTTGGCGGCAAAAACAGGAGGGTAGACTATTTGAACGATGGCTGATTAGGAAAGGGGGAGATGCAACGAGACCTGGATGTCATGGTACACCAGTCATTGAAAGTAGGCATGCAGGTGCAGCGGGTAGTGAATAAAGCGAATGGTATGTTGGCATTCATAGCAAAAGGATTTGAGTACAAGAGCAGGGAGGTTCTACTGCAGTTGTACAGGGTCTTGGTGAGGCCACACCTGGAGTATTGCGTACAGTTTTGGTCTCCTAATCTGAGGAAAGACATTCTTGCCATAGAGGGAGTACAGAGAAGGTTCACCAGACTGATTCCTGGGATGGCAGGACTTCCATATGAAGAAAGACTGGATAGACTCAGCTGGAATTTAGGAGATTGAGGGGGGATCTTATAGAGACTTACAAAATTCTTAAGGGGTTGGACAGGCTAGATGCAGGAAGGTTGTTCCCGATGTTGGGGAACTCCAGAACAAGGGGTCACAGTTTAAGGATAAGGGGGAAGTCTTTTAGGACCGAGATGAGAAGATCATTTTTCACACAGAGAGTGGTGAGTCTGTGGAATTCTCTGCCACAGAAGGTAGTTGAGGCCAGTTCATTGGCTATATTTAAGAGGGAGTTAGATGTGGTCCTTGTGGCTAAAGGAATCAGGGGGTATGGAGAGAAGGCACGTACAGGATACTGAGTTGGATGATCAGCCATTCAATATGCTCGAAGGGCCGAATGGCCTACTCCTGCACCTATTTTCTATGATTCTATGATATCATTGGCTCTCCACTCAGCCCTGGGCCATCTGGATAATCAAAATACATACTGCTGTTGGATCGACTATATTTCAGTATTCAACACAATTGTCTCTTCCAACCACATTACCAAGCTCCAAGACCTGGACCTCTGCACCTCCCTTTGCAACTGGTGCTTTACTTCCTCAACAGCAGACCTCAATCAGTGCAGATCAGTCACAACATCTCCTCACAGATTATTGATACAATGTGTACTTATCCCCCTAGTCTACTCTCTTTATGCCTAATAATAACCAATGGCTAAAAGCATAGCTCCAGTGCCGCCTACAGATTTGTGGGCAACATCATTCTTGTTGGCCTAATCATGGGTAGTGGTGAGTCGGCATGCAGGAGAGCGATTGAACAGCTGGTTGAGTGGTGCCACAACGAGAACAACAACAACACCAACCCCACTCACAATGTCAACAAAATCAAATAAACTAATCGTTGACTTCAGAAAGGGGAAGTCAGAAGACAATGTCAGCTTTCACCAAACGCAGACTGGACGATCGTTTCGCTGAATACCTTCACTCAGTCCACCTTGGCCTGAATAATCTCCACTTTAAGTCAGCTTCCCATTCCCATATTGACTTTTCTGTCCTGAACCGCCTCCATTGTCAGGGTGAGGCTGCACACAAGATGGAGGAATAGCACCACATATTTTGTTTGGGCAGCCTACAACCCAGCGTTATGAATATTGATTTCTCTAACTTCAAGTAACCCTTGCATCTCCTCTCTCTCCGACCCTCCCGCAACGCTCGTCGTCTTAATAGTTTCATAGTCATCCTGTTAAATATCACTGTATAACTCGTTGACACCTACTCCACAGCTAACCATGGACCATTGATGGCCTTTCCTTGATCATTGTTGCTTTTTGCAAATCTTTCATTTTTTTTGTTCTATATGTCTCTATATTCACCATCTCTATCTCTCGTTTCCATTTCTCCTTGCTGAAGAAGGGTCTGAAACGTCACCTATTCCTTTTCGCTAGAGATGCTGCCTGTCCCGCTGAGTTACTCCAGCTTTTTATGTCTATTGTCAGTTTTCATTGGTGGGTTGGCGATGGAAAGAGTTAGCAGCTTCAAAGTCCTGGGCATTAAAATATTGGATGACCTTTCCTGAGCCTAGTGCATAGATAGAATCACGAAGAAGGTTTGCCAGCATGCCTACTTTTCAGAAGTTTAAACAGATTTGTCAAGTCACCAACCTTCTTCGGAAACACAAACTTTCTCAGAAGCCTAGTAAAAAGTACTGGCATTTCAAACACACAGGTATGCAAGAGTCTTCAAGGAGTAGTGACTCATCTCAATTCATCTCAAGCACAGCCCATTCCACCATTGAATATACATGAGGAGCTGCCTCAAGAAGGCGGCATCTATTATCAAGGATCCCTACCATCTGAGCTGGCTTCGAGCGGGAGGTACAGATGCCTGGGAAAGCTGCCTTCCTTCAATCATCGGGTTCTTGCTACCTGCTCAACCCCCTAATCCTTCCTTTATAACCTCTTGCACTATCATGTTTTCTAATTGAATTTTGCATGTATTGTCTTGTTTTTGCAGTCTTTTTTGTTTCACTGTCTTGTAGAATATATGTGTAATTTATATATAATTTACATATGTGATTTGTATAACTTTTATGTTTTTGTGTGTTGGCTCAGTCAGTATGCCTGTGATGCTGCTGTAAGTAGTTTTTATTGTACCTGTACATAGGTACGTGCATATGACCATAAACCTAAATAGACTTCACAAAGCCATGTTGGTCATCCCTGAACATCCCTGCCTTTCCAAATGGATATGTATCATATTCTATGGGATTTTCTCCTGACATTTCCTACCACTGACGTAAGGCTCATTGGCCTGTAGTTACCCAACTCATCATTACTGCCGGTCTTAAATATGAATCTAACATTAGTTATCCACCGATAGACACAAAATGCTGGAGTAACTCAGCGGGACAGGCATCCAGCATTCTTCTCATACCTCAACTATGGTGAACAAAGATGTTCAGATCTCTGGAGTCCCAACAATCTACTTCCTTGCTTCCCATAGCAACCTGTGTTAGATATAATCAGGTTATATCCGATAATGCAACCTGTTTATCAGATTAACCTGGGGATTTGCTGATCATTATGTCTTGCATGACAAATAACACCATCACCTTCTTAATAAATCTCGACCATCATTGCGATCATTATTACTGTTCCTATCTATTATCTCAATCTACGTAGGATTTTTGGAATCTTGTGTATATTTTTCCAGAATTTCTACTTTATCTGTTTAATGCAACCTGGTGTTTCAGAGCTTCCTTGTGAATTCCATGCCAGTAGCATTATTGCTTACACTTGCTAATGAAAATGATAAAGTGGAATATGGTAATATATCCAAAATGTAAAAAGCTAATTGTTCTACCATTTATGTAAATTGTGCATCAATTTTTAAATAATCAGTCCATTGTATTGGACTATATTTAACTTGGACATTATTACAATTTTATTATTGATGAAATAATGAGGCTTAAACGTTCATGAAATATTGCATTATCCACTACTAATGCACAAAATAACAAAATTGATATTGTACTTCAAGTTTCCTGATTGCCTTTTTATGTGGTATAGGAACTGTGGCAGCGGGAGCTGGTCTTCACCCTGGCCAATGCATCATCAAAGTAAATGGGATCAACGTAAACAAAGAGAGTCATGCAAGTGTGATAGCACATGTCACAGCATGTCGGAAATACAAGCGCCCTTCACAGGTAAACTCTTGACTTTTTGGACAGTTAGGTTTGAAGTTACTGAAAATTAAACTTTTGTGCATTTAACAGAGGATTTCTTTATCAAGAAAAATGAGGGTTCACAAAGTGGCAAGGGCCGGTGGTTGGCCAGAGGACTCAGAGGTTTTAGAGTCTAACAAAAAAAAGACAAAAGTTCACAAGAAGTGAGAAATTTGAATTTGTGGTTACCTAAATAGGAAGAAGGTGGGTAGGTAGGTGAGGGACCGCTAGAGATCAAGACTGGTGAATTAAAAAGAGGAGACAAAAAACAGCAGATATAATAAATCAATTTAATTGCATCAGTTTTCACCATGGATGATGCTGCAAATATCCCTGAGATAACAGGTGAGCTAATTTCAAATAAATTCCAGGAGGGCACTAGCAAACTGAAAACACCTTACCAGATTCCCTTGTACAAAAAGGGAAGAATGCAGAAGGTTGGGAACTAAATGCTATTTGTATAAATGCTAGTTAATTTAATGTCTACAATGGCAAGATGTTAGAGACCATAATCATTCTTGATTTGTACAGGTGCCAGAGGTTATGGGGAGAAGGCAGGAGAATGGGGTTAGGAGGGAGGGATATATCAGCCATGATTGAGTGGTGGAGTAGACGTAATGGGCCAAATGGCCTAATTCTACTCCTATTCCTTATGACCTTGTGACTTTATGACCATAATGAAGGAGGAAATAACTAATTGTTTAGAAAGGGGGTTACACAAAAAGCTGGAGAAACTCAGCGGGTGCAGCAGCATCTAAGGAGCGAAGGAGATAGGCGACGTTTCGGGTCGAGACCCTTCTTCAGACCAGAAACATGGACATAATCAAATCCAGTCAACATGACTTTATAGGAGGTACAACCACATTTGACAAACTTGGTTGAAGTCTGAAGAAGGGACCCATCACGAAACATCACCTGTCCATGTTCTCCAGAGATGCTGCCTGACCTGATGAGTTATGTCAACACTTTGTGTCCTTTTAACGATGTGGCAGGGAGTTGATTGAGTGTAAAACTATGAATGTAGTGTATTTAGATTTCCAAAATGTATTAGTCAAGGTCTTGCCTGAATGCATTATTTATGCTTGGCCATAAATTAAGAATCTAGGTTAATGGAGGAAGTGTATTAGCATGGATTGAAAACTTGTTGCTGCATGGAAATCTGAGAGCTGGACCAATGGGTTATTTTCAGGCTGGAAGGATATAACTGATGGAGTACCCCAGGGATCAGTTCTTGGCCCTCAACTGTTTATTATTTTTATTAATGACCTGGAGGAGAGAATAAAACTTGGTTTGCAAGTTTGTTGATGATGCAAGAATGGGTGGAAGGACATTCTGTGCTTTGCAAATTATGGTTCTGCAATGAGTGAATGGAACATTGGGTGATTGTAGCAAAAACCTGGCAAATTGAGTTTAATGTGGATACATTGTGAGGCCATGCAACAGGGTGAAAGGATTAAAAGGCTGATTATTATTTAAACAAAGATAAATTACAATTGAGTGAAGTTCAGAGGGATTTGGGTGTTCAGGCGCAGGCATGTCCAACAAGAGGTTGGACATGCCTGCTTTAACTTTAGTTAAAGCTTTAACTTTAACTCCATGTTGGCTACTATTGGAGTTAAAGAATTGAGGACATTTTATTGCATTTATGGAAGGTAAAGCATATTTGACAAACTTGACAAAGTCTGAAGGAGGGTCCCCACCTGATGCAGAAGACTGTGGAGGCAAAGTCAGTGGACATATTTAAGATATAGATAGATAGATTCTTAATAGTACGGGTGTCAGAGGTTATGGGGAGAAGGCAGAAAAATGAGGCTCGGAGGGAGAGATAGATCAGCCATGATTGAATGGCGGAGTAGACTTGATGGGCCAAATGACCTAATTCTGCTCCAATCTCTAATGATCTGATGATAATTGATGGAAACTTGGAGTTGATGCTGTTCTGAGTGCTTGTTGCATTGACCTTTGATGTGATTGTGGCGACAGGCTTGTTAGATGCAATGCTTCCATTAGATAGTAACCATTAAGACAATAAATTCCAATTTGGTTGAGGAGCTAATGGAACAAATGACTTTGACCTGCACGACATTACGCTTTTGTTAGAGCATCGCAACATAAAATACGTCAATCTAAGGTGGCAATCTACCACAGATTCAGAGTCGTGCAAACTGCACACAGACAACAAAGTCAGAACAGAATTTGGTTTACTGTGCGGCCATTGTACCGTGATGGTGTAGAAAGCACTCCACTTATCACTCGCCTTCCATACACTTCCATACCATTCATTTAAAAACTGTGGTTCAAATTTCTCCACTTTCCTCCCATTTCAAAAAAAATGAAAGAGCTTTTATGAATCACACATTACCATTGTAATATGTTTAGGGATTAAGATGGACTAAGAAGTCCATCTTGAAATTATTCAGCACCTAAAAATATATGTTAAGTAGCAGTTACATGGCCTCACTGCCAATTTTGCTTACCGTCAACTGGATAGCAATATTGAGTCGTGCATGATCCCAATAAACAATGGGTATATACATGAACTCATGCAAAGGTCTATCCTCCACTGCCTTCAGCATTGCATGTTTAGCAGAGATCAGGTTGGCAGTAAACCTGAAAATTATAATACATTTTTATAACAATAGATACATTGTGCCCAGAGATTTCCATGCTTGCTTATGAATTCAGCACAGTATCAGCATGAAATGACAGTGGTGACATTAATTTTACTCATATAATAACTTTTGTTTTGGTCAAGCAGCAAGACTCCATTCAATGGGTATATAATAATGCTGAGAGTGGTCAGGAGGATCTTCAGAAATTCTGTTCAAAGGGGCCAGCTTCAGGAGGAAGTGACGCTGATGTGCAAGATGGTTTTAATGAAGGTAAGCCGCAGTTACATGTTAATGAGAATGAAACCGAGAATACCAGAGATGCACAGCAGGTTAGGCAGTATTTATGAAGAGTCAGAATTTCAGCCAATTGACTTTTCATCAGAATGTTAATACTCTTACACTCTCAGAAGCTGCATGACATGCTGAATATTTCCAGCATTCTGTTCTTGCATCAGATTTCTAACACCTGTAACTTAGTTGATGAGACATTATCAAAGGTTAACATTATATTTACACACGTGATTTTAGAGTACTGCCTTTTATTGTCCTTTCAAATTATTTCATAGCAACCTTGCAACTCGATTACTTTTTTTCCACATTGCTACCCCCCACCCTTATTACTCTGCTCCTCCTCCATTTAAAGTTTCTATTGCATCAATCTAGACATTCTTTCCCGATGTATTGATTTTGTAATTAAATGATTACAAAATAATCAAGTAATGCAAGAATGTCTTGGCTGAAGACTGCAGGATTTGAGGATTTTCACTTGTTGAACTGGGTTTAAATGTACATCAGGATGCATGTCAACAATAGAAGATATTTTGAGCCAGTGGTCTAGATCAGTCTTTTAGTCCATGGGGCAATAACTGCAGCAAATGTATTGGAATACCTTCAAGGTTTCAAGGCCAGTTTATTGTCACATGCACCAATTAAGGTACAGTGAAATTTGAGTTACCATACAGGCATACTAAGTGAAAAGCAACATAAAATAAAAGTTAACATAAACATCCACCACTAGCGGCTCCCCACATTCCTCACTGTGATGGAAGGTAATAATGTCCATTCTTCTCCCTCTTTATTCTTCCGTGGTCTGGGCTGTCGAACCATCCACAGTCGGGTCCATCAAAGCTCCTGCAGCCGGTGATCTGAAGCCCACGGGTCAGGGTGATTGGAACTTCCCCGTCGGGACGGTTGAAACTCTCAGCGGCTTGGAGTGCCCGAATCGGTCCTCCCCACGCTTTATCTCCGGAAATAAAACCTACATTCTCTCCACCTCCTTTGCAAATCTCCAGACATGGCACACTTGACTTCTCCCATTTATAATTCCTAGCCACTCCCGAAATATCTAGAAGTCATCTCATAATCTTTTCATTTACTTTTTCTCTCCCTGGAATCTTTTACCGCCTACTTTTCCCATGATATCTTCACAGAAAATCCGGACTACAATTTTCAAACGCCTCCGTGTTTTCTCCACTGCATTCTCCATCTCTTCCTGTTACCTCCCCTCTACTTCAATTTCAACTCGAATGAAATCTCTCTACTAATTAGGAATCGTTCTCCATCAACTTTCTCCATACATTCCCTTGTTCCTGATTTTGTTTAATTCTCTGTAGCACTGGGTTCTCTGTAGCAAAGTATCATTGCCAGGCAAGAGACAGAGTTAAACAACTCAAACAAGTTCCTGTTGTAAAGTTCTGCAAATATATTGCGATCTTGCATTTCTCGAGCTGCCAGGCTGTTTGCCCATTTCATCCCACAATAAGGCCATCGTATTTGCAACATAAACTACATTGGTTTAATATTTTAACTAAAATATATGAAGAAGTGCCTTTTGGTTGTAAATTGAAGGGTTGAAACTGGTTAGTGCCAGTATGTAGCTTACCTGTAACCCATCCATATAATTTTACCGATATAATAACTTTTGTTTTGGTCATGCAGCAAGACTCCATTCAATGGGTTTATAATAATGCTGAGAGTGGTCAGGAGGATCTTCAGAAATTCTGTTCAAAGGGGCCAGCTACAGGAGAGCATATTTACATATTTAATGTGGAAATAATACAATCTAGATTTCCACAGAATATAAATGAAACATTGTTGGAATGCTTCCAATGCTGTCATATGTGTGATATTGGGATTACATCTAAATTATACATCTGATTTAATTTTCCCTTTTCTAATAACTATTTTCAGTTGTATTTAATGAAGAGAACAGAGAATTACTTAGGAGTTTGCTTTTGTCCTTTTTGTTAGTTTTATGCCAGTATTACTAACATGCCCGAATCGGGAAACTAATAATCGATGTGTCTGCTGTTCTTACTGACAGAAACACATTTCTATGTGATGTTCACCATATTAATTCCTTTCATACTGTAGATTATATGTTTATAATGGTTTTATCTTGAAGTAAGTGGATGTCAGGATAACACTATATTTCCTTCTCCCCAGAAGTCTTTGATAAATTTAATACAATGGCTTTAATTGATGGGAAGAAGGATCATGTGAGCCTAACAGTAGATAATGTTCACCTGGACTATGGTGTGGTGTATGAATATGACAGCACTGCTGGCACAAAGTGCCATGTTTTGGAGAAAATGAGTGAACCCAAGGGATTTTTCAATTTGACTGCAAAGGTATGATTGAAAGAACAAATGAAGAATCGGTGTATAAACTTCTGTTGTTTAAGTTTAACATTTTCTTTCCTCATCAGATGATTTGAAGGCCTCATTAAAAGAGGCAAGCCTGGCAATGTAGCTGCTTGTAATAGAATTCCCAACATATCCTGGCAGAAGATGCACTTTGATAGGCAAGCTCTCAGTGTCTTTTTCAGACACTCACCATATTTTAACTATTTAAATAGTCTATATCCACAGTGTCAGTGTTCTATTGTTATGGCTTCAAACCATCTCACCTCTTCTTCCTAACCCACTGGACATTCCAACTTGGCCGAATCACATGCAGTTATGCGATTCAGTCCGACATTACTGACACAAGGAAGCCCTGTTAATCAGTAATTGTTAAGGTAATGGTTTGGGGGCAATATATATAACAGTATGTTTTAAAAATTAATTAACAGACCTCAAGTGATGTAACTTGCTGCTCACGCAATCTATGACATTGTAGTGAAAATGACAGAAATGTTAAATCACTGGGAAAAACTGACAGAAATTAAACATTTTTGGGAGAAGAGTAGCAATGCTGTGGAAATGTTAAGCAAGAGGAAAAACATGGGAGAATAATTTTCTGGAACTTTCCAACATAATTCTCACAAAATACCACAGGAAATAATTAATGTGAATAGTTTTTAAGAATGCAGAACTCAAAATAATAGAATATGCGAGCATTGGTTTATATTATCACATAACAAATATTAGGTAACTCCCTTCCTGAGAATCTTTGGAACATGTACATTAGATGTATTTTTATCTTGCATGGTAACATGTTGGATTAGGTTATGAATTACAAAAAATTAAATGGTATTTCTTTAACAGATCCTTGAGTGCATGGCTAAGAATGATGAACTGTTTGTAGAGAGCTGCGTCAGGCTAAACTGCTTAAGTGAAGCCATGCCTCGTGAACTCCATTCGAGATTCAGCGCTATGCGTGGTGAAAAGCTTGAACATATTAACCGAAGAATCATGATCTACAAAAAGGTAAGATGCCTTTGAGGTGCTGAGATTTAAGGAGGTCAATGTTTCATCCACTTAATCACAGCCTTCATTCACGGGAGAAGTGAATTAAAACATGGTTAAATGGTAACGATGCCACTGTTTAAATCTGCTAATCTTGTACTATTCCATAACCTCCCGTGTATTTCTGTTGGAGTGAATAAGATAAATATGGAGGAATTTCTATAATGCATGGATTAAAGGGGTCGAAAAGGTGTCAGTGTGAGCTGCGAGTAGGATGCTATGAGGCTGCAGGGTGACTTGGATAGGTTGGGTGAGTGGGCAGAAGCATGGCAGATGCAGTATAATCTTCTATGTTTCTAACTGTTAAATTAAAATCATGAGAGAGATTGTAAGAAAGGTGTACTTAATAGCTTTTTAGAATTTAAGTTATTACCTGGAACTAAAGATTAGAGTTTTCAGTTTAGTCATGTGTTCAAATGGGTGCCGTGTGCCCAATAAGCTGATCAACAAAAAAAAACTTAACATTTGGGGAAAATCTGATTAAAATATCACCTGGGAGGTTCTCCCCCTGAATCAAGCATAAAAACGATGCTTGTGTACTTTGCTGACCATTGCGAAGTGGTTTAGCTCTTCAAGTACACTATGTGGAGATTACAAGGCAGCAGCATTAAAGACTGAATGGAGATGTGGGAACTTGGATCAGGGGGGGCAGGCAGTGAGGAGATGGAGGGGTACTCCATGGTCTCTTGTGTGAGCCATGAATGGACCATGACCATTAGTGATAATCTTTCAAAACTCTTTAGATTCTGGAGTAGTTCCTGAGGATTGGCGGGTAGCAAACGTAACCCCTCTTTTTAAGAAGGGGGGGAGAGAGAAAACGGGGAATTACAGACCAGTTAGTCTAACATCGGTAGTGGGGAAACTGCTAGAGTCAGTTATTAAAGATGGGATAGCAGCACATTTGGAAAGTGGTGAAATCATTGGACAAAGTCAGCATGGATTTACGAAAGGTAAATCATGTCTGATGAATCTTGTAGAATTTTTCGAGGATGTAACTAGTGGCGTGGATAGGGGAGAACCAGTGGATGTGATGTATCTGGACTTCCAGAAGGCTTTCGACAAGGTCCCACATAAGAGATTAGTATATAAACTTAAAGCATTGGGGGTTCAGTATTGATGTGGATAGAGGACTGGCTGGCAAACAGGAAGCAAAGAGTAGGAGTAAACGGGTAATTTTCAGAATGGCAGGCAGTGACTAGTGGGGTACCGCAAGGCTCAGTGCTGGGACCCCAGCTATTTACAATATACATTAATGATCTGGATGAGGGAATTGAAGGCAATATCTCCAAGTTTGCGGATGACACTAAGCTGGGGGGCAGTGTCAGCTGTGAGGAGGATGCTAGGAGACTGCAGGGTGACTTGGATAGGCTGGGTGAGTGGGCAAATGTTTGGCAGATGCAGTATAATGTGGATAAATGTGAGGTTGTCCACTTTGGTGGCAAAAATAGGAAAACTGACTATTATCTAAATGGAGGCCGATTAGGAAAAGGGGAGATGCAGCGCGACCTGGGTGTCATGGTACACCAGTCATTGAAGGTAGGCATGCAGGTGCAGCAGGCAGTGAAGAAAGCGAATGGTATGTTAGCTTTCATAGCAAAAGGATTTGAGTATAAGAGCAGGGAGGTTCTACTTCAGTTGTATAGGGCCTTGGTGAGACCACACCTGGAGTATTGCGTACAGTTCTGGTCTCCAAATCTGAGGAAGGACATTATTGCCATAGAGGGAGTGCAGAGAAGGTTCACCAGACTGATTCCTGGGATGTCAGGACTGTCTTATGAACAAAGACTGCATAGACTCGGTTTATACTCTCTTAAATTTAGGAGATTGAGAGGGGATCTTATAGAAACTTACAAAATTCTTAAGGGGTTGGACAGGCTAGATGCAGGAAGATTGTTCCCGATGTTGGGGAGGTCCAGGACAAGGGGTCACAGCTTAAGGATAAGGGGGAAATCCTTTAGGACCGAGATGAGAAGGACTTTTTTCACACAGAGAGTGGTGGGTCTCTGGAACTCTCTGCCACAGAGGATAGTTGAGGCCTGTTCATTGGCTATATTTAAGAGGGAGTTAGATGTGGCCCTTGTGGCTAAGGGGATCAGAGGGTATGGAGAGAAGGCAGGTACGGGATACTGAGTTGGACGATCAGCCATGATCATATTGAATGGCGGTGCAAGCTCGAAGGGCTGAATGGCCTACTCCTGCACCTAATTTCTATGTTTCTATGTGACTTAGCAGGCTTCTCCCCAAACTGGTGGACAGGTGCAATGTCCCCAGTGCTTATGTTGCAAATAGCCCCAAGGGCGCTGCGAGATCTGTTTAATTGAGATGAAACTGTGATCAGTGAAGGGAATATCTGGAAATTATCTTAACATAACATTGATGTCGTATAATATACATGGAAAAGGAAGCTTATCCTGAACCATTATGAAAGCGGAGGTGCTGGTCATCTTAAAGCACATAAAGATGGATACATGCCTATGGACTGAAGCAGGTGTACACTAGGACATTGTGGGAATCAATGGCAGAAATTATTGGTGCCATGACAGAGATTGTTGTATCCACGTTTGAGGGAAGGTTGGTTAATATTGCACTTTTACTTATAAAGATTTGCAAAGTTGTTGGAAAGTTACTTGGGGAGATTCTGAGAGAATCTCTTTGCCATGGTAGGAGAATTTAAAAACAGGGCATGTTTTAAATTGAGAGGGGAAAGAATTAAAGGGGAACTATAGGGTATGTTTTTCTATGGGGTATGTGGGATGGTGGGAATATGGAAGATGCTGCGAGAGGAAATGGTAGAGGTAGGTATAATCACAATGTTTCAATGACATTTGAACTAGGACATGAACATTTAGAGGGATATGAGCCACAAGCAGGGAAATGGATGTGGCTTCAGCTGGGATCTTTTTAGGGATGGACAAGTTGGGCTGTTTTTGTGCTGTATAACTGACTCCAAACTGGCAAGTGCAGTGTGCAAGACTTCAAAGTGGACTCTTAATAAAAAAAATTAAACAAAAATTTAAGAAGTCATCCCCTTCCCAGACCATGTTGGTATTCTCCAGCTTTTTTGTGAATATAGAATGAAAATTACATGTTTCCCAGAAGCTAACAAAAATGGCATGTTGTAAGATGTTTCTTTCCAGCAAACACTGCACCATTATTTGCTCAGCACAAATTTACAGTTGGTTCTGTATTTCAGATTAAAGGTAGATATTGCATATTTGTATATTAAAATTGTCTATAATTTATCTTTTCATCCAATTATCAATTACGCCTCCTCTACTGACCACCATAGTTCATGCTGTATAATTTTAGCAGAATGTTTTGTGAAAACAGTCTATTTCATCTATAAATTGAATGTCTTGGTGAGCAATGTTGCTAATAGAGAGGCAGATTTGTGTTCATCCAATGTGTGTGTTCTCAACAAGTGGATGTGGGAGAGCAATTTTTTCCCCCTCCCTTCTCAGGATACAAAATTCAGTTGATGGATTTTTTCTTGTCTGTTTGCTTCAGTAGCATAAAAAAAGTGTGTAATTAGTCATGGAGGCAATTGTTTTCCAATATTCATTAGTCATTCTATCATAGGAATGATAACCATAACTGTTATATCAGTTATTAGTGACATCAATTTTTATCTCTCTAGTTTTCACGAGTTCTGAAAAATCGAGCCTGGCCGACTTTTAAACAAGCCAAGTCCAAGATTTCTCCACTACACAGCAGTGATTTCTGTCCCACCAATTGTCACCTAAATGTCATGGAAGTATCGTATCCCAAAAATGTTGCATCACTGGGAAGTGCGTTTGGTGTTCAACTGGACAGTCGGAAACAATCCTGCAGTGACATTGACCAAAAAATCTCAGATCAAGGTAAGACTCCAGGCTTCAGGATTCCATTTTCTGGCTGCTTACAGTGTAACGTCATGTTGGAAAATCCAAATATGCCAGTTTTACATTGATTAATTGTTTATCTCTCAATCTGGAAAAGCCTTAAGTTATTTGCATTTTTTGCTGTCCTGGTTGGAATCTTTCAATTGCTAGTATCAAAGGCTCAAAATTTATCAAGAAAATTAAGTGTCCAATGTTATTTATGAAATAGTTTCATAAATATGGACTTGACAAGAATATAATATCTGATTGAATGGGAAAATACATGTTGGAATGGGGAACAACAGGAAAGTCTAATTGGTGCTGTGAAAAACAGGCTGCAACATCATAAGAAGTGGATATATTTATAGCCACATCAACAAAGAAATTTAATTGATCCGGAGGGATTATATTTGTCAACAAAACTTTCAAAAACCTTCACCACATGATCAACGAATGAGTACAAATGTAATCCGTATCGTTTATGACTGTGACTGCAGCAATGAGCCTCACCAAAGTGAACTTGAAGACTATATAGTTATGTAAAAACAGGTCTAACAGAAGGACAACCAATGTAAACCTTCTGCTTTCTGTAATCTTTCCTTTCAGTTGCTCTATGTGATGCGCACTTATTCATTGAATGTGTGATAGCAGATGAGTGAGAGGTGAGAGCTGAACAGCTTTCAAAAGTCACCTCCTGATGTCTGAGCCTATGTGACCAAATGACCATTAGTCTCATGTAGATTTCCTGAGGATCATTTTGAAGGATAATGATAGATTGTAGAGGTCTCAGGAAAAATTAATCAATGTCATCCTTGTTGCCAATATGTGAAGAGGACAGAACACAATACACTACCTGCGCTAGATAATAGTTTCATGATATTTTACATATATCTACAAAGCTGCCATCACATCCATCGTTGACATTCAAAATGTTCATTATATATCCAGGGAAGGTTATTTTGAGAAGATGGGAAGCAGGTATACACTTTGGGGAGCACTGTATCAGGATCTAACTGCTGATCTGGCAACTGGCACAGTGTCGCAGCGGTCGAGCTGTTGCCTCACAACGCCAGAGATCTGGGTTGAATCCTAACGATGGGTGCTGTCTGTATGGAGTTTGTACGTCCTCCCTGTGACTGGGTGCTCGGTTTTCACCCACACTCCAAAGACATGCAAGTTTGTAGTATAATTGGCTTTGGTAGAATTGTAAATTGTCTCTGGTGTGTGTTTAGGATAGTGTTATTGTAGTGGGTATTTGCTGGTTGGTGCAGATTCAGGGGGCCAAAGTGTTTGCTTCTGCGCTGTATCTCTGAAGTCTAAATCAGATCTTTCTTTTTGATGATCAGCAGGAACTTGCATCCAGAAGATTTCATACCTGTCGAATAATTCAACATGGCTGGAGATTTTCCCTCCTGAATCTTTCTTCTGATGATCATAGAGTATATTGATTTAGGATTAGGCCCTCCCCGCATAATATGGCAGTGGCCCAGACATTGTCTCCAGATATTAAACCTACGTTTTCTCCACCCCCTTTCCAAATCTCCAGACATCACAGCGTTGACTTGTCCTTTTTATAATTTCTAGGCACTCCCACAATATCTAGAAGTCATCTCATAATCTTTTCAGCTTTCATGCTGCTTCCAGAACAAGCCTTGACTACCATTTTAGTTCCAGAAATGTCATAAAAGCACTGACATTTTTGCCATAGTCTCAGGTGTCAATCTGATAGCGCTTAGGTATAGTTTGAGAGCAGAGCAGAGGGCACCATAGTAATCATTGCTCAAAGGGAGCAATTTCTATATGTAACATGGTGAGTACCTCCAATATGCAAGCATATATTAGCACAATGAAAATCCTTTGCTACATGTAATATAACATCCTGTAACATATCTGGTTTTGATTTTCATCTCTAAGAGTCTCTTTGAAGGTCAATTTACAAAGGATCACACAGGAGCCTATTTTTGTCTCCTGCATCTGGTAGCAGCTGGAATAAATCATTTGCTGTTTGTTTGCAATGTTTGAAGATTCTTAACAATCTCTGTGCCTCTCTGGATAAACCTGATGGCGGAACTGCTTTTATGTGGAAAACAGCATGTACTAACTGACTTCCTAATGGAACGAGCTGGCAGCACAAGCTGCCAGAGGAGGTGGTTGGGAGGCTGGGGACTATTCCAATGTTTAAGAAACAGTTAGACAGTACATGGATTGGAGAGGTTTGGAGGGATATGGATCAAAATACAGGCTGGTAGGACTAATGGAGCTGGGGCATGTTGGCTGGTGTGGGCAAGTTGGGCCGAATGGCCTATTTCCACACTGCATCACACTATGACTCTAATTTGACCTTTGCATATCGTTAGCATTTTTTCTAGAGCTCTGAGCGCAGAAATAATAATTACATGCAAAACTAAACATAATCATCTCAGCAGGGAATATCATAATATGTTTGAATGAGGAATTACACCTGGGTAGTTGTAAACATTCATTGGTATTATCGCCAGGCTGCAACATGCATGCACTTATTTTCTTAGACAAATAAAACTGACTGGAACATGACTGGAAGCGTGCATTTTTATGATGGGTGGCCACTGCTTATTTGCACTTAAATATTGCCAGAAATTATTGCCAGTGCCATTGATATGAAGACAGTTCAACATTCAGCACTCAGTTTTTCCCTTTGTTATTAATTCGTAGATAAATTGGATCCAGTGGAATACGTTCATCATTGCATCACCACCATGGCAGCTCCCTCTGGACACAGCTTAGGTCAGCAAAATGGGCCTGGTCTGTACTTCACTCTGAAGGAAAAGGATATTGAAACTCAAGATGTCTACCAGAAGCTTCTGAATAAGTTGCAGACAGTTGTGAAAGAATTGGAAACCTATGTTGGTCAGATAGACGAGTGAGTTCACCAGCAATTTCTTATTTAATAATGAAAAAGATGTAAAATTCACAGCTGGAAATTGTGGTTATAAATTCTTCCTCATGTTGTTATGAAATTTTATAAAATCCAGTCCTACCTACAGTGAGTTTACTAGATGATATTCTGAGCCTGTAACCAGTGTTTTCTCATTTTCCATTGAAGATTCCTACTTGATAACAAATACCCACAGGCTTTGCTAAAATCTAATGCCATTGGGATGCCAGATCTGTATTTATTAAAAATCTCAGAATCTTTTCCAACAAATACTTGCAACCAAATAAATGTAAAATCAATCTAGTGGCAATCTTGATATTTCACAGGAATACTCAGCAGTCAGTATAAATAGAAATATGAGAGTGCCTTCAAATACACTGGTGTTATTAAATGCATATTCTCCAGGGGTGAAAGCCAAACAATAATCAAAACCTGAAGCTATCAAAATGAGCCATTTGGAAGTCATTTAACAGTAACTGTATGTTTCACAGGTTGGATTAATTTAAAATCCACATGCTGTATTGCTTTGAAAATCATTAATGCAGGTGTAGGAGGTATAAATACAACCAAATGTTCCACTATCGTACCTCAATTCACAAGTTTATAGGTGGTTTGTTTGAAACATTGTTATTTAATAATGTCATGTACTCTTCATTGTTCTGTTGAGAATGTTGAATCTTGTCCTTATTGTGAAATTGGGAACTGGAGTTCCCCGTGGCAATGAAGACAATAATAATGTTAAGGGCATAAGAAGATTGATACTAGATCCCTAATGGTATGCTAACATAAATAGCCAATGAACATGTCTATTCAGTTTCAAATGCCCAAATATTCGTTACAATATCAGCTTCCTGCTTTGCAGTTTTTTGGTTCAATTCAATATTGTCAGTACGTATTCCTTAGCTTTATTGTGCTCCATAACGGGACCCATATTATTGCAACACTCCATTGCTTACTGCATGAGTTGACATGAGCTGACAAGTCCAGTGTGTTTAGTGATTAATGGTGGTCTTGTGGTTGTGAGAACTGGTGGGTGGGGAATATGTTGGTGGTTGGTTCTCAGCAGTTGCTAATTCAGCATTTAATTCTGAATGACATTGGGGAGACTGTCTTGAGGAATAAACACTATAGTGATGTGTTAATCTTTGAACAGCTAATTAAACACAAAAAGCTTAATTTTGGATCATATGTGTAATAAGTGTCTAGTTAGATTGAATACCCATCTCAAATATTTTATTAAATGTACTTACTTTGAAATGTTGTTGCAGGTACAATAATAATATTTAAATGTCATTTGGACAGGTACATGAATAGAAAAGGTTTGGAGGGATATGGGCCGAGCCCAGGCAACTTGCTTGGCAGGTGGGACTAGTATAGAGGCATGGGCAAGTTGGGGCGAAAGCCTGTGTCTGTGCAGTATAATTATATGACTATGTCCATGACTAAATTGTTCCAGTTTGCCAAGGTCATAAAAAACATATTTGTACAGCTGCAATTGGTTAATGACTTTCATAATATTGAAGTTGAAATTATAATTTTAAGTTACTTAGTAAATAACTAAAAAAGAGGAAGGAGCTATTGACTTTGACGTCTGTTTTCCTCTATTATATGCAGGTCAAAGTAACTGAAGCACATAATGACAAAGCAATGCTGAAGAGAAATTTAAAGAGTTTAGTGGTCCAAGTAATAAAAATTCCTCCTAGCTATCAATCCACCCCTCTCCAGCAATTGTCTGAAATTGAAACAGATTGTGATTAAATGTCATATTTGACTCTGTTCAATTACAGTTGTCATATTGGTGCCTTCATAAAACTTGCATATTTTTACTTGCATAACTTTTCTGAAATTATACCCTTCAGTAGCATATCTGTTGCTGAAGCTGCTGTTGATGTTCTGGGTACCTCTAATCCAAGTAGTCCAGTGAATTCTGAGACGGCCTTGCTTTACTCTTTGTTAATTCAAGACCAATCAAAGGTATTCCAGTTGGTTCCAATTGCCCCAGTACACGCATTGCCCCAATACATATTCTGACTCTCTGGCATCTGGTAAATTAACCCCTTGATCTTGAAAATACCTTGTTTTCAAATCCATCCATCGCTTTGTAACTTCCTATCTCTGTAAACTTCTCCAACCTGTAATCCTTTAAAATATCCGTGACATTTTTAGATATCCGTGAAATGAAATGTTGAATGATTCGGGTCATGCCTTCTGTTGTAAAGTCACAAGATTATGGAATTTCCCCAAAAACTTCTCAATCCGTCAATCCTGCTTTTCGAAGTTACTTAAAATGTACCTAATTGATTTTAATATCATATATGTGCTATTATTGAATTTGTGGCTTGCTGTCCTTTTTGTGTGACGGTGCTCCTGTGCAGAACCCAGTTGTTTTTTGCTACATTAAAGATGCAGAATATTTGATATATATTGTTACAATGGCAGCTAAAGTCAAAGAATCCACTATGATTTGTCATGAGCTCTTAAGTACTATACATGCATTGCATTTATGGCGGATTAAATTAAACTCAAAATACCCACTATGTGTACTCAGAATGTCCCAAAATAACCTCTGCTAATTTTACTGAACGAATCAAAATCAACACATAATTAGTTGATCAGTGTCAAAGATGTAAAGCATTATGATTGTTTATTGCATCTTTTAAAAAATCTCAATTACCTCTAGACCGACAGCTATTTTCGGGATGCTTTTACTGTGTGAAGTATTGAAATACCTGTAAATTCACTAATTCAGTATTTCAGCAACATCTGCAGCAGTGCGCTAAGTGGAGGAGCAGAATCTTCCTGTCAAGAACCAATGGTTCCCCTCTTATAATTGCACCCGATCAGTAGGGGCAGTCAGCGCCCTTTCATTATAATGATGAGTGGTGATTGTTAATGTTGCTTTCTCTGCCTACTTTAATTGTGTATGGGACACAAGCAGTGTGAGGGTGCCGAATACTGTCCAGTACACCATAATGCAAAATTCTAACTTTGCACGGATAACTCATTAGTCTATGCAAGGCTGTCAAATGGCCTTTTACCAAAGTGAATCATAGCCTGCAGTAATTCGGTCAACTGAATGTCGTGCTTCTCTGATCATACAATTGGCAGAAGAGAATTAACAGGAGCAGGATACGACAGCAACAATCAAATAGGAAAATACATTGAAGACTTCAGGGTCAGAATTTTAATATGCTGATATAGTCAAGAAGTTACAGTACTTCTAGCTATTCCACACAGAAGCAACTCGGTCCCCTGGATCTCCAATATAATTCTGTGCATGTGCACAGATTACATCATAGAAAAATATTTTCAATTCATTTTCATGGAAATTTGTATGGTTAATAGTAAGATTAAATGAGAACTTACCTGTTCGAAGTTTGATCTTTATTTTATGAGGAGTTACGATGAGGGATTACGTGAAGAAGCCCCGCCAGGCGCATGTTCGGCATACTTCAAAGCAGCGGCGTGAAAAACACAGAACCAATAGCCGGAGTAAGATAGTAAGGTTCACAAAGATTAGAACTGCCAGATGATCATTTATATTATGAGGGTTGGGAGCGGAGGGCATATAATCCCTCATCGTAACTCCTCATAAAATAAAGATCAAACTTCGAACAGGTAAGTTCTCGTTTAATCTTACTATTTTACTTCGGAGTCACGTGAGTGACTACGTGAAGATTTTAAAGCTCTGTGATTTTCATGCCGTAGATCATTCCATACGACACACTGCTTCAGTTTACTTAGTAGTGAGTAAATAATATATATTGCTTGAAATTATGCAATAAATATTTTAATATATATATTTTTTTATTTTTTATTTGTTATTTCTTAATTTTCTTATTATTTTTTATTTTTTATTATTATTTTTTTCTTTCTTTTAATAATAATAATAATAAAACGAAAAATAATAACCCCTCTATCCCAGGGTAATAACAACAAATGTTATGCAATAAAGCAAACAATTTTGAACAGAACCCAACACAGCATGTGCAACTCTGGCACTGTAACAACAGGTTTATCATAACACTAGGAAAGTTTATTTTTTAGACCATCCTGCAGTCTCCAGAATTTGGTCGAGCGGCACGTCCTGCACCTTTGCCGCGGACATTGATACCGCCCTTGTGGAGTGAGATTTTTACACATCAGTGTTAACTCCAGTTAATCCAGAACCTGTTTATCCATCTAGAAATAGTTTGTACTGTCACTTTATATGTTTCTTGTGGGTAATGAACATTGGTGTCTCACAATCTCAGAGACTCTTAATTCAATATATATTAATTCAGATGCTTAACCACACACAATGTTTAGTTGACAGAGTATGTCTTAAAGATTACATTGGTTCCAGCCTTTCTTGGCTTGCTTTGCTTGCTTAGATCATTGACATAAAATGTTAGTTTATCTACAGACAACTGTATACAATCTAACCACAACATTTGTAATGGTTGTACTCATTGTGCTGATATTAATGGTATGAATATAACCACTTTAAATATTAACTTCTGAAAAGACAGTGTCGTAATTGGAGTCCATTGCCGAAGCAATGTGAGAATTATACTGACATCCCAGATTTCTGAATATCTGGGTTTGGTAGGATTTTATTAAAATTCCTCTCATAAATCGGGATATTAACAGATGAGACCCGATAGTTGTCTCTTCTGAAATTGTCCTAAATAGGAGGACAAAACATTCCGAGCTCCATTCATGGTACTATAACTCAGGTGCAACATAACAAGGAACTCCAATACATCCGATGTATTTGCAGTATGATAAAATATATCTGGCTGTGTACAAAAAGATTTCCCATTCCTTATATGACACATATATTGTTTCTTAGTGCTATTTCTCCAAGCTGCAGTTATGACATCCATGGTCCTATCCGACATTCCATCAGAACCTGCAGATTAACAATTAATACGGTCATGTAATGGATGACTTCTGCTGTTACTGGATGTACCAACAATTACTGCACCTGGGATTTGTCATGAATGTCTGAATCATCATTCTAAGCACCAATGGGAACAATGGCTGTGTAGTAATGGTCCCTAGATAAGGGACGTATCAGATATTAACTGATAAGAACAGATACTACACTTGATCTTAGCCAAAAGGCCGAGAACAATACCAATTTGTAACCACCAAATGCCTGCGGCGGAGACTTGCTCTATTTTGGTGACACATTGTCTAATCAGACAAAATGGGGAAAACATAAAAGACTATACTTCCTCAATGTAGCGAGAATGCATCCACCACCAATGCTCCTGTGTCTGACTCCCACGAGACACATTTAGGCCACTGGAGATTTAATCCAGACACAACAGATCAACATTTGGTACACATACTGTCTGACAATCTTTTTGAAATTTTTTGAATTTGAACATTCATTCTGTATTGTCATTGCACTTTTGTGATCTGTTGTCTTACTACAATATTGTATTCTCCCACAGTTGTGGTATTGTCTACTCGTAATTGAACATGTAAGTTCTTTATTGTAGAACAACAGCTATCAAATGCATAAAACACCCCCAATAACTCTAAATAGTTCAACCATGTATTTGGAGAATTAATAGTCTTGGACAGTCAATCGACCACCACAACTGGTGTTGCTGTCCTAAGCTCCCCATCCGAGAGCACTCTCATCAGTCTGTAATAACACTGAAGACTTCTGAACAAGCACATTTTTACTTCTGGTAACTTGTGCAACATTGAGAATCCATCATTGAATTCAGCTCAACCTTTAGTTGGTAACTGCATGGACCTAATCAATAACCTGCACGCTTTTTACTCTTATACTCTGGTCTTTGCAGACTTTGATCAGCAGAGGTCCCAATTTGACAGCATGAATGCTGCTATCACTTTACCAGTAACCGTAGCTACTTCTTGGATGGTGGGATAATGTTTTTTCCCAAGACAAATACAGGCATTTGTAACATCCCCAACCTTAATTTGTTGATAACGTTACTCAAATATCAACTGTATTAAAGACAAACCCCAAATAATTGTTTGGGATGCCTGTAACTTACATGTTGTTTGGATGTACAGAACCTTAAGGGCCTGTCCCACTAGCGCGCGATTAACCGCGACAAGCGCGACAAATTCGGACGCGGGGGTCGCGTGGGGGTCAGGCGATCCCGGTGCGAGTGAAGGGCCTGTCCCACTAGCGCGCGATTACACGCGCGACGTCCGAAGGAAGGACGTTATTTTTCATCACGTGACGATGCGCATGAGCATGCGCGTTGCACGACGTCGGGCAGTGACGTCATCACGCAACGCCACGCTGAAGACGCACAACGTCAAAACGTCATCACGTTAATCACGTTCTGCGCGACAGGATTTTGCCGCGCGTAATTTTTTAAGCAGTGTCGGTTTTTGGACACTACGCGCGATGTCGACACCAGCTACACACAACTTGACGAGACTCCGGCGATCGCAGTGGGACAGGGTCACGCGAGGCCGGGCGACTAAAGCGACCACGGTAGGTCACGCTTGTCGCGTCTAATCGCGCGCTAGTGGGACAGGCCCTTAAGCCTTTCAATAGGCTTATGGTTGCTGAACTCAGTTCTTCAGCTGTCTCCCATTTACAATGAACATATCCTCTAGATAAGTCATTACAATGTGATTCTGAGCCCTAATTAACACCAGTGCTGGTTTCAATAATTGTGTGAGCAATCTGAGGGCTGAATTTAACCCATTAGGTAATTCCTTCAGCTGACCCATCCAATTAATTGAAGTACCTGAATAATAAGGCATCTTTTTTAAGTCTAAAAAATAACCACATAGCAGCCTTGTGATAACAACTTCATTATAATGCTGAAGAGTACTTTTTTAAATGTTCATACTGAACTATAAATTTAAGTTTATTGACTTAAGGTTAAGGTTGACTCTGCAACCCCCATACTTGTGTCTGGGATACATTATCTCTACCTGACAGGTTCCTGGTACATTCAAACACCAAGCTGATCAGATTTAATGCAGAATTACAAAACAATTGTAATCTTAACCAACCAGAGGTTGTTCCCCAGAAATTCCATGTGTAATGGAATGCCGTTTCTGTACTTCTGTAAATGAACCAGAAGATCTCCTTCTCTTAATATAGGGGTTCGTATTCATCAATCATAAATCTGGTTATAGCTTGCCCACATAATCCTGCATTTTTTGGGTATAATGTTTGCCAATGGCAATTTTTATCATACAATTGGGTTCGAATATGCTTTGCAGAGTAAAGCAAGCATGTCTTAAAAGTATTGGACATAATCGACCCATGTATGTCTTCCCCAAATGCAGTGATGCCAACTGTATATCAGCTAGAGGACATGCTGGAACACATTTCCTGTCCTCACATTGTTACACTCATGAGTGCCCAATTACTGTTGGCACCCTGAGCGAGGCACAATAGACGGGTGTTTTATATATTTTTATATATTATTTACTGTTTCAGTCATAACAGTATCTTGGAGTAGGTGAGAAACCAAATAATGTTGGCCGCAGGTTCATCCATAGCCTCACCAGTCCATTCCGATATAGCAAACTTGGTGCTACATCGGGAACACCTGGAATATTTCTATTGAGCTCTGGTGTATACACATAAGTAGGGACACCAGCTTCAGGGTCAGTTTCATCCTGCCCTGGTACTCCCGAGTCTTGCTCTAGGGAGACTTCATCCAGACCTATGCAAGGCACTGGTGAATGAGATTCTCATTCTTCATAGGCACCATACTCATTGTATGGAAACTCCCACAGAGCCTGGGAGCCATTAGAATCTCATGGGTCTTTAGAACCCTTGACTGATTAGAGTTTTGAGCATTTTACCTTGCTCTAGTGACCTCATCCAGACTTAACCAAGGTACTGGAGAATCAGAATTCCATTTTCATAGGCACCATACTCAGCGTATGGGAACTCCTTTGGAGCTTGCCTTACAGGAAGACATACATGGGTCTTAGAACCCTTGACTAAGTCAAGTATGGAGCATTTTCTCCATTTCCAGCCTTCTCTTCATTCTTGTCCTCTCTTGGAGGAGAGTTACTTCTTTACTGTTTTGTATTTGTGCATAAATCATATATGTTTAAAATTATAATTCTGACAGACACATTCTACTTGCAGGATATTTGTATTAACCTCAGTATCATACAGGGTTATATACATTTCCATAAAGGAAAACTGCATCTGGTAACATATATACAGAGCAGACTTTATTTTACAATTGTGAGTATTTGGAGCTGGCATTTGGCACAGCCGTTATCTCCAAACCCGATCTAAATAGCAGTAAATAGCGGGCAACGGCTTTTAAATCAGCCTTATCTCCCGATCCGATCTAAAGTGGAAACTGCGGTTTCAGCGCGTTCCATTCGATTACCGCAGTTTAAACATACTTATACTCTAGCTGGCTCCGTATTTTCAAGCCAGATTTACAGAGTTTTTAAAAATATTTTCCAAAATACCTAAACACTCTAGCTGGCTCTGCAGACTTACAGAGTTTAAAAAACACTCGCAAGAAGTTCAACACTGACTTACCTGCGGGTTACACTTACCGCTGGTGGGAGCTGCGCTCTCCACCCTGTCGGTGCCACATGCGTCGACGTAATGCTGAACATGCGCCTGGCGGGGCTTCTTCACGTAGTCACTCACGTGACTCCGAAGTAAAATGTCTGAGCTTCAACTACTCAATGCTCTTGTATCTGCATAGTTAAAGTTTGTCAATGATTTGTAGCACTTGGTCCAGTATTTCTGTTAGCTGGTACAATATGATAGTACACTCTGAACAATCTTATTATTAGACTTTTGCATAACGTTGGATTTTTTATGACAACATTTTATTTATGGAGTTTACAAGCAGATACTTTGTAAGTCTGTATCAAAACCAATTGCAAAATTCAGTTTTAACATGGAATTGTGTGCTACTTTGCAGATCATTCTCCTCCCTTCCCTTAATGTATTTATTCCATGTTGTTACGTTGATATCATAGAAATTGGGTTTTTGTGCCAAAATATACGGAGAAATACTGGTGGTTGTTGGTGAACTGTTGTTATTTCTCAGTGTTAATGCCAGAATTATGATTTATGCTGTATGCTAAAATCCCAAACCAAATGGATAGGTTTTGCTAGTGAGGCCCCAATTGAACTTCAATATTGGTTTTGGCATGGATCATAGGACTTTAGCAGTGGAATGTGAACTTATTGCAGTTCCCCAGAGTTATGGTGGGCGATCAGTCCACTGGACATGTGCCAGAGTAGAATTGGCATAGGAATATTGTGCTGAATTATCTGAATTGAGAGAACAGGTGTGAAGGACCAAGCCAAGTAATTTAAATTTAGTGTAATGAATTAGGCTTCATACATAATTTAAAATACATTTTTAGATAATTATTCATGAATTATTAACTGTTTTAATGCTTTCAATGATTCTCAATAGTATTTGGAAAGTTTCTGAATCCTTGATGGTTTTGCTCGTTGGCCAAACCCAGGTCATGGCTTAGTCAGCCAGTGGCTTCTTCCCATCACTTTATTGGTTGGGGGTGGGGTGCAAGAATATTTGCACACTCTGATATTCCCACTAGATGGCATTGGAATGGCAATGCCTTTTCCACTATGTACCAGAACGACCTAGATAAAAATGACTTCATATCAGGATGAGGCAAGTCCATATTAAGATCAGTTTCGGTTTAGTTTGTCACGTGTACTGAGGTACAGTGAAAAGCTTTTATTGTGTGTTAACCAGTCAGCGGAAAGAAATGATTATAATCGAGCCATTCACTGTGTACAGGTACATGATAAAGGAATAACGTTTAGTGCAAGATAAAGCCGGTAAAATCCGATCAAAGATAGTCCGACGGTAACCAATGAGGTAGATAGTAGTTCAGGACTGCTCTCTAGTTGTGGTGGGATTTTTCACTTGCCTGATAACAGGTAGGAAGAAACTGCCCCTGAATCTGGAGGTGTGCGGTTTCACACTTCTATACCTTTTGCCCGATGAGAAAGGGGAGAAGTGAAAGTGGCCAGGGTGTGACTCGTCCTTGATTATGCTGATGGTCTTGCAGATACTTACCTCATGAATTAGTAATGACTGTAGGTGGCTCACTTCTGGGAGCAAGATTGCCAGTAATCTGATTTTGCATTTTGTAAAAGCGCTGTACTAGACGGATAAAGCAGAACAGAGTAAAATTATCTGCATCAGGAATGTTAATAGGTTGACCAGACTAGTCAGATGTATTACACTTTTGAAACTTGCATGCATCATTTATCCTCTATTCATTTTCCCATGGCAGAACAAAATCCCATAACAATTTCATTGGCCCTGTATTTCAATTAACATTTCTAAATCCACAGAAAAAAAATAAAGAAAATGGAGAAGATGGAGATAAACTATGCTCTGCATGGGAATCTAACAACATAAGCAGATGGAGCATTTATTTTGTCAACATATTTAGTTTTGGGCTGAAAAGTCTAGTGTCAGGGTAACGTTGCAAATTAGACAGAAACACTATTTTTCAGTGCTGGATTTAGAAATGAAATTTTATGCATGGTGAATTCAAGCGCTTACATGAATACAAAATTAGGTCTTTGCATATTTACACATCCATGAATGGATCATATTCCCCAGCAGAATTAGATCAGTGAGACTCAGTGAGTATTTATACTTGACTCCTGGACTGCGTTTAACTGAGTAACATGTAGAGAAACTCGAGTATGAAAATCTTTGATGGAATAGGTTGGGATAAACCATTTGTAAGGACGATGGATCACTGAAGTTTAGTTTAAAGATATTAACACTATCCTCACACAGTAGGGACAATTTTTACATTTACCAAGCCAATTAACCTACAAACCTATACGTCTTTGGAGTGTGGGAGGAAATCGAAGGTCTCGGAGAAAACCCATGCAGGCCATAGGGAGAACAGACAAACTCTGTACAGACAACACCTGTAGTCGGGATCGAACCCAGGTCTCCGGTGCTGCAAGCGCTGTAAGGCAGCAACTCTACCGCTGTGCCACCATATTGGAACTGACGTGGACTGGATGTGCCAAATGCTCTCCTCCTATGTTATAACAATGCTAGCATTTTAATTTAAAAAAAACGTGCCTTTATTTCAGAAAGTATGTATCAATAACCAATTAATGTTAAAGGTACATAAAAAGAAATACCAAAATTAATCAACTTGCTACTGCCTATTCAGTATAAATGGCATAGCCCACGATTTTACCAAGGCATTGGTTTGGAATGTGAAAACTGAAGTGGATGACAACCCACTGGTCTGCCTTGGGGTGGAAAAAAAAGACACAAAGGGCTGGAGTAACTCAACAGGTCCAGTAGCAACTCTGGAGAATATGGATAGTTTATGTTTTGGGTCAGGACCCTTCTACAGACTGGAGCCAGAAGAAAGTCCTGTATCAAAATGTTATCTATCTGTAATCTCTGGAGGTGCTGCTAAGTACTCCAGCACTTTGTGTCTTTTTTGTAAACCAGTATTTGCAGTTCCTTGTATGAATGGCTCATGAAATTTTAAACTCCAATTTCTTGGTCTTGATATGGAACTCAGATTGAAGGCATAGCCAGTGAATGGAGATCAGTCTGGAAACAGTCGAAGTCAAACAGAAAATCGGGAATGGTGTGTGTTGGGGTGGTTAGTGAATATGGGATTGTGAAACATCTGAATTTGGGGAACAAATATGTTCTAATTGGACAAAATGAGCAATGTGCCTGTAAGAAAATTCCTGCAAGAAAATATAATTTACCTTGATACGACCGGAAACAGCACTATTCCTTTCCTCTCAGATACAGATTGTTTGCTGCTCCAGATTCCAACATCTGTGGTCACTTGTGTCACCATACTTTACCTTGACTCCCTGTGGTCTGGATCCTGTTGATTTCAAGTCTCGGATTGCAATGACTTTCCTATGGTTGAAATTGACACAATGTCATTGAGGTTTCACTTTGCCATTGAAATTAGGCACCTTCTCTTGAGAAAGAGTCCGCGCTACCAAACCTTGGCGATAAGTGTGTAAGAGCAGTGGGCCAACAGTGAAAATTCATTTGCTGCCATATTTTCTCCACCTAACAGAACTTACCCCCTCCCCTCCCAATGCACATCTGACATGTTTGTCTAAAATTGTCCCTTAAATTTCTCTAAAAAATGGATTTCAAAATAATTTTTTTTTAAAGTATGGAGCAAAAATATGCCTACAAGGATGACTTTGGTCTGAGCGGTTCTTAGGTTCTGCTTGTTAGGATTTGAGAAACTGGCTGTACTGTTGGAAAATTGTTGTTCCCAAAGGCTCAAACAATTACTTGGGGCTGTTATTAAAAATGTAAATTATCTGTTTTCATGAACATGAAAGCATGCACAACCTTTATGTCAGCATTTAGTTTAATATCTTTGTCTTTGTTGCTTCATTATAGTTATGTTTAGGCTTGCATTCAAAGATGAATAATTCACTATTCCAAATTACTCCCTAGCCAATTGATATGGCAATAAAGGGTTCTAATTATGTCATAGAGAGATAGCACAGAAACGGGCCCTTTATCCCACCAGGTCTGTGCAAATTGTTGACCATCCATTTACACTAATCCTACAAATGCAAAAGCCTGCAGCATGCTTTGAGTTTTGTCTGTGTATTGAATCCAAGTCAATTGACTCCCACCCAAATCCATGCACTTAAAATTCAGCCCACCATTTTGTCAGTTTTCCAGTGAATAATCTGCTACATTATATTCCTTTCCATCTTAATTGACTTGCTTTGTTTCCCATTTTATAGCCTTCTCTCATCAATAACCAATCCAGCTACACTAGAGACGGAGACCACTGAATCGCTAATATCAGGAGAGAATGACGCCGACAAGGTAGAACGCAATAGCAAGAAGGTCTGCTTTGTGGTGACTGGAGATGACCAAGAAGATTCGGGTCATGATACAATAAGCAACAGGGATTCTTACAGGTAAAATATGCTTTGGGTTGTTCTGCAATGGAGTTAAACTAAATAGTTTTGTTTGGAATTAATTCATTTTAAGAAGCAGGAACTGTAAATCATGTGTCACCTAACCCGTTACTTCATCTTAACCAGGCATGTAGATGTGTGTTTGAGTTTGGTGGGATTGTGTTAGTGAACTGAAATACACAAGCATCATGAGCCAAATCTTTCCATCTTAAGAAAATAGAAATAAAATGCAGTCTTACGTACCTCAAATCTCATTGCCACTTTGCATGAAACTGTTTGTGATCCGGTATGGCAAAAATGATATTTGAGTGTGTCACTACATGACAGTAATTGATTTGTACTTGCTTTGACTCTCAGTTTAATCACTTGCAATTAGCTTGTTACTTGTGTCGAAACATTTTAAAAGATGGCTTCTACAAAATATCCAGTGCTCTGGGATTGTTTCTGTAATCTGTACCTTTTCATCCATTCTGTTCTAAAGGCTGAAGAATACTTTGGAGCTATCCTAATCAGTCATCTTTTACTTCCACATCATTCCCCTGTGTGGATCCGAGGTTTTTAGCTAACACTAATATCCTGGTTTATTTTTTTTGTATTTTTAAATTGAAAAGTGGCTTGTAATTGGATTTGGCAGCTAATAATGCTCCAAGAGCATTATTCTCCAACTTAGTGGGTGGTTCACAATGCAATTTAGAAACCATGTATTTTATGTCTTCTGTGGCTGCATATTGGCTTGAAAATTGAAATACAATTCAATAAAGGGGGTGAATACAGATGCTCATTCAGGCATTTGCCAAAAATAGCATTAGTTAATGCTTCAAAACTACGCCAACAGGTCACTGGTTTCAACTGTCATCAGCACATACTGGGCTATAAATCTTCAGTTGGTGCAACTCAATTACAAATGTTTCATGTACTTTTTGTATATCTATGTTCCAAGCCTTGGAAACTGAAACATTTCTAAATGTGTTAACCTTTGCCCAAGGAAGCTCACAGCAGAATGTAATTCACATATATTAACCATTTATATCTGAATATCGCCAATAAATTAACATTTAAAAGCTGAGTATTGATGTTGCAATTGGAGAAATAGCTTGGAGTAGAATCTCTTGCCTCATGTCAATGTACTGAATTATTAGCAGTACTTAAAATATAGCCCAAGGGCATAGCAATTTTTTTTAGTTGATTGCAGTTAATACAGCATTTCTTTTAGTTGATCTTGATTTCATTATGTGCTCCAAACTAATATTCTTAATACTGTCTGAAGAAGGGTCTCGACCTGAAACGTTGCCTATTTCCTTCGCTCCATAGATGCTGCGTTTCTCCAGCATTTTTGTCTACCTTCGATTTTCCAGCATCTGCAGTTTCTTCTTAAACTTCTTAATACTATTAGTTGTTTCCAAGATAAGTTTAGTTGACTAAACAATATATCAATGTTGCAAAGAATAATCAACAATGAAATGTCTAACCAGAGACCTGGCTACTCGAACCGAGTCTGTTAAAACCTTACTATGTATCAGGTCAGATCAGGTCAGGTATCATTATAATTAGAAGTACTCTGTCTGGGATTACATTGGCGAGTGTGGCTATTAGTAAACAATGCACTATGGCTCAATAATATTGGTCCAAGTGTCCTGATATAGCTGGGAAAGTGCATGTAGCACATGGAACGGATTATATTTGTCAATATAAACATTCACCTAACCCAATGAGATCCAACTATACACATTAGTTCAGGGCTGGGTATCAAAAATAAAATGTCCTCGGGCTCAGGCCAGTATTGGATTAACAAGTTTTGATTTTTCTATCCAAGCATTCCAAATGCATTGTGTGGGAAAGAACTGCAGATGCTCGTTTAAACCGAAGATAGTCACAAAAAGCTGGAGTAAGTTAGCGGGACAGGCAGCATCCCTGGAGAGAAGGAATGGGTGACATTTTGGGTCGAGACCCACCTCGAGACTAGTCAGGGAAAAGGGTGTAGAGAGATAAAGAACAAGGAATGAAAGATGTGCAAAACACTAACGATGATAAAACAAACATTGTTAGCTGCTTGTTGGGTAAAACGAGAAGCTGGTGTGACTTGGGTGGGGGAGGGATGTTAGAGAAATCAATATTTATACCACAGGGCATACCTAATGCATTGTTAGGCTTAGAATTGTGTGTAATCAATTTAACTACAAGAGAAAGGGCCAGATGTTTTATGACGTGCAGATGCAGCAAATCTGAAATTGAAACAGAAAATGCTGGGACTGCATAGTCAACAGGCCAGACAGCACCCGCAGAAAGGGGGAGAAAGTTATGTTTTTAGTTTAAAGATCTCTCGTCATAACTGAAAAATAGAGAAAATGTTAGTTTTAAATTGCAGAGAAAGGTAAGGGGGAAAAGGGATTTCATAATGTGTGGAGAGATCAACTGTTGATGAAGTCATGTGGTTAACAGATTATGAAGTAGAAAGTGAGATAGTCACATTTTTATAGGAAGGTGGAAAAGTTATGAAATGCAGATCAAGGCTGTTGAACATGTCCAGTAGATCAGGCCATAAAAGGAGAGAGAAAATGCAATTAATATAACAGATGGAGAAGCCACAGCTGAACTCTAGGATAAACAAGGAAAGCAAATTATCTGATGATGGTAAAATCAATATTGCGTCCTCCAGGGTTCATTGCGATCAGATAAAACATGAGGCACTATTTCTCAAATTTGCATTGGGATTCATTGGAAAATTGCATTCAACCTCAGATGGATGGGTCAGGATAGCAGTGAGTTTCTAATGTAAATTCCAGGCAACTGGAAGATCATGGTCAGCACTGCAAACAAACAAATGTACTCTGCAAACGATGTCGAGGCGATCACATTGTGAACGTCCAGTGCGAGACACTAGATTGGGAACAAGTACAAATGAACTGCTGCCTCATATGAAAGGCATGTTCATGTCACTGGATGGTGGTGAGGAATGAGATGGAAAAAGCAGGTATTAATCTCTTGCAGTTGCATGGGAAATGCTGTGAGAAGAGGAAAGAAAGGTGGAGATTGAGAAAAGAGATGAGATTCATGAAGAGAAATGTCCCTTCAGAATGCTGAAAGGGGAGGAGAACATATGTCTGGTGATATAACTAGTCAAATATGGAAGATATACACATTTCCAAAGTGACCACTTTTAATAATCTGTACTGAAAAATAATTTTGGAATAAAACTTCTGAAATATGTTAATTAAATATGTTATTAAAATTCAGGAAAATACTGAGGAGGATAAATCTCATCTTTACACATTCTAAAGAAGGATTACAAGCCAGATTTCCCACACTAAAACAATATTCAACATAAACTGCATCTGTTCTGAGAGAAAGAAGACTTAATGTGTTTTCTTCCTTCCCCAGTGACTGCAACAGTAACAGGAATTCCATTGCTTCTTTCACAAGTATCTGCAGCAGCCACTGTGATTCTTACGTACACAGTGACGACATGGATTCGGGTAAGCTGCATGTGGTAAAATGTATTCTTTGAACAATACCTGCTGTGGGTAGAAAACATCATATTGGGTGTAGGTGGGAGGTTTGCTGGCCACAGAGGCACATGAGAAAGTTGGAAAATTGCACAAAAACATTTGATCTCTCATTTCAAGATTCTACTCGTGTAGGAAGAAACTGCAAAAGCTGGTTTTAACTGAGGATATACACAAAGCTGGAGTAACTCAGCAGGTCAGACAGCATCTCTGGAGAAAAGGAATAGGTGACGTTTAGGGTCGAGAGCTTCATCAGACTGAAGAATGGTCACGACCCAAAACGTCACCTATTCCTTTTCTCCAGTAATGCTGAATGACCCACTGAGTGACTCCAGCTCTTTGTGCCTATCCAAGATTTTACCTGCCTACCATTCGTCTTATGCATGTCTTTTAATTTTACATGGTGAATTTGGAAATTATCTATGCGACTATATGCATCTCATGACTTGGAAAGCATTTTAACAAAATTATTCTAACAAGGTTACGAACAAATCATGGGGAAAGAATAAAGAGGGAAATTTTAGAAAATTCAGTCCGAGATGGAACTTCGAAAGGTTATTGGGAGAGAAAATCCATGGACAAAATGTCGAGAAAAGTTGGAGTAGGTAGCAGAGGAATTTTCTAATCAAAAATGAACACTGGGTCAATCCCACTTCCTCGGTTTTGGGTTAATTCTGGAGATTATGGCTCTTCGATTATGGCTTTTCAATTGAAAGCACATCCCCCATCATGGCTAGTTCCAAATTCCCACAAAATTATTTCAATCTCAAATCTCCTCTCATCCTTTCACTATTAATTTAAATAATTAATAATTGTGTAATTACAACATAATTGATAATATTTATAAACTAATAATGGATGACAGCCTCTTAGTTCTCCATCTTTACCTTCACTTGATTTTTCATAATTTTATGCACCTCAGTTAAATCTGCCTTCAATCTCATATTTTTTAGTGAAAACAATTCTTGGCAAGACTGTCTCTCTTCTTGAATCTCCAAACCTGATTTAAATCTGCACCCTTTCCAGTGCTATCCCATCCTTACTGTGGAGTGATGATTAGAAATGTACACAGTGCTCTGGTCGAGACATAACTGGCATTTTATGTATTTTCCAGATGATCATTATCTTCATGTATTAGGTGACTCAGCCAATAAAGGCACATTTCTCATATGCCATTAACCATAGTGCATTTTGGACATGAACTCCAAGACCTCTGTTTCTGAAAAAATATTTTTTCTTCTGGATTACTGTGGGTTTGTTTGCCTTATTTATTATCCCCAAATTGACTTTCAAGAAGATGGTTGAGTTAATTTCAAGAATAAAGGGGTAAATGATTTTAGGGTGATTGTAACAACTGAGAATGGGACAGAATGGTCAGATATTTGATGTAACGAGCTGCATGGACTGAAGGCTGTTTGATCTGAACTTTAATGTTTCTATTGTTTTGTGAGTCACTTATTCATTCCCAATGTTTCTAGTGCATTGCTTTTGGGCTATGTTAAGTTTACTTCTAAAATATAAAATGATGGGATTAAACATATTGGATGTAAAATCATGATCCTATCTCAATTTGTGATAAAAGTCCAGTCGTACTGCTTACCCTGGTGAATTTTGTTTAGAGTATAATTTATATTTTTCTTATCCAGGTAATTATGAAGCTCCTTTTCTTGCTGTTAATAGGAGAAAGGTTTGGACAGAGTAGATGTGGAGAGGATGTTTCCACTAGAGGGAGTTTAGGACCTGAGGCCACAGCCTAGAAATTTATTTGGTGAGAGGGTGATTAATCTTTGAAATTAATTGGTTATGGGGAGAAGGCAGCAGAAAGGGATTGTTGGGGAGAGATAGATCAGCCATGATTGAATGGCAGAGTCGACTTGATGAGCCAAATGGCCCAATTCTACTCTTGTCACTTATGAACTTATGAAATGTGAATGGTTCTGAAAGGATTGCGTTGTCAGTGTTTTTTAAAAAGAATTATTTGAAGCCTGAGGTTGTTCCCATTTCAGTGAACCCGAGTCCCTGAGGGGTATGTGGAAGATTGGACATCCTGAACTCGAGATGCATTATCCTTTCCCTATCTATTTCCTCCATGAGTCAGAGGATTTGAAGGTTTTGTAGGAAAGTTTATTTACTGAACAGTTCTGAAAGTCTGCTGGGTCACTAGGCATGGATTACTTTTGGCCATGATTTACCAGAAAGGCAGATTGAATCAATTGCTGAAAATGTTTAGTTTCATTTATTTCCAGTCCTTGTAACTGGTATCCAAGGGGCTTGCATCTTAGGTGAACCGGCTGTTCAGTGCTCTGAGTTTCTTTGACAGTTTGTGCTGGATTTTCCAGGCTTGCCAATTTAAATCACTAAAAACTTCAGATCAAAGAAACAGAAGTTGGAATAGGCAGTATGTTCCGGACTGACGACCCTCTCCCATGTTTGCTCCATCAACCAGAGAGCAATGCTGAATTTCTATCTATCTCTTACATGTCCCTCGGACTATCCTTGATATATACCTTGCACTAAACGTTATTGCCTTATCATGTATCTTATAGAATGGCTTGATTGCCTTTCTGCTGATTGGATAGCACTAAACAAAGCTTTTCACTGTACCTTGGTACACAAAAGGACAAAGGACATTTATTGTCACATACACCAATTGGTGTAGTGAAATTTGACTTGCCATGCAGCACACAAATAAAGATAAGACACAACACTAAAGAATTAACAATGAACATAAAAACATCCCAAACAGCACAAAGTCCAGTCCCATCCCCAAGTCCACCCATAGTCAGGCCTATTGAGGCCTCTGCAGTCGGCGCTACGGCAGCCCGATGTTTTAGGCCTTCTCGCTGGGTGTTGGTGTTCCGGCGTTGGGAGAGTCCTCACAGCGGCTTGGGACACCTGGAACGGCCGCTTCCCTACCGGAGTCCGTGGCTTCCGAAGCTGACAAGGCCGCGCTGGATGGAGCTCCACAACTGGTGATGTCACCGAGAGATCCCAGGCTCCCGATGTTAACGTTCAGCGCTGCCACCCGCAGCCGGCTGCTCCACAGTCCCGCAGCTCCGCGATGTTCACCTGCGGTCTGAGCATTCTGCAGCTCCAGCGCGGTGACCCAGGCAAGGTATCGCCCGCTCCGCTCCCCGATGGCACTCCAGCGTTGAGCCGCTGCCGAAGCCGAGGTTCTGGGCGGCCCCCTCAGGAAACGCCGCTCCAGGCCCGCTGGTAGGCCGCGAGGACCGGTCGACGGTGCAGCCCGGAGAAAAGCTGCCTCTCCGACCAGGTAGGGACCAGGAAAAGCAGTTTCCCCCTCCCCCCCCCCACCCCCCCACCTAAAAAAGGCTAGGGCTCCAAAAACAAAACACTAAAACTCACTAAAAATAAAAGAAATAAGTTAAAAAACAGACAGCTGTAGGCTGGGCAGCCATACCAACTGGACGGTGCCCCCTAGATGACACATGACAATAAACTAAACTAAACCTATGATTTTTTATTTTTATGTTATTTCCCTGCACTAATGTCGTACTGTCATCAAATGTACATCAATTGCCCCATATTTGTGGACAACTTGCTGATTGCCTCAACATGCTCTTTCTTTGGTTGTTGAGCGTCTCAGTTACAGGTTCTTTGCTTGCTCAAGTCATTATGTGTTCTTGATGTCCCAATAATGGCCAAGTGCTTATGAACAATCATAACTTGCTCTTCATTACCCATGCAATATAATGCAAGTCTGAGTAATTGTCTTCATTATATTGCAATGGGCTGTTGCTTATGAACAGGAAAACAGCAATAACACAGGTGAACCAAATAATGATTAAAGGGAGAAGAGATCTTGAGGCCTGTGTTTTTATTTTTAAGATCTTGTTGAGCTTCTCAAGCACATTAAAAAATTGAAAGAAGGTTAAATCCTTCAAAAGAAAAATATCAAAGACATTTTCAAAATGTGTAGGAAGGAAAGCGTTTCTCTTTCCCCTGTCTCTCTCTGAAGAAGGGTCTAGACCCTAAACATCACCTATTCCCTTTCTCCAGAGATGCTGTCTGATCTGCTGAGTTGCTCCAGCTTTTTGTGTCTACATTTTCAAAATAACTTAAGTGTTTACCCTGACAATTTTTACTTCTATAAAAAAAGTAAATTAAGCAGCCAGCTCTGATTAGTTTTAAAATGCAACACTGCAGATATTCAGCATATAATGCAGTATTTATGCATTAATGCAGAGAGAAACAAAGTTAATGTGCTTAAATCACTGATACAACTTTACTATGAAGCAGCCAGATAATCTACTATCTTGACACTTCCGATAATCTGCCTTCCTGTTAAGGGTGGGTCTGGTTTTGCTGTCTTAAACCTCCTCTTAAACTATAAAAGGGTACAGAGAAGATTTACGAGGATGTTGCCAGGACTTGACGGCCTGAGCTATAGGGAGAGGTTGAGCAGGCTAGGACTCTATTCCTTGGAGCGCAAGAGGATGAGGGGTGATCTTATACAGATGTACAAAATCATGAGAGGAATAGATCGGGAGATGCACAAAGTCTCTTGCCCAGAGTAGGGAAATTGAGAACCAAGGGACATAAGTTTAAGGTGAGGGGAGAAATATTTAATAGGAACCCGAGGGGTAACCTTGTCATACAAAGGATGGTAGGTGTATGGAACGAGCTGCCTGAGGAGGCAGTTGAGGCCGATACTATTGAAGCGTTGAAGAAACATTTAGACAGGTACATGGTTTGGAGGGATATGGGCCAAATGCAGGCAAGTGGGAATGCTGTAGATTGGACATGTTGGTCGGTGTGGGCAATTTGGGCCGAAGGGCCTATTTCCTCGCTGTAAGACTCTATGACTCCAAGAATGACATCTCTATTCTTCTGTCATTTACCAATTTAATGCAGCTGATTAGAGGTAAAAGTTGAATCTTTGATATAAAACAAACCTTCACTATGATTGCGATGGTGAGATAAAGAAAAACCATAGCAAAATGATGCCGATGGGAAGTTTTCGTTCTTTCTCAGGGAGACTCCGGAATGTTGGTTCCTTTATGATAATTGAGTTGATGAGATTATTAAACTTTTTCATGAAATAGATCATTCAAGAGATTCAGATGACTGCTTTACAACGCATTCTCAATCAATGACTGCAAGAAGCACAATAGCTTATTAGGTGTCATTCCATTTGATCTGAGCAATCAGGCTAGTATCTTCCCCACAGTTTGAAACTGTCTTTCTCAGTTACTTGTCTGCACCAACAAGACCTGCTCTGAGCAGTCTTAAATAATTTTAAATGATTAATTTGGAAAGGGTGTAAAAGAGCTTGCCAGGAACTTACCTGGATTTGCGGGCTTGAGTTATAAAGAGAGGTTGGATAGGCTGCGACTTTTGCGTTTGAAGTGTTGGAGGCTGAGGGGTGACCTTATTGAGTTGTACATGATCATGAGAGGCACGGATAAGACAAGTCCTCTTATTTTTATTTCTGGCGTAAAAGATTCAAAAACTAGAGAGCATAGGCTTAAGATGAGAGAGAATAAATTTACTGTAAGATGGATTTCAATGGTAACTTTTTCACAGAGAGGGTTGTTGGATCTGGAATGGGCTGCCAGACGAACCCATAGAAGCGAATACCATTAGAACTTTTAAAATACATTTGGACCAAGCACGTGCCGTCAGGGTAGGCAAGGTAGGCACTGCCTACCCTGGCTAAAATTATAACATGGTGATAACTAAATAAAAATAGTAAAGGCATGGGAGAATTATGCCTATGTAAGGGATCGATCTCTTGGGTAGGCATAATTCTCCGTGCCTTTCAACTGCAGCGCTTGTAACCCTTGAAGGCCTGTGCAGCCCACGTGCCGTCAGCACTGCTTGAAGCTGTCAATTTCAAGCCGGGCTGAAGGCAGCAGAAATTCTGCCTTTGCAGCACCATGCATGCGCGGCAGCCTACTGCGCATGCGCAGCACTAGTTTCTTGGCGGGGTTTCCAAATATGGATTGGCAATATTTTAAGTGTATATTAGGAAACAGGGATAGAAGAATGGAGTTTGTGTACCAATAATGTGGTAAGTACATTTTGTATTTATGTTTTTAAATACTGTATTTTCCGGGGTGTGGGGGTGGGGAGAGAGCTCCTTTCCAAGCGTTTGGGAAGTCTGACCCGGGGTAAAGTTGTGGGGAGGGCACGAATGTTGTGAAGGAGGGGATCGGGATAATGCCACTTGCGATGCTCCTTGCACGGGGGGCAAAGCAGCTCGGGTGGCTGTGAGAGGCATGACAGCGGAACCAGCCGCCACCTCAGCGCCTTCTGCCGGCCCCCGCTCACCTCTGGCAGCTCTCCGTCTAAAAACCTCTCTCCTGCCGCTCGCTGGCCTCACTCATGTCCTGCAAATCCTTAAATTCCAACAGCGTGATTGAGGTTACTCGGCTGTGGGAATTTAAGGATTTGCAGGATGCCGCTGACACGAGTGAAGTCAGCAAATGGCAGGTGAAAGGTGTTCAGACGGAGAGTACTGACAGAGGTGAGCGGGCCGGCAGAAGGCGCTGAAGTGGCGGCCAGTTCTGCTGTTGGGTTCCAGTGGCTGCTGGCAGCTCCCCGAGCTGCTTCTATCCCTGGCTACAGTGCGATGGCTTCGCGCCCGGAGCCCGGAACGCCGTGGCAGCGGTGAGTGAGTGAGTTACTGGCATTATCCCCGACCCCCTCCTTCTCAACACTCCTGCCCTCCGTGCAACTTCACGCCTGGCACAGACTCTCCACACGCTGTGAAAGGAACACTTGGACCCTTGAACAAGTGTTGTCATTCAATTAGATGACAACTGATTCAACTTTTCCCGTACTGCCGTTTTTCCCACCATCGCTCCACCTGCCATCACGCTTCACTCCCCAGTAATTAAGAATAAAGGTGACTCGGAAGCCATGGGCAAATTGAATTGTTACTGTTTTTATTTTAATTTTTACGGAGTGAACAATCTGTGCATGCGCGGTTAATTTTTTTTTAAAAAGCCGACTGACTGCCTACCCTGAGTAATTACTCAAGGCACATGCCAGATTTGGACAGATGTATAGACAGGAAGTGTATTCGGGGGGATATGCCCAAATGCAGGCAAAATGGGACCAGCCCAATATATCCAAATAAATGACTGGATTTTTCATTTCATTAGGTCTGGTGCTAAAGATTGTGTAAAGGCATGCGCTGCATGTTCTTGGAAGGCACTATGTAAATCCACAATGCATCACTGTGGATATTCATGGTACTCTAAGAAGGCAGATTTTGGGCTTTACATTCCACGCATTCAGTCCACATTCGTCTTTCAAGATGAAAATAAGGTTGTGCGGCAAACATAAATACAGAAAGGGATATGTGAGAGATTAAAGGGAGGGAGAAATTGAGGGTCAGTCATGGGACTTCGAAGGAATAGGTGAGAAGGGTTGTGGATGAAGAAGTCTTTGGGAGGAGGGGGTGTCAACTATGTTCTTGCTGGGGTACAGAAAGAATTCCTACACAACCCGAAGTTCAAGCAGTACTGAAAAAGCTAATCTCTGATTAATCCATTCATTCTTATTTCCTTCAGAACTAGATATTGAAGATCTTAGAAATCAGTAAAATCAGAAATTGAGATAAAATCAGAGAAACAAATGTTTGAATAAGGAACCTGCCTTCAGAGATCGGATTGCACGTCTGTCTCCCTGGAAGCCTTTAGTGAAATTGAAAGAGGGCACGTTAGGGGTCAAATTTCCTATTGCTTTGGATCTAAATTATCGCAGTCTTCCTCACCCCATCACTGGTAATTGTATTTAATAAACTTATTAATCGGGATAGGTAGGCAATGGTGTTTAGCAAAGTAATACATTATAGATTGTACTCCCTTAATTAGACATATGCTGAATGCAGTTTGAAGGTGAATAAAATTTGATAAGGAACATTAAAAGTTCATAAAGTGTGCTGTGATGAATTAATAAGTTTCATTTTTTTGTGTTTTGCAGGCGATGAGCTACCTTGCAGTGTACGCATTTCCCATGATAAGCAAGATAAATTACACGGTTGCCTGGAGCATCTCTTTAGTCAGGCGAGTCAAAATTAATCCTAACTATTTTGCTGGTTACTTCCTAACCAAACTTTGAATATGTTTGCTAAACATGACCTCACTTTCATGAATCCATGTTGACACTGGCCAATCCTATTATTTTCCAGGTGCCACTCCATTTGCAATAGATTCCAATATTTCCCCAACCATGAATGTCAGCCTCTCAAGAGAATAGTTCCCTGAGATCTCTCTTCCTTTTGTAAACCATGGTGTTATATTTGAAGTTTCTAGAACTACCAGTGTTCAGTGTCTCGCTGGTGATCAAACATGCATGGAGAATCATGGAGGTCTTTGGTGGATTTCCGTGCAGCAATGATGTTTAAACAAGGAACTGCAGATGCTGGTCTACACAAAAGGACTCAAAGTGCTGGAGTAACTCAACGGATCAGGCAGCATTCCTTGGAAATATGGATAGGTAATGTTTCCGGTTGGGAACCTTCTTCAGTTTGATTGTGTGGATCAGTTTAAAGAAGGGTCCCCAAACCAAAATATCACCTACCCATGTTCTCCAGGGTTGCTGCCTGACTTGCTGAGTTGCTCCAGCACTTTGCTTCCAACAATGATGTTGCCTTTGTTCCCTGCTGTGTATTGGGGGTTGGATGTATTAATTTACTTTAATAATGTTTCAGTGTAATTTGGCATTTGTGATTCACATATGTGATCATTCAGCATTTAATGTCATGGCATTTTGTCCCTCAGAGCATAACTTCTGGCAATGATAATCAACATTTTCTCTTTGAACTGCCTTCGCAGTTTGCATCAGGGTGATTTATTGGCAAACAGCTTGAAACGGTGCAAATCTTTTCAGTGTCAAAGATTGTGGGGCTCATTCCCTTAAAGAAATCTGGGCTAGTTTAAAACACAGCAGACTACTTCTAAGTGATACTAGCCATTCTTTAGTTTGATCCTTTGCTGACCTTTATAGCCAGTTGTTATGTAGCATTCCATATAAGGAAGCGGGAAGCCTATAGCTGGCAAGCTGTCCATTGCCATTGTCTAATGATAGCTGGTTAATTACTCATCATGCTCTCTATACACCTTTTTTAGAGGCCATCCACTTTAATCTGCATTGCCACTGTACATAGTTATAGTATTTTCTTCTTGTCACAGTCGATTTTTATCATGCCAGCAGGTGTTGAATTTGCCTGCAGAGATGGGTTCAGGCAAATGATTCCTTGATAATGATATGGCATTCGAGCTCTTGCATGATTTTACAGTAACGTGGTGTGATTGCATGTTATGCTCACCAACAGTTGTGGTTTTCTTTGTATTGAACCTACTGCCGGTATGCAAATGTGAAAATATCACCTCAAGATACAAAACTATCATCAATAACACATGTGAGAAGTGCAGGAGTTCAGCTGACCTCGGCTCTGGGAATTTGATGTCATGACCTTCACACAACCTTCCCTTCAACATCAGAAATGAATTGATATTGAGTGCAGAAGCAGGGGATGCTGGTTTAAATGTAATAAGCTTCAAGGGTGACAAGGTTATATAAGAAAGCCTTTTACCACCAGGGAACAGTGGATTTGTGGAAAGGATTCCCAGCATTATCAGCTGAAGCTGTGATAAATTACTTGATTAAAGAGGTCGGATTGGTGTTTCTTTGCAGAATGGGTAAAATGGTATAATGTGGGAGCATAGACCTGTTATTGTGATGTAGATGTTCTTGGAAAATGGAAGGCTAGAGGAGTACTTACCAGGGCCATTTATTAAGTAATCCTCTGAATACTGTTGACTTTGGCAGATACAAATTTTAACAACTCTCTTCTCTTCGAGGACAACAATATTCACCACCATAAATCAGAACACTGTAGTTTCTTGTTTTTTTTTGTCCTTTGGCCTCAAGCACACATCCAAGCGTGATATATATTCAGCATTAAAAATGAGATCCCAAAAGCTAATCTTCCATAAATAAATTATTTTCTACATTATTGGCAATTTCAGTGTGTGACACAGGAAGTTTACCCTACTGTGTAAGAAAATAGAGGAAAGTGGAAGAGAAAGATCGAGGTGAAGAAAAGAAGATGAACAGACATTTCTTGATGCCATGTGTATAAATCACTGAGCAGGACACAGTTGGCTCTCTGTTCATTGTTAGCAATGGTGGTGGTGCTTTCTGACTGCAGAAAGCAGAATGCAAAATTTGAAAATAGCAAATAACATAGTAACTGAAAACATGTTAAGCTGCCGGTGCTTTGAAGTATACCTCGCCTTCAGGATTTCATACCGATTACTTTTAACTTTAACGAATATTTGTTTTTATTAGAGTAGGAAATGTCTAATATTTGATTACTAAGTGATCGTTTTTCCTTTAAGGTCAATATTGCAATTAAACTTTTAGTCGTGACACACAGTAGTCTAATGTGTAGGAAGGACCTGCAGATGCTGGCTTAAACCGACGATACACAAAAAGCTGGACTAACTCAGTGGGACAGGCAGCATCTCTGTAGAAATGGAATAGGTGATGTTTCGGGTTGAGATCCTTCTTCCGACCGAGAGTCAGAGGAATGGGAAACAAGAGATATAGTCGGCGATATCGAGAGATGTAGAACAAATAAATGAAAGATATGAAAAAAAGTAACGATCAATGAAGTGGTCCATTGTTAGCTGTGGGCGAGGTGAAAATGAGTTATGTAGCCAATGAAACTCACCAGGATGACAGTGAAACTAGTACAACGACTGGGGTGGGGGAGGGACGGAGAGGGAGGGAATGCAAGTGTTATTGAAGTTAGGGAAATCAATTTTCATACTGTTGGGTTGTAAGCTGCCCAAGCAAAATATCAGGTGCTGCTCCTCCAATTTGTGTTTGTCCTCACTCTGACAATGGAGGAGGCCCAGGACAGAAAGATCAGTTGGGGAATGGGAAGGGGAGTTGAAGTAGACCAGTAGTTTGATGTTGCAGATGCGAGTTGTGCAGCTGACAATGCCGTACATATCCTTAATGATGAGAAGGCACATCTTGCTATTTAGTGAGAAGAGGCTGGAGGTTTGCACTGTGTAGATGCTTATGAAAGTATTATCCCAGACTATGCCTATCGTCAATACCTCAAGTAGGATGTGCAGGGGTTCAGCTGACCTCAACGTTCTGATAGTAGACAAACTAACTGGACTAAAAGCTTATAGGTCTGTTGGGGGCTGTTCTTTTAATGGCTGTTGTCTTAATATCCCAAAAGAGACAGCTACTGAGATGGTGTATTCATTATTTATCATCTTCCAAAAGCTCCATAAAAGTGCCATGGGATTGCGAAACCTTAAATGTGATATCCCAATTGAAAAAAGGAGGGAGTCAAAATGGAGGCAACTTAAGACCGATTAACCAGTATATTGTCTTAAAAATGTTAGAATCAATTATCAAGGAAGTTATATCAATATATTTCAAAAATCATAACCTAATCAAGCAGTCAGCATAACTTAATGACAAATGTAGTCAAGCATTTTTGAGGAAGCCTTGACCAAAGCAGATGGAGAGGAACCTATAGATCTATTGCGCTGGAATCACCTGAAGGGGTTCACGAAGGTGCCTCATGAAAAGTTAAGTCACAGGTTAAAAGACCATGGTATTGGAGGTGACACATTGCCCTGGTCAAAGGGATGATTAACAAGCAGGAAGCAGCAAGTATGATAAGGAAGTCATTTTCAGATTAGCAACCTTTGGCCAGTGGCATCAGCACCAGTACTACAAATATCTGAAGATTAGGAAGAAGAAAACAAATATATGGTAGTCAAATTTACAGGTGAATCAAAAAGATGGGAAGGTAAGTTCTGAGGAGGATACAAACAGTTTACAGATAGATATTGATTCTTGTGTGGAATGTTGCCAATTGAACATAATGTACACCATATGAAGTTGTTCAATTTGGAAGGAAGAACAGAAGAGGGCGACATGGTAGCGCAGTGGTAGAGTTGCTGCCTTACAGCACTTTCAGTGCCAGAGATGCAGGTTCGCTCCCAACTCTTTGTTCGGAGTTTGCATGTTCTCCCCGTGACCTGCGTGGGTTTTCTCCGAGATCTTTGGTTTCCCCCCACACTCCAAAGACGTACTGGTTTGTAGGTTTGTTAATTGGCCTGGTATAAATGTAAATTGTCCCTCGTGTGTGTAGGATAGTGTTAAGTGTGCAGGGATCGCTGGTTGGTGCAGACTCGGTGGGTTGAAGGGCCTGTTTCTGCGCTGTATCTCCAAACTAAACTAAACAAAAGAACAATGCTATTTAAATGGAAATAAATTGCAGAAAGCTATCGCACAATGGGATTTAGTTTTCTTTATGCAGGAAAATCAAAGCCAACACTTAAATTTGACAGGAAAGGCCGAGGAATGTTGGCTTTTTTCAGGAGGTTAGAGTATAAAAGTAGGGATGTCTAACTGCAAATATTACCAGATCTATAGAATTGTGAACATTTCAGATCCCTTTATTTGAGGAAAGATATTATTCCATTGGAAGCAATCCTCATCAACACTGCCTATCCTGGGAAGTAATCTGGTCACATTCTCAAAATTACTGCGGACCAACTGGCTGGTGTTTCATGGACATCTTCAACCTCTCATTCCTGAGGTCTGAAGTTTCCACCTGCTTTAAAAGGGCATAAATAAATTGCAGGGTGACCTGGACAGGTTTGAGTGAGTGGGCAGATGCGTGGCAGATGCAGTATAATATAGATAAATGTGAGGTTATCCACTTTGGTGGCAAAAACAAGGGGGCAGATTATTATCTCAATGGGGTTAGGTTAGGTAAGGGGGAGGTGCAGCAAGACGTGGGCGTCCTTGTACACCGGTCACTGAAAGTTGGCTTACAGGTACAGCAGGCATTGAAGAAAGCTAATGGAATGGTGGCCTTCATAACAAGAAGATTTCAGTACAGGAGTAAAGAGGTTCTTCTGCAGCTGTATAGGGCTCGGGTGAGAACACATCTGGAGTATTGTGCACAGTTTTGGTCTCCTAATTTGAGGAAGGACATCCTTGTGATTGAGGCAGTGCAACGTAGGTTCACGAGATTAATCCCTGCGATGGCGGGACTGTCATATGAGGAAGGATTGAAAAGACTAGGCTTGTATTCACTGGAGTTTAGAAGGATGAGGGGGCATCTTATAGAAACATATAAAATTATAAAAGGACTGGACAAGCTAGATGCAGGAAAAATCTTCCCAATGTTGGGCGAGTCCAGAACCAGGGGCCACAGTCTTAGAATAAAGGGGAGGTCATTTTAAGATTGAGGTGAGAAAAAACCTTTTTACCCAGAGAGTTGTGAATTCATGGAATTCCCTGCCACAGAGGGCAGTGGATGGATTTAAGAGACTGGATGGACTCAAGTCACTGGATGGATTTAAGAGAGAGTTAATTAGAGCTCTAGGGGCTAGTGGAGTCAAGAGATATGGGGAGAAGGCAGGCCTCCTCCTGCACCTATTTTCTATGTTTCTAAATAGTACCAGTCCCAAGTGGAATAAGGTGACGTGCCTCAATGTCCACCGTCCGATGGCGCTAACATCCATGGTGATGAAGTGCCTTGAGATGTTGGTTATGGCGCATATTAACTCTGACATTAGCAAGAATCTGGACCCACTAAAAGATGCCTATCACCGCAATAGATCAATGTGAGATGTGATCTCTAAAATTTGATGCGATCTCGCTGGTTCTCCACTCTGCACTGGACTACTTGGACAATCAAAACAATAGCGTCAAAGTGGTGCAGCTGGTAAAGCTGCTTGCTCACAGTGCCAGATACCCAGGTTCGACCTTAACCTTGTGCAGTTTGCACGATCATCCTGTGACCGTGTGGGTTTCCTTCGGGTGCTCCGGTTTCCTCCCACTTCCCAAAGACGTGTGGGTTTTAGTTTAATTAGCCTCTTTTCAATTGGCCCTAATGTGTAGAGTGTGGGTGAAAAAGTGGGATAACATCGAACCATTGTGAAAGGGTTATCAATGGACTGCGTGCACTCGGTGGACCGAAGGGCCTGTTTCTATTCCGTATCTTTAAACTAAACATAAGTCAGGCTGTTGTTCATCAACTACAGCTTGCCGCTCCACACCATCAGCACCTTTAAACCTGTTACCAAGCTCAGGGAACTGGGTCTCTGAGCACCTCTTTGCAACTGGATCATTGCCTTCCTCATCAACAGAACACAATCGGTATGAATTGACAACAACACTTTGTCATTGATAACCTCTGTGACACCGGGACATCTCAGGGCTGGGTGCTCAGTCCCCAGCTCTACTCCCTCTATACGCTTGATTGTGGAGCTGGACATAGTTCCATGAGTCAGAATTATGCCAGAAACCAACCTTTATCTCAGCGTCAGTAAAACCAAGGAGCTGATTGTTGACTTTCGAAGAGGAAGGTCGAGGAAAACCTGTCTTCATCGAAAGGTCAGTGGTGGAGAGAGTCACGTTTCCTGGGTGACTTCAAGTTCCTGGGTGTGCATATCTCTGAAGATATGTCCTGAAGCCAGCACATTGATGCAATCATAAAGGAAGCCCATCAACGCCTCTACTTCCTCAAAATAATTGAGGAGATTTGGAATGTCGTCAAATACTCTCTTGAACTTCAACAGGTTTACAATAGAGAGCATATTGACTAGCATGGTGAGGAGATAACGAAGGGATACGAACTGTGCAACTAGCAAGGCAACTAGGATGGGGGACGGTCAGAGAGGGAGGGAATGCAACGCTTACTTACAATTTGAGAAATCAGGTTTTATACTGCTGGGTTGTAAGCTGCCCAATCGAAATATGAGGTGCCGCGTCTATCTTCGATTCAGATTGTTTTATTTGTATTTAAGTTTATTAATAAAGTTTATCTGAAACCTCAAGCCATGTAAGTCCTCCTCCACATTCTCTGAGTGCATTATTGGCTGAGTAAAAATGAAAATCTATCCTATTTAGACATGCTAAAGATGCAATACAGTCGGAGCTCGATCTTAGTCTCAGCTTCTAAAATTTATTGCTATTGAAGTCAATGGAAATAAATTGCTAAAGCAGAACATAGTACCCTAATTATGATCTGCTACTTGAAATCCTTTATATTACAGACTAATCCAATTGTAACACAGCAGTTTGATCAAATTGTAAAAAAAGAATGCTTTACAAGTGATATTTCATTGATTTCAACAGGTGGATGCAATCACCAACCTTCTGAAAGGCCCAGCTGTGGTAAAGGCATTTGAACAAACAAAGAATTTAATCCCAAAAAGAAACCTCCAAGGTAACATTAAACATTAACCAAGGAAAGCATCCAAATCCCTAGTATGTTACAGGAATAATGTTTAAAGAGAATTTGATAAATTCAGTATTATTATTATGCTTATTATTGGGGATATGAGTCATTTGTATTTCTTTATCTCGATGGCTTTCCTCACACCAATGTGTCCAGTGTGGAAAAGAACAGCAGCACATATATATAATACATATTATTAACAATATTTATCTATATAACTGCATTTGAATGGGTTTTAACTGTTAAAATTATATTTTTTCTTACTATAAATACAGAAGGTATTTAAGACTTGGCGTGAGGAAAGCCATCGAGACAGAATTACTCATTCCCAATAGGTCTTTGCCAGTTCCCGGCAGAGGATTTCCATCTATCTAATTTCTTCTCTCTTTATTTCCCTGTGCTCCTCCAACTCCTCTCCTGTGTCATATTGCCCATCAACTCACTTATTGTTCTATCTACCATTTAGCTCTGGCAAGGGATTATTTACAGAAGCCAATTAATGTGTCAGCAAATCATTTAGGGGTTTGGGAATAACCTGGAGGATCTGACAGAAACCTACACATGCATGGAGTGTATATGGACCACATATGATGTCCAGATTGAACTCGAGTACCTGGAGCTGCGAGGCAGCAGGCAGATGTGTACAATAGGATTTTTTTTTTTTAATGTGCCTGTTTTGAAATTGCTCATTCAATGAAGCAATTTAAAAAAACGGAGTTTAATATTCTAGCTCCATTAGCATTAGTGCATTAATACCAGAATTTTGAAAATTTGCATAGTGATCATACTGTCAAAGATTCATTGAGCACAGAAGCAGGCCCTACGGCCCAACTTGTCCAAGCTGTTCAACATGCCCCATGCAAGCTCCCCCCATTTGCCCGCATTTGGCCCACATCCCTCAAAATTTCCTCTCAATGTACTTGTCCAAGAACCTTTTAAATGCTGGCCTCGTGCTTGTCTCAACTACCTCCTCTGACAGCTTGTTCCATAAACCCACCAACCCTTGAGTGAAGGATCCTAGTGCCCACTGGGAACTTCCAGTAATCTGGACATTTTCTTTAGGTGAGAAGATAAGTCACCTGAATGACTGTGATACAGCTTGTAGTGGTGCTTCCTCACAGTCCCAGAGACCAGGGTCCAATACTGACCTTGAGCACTCTCAGTGTGAAGTTTGCACATTCTCCCTGTGACCACATGGGAGCTCTCCGGGTGCTTTGGTTTCCTCCCACATCCCAAAGGTGATTGGGTTTGTTGGTTAACTGACCTCTTTGTGTAGGGAGTCGATGAGAAAGTGGGGCAATGGGTGGTCCATAGTGTGAATGGGTGATTGGCGAGGTCTCGTTGGGCTGAAGGGCCTGTTTCCATGCTGTGTCCCAAAACTAAACTAAGAACATTGAACTTCTGTTGATATACATTACAATTCTTGGGGGTGGGGTGGGGTAAATTAGATAACCATGGAAAATGGGTTGGGATAATCCTGTATCTTATACCCTGTGATAACTTTGTGCTTCCTGTTAATTGAGACTGCAGCATGATAATAACTCACCAAGCTGTCAATAGATGCTCGTAGGCCATCGTGCTCTGTATTATCTATATGCATACTGATGGAAATGGCATAAAGAATCACACCAACTAATCTGAAAGTAGTTGATGAGCCCTTTATATTGTGAGATGGTTCGCATTCCTCCCACCGCTCATGGTGTGGTCACCTGTGCTCTGATGAGAGGCAATGGAAATAGGCACTGCTTGCACTCGTGCAGAAATATGAAATGACATACAATAGCTGGCAATAAAAACAGAAATTGCTAAAAATACACAGCAACAGGGTGTAAAATCTCTAAAGAAAGTCTTTACTTTGAAATGCACAATGTTATTTCTTACAATGCCCCAGAAAATCGAACACTAGAATGTGCATAACACATCTCGATCTCTTTCAAAACACATCCCTATTCAAAAGTTTTATTAATCAAAGAAGTGGCTGAGTTCACCTTGAAATATTTGGTTTGCAATCCACTCTTTTCTCAGTGATGCCATAACTTAAAGCTCTCTGGATATCCCTTGATTTTGGAAACAGAATGAGCCAGAGCAGGAGAAAGAGGAAATAACATGGCCACATGGCCACATGGTTGCAGTGGCAATTGCTCCCTCATCTCACGTCTGAAACAATCTTTAGGAGCATAGACACAAAGTGCTGGAGTAACTCAGCGGGTCAGGCAGCATCTCTGGAGAAAAAGGATGGGTGACCTTTCAGGTCGGGACCCTTCTTCAGACCCGACCCATCCTTTTTCTCTAGAGATGCTGCCGGACCCGTTGAGTTACTCCTGCACTTTGTGTCTATCTTGGGTAGATACCAGCATCTGCAGTTGCTTTCTATAAATCTTCTGGAGCAACGGAATCAATGGGTCAAGCAGCATATGTGGATGGTAGGGAATTGTCGACCTTTTGTCTTGAAACCTGCTGTGTCTCCTTTGTGTTAGATGAATAGATGCAGGAAGATGTTGTAATGGCTGTAAACTACAGTAGTTCCTGCTGAATTTAAGGGCTGGATCCCATTTAAATCTCTCATCTCAGTTTCCTGCCTGGCAGTTGGCCAGTGTCTGAAGGTGGTTACCTTCTGTGAGCTTTGAATTAATTGCCTGTTCCAAAACATGTCTGAGTTGAAAGCAGATATGTACATTCACTGCAGATAGATTGTCATAAATTTCTCGATGTGTGGAATTGTTGGCATCTTTAATCTCCCATCTATCTTTGAAGGTGAAAACGGCAGCAGAGCTTGTTAAGAAAAGTTCTGTTTCTCTTTGAAAGCTGACACTCAAGCATCCCCAGACCCTTTGCAACATGGGACTTTAATATTATCATGCGGTTTTACTGCACATGTTGCGGCTGGCGAATATTCCCAAGTTCATCTCGGTGAATTGCTGGGATGTCAGTAGTACTTGACAATGCTTTGCTGTGGTGAACCTCTTTGGAGAAAGAATCTATGCTGTCCATGGATACCCATTCACATTAGGCCTATGTTATCCCACTTTTACATCCGCTCCCAACACTCTTAAGGGCAATTTACAGAAGCCAATAAACCTGCAAACCTGCATGTCTTTGGGAAGTTGGAGGAAACGGGAGCACCCGGAGGAAATCCACGTGGTTACAGGGAGAATGTGCAAACTTCATACAGACAGAATCCAAGGTTAAGAACGAAGCTGGGTCTTTGGCACGGTGAAGCAGCGGCTCGACCAGATGCACCACCACACTGCCCTCGAGTCTTGTCAATTTTGTGTCTGAATTTTGAGACATGAGGCCATCTCCATAGTTTTGCGAGAGATAATTTTTGGTCATGTTGGCATTCTGGAAATCCTCCTCAAATACCTTAACCATTTCTCGTCTCGTACCATGTTCAAAGTTTCTGGGTCAGGAATTCCGGTATTACCATTTTAATTCATATTTCTTGCATTACCATTTCATTAAGATTTTTTATTTTGGGAGCCTGTACTTTTCTTTCTCATATTGATGTATGTTGCAGAAATTAAGGTGCTATTATTTTTGAATATTTCTTTTAAGGAGCCCATCAGTGGAATGAGAAACTGAAGTGAGTGGTTTTGCAAAGAGTTTGACTCTTGAGTAAATGGCTGTCAACTATAGAAGCCATGATTGCCAGTACCAATGCCACCACACAGGCATGACCATAGCAATTTGATTAAATATTTATCTGCGTTACCTCTTGAAATTAAATGGTTGTAGAATAAATATTGAAAAGAAGGATTTTATAGGTTGAAGTCCAACATAGTTGGTTGTCTCAGTTGCAGCATTGGCTAAAGAACCCATGGCTAAGGATATAATATGGGCTTTGGTAAGTGGATCTGCTGCAGGGAGCACTAGAGAGACGGCATTCTCCATGATCACCAATAACTGAGTCACAGTGGCGCAGTGGTAGAGTTGCTGCCTTACAGCACCAGAGACCCAAGTTTGATCCTGACGGGTGTTGGCTGTACGGAATATTTACGTTCTCCCCATGACCTGCGTGAGTGTTTTTCCTACATCTTTGGTTTCCTTCTACATACCAAAAACATACAGGTTTCTGGGTTAATTGGCTTGGTATAAATATAAATTGTGCCCAGTGTGTGCAGGATAGTGTTAATGTGGGACATTCTCTGGTCGACTCGGTGGGCCGAAGGGCTTGTTTCCATGCTGTATCTCCAAACAAATCTAAACTCAAGCAAACATGCAATAGTGCACAAATGTAGTTCCTGCACATGTGTGGTCCCTGCACAAATGTGGTGCCACAGATGCCCACAAACTGCAAAGGATGTCTTAACTTGATAAATATACTAAAAATTGAGTTCTGGGCTATTTGAAATCGCATGTCGATGTGGACTGTTTTGTACTTCATCTGTTCTGCAGTGGGTAAACTTGGGTCAGACTGACCTGGAACTGAATGAGAAGCAGGGCAATGTGTTAGCATCTTGTAATATGCGGATCTGGCATCAGCTGTACGAATGCTGATGATTGCATTTTTAGCTCAATGGCATTTCTAGTAAAACATCATTTGGTTTCTCTTAAATAAATGTGGTTTAATTTACATAGATACATAGAAAATCGGTGCAGGAATAGGCCATTTGGCCCTTCAAGCCAGCACCGCCATTCAATGTGATCATGGCTGATCATCCACAATCAGTACCCCGTTCCTGCCTTCTCCCCATACCCCTTGATTCCGCTAGCCCTAAGAGCTCTATCTAACTCTCTTAAGAATGCATCCAGTGAATCGGCCTTCTGAGGCAGAGAATTCCACAAATTCACAATTCTCTGTGAGAAAAAGTTTTTCCTCATCTCAGTTCTATATGGTTTACCCCTTATTCTTAAACTGTGGCGCCTGGTTCTGGACTCCCCCAACATCAGGAACATGTTTCCTGCATCTAGCGTGTCCAATCCCTTAATAATTTTATATGTTTCTATAAGATTCCCTCTCATCCTTCTAAATTTCAGTGAATACAAGCCCAGTCGCTCCATTGTTTAAAATGTATTTTGTGTGTTCCGTTGCTTTTTATGCGTATGACTGTATGGTAAATCAAATTCCTAATTTGTTGCAAAACATACTTGGCTAATAAAATATGATTATGTTTTTAATTATGATTATGATATGACAGTCCCGCCATCCCGGGAATTAACTTGGTGAACCTACGCTGCACCCCCTCAATAGGAAGAATGTTGTTCCTCAAATTAGGAGACCAAAACTCTACACAATACTCCAGGTGTGGTCTCACCAGGGCCATGTACAACTGCAGAAGGACCTCTTTGCTCCTATACTCAACTCCTCTCATTATGAAGGCCAACATGCCATTAGGTTTCTTCACTGCCTGCTGTACCTGCATGCTTACTTTCAGTGACTGATGTGCAAGGACACCCAGGTCTCGTTGTACTTCCCCTTTTCCTAACCTGACACCATTAAGATAATAATCTGCCTTCCCGTTTTTGCCACCAAAGTGCATAACCTCACATTTGTAGCAGATGGTGTCTTTATTGCTAATGAGTATTACACATTCCTGACAGATATATGCTTGACAGATAAAGTGCAGGACTCTTTTTGGCAGGAAGGACTTTGAGCATCAAAGGAATGGTTTATAGAATAAATCCACTTTTTTTATGGAGAAAATGTGCCTTTGTCTTTGACATGTACTTGATGTGAAATTGAGATTTAGATGGAACATAGAAAAGTACAGCACAACAACAGGCTTTTGGCCCACATGGTCTCTACCGATCATGATGCCATGATAACCTAATCTCATTTGCTTACACATGATCTCTCCATTCCCTGCGTATCCATGTGTCTATCTAAAAGCTTCTTAAATGCCACTATTGTATCTGCCTCCTCTGCCTAGCAGTGCATTCCAGGTATCCACCACCCTCTATGAAGTAAGTCTTGCCTCTCACATCTCCTTTAACCTTTGCCCCTCTTTAAAGATATGCTCTCAAGTGTTTGACATTTCCATCCTGGGAAAAAGATTCTGACTGTGCCCCAGCTATGCCTCTCATTATTTTGTTTACTTCTATCAGGTCTTCCCTCAACCTACTGTTTTCCACGGAAAACAACCCAAGTTTGCCCAACCTCTCCCTGTAGCTAATAGCACCAAATCCAGATAGCATTCTTGTGAATATCTACACCCTCTCCAAAGCCGTAATATCCAATAATGGAGCGACCAGCGCTGCACGTAATACGCCAATTCTGAGATATACTGTAAAGAAGATCAATGAGAAAAGAATACTTTAGAGCAATCAAGACCTGTCAATAAACTATCACATCTACGAAATACAAGTAACTGGATTGAACAAAATCCCATTCCATGACTTTATTTTTAAACTACAGCTGATGCAAAGTAATAATGGGAGAACTCTCCGTGTGCAGGGATCCCTTTAATAATATAATCAATAACTCTTGAAATTATAACATGAATTCATTGAACACAAATAAGTTGTCCAGCAAAACGATAGGACACGTTTCAGTAAGGGGAATGAACCACGACGAAGATGAGTTTTTGTTTTCAAAACCTTTGATTAGAATGCATTCAAGAAGAGGCCAATGTACCCGCAATGAAGAAAATAGGGGGACATGGGGCAGGATAAAAACAATGGATTGAGAACTAATAGGTTCTCAATGAATAACACAATTTAAGGCAGATTAATACAAGGATTCAATTTAATCCTTTGGGAAGAGGAGGGGTGACCAGTGAATAAATCATCATTATCCTTTTCAAGAAGGGATGCCAGTCCACTGTGATAACTATGGAGGGAGCTCCCTGCTGACTGCCACAGAAAAAAAATCATTGTTAGTATCCATAACATCCACCTCCACCCAGTGGCTGAACGGCTCCTCTCCAAATTGCAGTGCGTCACTTGTTCACCTGGAGGTGTCCAACAACAGTGGTGTTGTCGGCAAATTTAAAGATGGCGTTGGAACTCGGTTACACCAGTGGTTCTTAACCTTTTTGACACCAGTACGCGCATACGTGAACAAAATACTGTATGTGGTATGTACCTTTGTTAGGTTCCTAAACATGGGCTCAACAAATTGATATGTCTGAAGAAGGGTCTCGACCCGAAACGTCGCCTATCTCCTTCGCTCCTTAGATGCTGCTGCACCTGCTGAGTTTCTCCAGCTTTTTGTGTAACCCTCGATTCTCCAGCATTTGCAGTTCCTTCTTTAACAAATTGATATGTTATTTGTGTCCCCTTCATGACCCCCTGGCAAAGCCCCAAATATGGGGGTCACGACCCCCAGCTTAAGAACCATTGAATTACACAGTCGTGGAAATGGAGCGAGTAGAGCAGGGGACTGAGCACAGCCTTGACATGCCCCTGTGCTGATGGTTATTGAAGAGGATGTGTTGCGAATTTGTACTGATTGTGTTCTATCGATGAGGTAGTGGAGGATCCAGTTGCAAAGGGATGTGCAGAGCCATTTTGTGACTCCTTCATTCCTGGGTGTTCGAGTTACCGAACCAGGCCGTGATGCAACCAGTCAATACACTCTCCACTGTACAAGAGAAGTTCCGGAACACAAGAGACCCAATTCCATGAGGTTGTAACATGTTTGGAGGTGGGGATAAAGGGATCATTGAACCAGATAGATTTTTGTTTATCACAAAAGTACACAACGTGCTGGAATAACTCAGCAGATCACCGAGTTACTCCAGCACTTTGTGTCCTTTTGTGTCAGTCAGCATTTGCGGTTCCATGTTTCCAGGTTTTCATAACAGTTCAGCACTTTCATGTCCGTCATTACCGATGCACTCTTTTTATTCCACATTATGAATTTTGTCAAATGTAGATGTAATAAGTTTACATACCTCTCAGATGGATTTCTAATGAGTAAATTGATATTGTGGGACATCAGTATTGTTACAAACATTGCACCAGAGGGCAGTCTTGTTCCCTAGGTCTGAAAGTAGCCATTCTCTGAATTACCTTTAGTTCAGTTTATTTTAATATTCTGTCTATTAATGGATTAGTACAAAATAAAGTTTCACCTTTATTTATTAACCTCCAGCCCCCATTCATGATCACTTAAATGTGTGTAAAGTTATAGCCAGGATATGATGTTGAAGTTTCTGAACGTGATGATCTGCCTTTTTATCACTGTCCTATAGATAATACTTATAACATGGCATGGTTACACTAGTTTTTTTTTAAAGTATGAAAACACAAATATACATGTAATTTCTGCTTTTTGTACAGAATTCAAGAAAGAAATGGAGTCAAAGATCAATTGCACAACGCAGCTCAGAATTCACGTTCAGAGAGATCCCTGGAATCTACCGAGTGGCGTTCACAACCTTATAGAAGCCATTACAAGATTTGTAGAAGGTTTGTATCAAGTGATGATCAGTTCTGTAATTATGCAAGTATTAGATAAGATAACACATTATGGGAAACGTGCAATCCTGAGGCAAGTATTGTTGCATGAAAAAATGTCATTTATATCTTTAAAAACAAAATTGATTTATCTGGTAAAACGTGTCAATGTTTTCTGGCCTCATCCAACTTCAGCTATAATTAAATAGTTAAATACATTACAGGCGAAATATGCACATAGTAGGAGGCATTTAAGCATTTATTTAGAAATAATGTGATGCTATTTTGGAATTGCATTGATTATGACATTGCTATTTAAGACATTGGTTTTATATGTCTCTTCACTATTGTCATAATGTATATGATAACAATGAAAACAATCTGTGTCCTCTGTTTCATTTCCAATACCCAATAATATGGCTTTAATAACTAATAATTGGAGAAATTATTAAAACGCAAACCAGTTGTCTGAAATAAAAAGTGTAAAGTAACACCAATTTGATAAGAATATTGCCTTTGATGGGGAGTGCTGTATTTTGGCTAATGTTCTTCAGCTCAGTGTGCCCAAAAGGTGAAAAACATTAATTCAATCTTCACATCAGAGCAAATGAAGTAATCGGAAGTGTATTTATAATCTGAATTATTATAAATATGCACAATAATGTTCTAAAAGCATTGACATACATTGATGGGCACATTTCAATATTTAATTAGCTAAAAGGAGATGATATTACTAAACAAACTACTTCTATGACTGTAGTGATATTTGTAAGTAGATATTGGGTTTTAAAATCACGAGGTGCAGCGGTGTAAATAAAGGCTGCAATCATTTTGAACACTGCACATTAAGGAGAGCAAGTGGTCTGGAAACTGACTATATTTACCGAGACAATGACTGGTTTCTCAACAAGCACATGTATCTAGATATTTGTACAGGTAAAGAAGTGTCAATTTAGGTATAGGAGTGTGAAAGTGCACACCTCCAGATTCAGGGGGCAGTTTCTTCCCAGCTATTATCAGGCAACTGAACCTTCCTACCACAAATAGAGTGCAGACCTGAACTACCATATACTGCATTGGAGACCCTCAAACTATTTTTGATCGGATTTTACTGGCTTTATCTGGCACTAAACGTTATTCACACTATTCTCTTGATCATGTATCTGTACACTGTGAATGGTGTGATTGTAATCATGTATTGTCTTTCCGCTGACTGGATAGCAAGCAACAAAAGCTTTTTACTGTACCTCGGTACACATGACAATAAACTAAACTTGTGAACAAGATAAGTTAACATGGAACTGGAGCTGACCTCATGAATATGCAGAACTTCCATTTGCAAATCAACAGGTAACAATGAAGAGAGTAGATACTGTCGACAGTTGCTTTGTGGATTACTGTCACATTATTGGTCCGCCTCATTGCATCATATCGTATTCTGAGGCAGAGATCCAAGCTATGAACAAACTGATATAAAATTCTGAAAACTTAAATACAATCAACAACAATCAGTTTTATTCGTCACATTGCACATAAAGTGCAAGTGAAATGATTTTGCCAGCAGCGGTACAATGATAAAGAACACACAAATACACACCAAAAATTTAACACAAACATCTACCACAGCATTCATCACTGTGGTGGAAGGCACAAAAATTGGCCAGTCCTCCTCCATTTTCCCCCGTTGTCGGGACCTCAACCCTCCGCAGCCGTTGTTGCCGGCGTCCAGATGTGCAGACAAAGTAAAAAGTCCAGGTAAGTCCTGAATCGGTGCCTCCCCACCGGAGACCGCGGCTTCATGTTGGTGTAGGCCGCAGGCCGGCGGTCGGAGATTTAATGTTCGCTCTGCAGCCAGAAGCACTGCAGACTGCAGGGCCGGTGGTCAGAGCTCCTCTCCAGGGATCCCCGGCGAGGGGCCCGCTCCTGATGGTAAGTAAGTCCATGCCGCGCCCGCGGTATAAGTTGGCTGCGGCCCGGCAGGTGGAGCTCTTCTTCCCCCGGGTCCCCCACGAGGGATCCCAGGCTGTGGACGCTGCTCCGGCCAGAGCTCTGCAGACCGCGGCTTCAGGCTACCACGGGCCAGCAAACAGAGCGCTCCCCTCCGGTGAGCCCCGGCAAGGGCACGCCCGCACTGCACCCGCCGCTGAAACCCCAGACACGTCTCCGGGAAAGGCCGCACCGATCCTTGCTGTTAGGCCACGGGGGAGGCAACATGGAAAAAGTCGCCTCTCCGTGGAGGAGGCGACTGAAGCGGTTTCCCCCTTACCCCCCACACCACCCCCCACACAAGACACACAAAGAAACATTAAAAACATACATTAAAACATACAAATACTTAGTAATTACTCCCAGGCCACAACATTGATTAAACTAGCACTTCACAGAAGCCTCCGGTAAAAGAATAACATTCTCTTGTGTACAAGGGGCAAGCCTATGGTTTAAGGAATGTAATACATTTTTGTTGTACTTGGGTAAGATTGTCTTCAGGGGAAGAGAAAATAGTGATTAGACCTTAAAAAAAAAACAATTTACCAAGTAGCTTGTGAGGGAAAGCTCTAAGTATTGCACTCTTGTTGTTGGTATCCATGTGACCACGATGTCAAAGAGTTTTATATTGGGTTTGAAAGAGATGCAGTTCAATGTGTGACCAAGGTCTTAACTCTAAGCATAGGAGACAATGGCATTAGGGGAAAATTGGCTGTGGTTCATTTGGAAATTGTTTTTAATTCATTCCTAGACAATGATTAGCATTTGTCGAAAAATATATATGGTTTAGTAAAAAGAGAATGCCTTTAGGGCATAAAAATCCAACAGGAAAGTGGCCTATTTATGGCTCACAGGATAATGCAAAAGTTAGAATTCAATGAATGGAAGAGGCTTATAAATTTGCAGAAATAATATTAGGTCTGAGACTAGAAGCTTTAAAGAATGTAACAAAGAGTAAATTGATAAAGAAAGGAAATATTGAACATGCAAATAAAAACTGTGAGAATCACATATCAAAACATCCAATATTATGTAAAAGGTGACTAGCAAGGGCAAATGTGGATCCCTTACAGAAGTGGGCACTAATTGATTGTGAACTGTCTCCATAGATGAAGGCAAAATCTATACAACTAAAACTCTGATCTTGTTATCTTCCATTTTGGCAGTCATTCTATTTGCGCAAAAATGGTACGCGATAGCGCTCCGATTTTTTGCCAGCTTACTCACAGTTCTCCTGTGCTGCAATTGCACCAACTTTTGTTCGATGGAAGCTGGTAAGAGTTATCGAGGTTTAAAAATCTTAAAAAACGCGCGTGCGCAGATCGATTGCCTCTCCTGACATTCAGCGGCACGCGGATTGGTCCCTTCTACTTTCACTCCACAGGATGGTCCGACCCTTCCTGCACCATCGTGTCTTTGCTGCAGCTGCGGGAGGCTCTGGATGGCTGGCAGAAGTCTCCAACCGGACGCAATTTTCAGAGGGAGGGACCGGAAACGGCCCGGCCCAGCCCAGCCAAACGGAAAATGGAGACTGATCCCGGTGGAGAAGGACTAGTAACCGGTGACCAGTGACCAATGCACGCTGTGTCCCCATCGCACTGCCAACCCCTTCCCTTCTGGTCCCCCTCGCTGGCTCCTAGCCCCCTCCCCTGTGATACTGCACTCTTCCCCCATGGCTCTTCCCCGTCTTTTCTCTGAGCTCTCTCCCCCCCTGCCCCCCCACCCCTCCCTCCACAACGCACCCCTCTCCTGCACACCACTCCCATTCCCCCCTCCCGCACACCCCTCCCAAGAATGAGGAACTGAAGGAAATTAGAATTGATTAAAAAAATTGAGGGAAGTTGGTGATACAGCAGATGATAAAACCCAAGGACCTGATGATTTACACTGCAGAATTTTGAACGAGCTGACAAAAATGTTGCTATCATCCTTCAAAATTCAATAGAATTTGGAATGGTTCTTGCAGATTATCTAAAATGACCCCAATACTGAAGAAAAGTGGGGAAGTAAATAAAATGAACTAATAATCCATTCACATTAACACTGCAGAAGGAGAAAATCTGGAATATATAATGAAAGATGATATAACAGACACTAGATAATAATAGGATTGAGCAAAGTAAACCTATTTGATTGATCTGTTGGTCTTCTTTGAAGATAACAGTCGTTCACAATTTCGATCAGCAATTTGGCTGAGAAATTTAAGTGTTCAAATGTTCATATTTGCTTGTGATGTAAAATCAGTTGGAAATATGCAGCGGGATGTAAGAGGGGTTCAAGGAGATGTAAGGGCCTGTCCCACCAGCATGCAACTCTATGCGATTAGCGTGACCTAACGTGGTCGCTTGAGCCGTCCGGCGTCGCGGGGCCGGTCCCACTTCGATCGCCGGAGCCGTGCGGAATTGTGCAGAGTTCGTCCCGACACCGCGCGGGGCTCCGAAAAACTGACTGTCCAAAAGTTCTGCGCGGCAACGGCTTGTCGGCTCGCAGTCGCCTCGATGTTTACACACCGCCCCGACATCGTGCCTCCGTGAACCTATCTGTAGGTGCCTCCGTGACCCTCTATGTGTGTGGCTCTGTGGCCCTGTGTGTGTGTGTGCCTCGGTGCCCCTCTCTGTGTGCCCCTCTCTGTCCTGGCCAACTTACCTTAGACTTCGCTCCAAGTTCGTCTCACTTTGCGCCGCGTTGCGCCACTCACCCGACCTCCGCGCAGCCCCTACTGCCGGTTTGGTTGCGCTTGCCGCATGCTGGTGGGAACGGCCCTGTACAGGGGATCACCCGACCTCCGCGCGGCCCCCGCTTCTAGTTTGATCGCGTTCATCGCATAGAGTTGCATGCTGGTGGGACAGGCCCTGTATACAAGTTCATTGAGTGGCACACTCAGAATAAGGGTTAAACCAATTGGAATTATTCAGGAATTATGTAATTGTGTAACTGGAGTATTGCGTACAGTTTTGGTCTCCAAATCTGAGGAAAGACATTCTTGCCATAGAGGGGGTTCAGAGAAGGTTCACCAGACTGATTCCTGGGATGTCGGAACTTTCATATGAAGAAAGACTGGATAGACTCGGCTTGTACGCACTGGAATTTAGAAGATTGAGGGTGGATCTTATAGAAACTTACAAAATTCTTAAGGGGTTGGACAAGCTAGATGCAGGAAGATTGTTCCCGATGTTGGGGGAGTCCAGAACAAGGGGTCACAGTCTAAGGATAAGGGGGAATTCCTTTAGGACCGAGATGAGGAAAACATTTTTCACACAGAGAGTGGTGAGTCTCTGGAATTTCATTTCGGAGTCACGTGAGTGACTTCGTGAAGAGCCCGCCGGCGCGCATGCTCGACATATCGTCGTACCGCGTTGCTGCGACGGCTGGCGGTGGAGCGCGCTCCTCGCCAGCCCTTCAGAAGGGGCCACGGAGGTAAGTATTCTACCTTTAGTTGGTGGTCCTTGTTGTTGGTTTTGTCTTGCAGCAAGGACATGGATGGGAGTTCCAAGGGCCGGAGGACGTCAGGACGAGTTCGCCGGTCAACAGTTCCGGGGCCTTTACCATCGGCAGTACCTGCATCGCAGGCCGGGACTCAGGCGGAGATGTGGGTAAGCCCTGTGTTTACAGGTCCAGATCCGCCAGCACACCACAGCTCGGAGGAGTTCGATGAGGAGGAGTGTGGTGTGCCGCCAGAGCAGGGGGACCTGCCATGGCAGTCAGGTCGTCAGCGGGCTCGCTGGCGACCTCGAGCTGGGTGCGTGCGGCTGCACGGCCTGTTCCACTCCGAGAAGGGGAAGGGCAGGAGCCCAGAAGCCTAACCCTACCAGGGCTAAGGCATTGCCTGACACGGAGGAGCGGTCAGGTTCCAGGGAAAGACCCGGGGCGGCTGTGAGGTCCAGCCGGCACGCCCCGACTCTCGACGCCGGGACGGGTCGGTCGAGTCGGGTCTCGTCACGGTCGCCGAGCCCCCCATGGATGGGTGGGCGAGACCATGCGTCGGCAACGTCCACGATGTGGGCAGCCGGCAAGACTGCGCGGGCCCCAGGCAGCCATGCTTCGGCTGGTGCCGACACCTCGCCGCAAGTGCCCTTAGTGGCAGCGGCTTCAGCTCCCGCTAAACGGAGGCGGTTGAACACGCCCGCGCAGGAATCGCGCAGTTCGCCTCGGCGGCTGTTAGCGACAACTACCGGCACCGGCAGGGCCTCGACGAGGTGCGGGCCGATGACAGGAGCCCGGTTTTCTTTTCAGAGCCGGAGGACTCCGACCACCTGAGTGTTCAGGGTGAAGGGCGTATTGACCGTATGGAGCGGCTGCTGGAGCTCCTGCTTCAACGTCAACAACAGCAGGGCAGCAACAGGCACAGGGCGTCTTCACAAACATCTACTATCAGCCTGGAGCAGCAGGAAGAAGTCCTCATCCAGGCAATGAGCCGTCACAAGGCTCCATCCAATTGCAACTCCCTCAACGTGCCTGTGGTCAATACGCCGATATGGGGCAACATCAGTGCGGCTATCCGTCAACAGGAGGTAAAACTGCAGCGGATCCTGAAGCTCCTCACGGCCGGTGTTACCGCCTTTGTGCGGTCGGTGGACGGGGACGAATTGAATTTGGACCAGGGAGATGCCCTGGCCCTCCTGTGCGCGACCCAGCACGAAATTAACGGGTTTCGCAAAACCAGCATCCGCCCAGCGCTCAATCCAAAGTTTGCAGGAGTGTGCAAACCACCGCCGCCGCCCCCGCCCCGTCAGCTCTTTGGGAAGGACCTCTCGAAGAGAGTCAAAGAGCTTGACGAGCAAGCCAAAACGGTGGGGATCATGCGCCCTCAGAGTGCCCCCACACCGTCAGGCTCAAAGTCTCCATACATTCGATCACGAGGGTCTGCCAGTACCTCGACGAGGACCCACCCTCAAGCTCCACAACGACAGCAACATCAGACCCAGCACCAGGTGTCTTTTTTAGGACAGGGTCGGCAGAGACCCTGGTGGAAAACGAAGACGCAGCGCCCTCAAGCCAACCCAGCACCTCCACGTCCACACACGCGTGTCAAGGACCGCCGGTAACCACGGAGGTGAGGGGGTCTGGTTCTCTCTTTTCTCTCTGTTTAACTTCACATGTTGGTGGTCACCTTCGGTGGTTTTTTGGGTGCATGAGGTAATTTCACTGGTGACGAGTATGTGTTGCAGAATATTCAGGGGCATAAAATTGAGTTTATTAATGGCGACATTCCTCCATCCCAGCACATGCCCGCTCGAACATTTAAAATTATCTGCTGCAGAACAGGCAGCCGGCTATAAGGAATTGTTAAGTCTTGAGCAAAGGAGTGATTAAGAGAGTGGTGCATGAGCCAGTTGAATTTGTTTCGAACATATTCACCAGACCTAAGAAGGATGGAAGTTGTCGTGTCATTATTGATCTAACCCGTTTGAATACTTTTGTAACATATTCTCATTTTAAAATGGATACGATGAAACAACCAAATCATTGATTTCTCATGGTTGTTTTATGGCATGCATCGGTTTAAAAGACGCATATTATTCCGTATCCGTCCAGAAATGTGACAGAAGGTTTTAAAAATTCATCTGGATGGGGCAACTCTGGCAGTACAAGGCTTTGCCTAATGAGCTCACCACAGCCCTAGATTGTTCACTAAATTAGTGAAGCCAATTATGGCTTATTTGAGACAACGACACCATATAGTATGGCCTATTTAGATGATGTCTTAATTGTGGGCCACACCCTGGAATTGGCTGAACAGGGTGTTGCAGCTGCTGTCAATATATTTCAACAATTGGGGTTTATTGTCCATCCAGAGAAATCAAAGTTCTACCCTGCCCAGGTGATTAATTACCTAGGGTTCACGGTGAACTCTATAAGCATGAGGGTTACCATTCCAATTAACAAGATTGAGGAGGTTACCCAGGTGTGTCAAGATTTAATCCGCACCAATATACCATCGATTCGGCACTTAGCTACAATAATTGGGAAGCTGGTAGCTTTGTTTTCGGCAGCGCGATATGGACCTTTGCATTATCAGAATTTGCAAAGAGCTAAAATTGCTGCGTTAAAACAGAACGCTGGTTATTATGATCGGTCCATGCAGCTGCCGCCCGAAGCGATAAATGAGTTGCAATGGTGGGTGTGTCACATTAGCAACTCATTCAAGCCTATTAGGGAGGCTAATCCGGTGGTATATTTGCAAACTGATGCAAGCTCCAATGGTTGGGGATCCACGAATAATTGCTCTAGTTGTGGTGGAAGATGGGACACCCTTGAATCAACGATGTTGTTAACTCAAGGGATTAACTATTTGGAGTTGCTGGCAGCATTCCACGGACTTCGTGCGTATTGTTCTAAGCTTGTTGGAGCACATGTCCGTCTCCAAATAGACAACACCACAGCAGTAGCATATTTAAACCATATGGGTGGTACCAGGCCTGTTTCGTGTGACAAATTGGCAAACTCAATTTGGCTCTGGTGTGTTCAAAGAGACATTTGGATTTCAGCTACCTATTTGCCAGGTGAGCTTAATACTGTGGCGGACACCAGGTCACGCAAATTTAATGACAACATTGAATGGATGTAGCATCCTGAGATCTTTTCTAAAGTCACAGCCAAATTTGGTAAACCGGACATTGACCTCTTTGCGTCACGGTGGAACCATCAGGTACCAACCTACGTTTCATGGGAACCAGATCCTGGGGCAATAGCGCTAGATGCATTCTCGCTGGACTGGGGGAAGTGGTTTTTCTATGCCTTCCCCCCATTTTGCCTCATCAGTCGGGTATTGGGAAAGATTCAGGCAGATGCTGCCAAGGGCATCCTTATTATACCCGACTGGCCCACACAGCCTTGGTATCCGGTGGTCTTTGACATGCTCAACGAACCTTGGGTCCTTTTGAAGGGTTGCCCACAATTGGTTACTCACCCTGTCTCAGGGGAGCCGCATCCCTGCCATGGCTATTTAAATTTGTTGGCTTGCAGGTTCTGAACAGGCCGTTAGTCCAATACGGCCTCTCGGCTCGGACCATGGATACCACCGGGGCGTCGTGTCGAGAGTCTACAAGGCGAAGATACCGCTCGCATATTAAGAAGTGGGAAGCCTACTGCAGCCGCTCTCGCATCACGTACGATGACGTGACAACAACCGACGTCCTGGAATTCCTCGCGGAGTTGCACCATGATGAACACTTAAGTTACAGTGCCATCAACAGCGCCAGAAGTGCGCTATCATTCTACCTCAGTTTGGAGGTAGGATCCAACAGGCTAGTGTCCAGACTCATGCGGGGTATATTCAATATGAATCCGCCTACACCACGCTATAATATCACCTGGGATGTCAGGGACGTATTAACCCTGCTCAGGACGTGGTCACCCATGGAAGGGCTCCAACTGGACCAACGCACCATGAAGCTGGTGATGTTACTAGCGCTGACTTCAGCTCAGAGGGTACAGACACTACACAAACTTCGTGTCGACAGAATGACGTCTACCCCCACAGAAGTAGTCTTTTTCATTGACGAGCTACTAAAGCAGCATAGACCTGGGTGCACAGGGCTGCAGCTGAAGTTCCCGGCATACCCCGCAGATGCTAGGCTATGTGTAGCCTCACATATCCGCCACTATGTCAAGGTGACGGCACGCATCAGAGGAATGGAGCGATACCTGCTTGTCACTCATAAGAGACCTCATCATCGAGTGACAGTCCAGACGATAGCCATGTGGCTTCCAGTCGTTTTGGGTAAGTCAGGTATCGACACTAATGTGTTCAAGTCTCTTTCCAACAGGGCTGCATCGACGTCAACGGCGAGGGTCATGGAGGTGCCCATGGACAAAATTCTCGCCACAGCAGGATGGGCTAATGAAGCTGTGTTCCAGCGTTTTTATAACAAGCCTGTTGCTGCTCCTCTACAGTTTACAGAAGCCGTGCTGAATGCAGGTCACGAACGTGGAGATGTCCCCGCATGAGGGGTTTTGATTTGTTATTAATAACTCTGCTCTTGTTTTGCAGTATGAACTATTGAGCAAGTTTGTTCCTCCCATCCATCCCTGGTAGTGGTGTGTCAGCATGGACGTGGTCCAGGGCGTGTAATCACAGAAGCTTTGAAGTCTTCACGAAGTCACTCACGTGACTCCGAAATGAAATAGTAAGATTGAACGAGAACTTACCAGTTCGAAGGTTGATCTTTATTTTATGAGGAGTCGAAGTGAGGGATTTCGTGCCCTCCTCGCCCAACCCTCAATCACCTTCATCTGGTAATCTTAGTCACTTCAATCTTACTATGCGAAGTCATTTCTTTGTTGGTTTCTGTGATTCCACGCCGCTACTTTGAAGTATGTCGAGCATGCGCGCCGGCGGGCTCTTCACGAAATCCCTCACTTCGACTCCTCATAAAATAAAGATCAACCTTCGAACTGGTAAGTTCTCGTTCAATCTTACTATTCTCTGCCACAGAAGGTTGTCGAGGCCAGTTCATTGGCTATATTCAAGAGGGAGTTGGATGTGGCTCTTGTGGCTAAAGGGATCAGGGGGTATGGAGAGAAGGCAGATACGGGATACTGAGTTGGATGATCAGCCATGATCATATTGAATGGCGGTGCAGGCTCGAAGGGCCGAATGGCCTACTCCTGCACCTATTTTTCTATGTTTCTATGTTTCTATATATATCAGGCATTGATTTTTTTTTTTAAGTCTTCAAAAAAAGAGAAAAAAGACCAACCTGACACATTCCTCCCATCTCCCAATCACCCTCTTCCCCACTAACTTGTATCCACTTATCGCTTGCCAGACTTTGCCTCATGCTCACCTCTCTTTTCCTGCTTTCTCTTCCCTTGCTCCATCTGCCTAAAGAAGGGTCCCAGCACAAAATGTCATTTGTCAATTTCCTCCATGGATGTTGCCAGACCCGCTGAACACTTTTTTTCGTTCAAGTATATTTTAGGTTTGAGATGTCCTGTGCTCAGAAGCCTTCTGATCCGCCAGTGGTATTTAAATATTAATATGGATTCTGCCAGTGGAATGTGCTCCTGTACAGTTATATAATTCTGGAAAAGTTACCTTCTCCATTTATAATGTCAAAGTTACGTAGGTAATTGCAACCACTGAAACTGGCTAATTGTTTATTGGAGTCACAAGAAACTGCAGATTCAAAATCTTGACTGAACATAGGACAGTACAGCACAGGAACAGGCTCTTTGTCCCCCAATGTCTGTGCCAAATATGATGTCATATCTAACTATGACATTAAACTAATTTCCACTCCCTGCACACGATCCATAACCCTCCATTCCCAGCATATCCATATCTATCTAACAGCCTCGTAAATGCCATAGCACATCTGCCTCCACCACCACCTCAGCTTGAGTGTTCCAGGCACTCACCACTCTCTAAGTTTAAAAAAAAATCCCTTTATACTTTGTGCCTTTCACCATAAAGCCATGCCTACTACTGTAGTCTTTGACATTCCACTCTGGGAACAAGGTTCTGATTGTCTACCCTATCTATGCCTTTCATAATTTTTATTCTATCAGCTCTCCCCTCAACCTCCAATGTTCCAGAGAAAACAATCCAAGTTCGTCCAACCGCTCCTTGGAGCTAATCCCCCACCCCCACCTCTAATCCTGGCATCATTCTGGTTAACCTCTTCTACACTCTTGCCAAAGCCTCCACATTCTTCCTGCAATGGGGCATCAGAATTGCACACCATAATACATTTGTAGCCCAAACCAAGTCCTTTATCATGGCATCCTGACCCTTATATACTATGCACTGACCGATGAAGGCAAGCATACCTTTATCCACTTTACAACCTGTGTTACCACTTTCAGGAAGTTATGGACTTGGACCTCAAGATCCCTCAGCACATCAATGCTGTTCTTCTTCTTGCGTATGGCGTACACAGCCTAAAGTTGTAAGACAGCTTGATCTTTTGATCTTCTGTTTGCGCACGGCAGGTTGATTGCATTCATCGATACAGGGTGGACCACGTGAAGGTCTCCCACCCCATCAATGCTGTTAAGGGTCTTGCAATCAGCTGTATACTTTCTCCTTACATTTGACCTCACAAAATGCAATACCTCAGCCTTACTTGGATTAAACACATTGACCCCGAAAAATCATGTGTCCATTTCCCTCCACAGATGTTGCCTGACCTGCTGAGTTCCACTTAGTTTATTGTTGTCTTTTGTGTTTTAAAACCATATAACCATATACCAATTACAGCACGGAAACAGGCCATCTCAGCCCTTCTAGTGCGTGCCGAACACTTACTTTCACCTGGTCCCAAATACCTGCACTCAGACCATAACCCTCCATTCCTTTCCCGTCCATATACTTATCCAATTTATTTTTAAATGATAACATCGAACCTGCCTCCACCACTTCCACTGGAAGCTCATTCCACACAGCTACCACTCTCTGAGTAAAGAGGTTCCCTCTCATGTTACCCCTAAACTTACGTCCCTTATTTCTCAAATCATGTCCTCCAGTTTGAATCTTCGCTACTCTAAATGGAAAAAGCTTATCTACGTCAACTCTGCCTGTCCCTCTCATAATTTTAAAGACCTCTATCAAGTCCCCTCTTAACCTTCTGCGCTCCAAAGAATAAAGACCTAATTTGTTCAACCTTTCACTGTAACTTAGGTGCTGCAACCCAGGCAACATTCTAGTAAATCTCCTCTGTACTCTCTCTATTTTGTTTAAAAGTATAAAACGACATTCTACTGTTGAGTGTGAGGAGAGGAGAAATAGATATTCCAGAAGGCCTGCCTGTAATGAGTAAAGCCTGCTACATCGGTGTTTCCAGTGACTTAGTTCATTGTCACAACAAGCCATTTAGGACAGAAACGAAGATACATTTCTTCAGTCAGAGGGTGGTGAATTTGTGGAATTCTTTACATTAGTAAGTTGTGGAGGATCAGTATGAGTTCATTGAAAATAGAGCAATGGATATTTAGATATGAAAGGAATTGAAGTTTTGGGGATTCTGCAGGAAAATCAAACTGAGATTAATGATCAGCACTGATGCTAACAAAGAGCAGAGTAATCTTGAAGAGTTAGATGGTCTATTTGTGCTCCTAATGCTTATATTCAGATTATAATTTTAATGCCATATAAATAATGGATAATAAAATTACATAAATCCTTTAATAACATTTGCAGATCACATGGATAAATGAAGCTCTGTTTAAATATCTCAACGGATTTGAAAATAATTATAATTACTTTATAATCTATCTGCTACTTTAAAATTCCATTACTGTAATGTAGTATATTAAATATAACTTTTTTTCATTAAATTAATACTATTTTTTTTCTGTTCAGTTTAGTTCAAACATACAGGGCAGAAACAGGCCCTTTGGCCTACCAAGTCTGTGCCAACCTACGATCCCCGCACACTAACACTATCCTACTAGGGACAATTTACTAGGGGCGGATGTGGAAGGAGGGAGGATGTGGGAACTGGAGGGGTGGGGGGGGGGGGGGGGCAGAGGGGTGTGTGTGTGGGCAGGGAGTATGTGTTGTGGGGGTTGTGGGCAAGGGGTGTTGTGGGGGAGGGGTGTGTGGGGGGAAGGGGAGTTGTGGGGGGAGGGGTGGTTGTGGGGGAGAGGGGTGTGTGGGCGGGATGGTTGTGGGGGGGTGGGATGTGTGAGCGGGGGGTTGGCATTGTGTGGGAGGGGGGTGTGGGGGGAAGAGGTGTGTGGGAGAGGCGGAGGGGTGTGGGGGCAGGGGGGAGGGAGCTTGGCTAAAAGACCGGGGAAGAGCCATGGGGGAGGGGGGCAAGAGCCATCGAGGGGGACCAGAGGGGAAAGGGTTGGCGGTGCGATGGGGACTCACAGCGAGCGCTGGCCACTGGTCGTTCTCCGCTGGGATCAGAGTCTTTGCTTTCTGTTTGGTGACATTTCCGAGTCCGCGCCGAGCTGGGCTTGGTTGGGCTGGGTCGGGCCTTTTTTTTGGTCCCTCACTCCAAAAATTATGTTGGAGACCTCCGCCGGCCATCCAATGCCTCCCACAGCTGCAGTAAAGACACAATGGCACAGGAAGGGGCGGGCCGTCCCGTGGAGTGACAGTAGAAGGGACCAATCCACGCGGCGCTGAATGGCAGGAGAGGCAATCGATCTGCGCATGCGTGTTTTTGAAGATTTTTAAACCTCAATAACTCTTACCAGTGTCTACCGATCTGAACGAAACTTGGTGCAATCGCAGTACATGAGAACGGTGAGTAAGCTGGCGAGAAATTGTAGCGTATAGCATACCATTTTTACGCAAATAGAATGACCGCCAAACTGGATGATAACAAGATCAGAGTTTTAGTTATGTATAGATAGATATCGATAGATTACTTGCCCTCACATCCTAATATTAGTATAGCAACTAATCCAATGATCTTCTATGCAATGTGTCTTTGGTTGCACTTTAGGTGTTTGCACTATTATGGTTAGATATAGGTTTATTATTGTCATATGTACTGAAGTACAGTGAAATTCCAAACAGATCAGAAATACTGTACATAAATACAATCAAATCAAACTCAAGTAAAATAGCTAGAGCAAAGGAGAATATATAGATGCAGAATATAGTTCTCAGCATTGTAGCTCATCAGTTCCATGGAAAACATACAATGTCCTCTTTGGGATCGAGGAGAACTAGACAGTACCCTAGCTTATGGAAGGACCATACAAAAGCCTGATAATGGAGGGGGAAGAATGTGGATATTTTCAAACTTCTGTATCTTCTGCAGAATGGGAGCAGAGAGTAGAAGGAATGACTGGTGTGGGACAAGTCTTTGATTATGTTATGTTATCTGCTTTAATGGGGTAGCATGAAGTATTATGGTTATTGATTTATTATATTGCAATTATTGTATATTTATCTGTGTGTTATTGTGTTTACAAACCTGTTTAAGCTGCAGAAATTATGAATTGTATTGTTCAGTTGCCAGAAGATATGCCAGAAGAGGCACCCTTGCCTATTGATCAGTTTCCCACTTATTGCATTTTCTAATGAAGTTATTTTCTTTCAGAGGTACAGAGGCGCGTACTCCTGGCTCTGCTTGAAAATACAGGTAATGTCAGAACTCATTAAATTGAAACAAATTAGTTAGTGGTGGAAAGAACTGCAGATGCTGGTTTAAAACAAAGATAGACACAAACTGCTGGAGTAACTCAGAGGGACAGGCAGCAACTCTGGAAAGAAGGAATGGGTGACGTTTTGAGTTGAGACCCGGGGGGATGTACCTTACTAGACTTATGCAGTGCCATAAACAGTTCACACCCTCTTGTAAGAGTTTAGGAATATTCTATTAGTGTCAGGATCATCCAAAAATGTTTCACTCCAGCTAGTGATTACTGTTCAGGAGTGCCTGGTCAAAGCACAACTCTGACCTATTTCTAAATATGGTTCTGCTGAAGTTTATATGTTCATAAGTTCTAGGAGCAGATTTAGGCCATTCTCCCATCAAGTATACTCTGCCATTCATTCATGACTGATCTATCTTTCCCCTCAATCCCATTCTCATGCTTTCACCCCATAACCCCTAGTACCCTTGGTGTAAAGGTTCCCAAACAGTTTTTTTAAATATTCAGTAAAAGTTCCCAAAGAGTTTTATTAAAAAATGTTGAATCTTATGGAATATTCAATTCTAATAATCATTAAATAGCTAGGATTTATTATTAAAAGTTCTGTTGCCCAGTGCATTTACAGGCACAAACAGGAATTATATGAATTATTTATTTTATATAGAAGGAACAGTATTAATAATGGTCTTTTTGTCTAAATTTAATGTAGCTACTGCATTGACGTACTTGGTACTGTAATGCAAAAAATTGAGAGATAATTGTGAAATTAATTCATGCTTTGACACCTATTTAGTTTCTGGTAATTTGGGTGGTAATTCCACATTTCTTAGCCAACAGGCTGATATTTCATGTAAATGTACTTAATTAAAATGATCATTGTACCTAATTAAAAATATGATTCTAAATCAATTTTTCATATTCCATTGGATCACAAGTTCTAAGTTTTAAATGTCTGCATGAAGTCAAGAGGCAATCCATTTTTAATTACTTCAAGGGAGCAATCTTGTTCCGAGCAGGTACGGGCATCGTACGACTTCAGGAGAATGCAGATGGTGTTTCAGGAAAACACTCTCTTCGAGAGAACATAGAATTTTGAGCTATTAATATAATTCGCTGCTATAATAAACTATTGTGTGTGATATAGAAAGGCTATTAATTCCTCAAAGCTGCATGAATTTGCTGTTTATAGAAATGCTAAAATACCTTTATTACATTTTACAAAATGTCTGTGAATGTTACAATGTATTACATAATGACAAATGTCTTTGTTCAGATTTATTAAGTCACAGGATGCCACAAACATTTCACGAACATCACCCCCTTAAATAGTTACAGTAGTTCAATCTTCACTTGATTTGCATGCATATGTTTTTTTGTCACTCTTGTCAAGATGAATGGGAATGTAACTGGAGGGATGAAGAGTGGGTGAACCACGTCAATTAATTCAGTAAAAATATATATTGTTCAAAGGGTGGGATAAGTTTACTTTTTAACATTATTCAGTGACTTCAGCAGCAAATTTCTGTGTGAGGAAAGGTACATATTTTATTGCATTTACTCCCAATTTGGGATTCATTGACATAGGGCTAATTTCAAAGCTGGTAATCTAGTGCTCACTGTAACATTTGGAAAATTTAAATTCAGTTAATCAAATAAATCTGGAAATAAGTATTGCCAATGAAAGTGAACATGAAACTACAGATTGCTGTAACAACGTGTTATCGTGGAAGGAAGAAAATCTGCCACTGTTGTGCAATGTGGCTTCAGACTCCCAGATACCTTAACAATCTTCTGCAATTGCCAGTTGTATGAAACCACTATGACAAAGAGTAATAAGAAAATTAAATAGTCCATCTGTCATAGTTTGGGAAGATCTACCTACCATTTCTCTGTGCCAACAAATTAAAAGAGATGCTCTACAGACTTGCCAATAAATATCAGAGACTTCCATACATAACTTTGGCCTACAGGCACATTCTTTATCATCCAGCATGCTTGGGTGCCACAAGTACTGTCTAGGGTTAATAAAAGTTTTCAGCATTAACTCCAGATCTCATCAATTTTATGCTCCAGGTCAAACGTAGGTCAGGAAAGCTGATAATTATCAATTCCTGCCATCCATCTAATAGTGAGTCACAAGTTCTCCATGTTGAATGCTACTTGGAAAAAGGATCTAAAGGCAATCCATATGATCATGGAGGGTTACACAAAAAGCTGGAGAAACTCAGCGGGTGCAGCAGCATCTAAGGAGCGAAGGAGATAGGCGACGTTTCGGGTCGAGACCCTTCTTCAGGACCTCAATGAGGACTTAAAAGCAATGTTAATGATCAAATTGGTCAAATCCTGAACAATGACAGGTGATAAGATACAAGATACAAATAATTTATTCGCCAAGTATGTAAGAACATACAAGGAGACCAACATGAACAAATATAACACATTAAGCTCCCTCTGCTAGCACTCTCCATTACAAAGCGGTCTCCAAACCTTGAAGGCTGTTGAATCAAATATTAAAATACCTGTTGGCACGGTGGCACAACAGTAGAGTTGCTGCCTTACAGCACTTGCAGCCCTGGAGACCTAGGTTCAATCCCGACCATGGGTGCCATCTGTGACCGCGTGGGTTTTCTCTGAGATCTTTGGTTTCCTCCCATACTCCAAAGGCACACCGATATGTTAGTTGGCTTGGTGTATGTGTAAATTGTCCCTAGTGTGTTGGCTAGTGATAGTATGAAAATTTATGAAAATACCAGTTTACTATTTCACATATCTTTTGGACTAGTCCATTTGGTGAAGGTGCTCACCTTTCAGGAACCGCCTGGGATTGTAACAAACAGCTACGACATATTTCAGATGTTGGTCACAAATGTTAGAACTGTCATCAGACTTCCACTGGAGTTACAGGAAAGTACTGATATAAATTTTGAGGTGATTTTGGGCCATTGTTAACTTTAATAATACCTATAATAGTCTGTTATCTTGGGATTGGGCATTGCATGTAGATCTAATCTTTCCTTAATTGAGAATACCGCTGTTAAAATAAAAACCATCTTATTCTTACTGGTGTTCTCTAAATCATTTTCTATCACTGATTTTACTTCAACATCCATCCTCTACTGGGGACGTTGATGGTAATTATCGTTGTCACTGAGGATTTGTAATATTAATTGCATCTTCACACCACTCAGTTGGGTCATGTGCTAATTTAGTTAGATATTTGAATAAATTATTTTGTAATAGGCTTCACTTTAAAACTTTGTCACCATCCATCCCACTTTGCTTGCCCTCCAACATTTTGACATCTTCCGACTCCCTGGGTCCCACTAACTAATCTTCAATATGGATGCCCCATCTTTCTTTCATCTCCATTGTCACCAAGCTACATGCACAAGATATTCTAGAGCATTCTAGAGTGTTGCAATCGTTCAAGAATATCATAGTATGATAAAGTATATATGTCTAAGGAAGTCAATGGATTTTCAACATTTTTGTTATCAATGTCATAGTTGGCTACAATAATATAAAGTATTGTTATTATTTAATAAATTTAATTTGTATTATTATTTGAAACCTGTGAAACATTTAATCACTACTCCATTATTTTTATTCCCTATTTTTTTTTTTCATCCTCAGATACCGAGATCCAACTCAGACAGGACATGGTGTTTTGTCAAAGTCTAGTTGCCACCATTTGTACTTTCTCAGAACAGCTACTGGCTGCATTGCATCAGATATATGACACCAACACAGAATATGAAATGGAAACACAAGAGCCAAGTAGAAAATGGTTGGAACAGATAGCCAATGCAGGAATCCTCTTTAACTTCCAGTCACTGCTCTCTCCTAATCTGGTAAGAGGTTACTAATGGCAGAATTTGCTATTAAGTTTTGGTAGCCATGTAGATGTGTCAAATGTTTAGTCAAGGATTATATAGCTGATTGAATAATGTGACCAATTTTTCTAAATTAATAGTGCATTATGAACTACAGACATAGAATAACATAAGGTAACTGAATATATAATTGTTGAGAACAATATTTAATGCCTCATAAAAAAGATACACCACAAGTCATGATGATATGTTTTGAATGGTTTAGCCCCAGCAAGAGGACAGAAAATTATGTGATCAGAATAAACAAAAATGCAGACTCAGAGCACTTGGTAGGCAAAAGGGACCAACCTAGAATGCCAACTTGGTTGGCATGGACAAGGTGGTTGGCATTGGCCAAGGTGAGATGAAGGGCCTGCTTCCATGCTGTGTAGCTCTATAACTGTATCACACGTCACTACAGACAATAAATTTGTAGAACATGTTGTATCAAATGTGGTGCTAATTTAAAAAATATAATGAGTATGGCTGTCAATCCTCTGATCTACTTACAAGAACTTCATTCAATCTCAGTTTTCTGTTTTTGTTCCATATTCTTTAGTACCTTTATCTACAATTTACTTCCATCTTGGAAACTGCGGTTGATTCACGCTTCTCTAATACTGGTGTGTAATTCTTTGAGAAATTCATCCCTCCTTGGCAGCTTGAATTTTGTTGCACTTATTGCTCTGCTTCCAGAATTTGATTACACTGTTTTATTCAGACAGTAAATTTTCAAAAATTGAATTGTCTAAGATACCTTCTGGAATTACTCTTGGCTTTCCTAAATCTGTTAGCAGTTTTCATTTTGTGATAAAACAATGCATCATTGAACCTATCAAAACAATTGAACATTTTTTTCACGAAATGTGAATACATTGAAATAAGACCAATCAATGGGTTGCCTCTGATACCTATCAAAATGTATCTTTTGTTGAAAGTAAAGCAGTGAAAGATCATAATCTGAGTAATTAGACAATAGACAACAGGTGCAGGAGTAGGCCAGTCGGCCCTTTGAGTCAGCACCGCCATTCAATGTGATCATGGCTGATCATCCCCAATCAGTACCCCGTTCCTGCCTTCTCCCCATATCCCCTGACTCCGCTATCTTTAAGAGCCCTTTCTCGCTCTCTCTTGAAAGTATCCAGAGAACCGGCCTCCACCGCCCTCTGAGGCAGAGAATTCCACAGACTCACAACTCTCTCTGAGAAAAAGTGTTTCCTCGTCTGTTCTGAATGGCTTGCCCCTTATTCTTAAACTGTGGCCCCTGGTTCTGGACCCCCCTAACATCAGGAACATGTTTCCTGCCTCTTGCGTTTCCAAACCCTTAACAATCTTATATGTTTCAATAAGATCCCCTCTCATCCTTCTAAACTCCAGAGTGTCCAAGCCCAGCCACTCCATTCTCTCAGCATATGACAGTCCCGCCATCCCTGGAATTAACCTTGTAAACCTACGCTGCGCTCCCTCAATAGCAAGAATGTCCTTACTCGAATTAGGGGACCAAAACTGCACACAATACTCCAGATGTGTAGGGCCCTGTACAACTGCAGCAGGACCTCTTTCTCCTATACTCGACTCCTCGTGTTATAAAGGCCAACATGCCATTCACTTTCTTCACTGCCTGCATTACCTGCATGCTTACTTTCATAGACTGATGAACAAGGACCTCCAGATTCCATTGTACTTCCCCTTTTCCCAACTTGACGCCATTTAGATAGTAATCTGCCTTCCTGTTTTTGCTACCAAAGTGGATAACCTCACATTTATCCGCATTAAACTTCATCTGCCATGCATCTGCCCACCCCCAGCCTGTCCAAGTCACCCTGCATTCTCACAGCATCCTCCTCACAGTTCACAAGAATGAGAAAAAATGGTTAGAAATTTAAGGCACTAATGACTGGAGCAGAAACCATATCAAATTAAGAATTCGGTCTTAGATTAATAATTCATGCAGAGAAATGAATAATTGTATTTTGTATTTACAAATGTATTTTAATTTGTAGGAATGTTATACTTTTGATGTAAATACTTTTTGTATACTGTCTCCTCCATAATGTTTGGGACAAAGACCCATCATTTATTTATTTGCTTCTATACTACACAATTTGAGATTTGTAATAGAAAAAAATCACATGTGGTTAAAGTGCACATTGTCAGATTTAAATAAAGGCCATTTTTATACATTTTGGTTTCACCATGTAGAAATTACAGCAGTGTTTATACATAGTCCCCCCTTTTCAGGGCACCAGAATATTTAGGACACAACAATGTCATGTAAATGAAAGTAGTCATGTTTAGTATTTTGTTGCACATCCTTTGCATGCAATGACTGCTAGATGTTTGTGATTCATGGACATCACCAGTTGCTGGGTGTCTTCTCTGGTGATGCTCTGCCAGGCCTGTAATACAGGCACCATTTGCTTATGCTAGTCCCCTTTAGTTTTCTCTTCAGCATATAAAAAGCATGCTTAATTGGGTTCAGATCGGGTGATTACCTTGGCCACTCAAGAATTCACCATTTTTTAGCTTTGTAAAACTCCTTTGTTGCTTTAGCAGTATGTTTGGGATCATTGGTACACAAAAGGCTGGAGAAACTCAGCAGGTGCAGAAGCATCTAAGGAGCGAAGGAGATAGGCAACGTTTCGGGCCGAAACCCTTCTTTGTCTTGCTGTAGAATGAACTGCCGGCCAATGAGTTTTGAGGCATTTGTTTGAACTTGAGCAGATAGGATGTGTCTGTACACTTCATAATTCATTATGCTACTACCATCAGCAGTTGTATCATCAATGAAGATAAGTGAACCAGTGCCTTCAGCAGCCATACATGCCCAGGCCATAATACCTCCAACACTGCTTTGGATCTTAGGCAGTTCCTTCTCTTCTCCATACTTTGCTCTTGCCATCACTTTGTCCAATTACTAAGTTAATCTTTGTCTCATCTGTCCTCAAGACCTTTTTCCAGAATTGTGGTTGCTCTTTTAAGTACTTCTTGGCAAACTGTAACCGGCCATCCTATTTTTGCAGCTAACCAGTGGTTTGCATCTTGCAGTGTAGCCTCTGTATTTCTGTTCATGAAGTCTTCTGTGGACAGTGGTCATTACAAATCCACACCTGACTCCTGAAGAGTTTCTGATCTGTCGGACAGGTGTTTGGGTTTTTATTTTTATTATAGAGAGAATTCTGTCCTGTGGATGTCTTCCTTGGCCTGCCAGTCCCTTTGTGATTAGTAAAGGGCCTGTCCTACCAGCATCCGACTCCATGCGATGAGCGCGATCAAACTAGAAGCGGGGCCGTGCGGAGGTCGGGTGATCCCTGTACAGGGCCGTTCCCACCAGCATGCGCCTGCATGCGGCAAGCGCGACCAAACTGGCAGCGAGGGCCGCGCGGAGGTCGGGTGAGTGGCGCAACGCGGCGCAAAGTGAGGCGAACTTGGAGCGAAGTCTTAAAGGTAAGTTCGCCAGGACAGAGAGGGGCACAGAGGCACACACAGAGAGCCACGGAGCCACACACATAGAGGGTCACGGAGGCACGACGTCGAGACGGTGTGTAATGCGTCGAGGCGACTGAGCCGACAAGCCGTTGCCACGCGGAATTTTTGAACATAGTCAGTTTTTCGGAGCCCCGCGCGATGTCGGGACGAACTCCGCACAATTCCGCATGGCTCCGGCGATCAAAGTGGGACCGGCCCCGCGACGCCGGACGGCTCAAGCGACCACGTTATGTCTCGCTCATCGCATGGAGTTGCATGCTGGTGGGACAGGCCCTTAAGCTTATCAGTGCTCTCTTTCTTCTTAATGGTGTTCCAAACAGTTGATTTTGGCAAGCGAAAGGTTTGGCTGATGTCTCTAACAGTTTTATTCTTGTCTCATAATGGCTTCTTTGACTTTCATTGGCACAACTTTGGTCCTCGTGTTGATAAACAGCAATAAAAGATTCCAGAGCTGATGGAAAGACTGGAGGAAATACTAGGTGCTGAGAGCTCTCTTATACCTGCATTAAGTAGGCAATTAAACACATCTGAACAATTACAAAAATGCCTGTGAAGCCATGTGTCCCAAACATTATGGTGCCCTGAAATGGGGCGACTATGTATAAGCACTCCTGTAATTTCTACATGGTGAAACCAAAAAGTATAAAAATGGCCTTTATTAAAATCTGCCAATGTGCACTTTAACCATATGTGATTTGTTTCCTATTACAAATCTGAAATTGTGCAATACAGAGGCAAATAAATAAATGATGGGTCTTTGTCCCAAACATTATGGAGGGCACTGTGTGAGAAGTTGTTGTTATTTCATTTCGGAGTCACGTGAGTGACTTCGTGAAGAACCCGCCAGCACGCATGCGCGACATATCGTCGACGCGCGTGCGACCGACGGGCAGGGAGGAGCGTTGCTCCTCCACTGCTGGACCTGCAGGTAAGTGGAAAACTAACCCGCCGTCCGTTTTTTCTTACAGGGACTCTGTTTTCAGAGTACTCCAGGCCGCTTCAACACTGACTGCGGACCGCAGTATGCGGGCAGTCAGCGGCGGCTCTAATACATGGAGTCGGGGGAGCCCGTTGACCCAGGTAGGTCCGGGTTCAGACTCGCCGGCGGAGGACGGCAGAGGCAGCCGACTCTACGCCGCAGCCCGCAGGTCGCGGGCTGGCGGCATTTATAAGTAAGTAGGGGCTTGCTGACTCGCCGTATGCAGTAAGCAACGGCTGAGCATAAGCCCGATTTTACACCACAGCCCGCAAGGATCTGCGGGCTGTCGGCATTTTTAAAGAATAAGACCGATTTTACACCGCAGCCCGCAAGGATACTGCGGGCTGTCGGCAGTTATTTTTAACTAGGGGCTTGCAGACTCGCCGTGTGCAGTAAGCAACGGCAGAGCACAGCCCGATTTACACCGCAGCCGCAAGGATACTGCGAGCTGTCGGCAGTTATTTTATAACTAGGGGCTTGCAGGCTCGCCATTTGCAGTTAGCAATGGCAGAGCAGCAGCCCGACTTACACCGCAGCCCACACGATACTGCGGGCTGTCGGCATTTACTTGAGTAAGGGGTTATCCCCAACTCAACTCTACACAGCCTGCATTATCCCAGTGCTGTAATTTAGAGGGTATGGAGTTGCAGCCATTATCATGTTGTCTCTAAGCCCAACTTATTTTTACAATGGGGCAACTTGTTGACCCTGTGGGTCCGGGCTCAACACTCACCATTGCTCAACAATGGCAGAACGACAGCTCACCACCAGCCCTTCATAAGGGCCACTCAGGTAAGTACAGGCAACCTTGAGCTGGTTGTCCCTGCTGTTTTGAATGTGTTTCTCCAACAGGGACATGGATAATGAGGAGTACAGGCCGCAGGACTTCCAAAAGGAATCGCCGGCCATTATTCCCGGAGCTCTCTACAACGACAGCACCCGCTAGACGGGCCGGGAAAAAGGCGCAAAAGTCGGGGAGCCCTGTGATTACAGGACCCGACCCACCGACAGAGCTGTGTACAAGCGGGGTACCCGCAGAGCAGGAAGTCGGTATGGCGCCGGAGCAGGTAGACCCTGACTCCATTTTTTCACTATCTCCAACAGGAAGAGAATCATTGGCTGATATGAGCAAACGGGTTTCACGTGCTGCTGCACGGCCCTTCTCCCCGAGCCCTCGTGAAAGAGCCAGGGATAGAGCTCAACAACAAAGCCCTTTTAGGGCAGGAATTTCACCAGAGACCGCTAGATTGCGGACTGGTGGTTTACCGAGACCCGAGTCCACTGGCAGACCAGGGAGGGCCAGTGTTGACTCACCACCTAATTGGACCAGGTGGATTCATACAGGTGGAGTCTCGCCACGGTCATTGCATCCCCCTATAGCGGCAGGACGGGACCGTACGCCGCCTGAGTCCAGGAGTAGGACAGGTGGCAAGCCCGCGCGGATGTCGGGTCGCCACGCCGCAGGCGTCAGGTGCCGACTTCACACCACATATGCCCTTTGAGGCAGTCGGGCCTAGCTCATCCAAGGAGGCGTATGAGCAGATCCGCGCGGGAGTCGTACAGCTTCGCTGAGGCGGCTGGCAGCGATTTTTGTCACGGCACCGAGATTACCTCGATGAGGTACGGGCCGATGATAGGAGCCTCAGGAGTTCCTTCGGGCATGAGGGCTCTGACCTCCCATTTACGCACCATGAAGGGCGCATTGAACGGATGGAGAGGATGATGGAACGGATCCTGCAGCAAAATCAACTGCAGGAAATGTCCAGTTCCGGGAACTTTTGGATATATCCCCACCGTCAATTGGTAGCATGAGGCAGCCAGGAGAAGAGGATATCTTGGCACACGAACCAGTGGCAACTGAGGTTCCTCAGGTAAGTACTTTTGGACGTGGCAGCCAAGTTTGCGTTACCCGAATCATCGGGACAACCTCTCAAAACTAAACTGGCCGCTACCAACCACCAGCTACAGGATCAGGTCCTTGCGGAGGCCATGAATGGGTGCAAGGCACCGAGTAATTGTAACTCACTCAATGTACCTATTGTAAACATGCCTATTTGGAGCAATATAAGCCCGGGCATAAGAGCACAGGAAGTAAGAATTACAGATAATCCTAAAACTGCTCACATCTGGGATTACCGCTTTTGCGACGTCGGTTGACGGGATGGACTTGAACACCGAACAGGAGGATGCTCTTGAATTATTATGTAACACGCAATACGAAATAAATGCGTTTCGAAAAAGTGCCATCAAGCTCACGCTAAATCCCAAATTTGCGGGGCTATGCAGAGCATCTCCAACACCACCACCCAGACAACTATTCGGGGAAGACCTTCTGAAGCAGGTCAAGGATTTAGACGACCATGCCAAGACAGTGGGTCTTATGAGGTCGCACACCTTGACCAGACAAACGGCCAGGAAAACTCCATATTCCAGGCCACGGGGTCAAACCGGAAGGCCAGCAAGGACCTACATACCGGCGCCTCCAGATGTGAGTCAACGCCCACCATTCCTGGAGCTGCCCGCAACGTCGGCAGCACCCGCTCTGCGGGTCGGGATAAAAACGCGGAAATCAGGGGAGCCCTGCGCAGTCAGGACCTGATTCTCCACCACGACTGACCATGGTGCCATAAGTGGTAACCGCACAGGAGCAGGGTAGGTAAGACCCTGACTCCCTACCTCTGTCACTTAACCATAGCGACAGTGGAGCAAAGGTGCGTAACGTGCTATATTCTTGGCACGTTCTCTCTCCCCAAATATGCAGGTCACCAGAGAGATGACCAGGGGAAGTATCGCACAGCAGTCGGTAAACCCGCCATAGAGCCGGGGTCAACTTCCACTGGAGCAGGCCACCAGATCGTGGACCGGGGAAGGATTGAGGCCTGGGTCTGGAGGACCACATGTGCGGTCGGCACAGACTCAGCACCGAGGGAGCCTGCCTGGTTGCAGGTCGGAGTAGCCTCATCTCGGTCACCGCACCCCCTTTAGCGACAGGACGTGACCGAACAACGCTTTGTCCCAAAGGAGGACACCGACTCAGCACCGAGGGAGCCTGCCTGGTTGCAGGTCGGTGTAGTCTCATCTCGGTCACCGCACCCCCTTTAGCGGCAGGACGTGACCGAACGACGGGTTGTCCCATAGGAGGACACAGACTCAGCACCGAGGGAGCCTGCCTGGTTGCAGGTCGGTGTAGTCTCATCTCGGTCATCGCACTCCCTTGTAGTGGAGGACGTGACCGAACGTCGCCTTTGGAGGACAGGCGGCAAGCCCGCGCGGACGTCGGGGTACCACGCTTCGGCGGCCGGGACCGACTCACCACCGCTATCATGTCTTATCAGACCAGCGGGCCGCCTCCGTCCGGAAGACGGCGGAGCAGCGGCAGGTCCGCGCGGGAGTCGCTTAGCCACGCAGGAGCGGCAGGCAGCGACATCCTGTCTTGCACCCTTGTAATCACCTCGACGAGGTGTGGGGCAATGACAGAAGCCTCAGAGATTCTCCAGAACCTGAGGAAGTCGACTTATTGTCCGCAGATGCGGCAGTGGTCGCATGGCTCGGATGGAGCGCATGATGGAGCGTATACTAGAGCACAGTCTCTGCAGCTGGACCAGATGTCCTCCAGTTCTGGAGGAACCTGTAGTACCTGAGGAAACCCAGGAGAAACTGCAGAATGTGGTCTCCAAGTGTGGCGATGGACGAGTTCTCGCTACATTGGGGGAAATGGATTTCTATGCTATCCCCATCCTGCCTCATCAGACAGGTGTTGCAGAAAATGTACCCAGGTCTGGAACATACAGGACCATGGACGTCATATAGATCGTGCAGAGAAAGTCCACTGGGAAGCACTACCTCACCTACACAGGATATGAGAGGATTTTGTAGTCGGACCAAGACGACCTACATATCTGCTACGATCTCCAATGTGCTCATTATGATGAGCCCTCAGTTACAGTGCTGCATACAGTGCCAGTAGTGCACTGTCATCCTAGCTCAACATCGGAGTGGGATCTCACCAGCTGGTATCCAAACTACGAGGGATATGTTCTATCCATCCCTTCCCGACCACGATATAATATCAGAGATTAGGGTGGTGTTGACCCTACTCAGAAGGTGGTCGCTTATCACGGAGGTACCACTGGACTTACTCACCTTCAAAAGTGGTGATGGCAATAGCACTGAATACAGCACAACGGGTCCAGACTCTACAGGAATTAAACCTGGATAGAATGATCGACCCATAATAATGTAACTGCTTTATGAAAGAGTTACTTAAACTATACAGACCTGCGACTACAGGTGTGGAAATGGGATCTGTTGTCACCCATGGAAACCCACGTCACAGAATGACGGTGCAGACTATCTCCAGATGGCTTAAGGTGGTATTCGATGCAGCAGGTAAGACACTAAACATTTTGAAATGTCATTCTACCAAGGCTGCATCCACATCAGGAACGAGGACCATGGAGGTGTTCATGGAGCATGTCCTCACGATAGCGGGCTGGGCCAATGAAACTACATTTCAGTGGTTTCATAACTAACCTGTGGCCTTTTCCCGCAATGTTACGCACGTTAAGTGCTGTCCCTAAACGTTTGTCCCCGAGTTCAGGGGTTTATTGTTGTACTAACAATAATGTTATTATTTTTCAGCTTGTTCAAGTCTGAAATACGTTAACATACTTCCTCCATCAGTATTACGGCAGTGTGTGAGCATGGACGTGGTCCAGGGCGTGTAATCACAGAGCTTTGAAGTCTTCACGAAGTCACTCACGTGACTCCGAAATGAAATAGTAAGATTAAACGAGAACTTACCAGTTTGAAGTTTGATCTTTATTTTATGAGGAGTTGCGATGAGGGATTTCGTGCCCTCCGCTCCCAACCCTCGATCATAAAGTCAACTGGTAACTAGAGTCTCTTCAATCTTACTATAACAAGTCATTTCTTTGGTTTGTTGGTTCTGTGATTCCACACCGCTGCTTTGAAGAGATGTCGCGCATGCGTGTTGGCGGGTTCTTCACGAAATCCCTCATCACAACTCCTCATAAAATAAAGATCAAACTTCAAACTGGTAAGTTCTCGTTTAATCTTACTATTTATCGCCCATATGGGAATTGTAGTATTCAGAACAGTATCTGAAGTTCCAAACTCCATCTTAGCTGGAGCTAAGGCAGCTCTCCTTAAGCATCTACAATTAACAATTATTGAGATCTCTGCGATATGAATAGCCAATAATCTTTCTTTTTGTTAAATTTTTTAATTAATTTGAAGCAACTACATAATAAAAAGCAGTTTGTTAGTTGTCGACATAAAAAGCATTTTGTTCTTTGTAGACATACATTATCAGTATTATTTATATTAACAATTGCATAATAATTGTACTTCTATATATTTTTTTCCCATTTTTTATTAAGATAGAAATTGATAGAGAAAGGTTAAACAAAAAAAGGATAAAAAGGTGAGAAAGAATGGAATGTTCTACAGATTATGCATCGTTGGAGATATATCCGCGTTTTATGAAATGTTCTTCTTCATCTATTCTTTGATTCAGGTTTCAGTCGGGTTCTCGTGCCGAACCAGTTTGCCCCTTCAAATATTCAATAAATGGGGACCATATTATTTTAAATAGTTCTTGTTTGTCCATTAAGACAAATCATAATCTTTCCAAATATAGGGTCTCCGACATTTCTGTAATCCACATTTTAATTGTGGGGGTTATAGGGCCTTTCCAAAATTTTAATATTATTTTTTTCCCAGTGAATAGCCAATAATGTAATGGAACTAACAAAATAGACATTACATTTGCATGTAAGAGAAAAATTAAACTGCAATATTTATATCCATTTAAATTTCATGGTTTGGGTAAGGTTGTTAAATTTTATATATCTCTGGTTATTGTTCGATTCAAATGCATGTTTTGAAAATGGAAAGAAAATTAGAAATAGAACAGAAAATGCTGGAAAGAAACACTCAGGAAGTCAGGCAGCATCTGTGGAACGAAACAGGACATTTGTTCTGACTACAATTGGTATTTTAGGTTTAGGCTTACTGTTGTCACGTGTACCAAGGTACAGTAAAAGCTTAGTTTTGCATGCGATCCACTCAGATCAGATCATACTGTATATAAATACTATCAACTCAAACTCAAGTGCAATAAGTGGAGCAAAGGGGAAGATATAGAATGCAGAATATAATTCTCAGCATTGTAGCGCACCAATTTTGTTGACAAAGTCCAATGTGTTGGGTAGAAGTGATTCGTTCAGTACCCAAACTTATGGAAGGACCGTTCATAAACCTAATAAAAGAGGGAAAGAAGCTGTTTCTGTGTCTCGTGGTGCATGCATTCAAGCTTCTGTACCTTCTGCAGGATGGGAGTAGGGAGAAGAACAAATGATAGAGGGACAAGTCTTTGATTATGTCCCAAGGCAGAGTGAAGTGTCGATGGAGTCAGCGGTGGTAAGATACGCACAAAGTGGAACATGTCCTTGAGGGGTTCAGTTATTTTCATGATTCCTTTGGAAAATATCAAGTATTGCAAGTAATGAGAAGAAAAACTAGTTCATTTGGGACGACTGAAACCACTCAGCATTGGATCTTTTCTTAAACATGACAACGAGAGTGTGCTGCAGCATATCAGTTAGAAAAGGATACAAACATGCAGTATTATTTAAGCGATATTTAATTGCCTTCAACATTTGTAACTGCTTTGAAAAATTATTTGTATCTTAAAAATTAAAGAATTGGCTTTTCCCAAAATATATATTTTAAATTGCTCCACCGCATTGTTCACGTCACTAGAACTGGTTAGATCTAAACGCAGCATGATTCTATTAGATGTACAGAATGTTATTCAGACCTGGAGAAGGGTCTGTACCTGAAGACCAACTGAACTTGCTATATGGAGCATTTTGGTGTCACTATTTCAAATAATCTTACATACCCACGCTAATTGTGGCTTGTTGATCGAAGTAGAAATTCCTGAGTCACGTGAAAATGGAATTGCGATAATTTGTCAATGGAGCTTATAAAAGTCAGAAGTCTATAAATAACACTGATTGAAGGTTCAATTTTTGTATACATAGTATCGGTGGGCAAAAATGGTCATAGTGGGCCGAGTGGCCACATGTCTGTGCTATAGAACTCTTACGACTTAAAATCAGGCAGAAATTATAAAGAGATACATTTTTGCCAGCATGGATATTCTTTTGTATGATGAGTTTTATCCTTCCATGCCATAATCAATTACGTTTTCAAAAAATAGAATTGTGATGCATATATATTCGCATGCAGAAACCAAGTGAGATTGTGTAGCTACACTGTTGACATCTGTATTTGAAACATGTACCTTGCAACCTTTAACATTGATGGTGAAAGAGAATACATCATTTGTGTTTTTTTTTCCCCTTATTAGCATTTCCTTTTGTAATATACCAAGCTAACCCTTAACATTCTGTTTTGCTCTTTGATGGGAGAATGAGGAAATGTTTTTAGAACATAAGGTTGCAGGGCATGTGTTAATTAATCCAATTTCTCAAGAACGTTGAATTTTAATTGTTTTAATTCAAAGTCAAACTCATTGCAGGATCCATCAATGTTTGAATTAGACTTTTGTCTGTGAAACATAAACTCATGAACCAGTATTGGATTGTGGACTCAAAGACAAAGAATGTTTGCTGCATTTTGATAAATTAGGTTTGAGATTCAATTGCTAGCATGTTGAGAGCAAGATATGATTTCTGCTATCAATTCTGCAAGATCAGAAGTGCATCTGATATTTGGCCTCCGGCTTTATTTCCATGACACTATGAGTTAAGGATAGATATGCTGTGGTCAATCGGCTACTTCGCAAGGGTGATTAGATCTTTGGTCACTTTCAGATAGTAACTCGAGGAGAATGTTTCAAAAGGAAGTGATGACTATTGGAAAGACTATATCAGCATTAGTTTGCAGTTGAATTGACAGAAATGTTCCTGCACCTCACAGCTGCACATTTAAATTATTATTTTTTGGTACTGTTTGACAACAGCAAACAGTAGTCAGTGCATAATAACATCGCCCTCTTCACTGACTGTGAGCACTGTAGGCGCTTCTCAAGGTTGCGTGCTTAGCCCCTGGCTATACTGTCATTACACCCATGACTGAGTGGCTAAGCACAACTCTAATGCCATCGAGAAATTTGGCATCACTTTTGTTGGCCAAATCATAGGTTATGCTGAGTTAGTATGCAGGTGAATTGGAACACTTGGTTGAGTGATGCCGTAACAACAACCTCTCATTCACCACAAACAAAACCTAGGAAGTAATCGTGGTAGCCTTATTTAGCAGGTTAAGATGCCTTGGACATAAATGTAGATGGGTTGGTTAGTAAGTTTACTGATGACATGAAAATTGGTGCAGACAGTGAAGAAGGCTGGCAAAAGATGCAGCAGGATATAGATATTGGTGAATTGAGTTTAATCCAGGAAGGGGTGAGGTGTGTATGAAGGAACTGCAGATGCTGGTTTACACCGAAGATGGACACAATGCTGGAATGAGGTGTTGCACTTTAGAAAGTCAAATATTAGGGGAACATATATAGTTAATAGCAGGACACGAGAGGGATCTTGGCGTGCAAGCCCATAACTCCCTGAATGAAGCAATGCACAGAGAAAGAATGGTAAAGAAGCATCCGGTATGCTTCGTTGATTATAAAGGTTAGAAAGCCACGTTGCAGTTTTATAAAACTTTGATTAGACCACATTTGGTATATTGTGTGCGGTTTGATTTTTGAAAAGAGAGTCTGAAAATACTGGACCCTTTCCCACCCATCCCTCTCCAATCACCACTTCACACCCGATTACCTATCCCCTTCATGCTGCACAACATCACTTCTCCATCATCAACAATAAAATAGAGGAGGTGGAGAGGCTGTTCAGAAGATGGAAAAGCCGGAAATCTCCTGGGCTGGACAATGTTTCCCCCTCTACTCTCAAGCTCTGTGCCGAACAACTGGCACCGGTCTACACAGCCATTTTCAACCAGTCCCTGCAAACAAAGTCTCCACTATTGTCCCTTTACCCAAAAAGGCAAGGATTACTGGTCTTAATGACTACAGGCCTGTCACACTGACCTCTGTAATCACGAAGACCCTTGAAAGGCTTGTGCTGGCCAAGCTGAAAAATATCACTGTTGGACCCTCTGCAGTTTGCATATCGGGCCAATAGATCTGTGGATGACACAGTCAACCTGGGCCTGCACTTCATCCTCTTGCACCTAGACTGCCAGGGGGCCTATGCGAGGATTTTAGAGGGAGTTAGATGTGGCCCTTGTGGCTAAGGGGATCAGAGGGTATGGAGAGAAGGCAGGTACGGGATACTGAGTTGGATGATCAGCCATGATCATATTGAATGGCGGTGCAGGCTCGAAGGGCCGAATGGCCTACTCCTGCACCTAATTTCTATGTTTCTATGTTTCTATGTATTTTGTTTGTTGATTTTAGATCTTCATTCAACACCATTGTGCCAGAGCTACTACACTCCAAACTTTCTGAGTAGACTGTGCCTCAACACCTCTGTCGGTGGATCACCAGCTTCCTGACAGGAAGCAGCATGTGAGGCTGGGAAAGCACATCTTGGACCCGCAAACCCTCAGCATAGGAGCACTGCAAGGCTGCGTACTCTCCCCTCCCCTCTCCTCTCTCTAGATCAATGACTGCACCTCCACTGACTCCTCTATCAAGCTTCTCAAGTCTGCGGATGACACAACCCTGATTGGACTGATCCAGGATGGGGAAGAAACTGCCTACAGACAGGAAGTGACACAGCTGGCGTCCTGGTGCCATCGCAACAACCTGGAGCTCAATGCTTTTAAGACAGTGGAATTGATAGTAGACTTTAGGAGAGCTCACCCGACTCACCATCAACAACACCACAGTCACATCTATGGAGTCTTTTAAGTTCCTGGGAACCATCATCTTCAAAGACCTTAAATAGGGGGCTACCATCGACTCCACAGTTTAAAAAAAGCACAACTGAGGATGTACTTCCTGCGGCAGCTGAGGAAGCACAATCTGCCACAGGCAATGATGGTCCAATTCTACACAGCCATCGTAGTTTCTGGCCTCACTTTCTCCATCATGGTCTGGTTTGGCTCAGCCACCAAATGGTTTGATTTAAAACATCAGAACATCGTGCCAAGAATGAAAGTTCCACAGCTCATTGGTGAATGTCCCAGTGGCTACTTCGGTAACAAATTCTCCTTGAAGATGATCTCCTGTTAAATCCTGCTCCTATGGTCAAGATTCATGTCTTGTAACATAATTCAGCAACATGGCAGAGATGTCAAAGTGTATAGTGAGGAATAAGAAAATGGATGAGGAATTGTGTTTTCATGGAAGAAGATACATGAAACTATTCCACCGGGTGGCACCAGCAATGGCTGCCTCGCCAACAATCTGTCTGTCCCTTTCTTCTTTGTTGTTTTTTAGTATGCATTGTATGTTTTTAGTGTTCTTTAGCTTGTTTTATGTGAGGGGGGGGGCGGGACTTTTAAAAATATCTTACCTTGATGGTGATGCAATTTTTTTCTGTATTATATATCTCCATTTGCACTGCGGCCTAACATCGAGGAGCTGGCGGCTTTTGCTAGAGACCAACTTTGGGAGCTCCAACCGCGGGAACCTGGGGACCTACCATCGTGGAGCTCCCAATCCCTGTCAGGGATTGACTTTGGAGCTCCAACTGCGGGAGCCTGCGGACTTTAACATCCCTGGTTGGAGACTGACTTCGGGAGCTCCAAGTCGCAGAAGCTTCAACCACCACGACGCGAGAGCTTTGATCGCCCCGTCGCGGGAGCTTTGATTGCCCCGACGCGGGAGCTTCGATTGCCAACTGCGGAAGCTTTGATCGCCCCCACTGTGGATGGTTCGACTGCCCCGACCGCGGGAGAATAATTGAGGAAGAAGATTGGACTTTATTGCCTTCCATCACAGTGAGGAATGTGGGGAATCCGCTGTGGTGGATGTTTATGTTAACTTTTATGTAGTTGTGTGTCTTGTTACTGTTTTTTTTGTTTGGCTGTATGGTAAATCGAATTTCACTGTACCTTAATTGATGCACGTGACAATAAACTGACCATTGAACCTTTGAGATATAAAAAAAAATCGAGAGTCAGTGCAAATGAGGAAATCAAAGAAATGTATCAGTAAAAAAAACCTCTAGGGTTACTTTTAATGAACAGAAAGCCCCCCAGAGTGTATTCTGCAGCAGTGTAGAATTTATAATTGTGTTTGTATATGTGTGTGTCAGAGAAAGGTCAAGATGCATTTTAATCTCCTGGGTCTTATGTTCTCCATCATCAGTCTCCTCCTTCAATGAATCATTCTAGACATTTTCTGCATCCTTCAATGGGACTCTACCACCAACCACTTCTTCTCCACTTTCAGCATTCTTATGGGAGTGGTCCTTTTGAGACTCACTAATTGGCTCTTCCGTCTCCACCAACCACTCCTCCTTTCCCCTCACACATCATCATTCAATGATTGGAGATGCAAACCTGCTCTTTCAAATTATCCTATTCGAGGGACCCAGTAGTTCTCACTGATAGAGAAGGAAGCCACTTGCACTTCTTCCAATGCAATGTGTTAGATTTGGTCATCACAATATGGTTTCCTCTAGATTGGAAAACTAAACATAAGTTGGGTGGCCATTTTGAAAAACACCTCTGTTCTGCCTGATGGGACATGAACTTCCATTTGCTTGCCATTTTAATTCTCTATCCCGCCCCCAATCTAACCTCATGCACATTTCCAACAAGCCTAAACCTAACTTTGAGGAACAACACCTCGTCTTCCCTCCAGGAACATTGAACTCAATTGGACTAATTTGGAATTTAATTATTTCCGATAACTTGCTTTTCCTGTTTGTCGAGAATTGTGGACGCAGCCCAGACCTCCGCACAAACCAACTTCCCTTCATTGACTCTATTTATGCTGCACGCTGCCTCGGCAAGGCCACCAGTATAAATCAAGGATGAGTCGCACCCTGGCCACTCCTTCTGCCTTCTCCTATCGGGTAAAAGGTATAGAAGTGTGAAAAAGCACACCTCCAGATTCAGGGGCAGTGTCTTCCAAGCTGTTACTGGGTAACTGAACCACCCTAATACAACTCGAGAGCAGCCCTAAACTACTATCTACCTCAGTGGAGATCCTCAGACTATCTTTGGATTGGACTTTACTGGCTTTATCTTGCACTAAACGCTATTCCGTTACCGTGTATTCCTACACTGTAAATGGTCGATTGTAATTGTCTTTCTGCTAACTGCTTTTCACTCCACCTCGGTACACGTAACAATAAACTAAACTAAACTGTATCAGCCCTAGTAAGTTCTGATGTAAGGTTATCCCTCTCTATATTAACTCAGTTTTACTCTTTGCTCAGACGGTGCCTGATCTGTTATGCAGTTCCAGCTTTCTTCTTTTGGTTTTGGGTCTCAGCAGCAGCTCTGATTTGCATTTCACAGCTTCAGTATCTCCTTTCATTTGCTTTCTTTTTTCTCGTGAATCTATCAAACGGACAGTTCCATTCTTGTGAAGACAGCAGCAAACTATGAGAAAATATTATATTCACTGGAGTGTATGGAAAATAAAAGGGGTTCTGGTCAAAACCTATGAAATTTTGAGGGAGGGAAACAGACAAGAAATGGGAAGGATGTTCCCAATGTGTTTCACCGTGTCATAAAGATTCACTTTAACCTTTTAATTTAGCCTTAATTCTCTCTGTTCCAGTTCTGACAGAGTCCTTGACGTGGTATGTTAACTCTGTTTCTCTTTCCATAGTTGCTGCCTGTGCTGCTGCATGAATCCAGTATTTTTATGACAATCAACTTTGGTTCTAGACTTAATTAAGTTATTCTGAAGAAGTATATATTTTATGATATCAAGCAAGTTTTACAAATTTAAACATCATGTTAGGTGTTAGTGGTCTCGGGTATAGAATATTTCTTAATTTGGCATCAATCATTTCATGAAACATTACTTTGGTCAGGTAAACCTGCATCTCCTCTGACCAAACATTGGTTGTCATTGGATGCTTATCACAGCATAGCATCCTCAACAAAAAATAAAATGCTGGAGGAACTCGTGGGTCAGGCAGCATCTGTGAAGGGAAATGAACAGACAACAAATCCGCTGGCTTCCTCAGACTGACAAATTATGCGGGAGGAAGCTGCAAACTTATGGGAGGGATGGGGCAAAATCTGGTAAATGATAGGAGGACTTACACAAAATGTTTGAGAAACTCAGTGGGTGCAGCACCATTTATGGAGCGAAGGAGATAGGCAACGTTTCGGGCAGAAACCTTTCTTCAGACGGGTGGGGGGTGGGGGAAGGTGGCAGGAAAAAAGGAAAAAGGAGGAGGAGCCCGAGGGCTGAGGGAGAGGTAGGATGGGGAGGAGACAGCAAGGGTAACAGAATTGAGCGAATTCAATGTTCATGCCAGGAGGATGCAGACTCCCCATGAGGTGCTGTTCCTCCAATTTGTGGTGTTGCTCACTCTGGCTGTGGAAGAGGCCCAGGACAGAGAGGTCGGATACGGATGGGAGGGGGATTTGAAGTGCTGAGCCACCGGGAGGTAAGGTTGTTTATTGCGGACCGAGTGGAGGTGTTCGGCGAAACGATCGCCAAGCTTCCGCTTGGTCTCACCGATATAGATCAGCTGGCACCTAGAGCAGCGGATGCAATAGATGAGGTTGGAGGAGGTGCAGTTGAACCACTGTCGGACTTGGAATGACTGCTTGGGTCCTTGAATGGATGGAGGGCAAGGTAAAGCGACAAGTGTAGCATCTCTTGCGGTTGCAAGGGAAAGTGCCTGGGGAAGGGCTAGAACGGGAGGGAAGGGAAGAATTGACAAGGGAGTTGCGGAGGGAGCGGTCTTTGCGGAAGGCAGATGGGGGAAGATGGGAAGATGTGGCGAGGTCACGTTGGAGGTGGCGAAACTGGCGGAGGACTATATGTTGTATGTGCCGGCTGGTGGGGTGAAAGGTGAGGACCAGGGTGACTCTGCCCTTGTTGCGAGTGGGGGAATGGGGAGAGAGGGCAGTGTTACGGGGTATGGAGGAGAATCAGTGTGTTTATAGTGGATGTCAGTCAGGAGTCTATCACCTGCGATGGAGATAGTGAGGTCAAGGAATGGTAGGGAAGTGTCGGAAATGGTCCAGGTGTATTTGAGTGCCGATGGAAGAGTGGTGAAACGGATGAAGTCGGTCAGTTGTGTGTGGGTGCAGGAGGTGACACCAAAGCAGTCGTCGATGTAGCGGAGGTAGAGGTCGGGGATGGGGCCCTGGTATGCCTTGAACAAGGATTGTTTGACGTACCCGACAAAGAGGCAAGCGTAGCTGGGGCCCATGCGTGTGCCCATAGCTACGCCTTATATTTGGAGGAATTGGGAGGAGTCAAACGAGAAGTTATTGAGGGTAAGGACCAACTCCGCTAGGCGGGGGAGAGTATCAGTGGACGGGTATGGGTCGCTCCTCCAGTCGAGGAAGAACCGGAGGGCTTTGAGACCATCCTGGTGGGGGATGGAGGTGTAGAGTGACTGGACATCCATGGTGAAGATGAGAGGATGGGGGCCTAGAGAATGGAATGCCCGGAGACAACGGAGAGTGTCTGAGGTGTCTTGAACATAGGTGGGGAGGGATTTAACCAAGGGGGATAGGATGGAGTCAAGGTATGTGGAAATGAGTTCGGTGGGGCACGAACAGGCAGAGACAATGGGTTTACCGGGGCAGTCAGGTTTGTGGATTTTGGGGAGAAGGTAAAATCGGGCCGTGCGGGGCTGGGGAATGATAAGGTTGGAGGCTCGGGGGGGCAGGGAGCCGGAGTTGATGAAGTCGGTGATGGTGCTAATGATAGGATGCAGGTGAGGAGGGGTCATTGGCAGATGGGTGGATGCGAAAAGGAGATGAAAGAATGTCAGATAAGGAAAAAGGTGGAGGAATGAAATGCAAAGCTGGGGGGGGGGGGGGGTTTCGGAAGGGGACAGAGGGGTGGGGAAAGGGGAATAAAATGGGAAGAGGAGGGGTGGGCGATGAGCAAAAGGAGGGGAAAAGAAAAAGGTGCCAAGGGTGATAGGAGAAATACATGCACACTGAGTGGGTGGGCAACGGAGGAGGATGACAAAGGTGAGCATGTGAATGGGAATTGACTCATTTATCCCCCCACCCCCCAAAAAATACCCACTGAAACAATGTTTTAATTTCAGTATCTCATTGTAAGATGATACACAGGCAGCGAAGACTTTGACCTGTCGGCCTGGGCAGTGTCTAAACTAATGTCCCTGAGGTTGGAAAAGCTTAAGTTTGATGAGAGTAATGGGAGTCGACAATTTCTCTTCCAAACCCTGCTTAAATGTTTAATTAGATCTTTGTTGCAGAGTGCGTTGATCATTTGAACTGGTCAAACATGATCTTTTGAGGAGGTCAATTCGGTAACACCAGAAAGATGATTAACAAGTGTCCATTACATCTGAGGAGGCAGGAAAGCAATTGTATTGAAGGGTCGTGACCTGAAACGTCACCCATTCCTTCTCTCCAGAGATGCTGCCTGTCCTGCTGAGTTACTTCTGCATTTTGTGTATCTTCGGTGTAAACCGGTTTCTGCAGTTCTTTCTTACACATGGATTATTTACACAATTTCAGCATCTATTAAATACAAAGCATGCTGTTTACATCAGCGTGTCCGCAAGGGTACCAGTTCTGTCTAGCTTACACTTTTAAACCATTTATAGAGCAGCTAGAGAGCAGTCCTGAACTAGTATCATTGGAGGCCATCGGACTTTGATCGAACTTTATTGGCTTTATCTTGCACTAAACGTTATTCACATTATTCCCTTTATGATATATCTGCACACTGTGGATGGATTGATTGTAATCATGTATTGTCTTTCTGCTGACTGATTAGCCCGCCACAAAAGCTTTTCACTTTTCACACATGACAATATTAAACTCAATTCACGGAATATGTAAGGCTCTGTCTTTCTTTGTAATTTTCCTTTTAGCAGGGATTTATTACTGGGAGCTGTGGCATTATGACTAAGTTATTGGACCCACTGACAGTTCCAGACCATTGATTTCACGACATGAGTTTGAATACCGCCCAGGCAGACTGTAATTCATGTAATTTAAATAAAACTTGAATTTGATGGAAAGATGACCTCAGTAACAGTAACCTCTGGATTGTTGTAAAACTTGTATTGCTCACTCTCATTCTTCCAGGAAGTAGGTTTACCATCATAACCCACTCATGCCTATATCCAATTGCAGAACCAGCAAAGCTGACCATTAAACGATTTTAAAATTTTTAAAAATATATTTTTATTAGAAGTAAACACATATTATGGTAAAAACATTTCATTTGTATCAATCATACATTATTAATTTTATGTATTGTGGATTCATTCTGCTTCTAATTTTTTTTTTATAGGTAGAAAGTAAGAAAGAAAGAAAGGAAAAAAAACGCAAATGTCAAGATTTAAAAAAAGAATGGAATGATTTACTAATAATACATAATTGGTGATAGTTTTGAAGATTATAAAGTATAACTTTTCATCTAATCCTGAGTTCAAGTTTCAGTTAGGTTCCCGTGCCGAACCAATCTACCCCTTCAAATAATCGATGAATGAAGACCATATTCTAACAAAAACTTCTTGTTTGTCCATTAAGACAAATCTGATTCTTTCCAGGTGTAGGGTCTCCGACATTTCCATAATCCACATTTTTATTGTGGGTGTTATATGGCCTTTCCAAAATTTTAATATTAATTTCTTCCCAGTTATTATACTGTAGTCTAGAAAGTTTCTTTGGCTTGTTGTAAGTGTTAGACTTTGTTCTGATATTCCAAGTATTATTAGTTTTGAGTCTGGATCCAATTTAGTATTAACAACTTCAGATATTATTCTAAAAATATCAATCCAGAAATGTTTGATTTTTATACAATTTGCAAAAGTATGTGTTAAGTTAGCCGCTAGATGCTGACATTTATCGCAGATAGGAGAGATATGTGGGAAAAATCTATTTCATTTTAGAATAATGTATTCTGTGTAATACTTTAAATTGTATTAAGGCATGTCTGGCATTTAACGAGCATTGATGTGCATATTGTAGACTTTTGTCCCAATAATCTTTCGTTATAGGTTGGCCTAATTCATTTTCCCATGTATGTCTATATGATTCCATCGATGGGACCTCGCTATCTAAGAGGGTATTATAAATATAAGTTGTTAATTTTTCTGTATTAGGATGTTTATTCAAACATTCATCAATGATTCATTAGGTTCCCTACTCCTAGAATCTTGTGTATTAGATTTAACATAATCTCTAAATTGTAGATATCTAAAAAAATTATTTGAGTGTAGTCCATAAATCTGTTGTAACTCCTGAAATGAAAGTAAAGTGCCTTTCTTATAAAGATGTCCCATCTTTTTAATTCTGTAATTTTTCCATTTTTCCAATATGGAATGTTTACTATGGGAAAACAATGATATATTATCCAATTTTAAAGCCTTTTTTAATTGTTTGCAGATTCGTATACCAATATGTATTATAAGGTTTTCCCTATAGGTTTTTTTGTGCAATTTTGTGGTGCAAACATAATCAAACCGATTTCAAAAGGCAAACAATCTTCTTTTTCCATCCTTAACCAGTCTGGTTGTTGATCCATTTCTTCCAGCCAGAAATTCATGTTTTTAATATGGACTGCCCAAAAATAAAACAAAAAATTTGGTAAAGCAAAACCTCCATTAGTCTTTGATTTACATAATTTGCTTATTCTATGATTCTTATAATCCCAGATGAAGCATGTAACAATGGAGACGACTTTTTAAAAAAACATTTTTTGGGATATATATCAGGATTGACTGAAATAGGTACAGTAATTGCGGCAAAAAGATCATTATTATAGCATTTCTTAAGTCGGGTATTTTTGGATGAATAATAAATGCTGGCAATGTCAGAGGCACGCACATCCATGAATGAATAAATTAAAAAGGAACAGTTACCAATTACCTTCCATTATCTTATGAAAATAACTTTAATGCATGGAATCAGAAGTACTGTTTAACAGAAATAATGAAATCTACATAAGAACACAAGAAAATATTTGCCTCGGCATCTTGGGCCCTTAAGCCTGTCCTGCAATCAGCATGATTATGGCTGATCCACCCTTATGCCTCAAATCCTCCTCTGTGACAGATCCCCGTAGCCTTCTATTCCCCAATCTTTGAAAAATATTGCACATCTGTTGGAGTAACTCAACGGGTCAGGCGGCAACTCTGGAGAACATGGGTAGGTGTTGTTTCAGGTTGGGACCCTTCTTCAGATTGATCAAAAATCAATTTCAAAATATCATCTACCTTCACTTTATACATAGTGATCTAGCCTCCACAACTCTCAGTTCCAAGTGATCAGATTTTTAACTTGAAATGATAACCCCCCCCCCCATTCGTGACACTCACTAAATGAAAACATCCCAAAGCCCCCATGAGTTGCCTCCTTGGGATCTTTCAATAAGATCACTTCACATTCTGCTGAACTTCAAAATAATATAGATCCAGCCTGTTTAGCTGCTATAATAGAACAATCCACTCATCCTGGGAATTAGCCTTATGGACTGCATCTTAATATCACTACCTTAACTAACATCCCAGTTTATTGAATCAAAAATTCAGCATCATTTTAGGCTATGATGTCACATTAAAATTAATACATGCAAATACATTTTGAAGATAGATACATTAGGAGTAGTAGTATCACTTTTAAGAGATATTGGAGGGCACTGGTAATTCCATCTAATACTTTATTAAAGTTTCTTCTGTTTGCATGCTTTTCTAGATGGATGAGCAGGCTATGTTGGAAGACACCTTGGTTGCCATGTCTGACTTGGAAAAAGTCACTTTCTATTTTCGACAGTCTGAAGAAGAACCACTTGTTGCAAGTAAGATGTTTTTCCCCATTGTATGTCTAAAATAATAACTTAGGGCTCTGTTCAGGTATCAGCAGAGGATTATAAACATGGTATCGTATCTGTTTTAACAGATTGCTCTGCTGGAGTGGAGAACAAAATATTGATTTTTGGTAAATCATGAATTGTTTATAAGAGTTTATATTTTGTTCCATACCATACTGAAATTATCAGATAATATCAACTTGCAAAGGGCATTGCTTTATCTATACCGAACAGAGTCTCCGATCTCTTAAGTTTCAATGATACTGCACCTACTGTACAAGTGCTTTACCTGCACTGTGCAGTAAACAAAATAACAAACAGGTTCTGATATTGTTTGCGTATAATTGTGTTCTGGATGTAGTGTAATCTCTGCCTCTGGCCAGAATGTAGATGAATAATTCACTGCCAGTCAAGCTTGGATTGCACATCATTGGTATTTAATAGCTATCGTCCTGTCAATGCATTTTTTGGGAAACATTACTCTGTTTTCATTGGAAAAAATTACAGGGTAGCAAGTGTTCTGTTGTTTGTGCATTTGTAAGTTTGGGGTTATACGGTGCAACCTATGCCTGTGATTGTCATAGCAGACTATACATCAATAATTGGGCTTTACACTGAAGCTTGTTATGAGTGAGTACTCGGAGTGGATCCTTTGCTGTATCCACAAAGCGCACTCAATGGTGATTAATTTTTAATACTTTGAATAACCTGGTGACTAGATCAATTTTTTGTGTAAATGGAAACCATTGAGATGTTTCAGAGACACGAGGGGGGGACGCACAAACGGAAGATCAAATAGAACAAGTTGTCCTACAACTTTAGGCTGTGCACGCCACACAAAAGAAGAAGAAGAAGAGGGGGGAACGACGACAGGGGAAATACACGGGTTCAACCCGAAACATAGACAATCTCATTATCCCTATAGATACTGCTCACCCTATTCCTCCAGCAATTGTTTTGCTACGGTTACAGAGTGCCCAGGGACTCCATTGCATTGTACTCAAGTTACACTATAAATTTACCCAGTGTGATTATCTTCCAGGGAAATTACCTGTACTGTATCCCAGAGAGCATTACTGACTCACGATGAAAACAGACTCGTGAATTTCTCCAAGATCTTCGATTTCCTCCCACACTCCAAAGACATTCAGTTTTGTGGGTTAATTAGCTTGGTGTGTGTGTAGGATGGTGTTAAAGTGCGGGGATCGCTGGTCAGGGCGGATTCGTTGGGCCGAAGGGCCTGTTTCCGCACTGTATCTCTAAACTAAAGTAAAAAATAGAAACGTGAAACATAAGCAAAAATGACTCCTAACCTCTGTTGATGCAGCCAATGTTCATCAGTTACTAATATAGTGGACAAGCATAATTCACATAAATGCCAATAGTACACCCTGACGTTGTACGGTTCAATCTCTGAAACTTCCTTATCTGTCGGTGATATCGAAAGAAATTTAGGCCCAGAGGATGAGAACAACCCCAATAGTTTTGAAGCCTTCAGGCTGTGGCCTTAGTTGAATCTAAACCAGCTTTATATGACGTAAACAGAAAACTGAAATAGAGAGAGAGAGATGAGAGAAGATCATCCACTGTCGTAGCAGATAAACCTACCCGTATGTTCTTCCCTGTTAATGCTGGTATCGATACAGCATTTAAGTACCATTGACCTATGCCTTCAACTTACTTCTGAGGGATGATTTTACCCCAGTCAAAGAGGAATCTCGGCATGTAAAGAGAAGCAGCATTCTGCCCTCCAGTTTAATGTAGCGCTGATGGTGACTGACCTTTTCTGAAAGAATTCTGAAACTATTTCCTAAATATGAAGAAGTGAAGACTTTAATGTAAGAACGTAATGTAACTTTGATGTGATTTTAACATGTGATTGCATGACACATGGATAATGCCATATTTGCCACGGAAGTTTGATGGCAACAAGGTGTCAGCACAAAAAAGGACAGTTATTTTCATAATTTTTAAGTGGACTTTTTAGCTAGCAGTAGAAAACAAATTCTAAATAAGAAATATAACTCTAAGTTCTCCATCAGTTTGTTTGGAGAAAGAAGTCACTGGAGTAATATCCACTCTAAATCATTTGACATTCTCAGTGTGATATATATTGTCATTACTTCAAATATATGTTGCCTGGAATTCCTCACCCAACCCCATATGAGATGCCGTGCACTCCAATTCAAATAGAATTTTAAGCATAGAGAAAGATCCCAAGATATTTTATGGTGATATCATCCAAAGAAACTAACAAGACTATTTTAAAAATTGAGAAGATGTTTCCCAGATGTGTCTTAATAAAGGACAGTGACAAACACACATATTTCCGAATTGTCTGCCTACGCAACCCTATGAATAATTGAATAGATTCTGATTTCATTGAAGCAACCAAAAAGGAAATCAGAAAAATAAACTTTCTTAGAGGAATATTACCTTTATGAAACCATTTACCCTGATGCAAGTCACATTGTGTTCAACTTAAAAAAAAACAAACCTCAAATTACAATGAAATTGAACAATAAAAATGGACTGCAAAATTGACACTTTCCTCAGAGGTTTGAGGAATTTGGCATGTCGCTGGATGCTCTTATCAAGCTTCCATGGGTGTATAGTGGGGAGCGTACAGACTGGTTACATCACAGCTTCTTTCGGTAACTCGAACACAAGAATGAAGGCGGTTGGAGAAATTGGTGAACATTGGCCAGTTCATCATGGGTGTTGACCTCCCCACCATTGAAGGGATCTACAGGAAACACTGCCTTCTGATCGCATGATTATTATTGTCACCACCCTGGCCTTGCTTTCATCTTGCTCCTGCCATAGGGAAGAAGATACATGAGCATGAGGGCCATTGTCCCAAGGTTATTGAGCAAATTCTTCCCATAAACAATTAGATTCTTGAACCACCCCGTGCATCTGCTACCACAACCCTACTTCAGCATCAAATTACTATGGGTGTTGTATAAGGTTGCACTATATAATTTGGCTTGCACTGTTATGGGCTGGTTACCAAGCATTGTTGATAATTTATTGTATTATTGTTTCCTGTATATTTATTTGTTGTCTTGTTGCACTAATGTAAGGTTGCAGCAAGTAAGAATTTCTTTAGTAACTTGTCAGTTTCTTTGTTGAACTAAATTAAGGTCCTAGTGCTTATGACAATTAAACACTCTTGCCACTCCCCCAACACTCTTGAGCTTCAGAAGGATCGTTGTTAAAATCACACCCATCTTTGGACTGGGTAAAATGTTCACTTTTCATTTCACGCAGATAATCCCATCACGTACAAGGTAGAAGGGAATCGACAGGCCTTAAAAGTATTTTTCTACCTGGAGAATTACAATTTTGAGCAACTTCCTCAGAGATTAAAGAATGGAGGTGGTATTAAAGTCCACCCAGTGCTGTTTACACAAGGTATGAAATAATATGTTGTTAAAGAAGGAACTGCAGATGCTGGAGAATCGAGGGTTACACAAAAAGCTGGAGAAACTCAGCGGGTGCAGCAGCATCTAAGGAGCGAAGGAGATAGGCGATGTTTCGGGTCGAGACCCTTCTTCAGACTGGTCAGGGATCAGGGCAACGAGAGATATAAACAGTGATGTGGAGAGATAAAGAACAATGAATGAAAGATATGCAAAAAAGTATTGGTGATAAAGGCAACAGGCCATTGTAAGCTGTTTGTGGTGTGAAAATGAGAAGCTAGTGCGACGGGGGGGGGGGGGGGGGGGGGGGGAGATGGAGAAGGAATGTCTGGGGCTGAGGGAGAGGTGGGGAGGAGGCAGTCTGGGTTAACAGAATTGAGAAAATTCAATGTTTAAGCCCGGAGGATGCAGACTCCCCAAGCGGAATATGAGGTGCTGTTCCTCCAACTTGCGGTGTTGCTCACTCTCGCCATGAAAGAGGCCCAGGACCGAGAGGTCAGATGCGGAGTGGGAGGGGGAGTTGAAGTGCTGAGCCACCGGGAGGTCGGGTTGGTTATTGCGGACCGAGCGGAGGTGTTCGGCGAAACGATCGCCCAGCCTCCGCTTGTCTCACCGATGTAGATCAGCTGGCATCTGGAGCAACGGATGCAGTAGATGAGGTTGGAGGAGGTGCAGGTGAACCTCTGTCGGACTTGGAATGACTGCTTGGGTCCCTGAAAGGAGTGGATGGGGGAGGTGAAGGGACAAGTGTAGCATCTCTTGCGGTTGCAAGGGAAAGTGCCCGGGGAAGGAGTGGAGCGGGAGGGAAGGGAAGAATTGACAAGGGAGTTGTGGAGGGAGCGGTCTTTGCGGAAGGCAGACGGGGGGAGATGGGAAGATGTGGCGAGTGGAGGGGTCACGTTGGAGGTGGCGAAACTGGCGGAGGACTATCTGTTGTATGCGCTGGCTGGTGGGGTGAAAGGTGAGGACCAGGGGGACTCGGCCCTTGTTGTGAGTGGGGGAATGGGGAGAGAGGGCAGTGTTGCGGGGCATGGAGACCCTGGTGCGAGCCTCATTTATAGTGGGGGAGGGGAAACCCCGTTCTCTGAAGAACGAGGACATTTGCGATGACCTGGTGTGGAATACGTCATCCTGGGAGCAGATGCGGCGTAGACGGAGGAATTGGGAATAGGGGATGGAGTCCTTACAGGAAGCAGGGTGGGAGAAATAATATCCTTATTCGTAGATGATGTAACTGGAGTTTGTGATCCTGCTAATTGTTTCAAATTCACAAACTGACGAATGAAACGTCTTTCTCCTCTAGCAATGGAAAGCTTGGAAGGTTATTACTACACAGAAAATACGTCTGTGGAAGAATTTCAAGCTCAGATCAATGCATCCTCCCTGGAAAATGTCAAGCAATATTGTCAAAAGCTCAGGTATGTGTTCTGCTTGTATCTTTCATGATTATTGTGCCGACTAATAATGTTTTGAATGTTAGAAATCAGACAAAAGAGATACACTCTTGTAAATCGCCTTGCAATGCTCTTCAGGCGTTAGCAAACAGACAATAACAATGTAGTTTGAATTGGTAACATAACTTCATTATGACTGTGAAATAATTCATCAAAAAGCATCTCGCTTTTCAAAGCTCGGCTGCAGCTTTTGTGTTAGTTTCCGTGAATCAGCCGGAAAAACCTTCAATCAGGGTAATTGCCAACTGGCACTAATAACCCATTTCTCACCCTGGACTACCTCATAATATCTGTCTGAGATGGCAGTGGCATTTGGTGGCTGATTTCAGCATATAAACTCCAGAATGTTGCTGTCCTTCATTCTCTTCCCACTGAACCATTGTCCAATTGATGAGGTCAACACCGCTGGCATTTAGGCACGTGGTTTATTTGGGCATCAGAAATACAAAATCTAGACATGGCTGCCTTCTATTAGACCCTCTGAAATCACTCTTGTAATTATATTTAACTTATTATCAGTGATCATTCAAAGTCGAGTATGTTTGTCCTCCTGGTGGTCTGTTTCTGTGGGTTTTATGGACCCAAGTACATAGATGTATTCAAGAGAGAGTTAAATATAGCTCTAAGGGCTAATGAAATTAAGGAATATGGGGGGAAAGCAGGAACGGGATACTGATTTTGGATGATCAGCCTTGATCATATTGGATGGTGGTGTTGGCTCAAAGGGCCGAATGACCTACCCCTGCATCTATTTTCTATGTTTCTGTTTCTATATGTCGAGATGGCTAAAAAGGCTGATCCTGGAGCCACAGGCATTATTTAAGTGTGGGCATGGATGAGTGGTATTAATGGTGGGACATGGTTGTGCCTTCTTGGTGGTGAGTCTCTCCTTTCATTGCTGGCACTTGTATTTTACAGCATCCCGAAGGACCTTTTCAAGGAGTGTGACTCCTTTGTGAACAGTGATTCTCCATATTACTCCATCCTGTGCCAAGTCCTCTCAGTTAGTGGGGCTGTAATGGCACTTTTTCAGTTGATCCTTATGTTGTCCTTGTGCACTTCTTCTGGCCTCTGGGGTTTCAGTCAGTCCTGCCAGTAGTTTAGAGATAGAACATGGAAACAGGCCCTTTGACCCACCATTTGGTAACCAGCGATCACCTGCACACTAGTTTGAACCTGCACACTGGGGACAATTTACAGAAACCAACTAACCTACAAACCTGCATGTCTTAGGAATGTGGGAGGAAACTGGAGCACCCGGAGAAAACCCACATGTACAGGTTAGACAAACAAACCCTGTACAGACAGCACCCATGGTCAGGATCGAATCCAGGGCTCTGGCGCTGTAAGGCAACTATTCTGCCACTGTGTCACCCTGGTAGTTGGGAGTTGAGGATGTATTTAAAAATAGCACCTGTACTCATTCTGTTATAAAATCTGGACCACCTTTCATAAATCCAATTCCTGTTTTGATGTTTCTAATTGTTCAGTGTGGAATCCCAGTTTCCAAAGAAGCACTCACCAATGGAACATATGGATGGTGATAGCACCTAACCCTTCCTGCTTACCTTCCCAACAAAGTCTATGTCCAGTGTCAGTTATCTGTCTCTTGGGTACCTCAAGAGCTTTTGATTTCATCAATTTAGTCTGAAATATTACAGAATATTGATCAATTTCTGGACAATGATGTGGGTCTACAAATCTGATTGCATCATTGTCTGAGCCTGAAGACAAGTCCTGACACAAAATGCCACCTATTTATGTTCTCCAGAGATGCTGCCTAACCCGCTGAGTGACTCCAGCACTTTGTGTCCTTTTGATTGCATTATGCTGTTTTATTTCTAAAAGCAAGACTTCATGATTGCCAGAGGCTTCCCGGGCCAGTTCACACAATTTCACAAATTTGATCAGACACTTTCTGTCATGAATTGCATTTGCACAGTTTCCTCAGTGAGCTCACACATTATAATGACATCTTCCATTCTATCCTTGTTCAGAGTGTTAGCAGGAGAAATAACTTCACCTTGTTCAGAAGGTGATCTGAAGGATTCTGAAGCTGCAAGAGGGAAATTTAAAGGAGCTCAGCTTTGGAATTTGATTTAGGTAAAACCCCTTTAGTTTATTTACTTATCTGGTGTCCATCAAATCCTCCACCATGTCCTTGTTTCCAATGGATATCCTAGATTATTACTAATGGTGTTGCCTGTCCCATCCTGACAACAAGAGGTCAGTAATTCAAACAAAACTTTAATCACCGGCTCTGAGACTCCTTGACACCTATCCTACCCAAACTGCCAATCACCAATGACCACCAAAGGCAGCATCTGATCTTCATCCCAACATCATCCTATTCTGAACCTTAATCCAAGCCTCTAGTTCTTGATTCAGCCGATGATTTACCTGTGGTACATTGGTGGCAGGCATGTGCCATGAGTAATTACTCAGGGTAGGCAGTCAGTCTGGTTTAAAAAAAATCTTAAACCGTGCCATGGATGCACAGCAGGGTGGGGAGGCACAGGATGGAATGAAAGGGGGATGGGTAGAGGGTGGCGCCCCCCCCCTTTCCCCCCAACCCCAAGTGTATTACTCAACATTGGAAAACTCAATGTCCACACCTTTGGGTTATAAACTATTCCACTTTGCAAATACTGTCAAATAATTCTGGTCCATTTTCCAGTTCACGTGAAATCAGACAGCCAGTGAAATCTAAAGGAACCAGCTTGAAGTACTAACTTAATTAGGGATGAAATTTAATGAGCACAAGTGTTGATACCAAGGAAAGGTGATTTACATGAATTACATTGTAAATATTACATTAATAACATTGTTTTAGTCTGAAGAAGGGTCTCGATCCGAAACGTCACCCATTCCTTCTCTCCAGAGATGCTGCCTGTCCCGCTGTTACTCCAGCATTTTGTGATCATGGTTTGTTTTAGCTACAGATATATTTTGAAACATAGAAACATAGAAAATAGGTGCAGGAGTAGGCCATTCGGCCCTTCGAGCCTGCACTGCCATTCAATATGATCATGGCTGATCATCCAACTCAGTATCCCTTACCTGCCTTCTCTCCATACCCCCTGATCCCTTTAGCCACAAGGGCCACATCTAACTCCCTCTTAAATATCGCCAATGAACTGGCCTCAACTACCTTCTATGGCAGAGAATTCCAGAGATTCACCACACCACAAAATGTTTTTCTCATCTCGGTCCTAAAAGATTTCCCCCTTATCCTTAAACTGTGACCCCTTGTCCTGGACTTCCCCAACATCAGGAACAATCTTCCTGCATTTAGCCTGTCCAACCCCTTAAGAATTTTGTACGTTTCTATAAGATCCCCCCTCAATCTTCTAAATTCTAGTGAGTACAAGCCAAGTCTATCCAGCCTTTCTTCATATGAAAGTCCTCACATCCCAGGAATCAATCTGGTGAACCTTCTCTGTACTCCCTCTATGGCAAGAATGTCTTTCCTCAGATTTGGAGACCAAAACTGTACGCAATACTCCAGGTGTGGTCTCACCAAGACCCTGTACAACTGCAGTAGAACCTCCCTGCTCCTATACTCAAAAAGGGTGCATATGTAATAGTACTGCCGTTTGAGGTGCACCGTTTGCGGGGTGAATTGTTGATATGAATCGGTGTACTGGTTCACGATGCCTGTCGATTTGCTTAGTGATTATACACTTGTAAGGGAGCAAATGTAAAAGTACTGCTGTTTGAGGTGCACCATTTGCGGGGTGAATTGTTGATGTGAATCAGAATCAGAATCAGAATGCCTTTTATTGTCACTATACACATGTACAATGAGATTAAAAGCTGCTCCTACTCAGTGCAAATCAAAAGGGGGGGGGGGGGGGGGGAGATAAGGTGCACAGTTTCTGCGGCGCTATATACATATCTATAAAAAGACAATGGATAAATAGAATTAATAAATAGGATTCCTATATCCAGTATAGGTTATTGCACATATTGGAAATTACAGTTATGTGAATCGGTGTACTGGTTCACGATGCCCGTCGATTTGCTTGGTGATTATACTCTCGTAAGGGAGCATATTTAAAAGTACTGCCGTTTGAGTTGCACAAACTGCGGGGGGAATTGTTGATGTGAATCGGTGTACTGGTTCAGATTGCGCGATAACTTGTTCATGTCATCAGTATTACATTAATAACATTGTTTTAGTCTGAAGAAGGGTCTCGACCCGAAACGTCACCCATTCCTTCTCTCCAGAGATGCTGCCTGTCCCGCTGTTACTCCAGCATTTTGTGATCTAGCTTTGTTTTAGCTACAGATCTATTTTGAGACTTGGATGTCTTTACAGACTCAGTGGGAATAGTTATTATTCACCTTTAGCATCTAGATAACAATATACCAATAAACAACTATCTGTTAAAGAGTACTTCTGTTTCCCCCACAATTAAAACAATGCAATAACCACCAAAGCACTATTCCAAACTAATCAAACTGTGTAATATTTTGATTGTTCTGCACATTAAAAGTTGTGTTCTGATTATACTGATACAATATATTCATGAATCAATGACTATGAAGAGAAGAAATATTTGATAGATCTTCAGAGCTGTATGTCTGAGTAATGGAAAAGGAATGGGTAAATCTGAACTTTTCAACTTGAGAGATAATATGTGGACTAGGCACCAAGTATCGAAACGATGTTGAGGATTACAACTAGAAAATGACTGTTAAGCAAAGTTTCACATTAAAAAAGAGTAATTTCAATTTACCTGAAGGCAAATTAAATGCTGATTTGGGAATTAAAAAAAGTATAATTAAAGCAGAAAATAGACGTGAATATTAGGAGATAGGATGGATGGTGCGGTTTACAATATCCCTGGGTGGATGATAAAGATAATTGGCTTTATTCACATGTAATTATTTTGTGGTGATATGTTAGGGTGGTATCCGTGAGGGTAATTTCTCGAATTACATGCTCCGAGCAGAATTTTGCCTTGGGCAGTGTTGGTTGGAAATAGAATTTATATCACTCTGCTTCTCCGAATCATACTCTCACCAGTGCACCTTGAACCTGTGCCTTTGCTCGAAGATTTGATGGAAGGAGGATTAGAAAATAATTTTGAACAAAGTAGGAAGATTGGATTATTTACCTCGGTCTCAGTCAAGAACGGTTGGGGGGAGGGGAGGGTGGGGGGGGGGGATCAGAATAAAAACGAGGACTTTTTGCATTTCATAAGCCACAAAATGCTGGAGTATCTCAAAGAAGGGTCTCGATCCAAACCATCACCCATTCCATCTCTCCAGAGATGCTGCCTGTGCCGCTGAGTTACTCCAGCATTTTGTGTCTATCTTCGATTTAAACCAGCATCTGCAGTTCCTTCCTATACATAGAATAGTACAGCACAGGAACAGGACCTTTGGCATACAATATCTGTGTCAGCAATGATGCCAAGTTAAACTAATCTCCCCTGCCTGCATGTATTCCATAACCTTCCATTCCCTGTATATCCATGCACCAACTCAAAAACTTGTATTTGGTTCCACGACTCCCGATGACAGTGCAATCCAGGTACCCACCTCTGTTTTTTCTATGTAAAAAAAATTGCCCCACACACCTCCTTTCCCCCTCTGTCCTCAAAGCCACGCCCTCTGTTTTTTTCCATATCCTTCCAGGGAAGAAGGTTGTGACTGTCTACTCAATCATTGGCTCTCTGAATTATATATGATGCTATCAGGTGTCCCCTCAATCTTCAATACGCCAGAGGAAACAACCCAAGTTTGTCCAACCTCTCTTTGTTGGACCGTATAGTCTCTCATCCAGTCATCATTCTGGTAAACCTCTTCTCTCCAATGCTTCCACATCCTGTAATGAGAAGACCAGAACTGTACACAGTAATCCAAAAATGGCCACCAACTTTTTATAAAGCAGCAAAATGACTTCCTGACTTTTATCTTCAATGAGCCTACCGATGAAGGCAAGCATACCACATGCATCCTTTATCACTCTATCTACTTGTGCTACCATGTTCAGGAAACTATGGACTTGGACCCCAGGATCCCCCCCGTCAAGGGTCTTCCCATCAATCCCGTCAAGGGTCTTCCCATTAACTGTATACTTTTCCCTTATACAGTGGCTTGCAAAAGTATTCATACCCCTTGAACTTTTCCACATTTTGTCACGTTACAACCACAAACGTAAATGTATTTTATTGGGATTTTATGTGATGCACCAACACAAAGAGATGCATAATTGTGAAGTGGAAGGAAAATGATACATGGTTTCCAAATTGTATTACAAATAAAAAACTGAAAAGTGTGGCGTGCAAAAGTATTCAGCCCCCCCAAGTCAATACTTTGTAGAACCACCTTTCGCTGCAATTACAGCTGCAAGTCTTTTGGGGTATGTCTCTACCAGCTTTGCACATCTAGAAACTGAAATATTTGCCCATTCGTCTTTGCAAAATAGCTCAAGCTCAGTCAGATTGGATGGAGAGCGTCTGTGAACAGCAATTTTCAAGTCTTGCCAGAGATTCTCAATTAGATGTAGGTCTGGACTTTGACTGGGCCATTCTAACACATGAACATGCTTTGATCTAAACCATTCCATTGTAGCTCTGGCTGTTTGTTTAGGGTCGTTGTCCTGCTGGAAGGTGAACCTCCGCCCCAGTCTCAAGTCTTTTGCAGACAGGTTTTCTTCCAAGATTGCCCTGTATTTGGCTCCATCCATCTTCCCATCAACTCTGACCAGCTTCCGTGTCCCTGCTGAAGAAAAGCATCCCCACAGCATGATGCTGCCACCACCATGTTTCACAGTGGGATGGTGTGTTCAGGGTGATGTGCAGTGTTAGTTTTCAGCCACACATAGCGTTTTGCATTTAGGCCATAAACTTCAATTTTGGTCTCATCAGACCAGAGCACCTTCCTCCACATGTTTGCTGTGTCCCCCACATGGCCTGTGGCAAACTGCAAACGGGACTCCTTATGGCTTTGTTTCAACAATGGCTTTCTTCTTGCCACTCTTCCATAAAGGCCTGCTTTTGTGGAGTGCACGACTAATAGTTGTCCTGTGGACAGATTCTCGCACCTGAGCTGTGGATCTCTGCAGCTCCTCCAGAGTTACCATGGGCCTCTTGGCTGCTTCTCTGATCAATGCTCTCCTTGCCCGGCCTGTCTGCTTAGGTGGACGGCCATGTCTTGGTAGGTTTGCAGTTGTGCCATACACGTTCCATTTTCGGATGATGGATTGAACAGTGCTCCGTGAGATGTTCAAAGCTTGGGAAATTTTATTTATAACCTAACCCTGCTAACTTCTCCACAACTTTATCCATGACCTGTCTGGTGTGTTCCTTGGGCTTCATGATGCTGTTTGTTCACTAATGTTCTCTAACAAACCTCTGAGGCCTTCACAGAACAGCTGTATTTATACTGAGATTAGATTACACACAAGTTGACTCTATTTACTAATTAGGTGACTTCTGAAGGCAATTGGTTGCACTGGATTTTATTTAGGGGTATCAGAGTAAAGGGGGCTGAATGCTTTTGCACGCCACACTTTTCAGTTTTTTATTTGTAAACAAATTTGAAAACCATGTATCATTTTCCTTCCACTTCACAATTATGCGCCACTTTGTGTTGGTCTATCACATAAAATCCCAATAAAATACATTTACGTTTGTGGTTGTAACGTGACAAAATGTGGAAAAGTTCAAGGGGTATGAATACTTTTGCAAGCCACTGTATACACCACCCCATATGTCACACTTGGTCAAATTATACTCCATCTGCTATTTTTCCACCCATTAGTGTAACTAATCATTATCCCACTGTATCAAGGTGGCGCAGTGGTAGAGTTGTTGCCTTACAGCGATTGCAGCGCCGGAGACCCGGAGTCGATCCCGACAACGGGTTCTGGCTGTACGGAGTTTGTACGTTCTCCTGCGTGGGTTTTCTCTGAGATCTTTGGTTTCCTCCCACACTCCAAAGATGTACAGGTTTGTAGGTTAATTGGCTTGGTAAATGTAAAAAACAAAATTGTCTCTAGTGGGTGTAGGATGGTGTTAATGTGCAGGGATCACTGGTCGGCGTGGACCCGGTGGGCCAAAGGGCCTGTTTCCGCACTGTATCTTTAAACTAAACTAAACTAAACTAAACTATATTCACTGACCACAACTCCACCAATTTCGGTGTCATCTGCAAACTTGCTAACCAGCCTGTCTACATTGACAGAGACATATATTATGGAAACAGACCTTTCGGCACAACTCATCTATGCCGACCAAGATAAGGTGGCTCTAAGGTAGTTCCATTTGCCTGCATTTGGCCCGTATTCCTCCAAGCCTTTCCTATCCATGTACTTAACCCAAGTGTCTTTTAAATACTTTTATAATACCTGCCTCAACTACCTTGTCTGTAAGCTCATTCCATATACCCACCACCTTCTGAGTGAAAAAGAAAATTGCCCCTCAGTTGCCTAGCCTTTCTATAGCAGGATGACCAAAACTGAACATAATACTCCAAACGTGGTCTTATGGATGTCATGTACAGCTGTAACATAATGTCCCTGTAGATTCTGGTTCTAAAACTCCTTCCCTAGTCTGGTTCAGTCAAGCACTGATTCAAACACAGTGATCCAAACTCTTCTTAATTTGTAAACGGTACCGCGGGGCCGAACTCAGAACTCCTTACTCGAGCCCACACTATGGAAGACAGAGACAATCCGCACGCTCCAACTGAAAGCTCACCCTTTTATACCCCCATAAATTAAGGGCATGAAATTACTAGGTGAGGCAATCCTTACAGGCCAATAATCAATACCGATGCAAAATTGCATTGGGAGGCAACTATTTTGCCCAATCACAGATCGATATACATCTCATTCTCAATGCACAGAAACAAACTAGTTACACCTCTAGGTCATGAAGAAACATGCCAGGTGCAGACCACTATCTGAGCCAATCACAGGTACCCACGGGGGACACTGAAACAAAGTAGAAACTAAGTAAGAACCTAAAACGTCCCCAGCCAATCATATGCATGCTTTATTAATCTTTGATTTATTTGCTGAAATATATCATGTAATGACACCAAAGATAGACAGAAAATGCTGGAGTAACTCAGCGGGCAAGGCAGCATCTCTGGATAGAAGGACTGGGTGACATTTTGGGTCGGGACCCTTCTTCAGACTGAGCATCAGGGCAGAGGGATTAAATAGATAAGGAAGAGTAAGAGATCAAAATAGATGAAGTTCAAGGAGATTGTAAAATAGAGAATTGTTAGCCAGGATGTGACAATAAAGCAAACAGATAAAATGTAATCAGGGGGTCGGAGAACTGGGAAGGGAAGAAGAGAGAGGGAAAGCAATTGACAGTCATCAAATCAAAAAGCAAATCCAGTCCATGTAAATGACAGGTGTTTGTGAAAAATAACATGTGAGATATTGCAGACAAAAGGGAAAAATAAAAACCAGCTTTTAGAAATCCCTTGATAATACACTACATTGACAATACCTGAATTGCAAAATGATATATATATGACATAACCAAAATATAGATTGTAGAATTTAAAGGCAGTATTTGCATATGCGCTATTTGCATATGCATTGTCACTAAATTTGACAAGAAGTTTGTGGTCATTAAAATTTTAACGTTTGGTCGATTCATCTTTCCACAATGTTTTCAGTTGCAGTAGGCTCAGTAAGTGGAGTGGTCAGATAAAAGATGATTGACAAAAAGTTATAGCGTTATTGAGCACAAAAATAGGTCCTTCCATCCACCATGTCAATGCAGACCATTGTACTCTTCTACATTAACTCCATTTACCAGCACATGGTTCACAACAGTTGATAAATTGCTATGCTGGGCTTGGCCAGATACTTTTTAAATGGTATGAGAGAGCCTGCCTCCAAATGGGGAGCACCTTCCATATTCTGGTCATAATCTGGGTGGAAAACATTTCTCCCCTGATCTCCTCTAAACTACTACCTTTTATTTTAAACCCATGTGCTCTGGTATTGAATACTTCTGTTATGGGGATGTTTCTTATTCTCCACCCTACATGTGCTTCTCATAATATTGTCTACGTTTATCCGCATAATTCTCCACCCTAATCTCATCCATTCTATTGCACATGATATTCCAAATGTAGTTGAATCAATGTTTTATGAAGTTGTACCATAAGCTCTTTCTTAATATTCTCTGCCCCAATGAAGATCGGCATCCTGCATGCCTTCTCGGCCACTTTATTTCCTTGTATTGCCATCTTAAGATATTTTTGGGCACTCACCCGCAGCCCTCTGTTCCTTAATACTCTCTTCATAAGTTATAGGAGCAGAATTAGGCCACTCAGTCCATCACGTTCAATCACGTCCATTTCTCTGCCGTTCAATCATGGCTGATCTATTTTTCCATCTTAACCCGTTTCTCCTGCCTTCTCCCCATAACCCCTGACACACATACTAATCAAGAATCTATCTTTCTCTGCCTTAAAAATATCCATTGGCATATCTGCTGTTGGTCCCTGTCATTATCTCAATTAATGTTTTTCTCAAAATAATCTTTTTTTAAACCACAATGATTTGCCTTTCACTATTACTCATTGTTGTGATTTCTGACTGGGCTGACATTTCTGTCAGTAGTGTTAATTATAATACATCAGTTCCCGTCGGAAAGTTAGAAAGGCTAAATTAGTCTTGCTCAACCTGTTAGATGCATTTTTGTATATAAGCCAACAGCAGCAGCAGAGGAGAAACTCTGAAGCAGGATTGCAGTTGTAATATTCTGGGTTTGACGTGGAATATGTGACCGTTATAAATTGTTCATTGAGGTTCACGAGGCAATGCATCTGTTCTCAAGTCATAAATCTGAAGCAAATGTCCTCCTGTTGTTTACTTTCACAAGCTGAATACAGTTTCATTGAGATCTATTAATTGGAACTTCCAATCTTCTGTGAGATTCATACAGATTAATATCTGTCATAGTCTAGATGAAAATCTTCAATTCCACGCAGCGTTCGTGACATATAATAAAGTACTGTGTGGTCTCCGAGTTGATCATTTCTGGTATTGTACCTGATACAGGAAAAATAATTAGTTCATGACCATTCACATTTTCCTCATCTCAATCACTCTCCCCAATAAGGCTCTAGGCTTCGTGCCCTCATCACCAAGTGGTCCAAACTTAAACATGACCCGAACACAGATGGCGTAGCTAAGATATGTCAACCCTGATTAAAAGCATCCTCTGCAAAAACACTCTTTCCTGCTTCTCTAGAAGCAAGTATATCTCTATGTACCTTTTTTCACAGCTATAACATTGACATTCTGCGCTCTTTTTATTTTCTCTTTTGCACTACATCTTGTACTCATGAGTGGTATGATTGTACTCGTGTATAGTATGATCTGCCCAGATGGCAAGCAATACAAACCTTGTCACTGTATCTCAGTACGTGTGACAATGATAAATCGGTATCTATACCAATACTGTTGTTAATCTGTCATCCTGAAAAGCCGTGCCAAAGCTCATTTCATAAAGTGACATTTTAACGGTCAATATACAAATATGTGATTGAATTAGAATTGAAACATTTACTGCGAACATCCACATTGGTAACTGGTGATCAATAATTCAGGAGGTTATCAAAGTCTTTACAATGGTTTCCATTTCATGATCTGATCTTCCATTTGATGATAGGGGTTACTGAAACTCTATCTCCACATTTTTTATTCCTGGAGTGAAACCGCCACACAACTGCTTTTTCTCTGGGAAAACTGGAGTGCCCAGTCATAAAAAAAGCTGATATAATTTACCATTAAATAAAATTGATAAATCGTTGATTTATTTATTATGCAGGTTTTCTGGGTCTATTAATCTTATGATAATATGGTACTTGAAACGTGAGCTTTTCCCCTGCTGTTGCATCTTACGTTCGTATGTCTGAAGATGGTTTCTTTAAATAGCAGGCCCATAAATTTAAGATGGAACAAGGTTAGCGGTATTCATTAATTCATTCCAGGGATCACTAACTTGGCCAGAATTTGTTTTTAGTTTCCATGGATAATAACCAACATTTGTCAAAAAATTAACATATCACCTATATGATATCAATATGAGTTTTTACTGGAACCCTTATAAAACACAAGTAGTTGCCAACAATAACATTGAATCACATATTTAGAAGTAATAGAATGTAAATGATTGATAGTTCCCTTTAGCCTGAAGAAAAATGTATTATTTTTCTTTGGACGGGGAAGGGTGTGTCGGAGATTCTAATGGAGGGGATGTGGGTGATTCCATTCCCCATATTGTTTGTTGAGAACATTGCGTCTGATTCCCATTCAAAAGCGTAGCGTTCTCACTTAGACAATTGCTTTTGGCTTTATTCCAACACTTTCGGGAATGGTGCCCTTTGTGGGCAGCGAGGACTTACATTTTTGAATGGAAAAGCAAGATTCCTGGAATTACTGCTCCATTATCAATTTGTACATGCTTAACATCTTCCTGTAATGCTGACTAATGGCTTTATTCCCTGAACAGGGCTTTTTATCTGGAGGAATCAAATTTGCCTCCGAATTCATCAAAAGCTGCTGCAATTGATAAGGTAATGTAAATAACTTGAACATTTTTTACAAATAAATATATGTTAATTTCATATATGTCTTTAATTATATTAAAATGTAATTAAATTAAAGGGTGGTGAATCTGTGTAATTCATTGCCACAGACCAATTCAAAAGGCCAATTCAATGGATATTTTGAAGGCGTAGATTGACAGATTCTTGATTAGTAAACGTGTCAGATTATGGGATGAAGGCAGGAGATTGGGGTTGAGAGGGCAAGATAGATCAACCATGATTGAATTGCGGAGTAGACTTGATAGGCTGATTCGTCTTATTCTGCTCCTAGAACCTATGGGTAGGATTGCTTTAATTTTTCAAAGTATTTTTATGTAAAACCTAATATTGATAATTATTTCTCAGAATATTGATGGGTTTAAATTCTTTTAATAGAGCAGGAAATTGCAGCGAGTAGAAGCACTGTTCAATTTTTTATGTTTATTAGCCTTGTTAATGTTTTTCCCCTGAGCTATTCAGTATCATTTGCTCTCTGCCTCCAGCTTATGCGGCCCCTCAATGCACTGGATGAACTTCATCGACTGATGGAATCATTTATTGGGTCAAAACGTACGGCAGCCTGCACTTATACTGCTTGTGGAGCCTCTGGCGTGGGATTGTTGTCAGTTTCTTTTGAACTCTGCAATCGTTTGGGAGCTTGCCACATCATAATGTGCAATAGTGGAGTCCACAGGTTTGAGACTTGTTTTGATTTCATGTTGTTGCGACTTTGAATGGAGTCCAGAGCTATAGATCTTTATTCCACACAGCTAATGGACCTGGTGAAAGATTCTCTCAGTAGGGTCTCGGGAGAATCTCTCTGAACTCCAAGTACTTTTAAATGTTATGGTAGTCATGCAGGTGATTAAATACTGTCTCAATAATTACAATTGCATAATTTACTTCAGTATATTTGAGGGTAAGCTGAGATTCCATAAAATTACATATTTTCAGTGGGAGAATATGTTACCAGGCACTTCCTTGGCTTTAACTTAAACCACTTCTAAACTTCCTAACACCTTTTATTAGAATCCAGGCAACCAAATCAGATTTATTTTACCATTGCATTGAGAGATGCCTCTCTGGAAACACAAGTAACAAATATTGAGTGACAAAACAAATATGACAATTACCATAATTAATGTGCTGTTTGGAATTTTCCCTGTTCTCTGTCACAATTGTGCTCGGTATTTTATCTAAAATGTCTGTTTCTTAGATTGATGTCCACACATAAACACTATTGTTTGTATGTTTGGTTAATGCACGAGAATTTTTCACGGTGACATCAGGTTCTTGAAAAGGAAATTAGAGCATCACGTCTAAGAGATTGAAAGGACAGCTGCCCATATCATAGATTCACAAGAAATCAGAGTAACAGGAATAGTGTTTGCTGGGTGTGGGTGGATGGATAAGATGTCTATGGAGCTGGAAGATGTAACAGAGTTATTATTCAAAATGCATATGAGAGTTTTATACATGGAGAATATAAAATTAACTAATATTAAATTAACATTTGGTAAATAAGACAAGCCTTAATGGGTCAGTAAGCCTAATGAGATATAGCAGCAGTTACAAAATTTTGAGACGTTAAAAATCAAGTCGGCAATTTATCCTATCAGATAAAGCATAACAAGTTTAATTTGACACCTAATTCACTTTCATATCTTCAGTATTAAAAAGGTTATGGCCATTTTCATACTCGGAAATTAGCAACTGGCTTCCTATTGCTTTTCTATTGACTTAACACAAAGGTTGTGATCGAGGACAGTCAAAAGCCCATAACTTTCTTAAAAATTAAGAGAACTGAAAGACATTTTCAGTTATTATAGATTGAAGTTTTCTTAAACAAATATGAAACAATCTTACTTGGATGACCTGAAATTAAAGCATATAATTAGTTAGTTACCCAATTGTAGCTAATTACAAAATTCAATTACTAGATCTAAATATCTATCCATTTCCTAAGAAAAAATTAAAAAAAAATTTAAAGCCTAAGTGTCCAATTAACATTCACAAAATAATTCACAATATAACATGATTTTTAAATCTAATTGTCATTAATTTATAGGCCAAATTGAAGGAATTTAGTGTTTAATGCCCATAAATTAATGGTTTATGGATTAGACCATAATGGATGGTCTAATCCATGGATTGACGGATGGATGGATTAGAACGTTGTGGTTGCAGTGAATTTAAAGCCCTGGTCGGCAGGAAAAATTCTGCCGGTTCGTATGGGGACTAAATCACCATTTCGCAACATGAAATATTGATTAAAGTCATCTAAAAAAGCAGGTTTATATGTAAAAATAAACAGCTTTCACTTACCTGTCCCCTACGTAAAATCCGTCCCCGTTGTTGGCGTTCACGGCATTAGGAGCTAATTTTTATTTTACTGCAGCGATGAACTAGTCGGGCTATTTATAAAAATTAATTAACTTACCGGCAGTCGGAACGAATCTCCAGAAATATCTCTCACTCCGACAAAAGAAAGCTCCGGATGGCAAGGAGAAAACCGCATTTTAACCCCCCCCTTTAAGGTGCCAAAGTCGCATGCACGGCCAGCGGCAGAACTGCAGCACCGCTAAAGGTAAGTTTTGTAACGTACCTAGATATAGGATCTTATTTGGATTTTAACTATGGGGCAAACTGCCCAGCAATTCAACTAGAGCAAAATGAACTATGTATTTACTGAGTGACTCCCCATATTAACAGATGGATGGACCTCAAATATCTATTCTGCTGCAGTTTTGATCTTCTGCATGTACTGTATTGTCAGAAGATCAATCGGATCTTCTGAGATATTATTACATTGAGCCCCAGAGAGAATGGGAGAGCCACTTCATCTTTGCCTCATGGAGGTAACTTCAACACCTCCCTTTTTGAACTTCTTTAGCTACTCTGCCAGGTTTAATTGAGCTTACAATGGCGCATTAATTATCCAGTGAGTAAATAGTTGAAATTATACGAAGGTCAAATTCAGATCATCTGACATCAATTTGCAGAGATTAGTGAGGCCCCGGCCTGATTTTGGAAGTTACCTTAGCAACCCAGTGAAAAACCTGATTCAAAAATGGCAGTATAGTGGGAAGAGGGAACCTAGTAGCAAAGAGGAATTTTCCTTAATTTATGTAATGGGATAGAATATGCAATATATTTGCGACTGCAATTTGTAGTGCTGAATTCTCATCATGAAGTGCAATGCAATGCTGACACTGTATAGTGCATTTAGCATACATGGCCGAGAATAAAGTTCCACTTCCATGTTCAATGCTTTCTGCAGTTGCAGGATTCTGGAAGGTTAATTGCTGGTGCAAGATTCCCAAAAGGTTAATTTGCAAGCTGTTTGAGTCGGTAAAGGAAGGCAAATTGAATTCAGCTTTCATTTTGTAAGAATTGGAATATAAAAGCAAGCATGTGATGGTGAAGCTTTAAAAGGTGCTGGTCAGGCCACAGTTAGAATATTACGAGCAACTTTGGGCCCCATATCTGAGGAAGGATGTGCTGGCGTTGGAGAGGGTCCAGAGGAGGTTTACAAGAACGTTCCCAGGGATGATTAGGTTAACATATGATGAGCGTTTAATGGTTCATGGCCTATACTCACTGGAGTTCAGAATGATGAGGTGTGATTGCATTGAATCCTACCCAGCAATGCAAGGTTTATATAGAGAATTGTGAAGAGGATGTTTCCAGTAGTGGGAGAGTATAAGACAGCCTCCGAATAAAAGGTCATGCCTTTCGAATAGAGATGAGAAGGAATTTATTTCACCCGAGGTTGGTGAATCTGTGGAATTCATTACCACAGATGGCTGTGGAGACCAAGTGATTGGGTATTTTTAAAGCAGAGACTGATAGATTCTTGATTAGTAAGGGCATCAAAGGTCATGGGGAGAAGGCAGGAGAATGGGTTTGAGAGGGAAAAATAGTTCAGCCAATTGGCCGAATGGCCTCATTCTGAACCTACGTCCTCTGGTCTTATAGATTAGCACAATCCAGGCAGGAAAATGGTGTTGCAAAGAAAAAAATAGATCAGCCACGATTGAATGGTCAAACAGATTCGATGGGCTGAATGGCATAATTTATCTCTATATCTTATGTTCTTGGGGTTTATCTTTCCTTATGAGAGCGGAGTCAGAATATGATTAGACAAAGAGACTTGACATTTGACTATTGGTTTCATGTGATTCACTTGGGGTTATATTTGCTAATTGTAATTTTTCCGGTAACCTATATTTTCTCTATAAAGCACAGTTACTTGGATTATTATTGATTATCCTCAGATTACAGTTACTGGAGAACCATTGCTTAATATCCCAACAATCTCGAATTTACCTACCCGATAACAGTATCACAGCCCTGTTTCACCAATTCCTGAAGCCAAGTGATGAAGCACTGATGGTGGCAATGTAACTGTGACACATTGCAGCCAGATCAGGCTTACCTGTGAAACTCAATTGGAAAATATTGATAGACAGTATTGCCATGACCACAGCTCTACTGTCTGTCAGTTATCAAGATTTTTCAACGAGTTTGTTATAAAATGTACAAATATATATATTTTTTAGAAAATAAAATCAACCAAAGCACTGAAACATTTTTAAATTATTAAAAAAGGCATTAAATACAAATAATTGAAGAAAAAGTAGTACTTCAATTTCTTCCTCAGGATCATCAATGAAATGAAAAGTCTTGTAGAGCCTGCACCAGCTCGAACCTGGTGCAAGATCTGAGTGCAACCTGCCAATGTAATTGCTGGGGAATCTCCGTAAGCTCCTACGTAGAGTAAGTATAAGAAGTAGGCCATTTAGGACTGAGATTAGGATAAACGTTTTCACTCAGAGAGTTGTGGATCAGTGGAATTCTCTGCCACAGAAGGCAGTGGAGACCAATTCACTGGATGTTTTCAAGAGAGAGATATAGCTTTTAGGGCTAACTGAATCAGGGGATATGGGGAGAAAGCAGGAATGATGGTACTGATTTTGGATGATCAGCCATGATCATGTTGAATGGCGGTGCTGGTTCGAAGGGCTGAATGGCCTACCCCTGCACCTAGTTTCCATGTTTCTATATTTTGCAACGAAATCGGGGCAGCATTGACCACAGATTAATATTGCACTATTTGTATCCTCTCCTGAAAGTTCCATAACTGGACTTATTATCTGACTAACATTTTGACGAAACTAGGACTCTGAATGTAAACTTCAAATGGATTAAAACATTTCATACACCAGAATGATTCAAGCATCATACCAATACAGTTCATTTACGACTCATAACAATTCAGTATTGCTGCATTACATCCTCATTTTTATAACACAATTTGATATAGGACATGGTTTTTGAGAGATGGTTTTACCTGGCTAGATTATTTAGATACCACAACAATTTATAAATAAGATCCATATTTTCCTGATGTTGACATTGTGTAGAAACAACACCATTGATCTGATTTGGAAAGATCAGGAGAACCTTGCTAACATTTTATTTTAAACATTTTTTTTTCAAGTTAAGATATTTGTTACTGTCCAGATATTTTCCATTTACAAATAAATCACATATGTGAAAGGATGTACTTGTCTTATATGGAGTGGAGTTTAATTCAGGTGGTTAATTAGTTTGATGAGTGGACGTGTGCAGAAATTGATCAGGATTGTCCTCTGCTCACTGGAAATTAGAAGAATGAATCCTACACATTCTTAGAAGAATTGGTAGATGGAAGCTGAAAGCATGTTTTATTTGACTGCAGAGTCTAGGGCCAGGAGAACGTACTATGGATAAGTGCTGTGTTCAGAACTTGAGTGTATTCAGGGCTGAGATCAAATTTGGACACCAAGAATATGAAGTGCGAGGAACATAACATTTTCAAAATGTGAAAAGATAAAGAAAATGCAAAAAGAAACCAGACATTAGTCGATTAATACACAATTAGATAACGTCCATCACAATTGAATAGGTTTAAGAAGGAACTGCAGATTCTGGAAAATCGAAGGTAGACAAAAGTGCTGGAGAAACTCAGTGGGTGCAGCAGCATCTATGGAGCAAAGGAAATGGGCAACGTTTTGGGCCGAAACCCTTTTTCAGATTGCACCAATTGAATAGATGGTCAGTCGTGAGGTACAATTAGGATTGAGAACCTCATGGTTGTAGGAAGGTAGCTTTTCTGAACCTTGTTATGTGGAACTCCAGGCTTCGACACCTCCTGCACAACTGTTTCTCCTCCTTCTTTCCTGCACAAAGAAGACGCATGACCCAGATGGTGGAGATCCCTGATGATGGATGCCGCCTTCTTGAGGCAGCACCTCATGTTGATGCTTTTGATGATTGAGAGGACTGTAGCCACAGAGGACTGGGGAAAGTTCACCACATCTGCAGCCTCTTGAATTCCTGTGCATTGGAATTGATGTTACTGACCATGACGCCACCATTCAAGATATTTCCAAGGTGCATCTGTCAAAATCTGTTGGAGTATTTGGTGGCCTATTGAATTCTTTAAACTACTTGAAATCCACCTGTGACAAGCCGATGTTTTACTTCAATAAAATGCAATTTATGCCAGGTGCTGCATCAATAAAGCGATAAACATATCAGTAGTGAAATGCTTTGTAAGTAGACTGATTCTATCAAAAGCACTCTCCTATCTAATATCAACATAAAGCTGCAAAATGTGTTAATTCTACTTGAGGCTGTGGGGTTATTCTTTAAACATTCTTGCAATAGATGATGGGAAATCAATCAGATACGCAAGAACTGAAGTAGCCTCAGGGCATATTTTCAAACCAGTAAGGAAGGAAAGATGTAATTAAATAGCGTGGGAAGCTCAGTCACTGAAAACTACTAATATGCAATAACATTTGAAACTATTGATTTCATCCCCCCCCCCCCCCCCCCCCACACTATTAACTGGTTGGCAAGTAAACATTTATTATCTTTGTAGTTTGATCCCGACACATGCTTGAAAAACTAGTGATGGAGTATTTTCTTTGGTATTATCCCTGTAGGAATGGGGAAATTTAGGAGCATGTAGGAGAAACAGAGATAACAGTTTTAAAAAAATTGAGACAAACATGCACCTAATTGTGAAAGGTTATTTTCCAAAGACAGCACGTGATTTTTTTTTTTATCAGAGTAGTTCCCATTTGGAACACATGGGTTAAGTTTTAATGCATAATTCTGTGTGCAAATCATCTTTGCCATGTTTCTGATTTTTTTTTTTAGTTCTATTGGGGATCTGGTTACATTAAGAGGATAAAATCAATTTTCAGTTCCATTGTATTCACTGACTCATTTGGCAAAATAGCCAGGCAGGGATCAGACCTTAAAGGGCCTGTCCCACTAGCGCGCGATTAGACGCGACAAGCGCGACCTACCGTGGTCGCTTTAGTCGCCCGGCCTCGCGTGACCCTGTCCCACTGCGATCGCCGGAGTCTCGTCGAGTTGTGTGTAGCTGGTGTCGACATCGTCCAAAACAGTGTCCAAAAACCGACACTGCTTTAAAAAATTACGCGCGGCAAAATCCTGTCGCGCAGAACGTGATTAACGTGATGACGTTTTGACGTTGTGCGTCTTCAGCGTGGCGTTGCGTGATGACGTCACTGCCCGACGTCGTGCAACGCGCATGCTCATGCGCATCGTCACGTGATGAAAAATAACGTCCTTCCTTCGGACGTCGCGCGTGTAATCGCGCGCTAGTGGGACAGGCCCTTCACTCGCACCGGGATCGCTTGACCCCCACGCGACCCCCGCGTCCGAATTTGTCGCGCTTGTCGCGTCTAATCGCGCGCTAGTGGGACAGGCCCTTAATGCTTTTACAGACTATAAGTACGTGATTGCGTACGGAAGCGGGGTTGGGGAAGTGGTGGGTATTCCAGATGCACCTCTCATTCTGCAGTAATGTCCTTGCTTAACAAACTTGCAGCAGCAGCATCAGCAGCAGCATCAGCAGCAGAGAAACCAGAGGTACCATTGAATGTGCCGAATTACCCCTAAGACCCAAACATTTGGTGCATAAATAATAATAAAAATGTGCTAGAAAGGGTCTGTTTGAGCTACCTTTTCACGAGGGCATAGCAGGATCATCGCCAGGGCCTGCTGCCATTTTCCTCAGGAAATGATGGGTGAAAGGAAATTTTCTCTAAACCTGTGTCCAACATTCCTACACCACCACCGTATTTTAAATACATATCAGGGTGTTGAATGCTCACAATTACATTTTTTACAAATGTAGCTAAAATAACTTATCATACCAACAATTATTTTTAAAAAATGTGACACCTTAAATTCAGGTTTGTAAACTTGAACATATCATGCACAACATTTTTAATTTCAGTCTTTACATTAAAGGGGCTGTCCCACTGCGACGACCTAATCTGCGAGTTTAGAAGAGTTTGCCCTCGACTCAAACTCGCATCATGGTCGACACGTGGTCCTAGGAGGTCCTATGAGGTCACTGGAACACTGCTTCATGCTCAAGGGAAGTTCCCGAATACTCGCGGCCTCAGCTAGGTCGCGGAAAAATTTTCAGCATGTTGAAAAGTTTTGTGTGAGTAAAAATTGGTCGGCATGGTTCCTTTTAACTCGTAGTGGAGTGGAGTCGCTATGTAGTTACAGGCAGTCGAGGGCAGCCGTAGGCAATCTCCTTCGCTGACCGGGCATTTTAATTGGCTCACTGGAGTTTTCAGGACCAAGGAAAACCGACCAGTAGGTTAAATGCCCGCTAAACTTGTCTGACTTCTTAAAAGTGTCTCCGCTCCTTCTCCACTCCTTCTCCCCCCTTCTTTCCCATACTTTCCCCTTCTCTCCCCTTTCCCCCCCCCCCCCGCTCTCTAAAGGACTTAGCGTACTCTGTGTAGGTATGTTACAAAACTTACCTTGAGTGGTGCTGCAGTTCTGCCACTCCCCGTGTGTGCGCGACTTTGGCGCCTTTCAGAGGGGGGCGGGTTTAAAGTGCCGTTTTTCTACAGACAATTCAAGTCGATCTATCTCGGGGATTTTGTCGCTAAAGAGAAATTGCTCCGATATTTGTTTTATGAAGGTATTTTAGATCATTTATTAGCTAGAGTAATTTAAAAATCATCTTCTAAAGCCGTGAGCGCCGACAACGGGAAGGATTTTACGTAGGGGAGAAAAGAAGCTACACAGTTTATTTTTACATAAAAACGTGGTTCTTAGGAAGCATTTAATCACATTTTCATGTTGCGAAATGGGGACACAAAATATATACGAACCGGCAGTGTTTTTCCTGCCGACTGTGGGTTAAATTCACCGCAAACCGCAACGTTCCAATCTTCCGCATTCCACTAAAACCCACTCGCAAGTTGATTTAAATGGCCATTAATTTACAGGAATTAAACACTAAATTCCTTCCATTTGGTCTATAAATTCATGAAAATGAGATTTAAAAATCATGTTATATTGTGAATTATGGTGTGAATGTTATTTGGACATTCCTTATTAGCTTTTTTCCTATTATTAAGCCGTAATCAAATAGATTATTTTGATACACATTTAATTCCAAGCTACCATCTGTCATTCCAAAAATAATCCATCTGGCTTTGGTGTCATTTTTATTTTAATCAGTTTTGTGAAGATTTCAAAGATTTCAGTCCAAAACCTTTGAATTTTTGTACGAAAGATGAATGAGTGTGCTATAGTAGCTTCTTGAGACTGGCATTTATCACAAATTGGTGAGATGTTGGGGAAACATTTATTTAATTTAGTTTTTGAGTAGTATATTCTGTGTAAGATTTTAAATTGTATTAAAGTGTGTCTTACGTTAATTGAGCATTTATGCACATTTAATAAGTACTCTTTCCACCTTTCATTTGACATGTTTATGCTTAATTCATTTTCCCACTCTCCTCTGGTACCTTCAGTTGTTGGTATTACTGCATTTAGTATAATATATATATGAAATTTAATTTGCTGATTCCGCCTTTGTATTCATTGCTTCATCTAGTTAGTCAATGGCATTTTGTGAAATTCTTGTGCATGTTTTTTCAGATAATCACATATTTGGAAATATTTAAAATACTGATTGTTTCCCAGATTGTATTTTAGTTGTAATTGTTTAAATGATAGTAGTTTTCCCATTTCATACAAATCTCCCAAAGTTTTAATTCCTGCCCTTTCCTATTGTATAAATGCTTTGTCTATAATTGAGTGTTTAAACAGAGGGTTTTTAGCAATAGGAGATAGGAGAGATAAGTTTCTTAATTTTAAGTTGTATTTTATTTGTTTCCAAATTCTGATTGTACTATATATCATTGGATTTTTGGTGTAATTTGTATTATTCACCGTTATTGGTGAGAGAAGGATCGCGCCAATATTACAAGGGGAGCAGTCCTCTTTCTCCATAATGATCCACTCTGGTTGCTGAGGAGAGTTATCCAACAATTGAATCATACTTCTGATATTTACAGACCAATAGTAATACATAAAATTAGGGAGTGCTAATCCCCCTAGTACTTTGGGTTTATTCAGGTGTGGTCTTTGTATTCTGTGGGATTTATAATCCCAAATAAAACTTGTGATATCTGAGTCCAATAAAAAAAATTTTTTTTTTAACTTTTTGGGTAGGTATATTGGGATTGATTGGAACAGGTATAGAATTTGTGGTAAACATTTTTTTAATGGCATTTATTCGGCCTATTAAGGGCGTTTTCCAGAATTTAATTAAATTATGTAGTACAGGGTTATAGTTTGCATTAAACATGTTTTGATATCTTCTGGTGATTTCAATACCCAAGTATTTAAATTTTTCCACAGCTATTTTAAAAGGAAATTGTACGAGATATGTAGATCTTTCGGTTTTATTGACATGATTTCACTTTTATTCCAGTTTATTCTGTAACCTGAAAATGAACCGAAATCCTCGATTAAGTTTAGAATATTGGGTATAGTGATATGAGGCTTTGTGATGTACAAAAGTACATCATCAGCGTATAATGATATTTTATTGTTTGAATATTTTGTATTATATCCGTGGATATACGGATGAGTTCTAATTATTTCCGCTAGTGGTTCAATTATAAGGGCAAATAACAACGGTGATAATGAACAGCCTTGTCTATTACCCCTTGAAATTTCATGGATACAATGTTATTAGTTAATATTCTGGCCATTGGCTTATTATATATTAATTGAATCCATAGAATGAAGTTCTCTCCCAGTTGGAATTTTTGCAATATCTTAACCATATACTTCCATTCAACCTGATCGAATGCTTTCCCTGCATCCAGCGAAATAATTGCGCGATTTGGATCTTTAGTTTGGTGTGAGTGCATTATGTTAAGCAGACGCACGGTCGGTCGATCCAGCTCGCGGTTTTTCAGGCGAGTGCCCTTGAGCTTGTAGGTCGAATACAGTCGCTTAAAGGTCGCGTCAGTGGGACAGGCCCTTAACTACCTCACTGACTGAAAGCAAATTCTTTTTTCCACTTTATTTGTTACTGATGCACATTTTGGGAATTGTGTTTCTTGTGTGTGTTTAAAGATGACCTGAAATGTAGAGTGCAGCATTTTTAAGACATACATACATATATATATAATAAAAAATTATTGAATCATGTAAGTTACAAGATCATTCACATTCTTGTAATGCTCCAATACATGTTGCAGAGAAACATATATATATTGTGCAACATTTATTGGAACATTACAAGAATGTGAATGATCTTGTAACTTATATAAGTCAATATTTTTTTATTGGAGTCAATTACACCAGAGATGGAAAATGATGTTCACAATAATCTGTGCAGGAAGGAAATGCAGATTTGGTTTCCACCAAAGATTGTCATAAAATACTGGAGTAACTCAGCGGGATAGGCAGCATCTCTGGACAGAAGGGATGTGTGACGTTTCGGATCGAGATCGAGGGGAGAGGAAGACTAGTGCAATGAAAGGGTAAGGTGGGAAAATGACAGATCAAAGCTGATGATGAACAAGGAAATGTAGAATGGTTTCTTGTCAACTGAGTAGGTGACAACAAGGCATACACTCAGTAAAATTAATTTGGAGGACAATGAAACTAGTCAGAAAACTACGGTGGGGGAGCGACTGGGAGAGAGGGAATGCAAGGGTTACTTGAAGCCAGAGAAATCCATATTCATACTGCTGGGTTGAAGAAGGGTCTTGACCCAAAACATCACCCATTCCCTCTCTCCAGAGATGTTGCCTGTCCCGCTGAGTTACTCCAGCCTTCTGGGTCTATCTGCTGAGTTGTAAGCTGCCCAAACAAAATATGAGGTGCTGTTCCTCCAATTTACGTTGGACCTCACTCTGACAGTGCACCTCACTCTGCCCAAGACAGACAGGTCAGAATGGGAGGGGTAGTTAGTGTTTAGCAACTGGGAGATCGCATCGGCCTAGGGGACTGAGCGGAATAATCTTGTTTAGAAATGGGATCCACAATTTTTGCTAAAAATTCATTTCTTAGTTTTATATTTACATATTTAAGTAATTATTTTGTTCTTTATTTCAATGTTAATGGATTACATAGAAATAAATAATAGATAACTTCAGTAACAGGTTTGACAGGAGACCATGCTGCAGCAGATAGTATAGACAAAGGAGGAGTAAATACCTCCTTGTTCCTGTCTGCATGTAGGCTCCGAATAAAATAAATGCAGGACCTTAAGAGTGAATCAAAGCCATGGGTCAGTCTCAGGACAAAAGCTCTTTTGGACCAATGATTAAACTTGATGTTTTCCAATCAAAGTGCAGCCTCAAGAAAGCAACATGCTTGACATGGAGATCTCATCAAGGGGATAAAGCTGGAACATAGTCCAACCTGCCTAATGCCTAGCCAGCATGCATTTGATCTCCATTCCTGGACACCATTGAGTCTGGAAATATGTGGCTGAATGCACTTCATAATTGGCCCACAGCGTGTGGCATACAATTTGGCATGTTCAATAATGAACATAATGAACATAGGTCAATGACATCCATTTAAAAGGTTTGTTTAAGTCAGATTTAGAAAAAATATGTATTTTTATATTCATTAACTTAAAAAAAAAAATTTTAAAATTTTTACAAAATTATTTTCAATACTTATTTTTGTTTTCATGTTTCTGATTATCGGTGAGATTTAGGTACGGTTGAAGGACCTGAGACAGCCTTGGGGCCTTGGTTCCCACTGTCGGCAGTCCCTGTTGCTCGTGGCTGTACGAGCAACAGCGGCTGAAAAAAGCTAGATGCAAGCTGTACAAAAGCTAGATGCATACTGCGTAGTTACGGACTGCAGCAGGGATGAAAAAAGGGAGCTACTTTGTATTCAGACAATCATGTGAAAACCTAATCCTATTTTACAGCATTTGGTCTCCAGCTGTATTGGCCGTGGCTCTTCAAATATATATCCATGTTTAAATGCAATGAGGGTTTCTGTCTCTACCACTCTGTCAGCCAGTGACTTATTGATCCTGACCAATTCACAAATAAACATAAGGACTTGCATTACTTAAAACCCCCCCTCCCTCCCCCCCCCCCTCCCCCACTACTAATGCAAATGAATGCTTCCTATTTTATATAGTTTTTTTATAATTTTATCCAGGCCTTTCATAATTTTAATCCCTCAATTAAGTCTCCTTGGTCTTCTGTAATCCAATGAAACAAGTCCAGCATATCAATCTTCCAGTCTTTCCTTATGGCTACAATTTTCCTGTTCTGGCAACATTGGGATATTGGGGCAGGTGATGAGGATTTTGCTTTTGATAGGCACAACATCTTGTGTGTTGTTGGACCCTCAGATATTAAAGTGGCCCATATATTCCCAGTTTGATTAGAAGGATTTGATTTATTTGAAGCTTAACCTGGTGTGCCATTTAACATCCAATGAGTAAAGCCATCCTTGTTGTCAAGGTTGACAGCTGGGAAATTTAAAGTGGGGTGATCTGGTTTAGTTTAGTTTAGTTTAGCTTAATTTCCAGAGATATAGCGCGGAAACAGGCCCACCGAATCCGCACTGACCAGTGATCGCCGCACATTGACACTATCCTACACACACTCGGGACAATTTTACACATACACCAAGCCAATTAACCTACATTCCTGTACGTCTTTGGAATGTGGGAAGAAACCAAAGAAAACCCAGGCGGTCACGGGAAGAACGTACAAACTCCGTACAGTCAGCACCCGTAGTCGGGATTGAACCCGTGTCTCCGGTGCTGCAAGCGCTGTAATGCAGCAACTCTACCGCTGCACACCATGGCCGTCCTAAAACAAGTGATTTTCTTTCTGAAATGTTTCTGAAAATCTCAGGTGGGGAAGGTGGATCTGCAATCATGGGCCCTGGGATGAGTTTAGTATGTTTTCTTAAAATTCATAAAGGGACTTTCATGAGCTCCTCTCCAGGTATCCAACGCTTACCCATTTTTGTTTCTGTGACATACAATGTGCAGCACATGCTTTGCACAGACCCACACTCTTTTGCTAAAAATGCTCAAATCGGTCAGTGAAGCATTAAAACAAATGTAGAACTTTTAAGTCACCTGCATGATTGTATGTTTAATTCTATTTTAACACATCCACTTGTGCCATGGGTAATATCAACTATCACAGCACGTCAGAAATGATTTCTGAATGCAACCAATTATACATAATTATATTTGTAACTAGGTTTTGAGGGAAATTTTCAGCTGTATGATAATGTTTATGACCATGATGCTATAATAAAGAAAGCTGAACTTGTATTAGAAAGTTAATGTTAAATGTTTTATCGTATTAACTATCTTCTAAACGAGACATAGCAACAGAAAATTGCTGATTAGCAGAGTATTGTTTTATTTATAACTTGTCACGGAAATCTGTTGAATTAACAGAATTAATTTGGTGACAGCTTGTAGTTATCATGATGTTTTTGCTTTAATATTACAGATTACAGAAATCTCTTGACATTGAGTGATGGAATTAAAAAGAAAAGCAAATAAGTTCATGACGAATGTGCATTTTCACGAGCTGTGATTGGTTACATGTTATAGAAACACTTGATATTTATCAAAATTCACGGTCAAATGTATAATTATAATGACAAATTCTTTACTGGATAGATGCTGGGAAAGCAGATTAAGTGAGAAAATAAGTGAGCAAAAAACAAACTGAGCAACTCAGCATGACTTTTTGGGTCGGACTAGACTCATCAGCCAGCTGGCCATATCCCTCCACAGGCTCAGTTCCTCCAGAATTTGTTTTTTGCTCAGGATTCCAGTAACTGCAGACTTGTACGTCTCCACACATATAAATGCCACTTTTTAAAAGTGGTCAGGTAGTCCCCTTTTATTTAATGGGCATGTTGCATAGACTTACACTTGTGTAAACAATTTGCAATAGGTGGTCCCGTTTCCTGAATGTCCCGTGTTATTGCAACAGGTGAGGGCCACTTTTAAAAAGTGGCATTTTCTCCCGTGTTAAGCTTTTGCTCTTAACATACTTACAGTAACTCTCAAGATTCCCCTTTACTTTGTCCGACAAAGCAACCTGATGCTCCCTTTGGCCCTCCTGGTTTCCTTCTTAAATACAGACACTCCCCGATTTACGAAAGGGTTACATTCTATAATCACCTACGTAAATCAGATTTTACACAAGACAGATCACCTTGAAACTAGTTAGAAACGAAGAACTGCAGATGCTGGTCCAAACACCAAGGAGAAAATGGGCCCTCTTGGAGATCAAAGTGGGCATCTATGTGGAGTCATGGACAATGGCGAAGACCATGTGAGATGTGCGGAGAGGATTAAAGGGAATCCAAAGAGATCATAAATATAAAAAGGGAAAAGGAGTAGCTGGTTAGGAACTACAGACCAGTACACCTGACGTCTGTGGTAGGTAAGTTAATGGATGGGATTCAGAGGGATGAGATATGCATGCATTTGAAAAGGCAGGTAGGTAGTGATTTGGGATTGTCAGCGTGGCTTTGTGCACGAGAGATCGTGTGGAGGGAAATGGACAGTCAACATTTAAGGTCGGGCTGCTTCCCCTGGACTGTCCATTTCCCTCCACAGATGCTGCCTGAACCACTGAGTTCCTCCAGCAGATGGTTGTTTCGTTCCATGCTTGAGCCAACATTTGATTGCATGCCTTATTGCATGTAGATGGTGATGAAAATACCTCTTGAACTGCTGCAGTGCTTGTGGAGTGGGGAAGGTATCACCCCCCCCCCCCCCCCCCCCACCTCCCGCCACCTCCCGCAGGGAACAAAGGCTGAAGAGGGCCAGGCATGGAGTGGGATGACCGGAATAGGCAACGGCTGCAACGGGCTTTGTGGCCAGCTGCTGCTCCACTGTAAAATGCTGCCAAGATGGGGCTTCTTAAATCTGGACTCAGTGGGCTGTTTTGTGCATACCGTGTACTGACTGGGGGATTGTGCTTACATATGTACTGGGATAGTCTTGCTGAGCTGTATGCAAAAAATGTTTTTCATTGTACCTGGTACACGTGACAATAAATAAACCATTGAACAAGACTTTTTATTGGCCAACTGCATGGGGACTCTTTAGTGTATTTTTGCAGATGCCAAGCAAATTTTAGTTCTAGGTATCTTTTATACTGATATAGAATAAACTCCCGTCAATTTATGTTATTTAACAAAACTGCAATTCCAAATCTGCAGCTGTGTTTAATGGTAGCTTAATTAGTTTGAAATTATTTGGGATAGCCACTGGTTCCTGGAGAATTACTCCTCCTTCCCAGCTCAATGGCAATTTCTCGTTTTCTGGCTGCTTTCATTTTTTTGCAGAGGATATTAATTAGATGTACTTGCAACATGAAAAGTTTCACAGCATCCCAATGGACTATAAACAACTTACGATTCTAGCAGCAATGATTTATTAGCAGTCGAGGCTGTAATCTACTAACGTTGTAGAGGTTGGACTGCAAAAGTAATAAGTCATGAATAATTAAATTGTTTATGTACGCAAGATGAAGTGAAGTATTTGCAGCATAAATTTGAATGCTGTGAATCGTATTTTGAAAAATTAATTCTTTCACTATTAATCTGTCACATTCCTCAGTGCTAAATCATAAATGTTATCCCAGTATTTGTCATGTGAGCAATGGACTGATACATTTCAGAAAATATATTTCATGATCAAATATTTCTCACAAGTTTTGCACAACAGGATTATAAATGTCAGAAAATTGGACTTGGGATAATTACGTCTGATTTGTAGCACAAATCATATTCTGTTGTGCACATTTAAGAAAGTGCATTCTCATCTCACTATCTGAGTGTATGTTGATGCAGTGATCCCATTAGACAAGTGAGTCATGTGGTGCAGCTGATTTGTAATATGTAACTATTTCACAGATAATCTGGAACATTTGGGCTGGAACGGTTGATCATGTAAATTAATCATTGTCAAGACATTACAATGCCCTTTAAAATAGAACATTGAGAGATAAACCACATTGATGTGTAGGAAAGAACAGCAGATGCTGTTTTAAATGGTTTACTTCAAGTAGCCCTTGCTTTCCCTCTCTCTCCATCCCCTACCCCTTCCCAGTTCTCCTCCTAGTCTTACTGTTTCCGACTACATTTTATCTCTGTACCCACTCCCCTGACATCAGTCTGACGAAGGATCTTGACCCGAAACGTCACCCATTCTTTCTCGCCAGAGATTCTGCTGCCTGTCCCGCTGAGTTACTCCGGCATTTTGTGTAAACCGCATTGATATTAATTCCTGAATACCTTACATGGACAGTTCTCGATAACTGTTTATCGTATGCTGCTCTTATTTTCTTTCCACTAATACAAAGTGGGAAACTGGATCAACGAGCTGGATTTGGCCTCCTGGCTGAACCCATTGCATCAGATACCTGTGCTCCAAAACCAACCTGGATGTTGCCAATTTGTAAGACCATAAGACATAGGAGCAGAATTAGGCAAATGGTTGATCTATTTTGCCCTCTCGACCCCATTCTCCTGCCGCCTTCTCATAACGTTTGATGCTCTTATTAATCAAGAATCTATCAATCACCGCATTAAAAATACCCAATGTCTTGGGCTCAACAGCCATCTGTGGCAATTAATTCCTCAGATTCACCACCCTATGGCTATAGGAATTCCTCCTCTTCTCCATTCTAAAAGTACGTTCTTTTAATCTGAGGCTGTGCCATCTCATTCTAGGCTCTCCCATTACTGAAACATCCTTTCCATGTCCACTTTATCTTGGTCTTTCATTATCCGGTAGGTATCAATGAGATTCCCACCACATTTCAAAACCCCAGCGAGCTCAGGCCCAGAGCCATCAAACGCTCCTCGTACGTTAACTCAAATATTCCCGGAATCATTCTTGTAAACCACCTGTGGACCCTTGCCAAGTTCAACACATCCCTCCTCGGGTATGGGGCCCAAAACTGCTCAGAATACTCCAAATGTGGCCTAACCTTTGCCCAATAAAGCCTCAGTATTGCTTCCTTGCTTTTATATTCTAGTTCCATCAAAATAAATGATAACACTGCATTTGCCTTCCTTATTGCTGACTCAACCTGCAAATGAACCTTTGGAAATCCTGCACCAGTACTCCCATGTCTACACCTTTATTACTTCCACTAAAGTGCATGACAGTACACTTTGCTATCTGTATTCCATTTGCCACTTCTTTGCCCACTCTTTCAACCTGTCCATGTCTTTCTGCAGATTCCCTGCTTTGTCAACAATACATGCCTCTCCACTATTCTTCATGTCATCTGCAAACCTAGCCACAAGGCCATCAATTCCATTATCCAGATCATTAACATATAACGTGAAAAGTAGCGAACCCAACTCCGACCCATGTGAAACACTACTAGTCACAAGCATTATTCCCACTCTTTGCCAATCAGCCAATCTTCCATCCATGTTAGTACCTTCCCCCTAATACCATAGGTGCCTGGTTGGTTCAGCAGCTTCACGTCTGGTACCTTACTGAGGCCAGTGAAAATCCAAATAAACAACATCCATTGACTCTGCTTTGTCAATCCCGCTTGTTACTTCCCCAAAGAGAACTCCACAGATTTGTCAGGCAAGATCTCCTCTTAAAACAATGACCTATTTTATCATGTGCTTCCAAGTATCCTGGCCACACACTCACCTCCCCACTACCTTCAGGTAGAAGGTACAGGAGCCTGAAGACTGCAAAGTCCAGGTTCAGAAATAGCTACTTCCCCACAGCCATCAGGCTATTAAACTCAACTGAAACAAATCTCTGAACATTAATAGACCATTATCTGTTTATTTGCACTTTATCTGCTTATTTATTGATGTGTGTATATATTTATATAATGGTATATGGACTCATTGATATGTTCTGTATTCATGCCTACTATATTCTGTTGTGCTGAAGCAAAGCAAGAATTTCATTTTCCTATCTGGGACACATGACAATAAACTCTCTTGACTTGATCTCAAAACCTCATCCTTAATAATGGAGTCTAACATGTTACCAACCAGAGAAGTCAGACTAACCGGCCTATAATTTCCTTTATTTTGCCTTGCAAAATAACATTTTGCAAGGCAAAATAATATTTGCGATGTTCCAGTCTTCTGGAGCCATTCCTGACTCTAGTGATTCTTGAACGATCACCTCCACAGTTTCAACAGCTACCTCTTTCCGAACCCTGGGGTTTAGTCCACGTGATCTGGGTGACATTTCCACCTTCAGGCCTTTAAACTCCCAGTACACCTTCTCCTCGGTAAACTGACTGATGGTCTTGAATTTCTGGCACATTGCTGGTGTCTTCCACTGTGAAGGCAAACCAAAAAAAAACGTATTCAGTTCATCCATCACTTCTTGTTTGCCACTACTTCTCCAGTGTGATTTCCAGTGGTCTAATGTCCATTCTTGTCTCAATTTTACTCTTTATATATGTGAATTACTTTTGGTATTCTCTTTTATAATCTTGGCTAGCTTACCATCATATTTCACATTTTCTCCACTTATTGTTTTTGGTTGCTTTCTGTTGGTTTTTAAAAGTGTCCCAATCCTCTAGCTTCCCACTAAGGTCTGCCATGTTATATGCCTTCTCTTTTGCTTCAATGCTATCTTTGACTCGTATATCAGCCATGGTGGCTTCATTCGTCTGTATCCAGGATGCATCTGATGAGACACAGCAAGGCCGCAGCAGTGACTGGGCCTCGGATGGTGTGGTCCTGAGGCACTTCCGACAGAATATCCTAATAACCTTTGACTAAATGTAAAGCTAGGGTTGGAGCCTCAACTTCTCTCATGGGAGTAGCACAGTGAATGGATGAGTGGTAGAATTTGGAAGGTGGGGAAGCAGTTGATGGGAATGTGGAAAGAATAAAATGGGTTAGAGTTGGTGTTAAAAACTTGAGCTTGATAATCAGTACCCTCTACAAGAACAAGGGCGAGAGAAGCGACTGCAACAACTGCAGAGGCATCTCCCTCCTCAACATCATCGACAAGGTCTTTGCTCGGGTCATCTTGATCCGCCTGCAGAAGCTGGCAGAATGTGTCTACCCAGAGTCACAGTGTGGTTTCCAAGCTGGAAGGTCAACAGTGGTCTTCTCCCTTCTCCAGCTCCAGGAGGTGCAGAGAACAGCGGATGCCCCTGTATGTTGTTTTCATTTACCTCACCAAGGCGTTCGACCTCGTCAGCAGAGATGGCTTATTTAAAGCTCTGCCAAAGATCGACTGCCCACCCAAACTGCAGGGCATGATAGAATCCGTCCACATCAACACAAAGGGGACATTACAGTTCAATGGCAGCTTCTCTGAGCCCTTCGACATCTGCAGTGGCGTCAAACAAGGCTGTGTCCTCACTCCCACTCTCTTTGGGATTTTCTTCATTCTGCTCCTGAAACATGCCTTTGGCACTGCAACAGAGGGGATCTACCTGCATACTAGATCAGATGGCAGGCTCTTCAACCTCGCCCACCACATAGCAAAGACAAAAGTACGTGAAGGTCTCATCAAAGACATGTTGTTTGCTGACAATGCTGCAGTTGTGTCCCACACGCAGCAGGAACTACAGTCACTGATGGAACACTTCTATCGGGCATGCAATGACTTCAGGCTGACCATCAGCCTGAAGAAGACAAACGTCTTGGGGCAGGATACAGAGGCGCTGCCTGTCATCACCATCAATGACTACAAACTTGATGCCGTCCATCAGTTCATGTACCTTGGCTCCACCATCACCGACATCCTCTCCTTCGACACAGAGATTGATAAGTGGATCGGGAAGGCAGCTACAACTCTCGCCCGCCTCACAACTCGAGTGTGGACCAACCCAAAGCTGACAGTGAAGACAAAGATAGCAGTCTACAACGCCTGTGTCATCAGCACACTGCTGTATGGCAGTGAGACATGGTCTACATGTGCCAGGCAGGGGAGAAGAATCAACACCTTCCACCTTAGAAGCGTCCGCCGTATCCTGGGCCTATCCTGGCAAGACAGAGGGTCCAACGCTGAGATCCTGTCTCGCGCTGGCCTTCCCAGTATGTACACACTACTCAGGCAGCGCAGACTGCGGTGGCTGGGCCATGTCCACCGCATGGAGAATGGTGTATTCCAAAAGACATCTTCTATGGAGAGCTGACACCTGGGAGGACAACCATCGGCCGCCCCCAACTACGTTACAAGGATGTCTGCAAGAGAGATATGAAGGAGCTCGACATCGATGTGGAGGCCTGGGAGAGCCTTGCAGCTGACTGCACGAGGTGGAGAGGTACCCTGAATCAACATCTCAAAACGGGGGAAGAGAAACTGTTGAACGCAGCGGCAGACAAGTGGGCACGCAGAAAGGAGCGCAGCAACTTCAACAAACCAGAGACCACACACAAATGTGACCTTTGCCACAGAGACTGTCACTCCCGCATTGGTCCCTTCAGCCACAAGCGGCGCTGCTCCAGCAGAGGTTTGGAGCAAGCAGCCAACAACTAGGATGCAACACCCATGGTAGTCATCACCGAGGGGGGCCTACGATAATCAGTGTGGACTTGGTACACTGAAGAACCTTTTTCTGTGCTGCTTCCTACCATGCCATATTTAGTCATACCACCAAAGTTTGGCCCATTAACTGTAAGCAATAAGAACACGTTGTATTGCTTTGATTTTACCACTGATAGCTGGTTTAGATAATTCTAAACTAACAAAATTGCTGGAGTTACTTGGTGGCTGTGGGGATAAAAACGATTAATATTTCAAATTGAAAGCAGTGTAAGTATAAGAATGTCACTTTTAGACTATTGCTACTATTCCAAAAGTAATAAAGACATTAATTTTTGTAGAACATCATTTTGTATTAAACATTAAAAGGTATTATTTTAACTGGATTCGAAGCAAAGCTTTTCTTGGGAATACGTGATTTATAAAATTCCTTTTGGTATAAATGTTTGCAATCATATGCTGGAGCAGTAATTCTTAAAACAAAGTAAATGCTTAGAAATCCCATGGTGCATTGGAATGGCAGAGATGTGGTGGAAGAACAGCAATTTTTGTCATGCTTAACCACCTTAAGACAGTTCTGACTGAGGCCCTTAAGTCCTCTGCTCCAGTGTCTGAGCTCAGGACTTGGTCAAGTGTTTGATTTGCTTGTGAACAGTTGGGCTGAAGTTCGGAGAGAATCGGAGCAAAGTGCAGGATTGGGTTGGTAAAAATAGGGAAGGCTGGCTGGTCCTTAAGATGACGAGACATTGGGGATGCTGGTATCATGTTTGGTGGGAGTGGGGAGATCGGGATGGAAGTCAGCATCATAATGTTATAGCCACAAAGTAGAGTACCGCAGGACAGGGATGGGGGCGGTTGTCTTCAGGAATTAATGTTTGCGGCAATTCAGTGTGGTCGGGGGGGGGGGGGGTGGGGGGGTAAGGCTGTGGTTTGGGGATGCTGAGAAATGGAATAGCTTCAGATCTAGTTACACTTTTAGACTTGCTCACAATTCCCTCTGGTCAATCGTATATGGTTTTTGAAGTGCCTTGCGATGATATGTGTCCCAGCAATACTGCAAAAGGAACATTGCACAAGGAATAACATAATCCCGTGTGATATTACTTTGGAATACATTGGTGACTCGTGTAGAAACTGCCATCCCAAATGTATTGATTGTTACAATTCAACCAACAAGTAGTAATAAACACAATTTTCTGTTGGTTAAATTGATTTTAAGATGTATGTGCTACGTAATCCAGTTTCAAGGTCCATGAAAGTAGTTAGTGGCTGCAAACTTTGGACATGTGTATAAAAGCAATCAGGCTAGAAAAGGAGAAAGTATAGCACCTCACCTGATCCAATAGAATGCATGCCAGATGTGATCCAAGCCTGTTGGGTCAGAGTGTCTACAATTCATTTTAAGAATCGAATGAGGACATTACCAATCAGGAGTTTGAGGCAGCTGCAAACCGTGGCCACTGCAAACTGTCTGTTGTAAAGCAAAGCCAATTTATTGAAGAGTGCAGGAAACAGCATGGTAATTTCTCCAGAAAAATTCAATGGATGGTGGTTAGAGAGAAACAATGTTCACCAGATCAATTTCAATGATTTACAGCACTGCAGTATTAAGGTTTGATTGCCAGAGGCATAATTCAGTCACTTCAATACTGTCAGTAAAATAGCATTATCATTATCACAGTAAATTCCTCTGTTGGGATTGCAGGGCAGTCATTTTTTTTTAATAGGCTTATGGACAAATGGCTGATTGTGGAAAGAATCTTGGGTGTTAACATTTCCACTAATTCAGGGTATCTAAAGTTGTTCCAATGTTTATAAAAATCAAATGTGAAATGTAAGAAATAGAAGGAAAATATCAGTAAGGGATGAACATTATCTTGCATGTGTAATATTTAAGATCCTTTTGTTGAAAAAATAGCTATCTGATTTTGTTTTTTTGCTGGAAAATAAGCAATTTATACCAACACATCAAAAATCATCAGATTCACCTACATTGGCTTGAATGAAATAAGAATGGGACAATTATGCATCAAGTACAATAAATTAAACTCTTGAAATTGCAAAAAAGAATGGAGCCCTATATCTTAAAGTCCCAGGGCATGATTAGGACCTACATTTCAATGACAAAAATGCAAACAAAATGAATATTATTACTGTGAACATGCTGGAAGTAATTCAGTGAGAGTACAATAGCCATGCTCATCATGAAAATGCCAATCTTACTTGTAATACCCTAATCAGAAAATTGTTTGGTTTGATTCAGTATTTTGACTTCCATTACATATTGTAAATGTTTTTTCCATTGAAATTGCTTTCCTGAATAAATTAGATGGGAGTGAACTATCTAATCCTTGAAATAGACATTAGCTGCCAAATAAAATCTAGTCAGGCAGAGATTAGGTGCTGGTACTTTGTAAACAAGAAGCTTTTTCTCTGTAGATGAGAATTTAAAGATTATCGTTGGTGACTGCTCTCATGATAAACTATGTGATTCAGAATAACATAGTGGTATAGTGTGAGATTAAGCCATATGTCTGTTAAGTCCTTACTAATTCAACATCTCCCCTCTCCCCAATGAATGACAAATTCTTCACTTTCTATTGTTTATCCAACTCCCTTTTCAATGCTGCAGTTGAACTCCATTACTACACTTGGTAGTGCATTAGCTTTCTTCACATTTTATTATTTTGCAGATCACCTTCATTCTACAAAACTAATAACCAGTGTTGACATCTTCTCTTTGTCTGCCCTGCTCTATCCTTCCTGATTTTAAGTACCTTTGTCAGATCTCCTCATATTTCTCTGTCCAATATGAATACTTCCAGCCTCTCTAGTGGGACAAAATTATGTTTTGCTATTGGAACCATTTAATAAGTGTCTTACGTACACTTTCTCAGGCTTTCATATCTTTCTCAAAGTGCCCAAACTGGATAAACTTCTCCTGTGTTTATAAAGGTTCATCATATTTTCCTTGTTCTTGTACTCTATATATTCAGAAAGCTTAAATTCCTGTTTGTTTTTAGTCATTTTCTCAATCTGCCCTGTCACTTCATTAGTTAGCACCAGATCTGTCTGTTCCTTGTCATCATTTAGAATGATGGTGTTTTGTTGATATCAGTTTAGTTTAGTTCAGAGGTACAGCTTGGAAGCAGGCCCTTCGGTCCATCGTGTCTGCGCCGGCCAACAATCATTGGTACACTAGTTCTAGCCCCACACTAGAAACAATTTACAGTAGTCAATTAATCTATGATCCTGCACGTCTTTGGAATGTGGGTGGAAACCGAAGGACCCAGAGGAAACCCACGCAGTCACAGGGAGAACATATAAACTCTGTACAGGCAGCACCCATAGTCAGGATCGAACCTGGGTCTCTGGTGCTAAAAGGCAGCAACTCTACCATTGCACCACTGTGCCACCCAAAACAACGTCTACTTTCTCCTACCAGAATTTAACACCACATTTTTTAGCATTGAGTTTCCGCTCGCATCATCCATTCCATCTGTATCTCCTTGAAGTCAGTTACCATTCTTTGTCACAATTCACTGCATCTCTGAATTTTGTGTCATTCACAGATTTGGAAGTTGTGACCTGTGCACCTAAGTCAGCATTATTACAATAAAGAAAGGTAGTAGTTCAAGTACTCTACAGACATGTTTCACTGTAGACCACCCTCTAATCTGATATACAATTTTCATTACTATTCTCCACCATTGTCTCTTGATGACAAGCCTATTATCTGGCACTTTGTCAAATTGCTTTTGGAATTCCAAACTTGCATTTCTCTCTTTGACCTTCTCTGTTAATCATCAAAGACATTTATCAAATTAATAAGCCATGCTTTGCCTTTGGCAAATAAATGGTGGCTTTCTTTAATCAATCCACATTTGTCCAAGTGACTGCTAATCTTATCCTTGGTTATTGTCTCTGGAAAACACCTCATCACCAAGATTAAACTGACTTTTCTGTATTTACGATGAAGTTTATCCTTACACAGCATTTTGAAAACGTTTCTAACATTTGCAGCTTTACAGTTCTATGTTTAGAGATATTTGGAGATTATGGCCATTAGCCTCTGGAGTTTCCTCTCTTACTTCTCTCAGCAAAGTAGATGCACCATATCTGGATCTGGTTATTGATCCATTTTATGTACAACAAACATTCCCGATAACTACTCTTTTTAAATAATCCAGGATCTTAATTTGATCTTTTCCTGAAAATCTGCCATTCGGGCGACACAGTGGGGCAGCGGTGGGGTTGCTGCCTTACAGCGCTTGCAGCGCCAGAGACCCAAGTTTGATCCCAACTACGGGTGCTGTCTGTATAGGGTTGCTACGTTCTCCCCGTGACCTGCGTGGGGTTTCTCTGCGATCTTTGGTTTCCTCCCACACTCCAAAGACGCACAGGTTTGTTGCTTAATTGGCTTGGTATAAGTGTAAATTGTCCCTAGTGTATGTGTAGGGTTGTGTTAATGTGCGGGGATCGCTGGTCGGTGCGGATCTGGTGGGCTGAAGGGCCTGTTTCTGCGCTGTATCTCTAAACTAAACTAAACCAACTCCTATTGTAGAACAGTATAAATTATTCACTTTGTTTTTCTACCAAGCTTACACCTTGACAAGTAAATATTTTCCTTCAGTATTTTCTGTGGTCAGCCTGGTTCTCCCGTGTGGTCACAGATATATCCTGTTTTTTCTTCTGCTTTAGTTAAACTATTTATGATCATCTATCTTCAATTTGCCTATCTTTCTCCCTTGTAGGAAAGTACTTGAAATGTGGCTGAAACATCTCCACTATAAAAGCCTTCCATAAACAAAACATACAATTATCTAAGCCTATTCACTATTTTTTTTTCTGCACACTAGTCCTTGACATAGGGAGTAATGTTTAGATGTGCTGGCGATGGAGAGGGTCCGCAGGAGGTTTACAAGAATGATCCCGGGGATAATTTACTTTAATTTATGAGGAGCGTTTGAGTGCTCTGGGCCTGGATTCCCTGGAGTTTAGAAGAATGAGACAAACCAGATAATGAAAGGCCATAGATAGACTGGACATGGAAATTATGTTCCTGTAATGGGAGAGTCTAGAACCAGAGGGCGCAGCCTCAGAATAAAAGGATGTACATATTATTAAGAGGAGATTACTTACTGTTTTACTTATCTTGAGGTTTTTTTAGTTGATTCCCCAGCTCTGGCTCTTTGTTTTAGTCAAGTGGTTGTTTAAACCCACCATGACTGTTTACTCTATTCCTCTCATTCATTGGAACTTGGCTTCATGCGTTCCTTTTAAATTTACCAGGCCTTCATTTTTGGTCCCACTTTTAGACAATAAATTAATATGGATACAGTTTCACTTGATTGTCCGTTTGTATTTTCCCTGTGAAGAAATAGAATTCAAAAGATCTTTGAATGGTTTGATCTTTAACTTCAAATGGTTTGAGAGCCAAAGATAAGACAGTCAGTCAGAACCTTTTCCCCAGGATGGAAAAATCAAAAATTGGAGGCCATGGCTTTAAGGCAAGAGGGATAAAGTTTAATTAAGATGTGCGGAGCTCGCTTTATTTACACAGATGGTGGTAATCGTCTAGAACGCACTGTCAGGGTTGGTGATCGTGGCAGAAATAATAGTGGCATTTAAGAGCCTTTCGGATATGCATATTTATATGCAGGGAACGGAGGGATATGGAATATGTGCAGGCAGATATTGTGGGCCCAGGGGCCTGTTCTTGTGCTGTACTTTTCTATGTTTATCAGCACCAGCAAGTAATTTTTGCAAAAGAACTATCGAGTCATATTGTGGTACCCTTACTTTTTTGTTGAGAATTGCCAATATTATTCCACTGCTTGGAAGGCAAACAAACATCCCCCACTCTTTCTTGCACTGTGCCCTTCAGGGATAACTTGTTAATTCCCGGTTAATTAGAATTATATTTACACCAAAAAGAACGTTAATTTGATTATTATGGAGATGATATAATTTGGAATCAAATAGAAAGTCAGATTTTTGCACAGTGGCTGTGATTAAGTGTCGCGGACTTGATACTGTGCTATTGAGAAGTAATTTGATTTGCGGTAACGGATTCAGTGAAATAGAACCGAAGGAAAACACAGCCTCTATTACTTAATAGAAGACATTTGAAAGCTTGCTGCCAGAACTGGTTTAGTTCAAACATTACAGTACAAATAAGCTTTATTTTCATCCACAAATGTGTCATTTGTATGACATGAGAGCCAACTCCAAGCAAAAAATGCTCCCGTCGTACACAAGGGGCGCAAACAGATTTTGAGCATTGCTGGAAAAGGAGTTTGGGAATTGTCTGAATGCAACATTAAAGAGAGATTTCATGCTGCATTTGAAGTTGGCAAGAGGTAGTGGCACCTCTGGGGAACCTGGAACAGCAGGTGCTGAACCCTCTCTCTATCCCCCCGCCCCCCCACCCCACCACCCCCGATGCCCCACCCAGATGTGAACTAATTTTACCCACTAACCCGAAACCTGCGCCCCCTTTTCCATTCCTCCCATCCTTTTCCTCTCACTCCACACTTCACTCCTCTCCGCATCTCACAGCCTTTTGTCTTCTTTTCACTCCTGGCCTTCATCCAACCATTTGCCAATCCGCCTCCCCACATGGATCTACATATCACTTGCCAAGTGTTGTCCTACTCCCATCTCTTTTCTAACTTTCTCTCTCTTACTACCCTTAGTCTAAAGAAGGGTCACGGCCTGAAAAGTCACCTATCTAGTCTTCCAGAGATGTTGCAGCACTGTGTGTATTTTTTGTGTGGCATCTATTGAGTTGGGGAATGCATTATAGGGTCTGTGATAAAGATGGTGATCATTTTTTATTCCTTCTGTCCTTTGGCATCATAGTCTGTTCTGAAGACTCTTCTGGGGTAAGAATAGTTGTTGGTACAATTAATGAGGATCAGCTTTGGTTTGCTGAAAAAGGCTGTTCAGTCTTTCAAATTCCTGCACAACAAGAACAAGTAGTTTTTGTAGTCTGACAACATTTCCTTTAGGAGTCTTGCTTTGAATTTTGTATCCAACTTTGATTGGGCTAGTTCAGCAGAAGTGAAATAAGCCTTTAGGTCTTCCCAGTTCATCAAAATATTAAACATAATCTTTCCACGCACAAGCCACCATGTAAATGAAGGTTTTTCAACGGGGAGGGGGGCAGTTCAGGTTGGTTCAAATTCTGTAGCTTGGTTCATCACTCTAAACAATTCTTTTTATGCTTCTCATCTTAATTCACTACGGCCAAAACCAATTTCTGACAGTAATAATCCAATATTTGATGGTCGCTTGGATGCTGCATATTGAATGCACAGTGGACAACACGTGGCCTGACTGCTGGGTGGGTCCTAGTGCTCCCACTCTCCTAGTTGGCGGCAGAAATATTGCCAAATATAACTGACCATAAAACATTTCTCTTAAAGGAAAATGTTTTAGAAAGAGGATGGTATGTAATTTTCGTGCAGATAATTTTAGTATGTAAAAAACCCAGGAAAAAGCCCAAAAGCCAAATTAATTTTCTGACACCAACCAAATTTATAAAAGCCATATTTCTGGAATTTGGCGCTAAAAGGCCAATCTGACAATCCTGGTTGAGTCTTAGGTTACTGAGCAATATTGTAGAATATAGTCACTGGAGGCTTAACCTTAAGCAATTGTGATAATTTTTGTTTGTGGAAGCAACTTTAAACACAGCTCGAAATGCTACATTGCAGCTTGATTTAAAGACATCTGATTGGAACACAGGAGATCAGAGGTCACTTTCGGCAGCTTAAAAGCTTTCCAAAACCCAGAGACTGCTGAAATTCAGGGATCGTTCTTGCATTTGACATCACACATACGCATGCAGGAGTCATAGCAGTTGCATTCATTTACAAAAAGTGGTGAACAATGTCCGGTTCATCACGGGTACTGACTTCCCTACCATTGAAGGGATCCATAAGAGGAACTGTCTCAAAGAGGCAGCAAGCATCATCCAAAACCCACACCAGCCTGGCCACACTCTCATTTTACTCCTGCCATCCTTAGCATCCTGATTCAGTTTCTTCTCTATTATTGAAAGAACCAATACTGCGATGATTGATTATGAAGGGTGGAATAGGTTCATCATTCCTGGAGGTGTATACATGCTTGTCAAATATGACTCTATTCCCAAAGAATCTTCAGAGACACAACATCCTCTCTATAAAATTGTTCCTATGTCACGCCAGGTTTTCAAAGGTAATCATAACAAGAACATGTGACCCGGGGACAGAACAAACTGCAGAACAAGTGCTGGAGGAATGCAGTGGGTCAGGCAACATTTGTGGAGCAAAGGGCAGACAATGATTTGGGGGAGGGGGGGGAGACCCTTCTTCAGACTGATAGTAGAGGGTTAGAGGTGAAAAAGAAAAGTGGGGGTGGGTCAAAGCCTGGATCCTCTGCCCATCACACTCAGTATCATCACCCCCTATTTGTGGGACACTTTCCTTATTCGTGTTCCTGGAAACCTTTGCTTAAATGGAGAAAACAAAGAATAAAGGATATCGGTAAACTTTGTAATTTGTTTCCGTTGAATGCTTGACCGCTGTTTGCAGATGGTGCATACCTCTGTATGGTAAATGACATAATACGGATGCAGGTTATGGTGGAGATGTAATGTAATAGATAAAGTATCAACAGGAGAGAGGTCCATTGCTTGGCATTGCATATTACTTCCAGGCATATCTGGTCAAATGTTAAAACTTTCGGCAATGGGAATTAATGTTGGCAGCTCAAGACCATCCCACTTGCCTCCTTTTGTTGTCAGAGACACAAATTACAATTACAGTATTTCAGGTCAGAACCGGAACAAATGAAATTAAGTTTTTAAAAATGGGAATTTTTTCAAAATTACAGTTTTGCTTATTTTTAAAAGTTCAAAATAGTTTCTGTAAAGATTTGCATTTTGTTGAGATCATAAACAGGAACTCTTCCTCGATCGCTTGTGCTAAATGCTGAACATGGTAAAAGATGTGTTTTCTGCACTGCTTTTGAATTCTGAAGCATGCTATAATGGAATGCATGCTTCAGAATTCATACTCTGCATAGAATGCTGGCAACCAAGGAAAATGTCTGTTTGTCTGAAAATGTGTCCAGCCCTCAGGATAATTTGTGAATTTATGTTTCTCATTTCTTCCAGATGTACATTGAGTGTCACTTTGGAACAGGCAATAATCCTTGCAAGATGTCATGGGTTACCTCCACGTTACCTGATGCAAGCTACTGATATGATGAGGAAACAGGTATGCAAACTAAAATCCACATATTAACAAAAACGCACATAATGTTAACTGAATCCTTAGATCATGGGTCAAAGCTCCTTGGTTTGTGATAGTAGATCTGGAGGTTCCAATTTGCTTCCCATTGACTCAGTTGCAGTTTAAGCTAAAGAACTAATCAACTGAGGTACTTGCGACTTTTCGTTCAGTTCTTTGGACCAAACGAACCATTTATTATAGTGCACGGCCAACATCAAATGCAAGATTTAAACTTGCAGCTTTCATAAAATTGTACATATCCAGGGCTTGAATTAAAAAAAAATGTTGGTACTACTTGGAGGAGTGAATCTTTTGGTTATTATTATTCAGGCATGGTTCGTTAACTGAATATATGTGGCTATCATTGAGACTTTAAACTAGAAAGGCTGGGGGGAGGGACTCGGTTAGGGGACAGGGTGAGGGGCAAGAGGCAGAGAAGGGAAGCGCTCTGACCCAAAATGTAGGTGAGAAAGAGGAAAAAGATAATAAACAGAGAATAAGGGATGGTGGGTTTCTAAAATGTGTATATTTTAATGCTAGGAGCATTGTAAGAAGAGCTAATTTGTAAGGAGATAGCAGATATTAGTAGTAAGCACAAGGTAGTGATTGTGGGAGATTTCAATTTTCCAAAAGTAGACTGTGAAACACATTCTGTAAATGGCCTGGATGGTTTGTAGTTTGTTAAATGTGTGCAGGATAGTTTTTTGCAACAATACATAGAGGTATCGACCAGAGAAGGGGCAGTGCTGGACCTCCTGTTAGGAAATGAGGCAGGTCAGGTGACGGAGGTATGCGTTGGTGAGCACTTCGGGACCAGTGATCACAATACCATTAGTTTCAATATAATTATGGAGAGAGTCAGAACTGGACCTAGGGTTGAGATTTTTGATTGGAGAAAGGCTAACTTTGAGGGAATGAGTAATGATTTCAAAAGAGTGAATTGGGACATTTTGTTTTATGGGAGGGATGTAGAAGAGAAATGGAGGACATTTAAAGGGGAAATTGTAAGAGTACAGAATCTTTATGCCCATGTTCGGTTGAAAGGAAATGGTAAAAATCGGAAAGAGCCATGGTTTTCAAGGGAAATTGGACACTTGGTTCGAAAAAAGAGAGATATCTACAATATTTATAGGAGGCATGGAGTAAACGAGGTGCTAGATGAGTATAAAGAATGTAAAAAGAATCTTAAGAAAGAAATAAGAAAAGCTAAAAGAAGATATGAGGTTGCTTTGGCAAGAAAGGTGAAAGTAAATCCAAAGGGTTTCTACAGCTATATTAATAGCAAAAGGATAACGAGGGATATAATTGGACCATTAGAGAGCCAGAATGGACAGCTATCTGCAGAGCCAAAAGAGATGGGGAGATATTGAACAATTTATTTTCTTCGGTATTCACCAAGGAGAAGGATATGGAACTCCCCTTAGTGAGATAAGGGAAAAAAGTAGAGTAGCTATGGAAACTATGAGATTCAAAGAGGAGGAAGTACTGACACTTTTGAAAAATATAAAAGTGGATAAGTCTCCAGGTCCTGACAGGATATTCCCTAGGACATTGAGGGAACTTAGTGTAGAAATAGCAGGGGCGATGACAGAAATATTTCAAATGTCATTAGAAACAGGAATAGTGCCGGAGGATTGGCGTACTGCGCATGTTGTTCCATTGTTTAAAAAGGGTTCAAAGAATAAACCTAGCAATTATAGACCTGTTAGTTTGACGTCAGTGGTGGGCAAATTAATGGAAAGGATACTTAGAGATAATATACATAAGCATCTGGATAAACAGGGTCTGATCAAGAACAGTCAACATGGATTTGTGCCTGGAAGGTCATGTTTGACAAACCTTCTTGAATTTTTTGAAGAGGTTACTAGGGAAATTGATGAGGGTAAAGCAGTGGATGTTGTCTATATGGATTTCAGTAAGGCCTTTGACAAGGTTCCCCATGGAAGGTTGGTTAAGAAGGTTCAATCTTTGGGTGTTAATGGCGGAGTAGCAAGATGGATTCAACAGTGGCTGAATGGGAGACGCCAGAGAGTAATGGTGGATGGCTGTTTGTCAGGGTGGAAGCCGGTGACCAGTGGGGTGCCTCAGGGATCTGTGTTGGGTCCACTGTTGTTTGTCATGTACATCAATGATCTAGATGATGGGGTGGAAAATTGGATAAGTAAGTTGCAGATGATACTAAGATAGGTGGTGCTGTGGATAATGAAGTAGATTTTCAAAGTCTACAGAGAGATTTGGGACATTTGGAAGAGTGGGCTGAAAGATGGCAGATGGAGTTTAATGCTGATAAGTGTGAGGTGCTACATCTTGGCAGGACAAATCAAAATAGGACGTACATGGTAAATGGTAGGGAATTGAGGAATGCTGTGGAACAGAGGGATGTAGGAATAACTGTGCATAGTTCCCTGAAGGTGGAATCGCATGTAGATAGGGTGGTAAAGAAAGCTTTTGGTGTGCTGGCCTTTATAAATCAGAGCATTGAATATAGGAGTAAGGAAGTAATGTTAAAATTGTCCAAGGCATTGGTGAGACCAATTCTGGAGTATGGTGTACAATTTTGGTCGCCTAATTATAGGAAGGATGTCAACAAAATAGAGAGAGTACAGAGGAGATTTACTAGAATGTTGCCTGGGTTCCAGCAACAAAGTTACAGAGAAAGGTTGAACAAGTTAGGTCTTTATTCTTTGGAGCGCAGAAGGTTAAGGGGGACTTGATTGAGGTCTTTAAAATGATGAAAGGGATAGACAGAGTTGACGTGGATAAGCTTTTCCCATTGAGGGTAGGAAAGATCCAAACAAGAGGGCATGACATGAGAATTAAGGGACAGAAGTTTAGGGGTAACATGAGAGGGAACTTTTTTACTCAGAGAGTGGTGGCTGTGTGGAATGATCTTCCAGCAGAAGTGGTGGAGGCAGGATCGATTTTAACATTTAAAAGTAAAGTGGATAGGTATATGGACGGGAAGGGAATGGAGGGGTATGGTCTGAATGCAGGTCGATGGGACTATAAATGGTCGGCACGGACTGGAAGGGCCGAGAAAGCCTGTTTCCGTGCTGTAATTGTTATATGGTTATCACAGGGCCTCAATGGCCTGGCACAAACATATCAGGTATATGTTAAATAAATTGGTTGATCCTGCAGACATCCCCAATGTGAGGATGAAAAAAGATGAGAATTTAAAAACCTAATGTTATAAATCATAAACTAAACCAAACTGGTCAGTCGTGCAACAGAAGTAGAAGATTTAGTGACCACAACACCAACAGTGCAGCTGTAAACTTCCTGTGATCTTCACTGATCCATCCGAGCTGTCATCAGCCAAATTGTGTTATCAGTAAATACAAAACCTATTATTATTTTACAAATCAACTGTGCAATCAATTATTCATCACCATCCACAACCACAAACATTTTGCTCTGTTACCAGTTCTGATAGATTGGATATCTGAACTGCACCACAACTGTCCTTTCTTCATCAATCTTCAACCCTGTGAAATCTTTGTGTAACAGCATTTGGTCTGGTACCTTTTATAATGCTTTTATTAATATCCAAATATTTTATACACATTGATTTTCCTCCCTTAATTACTTTATCAGTTACATTCTCCAAAACTCTATTAGATTTATCTAATATATATTTTTGCCTTTATAGAATCATATCAACTGCATAATTATATTATGATTTTTTAATATCCTGTTACTGGGTCCTTAAGTGATGTAGTTCCACCATTTTGCAACATTACATCTCAGGCTGCCTAGTTTATAGCTCCCTCTGTTTTCTCTTTCACCGTTTTTAATAGGTTTAGTTACATTTGTTAATATCCTGTCCGCTTGTGTAATTCAAGAATTGAGAGTGTATTAAAAGGTAAGCAAAAGACATCAGTGGTCTCTGTGATCTCCTTTAGAACCCTGGATGCAGACTGTCAAACTCAGGGGGCTTGTCCAGTTATGGTCTAATTAATTTCCCTAACACTTTTTTTTGCATGATATTAATGACTTTATATTTTTTGTCATTAGAGCTTTCAGTTATGTCTCTAGAATCTGTCTGTTGCAGTACAGACCAATACAAAATATTGTTTGGCTTCTCAATCATTCTCTATTCCCCATTATGATTTTTCTGTCCTTGACAGAAATGTATTTCTGTTGTTATTCTGCATATGTCAGGGGTAGGTTATGACAATATATAGGTGTATGATTGCAACAGGATCTCAATCACCTGGGAAAGTGGACCACGGGAATGGTGGATGGAATTTAATTCATCAAATATGAAATAGTTGCCATAGTAGATGTCTAACAGATTAAGTGGGTCATAGTTACTTTCATTTTGGTGTAGATATGAACTAAAATTATGAGCTGAACACAACTTGGTAATTTCGATTGTATTGCTCAGAATTGCCCTTGGTGACCAGTCAGATTTTTTAGCAATCATCAATGAATTGACATATTCATGAACAATGTCTAATGAAAATCATGTTACAAAGCAGCTGTGAATAAGATATTGGTGAGACGGAGAGTAAAAAAGTGTATACTTGGTGATGCTAGTCAGACTACTTTATAGTATCTCCGATGACTGAACATTGTGATTTCAAATATCTTTCAATTTGGATGACAAGTGGCACAGGTTGAACAATATTATTGACAGTTTTGACATTTTCTGAATTGTAACTATCAGTTTAATATTGCCTAAGATAACACTTGTTGTAAAATTGTTTTGTAGATTTCTTTGTACTCTAATCTGCCTGATTGGGCACTCACAATGGGGCCAAGGAGTCCAAGAATTATCAGCCTTGTATATTTTTTCCAAAACAAACATGAAAGCATAATGATGTTGTACAGGCAGAAAAATAAGTTTGTTAGCATTTCAATTTAGTCACCATATTCTGTTGAAGAAGAGCTGTTTGGAGCTATTCCTTCACTTCAGATGTTAATCATGTTGTTAAATCTATTGATTACATTTCCCCAACCCACTGACAAATGCACTTTGGCACAGTACATTGCATCTAATTACAAATCCTTCTTCATTACGTAAGACATTGATGCCAGAATATGGCGTTATTAAGTACAGGCTGCAATACTTTAACTTTTTGGAGTACAAAATTTACAATATACATTAATGATCTGGATGAGGGAATTGAAGGCAATATCTCCAAGTTTGCGGATGACACTAAGCTGGGGGGCAGTGTTAGCTGTGAGGAGGATGCTAGGAGACTGCAAGGTGACTTGGATAGGCTGGGTGAGTGGGCAAATGTTTGGCAGATGCAGTATAATGTGGATAAATGTGCGGTTATCCACTTTGGTGGCAAAAATAGGAAAACAAACTATTATCTAAATGGAGGCCGATTAGGAAAAGGGGAGATGCAGCGCGACCTGGGCGTCATGGTACACCAGTCATTGAAAGTAGGCATGCAGGTGCAGCAGGCAGTGAAGAAAGCGAATGGTATGTTAGCTTTCATAGCAAAAGGATTTGAGTATAGGAGCAGGGAGGTTCTACTTCAGTTGTATAGGGTCTTGGTGAGACCACACCTGGAGTATTGCGTGCAGTTCTGGTCTCCAAATCTGAGGAAGGACATTATTGCCATAGAGGGAGTGCAGAGAAGGTTCATCAGACTGATTCCTGGGATGTCAGGACTGTCTTATGAACAAAGACTGCATAGACTCGGTTTATACTCTCTAGAATTTAGGAGATTGAGAGGCGATCTTATAGAAACTTACAAAATTCTTAAGGGGTTGGACAGGCTAGATGCAGGAAGATTGTTCCCGATGTTGGGGAGGTCCAGGACAAGGGGTCACAGTTTAAGGATAAGGGGAAAATCCTTTTGGACCGAGATGAGAAGGACTTTTTTCACACAGAGAGTGGTGGGTCTCTGGAACTCTCTGCCACAGAGGGTAGTTGAGGCCAGTTCATTAGCTATATTTAAGAGGGAGTTAGATGTGGCCCTTGTGGCTAAGGGGATCAGAGGGTATGGAGAAAAGGCAGGTACGGGATACTGAGTTGGATGATCAGCCATGATCATATTGAATGGCGGTGCAGGCTCGAAGGGCCGAATGGCCTACTCCTGCACCTAATTTCTATGTTTCTATGTTTCTAAAATAGAATCAATTTGTGAAATACGTATTGTTCAAAAAATGTTATTAATTAAATTACCTTTCAATTACAAGAAAATGAAAGAAATGTGAAATGTTCATGAAAAAGTAATGGAAGATGAGTATTTAATTGTTGCCCTCATGACCATACATGGAATATATCTCCTTAATTAGCACATTTAATTTTAAGGGTGATATTTCAGGTTAAATATTAATTGCAGTGTGACAGGTATATTTATACTAAGGCTGTTGAATTCTATTGAAATGTGTTAATATAAATCAGCAACTTTCAAATCTGCTTGTGAAGAACAGAACTGAATCAGATCCCATTTGCAGAACCAAAAGGAAAAATATTTTTTAAATCTTTTTTAATGTCCAATTCAATTTTGGAAATTTCAAATCTTTCACATTTTTATTTTGAGACCTTGCAAACATCACAACTAACTGTCATTTATTTCTATTACCATTGCACTTTCCAGTCAGAACTGTTTCCTTTGTGCAAAGTTGTATCGGTGTCAAAATTCTATGACCAAATTGATACCAAAAGATAACTTGTTCATCGTTGTTTCCGAGATGCACCAGGCCAAATGGTGAATTTAAGTTTGCCCTCTGGCGCACAATGCTGCTTTGATGTAGATGCCAATTTTCAGATGAGATGTAGGCCAAAGTTCTGCTGGCTATGTCCCAATCATCTTGTGGAAAATGAAAGATCTTTTAACAATGCTTAATTACAAACAATAACAGGTCTCCTATGTCCTCTCCTTCACTCAGTTGCCACAGCAACAAATTAAATGATCAATCATGTTATTTTAATTTAGCTCTGACTCCCATAGCTATCTAGATTACACTTCTTCCAACCCTTCTTCCTATAAGGACTCTATCCCCTACTCCCAATTCCTTCGTCTACGCCGCATCTGCACCCTGGATGAGGTTTTCCATACGAGGACATCAGATATGTCCTCATTCTTTAGGAAATGGGGGGGTTCCCCTCTTCCATTAGATGAGGGTCTCACGAGGGTCTCCTCGATATCCCTCAGCTCCGCTCTTGCTCCCCCTCCCCCCATTCGTAACAAGGACAGAGTCCCCCTTGTCCTCTCCTTCCACCCCATCAGCCGTTGCATACAGCATATAATCCTCCAACATTTTCGCCACCTCCAAAGGGATCCCACTATTGGCCACATCTTCCCATCTCCACCTCTTTCTGCTTTCCACGGAGACCGTTCCCTGGTCAATTCATCCCTTCCCACCCAAACCACCCCCTCCCCAGGTACTTTCCCCTGCAACTGCAGGAGATGCAACACCTGTCCCTTTACCTCCCCCCTCAACTCAATCCAAGGACCCCGCTCAGTCTTTCCAGGTGAGGCAGAGGTTCACTTGCACTTCCTCCAACCTCATTTACTGTATCTGCTGTTTCAGGTGTCAACTCCTGTACATCGGTGAGACCAAGCGCAGGCCCGGCAATCGTTTAGCTGAACCCCTCCGCTCAGTCTGCCTCAACCTACCTGATCTCCCAGTTGCTCAGCACTTAAACTCCCCTCCCATTCCCAATCTGTCCTTTCTGTCCTGTGCCTCCTCCATTGTCAGAGTGAGGCCCCGCGCAAATTGGAGGAACAGCACCTCATATTTTGCGGGTAGTTTGCACCCCAGCGGTATGAACATTAACTTCTCTAACATCAAATAGCCCTTGCTTTCCCTCTCTCTCCATTCTCTCCCCCTCCCCAGTTCTCCCACCAGTCTTACTGTCTCCGACTACATTCTATCTCTGTCCCGCCCACTCCCCTGCCATCAGTCTGAAGAAGGGTCTCGGTCCAAAACGTCACCCATTCCTTTTCTCCAGAGATGCCGCCTGTCCCCGAGGTAGTTAAACATTTTGTGTCTGCCCTCGATTCAAACCAACATCTGCAGTTCTTTCTTACACATATTATTTTAATGTTCTTGTGATGCATAAAGTGACTGTCATGTTTTCACTGTATTTCAAATTAAATGGTTGTATATTAAATGACTTGAAATGTTTGTGTAATTTATGGTAAAATGGTATTCAAATTAAGTTTTCTAACTTTTAGTGCACTATTTGTTGATGTATCGTCCAAGAAATTAAATTACCAATTCCCTGAAGGAATCAATTAATCTGCCACCATCCATGAAACTCTGCACTCCAGCTTTTATCCATTATGAATGAGTAAAGATAATTTGATTGTGTATTTTTATCACTGTGGTCTCTTCCAAGACGTGCATTTAACAATTGAGCCAGCTCTATGCATAAATAAGAAGTGCTTGTTTTATTTCAGGGAGCAAGAGTGCAGAACTCTGCTAAGAATCTCGGAGTGAGGGACCGAACTCCCCAATCTGCTCCAAGGTAACTGCTCTGTTCAATTTAAACAATTAAATGCTCCCAACAACCTATACTCCACCGTAGTGGCACAGCGGTAGAGTTGCTGCCTCAACAGCGCTTGCAGCGCCGGAGGCCCGGTTCAATCCCGAGTACGGATCAATCCCGAGTACGGGTGCTGTCTGTTCTGAGTTTGTATGTTCTCCCCGTGACCTGCGTGGGTTTTCTCCGAGATCTTCGGTTTCCTCCCACACTCCAAAGGCGTACAGGTATGTAGGTTAATTGGCTTGGTAAATGTAAAAAATGTCCCTAGAGTGAGTATGATAGTGTTAATGTATGGGGATCATTGGCCGGCATGGACCCGGTGGGCTGAAGGGCCTGTTTCTGTGTTGTATCCCTAAACTAAACTAAACAAGCAACTGAACGGTAATAATACATTTAATGCAAACAATCGTACGTTTATTTATTATGAAATTGTGGTTATTGTACCACAGCTGATGCACCAATAAACCCAAGGTAGGTTGTGTAAGATTATTTTTCCCAGCATTTAAAATCAGTTCCAGTATTAAAATATTTTTTCTGTTGCATTTCAAGTTCTAATAACAACGTAAAAACGTTTCCTTTTATCACAGCTAATTTATTTGTAACCGGCATAAATCTGTGCTAACTCGTTACTCTTTTATAAACAAGAAATGCTGGAGTAACTCAGTGAGACAGGCAGCAGCATCTCTGGAGGGAAGGAATGGGTGACGGTTCGGATCTCGACCCTTCTTCAGACGTCTGAAGAAGAAACGTCACCCATTCCTTTCCTCCAGAGAAGCTGCCTGTCCCACTGAGTTACTCCATCATTTTGTGTTTATCTTCGGTTTAAACCAGCACCTGCAGTTCCTTCCTACTCAACTCTTTTATCATTGGATGCAGTTTTTTTTCCAATTCTTCTTATGAGGCAATTCCTTGGGATGGAGAATGACTTGATTCCACTCTGGTTTTGTGAGCTCCAAACTGTGATGAAGGCCAGAACGGGAACATCATGCCAAGATAACTGGGTTTACTGGGTTTGTGTCTGCCCAAACACATGGACTCAAGGTTCTTATCAACATTCCTCATACTTATACTCTTTGAGGAGCCAAATGTTGAACCTTTAAAGTGCTCTCTCATAATTTTTCCGTTCTTCCTCCTTTGTTATTTCCTTTCTGACTACAATAACTTGAGCAATCCTATTTCATTATTACGTTGAGAATACTGAACCCATCCTGGCAGGATAAAGTTATACAAAATTCAAGCGCAGCTCAACAAATCTTTTCAAAACTTTACTGAAAATAAGTAATATTAATCCTAAATAGAGTACAACACCACCAAAAATGTGACATATTACAAGAAACTACAAAATAATTAAATCACAGTGGATGTACAGCAAACTATAATAAATGCATGCCATGCACCATTGTGTTTAAGTCATCTTGTACATGTATAATTCCTTGCAACAGTAACTTCCAGTGTCCCATTATCTCCAACTCTAATTCTGGATATCAATTTATCCCACATATTAAACAAAAATAACTTGACCCCCATCTGAAAAGGGTGATAGGATCAATCTGCACATTCTTATTGCTAAGATTTGTCCTTGAAACCACCCTTTCATATACAAAATACTCACGCCCATAATAATTGATTGATGCACAGCCTCCCATTGTGATTGTCTATTCCATGACCAATTCATTCCTTTTGTCCAGGCATCTTAGTCCAATTATTTTAATTAGTCCTCCGTCATTAATTTTCATGACAGCATTGTTTTAATGGAGCAATCCTCTTAACTTATCAACAGTGGAGAAGTTTTCACTGTGTAATAATTCTGCAGACAAACATACTATAGTGTCTGTGGAGAAAGCAGATAGTACAAATTGCGTTCTTGGGTAAGTGTTGTTTGTGAAGAAAAGTGACTTTTTCTGTAAATTATTCAGTTCACAGTCTCTTAATTTAGAAGTTGTCTCGAAAAAGGGTGCTGTGGTTTCTCATTGGCATGCTAAATTTGGATTTTTGGTTGGCGTTGGTTCATCAAGAATTAAATGCTCTTCTTGCTGAATCTCTGTCTAGAGAATATGATAAAGGTTGCACGATGAGCTGAAATAATCTTTGTGTTGCATAAATAGGTGACAGAACATTTATCAAAGTGAGCACGTGTGCAGGAAAGCATCACCACACTGAGCATATTCAATTGCTGTGAAAATTGTTGATTGTCATTATGGAGGCATGTTGCTTCTAACAATGAGGCGTTTAGTTCTTCCCCATAACTGAAAATGTTATGGTATGTTGTGCCTTAAAATGATCCTTACTTGGGAGTTCCATTAATGTTTTCTCATCAGTTAATGTGTAGTCCGGTTTAACCCCTGAAGCATCTACCTACCTAATGCATACCAAAAATAATCAATCCGCATTGACTAAAATTGAAGATAACAACCACAAATGACCAGTCCAGAATATTCAAACTCTCAATCACGGTTTATTTATTTATTTATTTGATTCTTTATTTCGAACCGAATAAAAGAATAAAAAGCACGTGTGAAACACCATACAAAAAACAAAACAAGAATATTTATAAAGTGTCATAAACAGTATCTATAAATAAATGAAATCGTATGTGTCCGAAAAGGAGCAGGAAGAAGCCAAAGCTTATTAATTCCCACCCCTTATTCAACTGCTTATAATTATCTTATACAAATTTAGCCTCTATATGTACACCAGCAGCTATATGTACACCAAATTATTTACATTTATACACTAATCAAATATTTACAAAGCCATACAAAAAAAAGAGAGAAAAAAAGACAAAAGAAAAGAAAAAACCCTCATATACTATACAGTATCTCGTAGTCATATATACAACCCATCACCCTATAATCACCCTTCCCAATACAATCATTATAACAAATATCCCACTCACAATCACCTATCCTCATCCCAATATCCTTTTTAAAAAAAAAGTGTTTTTGTACATCTTTTTAAACTGAATTATGTTTGTGCTAAGTTTTATCTCCTGTTCCAGACCATTCCACAAATTCACTCCACAGATTGCTATGCACATACTTTTAAGAGTTGTTCTGACATTGAGCTCCTTGACATTGGCATTGATTTACTCCTGCATGATTGCAATCCTCTGAGGAAAGGCAGAATTCTTTGAACAAGATGCTACTCAGCAGAAAATGTATTGATGCTGCAGGAAGCCATTCAATTGATCAGAAATTCAGTCATTTATCTGTTATAATCAGTGAAGGTAAAGCCCGAGATGCAGACAAGAGAAAATTGGGACAATTTAAAATCAAAATGTTAATAGACCTAATAAGTTAACAAGAAAAATCTAAATATATTGGGTTCTAAATCCATGAAGTATTAGTAACACAGAGGAGTAAATGGCAATACAAATAGATATAAACAGCGACAATGGGATTGTCATTATAGGGGCAACACTGTAGTGTAGCCAAAGCTGGGAAATAAATAGTCAAATGGAATTGATGTGAAGTAAAATGGAACAGGAGAATGGGTGGCATTGTCCATAAAAGAAGAAGTTAGTGCAATAATGCGTAAAGATATTTGTAAAATCAAGATTGAGAACCAGTGAGCGGTTGGATAGCTATGCCTGCCTCTTTGTAGGGTACATCGAACATTGCCGTCTCCATCACAGGATACCGACTGTCGATTGACATCAACACAAACCTACTGACTCCTATAGCTCGATGCACTCCTTCCCTCCCTGCCTCAAAGACTCTATCCCCTACTCCCACTTCCTCCCTTTACACTGCATCTGCACCCAGGATGAGGTGTACCATACCAGGACATCCATGATGTCCTCATTCTTTAGGGAACGGAGTTCTTCTATCATAAGTGAGGCCCTCACATGTGTCTCCTTGGTACCCCGTGGCTCTACTCTCGCCCCCCCCCCCCCCCTCCATCCAGTCGCACCAGGATCAGATTCCCCCTAGTCCTCACCTTTCACCCCACCAGCCGTCACATATAGCACATAATCCTCGGACATTTCTACCAACTCCAACGGGATTCCACCACTAGTCGCATCTTACCATTGCCACTTCTTTCCCCAGGTATGTTACCGTGAAACTGCAGGAGATGCAACACCTATCCCTATACCTTCTCCCTCGACTCCATCAGGGAACCCCGACAGTCCTGTCAGGCGAGGCAGAGGTTCACTTGCACCACTTCCAACCGCGACTACGGTATCCGTTGTTCTCCGTGTAGACCCCTATATATCAAGGGACCTTGAAACCTCTCTGCATCCTTCTCACAATTCATTATCCCACATAATTTAATTGTGTTAGCAAGCCATTACATTTAGTTCCTTCATCCAAATATGATGAATAGCTAAGACCCAAGTATTGATCCAGGTGGTGCCATTCTAGTTACTACCTGTCACCCTGAAAACAACCTCTTTACTCCCTATTGTTTCAATAGACAATAGGTGCAGGAGTAGGCACTTCGAGCCAGCACCGCCATCATGGCTGATCATCCACAATCAGTACCCCGTTCCTGCTTTCTCGCCATATTCCGACTCCGCTATCTTTAAGAGCTCTATCTAACTCTCTTGAAAGCATCCAGAGAATTGACCTCCACTGCCTTCTGAGGCAGATAATTCCACAGATTCACAACCCTCTGTGTGAAAAGGTTTTTCCTCATCTCCGTTCTAAATGGCCTATCTCTTATTCTTAAACTGTGGCCACTGGTTCCGGACTCCAATAACATCGGGAACATTTTTCTTGCCTCTAGCGTGTCCAAACCCTTAATAATCTTATATGTTTCAATAAGATCCCCTCTCATCCTTCTAAACTCAAGAGTATACAACCCCAGCCGCTCCATTTTATCAACATATGACAGTCCTGTCATCCCAGGAATTAACCTCTTGAACCTACGCTGCACTCCCTCAATAGCAAGAATGTTCTTCCTCAAATCTGGAGACCAAAACTGCACACAATTTTCCAGGTGTGGTCTCACTAGTGGCCTGTACAACTGCAGAAGGACCACTTTGCTCCTATACTCAACTCAAGCCCAACATGCTATTCACTTTGTATTAAAGAAGGAACTGCAGATGCTATTCACTTTCTTCACTGCCTGCTGTACCTGCATGCTTACTGTCAGTGTCTGATGAACACGGACCCCCGGATCTCATTATACTTCTCCTTTTCCTAACTTGACACCATTCAGAGAATAATTTGCCTTCCTGTTTTTGCCACCAAAGGGGATAACTTCACATTTATCCACATTAAACTACATCTGCCATGCATCTTCCCACTCACTCAACCTGTATCAAGTCACCCTGCATCCTCATAGCATCCTCCTCACAGTTCACACTGCCAACCAGCTTTGTGTCATCTGCAAATTTGCTAATGTTACTTTTAACCCCGTCATTTAAATCATTAATGTATATTGTAAATAGCTGCAGTGTCAGCACCGAGCCTTGTGGTACCCCACTAGTCACTGCCTGCCATTCTGAAAGGGACCCGTTTATCCCTACTCTGATTCCTGTCTGCCAACCAATATTCTAACCATGTCAGTATCCTACCCCCAATACCATGTGCTCTAATTTTGCCCACTAATCTCCTATGTAGGACCTTATTAAATGCTTTCTGAAATTCCAGGTACACTACATCCACTGACTCTCCCTTGTCCATTTTCCCAGTTACATCCTCAAAAAATTCCAGAAGATTAGTTAAGCATGATTTCCCCTTCGTACATCCATGCTGATTTGGACCGATCCTGTTACTGCTATCCAAATGTGCTGCTATTTCATCTTTTATAATTGACTCCAGCATCTTCCCCACTACCAATGTCAGGCTAACAGGTCTATAATTCCCTGCTTTCTCTCCCGCCTTTTTTAAAAAGTGGGATGGCATTAGCTACCCTCCAATCCACAGGAACTGATCCTGAATCTATAGAACATTGGAAAATGATCACCAACACGTCCACGATTTCTGGAGCCACTTCCTTAAGCTCCCTGGGATGTAGCCTATCAAGCCTTGGGAATTTATCAGCCTTCAGTCCCATCAGTCTACTCAACACCATGTCCTGCCTAATGTGAATTTCCTTCAGTTCCTCCGTCACCCTAGATCCTCTGGCCACTAGTACATCAGGGTGACTGTTTGTGTCTTCCTTAGTGAAGACGGATCCAAAATACCTGTTCAACTTGTCTGCCATTTCCTTGTTCCCCATATTAAATTCACCTGTTTCAGTCTTCAAGGGTCCATTTTTGGTCAGTCAACCATTTTTTTTTCCTGTCAGTCAACCATTTTTTATCAAGCATTGCCTCCAAACCATTCTTTTAATTTTGCCTACTATCTGTTCAACCTATGGTGCACTCCCCTTATGGCAAGTATACAGGAAAGAAGCCCAAAACTACACATAGGACTCTAACCATGGTTTCATCAAGTACCAGTATAATTGTAGCAAGTTTCATCAAAGCTCAATTACTCAAGGTCAACATACCATTTGTCTTATTAATTGTCTTATTAAATTATCTTATTAAATAAAAGAATGGTTTGGAGGCAATGCTTGATAAAAATGGTTGACTGACAGGAAAAAAAAATGGTTGACTGACCAAAAATGGACCCTTGAAGACTGAAACAAGTGAATTTAATATGGGGAACAAGGAAATGGCACACAAGTCACACATCCATGTTTGCTTTCATTGATTGATGTACAAAAACACCAAGCCTCTATGTACATCAACATTTTCCAATTTAACTCTATTTAAATGATAAACTGCCTTTCTGTTTTTTCCTACCAAGATGGACTTGGGGACAAAAATTAAAGTTATCCATCTTGGTAGGAAAAAACAGAAGGCAGTGTATTAGTTAAATAGTTATATTGGAAAATGTTGATGTACAGAGAGACTACCAGCACTTTGTGTTCAACATAAGATTCCTATGCAGTTCCTTGTACCTTCCTTTTGTAATATTTTAATAAGGTTAAGCAAACTAAATATGGAGATTTCCCATATCCATATAGCTGTATAGAACAAATGAATCACAGTATCAGACTCTGGGCAAGATACTTTGGGCTATTTTCAATGAAAATTTCCTTCACTCTGAGGACAGTGAATTTATGGAACTCACTCCTGCACACAGCTTCAGAGGCTAAATTACTGCCTATTCTTTTTGGATACATTTCTGGACGCAAAGGTCATCAAGTGATGTGGAGAGAGTGTGAGAATATGATATTGAGATCTGATGTTGATCAACCGTGATTTAATTAAATGGACGTGCTGGGTGAAAGAGCTGATGGCTCACTCCCCTGTTGCTTTTTTTCTTTGATTATATGATCCATCCCTCACCACGGTGCTGACTGCTGAAAATCCAGCAGTGCAGATTCCCTGAAGACCGATATATCCCACTTTCAAAATGCATTACTAAATGACCATAAAATTAACAGATTCCAACAAATCAACAGTGTAAAGATGTGACAGAGCTAAGCGACACTTTGCGTGCTGTCCCACAAGAGGTGCTGTCCCATCATGCATTACAAAAACAATGTCACTGCATAATCAAATGGGAAATCCCCACTGTAGTACCATAATTCATTCCTTTGTGCATTTTTCCCTCTCTACATCCTCTGTTTCTTTCCATGTTTCATACAGCTTATTGACTTTTATTTACTTCCACACCACGGCGTTGAATATAATCACTCGGACAGCTGCTTCTGCATCTTCACATAATCAACAACAGTGCTGTTTTTTTTTGACAAGGACCTTTGATACCTGAAGCGATAAACCAAGGCAAGCATTAGGGATGGTGAATTAAAACAATTGATCACTCAATGCTGTTGTGCCCAGTTGAGTAATGCAATGTACATACCAATCTGTTAAAAAGGGACAGGTTGAATAATAATAGAAGGGAGTTAGAACATGGTGTGGATTAAACGGGATGTAGAACTGGAGAAGACTATTGATGGTGAGTTAGTGATAACATGGTACAGAATGGGAGCAGGTGCTTGCTGATCACTAGTAAAGGCATGTTTTGAGTTGTAAACATCTGTTGAGGGTAATTTTAGAGGAAATGTGAAATGGCAAATCATGCGTCAGTTGTAACTGGGGATGTAAAGGGAATATTGTGATATTTTGCAGTGGTTCAAGTGTCAAGAGTGTTTTATTGTCATATGTCCCAGATAGAACAAAAAAAATCTTACTTGTAGCAGCACAACAGAATATGTAAACTTCGTATTCCGTAAACAATATAATAAGTGAGAAAAAAAAGTTCAGAAAAAAATCCGGAACACACGCACGCGCACACACACTCACAATAATAGTGCAAAAAGACAAAATCGTGGTCGCTTGAGGCGCACGGTTTCGCGGGGCCGGTCCAAATTTGAACTGCGGAGGCATATGGAGTTGTGCGGGGCTGGGCCCGACATCATACTCACCAATCAGCTGGGCAGGAGGCAGGCCGACTGAATTTGAACATCGGGCAGTCATCACGCAACGGCACGCCGGGCAGTGATGTCATCTCACAACGCGATGAGCTAGGCGTACGCCGTCAAGACGCTGCGTACGGCGTCAAGACGTTGCATACGTCCTCAATGCGGCTGCGGGCAAACAGGCCATTGGCGTGCAGAATTTTTGGATAGTGTCAGTTTTTCGGAGTCCTGCGCAATGTCGGGACCAGCCCCGCACAACTCCATACGCCTCCAGCGAGCGAAGTGGGACCGGTCCTGCGAGGCCGTTCGGCTCAAGTGACCACATTAGGTTGCGTTAGCCGCACGCTGGTGGGACAGGCCCTTTATGGTCATAGGGAATAAGCTGTTCCTGAACCTACACGTTAAAGCTTTCAGGCTCCTATAACTTCCTCCCAATGGCAGGAGTGAAATAAATGTGTGGCCAGGGTGGTGTGGGTCTCTGATGCTGCTGGCTGCCTTTGGGTGTTTGCCAACGCTGGGTAAAATAATCTGGAAAGTGACTTCAGCATCATCTCCCCTTTGCACAGAAACACACTCTCACGCACTCATGCATGCACTAATTCTTGGCCATCGTGAATTGCTTTATCGTTGTTATATGATAGAAAAAAAAGTGAAGCAGAAAATGTGTGAAAAGATTTGCAAAGATATTAAAACTATTATTTTGGAATAATGGTTTTATTTCTTTTAAAAAGTAAAAACAATATAAATGCTAGAATTTGGAAGTAAAAATATAATTTGAAGAAAATATTCATCAGTCATGGAAAGAGAAAAAAATTAATTTTTCAGATTGAAGACCTTAGACATTGACACTCTCTGTGGATGCCACATGATCTACCGAGTATTTCTAGTTTTTTTTTGTTACAATTTGTCACTACAATGACCTATTTCTGTTCATGAAGATTTTCTGTGGATTTGGAACCAATAATATTTCAATAAAATATGATGCAAGCCGTGTCTAAACCCTTTGAGATCGTCGGCTTATGAACAATAACTACAGCAGGATCTCGATCAGCTGGGGAAATAGGCTGAGGAATGGCTAATGGCATTCAATGCTCGCAAGTGTGAGGTGGTGCATTTTGGGGCAGGACCTTCACAGTCAATGGCAGGGACCTGGGATGGGTTGTGGAGCAGAAGGATCTAGGAGTCCAGCTACATATGTCCTTGAAAGTGGCATCACGAGTAGATTAAGAAGGCTTTTGCTTCATTGGCCTTCATCACTCAAGATATTGAGTGTAGAGGTTGGGATGTTATTTTACAGTTATACAAGACATTGGTGAGGTTACATTTGGGGTATTGTGTCGTTTTTGGAAGGATGTCGTTAAGCTGGAAAGAATATAGAGAAGGTTTATGAGAATGCTGCCAGGACTCAAGGGTCTGAACTATAGGGAGAGGTTTGACAGTCTGGGACTTTATTTCTTTGATTGCAGAAGGCTGAGGGATGGTCTTATAGATATGTATCAATGCATGAAGTGAATAGGTGCGGTGGAGGCCCAGAATCATTAACCCAGAATAGGGGAATCTAGATCCAGAGGACGTAGGTTTAAGGTGAGAGAGGAAAGATTTAATAGGGGCCTGAGGGGCAAATGTTTCACACAGAGGGTGATGGGTGTATGGGTTGAGGCAGGTGCTATGATAACATTTAAACAGCATTTAAATGTTGTTAAAGGTGCATGGATAGGAAAGAGCGATAGAGGCCAAATGTGGACAGTTGGGACTACTGTAAATGGGGCATCTTAGTTGGCATGGACAAATTGGGCTGAAAGTCCTGTGTCTTTGCTGCATGACTGTGCTCTACCAGTAGGCACATTGTCACATCAATAACAATGCTTGCAGGTGATCCCTGCATCTTTGATGGATGCAGTGATGCGAAAATAAATCATTGGTATCCTGCTGTATCTCTGAAAATGGATCATTGATGCCAGGCCAGGAAGCATGGGTATGATTTTTTTAATATACTCTATGTCAATGGAGATCTCATCAGTCTATCCTAAGTGAGTTGAGATTGTTTAATATTCCACTCACATTGTGGAGTGGGTAAATAATTTAAATAGAACTCGGATCTAATGCATCCCTGAATATGATGAACCTTGCGTGTCTGGTTGATAACTTCTATCAGATAGTGCAGCTTTCCAGCTATTCTATCAGATAGTGCAGCTGCGGAATTATTTTAAAGGCATACTCACGAAGTGAGCCAAGATACTTTGAGTACTCACAAATTTTGGTCTGAGCAATTGGTGGAATGACAAGGGATTAAGAAGAGAAGGTCTTTGTATCAGAATGTATGTATAAAGGCATAAGCCTCTTTTGATATTTACAATGGGCTTCATGTACATTGGAGCCTTGTCCCTTTCACGAAACACGTGTAGGTTCATCATACAGCATGTCCTTGAAGGGTATTGTAGCATTTACTTCAGTTTCTTAGCCTTTGAGTTTACTTTCTGTATCTTGATATCTGATACACTCGCGCCTTGATTGCCTATCAGCCCTGGGCAACATTGAGCCTTATTCAATGTAGATCTGAAGTTATTTTACAGTATGATACACTAAACGCAAAAGACTACCTCCCTATTAAATTGCATCTGCTTATATTAATCAAGGAAATATTATGAGAATAGTTTCTATTTCCAGCTGCTCATAGTATAAAAAGTCCCAAAACAAGATGGGTGTAAATTGTTATGGGGAGGAGGCAGGGGAATGGGGTTAGGAGTGATAGATCAGTCATGATTAAATGGCGGAGTACACCTGATGGGCCGAATGGCCTAATTCTGCTCTTACAACTTATGTACCAATTTAGTGAACTTCTCCCAATAATATTTTAAATTAATTTTTGTAATTGAACAGACAATATTTTAACATCATGAATTAATAGATGTACTGTGCTGAGAAGATCGCAACAGAAGAATGAATCCTCTTTAGGTATCTGTGAAATATCAGTGCTTATCCAGAAGAGAGGGAGCAATTTACAAACCAGCAAAAAAGAGGGAAAATAGGAGAGTAATATTAAAAACAACACTGAGGCTTCTGCAAGTATATCAAAAGAATAGGACAGGAAGATCAATAATGAATAATGGGCAGAGGCTTTTACTTGTCTTCATAGTAGATGGCGCAAAAAAAAACTGCATAATAGCAGAAAATCTGGGGATAAAAGGAAGGAACGAACTTCAAACTATTACTATCACTAGGAAAAGGTGCCAGGCAAACTAATGCCAAAATTCCCCTGGACCCAGTGACCTGCATCCTTATGTCAAATTAAGTGGCTAAAGAAAGACAAATTGTACTGTGAAGTCTTTCAAATTCCGCATGCCATGTGTAACCCATGCCTTCCCGACTCCATAGCAGTAAGGCAGAAGATAGAAAGGAGATAACCATTGTTTAAGAAGGAACTGCAGATACAGGAAAATCGAAGGTAGACAAAAATGCTGGAAAAACTCAGTGGGTGAGGCAGCATCTAAGGAGCGAAGGAAATAGGCAACATTTTGGGTCAAAACCCTTCTTCAGACTTGTTTGAAGAAGGGTTTCGGCCCAAAACGTTGCCTATTTCATTTGCTCCATAGATGCTGCCTCACCCGCTGAGTTTCTCCGGCATTTTTGTCTACCAAAGGAGATAACCATTGTTCTCTTAACCTAACATCAGTTGTGGAGATAATGCTTGAATGTTGCATTTATGGAGGTGGAAGTTTGACACTCAGAAATGATAGTGCCGTTAAATAGAATCAACATGGTTTTATGAAAAAGGAAATCATGTTTGGCATATTTATTAAAGTTCATTGAGAATGGAATGACCGAAGTGGATATTGCGAAGATTTAGTGCACTTGGATTTCCAGAAGATGTTTGATTAGTTAAAAGGTTAACACACAAGGGAAGAGCTCATGGCATGGAATGCAATATATTTTCCCTGAACATAGGATTAGCTAAGAAAAAACTGAGAGTAAGGATAAATGTGTAATTCCCTTGGTGGCAAGCTGCTAGAGATCAGAACTAGGTCCTCAGAATCTAGATGAAGGAGTTGAGTGTATTGTAGCCAGATTTGCTGATGATACAAAGATACGTGGGAAAGCGAGTTTTGAGGAGCATACAAAGTCTCTGCAAACCAGTAGAGATAGGTTAAACATAAGAACAAAAGTATGTGAGTGTAGAAAAAGAGATAGAGTGCTGGATTAACTCAGCACATCTTTGTAGTTACTTCAGTACTTATGTGTATTTTGTAAACCAGCATCTGATGGTCTTTGTTTCTATGGAAATATAGGTTATTGGTTGAATGGAGAACCACCACAGAATCCTGAAGGCCATGGAGATTTGGGTGCCATTGCAAATGAAACACACAATTAACATGCAAGTGTAGCAAATAATTAGGTATGAAAATGAAATATTAGCCTTTATTGTGTAGGCAACGGCTATTGTACATGCAAAGCCCAGTGTTTCTCATCTGATCGCACAGGGCACGGTGAAAACACCCACGGGTTGGTATTCCTGGAAACTGACAGCCAGCAATAAAGATGATGATTTTGGTAGGTCATCAATTAAACAATAATCTGAAAAGCTTGAGATCTATGTGGTGCAAATTTTTGATGACTTTGTAAATGGGCAACAAACTCGAGTGCCTGAAAGCAGGTATTAATTTTAACACGTATGTAGTTCAAGGCTATCCTATTCTATACCTATGGCTTAACCTATTACCCAGGCTTAACCTATTGTCAGGTATAATGAATGTTTTGCCATGGTGGTGGCCTGTGATTGCCCTGCATCACGCACTCCAACTACCCCTCAACCCTGCTTCTAACGGAAATTGCCTATATTTTAGCGCTTGGCTGACATTTGGCTCGTGTTCAAAGAACTGGTGAACTTAACAGTGCTGACTGATCTTAGGCAGAATTTAAACATGATTCAGTCATCAAAATTGCTTGAGACTCCTGGCGAACAGATAGAACGGTTGCATCTCTGTCTTACAGCTATTTTGGATGCTTCTTGAAAGACACGCCAAATTTGCATATCTCGCACAGTTTTTGCCATTCCTCCTTTCACAGGAGTATCCGCATATGGGCCTGATGGAGGTAAATAGGATTATTGTTGATAGGCATCAGCTTCTACATGAATGTATTGGACTGAAGGGGGCTTTCTGTGCTGTGACTAAAATCAGGCCATCTTCGAATGGTACAATGAGTTTATGCTGAGATATTGTTAGGACTTGGAATGACCTACCAGAACATGTGTTAGAAGCAGACTTTATAAAAGCTTTGAAAAAAATATATAGATGTTTTAGAGATAAAAATATAAAAGTGCAAAAAATCCTCATTATAACTCAGTAGCCTACTCCTGTGGTGTAAAATTCTATCACTTCGCACTGCAGCATTGTCTCAATCTGCTCCTATTTAATCCCATTGCTGCAGAATGTTACGTTGACAACTTTTATTGAAATTTCCAATATCCTTGTCAGCATCTTACTACGTTATCTACAATGTTCTCACTAAGACACACTCATATGTGACCAGCATCTGATTATTAATCTAAGCTGGCTCCACATGCATATTAGCCTGATCTTTGTTGGTAATTGGATCTGCCTACTCTGGAACTTTAACACATGGAAGTTCCAAACCCAAGGAATAATACTGGCATTTATACTGGGAATACAGCTGTCTGATCCTGCACCACATTAGATCCAGGATCCCATGGATTTCAATGGAGTTTATTGGGATACATTAAGGAATTTAGAACATTTCTCATTATAAAATTATTTATCTTTTTCTTTAGTGTGTCTCTTTGCTGATTCTATTTATTTCATTTTTAATTATTTTAAACATTTTTATCAAGGATGATCAGAAGGATCTAAAAATCCTTGATATCACAGCCAACGAAGCAATGAAATGGGAATTCAGAGGTTTCAAAGGCTTTCAGGGGATATTTGGGTGCACGGGGTGAGATGGGGTGGTGTGGGGGGAGTTGGTCTTCTGTTCTGAGGCAGTACAATCCTTCACTCCTTGCCATTGGAATCTGGGAGGGTTTAGGTCAGTGAAATTGACTCTGCACATCTTGAGATATATCAAAGGGTCTATACCTGAAATGTTAACTGTTTCTCTTTTCACAGATGCTGCGTGACCTGCTGAGTATTTTCAGCATTTTCTGTTTTTATCTAAGTTTGAGGGCAGCAACTGTTGGTGTCAGGCACATATCTGCATCTTAAAACTTTAATTCAAATGTCCCATTTTTCTCTCTTTTCAGTCCTTTTCCCCATCTTATTTCTAGACCCTCCACCAATCTGCCCACTTATCCTATTACTAATGAAGACCCTTGGAATCCACTCTTATAGTTTCCTCCAAGATTTTCCTTGCCTTCCTTAAATATTTTGTGAAAGCTGTCTTTTTGAGCGGCCTTCAAGCCACTATTCCTAATTCTGCCACAATGGATTCAATTATATTCATTTCTTATCTTAGAGCACTTTAGGATGCATTTAATTTAAATATAATTGGACTCTTATAGTTGGACAAAAACTGTTATGAATGTTCTAGTAAAATACCGTCTAAAAAATCCACTCTATGAGTTTTATGGAAATATGTTTGAGTATATCACTTTGCATATTGACAGCATATTGAATTTAAAATAGAACTGTTATTATCAATGAAAACTCAAAGCCAAATACATAATTTACTGTTTTTAAATACACAACCCTTATATCTTTTCTGAATGTAAAGAAAAGCACCCATCACTTCTGATTGGGAGGACTCATCAGTATGTCAACTTGGTTGCCCTGGGTAAGGTGAGGTAACGAACCTGTTTGTGTGCTGTGAAGCTCTTGGACTCTTAAGTGGCTACAGATACAGTGATGAGAACATTGTGATTCTGAAACAAGATAAAGGTAGATTGAATGATGGGCAAAAATCTGACAAATGGAATTGAATGTGCAGAATTGTGAGCCATCAATTTCAGTAAGATGAATCAAAAGGCAGATTATTCCTAAATGGAGAGAAACTGCAAGGGAGAGAAATTCTGGGTGATCTAAGTAAGGGTTCTAGTACATGGATCGAAAATAGTTAGCAGATCCAACAAATATTTAAGAAGGGCGTGTTATCATTCATTACAAAGGAGTTGACATTTAAGAATAGGAAGTTTTGTAAAGGATGTTCGTGAAGTTACACCTGGAACATTGTGCAATGTTGGTCCTCTATTTAAAGAAAAATACATAATTGCATTGGGGCACTCCACAGGAGGATTTGTCAGGCTAGGTCTTGGCAGGGCAGTTTGGCCCTATCAAGAGACACTAGGCAGTTTGAGTGTATTTGGGGTTTAGTAGAACAAGAAGGTGACCTTATTCAAACATATGAGACCCTAAAGGGACTAGGCAGGTTATATATCGAGCTGTTTTAACTTGTGGGAGAGTCATGAACAAGGTGACACACTACAAAATAAGCAACTGTCAATTTAAGATGTGGTGCACAAATTTTTTGCACTCAGAGTATGAAATCGCTGGAATTCACTGCCTCCTAAAAGTGGTGGAGGTCAGATCATTAAATATACTTAAAATAGAGAGATAAGTATTTGAAAGATCTTGGAGTCGAGGGTTATGTGAACCTGGAACAAAGTTAAGGCCAGCATAGATTCAGGGCTGCCAACTCACGCACTGAGCGTGAGACTAACACATTTGAGGAAATTCTCATGCTCTCATGCTGATGACAGAAATTCTCACGCTCAAAAAAATATATTAAAAAATTTATGAATAAATAAATAAAGTCACACTTCACCACACTCACCAATGAGAATAGTTTTTTGTCGGCAGGTTCCCCGTAAAGAATGAGCAATTTAATTAGCTTAAGCCCATCGCACACTATTTAAAATGGCAATGTAGACAAAAATGCTGGAGAAACTCAGCGGGTGAGGCAGCATCTATGCCTGAGTTTCACCCTTCGTCACGTCACGCTCAAGCATTTCTCCAACATTTTTGTCCACCGCTCTATAGATGCTGCCTCACCCGCATTCACATTGCCGTGCAGATGGTGTGAGAGGTGGGGGTGGTCCCAGCACTGACCCCCCCACCCACCTCCCCCACCATGAGGCACCGCTCACACCTCCCACCCTCGCCTATGGTGGCTTTGTATCCGGCGACCGCTCTGTCCGCACCGCATGGAATTTTAACCCCGGCCCAGAGCCAGGAGTGGACCGGGTAAGAGGGGGCATCGGTGCCACCTCCGGATTCGCGGGGATGAATGTCGGGCTATAGCTCCGCTCCGATGCCCGACCCCTGGGTCACTGTCCCTCACCTCCCCCGGACCCCCAGGTCACTGACCCTCACCTCCCCTGGATCCCAGCTGGACACAGAGCACCTGGGCCGGCCCGCATTCCCGGGGAGGGGGGAGAGAGGGAAATGCTCCCCGGGCATCGACAAGTATTCGCTCCGGGTGTTGTTGCCACTTCACTGACACACACTCTCACACACAACCTAACACACACCTTTACACACACACACACACACACACACACACACACACACTGGTACACACAGCGTTTAAAGGGATTTGGGCCAAATGCGGATACATGGGACTAGTTTAGATAGGGCATCTTGATCTGCATGGACAAGTTGGGATGAAGGGCATGTTTCCATGCTGTAAGACTGTGACACACTGTAGAAAGGGTGCAATTGCTCTGGAGAGGATTCAGGGGCAATTTATGAACATATTGGCGGGGCTGGAATTTTTGTTTAACTTTGAAGAAAGATTTGATAACTGGAATTGTATTCGCTGCAGCAACGGAGGTGAAGAAGAGACTTAGTTGAGGTGAATAATGAATAGTAATGAATAATGAATGGTGAATAATGGTGGTTTAAACTGAAGACAGACAATAAAAGCTGGAATAACTCAGCAGGACAGGCAGCAATTCTGGAGAGAAAGTATAGGTGATGTTTCGGGTCAAGACCTTCAGACTGAAGAGGTTGAAAATCAGCCATAAAACACAATGACTGGAGATGTGTGTTATCTAACTAAGGGCAGAAATCAGAATCATGTGTTCATCTTTATTGACGTGACACCTTAATAAATATATTACAGAAAAAAAAAATAATGGGTGGCACAGTGGCGCAGCGGTAGAGTTGCTGCCTTGCAACACCACAGATCCAGATTTGATCCCGACTACGGGCCCTGTCTGTGCAGTATTTGTACATTCTCCTTATGGCCACATGTTTTTCTGCGGAAATTCCGGATTCTCCCACATCTGAAAGAAATGCAGGTTTGTAGGTTAATTGGCTTCTGTAAATTGTCCCTGGCGTGTAGGATACAACTGGTGTACGATAGATTGCAGTCGGTGTTGACTTGCTGGGCCGAAGGGCCTGTTTCCATATATATGTTTTACATATATATCTTAATTTAATTGAACCATATATGGTTGAATATGTGGCATTATTTTCATCTTGTTTCTATAGTCAAAGGGTAAGGTTAATTGATTTATTTGTGTAGATCAGTGATGGAAGTCTGACTCCTTTTGCCTTGTTTCTGTGTTTTTGTTTCTCTTTCTATGCATAAGAGCATGAATTATATTCTGATTTCCATACATGAATATACTAAGTTCATTCATGTGCTGCACCTGTTGATCAGAGCCTGGCTCTACTGTGGAAGGTAATTAGGAATGTAATTTAGCCTAACCTTATTCATACCTAACCCAATTTGAAGCATAAATGTTGCATCAAGTGTAAGTATGCAACGGATTCCACAATTTCAAACTGAAAAATGCAAAAGCTTCCTACCATGGGAGGGGGGACACCCCCATCCCACACCCTCCCCCCCTCAGTCACTGCACTCCCTCGCAATTTCTCACTCTCACGTCTCACCCAATGTTGGCAGCCCTGATAGATTAGCCATGGTTGTATTGAATAGCATGGCAGGGTTGAGGAGCCTGGTAGTGTGCTCCCATTTTTATGTTTAGTCCATCCACTGTAGCAATTTGTTTTGGTTAAAAATCCAGTGAACTGCAGTACACATTATTTATTAATGGCATGTCTCATTGTGATGTGATGGTTCTGTTGGATCCAGTGCTCTCTTTCGATTGCTTAATAAACGACAATTATTGACACTTTCATCCTTACCATATTTAATTAATGCCATTTATTTTTTCTAGGTTATACAAGCTATGTCAGCCGCCTCCTGATGGTGATGCTTGAAGATCCTTGCTTCAACCTTTAACCTGGAGATATCTGCACATACATTCTTCAACAACAATTCAAGAGCTTTCATTGTAGATAGCATAATCCTGGCTTGCAAACAAGATATTGCTGGGAAGTATCGGTAAAATGTGCTGATTTTATAACATTTTCTAAGATAAACCTCAGACACTCAAGCTGGCATAAATGCCTTTCTTTGCCACACTGAACAGACTCAAATTAGGGTTGTTGTTAAACCATAAAGTTAATTATTGCTTAATGTCATATTATTAAGCATAATTTTCTTTCATTAACTATCAATTTCAAAATGTAAAGTAAGCTTGAACTTATACATTCCTTTCGTCTTTACCTTTTAAAATAGTAAACAATTATTTGTTGATACAATTTTGTATATTTGAACAATTTCACTATTTCGAATGATATTGTAACTGTCTATTTTCAGCCTATGAACATTAACAAAAGTGCATTATAGTCAGATGTTTGTCCTAAGCTCTTTGCAGATAGCTGAGAGCTTGTGAAAAGACTGCAACGTTACCAAGGGATTCAGATGCTTTAAATAGCACAAGTACAGTTTCATCTTATCTCATCAAAACTTTATTTCATCAAAAGATTATGTCACAAACTTAGACCCAGGACCCAATATGTTATTTCTATATGATAAAATATACAGTAGTTGTTTTTTAATGTTGTAAAGAAATCACTGTCCCAGTCTCATCTTTTGTGTGGAATCCTCTGCGGCAGTATTTGTACTGTGAGATTGGAAAGCAGAGGACATAAACCAGTAGTAGTGTTTGTTCATATTGTCAAGAGGAAATGTGATGCAGTTTTCTTTTGCAGAAGACCTACCATCTTGCATATATTGTAAACACTTAACACTTGAACATGCATTCATTCCTTCAATGCATACAATATGTAAATGCATATATAAAGATTTGGATGTGCTTCTCATTAGATAGGAACTGATTTAGAAACTTTTAATTTGTATAATGGATAGTAATATCAGGTAACATTCTCTCAGGACAAAGGTTTTTACTTATTAAGGTGCAAACATAACTTTAAGGTCCAAAAATAACCGAATGCTCTTGCTTGTGGTTCTTTCAGCCTTACACTACTTTATCTACCAACTTCAATGTAACAAATTATTAGTGTTTCTTTATTATTGTACTGAGATACAGTGAAAAGCTTTTGTTTGTGCACTATCCAAGTAAGTCAGATAATATTATACACAAGTCCAATCAGGCCATTCACAAGCACAAAGGTTGTGGAAAGAGAAATATACCATAATACAAAATATAGTTTTACAGCATTGTAGTGTTACAGATACAGAGAAAAGGTCCAATGTTCACATTGAAGGTGGGTTGGAAGATAAGGATTACCAACTAATTTATGGGAGGATCACCCTTTAGTCTGGTAACAGAGGGGAAGAAGCTATTCCTGAGACTGGTGTTATAAGCTTCTATATGTTCTGCCTAATGGGAGAGGGGAGGAGGGAATGGCCAAATTGAAAAATTTCGCACCCCGCATTAACACCACCCTACACCCACTAGGGACAATTTTTACATTGACCAAGCCAATTAACCTATAAACCTGTACGTCTTTGGAGTGTGGGAGGAAACCGAAGATCTCGGAAAAAAACCCACGCAGGTCACGGGGTGAACGTACAAACTCCATACAGACAGCATCCGTAGTCGGGATCGAACCCGGGCCACCGGCGCTGCATTCGTTGTAAGGCAGCAACTCTACCGCTGCGCCACCATGACCACCATTAAGATCAAGGAACTTTCAAGGTCTTGACCATTTCCACTTGGGCATCATTGACGCTATTTGGGACATGTACTCCACCACACTTCCTGATGTCAATAACTGACTCCTTTGTCATGCTGACATTGAGGGAGAGGTTGCTGTTTACACTCTCCATTTCCTTTCTGTACTCCATCTCGTCATTGTTTGAGATCCAGCCAACTACAATGGTGTAATCTTCAATCTTGCAGATGGAGATAGAGCTGACTGGCTGCACAGTCATGATTGCAGAGGAAGTAAAGTGAGGGATTGAGAATATGTGCATTGCGGGTAACCAGTGTTGAGAATTATTGTAGAGGATGTTTTGTCACCTATCCTCTTTGATTGTGGTCAGAAAGTTGAGGTTCCAGAGGCAGATGGGAGTACTGACTCCTACAAGGTCCAGGAGTTTGGAGAAGAGTTTAGATGGGATTATGGTGTCAAACATGGAAATATTATGCCTTTTTTTATGTAGCTCTAGATTGTGTTAAAATGTACAATCATATGGAAGGTACACAGGGATGGCTATAATTTTGAATAATAAGTGGTTATAATTTTCTACTTGAAAAACGATTGCTTTCAAATATTTGACTTCACAGATGCATAGTCAAATGCTCTTGTATTTTGATGGTCATTGCAGGTTTATGGACGATAATCATATAACTTAGCTGATCAAGTCAGGGTCAGTGATATCTTTCCATAAGGGCCAATTGGTTGTGTCCCATTCAGCATGAATGCAGTGACCTAAATGATTTTCTTCTCTATTGCAAACAATTTACAATTCTGTGATTTGTATTTATTAAGAATATCCCTTTTTGCTAAGCAAACACCAAACCAACCTTTATATTTCATTAAGCTTTTAATCAAGCTAAAAATTGGTGTTCTTCTTGTTGATCTTGTTATTGTTAGCCCATCCCTTGTCTTCCCATGATCCCCTGTGACTGTCAAGGAGACTATGTCTCAGTCTGATTAATCCACCCACTTAATCAAATGGTGTTAGGTTGTAATAGTTCTGAAAGGTGGAAAATTACAATCGTTTTTCTTTAAGGCAATAATATAGTACATTTACAATTTTTGTGACATTCACTTGGGCAAAACAAAACAACCATTTCGTGCATCAAAAATTTGTGAAATCTTATTGCTGGAAAAATTCTGAGGATGGAACTCACTTTTCAAAGTGTTGTATTTATATTACTTTCCCTGTAGCGTGCTCTATTCCCGATTAATCAGTAAATAATTTCCTTTAAGGATTATCATTATAGGCAAGTACGTGATAAGCCGGTTCTAGAAACTGGTACTACCTACAAATGCATATTTTTATTTGGTCTGTAGCACACCTATTTAAACATTCAAAATTAAGTCATTGCCTACGAATGTTAAAATCAGACTCAGATTAATGTCTGAAATATCAAAATCTGAAACATTAATGTAAAATGCTGTGTTTTTTCCCCCTGACCTAGTTTCCTATAGGACAAGGGACTGACCACTGCATAATTTCACAAAAGCAGGCAAACCTGCAGTAAGTTGCTTCACATTTTAGAGTTGCTTGATGGCTCTGAAACATTTGTATAATAAAGCATTGTTTTTAATTTTTAGAATATGTGATATTATTGAATCTAATTTTAACTTAGCATATCTGTCAGGAAACAGATGGCATTGATCTACTACCCATTTTACGCACACTCTGATTTTTGCCTTCTGGCAGGTGGGATGCAGTTGGTTTCCTGTCTGTTTCCCACAGGATGAGTTAGAGGATAATTACTTCCATTACTTCATAGGAATATTTCTTTCTAAATATTTTTAATTACATTACTCTTGGCCAATAGTATGTTAGATATACATTTTTTTTTAATATACATGTTAAAATTATAAGAAACAAAGACATGATTTTATCTAAATGTTCTGTTAACTTGTATTGAGACTTGTGGTTCATATTTCAAGTATTTTAATTTTGCACTAACATAGAATTCGAACTGGGAGATGCATTAGGGTAGAAATATAGTAAAAATTTGATTGTATTAGGTCTTGATGTGGAATCTGCCTGAATCATCACTTTGCTTACCTACATTCTGAATATTGTAATCAAGCTGGCAAAAGATAAAATAAGCAAATGAGGTCACATTTTTTCACTAAAATTCAATTAACCATTAATTCAACCTGGGTCAGTCCAAGTCCACGTGGTTTAGAGATGCATCACGAAGTACAATTACTGTAAACCAATATAGTTAGATTTGCCAGAAATGTCCAGGTTGCCTTTCTGACATTTTCTCTGTATTTTCTGTGGCGAAGGCGCTGGGAGATTATTACAATGAAAATAGGAAATCAAAATGTTGGGTGAGTGGGGGGAGTTTTGTGAGAGTGCATTCGCTGCAAATTTATAATGAAATATTGTGATCTTCAACTGTCAGACAAGTAATGCAAAAATAATTAACGAAAGAGTAGATTCTTTTTCTTGCATTATTATTAAGTAAATTATAAGAGTTTATTTGTGTTCTGATATCTGCATTCTTGTTGCCAAATGGAACATTGTTCAGAATGGAAGGTTATACATAAAATACAATTTCCTTCCATGTCCATTGAATGCCTTGATGTTTAGTTGAGTATTAAGATGTTAAAAAATCCATTAGGCTTTATGTATCTTGTGCGGCTTAACTTCTAATGATGCAATGGTGTTTTGTTTGGAGAAAGCTTGTTCTGAAAATAATGATTATTTCTGAATGTTATGAGCTTGATGGTTAAAATTAAGGCTTTGAATTCCTTATCGTCTTGGCACCGCATTTGTACCACAATGCATTTTAGTTCAATGTACATGACATGTTTCCTTATCTCTGAGAAACTTTTAAACTGATGCCTGTATGCCTTTTAAAAAAAACTTTCTCTGTAAATACATAATTGCAGTATAGTGTGATATATTGTTAAATTATACTGACTATTTAATCGTACTTATATATTAAACATATTGCAGAAATTGGAACATTGTATTTAAAGCAAAACTGTTACATTTTCTTTACATTTTAAGTATATTGTAGAAATGCAAATAAATTCATCTGAAAATGAAATGTGCAAGATACAATAATCATATGAATTTTAAAAAATAAAGACAATTATGGTTTAAACAAATGCGAATTTACAAAAATATAGCAATGTGTTCAGATGTCAACAATATAACAATGCTCATCATTGATCTTGAAGGAAGAGGTCCAGAAAGTTCTTGATCTATGTGGTGTGTATGTAATCTTTCCTTACATCAATTTAGTTCACATTGCAGCTTCACATTGTAGCTCCAGGGATTTCCTACAGAGATGGCATGGTACTTTATTGGTCACATGTACCGAGGCACAGTGAAACTCATTTTAGTATACAGTTCAGAAAAAGTATCACTTATTAAGCATCTCAGATACAATACAAGAGTATAGCAGAAGTACACTGATATAGTCGCAAGTTTGGTGCAATTTTTAAGTCCCAGTTGATGCAAGTGCACGGTTCTTGGCCTAACCATGAAGGCCCCGTTGTCCTGGTGGTATTACAGGGTTGGCTTGGCAAAGCTTAGCCGCGGTATCTTCCGCCGCTTCCCCACCGCTGTAGGCTGCGTCTGGTCCGTACACTCAGCTTCTTGTAACAGTGCCCGGCCCAGCCGAGCCCCAGACTATTGCAGGGCCTCTAGTGGCTCACTCCACCATCAATGCACTGCACTCCCTCCCACAGACAGTCTGCTTACTGGCACTCAGTCCGAATCCTTCTACTTTAGGCGGGCAGGCCAGGCCTTCTGGGCGAGCTCTGGTCTACGGTGCGGGTCCTCTATCCACGGCGGTCTCTGGGTTTTCTGGTTGGAACCTTCTTCCTCTGTCCGCACTGGGCGAGCTGGACCTACCGGGTGGGGTCCTCTGTCTTCTCTCCCGGCCTGCTGATGGGTCTGGCTGCAGCCTGCCGGAATACTCCAGGTATCATCAAGCAGCCTGGACAGGAAAAGCTAAGGTATAAACATTTTACAAACAATACTGAAAATATTAAGGTAAAGTCAAAATATCATGATAATTTATCAAACTGAATTAATTATGATCAAAGCATAATATTTGTAAATTGAAATTCAGGGAACAAAAATATATCCGTAGATTTTTTTTTTGAATATCAGTAAGACTGCTTGGTGTTAATTTTGGTTTAATGCAGATCATTCAACGAGATTTACAATGAGATCTGAATGATTTTTATAAAAAAACATTTGTCTTTTTATGTTCTTGTCAAATGGACATTTTCTATTTGTTTCTATCTGTGATTCTGCCTCTATGGAACCTTAAGTCATCGCTACCAGAAATTTCCTGATTTCCTCATTTAATTTTACATGTGTAGACACAAATGGTTGTTGCATATGTTATTTTTTGATTATGTCTAGACAATTGAGCCAGCACATAGAAAATACAAACTTTTGTACAATATACTTTGCAGTATACTATAAGGAGCGATGTTTGCCATGCATTTGATTAATATGTTGTAACTGTTAGTTGAGAGTTTATTCCCACAAAACAGCTGGTAACATCAATGCTCCAGATCCTCTGCTGCATATTAGCACTTGGAATATATTTCCAGCAGTGTTATGGAGAAAATAAGTGATGATCAGCCCAAGAATGATGCATGGAATTGAGCCATAGGTGATTATGACTCAGTCATTCACAGCTAAAGGACAGTTTGATAATTCGAACAACGTATGGACATTTAGTCTGATTGTCCTTGGAGTAATGCATGTTAGCTATTTAGGAACAATCCAATTTTTGGTGCATATAAAATACAGTGAAACTGCATGGTCAGCATTTTCACAGTAAAACAACTGTACATGTAGGAGCTCACTTCCTACAGAAAATGTTAAGAGTTAAAGATTTGACATGCAAGGTTTTTTGGCTAAAATCATCTTCTTAAGCTTATTCTGATATATGCAGTTCTCAATTCATTTAATGAAGACTTGAAATTGGAGCACACAGTATTTCCTGTGCATAATTGGAAAGTATAGAATTTGAATTTATAAATCACAAATTAACATTTTCACAATGCAAAAGATCAGTAATCACTTTAGCTCTTTCTATTGATCATTATTAATAGGCAGCTAATGAATATTCAGACAACTGTTATACAAAAACTGCTCTGATGGAGTGCACTAAAATAGTAAGATTAAACGAGAACTTACCAGTTCGAAGGTTGATCTTTATTTCATGAGGAGTTGCGATGAGGGATTTCGTGAAGAACCCGCCAGCACTCATGCGTGACATTCTTCAAAGTAGCGGTGTGGAATCACAGAAACCAACAACAGAAATGACTTGGCATAGTAAGATTGAAGAGACTCTAATTACCAGTTGAGTATGATCGAGGGTTGGGAGCGGAGGGCACGAAATCCCTCATCGCAACTCCTCATGAAATAAAGATCAACCTTCGAACTGGTAAGTTCTCGTTTAATCTTACTATTTCATTTCGGAGTCACGTGAGTGACTTCGTGAAGACTTCAAAGCTTCTGTGATTGCATGCCCTGGACCACGTCCATGCTGACACACCACTAGCAAGGATGGATGGGAGTAAACAATTTTCCAAACTGCTCATACTGAAAACCAAGAATAATATTTATTAATAACAAAGCAAAAAACCCCTTATTCGGGGACATCTCCACGTTCTTGACCTGCATTCAGCACAGCCTCCGCGAACTGTAGAGGAGCAGCAACAGGCTTGTTGTAAAATCGCTGAAATACAGCTTCATTCGCCCATCCTGCTGTAGCGAGAATATGGTCCATGGGCACCTCTATGACCTTCGCCGCCGACGTTGATGCAGCCCTGGTGGAATGGGATTTGAAGACATTAGTGTTGATACCTGACTTACCCAAGACGATCCTGAGCCACCTGGATATCGTCTGGACTGTCACTCGATGGTGAGGTTTCTTGTGAGTGACAAGCAGGTATTTCTCCATTCCCCTCATGTTTCTCGTCACCTTGACATAGTGACGGATATGGGCGGCTAAACATAGCCTTGCATCTGCAGGGTATGCTGGGAACTTCAGCTGCAGCCCTGTGCACCCAGGTCTATGCTGCTTTAGTAGCTCATCGATAAAGAAGACTACTTCTGCAGGGGTAGAGATCATCCTGTCAATCCAGATTTTATGCAGTGTCTGTACCCTCTGCGCTGAAGTCAGTGCTAGTAACATCACCAGTTTCATGGTGAGTTTGTCCAGCTCTAGCCCTTCCATGGGCGACCACGTCCTGAGCAGGGTTAGTACTTTCCTGACATCCCAGGTGATATTATAGCGTGGTCTAGGCGGATTCGAAATGAATATACCCCGCATGAGCCTGGACACCAGCCTGTTGGATCCTACCTCAATATTGAGGTAGAATGACAGCGCGCTTCTGGCGCTGTTGATGGCACTGTAGCTCAAGTGTTCATCATGGTGCAACCCCGCGAGGAATTCCAATACGTCGGCTATGGATGCATCGTCATATGTGATTTGAGAGCGGCCGCAGTAGGCTTCCCATTTTCGGATGTGGGAGAGGTATTGCCGCCTGGTGGACTCCCGACACGATGCTCCAATGGTATCCATAGTTCTGAGTGACAGGCCATACTGCAGTAATGGCCGGTTTAGAATCTGCAAGCCAACAAATTCAGATAGCTATGGCAAGGATGTGGCTCCCCCGACACAGGGTTAGTGACCAATTGTGGGCAACCCTCTAAGAGGACCCAAGGCTGACTGATCATGTCAAAGACCACCGGATACCATGATTGCGTAGGCCAGTCGGGTATAATAAGAATGCCCTTAGCAGCATCCATCTGGATTTTCTGCAATACCCGACTGATGAGGCAAAATGGGGGGAATGCATAGAAAAACCAATTCCCCCAGTCCAGCGAGAATGCATCCATCGCCATTGCCCCAGGATCTGGTTCCCACGAAACGTATGTTGGTACCTGATGGTTCAACCGTGACGCAAAGAGGTCGATATCCGGTTTACCAAATTTAGCTGTAATTTTAGCGAAGATTTGAGGATGCAACATCCACTCGATGTTGTCATTAAACTTGCGTGACCTGGTGTCCGCCACAGTATTGAGCTCACCTGGTAAATAGGTAGCTGAAATCCAAATATTCCGTTGAATACACCAGAGCCAAATTGTATTAGCCAATTCACCACATGAAATTGACCTGGTACCGCCCATATGGTTTAAATATGCCACCGCAGTGGTATTGTCTATTTGGATACGGACATGAGCGTCTGTAAGATTGGAACAATAAGCTCGAAGTCCGTGAAATGCTGCAAGCATCTCCAAATAGTTTATCCCTTGTGACAACAACATAGTAGATTCAAGGGTGTCCCATCTGTCCCCGCAACTGGAGTAGTTGTCCGTAGCTCCCCAGCCATAGGAGCTTGCATCGGTTTGCAAATATACCATCGGATTGGGCACAATAATGGGTTTAAATGAGTCACTAATATGGTCCACCCACCATTGTAACTCAATCTTAGCTTTAAGAGGCAGCTGCATTGATCTATCGAAATGACCGGCGTTCTGTTTTAACGCAGAGATCTTGGCTCTTTGCAAATTTTGATAATGCAAAGGCCCGTATTGGGCTGCTGGAAACAATGCTACGATCTTGCCAATCACCTTAGCAGTTTGCCTAATTGATGGTATACTGGCGCAGGCTAAATCTTGACATGCTTCGGTGACATCCCGAACCTTGTTAGCCGGTATGGTGGCCCTCATGCGATTGGAATCCACGGTGAACCCCAGATAATCCATAACCTGTGAAGGGCAGAACTTTGATTTATCTGGATGGACAATAAACCCCATTTCCTGAAAAAGTGCCACAGTGGCTGAGACTGCCTGTTCAGCCGACTACAGGGTGTTGCCAACAATCAATATATCATCCAGCTAGGCCATCACTATATGATGTTGCTTCCGTAGCCTGGCCATAATGGGTTTCAGTAATTTAGTAAACAATCTAGGGGCGGTAGTAAGCCCATTTGGCAAAGCCCTGTATTGCCAGAGTTGATCCATCCAGACAAATTTTAAGAACTTCCTGTGGTGTTTCCGAATGGATACAGAATAGTATGCATCTTTTAAATCAATGCATGCCATAAAGCAGCCATGAGAAAGCAATGACTTGGCTGTTTCGAAAGTGTCCATTTTGAAATGGGTGTATGTTACAAAAGTATTCAAATGGGTCAGATCAATAATAACCCGACATCCTCCATCCTTCTTGGGCCTGGTAAATATATTTGATACAAATTCAATTGGTTCGTGTATAGTTTTTTTCTATCACGCCTTTTTCTTCTAACCTTAAGATCTCATCACAGCCTGCTGCCTGGTCAACGGCAGACAGTGTAAATGTCCGATTGGGCATATGCTGGGATGGAGGAATGTTGCCGTTAATAAATTCAATCTCATGACCTTGAATACTTTGTAAAATAAATTTATCGGAAGTGATAGTTTCCCACGCCTCCAAGAAAGACCGAAGGCGCCCACCAACATGTGAAGTTAAACACACAGGTACATGAAAACCAGACCGCCTTACCTCCCTGGTTACCGGCGGTCCCTGACATGTTTGGCGGGTCGTGGAGGTACTGGGTTGGGCTGGTGCTGTGGCGTCCGCATCTTCCACGGAGGCCGTTGCGGGCCTTGCCCTAAAAAAGGCCGCGGCTGCTGGGGCTGCTGGTATTGAGGAGGAGCTGGAGCGTAGGTCCGTGTCGGTCTGGAGACAGGGCCTCGTGGCCTAATAAATGGTGCTTTCTTGGCCGGCGGCCTGGGGGCGATCTGAGACCGCATGAGTCCCACCGTTTTGGCATGTTCATCCAGCTCCTTAACCCTCTTCGGGAGGTCTTCCCCGAACAGCTGTCTGGGCAGTGGTGGAGGAGGCGCCTTGCACAACCCAGCAAATTTTGGGTTGAGCGTGGGGCGGATGCTGCTTTTCCTGAAGGCATTTATTTCGTGCTGAGTAGCACATAGCAGCGCGAGAGCATCTTCCTGCTCTAGGTTGAGGTCCTCTCCATCCACCGACCGCGCAAACGCGGTGATTCCAGCCGTGAGCAGCCTCAGGATGCGTTGGAGCTTTATCTCCTGAGTCCTGATGGCTGTGCCTATGTTGCCCCAGATCGGCGTATTGACCACGGGCACGTTGAGGGAGTTACAGTTGGATGGAGCTTTGTGCCTGTTGATGGCCTGTGATAGAACTTCCTCCTGGAGCTGGTGGTTAGTGAGGAAGTCCACGGTGGCAGCCAGTTTGGGGTTGAGGGGAAGTCCCGCTGTTTCCGGAGAAGCAAATTTCGCCGCCACATCCAGGAGTTCCTCCTGCGGCACCTCGGATGGAACTGGTGTAGGGTCTGAAAATTCCTCCTCTTCTGGCTGCCTCAGGCTGGCTGTTGAGACTGGTGAAACCTCCCTGTGCCCTTCGATGCTGGATGCCTCCTGCCGTTGGTTTTGTAAAAGGAGCTCCAACATCCGTTCCATACGGTCACTTCGCCCTGAACACTCGGGCGGTCGGAGTCCTCATGCTCTGATATACTGCTGAGGCTCCTTTCATCGGCCCGCACCTCGTCGAGGTGAACCTGGTGCTGGAAGTTGTCGCTGCCAGCCGCCGCAGCAAAGCTGAGCGATTCCCGCGCGAGAGGTGTGTTCAAACGCCTTTGTTTGGCGGAGCCTAATGCCGCTGCCACGGAGGGCAAACGCGGTGGAGAGTCGGCACCCAATGCCTCAGCACGGTGACCCGACGCCCGCGCGGGCTTGCCGGCTGCCCACATCGTGGACCTTGCCGACGCATGGTCTCGTCCTCCCATCCATGGGGGACTCGGCGACCGTGGCGGGACTCCTCCCAAATGCCCCGTCCCGGCCTCGGTGGTTGGGGAGTCAACACTGGACCTTGCAGTGGACTTGAGTCCCGCCTTTGCACCAGTCCGCTGTTTGGCGGCAGGTGATGCCTTTGCCCCTGAGGGGTTAGGCTTCCGGGCTTCATCCCTCCCTCTTCTCCGAGGGCTGAGGGAGAAGGGCCGTGCAGCCGCACGCGAGCCCTTGCCCAGGTCCGCCAACGGGCCCGTTGGCGACCTCAATGCGGAGGCAGGGTCTACCTGCTCCGGGGGCACACCGCAGTCCAGCTCCTCGAACTCCTCCCCGGAGCTGCGGTGTATCAGCGGGTCAGGTCCTGCAACAACAGGGCTCCCCGGTTTCCCCGCCTTCTTCCCGGCCTGTCTCGCAGGTGCAGCCGATGATGAGGGCTCCGGGACAGGTGGCCGGTGACTCCGGACGGATGTCTTGCGGCCTCTCGAACTCCCCTCCATGCCGTTGCTGAAAGACAAAAAGGTACTCGCAGCAAGGACCAACCAACTTAAGGTTAGTACAACTTACCTTAGCGGTCCCTTATGAAGGACTGGCGGGGAGCGCACCCCACCGCCAGCCGTCGACAGCAACGCGTTGCGACGATAAGTCGCGCATGCGTGCTGGCGGGTTCTTCACGAAGTCACTCACGTGACTCCGAAATGAAATTATACTTTGTCTCTGAAAGTCATGCTTGAAGCAACTCATTTTAAAGGATAAAATGCATTTCTTCCTGAGGCGCACAGAATATTCGACTTGAAGAGTCCACACTAACCTGCAGGCCCTTCTCCATAATTACTAAAATAATACATTAAATCACCAAATTGAATCATAAACATAATTATTGTTGAAAATTAATTTATTAAATTCATTCTATGAGCAATGCATATGATTTGAAGTTCATATAGTGTATTGGGATAATTAACTGCTTTCTTTCATCCCTGATCTACCTGGTGTGATATAGTACTTTGAAAAACATTGAAAAAGAATAAAAAGATCATCCAAACTTTCCTTATAGCTAAAACACTCTAATTTGGGCAATAACATGGTGAACATCGACTGAACCTTCCTAAAGGTGTAGCAACCGTAATCTCTACACAATCTCTACCCATGGTGGCCTAACAAAGAGTTGATATAGGTGTAAGATGACTTGCCTACTTTTACACTTACGGTCCTGACGTATGAAGGCAAGCCACTATCAGGGAGCTGTGGACTTGCATCTAAAGATCACTCTGTACATCAATAGTCTTCTGGGGACTGCCACCTGCCTTTATTAGGTGACAAGGGCATGGATAAGATTTATTTATCAATATCTCAATGACAATTTTACACGATAAAATATTGGACAGCATTTGCACATTTCATGCAGGTTGTTTTGGAAAATACTACACCAACTCAGTGCCATTCGCTATAGTTGCCATGATTTTGTGGTGCAATGTCCTACCAATGACAAGGAAATTTGAGAAATACATTAATTGTACATACAGCACACTGAAGCACAACAATATACATAATAGAAGACAGGCACATGACCCATCATGTCTGTTGGAGCTGCCAAAGAGCAATCCAGCCTAAAACCGCTTTCCCAACTTTTCATCTATGGATGAGACATATCAGTAGGCATTGTTTTTAAATGCAACATGGTTTTTTGTCTGCCACCATTTCAGTTAGTGAGTTTCAGACATCCGTTATCCTTGAGGTGAAGAAAAAAAAATCGCCTAAAGCTGCTCTGGTCTTTCTGAAAATAATCTTAAATCAATGCTCCTGGTCGTTGACATATTTGCAGAGATTTTGACTCCGTCTTAATATGGATCATGCAAAGTGAGCTGCAGAACAGTAGTTGACTGGCCCATGAAAAAATAACATGCAGTTATTATAAGGTAGACAAAAATGTTGGAGAAACTCAGCGGGTGAGGCAGCATCTATGGAGCGAAGGAATAGGCAACGTTTCGGGTTGAGACCCTTCTTCAGACTGATGTTGGGGAGGGGGGCGGGAAAAAGAAGATCACCTACTTACACAAGTCATACAAAATGAACATAATGTTGTTAGGATTTTGGCCCAATTCGTCAGGCAAGCAAACAGCAGCATATTACAATGCTGTTCAGTTCTGGCAGCAAGCTTTTGGGAAGAGAACAGCAGTGTTTTTCTTTGGTCAAATTCTTGGATTAATAAACTGTTTAGACAAGGGTGCACTAATTCCCATTTAAAGAAATCTGGTATCCATGTTCCTAAAATCTACTCTATCCTGGTTGATTGTAGGGTTAAGGAAGATTCCCCAATCAATCACTGACTCGGATACAACTCTCAAAGCACACTCAATTGTAAGAAGACAGATAATTAGAGGAATTATCTTATCCCAAGAACTCGCCCAAGGACAAATCTGGTTTAGACAATTGACTAATTTTAAAAAGGAAGAAGAAAGCAGGAAACTGCAGACTGGGTAACCAGCATAGAAACAGTCCCTTTGGCCCATCACGTCCATGCCAACTGTCAAGTACTAATCCCAAGATAGACACAAAATGCTGGAGTAACTCAGTGGGACAGGCAGCATCTCTGGAGAGAAGGAATGGGTGACGTTTCGGGTTCAGACCGTCAATGTGAAGAAGGGTCTCAACTTGAAACATCACCCATTCCTTCTCTCCAGAGATGCTGCCTGTCCCACTGAGTTACTCCAGCATTTTGTGTCTATCTTCGGTTTAAATCAGCATCTTCACTTCCTTCCTAAAACAAGTAATAATCCCACTGGCCTTGATTAATATTGAAGGGGATTTATAGAAACGATCTGGACAGTGTCATTCCCAGCCTTTCATCAAAATGTTACAACCTTTACACAGGTCTTTTTTCTGACCAATGTCCCTGATCCACTAATAACTAAGGTAAAAAATATTCATGCATTTTCTGAAGTTGTGCTGACATAGCAAAATGGCTGGCCAACAGTGGGCAAATGTGTACTGGCCTTCTCATTGACCGAGTCTCAAATTGTATATAAACCAGCTACCATACTGTGTATAGGACACTGTCGACATTGCAAAAGCCAACAGAGTTGACACTCTGAACAGGAACACCTGGCAGGCACCAAATTTTACAGATAGGTCTAAAAGTCATATGAATATGTGTAGGAGCTGTGATACTACTCGTTTTGGCATTGTAAGGCCATTTATCAATGCTGTTGACTTTTCTGCATTTCTGAAACTCTCAGTTGTGTTTACTGGATATCTGACTGCTGGGCAGAAATCTTGAGGACCATGTCATATCAGCCACCTGGTTCAGAATGGCTATTCAGTGCAAAATATGAGATGAGGGACTGGCTTGTAACTGACTGGACCTACTTGCTGGATGATCCTGAGAGACAAGAATCCAAATTACCTGGACCTTATTTCCAAATATTGCATTTTATTGTTGAAAATGAAAAAAAAAAAAAAAAAATCGGATCCACATGCCTACCTTCCCTAATGCAGCCACCCACACTTCACCGTATCATTCATCTCCCCCACAATATGCAATTGAGGATCCATCAGCTCTCCCAGATGTTTGACTCAATATGCATAGATTGATAAAAATATTTCAAGGTGGCAATGTGCAACCAAAATTAGATATTGTAATTATAATTGCATTCTTTTTGAAAATATTTGTGGATATCAGGCAGAATTTAAAATAGCACACACAGCTGGAGGACTGGGAAGTAAAAGAGCATCAAATCACCTGCAGGGCATCACAATGTAAGTGATTCAAGCACTTTTATAAAATGTGGGAGGAAATCATTGAAATTTGCAGACTAGCTTAGCTCAATGTGTCCTCTGATGCTATGTCTGGCTGTTCACAATTTGTCAGAACAGACATGATTGGACAAAACTTTCCTGAAATGCGTGACTATGCATGACATAGTTATTATTACACTGCCTGCTTCTGGATGACTCCGTCACTTATACTTCCCTCCTTGTACCCTTGAGTCACTTTACTGATAATATAGTTTACGTGATTGAATGGCTGTCCTCCTTGCCACAGTTGATCATTAATAGACATCAGCGCAAGTTTATAATTTAAATGAAATCATAATGTCTAAGTGGCCTCCTGTTACATCAGTTTTGGTGGAGTGACATACATGCGCCTAGCTAGCACAATAACAGTTGACAGCGGTTGAACATTACAATTCGGTGAGTCAAATGAGTTAAATATAAACAATGGTATGTACTCATTACCATTCCACTTACTCATTCCATTTAATTTTTCCTTCACTTTCAATTTGATGTTTCTTATCAAACTCTCCTTTGTATTTATATACCTTCTAGCTCTTTCCTTTTACTAGTTTAATATGTACTAGTTTCTATCCAATGGTTTTTGAATGTATTTATATTTTATATAAATAATGTATGTAATCTCACAAAATTAAAAACAGAATATGTTAGAAGGATTCAGTTGGTGGACAGTAACTTTAGAGAGGGTTCATTTAATACCCAAGGTTATCAACCAGAAACATTAAGCTTGCCTTTGTATCTCCACAGATAGCTGCCTGATCTGAATGATGCCACCATCATCTATTATTGTTGAGAATTCCAGAATTTATGGTATTCTAGCATTTAGCAAGTGTTACTTTTAAGTTTAAGATATCAATAACTGTGGCCTGTTTTTTGCAGTGATACAACTGTTTCACAATTATTATTGAGCAGTAAATAGAAAATACAACTAAAACATTGCAACTGGTTGCCAAGTTAAACTGCTCCTCCACATACTTTGCAACAATAGTAACTCACAGATTGATTTTAATCTTGAGTCAACGTAACGTCATAAAGCTGCAGAATTTATTGAACATGGCAGAAAAAGTTAGTAATGATCAGTTTTAATGGATACAATGATATTATTTGTCCAGTCATTTATGGCACAGGAGAAACCACATGGCCCATTAATTCCATGCACACACACTGCAGAGTAATCTGACCAATTGCACTCCTCCAATTCAGTGACACACCCCCCCCCCCTCCCAATGGTTCACAGTGCACTGTGGGGGCCTGGCAATGTATTGAATGGCAAACGCGGTATCCATTGCTGAGCTGGGATGTGGGATTATTTAAGGTGCTTTGGGACCCAGTGTTTTGTCGTTACTTACCACTACTATTGAGTCTGGGAGTAGAAGGTTGGAAACTACTCTCACTCCTAGTGGCTGTTAAGGGGGGATGAAAATTAAAAATAAATTATCACGATAATTTACTCACGTAACATCTTCTGGATATACACCTTTTAAAGACAATAACCTGTTAAAGCCAATATGCATTTCAAAGATTAATCTTACTTTTTAATAGTAACTCTCTCACACCTTTGCAGAATAAGACCTGCCAATTCTTTGTGTGTAACAGTTACTTTTTTTGCATATCTTTAATTCATTGTTCTTTATCTCTCTACGTAATCGTCGATATCTCTCGTTTCCCGTTCCCCTGACTAGTCTGAAGAAGGGTCTCGACCCGAAACATCGCCCATTCCTTCTCTCCAGAGATGCTGCCTGTCCCGCTGAGTTACTCCAGCTTATTGTGTCTATCTTTGGTTTAAACCAGCATCTGCAGTTCCTTCCTACACAGCTCTTCTTAATTCATCTCCTCTGTTCTCCTTTCAGAATTCTGAGGAGGCCATTTCCTCAAAGGCACCCATCTCATTCACCTGCCACCAACGGTCCTTCCCCTTGTAGCTTCTGTTTCAATCATAGTAAATGTAACATCTGTTTATTCACTACTTTGCACACCATAATACCCTGACAACTTTCAAATGATTGACCAATATTTCATTTATTCTGATATACTGCATTTACTGCTCACAATGTGGTTGACTTCTTTCAGCAGATGAAATATCAAGGTCAGCTATTACCTAACTGCTTTCATGTTATGTACAAGGACAATCTTCAGTTTATTTTATCCTTCCCTGATATTTCTTTCCAAGATTTTCATCACAATTTAAATAAGACTCAATACAAACTGATGCAATTACACCTCATCTTTTGAAATACAAAATTATCCCAACCATTATGGCCAGTATTCCTCTCTCAGCCAACATTAGTAAGTCTCAATATCCTCATTACTATTTTGCAGTTTGTATGAACTTGCTGTGCATACATTAACTGCCTCCTTCAAGATAACAATGACCACCATGTAAAAAGTTATTAATTGGTTGTAAAGTGCTTTTGTGTGCACTGGGGTCATGAAAGATATTATACAAAAGCAATTTCCTTTGAGGTATTTCACAGCTATCTGGCTATAATATTGATTTCAGCAATCACAGCTTCCATTTTTCCTCTGACAATTATCGATGCAAGTGTAGTGTGATTTGTTCTCATTCTGCTGTAGATTTGTCTTTAGATTGTTAATGCTATTTTCCTGGTATAGCTACTGCTGATCTAAACCAACCTGCACTTAATCTGCACAATAAGTTGCAAACTTTATCTGCCCCCCCCCCCCCCCCCAAATTCAGATTCAGATTCAGATTCAATTTTAATTGTCATTGTCAGTGTACAGTACAGAGACAACAAAATGCATTTAGCATCTCCCTGGAAGAGCGACACAGCAAATGATTTGAATAAATAATAATAAGTGTCCGGGGGGGGGGGGGGGTGATTGGCAGTCACCGAGGTACGTTGTTGAGTAGCGTGACAGCCGCCGGAAAGAAGCTGTTCCTGGACCTGCTGGTTCGGCAACGGAGAGACCTGTAGCGCCTCCCGCGCTCGACCCGAAAATCCTCACATCCCTGCAGTTGCAGATGGAGCCTTCACTTATGACTTCTACATTTCCTGCATGTCTGCTTTTGCTCTTTTTCCCTCACACAGAACAGGAATAGAGTTGGTCCTCTCCTTTAACCGTGTCAGCCTCCAACACATCATTCTCTGACATTTTTTGCCAAACTCAACATGATCCCTTTACCAATCACATGTACCATGTATCATGGGGTTGTAAGCTACCCAAGTGGAATATGAACAGCTTTTCCTCCAATTTGCACGTGGCCTCACTCTGAGAATGGAGGTGGCCCAGGACAGAGAGATCAGTATGGGAAGGGGAGTTAAAATTGTTAGCAACCCAGTAGGACTTGGTAAGTCCCAGTAGGACCAAGCACAAGTGTTTGGAGAGTATACGCTTGGTATCGCCAATGTAAAGGAGGCCACATCAGGAAAACCAAATGCAGTAGATAAGGTTAGAGGATGCAGTAGATGAGGTTAGAAGAGTTGCAGATGAACCTGTCTCAACTGGAAGGACTGTTGAGGTTCCTGGATGGATATGAGGGTGGTGGTTGCAGGAGAAAGTACCTGGGCGGGTTCCTAATGCTGTCCAATTTATCACAACTCTGGAAAATAGCGAACCTGCATTCGCCCACAGCAAGAGGATGAATCGTGCAAATGGAACAGCACCTCATATTCTGCTTGGGTACCTTGCAACCCAACAGTGTGAACTTTGAATTCTCCAATTTCAGGTAACTAACCAAAGCACCTCTCCAGTGCCCTCCCTGGACTCACACCCATTTCTCCCCCTCCCCTCCCGTTCCACCTACATTCCCTTCTCTGGCTTCACAATGTGCATCTAAGTTATGTTCAAAATAGTAACTACTATAAATAAATGCTTTCAATGATTTGTATGATGGGCAACACATCAGAATTAAATTATGTGTAGGAAGGAACTGCAGATGCAGGTTTACACAGAAGACAAAATGCTGGAGTAACTCAGCAGGACAGGCAGCATCCATGGAGAGAAGGAATGGGTGACTTTTTGGTTGGAGACCCTTCCTCAGACTAAGAGTCAGGAGAGGGGGAGTCTAGAGATGGATGGGTAAGGTGTGAAAACGATAGATCAAAGCAGACGCTGCTCAAGGAAATGTAGAATGGTTCATTGTTGGTTGAGGGGAAAGTGACAATGGGGAATACAAACATTAAAATTAATCAGAATAGTGAAACTAGTCGGGGAAGTGGAGTGGGGGAGACGGAGAGGGACTGCAAAGGGGTACTTTGAAGTTAGAGAAATCAATATTGATACGTGAACATGATGAAGGGTCTCGACCCGAAACGTCACCTATTCCGTTTCTCCATAGATGCTGCCTGACCCGCAGAGTTACTCCAGCACTTTGAGTCCATCTTCGGAATTAAATTGTGATTCGTTACATTACCACTTCGTCCAATTTGCCACGACTCTGGAAAGTGTCGTGCAATTTGCATTGCAGTAGGGGGGAGGCGGGGCGTTGTTGCTGGCGGAGCTTTCCCAGTTTAGCGAGGAGGCAGGTTGGATTGGTGGACTCTTGCACGCACAGTCGAGGTTGCCGGCCGGCCGATCGACAGCGCGGGCGGCGATCCCAGCTCCACGCTGGAATAGCCGTCGCTAGGGAGCAACCGAGAGACGCAACACTTTATGTTGACTAGGAAACAGCGAGCAACAATCTGAGCCTGTGTGCCAGCACAGCTCGCCCTCCCGGCTTTCACAACTTGGACACCGCGATGCAATTAGGAAAAGTGCACCGCCGGCGAGTTGCACTGGTGAAGCACTAAATTGTCCAATCTTGTTTCCTTCCGAAAAGTTAACGTTCTGAATTATTCTCAAACAATTTCGGATGTTATAAAAGTAAAGGAAAAAAAACAAAATCCCGCTCTCGCTGGGTGACAAGAGGATATTTTTGATGGCGTCTCAGCAGACCAGAATTCAAGCCTACCTCGAAAAAAACAAGATTGGCCCTCTGTTCGAGGTAACGTACAAATAGTGATTGGAATATTTAACACTGGGTGGAAAAATACTGCATACAGGGGATGAAGAAAGTGGTGGTCGAAAACTGGAGTTAACCGTGATGTCATCAATGCACAAAACTAGTGAGGGGAATTAAATCCCCAGTTTCTGGCAAAGAGGGTGGTTGTAATGTGAAATGGGGAATCTGTTGGAATGAAATCAGAAAGGTCCAGTCGCTCACCGAAAGTGGCTTAACCCTGGATGCACTAAATGTGGTGCGGGGTTGGTAGTGAGGGGTGTCTGGTCACTAGAATACCTTTCAGAAATGTTACAGTCAGTGCACATTATTCATGGTTCTATGGGGATTTGGCGAGGTTCAGATGGTGATGCGTGGTTAATTCGTTATATTTGTCCAGCAGAAGTTGTCATATTGAGCTCCTCAAGGAAACAAACGAGATTAAAACACAGTGATCTCTTTCTGCTGAGGCGTTGTAAAGTTGCCGTTTTATCTAAGAGGTGGGCACGTCAGTGCTCGGAGGAGACACAGAAGGCAATTGATATACACGACTTTTTGTCCTGGTAAAGCTACGCTTTCTCTTTTGGACAATTTGAATGTGTGGATCATTTGCATGTCTTTGCGCTCAGCTCTTACCGAGTTACGGCTTTGATATTTTTAGAGGCACTCGAGGTTAAAAAAAAACCCTCCATGGTCATCGACATTACAGCGCACTCGGCAGCCTGCAGTAAATTCATCTCTTTATAAAAGGGACATTTCTCAGGGAAGCACAATGTGCACCTGAGCCCCAGGACAAGCGGCGAAGTCCCTACGGGTGCATTATGTTCTCTGGGAATCAGTACTTTACATGTTAGGCGCGCAAGCGTGTTTCAGTAGCGGCGACACCAGGAATCAGGATTCGTAGAACAATCCCTTCTTAAAGGGACACTGTCCTTGTGAAAGCAACATCACTAGTTCTGTTTATGGTTGCACAATTAGAGTTGATAATGTAAACACTGGCGCGCACCTCCATTCTGTGAAATGGGGATACCTTCTGGATCCTCTTTCCCAAACGAGAGATAACGCTTTACCTTATTTTAAAGATATTCTCACGATACACAAATTACACTGTGCAATAACCCAGTTAATGCTGATTTAATATGGTGTGCATTTAAATATATCTCAATCCCGCAATTAACATCGCACAGGTTAAAATACCACCGATGATGAGGAAACAATTAATTAAAAAAATATATAACTGTTGAATTTTCCCTTTCTCTCCGATTGTCTTCTCAGTTTAATCCTTTAACAGGTGCGAATGTATTTACCTGTGAACAAGTGTCATTCTATTTTTATAACCAGGATAAGTTTCTATCCCAAGGAACCTTGAAAGGAACAGAATCAGACAATTTAGTAATTGGACCCTGTTTCATTATTCGGTGAGACAAGTTTAACCTGAAACTGACCATTGTTCTTTTTGTGCACGTTGATTAACACGTTTTTATTAAAATTTAAAAATCTGTCAATTTTGTTTCATAATTTATATTTACAGAAATAGAACTCTAAACGTCATGTACTGTTGTGTATAAAAGTGTTTCTTCACTTCATTCCTGGAAGGCCTGACTTTAATTTTTAGCTGTGTTTCTTGACTTATAAGCCTGAACCAAGATACACCGCTTCTGTGCTATGCTGTCTGTGTCCTTAATATCTTATCCAATTAAGATACCAGATTTCTAAATTTTAGTGAATAGAAGCCTTATTTAAATATTCACCTCGTAATTTTAACCTTTAATGTTTAGATATCATTGGTAAATTCATACTGCACTTTCTTCAAGATGAATACATTTTGGAATATATTAACCAGACCATATTACCATTAGATGTAGAAAATAGAGTAAGCTAACAGGCTCCTTAAGAAACATAGAACATAGAAACATAGAAAAATAGATGCAGGAGTAGGCCATTCGGCCCTTCGAGCCTGCACCGCCATTCAATGTGATCATGGCTGATCATCCAACTCAGTATCCCGTACCTGCCTGCTCTCCATACCCCCTGATCCCTTTAGCCACAAGTGCCACATCTAACACCCTCTTAAATATAGCCAATGAACTGGCCTCAACTACCCTCTGTGGCAGAGAATTCCAGAGACTCATCACTCTCTGTGTAAAGAATGTTTTCCTCATCTCGGTCCTAAAGGAATTCCCCCTTATCCTTAGACTGTGACCCCTTGTTCTGGACTCCTCCAACATCGGGAACAATCTTCCAGCATCTAGCTTGTCCAACCCCTTAAGAATTTTGTAAGTTTCTATAAGATCCCCCCTCAATCTTCTAAATTCCAGCGAGTACAAGCCGAGTCTATCCAATCTTTCCTCATATGAAAGTCCTGACATCCCAGGAATCAGCCTGGTATTAATATTACACCTATTACATTCAGTGGAATCACCTTCCTCAAGTCCAATTTTCCCATCACCCTTGATTTTATTTTACAGATTCGACACATATTTATCTCAATGTAACCAAGTATACTAGTCGTACAACATTATGTGTTGAGCTTGAACGACACAATTCACTGAGAAAATAAGTTAATTCTCAAAGAATTAAATAAACACCATCTTATTCTGCAAATATGCCATGGACATGGACACTCTTACAAAAGGGAAAATCCTTTCAGCAATTACCCTGTATAGCCCTCAAGGATTTTATCATTTTAAATAAGGTTTTATCTAATTTGTCTGAACTCAAAAGAGTAGTATCCCAACCTGTTTAAATGTTCCTTGAAGGAAAACTCCATATGTGGGATCATCATAGTGAATCTTCTCTGAGTCTTGGAGTCATAGAGTCTTAGGTTGTAGAAACAGGCCCTTCGACCCAACTTGCCCACGACGAACAACATATCCCATCAACACTTGTCCCACCTGCCTGCGTTTGGCCATATCACTCTAAACTTGTCCTATCCATGTACCAGAGTAATTGTTTCTTAAACATTACGATAGTACCTGCCTCAACGACCTCCTCTGGTAGAAGATAGGCACAAAAAGCTGGAGTAACTCAGCGGGACATGCAGCATCTCTGGACGGAAGGAATCTCATTTCGAGACCCAAAACGTCACCCATTCCTTCTCTCCAGATATGCTGCCTACCCCGCTGAGTTACTCCACTTTTTTGTGTCCATCTTTGCTTTAAACCAGCATCTGCAATTCCTTCTTACACATACCTCCTCTGGCAGCTCGTTCCAGATGCCTTCCAGCCTTTGTGTGGAAAAAGTTACCCCTTAGGGTCCTATTAAATCTTCCCCCCCCCCTCACCTAAAACCTATGTCCTCTGATTCTCGATTCTTCTACTCTGGGCAAAAAACTGTGCATCCACCATATCTATTTCTCCCATGATTTTGTGCACTATCAGATCACCTTCAATGAAGTAATGTCTTCCCTTAAATAGGATGGTCATAATTGTTTACAGTACTTCCAATGTGATCTCCTAGTGCTTTGTGCAGCGGTCGTATAACTTTTCCTCCCAGATAATCCAAACCCTTGAAATATCCCAGTCTGTTCCCTATAATTTGCAGCAATTGAAATCTAACTATCCATGGTTATTGCACAATTCACAATTCTCTTTGTGCTACATCTTTCTGTAGTTTTTCTCGAGGTAACTAGCACTCTGATCTTTTGGTTTTGTTTCCAAAATGAACATTTTCACATTTGATCATGTTATCCCTAATTTCCCAACTATTAGCCTATTCTCCTAACCTATTAACATAGAACCACAGATAGAATCATAGAAATGAACCACATAGAAATGAGCACTCGCATCTCACCTTGCTCACGCCGGCAGCAGTGCCTATCTACACTAAACCCCCAACCCTCCCTCCACCATTACCATGACCCAATTGGCCCATATCCCTCTATGACTCTACCTAAATATCTGTCCAAATGTCCTTTAAACATTGTAATTGTACCTGCTCTTACTCTCCCCATAAACTCAAACTGTTTGTACCCACCTCACAATTTGCCTTTTCATCTATATTTGTGTCATTGCAAATTTGCCATTATATATTCACTTCCTTCCTCGGTCATTAATATATACTGTAAACAGTTGCACCACGATTGCTATGGTACTGTCTGCTTACAGTTAGTCTTCCTGAGAAAGATCCGTTATCCCTACATGCCATGATAGTTTCAGTGTAGTTTGACTATGATTTTTATAGCATTAATATTCTTTCTAATTTCTTGTATAATGGCACTCTTGATATTAAAGTTAGTATTTTGTTAAATTTTGACTATTTTCTGTTCCTGCTTGTGATATTTTATTAACTTTTGTTCATGGATTCCTATATACAGAGACATAGAAAATAGGTGCAGGAGGAGGCCATTCGGCCCTTCGAGCCAGCACCGAATGGCCTCCTCCTGAATTTGACCTAATTGTTTCTAGCTTTGCATTATTTATGATGTATTGTACCCTTTCAGGATCTGAAGTGGATGACCTTTATTCACATACTACAAAATCTATTGTCCACTTTTTTTCCCATTCCCTTTGGAGGGTAATATTACTTTGTAGCATAGTATTTCTCTCTCCATTAATTACAGTCACACCTATCTGTTGCTCATCAGCATAATAGCTTTTTAGACCATCATGTAAATTGTCTTGCAATGCAAACTGTTGAGATCCTGTCTCTGTCAACAGCAGGGCAATATCAGTCAGACCCTGCCAATTAAATAATCTGTTCATTGTCCCCGTTCTGTGTCCTGCGACTCTAACTTGCCTTCAATTCCAAGAGTTTCAATTTTAACGAAAAGTCTTGTGAGAGATTTTCCAAATACCATCCAGAAGTTTACAAAATAGCATGCATCAGGCATCCCCCCTTTTGCCACATTAATCATCTCTTCAAAGATTTCATTCAGGTTCATCAGTTGTGACCGACTCTTTCCAAATCTATGCTGGTTCCCTCTGATCAGCTGGAAAACGTTAAAGGTCACTCCATCATTAACTGTAGATTTTTGTAATTTCCTGAAAATCCTGCAAATTTACACTGCCACCATCAATGTCTGTTTCTAGTTTCAAATTATAGCACTTTTTTTCCCTTTTGCTTGGATGTGTCTATTTCAAGCTTCACCGAGTTCAAACTCACTGCTTTGACATGGACACATACAGCAAACAAATTAACTACAAAGCCTAAATTATACCCTTTTTGAAATGAAATGTTCATTTGAAGAACACCTTCCAGCCCTCTGGTGGATCAGTCCGATTAGGTAATGACATTTCCCTTATTTGTTACGTTGCAAATGCAAGCTCTTTCCTTTCTGATCGAGAATCCAGTTGTTCTTAACTGATGCTTTTTATGAGGAAAGCAATCCATTACAATTCTATTGTTGCATTCTTTGTAGTTGCTCTAAAGGAGCAACAATATTACCGTCCACAGGATCTGTCACAGCCCCATCTTCTTTTCAGCTGAATGCTTCCACAGTTACACGAGTTCTGTTAGCATGTATCCTGGCACTTGAGCTAAATCGGAGAATTTAGCACCAGTGTGATTTGATCACAATCACTAACCTAATTGGGCTGTCCTGCTACCCTGATGCAAGTGCTTACAACAAGGAGTTATCAGTGGATGCCATGATATCCAGCTCTGCAGTGGCCATAAGGCAGTAGCAGAATATTCCATCCCATTACTGTACCGCCAGCTGGCTTGGTGCTGCACCACTTGTCTGTGGGGCAACACAAAATGTGGCAAATTCTCCAGGTCTCAGGCTTGGAAATCATCCCACGGAGCCTGCAGCAGGTTGAACCTGGCATGTTTGAATAGGGGGCAGAATAGTTGCTTAGAAGATAGCAAGTGAAAATCTTTTTTCATTAAGTTAGCTTAACCTTTTTAGTAATCACAAAGTATATACAGTTTTTTGTACTTTTAATATAAAACAATTAATATTTCTATCATTTTTTACCAAATTTGTGTTTTTAAATGTTTGTGAATATGAGGCATATAATCATTGACAACATGACAGTGGGTTATGGCAGTGTTGTACTTAGGTTACTGGACTATAAATGCTAGATGCTGCATTTTGGTAAGACAAACCAGGGCAGGGCAGACAGTGTAAATGGTGGGGCCATGGAGAATGTTGTAGAACGGAGAGACCTATGGGTGAAGGTACATAGTTCCATGAAAGGTAGACAGGATAGTAAAAAAAGGTGTTGGATACGTTTGTCCTCATCGGTCACGGTATTGAGCATAGGAGTGGGGATGTCACAGTTCAGCTTTACAACATTTTGATTCGGCCACATTTGGAGTATTATGTACAATCCTGCTCATATTGCTATTGGAAGGATATCATTAAACTGGAACGGGTGCAAGAGAAATTGACAAAGATGTTACCAGGTCTGAAGGATTTGAGTTATATGGAGTGGCTGGATAGGCTGGGTCTTTTTGTCTTTGGAGCATAGGAAGCTGGGGTTCACAGAGGTTTATGAAATCATGAGGGGCATAGATAAGGTGTATAATCACAGTCTTTTCATTAGGATAGGAGAATCTAAAACTAGAAGGCATAGGTTTGAGGGGAAATATTTAAAAGGGACCTATGACGCAATGTTTTCACACATAAGAGGGTGGGTACATGGAATGAGTTGCCAGAAGAAGTGGTAGAGATGGGTACAATTACGAGATTTAAAATACATTGTTGTAGTTGTTGACAGGTACATGTATATGAGCGGTTTGGAGGATGTGGCCCAGGCACGGGCAAGTGGGACTAGCTCGGTTAGGCAACTTGTCGGCAAGGATGAGTTGGTCTGCAGGGCCATGTTTCCATGCTATACAACACTTTGATCTCTGATTCTAATGCTGGACCAACTCAGTGTGACAAGCAGCACCTGTCGTCAGAGAAACAGTGTTAATAACTCGGCAGGTTACCTTTCTGATGAAAGGCCATTGACCTGAAACGTTATCTGTGGATCTTACTCCATGGGTGCTGGCCCAATCTACCAAATATTTACTTTTCCATTTCAAATTTTCTGCAGCTGCAGGGTTTAGCTTCTCGTTTAAATTACTGACCCAGCAGACAGAGTTCTGGATCATTGATTTAGAGGTACAGATTGGAATCTTGCCATTGGAGCTTTGAAATGTGATCAAATAATTACATTTATCCAGAATGTAAGTTAGGCTTGTAACAATTAAAAATTAGACTGTAACAATTTAAAAAAAAAACCATAATACACCAGTGTCCTTGAGGGATGGACATTTTATCCTGTCTGGCCAAAATGTGACTCCAGAAACACCAATGTGGTTGACTCTTAATTGGCTCTTCAATTTAAGTGACAACACCAGCAGAGCTCCAGGCTGTGAGCACATGTCATGGACAAGTAAGTATAAAGAAGGTGATGAGTCAGGGAACAAGTTCTCACCATATGTCAACACTATCCTGTGAACGCAGTTAGATGTATGCACTGAGACAACCAAGTTGCTGCATTCTGTCACGTCAATAAGTTCCCAGTTACACAACGTTGACTGTGCCAGTCAGGAAGAAAGGGCATAGCCCAGGGGAAGGTGGTCTACTCCAATATATCCCTTCTCCAGAGGAGCATCTGGACTGGACCAAACTTCATTCAGTACAAGATCAGTTAAATCCCACACTGTTTTACAAGAAGATTATTTGGCAGTTACAGTTGTGTGATAACTTAATAAGTAAGTAAATAATAAATAAATAGATCAATAATAATAATAAAGATACACACACTTCTGGACCCTGGAAAGATGAAACAATATACTGGGTGCATTGGCTCAACACACACACACACGCACACTCACTTCATGGTCTCCAGTATGTTTCAACTTTCCAGGGTCCAGAGGCCAGATATAATTGTCTGCACTGGCAACTTTATTATAGCTTGCTATAGCATTTCCCTCTGCAACAATTGGCTAGCCACCTTGGTAATCTTTTCTATGATATTGTCCTGTGGAGGGGGGTATAATGAGAGTGCAGTACATTGATTCCTGGGTTGGAAAGTCTACCGTCTCACTAGGGTGGATTAAAAAGGGGAATTTAGAAGAACGATAGTTGGAATTCACTGAAGTGGAAAAATCTGTGGTCTTGACAGGCTGGATGCCAAGGGGGTAATTTCCATGCTTGAGTCAGTACCATTTAGCAACATAAGGGTAACTGGCACCATTCAGATTGTTAGAGACGTCTGGGATTCTCTCCCCTGGAGAGCTGATAATACGCAATCGCTTGAATATATTCATGATGGATAATCTGGCAACCAAAGGAAATAAAAAAACAATCGGGTGGGAATATATGGGTGTTGTGGATTAGTTGATGGTGGATCAGTCTAAACGAGGAGAGTGGGGTAATCCTTCAACAATTACCTCTGTTCTTTTGAGGGAATAAGGTCAGACATAGAACATCAGGCATTTCAACAGATACACGAGCAGGTAGGGGATGGAGAGATATGGACCGCCTGCAGGCAAATAGGATTAGTTTAAATTGGCATCATAGTTGGAACACACATTATTGGCAAAAGGGCCTTTTCCTATGATGCACTGCTCTGCGTTCTGTTATAGGAGATTGACAGATAAATAAGTCTAAAAAGCAGATTTGAAGAATAAGCATCTTTTTTGTGATGGCGAACTTCTGACCTGTTTTAAAGCACTAACAAAAGCGGACAGCCAACAGAGAGGTACTTGCTGATTTTCACTGGCTCAGCACTACCAGGCAATATTATTTTTAGCTGGTGACCAAAATTTGTACGTCACACTAGGTAAAAGTATATGTACTGCTAAATTGTTTCAATTTGTGCGACCTCAAGGGATTATTTTACTTGTTTTTATTACATATAACATCGCAGAAATCTTTCCCTTGCTGTGCAGAAATTAAATAGATGACTAAGTGAAAAAAAGAAAACCTCGAGTTTGTCGTTTATGTCGGTGAAGACAAGTGGGACAAATGACTGCAGTGTAAATAAAATGCAGTTTCTTTCCCCAAGCAACAATAAAGTGATGGCATGATTTTTTTTTCTCCAGTTCTAAACTTATGTACTAAAAGTTGCGGCGTTTAAATCATGTGGTGGGGAATGGTTCCAGATGGATCTTAAGCAAACACTGACACAATTTAAAAAAGCAATAATAGACTTGCTGAATTGCTCTGTAAAAAGTAAATGAGCGTTAAAGTAGATTGGTACGAAATTATGTACCCTGGCTAATGGAATAAGGAAAGCACATGCACTTAAAAAAAAAAAAAAATAGATTACAGAAGCAAAAAAAATTAGAGGTTAAATTTGCTTCATATTTCGAACTCATAAAATTGCACAAATACACTGAGCCAGAAGTGGAAAGCAAAGGATTTATGTTAAATTTGGTAAGACATGTTTTGAGTGTTGGATAGAGTCAATTATAAAATTGACTCGGGAAAGAGCAAAAATTATTTCAGCATTAATCCTCAACACTGGTGCCCCGCAAAGATGCATTCACAGCCTCTCACTATACCTATACCATCTTCCTGATGGCAGAAGTGAAATGAGACTGTGGCCAGGGTGGTGTGGGTTACTGATGACGCTGGCTGTCTTTTTGAGGCAGCGACTCTTGTAGATCCCATCGATCTTGGGGTGGGGGAGGGGGGGAGGAGGGGCAGCACCTGTTATGGTCTGGGCACTGTTCACCAATTTTTGTAGTCATCTTTATTCCTGGGGTTCAACTTGCTGAACCAGACCGTGATGCATCCAGTCAATGTGCTCTCAACACCCGTAGAAGGCCAAGAGAATATTTGGCAACATGCCAAATCTCCTCAAACTTCTAAAGAAGTAGAAGCATAGACAATAATCTTCCACTTCAGTGAATTCCAAGAATTCATTTGTACACAATATTCAGAAGGCCCTGCAAACGTGAAGTAGATTATTCATATGAAACTGGTGCAACACTTTCTGAATATGTAAATTCATTTTTTACGCTGGTTAAAGAACTCAAACTGGGAATGTTTTGTGCAATTGGGTCTTGTTTGGTCTGTGTGGATGTATCAGCCTTTCAGGGATCAATCCATATGTCGCACCTGCACAACCTAATTTTCAATGTGCTGAGAGGCCCAATGAATGGTTCCATAAAGCAGTAGAACTTGTACTGGGTGTGCAACAAATAATCTTTAAAGTGATGTGAGTTGCCAACCGCATAATGCAACCACTTAAGCCAACATCCCAGTTTCCTCCTGCGGCAAACAACATAATTTGGTGGTGGCAGGGTTTGAATCGATGCCCAGCTCGAATCTGGCTCAGACTTGGCATGGTACAAACTGACAGGAATGCTAGTTTCTTTCCTGGCCTTTTGGACAGAAGACTAATCACTTAGCAATTGCATTGATGCACGTGCAGTGGGATAAACATTCCAAACATAATGTCTGTTTATTGGGGTTCTCTATCACCAGCACATGTACATAAAATTGCTCAACATTTCAATTGGATGTAGCTGCCATTTGGTAAACCTCTTGCGTAGCTCTGTTCAAAGTAAAATGAATAACTATTTAATTTTTTTTTTAAAGGGCTACAACAACATGTCCGGAATTTGACACAATGGTATCAGTAGATATTTGGACCATTGTCCACCCTGGTATGTAGATTCAGACGACTGATATCATCTCCCCCCCCCCCGCTCCATAGTTTGCCAGGCTGTACACTCACATGAGCCCCAGCAACAGCGATTCAGATCGCTCCTTCAATCAGTCCCAGGCAGAAATGTGAACCCACACATCTCGTGCAATGAAACAGACCCTGCTATGACTCAGATAGCATTGTTGCTATTGATGAATTGCTAGCAGTGATAAGGCTTCCATTTCAGCAGCACAATATCAATCCCAGAATTGTAAAAACTCTTTATTGTTAGTTATGCCCTCAGCACCAAGAATATGTTCCAAAGGTATAGTTTGTGAGGAGCACTTGCTAAGTAATTTAAGAAATTACACCTAAGGCTTGAGTCACAAATGTGTCATTTAGAGTACCACACAATAGATGGATGGTTGTTGATTACTTTTTGGAAACATTGTTTGGGAGAATGCCAAGTTCAGCTGTAAGAAAATCTTTGCTGTTCCTAGTTTATAAAGAGATATGAACATGTAGATTTACTGAGCAGTTACTGTATTTTCTAATAACCTAATTATTCTGAATTGCATTGTATAAATGAATCCAAAGCAATATAGTGAATTCAATAAGCAAATGAGAATAATCACCTCCAAAATGATCCAAGGAATTAACAAGATTCAAGCACTGAACAACGCAGCATTTGACATTAGCTCATGTTTGATCTGGCATACAAATAATCTTTTGTTAATTTATGACTAATTAGCTGTATTGCAAGTTTAAAAAATATATATTTTAAAGTTAATAATATTTCCAGTTCCTTTGAACAATGTTGGAGAAATCTTGTGATTATTCTTTGCTGCAATTTAATCGAGTTAATCTTTATCAAATTGCTAATGGGGTCATGTCATAAAAGCTATCTTCCAGATTGAATACCGGGAATACAGTGACTGATTTTTGCACTATAAATGGTAGAAACTGGAAGCATAGATCAATTTTCATCTTCAGATACATAGAAAATCAGCAAGAGATTGGTGGGATTAGATTACTGCAGTTGAATTTTTGAACTGTCCTAATGGGTAGTGAGCTGTCTTGGATAGGCAGTTCAATATCACCAGGCACAATATATGTTGTTACTATAGGACCAAAAGAGAAAAGTTGGGTAGGGGTATATGAAATAACAATTTTGAATTCAATGTGCACTTTTAGGACTCTGATTACTTCGGCGTATGAATGATATTTCTGGTAAAGTGTGTTCAGTCAAAGTGTGTTATTTGTTCTCGAATTTCATAGAATCACACAGTGTGGAAACATGCCCTTCATCCCAACTTGTCCAAACTGACCAAAATGCCCCATCAACATTAGTCCCACCTCCCTACGTTTGGTCTATTCCCTCTAAACCTATCCTATCCATGTACCTGTCCAAATGTTCCTTAAACATTGCAATTGTACCTGCCTCAACTACCTCCTCTGGCAGTTTGTTTCATACACCCACCACCCTCTGTGTAAAAAAAAAGTTACCCATCAGGGTCCTATTAAATCTTTCTTCACTCACCTTAAACCAATGCCCTCTTGTTCTCGATTCCCCTACTCTGGGCAAAAGAGTAACACAATCTATTTATCTCCTGATTTTGTACACATCACCAAGTCCTATGTTGTTCAACCTCTCCCTATAGTTCAGATCTCCAATTCTGGCAATATCCTCGTACATCTTCTCTGCACCCTTTCTAGCTTGACAACATCTTTCCTATAAGATGGTGACCAAAACTGAATAGAATACTCTTAATGTGGCCTCACCGAAATCTTATATAATTGCAACATGACCTTCCATCACCTATATTCAATACTCTGACTGATGAAAGTGAATGGGCCGAAAGCCATCTACCCCTTATGCCACTTTCAAGGAACTATATACCTGTGCACCGAGATGCCTCTGCTCTACAACACTCCCCAGAATCCTACCATTCACTGTGGAGCTCCTGCCCATGTTAGTCCTCGCAAAATACAACACCTCGCATTTCTCTGTATTAAATTCCATCGGCCATTCCTCAGCCCACCTGCCCAACCGATCAAAATCCTGCTGCAATTTGTGACAACCATCTTCACTATTTATAGCAATGTTACAAAATTTTGAGATTAAAAAAATCAAGTCTGCAATTTATCCCTTCAGATAAAGCATAAAAATAAGTTTAATTTGACACATAATTCACTTTCATATCTTCAGTATTAAAAAAGTTATGGCCATTTTCATACTCGGAAATTAGCATCTTGTTCCCCATTGCCTTTCCATTGACTTAACACAAATGCTGTGATCAAGGACAGTCAAAAGGCCATAACTTTCTTAAAAATTAAGAGAACTCAATGCAATTTTCAGTTATTATAGATTGAAGCATTCTGAAACAAATATGAAACAATCTTACTTGGATGACCTGAAATTAAAGCATATAATTAGTTAGTTATCTAATTGTAGCTAATTATAAAATTCAATTACTAGATCTAAACATCTATCCATTTCTTAAGAAAAGATAAACTTTTTTAAATTGCCCAAGTGTCCAAATAAAATTCACACAATAATCCACAATATAACATGATTTTTAAATCTAATTTTCATTAATTTATAGGCCAAATGGAAGGAATTTAGTGTTTAATGCCTGTAAATTAATGGCCATTTAAATCAACTTGCGAGTGGGTTTTAGTGGAATGCAGTGGATGGGAACGTTGTGGTTTGTGGTGAAGTCGGTATGAAAAATACTGGCGGTTCATACATTTTTTTTGTCCCCTTTTCGCAACATGAAAACTTGATTAAATGCTTCCTAAGAACCACGTTTTTATGTAAAAATAAATTGTGTACCTTCTTTTATCGCCTACGTTATGTCCGTTCTGCTGTCGGTGTTCAGAGCTTTAGAAGATGATTTTTAAACTAATCTAGTTAATAAATAATCTAGCGTAGTTTAAAAATAGCTTCGTGAATGAAATGTCGGAGCGATTTCTCTTTAGCGACGAAATCGCCCAACATGGATCGACTTGGACTATCGAGGGAAAAACGGCATTTTAAACACGCCCCCCTCTGAAAGGCGCCAAAGTCACACACACGGGGAGCGGCAGAACTGCAGCGCCGCTAAAGGTAGGTATTGTAACATACCTACTATCTACATTTGAGCTGTCAGACTGGTCCCTTTGATCATGTTCTTTTCAAGCAGGACCAAACAATTGAAATCTTTATGACTGTTGTAAGATAAAACCATCATAGCATCGCTGTGCAAGTGGTCAGTAACCCACACAATTTTGCAAAGATTGCAAATCAGATCACATTTCATCCAAATGCTGGACTTTATATAAAATCTGGACAGAAGATACAAAAGCTTATTACCACATTCAGGAACAGTTTGTTTTGGACTACTCAATGATCCTCCCATGATCTGAGGTATAGTCTCTACCTCCCAAGCTTCCTTATTGCAAACCTTGCACATTTTCATGTTCTTTCTCTGTAAATGTATTGCTATAATATTATAACATTTTATTCTGCATATCAGTGTTTTTCTCTTCGCATTCCCTGTTGTGTATGACTTGATTGTATTTGTGTATAATATGATTAGATAGCACAAATATTTTTACTGTATCTTGATACATATGATAATAATAAATCTATAGCAAAATACTGGAAATGTTCAGCAGGTCAGGCAGCATCAATGGAAAGAGATACGCTAACATTTCAAGCCCCTTTGTCGGAACTGCCACAAATTCTTTGTGATTAGAGAAGATTGCAGTATTATGAGGAGTGACAGAGCTGAGATCATCACGTGTAAAAGCAATGATGGCCAGCTGCATTTTGGAGAGTCCTATACTTTCTTTAATTTCCAAAACTATCTGTCATGAGAATTGGAGAGGCTGCAGTTGAACTGATCAAATATATTTATTTGTCAATCTGGAAAGAGCCAGAGGCCAAAATCCCAGTGACCTTTCTCTCAGCAAGCAATTTGCATGCTTGCCTTGAGGATGGCTGCAGGTGACGTCTCTTGGTGCTTCCGTGGAAGAGTGCAGCCTTGACATACATCATTCTTTAATTTAGTACAAGAATGATTGGAACAGTCTCTATGCTTGGTTATAAGAATATAAATAGAATCAACTGATTTCTTTGTGGTATATATAAAATATCACAAACATAAGTGTAGATGGTTTGGTTAGTAATTTTGCAGCCAACATCAAAATTGGTGGAGTTGGGGACAGTGAAGAAGATTGTCAAACTAAACAATGGGATACAAATGAACTACAGAAATAGACAGAGGAATGGCAGGTGGAGATTAATCTGAGAACGTGTGAGATGTTGCACTTTGGGAGGTTGAATGCAAAGGGAAGTATACAGTTAATGGCAAAGACCTTTAACAGCATTGATGTACAAAGGGGTCTTGTAGTCCATAACTCCCTGAGAGTGGCAACACTAGCACATAGTATGGTAAATAAGGTGTGTGGTATGCTTGGCTTCATTGATAAGTATGTTGAATATAAGAGAGGAAGTCATGCTGCAGCTTTATAGGACTTATATTAGATTGCATTTCAAGTATAGTATGCAGTTCTGGTTGCCTCTTTACAGGAAGGATATGTAGGCTTTGGAGAGGGTGCCACAGAGGTTTGCCAGTCTACTATCCAGATTAGAGGGTATTACCTTGAAGGAGAGATTGAACAAACTTGGATTGTTTTCTCTGATACATTGGAGCGAGGGGAGATGGGTAGAAATTCAGAACCTTTTTTCCAGGGTGGAAAAGTCGAAGATTGTGGGCGCTTGACTTTTTGGTGAGAGGAGCAATATTGCAAGGAGATGTGCAGGGCAAGTTTGTTACACAGAGATTGGTTGGTGCTGATACATGCTGCAACGGGTGGTGATGGAGGCTGATACGATGATGGCATTGATATGCAAGTGGATATGCAGGCAATGGAGGGATAAGCATCACATGCAGGCCAAGGAGATTAGTTTAACTTGGCTTTGTACTCATCATGGACATTGTGAGCTGAATGGTCTCATTCTGTACTATACTATTCTCTGTTCTACACCTCTCACCTGTCCCCTTAAAGTGCAGTGACCAGCAATCCACCAGCCTGACATCTCCCAAATTTCCTTTGTACCCCACCTCCCTGTACTAATCTGCCAACCACCCTGCCATTGGACTGCAAAACTATCAATCACAAAGCCTCTTTGACAACTGCCTGCCAATTTCCAGAGGCCCTGTTTGCTTAACCAACAAGGAACTCAACAGAGCTGAAATCTGGCACTGGCGGCTGTTCAACAAACTGTCATGACTGGAAAGCATGTTAGATCGAGTAACCTGCAGGAAATTTCTGAGCAATTGTCTCCAAATGCTTAGAAAATGACAGGAATGCAAACATAATTGTTTCTTTAAGTTTCTCATGTTAAAACTATTCACTGGATGAGATATGGTGACATCAGCAAGGCTCCATCATTGTTTCTTTCATGTTTTAAATAGCGGTTCTATGCAAGGCAAATACTACTACTGGGGATATATTTTTTTAAGGAATTTCACACAACACTTTTGGTTTTTCAGCACCTGCTGAACTAGCCTGCTGAGAGGGAATATTATTTCTCCAGTGACAAGTTGACAGGAGGCTCCCTGCGGAATATGTTTGCCCAAAGTGCACAATTGGATGGGAACTGATTGGCGACCCATACATGAAATGAAAAGATGATCACGCACTATTTTACATTCCTGCAGAATATTTTGTTTCACGTCCTTTGACTGTTGGATCTTGTACTTTTGTCCTATTGGCCTGATGCGCATAAAGAGAGGGATGCTTAGCACTCTCTTCGGACTTAGGAAGCAAGAATGTTAGTTTGTACAGATAGAAATTGAAGAGTCAGTTATTATTACCTCTGCTTCATCCCTCGCAGATTTCACTGACCCAGACACTTATAGCTCACAGAAATGCATTTCTGGGCACAATATTAATGAGACTCCCACTTGCTAACAAGAGCAGGAACAGCAGTTTCACTTTGCAGGTTGGAAATGGTGTGGCAAACCATGCTTCTCTATTTACACATCCATTCTGCTGATCAGAAGGAATTAATATTATTTTACGAATGCTAAATAAAACAAAATTTAAAAAATAATGTATTTATTCAAAAAGTTACAGCATCAAATTACTTAATGAGCTGATGGATCTTAGCAATACAAAAACATATTGAAATAATGGTAATAATTCCTCAATAATTGGAATTACAATTTTGAAATTAATGGCCCATGATCTTTCATAACTTATAACAGATGAATGATCTAATTTTTTCATTAAATGTCATTTTGGGTTCAGGTTTAGTGAATTAATAAATTATTTAAACGTATTTTATTCTCAGCTTTCATTCCTACATGCATGCAGTCACATCATTTTATTGAGAGAAAGGTTTACTCCTATTAATAAAGCTTAAGAAAGTAACCATTTTGAATTAAACCTGTTGAGGGAAAAATGCGAATACAAATGTAAGAAATCTTGTTTTAAAATTGCTATCTTTACTGTTAACTTAATTTTACTTTCTATAAAAAAAATGATTTAAAATTTATATTCCAACAGTAAAAGCTGCTAAACTGAAAAGTTATTTTTATTTTAAATGTTACATTTCACATCATTATATGGTCTTCATGACTGATGGAGGTCAGGTGGAAAAGTTCATCCCTATCTTGGCATAATTAATGACTGAAGGTACGATTGCTGTTTTATCTTGTAAACCATTTTGATTAAATGATGCTTTTTGGAAGCAATCCTTTCCTTCAACTAATTTTCAGGGTAATTAAATGAAAACTACTTGTTTAAACCACTGAGTTAATTATGAATTGCCTGAAATAGCAGTTGGGTGGGGCAATCGGCCGTCAGAAACCTCTGGTCCTTGGAGAAGGTGGCTGGAGGCAGACTCCCCCTGGCAAATGGTCAGCAACTGGAATACTATGGTTCACGACAGTAGGGAGAGCAGGACATTGGACAGGACAAGTGACAGCGAGGAGGGAACAACCTAATAAAGAGGGTGTGAGTGCATGAAGAAGAGGACTGGAGCATATGAGGATGGGAAGCTGTTAGAGAGCGTGGTTAAGATTGTGTGTGCATTTGTTCCAATACATGTGTGTGTTAAGTCTATGCAGTAGAGACTAGTCTTCAATCATCTTGTTTTCACCAAGACCTTGTTCTGTCATGACTGCATGGTAGCTGTTCTAAAATGACCACTTAATATTAAAATATACAGATTGGAAGGATGCCACCCTCTATCCTAGGGAATTATTAAGAAAATAAAAATATATAGCAAATCCATATGGCTTTATGGTTTTACATGCATATTTTTGCTATCTTTTCCTTTTTTTGACATGTTATTCAGGTGACTTACAGTATTCCTGGTTCTTGGTCATTTGTATCCAAGCACTGGAAGATATCTGAGAACATGTCTTGAAAGTAATAGTTCTACACTGTGGATTTTTCTTCTTTTCTTGCAGAGATAGATTGAGTTGCATCATTCTATTAAGACAGATTTAACCCAGACCCTGAGCATCCATTTGCCTGCCTCACTGATTCTTCATTCCAATCCCACTCTGATCTCTATGTTTTTGGCCTCTTAAAGCCCAGTCACTGTAAGCTTGAGAAAGAATATCTCGTTTTCCAGTTTAACATGTAAATGGCCTGTCCCACCTTCGGCGACTTGCCGGCACCCGTCATGTCGCAACACGTAATCTACGCAGCACTCTGATAAACTACTAAACCCTCTACAAAGCCTCCACATTCTAGCTGTATTGGGGCAATAGAACTGCACACAGTGCTCCAAATGCGGCCTGACCAAAGTTTTATCCAGCTGCATCATGACTTTCTGACTCTTGTACTCAATACCGCAACCGATTAAGATAAACATAACATACATCTTCTATGCCACTCTACATCCTTGTCTTGCTACTTTCAGGGCACGTTGGACTTATACTCAAAGATCCCTCTGTACACCGTTCCTGGAAAGGCAGTTAATTTAGTTCTCGTATTATTTTGTCAAATATACAAAATTTGTTGCATTTTGTATATTTGACAAAATAATACGAGAACTAAATTAACTGCTTCCTTTAAGACTCATTTCTCCAATCTCATATTAATACCTGGTATAGCTACTGTAAGCATTTGTTATATATTTACATAAAATATAGAACAACGGATTTCAGGTTTTCAGCTAATTTTCAAATATAGTTTTGTATCTTTAAGGTTAAGATGTGTTCTCAGAGATATAAAACAACTTGCATTTCTGAAGCTTTTCTGTGCAAAACATAACGTAATCACCAGTACCATGGTGACCAATCTTAAAGCATGGTGAACGACTCAACCCACTAGCATCTCTCCGTGTGTCAATCCATCCAGACAGTTGTCTGGCAGGCATGGACTGTGAGCGAGAGAGAAAGACAGCTGTTCATGAGAAATTGAATTGTTTGTAGTCTGCAGATTCAAGAAATGGTTTGGGATTACTTTAATTATGTTTCACATACTCCAGTTTCTCTTATTGTTTGAGGATTTTGTGCTCTTTTTCTCTCTCTCCTTTGTCAATTACATTGTGATTTATGACCAGGTCTTCAAATATATTCATGAATTTAAGCCTGTCTCTGAAGTACATTGGAAAAAAAGATCCAATCTTCTGGATGCTATGATTAACACATAACTATATTTTTGCACACAGAATAGGAATCTATTACTTACTTACTTACTTACTGCCTATTATGCCTCTTGACGTGTATGGCAGCAACAAAGGTCCTCCACTCTTGTCTGTTCTGGGCTAGCTTCTGGACACTACTCCAGGTCAGGTCCATTGTTTTCATTTCCTCCTCTACAGTTCGACACCAGGTGGTTTTGAGTCTCCCTCTTTTTCTTTTCCCTTCCGGTGTCCAGTGCAGGGCTATTCTGAATCAGACACCGGATGCTGTCTGGTTCACTTCTCAGTATATGGCCAATCCAGTTCCAGTGCCTTCTTATGATGATGGTGTCCATGCTCTCTTGTTGGCATTGAGCAAGGAGATCATGGTTGGTTATGGTGTTTGGCCAAAATATTCTAAGGATTCTTTTCAGGTTCTTAGTATGGAAGACTGACAGCTGGTTGATGTCGCTCACTGTTCTCCAGCATTCCGAGCCATATAGGAGGGTGGAGAAGATGCTGTATTGGTGCTGTATTGCTGGGACCTCCATACATTGTTTAGCATTCTGAAAACATTCCTAGCCTTGTTTAGCCAGTTCTTGATGTCATTGTGTGCTCCGCCATCGTGTCTGACTTTGCTACCAAGATAGGTAAACTCCTCAGTTATGGGAAGATCGTTCCCATTCACTTGGATTGTCAAGGGATTTTGGATGTTTAGTGTCATTACTTCAGATATTTTCTGGTTTATCTTCAGGCCAATTTGTTGTGCAAAGTCACTGAGATGGGATATTTTTTCCTGCATGTGCTTGTGAGTGTGGGAGACCAGAGCCAAGTCATCAGCATAATCAAGGTCTTCCAATGCTGAGAAGGGGGTCCATCGTATGCCTCTTGCTTGGTCCTCGGTTGTCTGACACATCACCCAGTCAAAAACAATATTGAATAGTGCCGACATCACACACCCTTGTTGGACTCCTGTCTTTACCTGGAATGTGTGGTTACCGTTCCCCACTCTGTAGGAGAAGTTGGCGTAGAAGCTCTTAATGACTTTGACCATATGCTGTGGGATCCCATACATTCGTAGTATGCCCCAGAGGCTGTCTTGGTGGATGCTGTCAAATGCTTTCTCGAAATCAACAAAGTTGATGTATCTGTCTCTGCCACTCTGTGCACTGTTATATAATGTTACGAAGGGCTAATATCTGGTCAATGCATCCCCTCCCATCACAAAATCCTGCCTGTTCTTTCCTGCACTGTTGGTCTACTACTTCTGAGATGCATTGTATAATAATCTTTGCCAGAATCTTGCTTGGAATTGATAGAAGAGTGATCCCGCGCCAATTGTTACACTCTCTTAAGTTGCCTTTCTTAGGTATCCTAATGATGACTCCTTCTGATCAGTCATCAGGTATATCCTTCCTACCCAAATAGCAGTGAAAAGTGGCACAAATACTTCAGCTGCAGGTTCTGGGTCTGCCTTGAACAGTTCTGCATTGAGGGTATCTTGGCCAGGGGCCTTTCCACTTTTGAGAGACTTAATGGCTGTAACAATTTCCACCTTAGTTGGTGGTTCAGTGCTAATGTCCAGGTCATCCTCTGCTTGTTGGGTGTTAGCCTTTATTATGGATGGTGCTCTATTCAGTACTTGATTAAAGTGTTCCGCCCAGCGAGCTTATTGTTCTGCTTCTGTTGTTAGGAGTCGGCCCTTTTTGTCTACAATTGGTGTCTCAGTGGTTCGACGATTTTTGCCACAGATTATCTTGTTGACCTTCCCTTGCTCCCCTTTCTCAGCTGCATCTTCTGCTTGATCAGCAAGATCTTCCAGGTACGTCTGTTTGTCAGCTCTGGCTTTCCTCTGAACTGTTTTGTTTGCTTCTTGGTTCTGCATCTTGTATTTTTCTTGCAGCCATTTGGACTTTGTCTCATTTATTTGCTTCTTTAATTTTCTCATATTTTCAATAATTTGCCATGTGTCTTCAGTCATCCACTCCCTTTTTTTCTGTGAATGGCAACAATTTTGTCTCTTATTCACTTAATCGTTAAATTATTTTAGATTTAAATTCAAAATTTAGAACACTAAGAACATGTGAGTGCAAAATTATCTAATTAAACTAGATAAGATATTGAGCATGCTGCACGGGACATTTTATCTATACGATTGCAGATTTGATACTGCATAATAAATTGCTTACTGTTTTGTTCAATTGCAATATATAGCAGCTCTATTAGAAAACAAACGTTAAAATATGAGCCCCTTTGCATACATAGTGACAAAGAAACATGATCTATAGCAATAATACATGTATCATAATATCAAAATTAAATTTAAGATTTTTTTTCTGACAGTGAATACAAGGATTATTTGGAGATGTATATTTTACAATTACTGATACCTGGGAATGTGGTTTGCAGGGAGCCCAAAGATAATGTATTATAAATTGCACAAATATATTCTGGCAATTTATTGCTAGGACAGAAAACATGTAAGTGAGCAGATAATATATTTTTTAGTTTTCTGGTGAACGATAACTAGTACATCGAGTAAACTGCTATTACTCCTTTTATATCTATTTCAGAAAGAAGGACCAGTCTAATTTGAATGCCCTTCCTAAAAAAAAAAACTGGAAATAATGCATGTCCAAAAATGCAGCCTTCCATCAATTCTGTTTTGAAGTGCCATATAGAGTAAGCACCTTGGATAATGACTTGGAACCACGTAAGAATCAAGGGTCTGGCAATTGTCCAGGATGCCACAATATGCAGTAAATAATTCATTAGTGTACAGCAAACCTGATTTATGTTTTACTGAAAACCAAAAGACTCTGCATGCTTATGAATGAAAGATTCAGCATCACTTTCCATGCGATGATTGCAGCAAAATTCGGTTCTTAACAAATATAGAAACTATTTTACAAACTGTGCTTTAATGGTTAAATGGCAATACAATGGTGTGTTTATTGGCACACATGCGAAGTGCAAAAGCACAAATAAATTATTTTCTTACACACAGTCCAGTGGAGTATTGCCATACCCAAGTACATCCCTGATTAGCAAATTGTACAGAAATAGCCTCCTGAGCCCATATGCAAGAGGTGCCATGTTTTGGTGCCATTTTCAAAGTCCAGCCCGTGCTCTAGTTCTTATGAGTGGTGCCCCTTCCAGGCAAGCCCAAGGTCTCCAGCCATCTCCTTCCCTTGGATGAGTGGATTGACCAGCGAACCAATGTCCCCCCCTTGCCCGTCCATCTTTGTTCCAGGGGGGCGTCTCCCGCAACCCACGCTGAGGACGTGGTAGGTAAGATGTTTAACTGTAAGAGGCTGTCCAATAATGAGCCAGATCCGTTGTTAGGAGCCGAACATGCCCTCTCTGGATATGTTTGTCAAAGTGAGCAGGAAAGATAAAAATAACGTGGCTGGTGAATGTTTTGCCACTTTTGCTAGAGGTTACCATAAACCCTTTAAAAATGCACAATCGTTGTGCCAATCAAATAGTCCATTATGCAAATAGTCTTTGGAACATGGTCAAGTGTGCCTTGGACATTGTGGGAAGCTCTGGAACAAAATGTGGGGACTCTGGCAAAGATATTTGTATCATCGATAGCCATGGGTTAGGTGCCAATAGACTGGAGGGTGGATAATATTATGCCTTTTTCAAGGAATTGCTTGGAAATGCCTGGGAACTGCAGACCAGTGAGCCTTGCATCAGTGGTAGGTAAGTTATTGGAGAGGGTTCTGAGGCCGGATCTGCATGCATTGGTAAAGATAAGGACTGATTAGAAGATAATATCCCTAGATAACAACACTGCCCTCATTAATCTTCTTGGTCACCTCTTCAAAAGTACTCAATTAATTTCCCATGCACAAAGCCAACCTCCTTATATCTAATTAGTCCTTGCCTTTTTCAGTTCTTTGACAAGCAAGGGTAAAATCTGTGCAATAAATGACAGGGCCCTGGGGAGAGATGTCGTGGCGCAGGTGCATAGTTCCAGGAAAGTGGTAACAGGGGTAGACAGGTTGGTAAAGAAGGCTTTTGGCATGTTTGGCTTCATTGTCTTTTGAAGGCACAAGTTGGAATGTAACAGCCGTCCAAGACATTGGTCGGCTACATTTGGAATACTGTGTACAGTCTGGTTGCCTGCTATAGAAGGATGTTATTGAACTGGAAAGGTTGCAAAGAAATTAGTGAGGATGTTACCAATCTGGATAGCTTGAGTTAAATGGATTGGGTCTTTTTTTCCCTGGAGTGCAGGAGCATGAAGAAGGTGCATACAAGGAATGAACTATCAGATAGAGCGGTGGAGGCAGGTAAAATTATGACACTTGGACAGATTTATTGTTAAAAAAGAGTTGGAGCGATGTGCCAGGTGCAGGCAAGTGAGACTAGCTCTGATCGACAATTTGGTTGATATGAACAAGTTGGGCCAAAAGTCCTGTTTCCATGCTATTTGGGTCCAATGGGTCTGTCCCACTTAGGTGACTAAATTCTCACGCCTCAGGTGGGTCGCCAGGAGGTCCTAATGGGTTGCCAGGAGGTCGAAGGTACTCGGAGGTTCTCGTAGGTTGTAGCCGGTGCTGACCGGTGAATTTCATTGGCTCGTTGGGGGAAGAAAAATGTAAGCAGAGGTTTTCAGAACCATAGATAACCGACCGGTAATGTTAAATGTCCGCCGAGCTTCTCTAGCTTCTTAAAGGTTGTCATCAGCCAAAGCCAGCTGTTTCAGCAGTTTCATTTTCTAAGTTATTTGAGGTTTTTGAACATTTTGATTCATAACTTGAGAAATAATGCATGAATTTTTCAGATGAGGCGATTTTTGACTTCACGGGATAAATCTCTACTGGAATATGTAAACATTGTAACGTTAGAGCGTCGCTTTTTCGAGTTGCTTTACTGTTCCATGATTTATGTAAGGCTACTTCTTACATTACATCTGTGTTCTTTGAACCACTCACCTGATGCAGAACACCATCACTGTGCATTCTCCCCCTGTGGATACATGAAAGGAACCATGGTGATAACATCTTCAGAGTGCTTATTTCTTGAAAACACTTCCACAGCCACAATCCATCTTTACTTTAAGCATTAGAGGCTTCCTCAAAGGAGCACTATCTGTGAATCTGGCAAATGACCTACTGACCTACCACCTACACACTGATGGCTGCACATAGCAAAGGTGGAAGTCAGCAGGCAGCATCAATTTAAAGCTCTAAGCTCTGGCTTCAGTGCAATAAATCAGTTATTAGTGATCTCCATGCTCATTTTTGGGTCTTGTCAAATCCAATTTCCACAGTCTTCACTTTGGCTTGGCAGAAAAATATTTAACCAGTTTTTAATATTCAAATGTCTTAAAAAGTTCCATTCAGATGTTTAAAAATAAAGAGATACTGCTGTGGAAAAACATTTAGCAGCACATGTAGTGCAATCAGGAGAGATGTATTTTGCTATATGCTGAGTTAAGTGAATTTTGTGCTGAATTCATTTCAGTGAGTTTCTTACTGTTTGTACTTCAAGTGCATGTCAAATTCATGTTGAATTGAGGTCCACTCCTCATTTGTCTTCAATTCTTCTATTGGCTGATAACTAAATCATTAATTCATTGATGGATTTTCAGGTTTAAAATTATTTGTGCTGACAAACTATAAAGACTAAAGTAATATATTTGAAGGTGTGGATGAATCTAGCTAAATCAGCAGACCAAATGGTCTGCATCAGCATGGTGTCATATTGCAAATGTTAATTATAATCCTTCACAGGTTCCCTGTGATATGATATATGTTTGCACTATTTAGGCACAAACATATGTTACAGAACTTCTTAAATGCATTATCCGAGGGGAAAATATTTAATTTGATAAATGTTGTGTATTATTAAAGGAGAGCATGATGATTAATTGAATAGTGTATATATATATATATATATATATATATATATATATATATATATATATATATGCCTTTCTTTACCAGGTTATTTATTAATTTGGCCTGTACTAATAGAATCCAATGCATTTGTCTTGCTGAACGCCATAACTAAGAAGACAAACTACATGGAGAAAATATTAAGTTTCTTTTCATGAAATAGTTGAAAATGGATGGTTGTAGATGAAGTTATTTATGTTTATAAGGAAATAAGCTTGATTGTAATGAACAACAAATACTGAACAGTTTATTTGCCTTAAATGCAAATTAAAGGATACCATCTTCCACTGCGTAAAAACGAATTTTAATATGTGAAATATGAGAATATTGTATAAACAAGTTTGATGGATTGAGTGGCTAAAATGTGTTTAAATGTGAGACATTAATTAATAGTGCTTATTCAAGTGGCTGCGGTACTTACAATGGACCCAATTTAATTGCTTGCTGAACTTATCTGAGGTGGTCTAAGCTGGCCTGTTGTTGAAAAGATAATAATTTTTCTGACCAACCGTGGCAGGAGTTAAAATCTCTACATAACATTGACTTCACCATCTTCCCCACACAGGAGTATTAGTGGCAGAGGCCACATCTAAATCAAGAGAGCGCCAAGAATGTTTTATTGTCATATTCCCCAAAACAGAACAACTACATTTTTACTTGCAGCAGTGACATCCCAACAAAAGGGGCAGGAAATTAAGGCTCCTTTCAGTCCATGTCCATGTCCTGCCCCCACCTCTTACCCAGGTTTCTCCCCCCTATTATATCAGACTGAAGAAGGGTCCCAACCCAAACGTCACCTATCCATATCCTCCAGAGATGTTGCCTGATCCGCTGAGTTACCCCAGCACTTTGTGTTTTGCTCAACATTGTAGCATCTGCAGTTCCTTATTTCTCCGGACAAGTGTCTCTATTGTTTCTCTTTGGTTGGACCAACACATGTTGAATATTCAACCACTGATCATTGGGCTTGTATGTGGTCAGTTGCACCTATTCTTCCACTGTACCTCTCAGTTCTGAGCTCAGACCGAATGTCTGGCCCAACTAGTTTTTGTGCGAATTGGTTCCACTTATCCAATATCAGTTTGGCCGACTTACCATGTCCTAGATTTCCTGTTCTGAGGGCTGCTTGATTACACAGTGTGATGCTTTGGAATACTAGCAAGATTTGGCGCAGCCCAAAAGTTTTCAGTGGGCCTGGATTTGCAGCGTATGTGTAAACCTAAGGCTTTCTTTCAATTACTGAATCCCAGTAATTTTCTTCAGAATCAATCCATCCCAGTTTATAAAGAAGGCCAATTGATTCGGGCAAATCTGGTCAAATGACATTAGCATTGTGACCCGGAAATACGTTGATATCCGTACTTTACACTCATAAGATTAGAGTTGAAGGTTGAGAGGGATTAGTATGATTTCTTATTGGAAAGTATTAATAACTTCAGAAGATAATAGGTATGTTTGCCGTTTATTCATCAAAATAATGTTTTCTGAAAAAAATTAAGTCATTATGTGCTAGATCGATCAGATGTATGGAGAGCACTGGAATGTGAAGAGAAACATTTTCAGTGCTCTCCATAAACTAAGCCATTTTCAATTGTGCCTTATTTTAAAAGTTGGATCATGCAGCTCACAAAAGCTTGGAGCTAAGCAATCCAATTTCTAGGTAGATTAATCCATGATTTGGAACCCAACTTTAAGAACTTAAGGAAATGCAAAGGAAATTCACTAAGATTACATCAGCGCATAGAATTCTATTTAAAAAAAATTCTATGAAAGAGAAAATACTTTTTTATGGCATTAGAATGTTAAATGAATACCTATTCATAAACTGCAGCTTTTGATATGATGACAAGCTAAATAGCTAGCACGTTAATGTTTGGAGACATAAAATGATGATAATCATTCATTACATAAAACAAAATGTTAATGTTAATTAATTTAATGGTTCTTAGGTATATAAATAAAAGGATAGAGTCGTTAAACATTTAATTAAGAAACTCAATCAAAAGAAAGGAAAAAGAGCAATGATATTAAGTAGCTAGTTTATTCAGAGCGAACTCATACGTACAAAGGTATTAAAGGCTGGTTTTTGTCGTACTTGAACACTGTTTGGGCATCAAAAAGTGCTACATCAATTTTGACTTTAATCTCTCTGACCCATTTGATTCTTAATTTGAATCTTGATTAAATCTCTGTATATTCCTCTTGCCATTTTCATCAACTTATTTTAAAGGAGATGCTAGCTTGTTTTCACTATATGCTTTCTTTTTTAAGATAGGCCTATAATGCAGCATTATCATGAATGGCACTTTAAATATTTGGGTAAGAAGGAACTGGAGATGCTGGTTTAGACCGTAAAAGCTGGAGTAACTCAGCGGGTCAGACAGCATCTCTGGAGAAATGGAATAGAAAGAAGTCCATCTCAACCACCTAATCCATTTTTCCAGAGATGCTATCTGAACCGCTGAGTTACTCCAGCTTTTTGTGTTTAAATATTTGAGAATCTAATGACTCACGTGGAAGGACTGCGGAGGTCCCTGAATGGAGGTGAGGGAGGAGGTATAGGGACAGGTGCTACGTCTCCTGTGATTGCAGGGGAAAGTACATGGGGAAAGGGATGGTTTGGGTAGGAATGATGTGTTGAATGCGGGGGCTGGTGTGGTGAAAGATGAGATGGAGTTCCCCTGAAACCTTGTTCTGTCTGGAGGGAGGGGGAGCAAGAGCAGAACTATGGGATACAGGGTTGTCTTAATGAGTGATTTTAACGAACCCAGCATTAATTGGGATCAATGAGCCTCATGTAAGTGGTAGAAAAGCTAATGGAAAGGATTCTTGGGATAGGAATGACTCCCATTTGGAAGAGGATGGGTCAGTCACCATGGATTTGTATGTGGTGCGTCATGTCTTACTAACTTAATCAAGTTTTTGGAGGTGGTGACAAAGATGATTGATGAGGGTAGGGTGATGGATGTTGTCAGTATGTATTTAAATAAGGCATTTGATAAAATTGCCTATGCTAGGCTGATCCAGAAGATTAAGATGCACGGGATTAACAGCAACTTGATCATCTGGATTCACAACTACCCCACTGATATAAAACTGATGAGGGTTGTGGTGGAAGTTGGATGTGGAGAGTATGTTTCCATTAGTAGGAGAGTCTAGAACTAGAGGTCATAGCCTCAGAATTAAAGGACGTTCTTATAGGAAGGAAATGTGGAGACATTTCTTTAGTTAGATTCTTTGCCAAAGAAGGCTGTAGAGGCCAAGCCAGTGGATATTTTTAAGGCAGAGACAGAAAGATTTTTGATTAGTACAGGTGTCAGAGGTTATGGGGAGAAGGCAGGAGAATAGTAAGATTAAATGAGAACTTATCAGTTCAAAGTTTGATCCTTATTTTATGAGGAGTTACGATGAGGGATTACGTGAAGAAGCCCCGCCAGGCGCATGCGCGTCATACTTCAAAGCAGTGGCGTGAAAACACAGCAACCGATAGCTGAAGTAACATAGTAAGGCTTTGAGAAGACTAGAACCACCAGATGATCCTTTTGATTATGAGGGCTGGGAGGGGAGGGCACGTAATCCCTCATCGTAACTCCTCGTAAAATAAGGATCAAACTTCGAACTGGTAAGTTCTCATTTAATCTTACTATTTTACTTCGGAGTCATGTGAGTGACTACTTTCAAAGCTCTGTGATTTCATGCCATAGATGCACTCCATACGACACACTCCTTCAGTTGACACAGTAGTGAATAAATAATGTATTGAACATTGCTTCGAATTATCCAATAATCATTTTTTAAATAACAATACAGTAGTAACCCCTCTATCCCCGGGGAAATCACAAATGAAACTTATAAAGACAAAGCAAATCAAATCAAACTCAAATCAAAACACCATGCCCAAACCCTGGCACTGTCAGGACAGGTTTAACATAATTTTAGAAAGTTGATTCCTTAGACCATCCTGCGGCCTTGCTGCGGATGTTGATGCCGCCCTGGTGGAGTGAGATTTAAATACATGAATGTCTACTCCAGCAGAATCCAAAACCTGTTTTACCATCTAGAAATAGTTTATACTGGCACGATTTATGAAGTTTTTTTGTTGTTTTTTTTTGTGACTGATGAGCATTGCTGTCTGAGAGCCTCTAAGACTCTAAGTTACCTTGATATATTGACTCAGGTGCTTAACTACACATAACCTTTGGTCAACAGGGTATGCTTTAAACCCTGTACAGGACCCAACACAGCATGCCCAAACCATGGTACTGTAAGAACAAGTTTATCATTAAACGTAGAAACGTCGATTCCTTAGACCATCCTGTGGTCCCGAGGATTTGGTCTAGCGGCACGTCCTGCGCCTTCGCTGCGGATGTTGATACCACCCTCGACAATCGGCCTGGAAAGTCTCCTCCTCCCAATATTGGGTTGTTGTTGGGCTGCACTGGTGGATAATATTTTTGCCCCATCGGCCTTCCTCTGCTTGGCCCTGCCCCGTGATCCGACCCCCTGCACATCGAACCTAACTGTTCACATGACGTCCTGGGAGCAGGGATGAATGTTTCATAAGCCCAATTGTCTTTGCCTCATTGTCAATGTTCCTAATTTGCTTGTGTTAAAGAAGGAACTGCAGATGCTGGAGAATCGAGGGTTACACAAAAAGCTGGAGAAACTCAGCGGGTGCAGCAGCATCTAAGGAGCGAAGGAGATAGGCGACGTTTCGGGTCGAGACCCTTCTTCAGTCTGAAGAAGGGTCTCGACCCGAAACGTCACCGATCTCCTTCGCTCCTTAGATGCTGCTGCACCCGCTGAGTTTCTCCAGCTTTTTGTGTAACCTTCCTAATTTGCTTGATGAGGTCGTCCCTGAACAAGTAATCCGGTGCTTGAATGTTGCTTGCCCTACACAGTCCTGCAAATTTTGGGTGCAATGTTGGCTGAATGCCGATTTTCCTCATACAATTAAGTTGGAAATAGGCATTGCAGAACAATGCAAGCATGTCCTTTAGAGTTTTGGACATTGTCAACCCTTGTATGTGTTTCCCAAATATAGTGATGCCTGCTGATATCAGCTTGAGGACACGCTGGAAACGCATTTCCTGCCCTCGCATCGTTGCACTCACGGGTGCCCAAATTGCAGATTTTACTGTTGGCACCCTGAGTAACACTGACACTACACATAAGTAGGGACACCAACTTCAGGGTCAGTCCCCTCCTGCACTGGTACTCCCGAGTCTTGCTCTAGGGAGACCTCATCCAGACCTAAACAAGGCACTGGAGAGTGAGATTCCCATTCTTGATAGGCACCATACTTAGTGTATGGAGCTCCTTCGGAGGCTGCCTGGGAAATCTTTGGGTCTTTGGACCCTTGACTGATTAAAGGTTGGAGCATTTTCTCCATTTGTTCCAGTTTCCCCTACATTCTTTTCCGGTCTGGAGTCTTCTTCTTCCTCAGACCCGTCAGATAAAACGGCTCTGACAGACTTTCGTGTTTTTTTGTGTTTTTTTTCCCTCTGGTTGCCGTGGCCTCAGTGCCCTGCGACACTGGAGCAGCTGGAGGCTGTTCAATCACCGGGGTAACAGCCATTGTATCAGAGCCGGCGTTACCGCAGTTAGCTCCCGACTCGATTGCTGAGATGGAACCGCATCACTGCACGTCCCACGCTTCCTGCGAACAGACTCTCTCCCAGCACTTTCCATGACCTCTAGCTTGCACTCCAACTGCACTACAGGGAAAACTGCCACCAATTTACTAATAACAGTAGCTACTTCCCGGATGGAGGGATATTGTTTTCCAGTGGGACTGGTACAGACCTCTCTGATCTCCACAGCCTTGGCTGTAGGCAAAGTCACTGACATATCAACTGAATCAATGACAAATCCCAAATAAACAATTTTTTAGGATGGCTCTAACTTGGATTTGGTTGGATGGACCAGGAACATTAACCTTTCTAATATGTATTGGGTTGATGAAACCGATTCCTCAGCTGTCTCTTGAGTGTTGCTTATGATTAAAATATCATCTAGATAAGCCTTTACCAATTCTGGGCCCAATGTAGCACTAGCACTGGTTTGCACAATTTCTTGAATAGTCTAGAACTGAGGTTAACTCATTGGTAATGCTTTAAATTGCCGCAGCTGTCCCATCCAACTAAATTTCAAGTATCTCCGATACTGATGATGAATTGGTACTGAATAATATGCATCTTCCAGGCCTATAGTTGCCATATAACAGCCTTGTGATAACAGCCGTTTCGCAGTATTGAAGGTGTCTATTTAAAAAATGCATAGACTGAACATAGGAATTTAACTGATTTAGGTCCAGAATACCTCTACATCCCCCATCTTTTCTCTGTCTGGGGAAAATATTGGACATAATTGTTGAGGATGGTTTATCGTCCTCTCAATTCCCCTTTTTTGGGACAGTATCTTGTATAAACTGATGAGATGTTATGCAGCACCGTTCATCATACCCAATTGCAACCTACCCCCAACCGCAGGTCCCAGAACTTATCCTGCACAAAATGAATCACCTGTACCTCTACTGTCGGCCTTTACTACTTCTTCCCATATTGGGGTTGTAACTGATATACACAGGTGAATAATACCTTTGTCCTACTGGCCCCACTCTGCTTGGCCCTGCCCCTGGATCCGTCACCTTTTGCGCTGAAACAACCTACGAGACGGCATCCTGGCAGAAGGAACGTATGTCTTGCTGAGACGGATTGTTTTGGCATGTTCCTCCAGGTCCTTGGCTTGTTGGAGGAGGTCCACCCCAAATAAATAATCTGGCTTGGATATTGGTGGACCTACATAGAGCTGCAACTTCGGGTTCAACGTTCGCGTTGCAGAACAGGCCAGCATATCTTGTTGAATAGCAACAACTTGGGGATGCGTTGCAATCTCACTTTGTGCCTTTGCCGAGTTCACGATGAACATTTTGAGTGAAGCATAGTTTACAGGTATTTTATAACTTATGGCAGTCTCCATGAATGTATTCTGGAACTGGTGAGAAACCATGTAATTTACATTTGGCGGCTAGAGTATTCTCGATAGCCTCACCAGTCCCTACCGGGTTTAGCGAAGCTTACCGCTACGTCCGGGACACCTGGAGCATGTCTCGTGTGCGCTGGTGTGTGCACATAAGCAGTGACACCAGCTACAGGGTCAGATTCCTCCTGCCCTGCTTCTCTCGAGTTATGCTCTAGGGAGGTCTCATTCAGCCCTAAACAAGGTGCTGGGGAGGATGATTCCCACTGCTATGGAAAACAATGTTTTCTTCTTTGCTATATGGACCTCTGCGAGAGGCTGTGTGGGAATCCTAGGGCATTTGACCCCTCTTGAAATTTTTTTTCCCTTCCATGGCTCTTTAAATATGGAGAATTTTCCCCCATTGGTTCAGCCATCCCCATACCTTTAAATTAAAAAGGAGGGAGTCTTCCATATCATCAGACTCATGGCAAATAAGCCTGAGAGTACTTTAGTGTGGTATTTCTAAGTGCCTTGAAGCACTGGAAATTGATGGAGGCAGTTGGGAAATAAACTTAGTATTTCATTTTATTGAATTTCATTTTATTTTATTTTATTTCATTTTATCTGCCTATTATAACAGTAGCGGGTATTGGAGCCGGCATTTAGCACAGCCATTATCTCCAAACCCGATCTAAATAGCGGTAATCGCGGGAGCTGGCTTTAGAGCAGCCGTTATCTCTGACCCGATCTAAAAGCGGTAACCGCGGTCCCCGCGCTTTCCACTCCATCACCACAGTTTAAAAATATATTTTCCAACTCTAGCTGGCTCTGCGGGCCAGACTTACAGAGTTTAAAAAACACTCGCAGGAAAGGTTTAACATTAACTTTCCAGCGGGTTACTACTTACCGCTGGTGGAGCTGAGCTCTCCAGCCTGTCGGTGCGGCATGCGCCGACGTAATGACGCGCATGCGCCTGGCCGGGCTTCTTCACGTAGTCACTCACGTGACTCCGAAGTAAAATAGGGTTAGGAGGGAGAGATGCATCAGCCATGATTGAATGGCGGAGTAGACTTGATGGGTCGAATGGCCTAATTCTAATCCTAATCCTTATGACGGATAATCCTTATGGAAGGATAACATTCAGTTTGGAGGTCTGTGACCAGTGGAGCACCACAGTGATCTGTAGGGGGACCTCTGTTTGTGATACATAATTGACTTGGACATAAACGTAGATTGGCTGGTTAGTATGTTTGCAGGCGATATCAATATTCCTGGAGTGGCAGATGACAAGGAAGGCTGTGAAAGTATATAACAGGATATGGATCAGCTACAGAAATTGGGGGAATAAATGCAAATGCTGATCAATTAAATAAATGTGGTCTCAGATCTCAAAGATGGGTGTGGGGGCGTTAATCACCTGCAATTAATTAAGGTATTAAATATATTGATTAAATTCAGTTGGATTTTAGGGGGAGCAGGTTAGCCACGATATTATGAATGAAAGTTGGCCTTAAGATGTTGAATTGAAATTCAGGGAACCCAGCTGCCAAGTCTGGAGTTAAATAGGTGCTGCTGATTGTAATTGAGCTCAATGCAGAAGGCTGATTGTTCACAATACTTAATTCAATAAATGTCATTTGAGCTTTGGAAAAGCAGAGTTACACCAAATTAATTAATTTAATGTAGACCAAATCAAACTGGGTTTTTAATAATCATCAATCATAATTAGTTAATTAACCAAACAATCTCTGATGAATAAAAATACATCTCTAATACAACTATATATAATACATCTATATATAAACTAGACCAAGTGGGACCCATTGGGCTCCAGTCACACGGGAGGCCTGGTCCCCCAACGCAATATTCCACCACTCACCCCTTCCCCCCCTTCCACCACATAGCCCCTAACTGCGCATTCCCCTCATCCCCCAGCACTCTCTCCCCATCCTTTTTAAGTTGGAGGGAAGGAGGTGAGGGTAGGGGAGTGTGTGGTGGTAGGGCAGAAGGGGAGTGTGTAGGCAGGGGGGTGTGGGGGGAAGAGGGGGCCCATGGGGGACGGGGGAGCGTTCTGCACCCAGGGGTGGGGACAGCTTCAGGCGGGTGGGGCCGTTGGGGAGGGGGCAGCGCTCCCGTGGCCTACTGCTGTAGGACGCTTCTCCCTAGCCCACGACAGCCCCCTTCTGAATCTGTCCTCCATCACCACTGCAGGATGCCCCCCCCCCCACCGGCCCCACCTAAAGTCATCCCATCCCCAACTGCTGGAGGCGTCCCCTGCCACTGCCCCCCCACCCCCAGCCTGAAGCTGTCCCTGTCCCCAGCTGCAGGATGCTCCCCACCGGCTTCAGGCAGGGACCGATGGGGAGCATCCTGCAGCTGGGGATGGGATGGCTTCAGGCGGGGGATGGTGGAGTGGGAGCGTCCTGCAGCGGGGGAGCGGGACGGTTTCAGGCGGGGGCTATCGGGGGCCGATGGGGGTGGGAGCATCCTACAGGTGGGGGAGGGGGACGGCTTCAGGCGGGGGCTGTCGGGGACTGGTGGGCGAGGGGGGCAGCTTCAGGCGGGGCATGTCGGGGGGCGATGCCATGGCCTACCACTGCCGCGGCCTATCCCTGCCTTTCGCTGTCATGGCCTACCGCTGCCGGTCCCCACCAGTAGCTGGTGGGGAGCATCCTGGAGCTGGGCATGGGACAGCTTCAGGCGGGGGCTGGTGGGGGGGGACGGCTTCAGGAGGGGGCTGTCAGGGGCCAGGGGAGGAAGTGCCCTACAGCCGGGGGAGCGGGAGAGCTTCAGGCGGGGGCTGTCGGGGGCTGATGGGGGGGTGGGGGGAAAGAGTGTACTGCAGCGGGGGGAGGGGACAGCTTCTGGATGGGGCCTCCGGGCTCACCAACCCGGGGCGGCTTCGGGGCTTCTGGACTCAACCCGGCCACCGGGGCTTTAATCTCCTCGCCCCGGTGATTGACAGTGGGAGCCGGAAGGGCCGTCACCGTCCCGGCGAATGACAGGAGTGAAGACCAATCTGCTGATGTTACGATTTTTAAACCTTAATAACTTTTGTAATGTTCCACCGATTGGATCAAAACTGTGCACTTGCAGCACAGGAGAACGGTAAGGTGGCAAAAAATTGTAGCGCTATCGCGTACCGTTTTTGCGCATATGTAAATACAACGCAAACCGGAAGAGGACAAGATGAGAGTTTTACTTAAGTATAGATGTGTGTCCTGATAGCGATGATATCTTGAATGGAAACTTCCAGACAATCTTTCACAGCCGAACATGTTGAGCGGACTGACTGGAGAATAGGTTAATTTAAACTGGGTTTTGAGCAATGAGAAAAGAATAATTAACAACCTTGTTGTCGGCAGCCCTTGAGTAAAAGCAATCATAACATTTTAGAATTTTCATAAAATGGAGTGTTCATGTAGTACTGTTTATTTCAATTTTATGAAATTGACTTAATTAAAACTATTTTCAGATTGTTTTTTGTCATGCTTGATTTTGACTGGGTATTTGCTGGTGTGAGTAATTTTATGCATCTCATTTATCAAATGATCAGTATTCCTAGTGCAGCAATTGCTTTGCACCAACATATTTAAGGAACCATTCGCTGAGCAGCGATCCCTTTGCACCACAAATTTTTAAGAACCGTAGATTAGAAGTTAATTTCCACAAATGCAACAAAGTGCTGTGAAACAGATTTTTGGTTCAACTCTGAGAGTCGAACAATATTTTGCATGTTTCTGGTTGTCGTTGGTACCCCCTGTGAAATTTGATGCTTGGCTTTTCAGCAGGATTTTCATTTGCCTTAACATCAATTTTTCTGATGTTATATTACAAATGATGCTACCCACAAAGCAAAACTCAAAAATCATTATAATAAAATAGAACAAAGAACAGTACAACACAGGAACAGAATCGAGGCCACAACGCCTGTGCCGAACATGATGCACAGTTAAACTAATCTCCTGTGTCTGCAAGTGATCCTTATACCTCCATTCCTTGCTTATCCATGTGTTCACGTGCCTATCCTAGATAAAGGCTTTCTTACACTTTGCATCTGTGCGAGTGACTTGTCATTCATGGATCTCGGGTCAAGGATGCATTTTGCACGTGACATTAAAACATGCATGCTGTTTAGCAGATGTGCAACTAATTCTGTGACTGACTGATTCCCTCCACTTTAGTCATCAAGGTTTTGATAAAATTCACACATGAAACCAGTGAATTCTTCAACTATGTTGTTGATCAACTGTACAGCAGTGGAAAGGAGTCTTTGATTTATATATTGGTCTTTGTCATGTGAACCGAGATACAGTCAAACGTTTTTGCCTGCTATCCAGGTACATCATACTATACATTTGTTCAAGAGGTAATGCAAAAAGAGAAAGGCAATGGTGTTACTGCTACAGAAAAAGTCCAGATAAAAAAATAACAGTGGGGAAGAATCTGTTCTTGAATCTGGTGGTATGGTGGGGGCGCGCCAAGACGGCTGCCCTGCCAGCAGCGTGTTAATCATTTCTACTTTTTTTGTTTTTTTTAATATGTCCAAATGCTTGTTTGCAGTGTCTCTCCGTGTGTCTTGTGTGTGTGGTGGGGGGGTGGTGGTAAGGGGGAAACCGCTTTCGGTCGCCTCCTCCATGGAGAGGCGACTTTTTCCATGTCGCTTCCCTCGCGGCCTAACACCAAGGATTGGTGCGCCTTTCCCGGAGTCGGGCCCACAGCTTCAGCAGCAGGCGCAGCGTGGACTTTTTCCGATTGCTGGCCCGCGGATTGTTTAGCCTGAAGCCGCGGTCTGCGGAGCTTCTAGCCACCGGCGCGGCATCCGGAGCATGGGATCCCACATTGGGGATCCCAGGAGGAGAAGAGCTCCGACCGCTGGCCCGCGGACTTCAACATCTTGAAGCTGCGGTCTGCGGAACTTCTAGCCATGGGCGCGGCGTGGACTTACCATCCGGAGCGGGATCCCTTGCCTGGGATCCACTGGAGAAGAGCTCCGACCGCCGGCCTGCGGCCTACATCATCTTGAAGCCATGGTCTGTGGTAGGGAAGCACTGATTCGGGACTTACCTTCCAGAAGAGAGGGCCTGTACATCTGGCCGCCCGCAATGGCGACTGTGGGGGTTTATGGCCCCGACCACGGGGGGACAATGGAGGAGGACTAGTGTACTTTGTGCACAGTGAAGAATGCTGTGGTGGATGTTTGTGTTAAATGTTATTGTGTAATGTGTGTTCTTTTTTATTGGACCGCTGCTGGCAAATTAATTTCACTGCACTTTATTGTGTATGTGATTAATAAATCTGATTGATCGGCTTTTAACCTATTGTGCCGTCTGCCCAACGGAAGAGGAAAGAAGAGAGAATTATGACCTGGATTTGAGTGGCCCTTGATAATGTCGGCTGCCTTTCCGAGGTGTTGATGTGGGTAGATGGAAGGCTCATTTGTGTGATGCGGTAGACTGGCCTGCATCCACATTCTCCATAATTTCTTGCGATCTTAGGCAGAGCAGTTGCCATACCAAGCTGTGATGAATGCCATATGCTACTGTCTATGGCGCATCTTTAACTGCTGCCTAAGTATCATTGGGAGAGCAAATGTTCCTGAAATGTCTTATTTGCAGTGACATTATGTGGTACATTCATTGTCTTAACATAATAAATGAGTAATTTACATAATAAATATATTTCAATATAATTCTAATACTGAAACTTAGTCATTCTGATATTCTTTGTGTTCAACTGCCCAATGTAGAGTGACTCTTTCATCTGTTATAACCACAGGATTATATAGATTATGTTAAGAAATAATATGTATGTCAGTACATCTGTGTAGCCATTATAACATATTGTGCCAGTAAAGTTTATTGAATAAACATACTGCTGAGTTTTATGGAAGATCAAACAAATATATGTATTCAGCAAACTATAGATGTTAAGCTGGAAATATAATAAGACTTTATTTCAAATACATTTGTCTCTGTTCTTTATCATTTAGGAAATGATGACAAAATTAATAACAGAGACACCTACCAAGCCAATTCCATTTTTAATAAGCCACCTGCAAAATAAACAAGGAGGTCCCGGCCAGCTGCAAAGAACATTTTCAGGCTCGGCTGCCCTGTGGGCTGAAACTGGTAATGAAACAGTGTTCTCTATTTTCAAGTATCAATGAAAAGAATAATGTTTGAATATAATCGAGAGACTATTTTATTACTGTGTGAGCATATGAAATATTGTGAAATCCCAGACTAAATACATGTCCTAGTTGTGCGGGCCAGTGGACCCTCTTGATGCAAGGCCTCTGTACTCGTGCTCACGGAAAGTTCTAGTGGGAGGTGGAGACGATTGTTTTCTTTGGTTCCTTTGCACACATCTAAAGGATTAGAGAATCACTCAGAAACCCCACAGCAGTTCTACCTTCATTACCAACAGCTGCACTGGGCAGGTATACTGGTTATATTGTGTGACCATTAAGGTTATTATTGAATAACTGGAAGTGTAAGCAGAAATGTAGTACTGAGGGAGGATATAGCATTTTGCAGGAAAGCTTTAACATAGAACATAGTGCAGCGCAGGAATGGGCCCTTCAGCCAACAATGTTTGTGCCGAACATGATACCTGGTTAAACTTATCTCACCTCCCTGTACATGATATATATCCCTAAGTTCCTTGCACTACCATGTGCCTATCTAAAACCCTCAAATACCACTATTGTATCTGTCTCCACACCACCCTGTCAAAGTCAAAAGTCAAAAGAGTTTATTGTCATGTGTCCCTGACAGGACAATGAAATTCTTTCTTTGCATAGCACAACAGAACATAGTAGGCATTGACTACAATTATATACGTAAATACATACATGAATTAATAAATTAATAAAGTGCAAATAACAGATGGAGGGATATTAATGTTCATAGTTTTGTCCGAGCCAAGTTTAATAGCCTGATGTGGGGAAGTAGCTGTTCCTGAACCGGGCCGTTGCAGTCCTCAGGCTCCTGTACCTTCTACCCGAAGGTAGCAGGGAGATGAGTGTGTGGCCAGGGTGGTGTGGGTCCCTGATGATACTGCCAGCCTTTTTGAGGCAGCAGCTGTGGTAGATCCCCTCGATGGAAGGAAGGTCAGAGCTGATGATAGACTGGGCAGTGTTTACTACTTTTTGTAGTCTTTTCCTCTCCAGGGCACACAAGTTGCCGAACCAAGCCACGATGCAACCGGTCAGCAAGCTCTTGACTGTGCACCTGTAGAAGTTAGAGAGAGTCCTCCTTGATAGACCAACTCTCCTTAATCTTCTCAGGAAGTAAAGGCGCTGATGAGCTTTCTTAATAATTGCATCTTTGTTCTCGGATCAGGAAAGATCTTCACAGATGTGCACGCCCAGGAATTTGAAGCTCTTGACCCTTGAGTCCTGATATAAACAGGACTGTGGGTCCCCATCCTACTCCTTCCAAAGTCCACAATCAGTTCCTTGGTTTTTCTGGTGTTGAGTGCCAGGTTGTTGTGCTGGCACCATATGGACAGTTGCTCGATCTCTCTTCTATACTCTGACTCATTCCCATCAGTGATACATCCCACAACAGTGGTGTCGTCAGCGAACTTGATGATGGAGTTCGCACTGTGACTGGCTACGCAGTCATGAGTATAGAGTGAGTACAGCAGGGGGCTGAGCACGCAGCCTTGAGGTGCTCCCGTGCTGATTGTTATCGAGTCTGACACATTTCCACCAATACGAACAGACTGTGGTCTGTGAATGAGGAAGTCGAGGATCCAATTGCAGAGGGATGCGCAGAGACCCAGTTCTGCGAGTTTGGTAACCAGCTTGGAGGGGATGATTGTGTTAAATGCCGAGCTGTAGCCAATGAATAACAGCCTAACGTATGAGTTTTTGTTGTCCAAGTGGTCCAGAGCGGAGTGGAGGGCCAGGGAGATCGTGTCCACCGTTGATCTGTTGTGGCGGTAAGCGAACTGCAGTGGGTCCAGGTTTTTGTCGAGGTAGGAGTTGATTTGCGCCATGATCAACATCTCGAAGCACTTCATCACCACAGGCGTTAGTGCCACAGGTCGATAGTCATTGAGGCACGTCACCTTGCTCTTCTTGGGCACCGGTATTATTGATGCCCTTTTGAAGCAGGTGGGAACCTCAGACCTCAGAAGTGACAGGTTGAAAATGTCTGTAAAAACTCCAGCCAGTTGGTCCGCACAGGTTTTTAGAACACGACCAGGTATGCCATCAGGTCCAGACGCTTTTCGAGGGTTCACCCCTCTGAAGGATTTCCTGACGTCAGCCTCTGTGACTGAGACTGAAATACCATCACAGCGAATGGGGGCTCGGGCAGGCACATCAGTGTTCTCCCTATCAAAGCGTGCGTAAAACGCATTGAGCTCATCAGGGAGTGATGTATCGCCGACATCCGAGCTGCCTCCTGGTTTCGCCTTGTAGGAGGTGATTGCATTCAGTCCCCGCCACAGCTGCCGAACATCTGTCTCATCCTCCAGCTTGGAGCAGAAGTCCGTTTTCGCCTTTTTGATGGCTTTACCAAGGTCGTATCTGGACTTCTTGTAGACCACAGTATCATCAGACATGAATGCCCGGTGTCTGGTCTTCAGAAGAGTGCGGATCTCACAGTTCATCCAATGTTTCTGATTGGGAAACACTCGGAAGGTTTTTGTAGGGATGCAGTCCTCCACACATTTCTTAATGAAGTCTGTAACGACTGTGGCATATTCATTCAATTCCATTGCCTAGTTCTTGAACATTGCCCAGTCTACAGACTCCAAACAGTCCTGTAGTTGTTCCTCTGCCCCCCCACCGACCAGCTCTGTACTGTCCTCACCTCTGGGGGTGCGCTCTTTAATTGCCGTACCTGGGTTCCTCAGTCGGGTCGGGAGTTTCACAGCCAGCGTGGGAAAGTTTAAAGTACGGGGCTCCCGCAGCTGCGGGAGATCGCAAAATTGCCAGCGCTTTCAGTTGCACAAGCAGCCTGTCTGAAACAGCACCGATTACTGCCGTTTCCCACATGCAGGTGAGTTGATAGAAGTTGTAGGTAATTATTTTCTGTTCTGGTGCTCCGCAAAAGTCGCCGCAGGCAGGCGCCATCTTGAGCCATCATTTGTGTTTCGCCTCACTCTGGCAATGCATTCCAGGCCCCCACCACTCTTTGCGATAAATGTAATGTACCCACACATCTCCATTAATTTTTCTCCCTCTCACCTTACAACTGTGCGCTCTAGCGTTGGATATTTCCGCACTGGCAAAATAGCTAGGACTGACTACTCTATCTATATGCCTCTCATAATTGTATAGACTTCTATCAAGTCTCCCTTCAACCTCTTTCATTCCAGAGAAACAAATCCAAGTCTATCCAACCTCGCCTTCTACCTGACACCCTCTAACCTGGGCAGCATTCTAGTATACCTCCTCCGCAATCTTTCCAAAGCCTCAATATTATTCTGTAATGGGGCGACCAGAACTGCACACAATATTACAAGGATGACCAAACCAAAGTCCTATGGAGCAGCATGACTTCCTGACTCTTATGTCCAATATCCCAAGCAGTGAAGGCAAGCATACCTTATGCCATCTTTACCACCCGCTCTACTTGTGCTGCCACCTTTAGTCAGCTATGAACTTGGACTTCAAGATCACTCTGCACATCAATGCTGTTAAGATTTTCTGCCAGAAACTTGGGGCTATGACAGAAATATTTCAAATGTCATTAGAAACGGAAATAGTCCCCGAGGATTGGCGTACTGCGCATGTTGTTCCATTGTTTAAAAAGGGTTCTAAAAGTAAACCTAGCAATTATAGACCGGTTAGTTTGACTTCAGTGGTGGGCAAATTAATGGAAAAGATACTTAGAGATAATATATATAAGTATCTGGATAAAGAGGGTTTAATTAGGAACAGTCAACATGGATTTATGCCTGGAAGGTCATGTTTGACTAATCTTCTTGAATTTTTTGAAGAGTTTACTAGGGAAATTGACGAGGGTAAAGCAGTGGATGTTGTCTATATGGACTTCAGTAAGGCCTTTGACAAGGTTCCTCATGGAAGGTTGGTTAAGAAGGTTCAACTGTTGGGTGTAAATGCAGGAATAGCAAGATGGATTCAACAGTGGCTGAATGGGAGAAGCCAGAGGGTAATGGTGGATGCCTGTTTGTCGGGTTGGAGGCAGGTAACTAGTGGGGTGCCTCAGGGATCTGTGTTGGGTCCTTTGTTGTTTGTCATGTACATCAATGATCTGGATGAAGGGGTGGTAAATTGGATTAGTAAGTATGCAGATGATACCAAGATAGGGGGTGTTGTGGATAATGAAGAGGATTTCCAAAGTCTACAGAGTGATTTAGGCCAGTTGGAAAAATGGGCTGAAAGATGGCAGATGGAGTTTAATGCTGATAAATGTGAGGTGCTACTCCTTGGCAGGACAAATCAAAATAGGACGTACATGGTAAACTGTAGGGAATTGAAGAATACAGTTGAACAGAGGGATCTGGGAATAACCGTGCATAGTTCCTTGAAGGTGGAATCTCATATAGATAGGGTGGTAAAGAAAGCTTTTGGTATGCTAGCCTTTATAAATCAGAGCATTGAGTATAGAAGCTGGGATGTAATGTTAAAATTGTACAAGGCATTGGTGAGACCAAATCTGGAGTATGGTGTACAATTTTGGTCGCCCAATTATAGGAAGGATGTCAACAAAATAGAGAGGGTACAGAGGAGATTTACTAGAATGTTGCCTGGGTTTCAACAGCTAAGTTACAGAGATAGGTTGAATAAGTTAGGTCTTTATTCTCTGGAGCGCAGAAGGTTAAGGGGGGACTTGATAGAGGTCTTTAAAATGATGAGAGGGATAGACAGAGTTGATGTGGACAAGCTTTTCCCTATGAGAATAGGGAAGATTCAAACAAGAGGACATGACTTTAGAATTAAGGGACAGAGGTTTAGGGGTAACATGAGGGGGAACTTCTTTACTCAGAGAGTGGTAGCGGTGTGGAATGAGCTTCCAGTGGAAGTGGTGGCGGCAGGTTCGTTGGTATCATTTAAAAATAAATTGGATAGGCATATGGATTAGAAGGGTATGGAGGGTTATGGTATGAGTGCAGGCAGGTGGGACTAAGGGAAAAAGGTTGTTCGGCATGGACTTGAAGGGCCGAGATGGCCTGTTTCCGTGCTGTAATTGTTATATGGTTAACTTCAATTTTTTTTAGAATTGGGACGTTAAAAACGTGGTAATCATGATGGACCTGTAAAAATATTTATATATATATATATATATATATATATATATATGTGTATATATATAATATATTTAAGCAATGTTAATTTAGCAATGTTAATTTAGCCAGTTTAGAATTTCTTTGTATTGATTATATTTTTTGCCTTTCTTTCAGGAAACAAAGGTTTGCGGCGAGATTGTAGAGGTTATGAAAAACCATGGCTTACAAATGCTAAAAAGCCAAAAAAGTCAAAAAGTGACCTTGCTATGTCCAACATATCACCATCATCACCAGAATCAAAATCCCGTAAGCAAGTTCTCATTTAAATTGCTTTTCTTTACAGTTATTTATTAGGTTTCAGTGGCTAGTGGTGTAGCTTTTGCTGCTGTTGTAATCACCTTTTAATCATTTGGAGCCTGATTGTTTTGTTGTGATTATTCTGTTCTGTACTATATTGGATAATTGAAAAGGAATAAAGCTGCAGTTGCCAGGAATATTAAACAAAACAAAAAACAGAAATGTTGACTGACCTAAAACATTGGCCATGTTTTCTTTCCAAGTTGTTGCTTGACTGGTTTAGTTCTTCCAACACTTTTGTTTTTATTGGTAAACAGATGTCTTTTGAGTTTTGTTAGGGTGGTTCTTTCCCTTGAGCTGGCTTGAAATTATAGTAGGTTCTGCAGTTGATATTGATATTGATAGGATACAAATGAATGTTGTTCATCCCTAAATTGAGTTATATATTTGATGTATGATAAATAGGGCAAGTGTCACACTAAGTGAATTTATTGAAAGTACTCTTAGATTTGGTAGGACCACATTTGAAAAGACAAGGAATTCATGCAGAAAATTAATGCACATAACCTTATAATCAGATATATCAGTTTAACTGAAAGACATTTATTTCTCTTTGCACAAATGTTTAGGAGCTTTATGCAATTAGTGTCAGGTAAAGGTAACGCTCTATTAATGAAAAAATATGCTGAATGTGAGAATCAGTGAGGATGTTGCTGACTTTTTACTCATTATGCCCTTGAAACCTGCAGTACCAAGGTCAATAGAACATACTGCATTGGACTGGCAAACAAAACCCGAAAGCCACAACTTTGATGAACTGAATCACATCCTTCAGGAGAGCAAGAGGCTGGGCAAGGCTCTGGAACACCTCTCTCGCAGTGAGTAATTTCCATTGGTAACTGACAGTAATGAGAACACAATCTCTCTTTATAAGTGGAAATCACAACAACCCTAGCTTCGTCTTCCAAGATAGATTGATAGGAAATACTTTTGAATTGAATTTGCATTCCTTTTGGTGCACGAGTGTTAAATTTACAGACCAATTTTCCTCAGAAATTGGAGAAATGATTGGTATTTTCTGCAATAAGTATCTCAGACTATTTTTGTGCAGTTTTAGATGTTAATTGCAGGCTGCTGACACGTGGCAAAGCATGCCAAGTTTCGAATCGGTTGAGAAAGTTGAGTGGAAATAACTTAAATAACTTACATAGAGAGAGAAATTACTCCCTTAACCCAGAACAATCTTGGAAGTCTTGGAAATAATCTAACCCTAGAGCATCTTATTTCTTAGTATTAGCATCAGAGAGTACATTCTGTCTCCATCTCTATTCATGCCTTTGTTTTTTTTAAACTTATTCAACTTTTCTTTAATTCCCCAATGGACTGATCAACAAAAAATGAACTAGATTGTGTGTACTTGTTTCACTCTCGCTGCAGTCTATTGTCTCAAAAGAGATGCTAATTTTATACTTATGCCCTGAAATGCTGCAACCACAGCTTGATTAACCTGCTGAAGTCTGAAAATCAAGCAGATTGGCTATCCCAACATACACCCGCTACGAATATTTAATGAGCCAGATAAAACTGGGTCCTTTGTATTAGTATGTTCAATTGCTATTCTTTAATCACAATAGTTTTGAGTTTGTTCTTAGTGTAAAGCTGTTCTACATCAAGTGCTTAGATGCTTTGGTCCCTTTCTATATTTTCTAAATTGATTATTCAACAATTACTTCAAGAATACAGTTGTCATGCATATTAGCACCAACAAGGACAACATCTCTTTAGATTCACAGTTGTCAGATAATCAATATAATTGACCTTATGTATTTATTCTGGCACAGTACTGAAAAATAGATAAACAAATCTAAACCATGCTATTTATTTCAAGTAAAATCATCTCTCACTGAAAGCACCTCTTTGTTGAAGCTGTCAGAGGTGAGACTCATCACTCACCATGACAAACTGTTGGTAAATCACATTGCGGAAGATAGTATCAAGATTAATAGTCGTAGTGTTTGCTAAAATCAGAACTGTAATAGGATCGCAGCTGCTAATTAAAAAAAAACGGACATAATTTCTTATTGTTGCTATACTTGACTTTATTTATGCATTGTATAAATCTACCATTTTTGCAGTAATTGCTAACAATTGTGATAAACAGGGCATTATTGTGGTGAAGTCAGTTTTCAGTCTCCATTCAGACTGCAAACTTTGGGCAATCGTCAGCTGACCAATGACCTGAATTAGTTCTACTGCAGGTTTGACAAGCAGAAAAGTAACCCTGATACCCCCTCCCCAACCAACACAGCCAGACCCCAGTCTGCAAAGACTGGACCCTTCTACACCCACTCCTCCCCTTTCACCACTTCACACCTACTTAAAGCAAAACTCCAGTCTGAAAAGACTGGACCCTTTCCCACCCACCCCACTCTAATCACCACTTCACACCCAATTACCCCTCCCCTCCGTGCTGCATAACATCACTTCTCTGTCATCAACAATAAAAAGAGGAGGTGTTGAGACTGTTCAGAAGACAGAAAAGCCGGAAATCTCCAGGATCGGACAATGTTTCCCCCTCTACTCTCAAGCTCTGTGCTGAACAACTGGCACTGGTCTACACAAACATTTTCAACCAGTCCCTGCAAACCTGTACTGTCCCTGCCTGCTTCAAAGTCTCCACTATTGTCCCTGTACCCAGAAAAGGCAAGGATTACTGGTCTTAATGACTACAGACCTGTTGCACTGACCTCTGTCGTCATGAAGACCCTTGAAAGGCTTGTGCTGGTGGCCAAGCTGAAAAATATCACAAACCCCCTGCTAAACCCTCTGCAGTTTGCATATTAAGCCAATAGATCTGTGGATGACGCAGTCAACTTGGGCCTGCAATTCATTCTCCAGCACCTAAACCACCTGGGGACCTATGCGAGGTTTCTATTTGTTGATTTTAGCTCTGCATTCAACACCTTTGTGCCAGAGCTACTACAGTCCAAACTTTCCCAGTTGACTGTGCCTGGACCCCTCTGTCGGTGGATCACCAGCTTCCTGACAGACAGGAAGCAACATGCGAGGCTGGGCAAGCACCTCTCCGACCCGCAAACCCTCAGCATAGGAGCACCGCAAGACTGCGTACTCTCCCCTCCCCTCTCTACACCAATGACTGCACCTCCATTGACTCCTCTGTCAAGCTTCCCATGTTTGCGGACAACACAACCCTGATTGGACTGATCCAGGATGGGGAAGAATCTACCTACAGACATGAAGTAACACAGCTGTCAGCCTGGTGCCATCGCAACAACCTGGAGCTCAATGCTCTTAAGACAGTGGTGTAGCGGCAGATTTTTCAGATCTTTCGGGTAATTAGCACCCTAGCCGCTAATTGGATGAGAATGGATAAGGGGAATATCTTCGATACACATGCAAGCTGCCTCAGAGACCTTCAGAGCTTCTTCATTGACAACACACAGTCTTTTGATGAATATTTACTTTATTGTCAGTGGAAGACAGTAAGATACATCCAAGGTTTTTCCAACTTGTTACGGCAATCTTCTTCGAACTCCAGCTTATTAATTTAGATATTAGAAAGCTCCTCGTGTCTCCGTAACAATGACATGGTTGAAGGATTGACCTTCTCCATCGTCCCTCCAAACTAATCTAAAAACTAAACTTCTGCGCAAGCAGTTAAGCTGCAAACACGCCCAAAAACACGTCATAAATCCCACCCACATTATAACGGGCAGTCTAAAATTTAAAGTCACATGCCATCCACAATGACACGCAAAACAGGCTAAATGGCCACTACAAGTGGAATTGAAAGTAGACTTTAGGAGAGCTCCCCTCACCCTACTCACCATCAACAACACCATAGTCACATCTGTGTTTACGTTTGTGGGAGCCATCAATTCCAAGGACCTTAAATGGGGGGCTACCAGCGACTCCACAGTCAAAAAAGCACAACAGAGGATGTACTTCCTGTGGTAGCTGAGGAAGCACAATCTGCCACAGGCAATGATGGTCTAATTCTATATGGCTATCGTAGAGTCTGTCCTCACCTTCTCCATCAAGGTCTGGTTTGGTTCAGCCACCAAGCACGACATCCGGAGGTTGCAGCAAATCGTCCGATCAGCAGAGAAGGTTATTGGCTGCAACCTTCCCTCCATTGACGAACTGTACACTACAAGGGCCAGGAAACAAGTGGGTAAGATCATCTTGGATCCCACTCACCCTGGCCACAAACTCTTTGAATCACTTCCCTCTGGAAGTCGACTCCGGACTGTCAAAGCTGCCACAGCCAGACATAAAAACAGCGTTTTTCCACGAGTAGTAGCTCTACTCAATAACCAAAAATCTGTAGCCTCCTTTTGCTCTGGTATTTTATTTAATTCACATGCTTAATCAATAAGGTTTTATTTTTAACATTTAATGTTTTATGTGTCATTCCGAACTGTCACTGTATGTCGTTGTCACTTGTGGGTGGAGCACCAAGGCAAATTCCTTGTATGTGAATACTTGGCCAATAAACCTATTCATTCATTCAAATAGATTAAACTTTCAGTGATTCCCTGTTGGTAGCATAAAAAGCAATTCCAATTCCAATTAGATCTCCAAATAATTATGAACATGTAACAAACTAATCTATATTTGAATTTTACCGAAGACAGAGATGATTTTGGAGTACTCGGTTTATTAGGGTTAAAAGCCTAGATAGACATAAACTGTTGGAGCAACACAGCGGGACAGGCAGCATCTCTGGAAAGACCAGAGTTATTCCAGCATTTTGTGGAAATAAAACCCATTAAATCCCAGATGTAAGTTAGCTTGCAAGGCGCAGTGAAGTACAGATGCACAGATGCATTCTGATGACATTAGCTCCTATGGGCCATCGTATCATTGATTTCCTGAACTCAGACTCATCAGTCTGGGGAAGGGAGAAAATGCGAAGTCTTTTGAAAGATTAGAAAGGTTATTCATCCAGTCTAGTTCTGTTCAAAGTGCGTGCTCTCTTCACCATTCAGTACATTGGTCAAGTAACAGAAAGAGAGATTTGAAAGGAACATTGAAATATACTTAAAAGGAATAAGGCAACTATCCGGGTGGATAAAAGCATATTAATATCACTAATTTCACACACACACACACACACACACACACACACACACACACACACACACACACACACACACACACACACACACACACACACACACACACACACACACACGCCCTCTCTAAATATAATAAGATTCTCACAGTGCATTATTATGTAGTGTATTATTTAATTTCAAATTTAAGTTGGTTCTAATGAAAGTGAGAGCTTTCTGAATAAACATTGTCTTAACTTACCTTGAATTTAAATGCTCTTCATTTATTTCTGTCCATGTTAATTGATTAGCTTCTAATTAATCATAGTTGATTTTGTTGTTAAACACAGTTCAAGCTGCCTCTCTTCTGAAGGAAAGGTTTCATTGTAGATATTGATATTTTAATTAATAAATATGAAACGTCTGAGTTGTCACCATGAATGATGGCTCTTTTTCTAGAATTTCTATCCCACACACAAGTGTTCGGTAGTGGCCATCGACAATGTGAAGCAAATGGCCATGGACAATGTGTACCCTGCAACAATGTGTACCCTGCTACGCGTATTAATGAGAATTTCGTAGAACTATGGACCTAAAATGCTTGTATTGGTTTAAGGCTAAAAGAAAACTGAATAATAACTACTGATAATATTGCTCCTTTTATAGTTTAACACCAATATTAATGTTATAGCATGAATGATAACTTATAACGAAAACATTGTGTCAACATTATTTTCTGCCTTCCACTTAACAAATGCCTGATGTCAAAAGTCAAGAGTGTTTCATTATCATGAGTACTGTGATTTGAACAAAGACATTCATACTTGCTGTAGCTGTATAGGCACATCAACCTCAACAACATAATGATAAAGATGCAATCAATTATCAGTAGTCTCGTGAAGCAGGTCATGATAGTGCAAGCCAAAATATTGTTGTGCAACTTTAGTAGTGCAAAGCCCATTGTAGTTTGGTGCTGAAATAGGGTTGTGGTTAATGTTGTCAGGTTCATAAGGTCATGAGTGATAGGAGTGGAATTTGGCCATTTGGTCCATCAAGTCTACTCCCCAGTCAATCATGGCTGATCTATCTCTCCTGAACCAATTCTCCTGCCTGTTCCCCATAACCCCCTGTCACCCTTACTAATCACGAATCTATCTATCTCTGTGTTAAATATATCCATTGACTTGGCCATCACATTCTCCTGTGGCAATGAATTCCACAGATTCACCACCCTCTACAGAAATCCCTCTTCATCTCCTTCCTGGAGGAACATCCTTTAATTCTGAGGTTATGGCCTAGGCTCTCCCACTGGTGGAAACATCCCCTTCACATCCACTCTATCCAAGCCTGTTGTTTCAAGATTCTGGAGGTTGATGGGAAGAAGCAAAACTCATAATCCTCCCATAATTGTACAGTTATGTAGTTTTCTCTGGTTCTCCCATGATTTTGAATTATATCTACATATATCTGATGCATGCTTCACGTAGAAATTTACGTGCATTGGAGAATGAACCAAATATGACTTTGTATACAAAGTATCTAGGATAGCAACCCTTGAGCTGAATGAACTTCCCCCTATTACTGAAACCACGCTGAAGGTCAAACAAAGAAAAAAGTGCTTCACTTTATTTCAATTTTAAACTTTATTTAATTTATCTATGATGAATCAATACAAAATTCAAGTCCTTCAGTGGTTTAGAGCTTGCATTTGTTCTTCATTTTAAGACATAACTCATTTGGAGCTGTTCGCAGCATTAATCATAGAAAAGTGACCATGGGTGTGGGAGAAGCAGGGAAATGTTGTAGTGTAACATATCAAAGTGTACGCATATTCTCTGTTTTAAAAAAGCTTGCAAAGATACAGTTACATTAAATATAATTAACTAATATTGTCTGTCAAAACACTTAAAATTGTAATAGCTGGCTGCCAGTTCTGCTTCAAGCATTCTCAAACTTCAAAACTCCAAGATCAGTCTTTCTTCCTTGGTGAATCCCCAGAAGAATCATTCAATGGTAAATAGGCAACTTTTTTTTGGAGGTTCTGGAACTAACCAACTTGTGTGCCATGTCCCAGCTTGCAAAAGTAATAACATAAGTGCAAATAACTGCTAAAACTTGTTTAAATGGAATTTTACAGTTTGTTGCAAATGCTGTGCAATCCTCTTGTTAAAGGGTAAATCCTAAAAAATTACAAGAATTCTAATTCTCTTTTTTTCCTGGCTAGGTATTGGTACTCCAGATGAATTTGACCAGGTACGTCCTTTTATCCCTCATGTATACTGTGTGTGTGTGTGTGTGTGTGTGTGTGTGTGTGTGTGGCAGGATAGTGGAGGAAAAGGGTGTGTACCTGGGTCAGGCGGGGCTTCAATCTTCATACCATTGAGTTGTAAGCTACTCAAGCAAAATATGAGGTGCTGTTCCTCCAGTGTGAAGCCTTCTTCTGGCAATAGAGGAGGTCCAGGACAAAAAGGTCAGCATGGTAAAGGATGCCACATTGGGAGCACTGAACACAGTAGATGAGGTTAGAGGAGTCACATGAACCTCTGTCTCACCTAAGGCTGCGAGGATACCTGGATTGATGAGAGGGAGGAGGTGTAGGGACAGGTTGAAAAAAGTCATGTTTACATGAAATGGTGTTGAAAACAGACAGGAAGATTGCAGTGTGCAAAAACCACGCCTGTTGCTTCCAGTGAAGGCAACATGCCAACTATGTTGACTTAATTAGCGCTGTTGAGGTGAAAACAATACCGTTTCATCTGAAGAGCAATATCATGAGAGGACCACTTGCACTTCGTCAAGGGGTGGGGGATGAATTATATTTGCAGCAGGAGCTGGCAGGTAATATTTAATGTAATCTGACCTAGGACACCTTTATAAATGAAGCACTGTGAGTAGCAATGTTACAAAATTTTGAGATTTTAAAAATCAAGTCTGCAATTTATCCCATCAGATAAAGCATAAATAGAAGTTTAATTTGACACCTAATTTACTTTCATATCTTCAGTATTAAAAAAGTTATGGCCATTTTCATACTCGGACATTAGCATCTTGTTCCCCATTGCCTTTCCATTGACTTAACACAAAAGCTGTGATCGAGGACAGTCAAAAGCCCATAACTTTCTTAAAAATTAAGAGAACTCTATGACATTTTCAGTTATTATAGATTGAAGCATTCTGAAGCAAATATGAAACAATCTTACTTGGATGACCTGAAATTAAAGCATATAATTAGTTAGGTACCTAATTGTAGCTAATTACAAAATTCAATTACTAGATCTAAACATCTATCCATTTCTTAAGAAATGATAAACATTTTTATCAAACCTTCTTCAAACATTGTCTGAAGAAGGGTCTCGACCCGAAATGTCACCTATCTCCGTCGCTCCTTAGATGCTGCTGCACCCGCTGAGTTTCTCCAGCCTTTTGTGTACCCCGATAAACATTTTAAAATTGCCTAAGTGTCCAAATAACATTCACACAATCATTCACAATATAACATGATTTTTAAATCTAATTGTCATGACTTTATAGGCCAAATGGAAGGAATTTATTGTTTAATTCCTGTAAATTAATGGCCATTTAAATCAACTTGCGAGTGGGTTATAGTGGAATGCGGTGGATTAGAACATTGCAGTTTGCAGTGAAGTCGGCAGGGAAAATACTGCCGGTTCGTGTTTTTCTTTTGTCCCCATTTCGCAACATGAAAATGTGATTAAATGCACGTTTTTATGTGAAATTAACTGTGTACTTTATTTTCGCCCCTACGTAAAATCCTTCCCGTTGTCGGCGCTCACGGGTTTAGAAGATGATTTTTAAATTACTCTAGCTAATAAATAATCTAGCGTAATTTTAAAATACCTTCATAAATCAAATGTCTGTAGAAAAACGGCACTTTAAACACGCCCCCTCTGAAAGGCGCCAAAGTCATGCACACGGGGAGCGGCAGAACTGCAGCGCTGCTCAAGGTAAGTTTTGTAACATACCTACTGTGAGCAAGAGCACGAGCTTCAAGATTTTCTGAAACTTCGCTGGAGAAATTCTGTCATGAGAAACTTGAGAACCCCTCAATTAAATTTCTCAAAGACAGTGGGAGAAGTAACAGTGGAAGGGAAGCATCAAGCTCTGAGACTAGGATGCACGGCCAGAGTGATCAACACCGCAAGTTGGAGGAACAGCACCTCATATTCCGCTTGGGGAGTCTGCATCCTCTGGGCTTAAACATTGAATTTTCTCAATTCTGTTAACCCAGACTGCCTCCCCCCCACCTCTCCCTCAGCCCTCTGGCCCTGACATTCCTTCTCCATCTCCCCCCCCCCAGTCGCACTAGCTCCTCATTTTCACACCACTAACAGCTTACAATGGCCTGCTTCCTTTATCACCAATACTTTTTTGCATATCTTTCACTCATTGTTCCTTATCTCTCCACATCACTGTTTATATCTCTTGTTTCCCTGATCCCTGACCAGTCTGAAGAAGGGTCTCGACCCGAAACATCGCCTATCTCCTTCGCTCCTTAGATGCTGCTGCACCCGCTGAGTTTCTCCAGCTTTTTGTGTAACCCTCGATTCTCCAGCATCTGCAGTTCCTTCTTTAACACAAATGCATTTCCATATGTTCAGTGGCCTTGTAAATGTTATGTTGTGCACCACTAGTCTTGGTCAATGTGTTGCAGCCCATCATTCACCTACCAATCACTATCAATCAGGACCTAAAACAACATTTGCCTCAATCTCATTGCATTAACATGGATTCAGGCCTAATAGATGCATCTTATACTTTGCTTAGGGTTACACAAAAAGCTGGAGAAACTCAGCGGGTGCAGCAGCATCTAAGGAGCGAAGGAGATAGGCGACGTTTCGGGTCGAGACCCTTCTTCAGACTGGTCCGTTTCAAAACTGAACCATTTCAGCTTTGAAGATGGAGATCACTATGACTATGAAAGATGCTGAGGGTGATCATGGCGGGTTAGTTTTCTGGCTGGAGGCCTGTGACTAGTGGTGTGCCTCATGTACCAGTGCAGGGCTGTTTGTGGTTTATATCAATGATTTGGATGAGAACGTACAAGGCATGATTAGTAGGTTTTCAGATGACACAAAGTACTGTAGGTGGTATCGTAGAGAGCAAAAATGGATATCAAAAATTGCAGCAGGATCTTGATCGGTTGGGCAGGAAAGGTTAATGAAGTTAATACAGATAAGTGCGAGGTATTGCATTTTGGGAATGCAAACCAGAGCAGGACTATACACTGAATGGTCAGGCTCCTGGGAGTGTTGTAGAGCAGAGGGATCTAGTAGTGCAGGTACATAGTTCCTTGAAAGTGGTGTCACAGGTAGATCGGGTGGTCAAGAAGGCTTTCGGCACATAGGCCTTCATTGGTCAGAGTATTGAATATAGAAGTTGGGAGGTTAAGTTAGGGTAATACAAGACGTTGGAAAGGCCACATTTGGAGTTCAGTTTTGGGCCCCCTGTAATAGGAATGATGTTGTCATGCTGAAAATGGTGCAGAGAAGATGTTGCCAGGACTCGAGGGATTGAGCTATATTGAGAGATTGATTTAGGCTGGGATTTATTTCTTGGAGTGTAAGAGGATGAGGGATGATCTTATAGAGGTGTATAAGATCATGAGAGGAACCGATAGGGTAAATGCGGAAACCTTGGGTGGCGCACAAAGTCTCCAGAGGTTTCCATTCAGGTTTCCTAAGTGGGACATGGACATTACTTAACATGCAGTACCAGAGATGATGATTTAGGTATTCACCCATCGTAAGTTCCCCTCTGCCTTTCAAATGATTTGTGCTGCTTTTTAATATTAACAAGCCCATCACATATTCCTTCCCCCAAGAACTGAACGTAATATATGGAGAACAAACGCCCGGAGCAGACCCTTGGTATAATGAGGAATCATCACATAAAAGGAAGATACCCCTCATTAACTTCATTGGTCAAATAAAATAACAGCTTGTACACTGCACGCTTAATACATGTGTTCTATAAAATAACAATGCCAATTTATTTCCTTTAGAACAACATATGTTTTGTGCAGTTTTGCACTGAGGGACTAATGAAATATTTATTGTTCTGTGACTGCTGCAACTCATGATAATGCTCCAGCTCATAGAGAGTTTTTGAGGCCCATGGCTCTTTTATTTTATTACAACATCGTATCAATGTGGATTGTGTATGTGGTTTTCTTCCAAGTAAATTCCAGTGTCGCTTCTTGCAATTTGTGATTTAAATAGGAAATTCAATCATGAGAGGCCACATAGTAGCAATGTTACAAAATTTTGAGATTTAAAAAATCAAGTCTGCAATTTATCCCATCAGATAAAGCATAAAAAGAAGTTTAATTTGACACCTAATTTACTTTCATATCTTCAGTATTAAGAAAGTTATGGCCATTTTCATACTCGGAAATTAGCATCTTGCTCCCCATTGCCTTTCAATTGACTTAACTCAAAAGCTGTGATCTGGAAAAGTTAAAAGCCCATAACTTTCTTAAAAATTAAGAGAACTCAATGAAATTTTCAATTATTATAGATTGAAGCATTCTGAAACAAATATTAAACGATCTTACTTGGATGACCTGAAATTAAAGCATATAATTAGTTAGTTATCTAATTGTAGCTAATTACAAAATTCAATGAGTAGATCTAAACATCTATCCATTTCTTAAGAAAAGATAAACTTTTTTCAAATTGTGTCCAAATAACATTCACACAATAATCCACAATATAACATAATTTTTAAATCTCATTTTCATGAATTTCTGGGCCAAATGGAAGGAATTTAGTGTTTAATGCCTGTAAATTAATGGCCATTTAAATCAACTAGCGAGTGGGTTTTAGTGGAATGCGGTGGATTGGAACGTTGCGGTTAGCGGTGAAGTCGGGAGGAAAAATACTGTTTGTTCATAGATTTTTTGGGACCCCATTTCGCAACATAAAAATATTATTAAAGCCTCCCGAAAAACCAACTTTTAATATAAAAATAAACTATTTACCTTTTCTTCTCCCCTACGCAAACTCCTTCCGGTTGTCGGTGCTCACGGCTTTTGAAGGTGATTTTTAAATGACTCTAGTTAATAAAAATTTAGAGTAATTTAAAAATACCTTAATTCATGAAATGTCGGAGCAATTTTTCTTCCGCAACCAAATCGCCCGACATTCATTGATTTGTCCTGCCTGTTGAAAAACGGCACTTTAAGCCCGCCCCCCTCTGAAAGGCGCCAAAGTCGCGCACACGGGGAGCGGCAGAAGTGCAGCGCTGCTCAAGGTAAGTTTTGCAACATACCTACACATAGAGTAAGATGCACATGACGTCAGAAAACCTGAAATTAGATGAAAATTAAATTAGCCAATATGTCAGGATGATGAAATGTTTGGAGATCAGGAATTACAAGCAGATATTTGGATATTAGTCCATGCTCCCATTTGAATGAATTTCCCTACAGAAATTTCCGTACAGATTTCCCTACATTTTTCCAAATCTATACATTGTGAATTCAAATGATTAATAGAATGCAATCAATGTAAAATTTGGACAACTTCTGAATATACTACCATCAAAATGTTACTTCATGCTTGTAGGTAGTGTTTGAGCATTTATCAAAATGGCATTTAGCTATTTTGAACTGGATAAGTTACAGAGGTTGGTACATTTTATCTCTTAATTGGTTGCTGGTGTGTTTATCGGCAGCAATATTACTTGTCTTTGGAGAATTAATTATATCTTGACAGTTGCTATGATTTATGATGTCCTCACTTGCCCCATATGCATCAATGATTAAAATGTGAAAAAAATGTTTATTTCTTTTCTGGCAAGGAGAAATATTTACCAGATTTTAAATTAGTAAATCTGCCGAAATGCAAGAAATATTAGAATATTTTTTCCAAATTGTGTCCCCTAATATTTTGGGAATATCAATACTATTGACGGATAATTTGAATGCTAACAACTTGCAATTGATTTCCGTAAATGGCACGGTCCTTGAATTTCCTCCTCCTTTAACACCAATCCATTCTCACATTTTAGCATTCAATGTGTTTTGGTGAAAACTGTTAATTACTTGCACCCTATGTTAATGCAGATATGTTTTCTAGAACAATGCTACATGCATTTGGAGCAGATCTTTGTCAGGAAAAAAACCCTACCATTTTCAGAACTTGTGTTTGGCTTTTAAGGAACTGATATGGTGTCTATAGAACTAGGTTCTCAACTGCCTTTTCCTCAGATGACCAAAGAGTGTACTGGTGCACTGACAGTGGTGAATTTCATACTCTTTGTCAACCTTCACCCAAGGAAAATGTCTCTATAGCTTATAACTCAAGCCACTCGGGTCCAGTAACATCCATGTTAATCTTCCCTGTAGTTTAGAAATACCGCATGGAAACAGGCCCTTCGGCTCACGGAGTCTGCACCGACCAGTGATCCCCACACATTAACACTATTCTACACACACTGGGGACAATTTACAATTATACCAACCCAATTAACCTACAAACCTGGACGTCTTTTCAGCGTGGGAGAAAACTGAAGATCTCGGAGAAAACACGGGGAGAACGTCCAAATGGTGTACAGATAGCACCCGTAGTCGGGATCGCACAGGCGTCTCCGGTGCTGCAAAGCAGCAACTCTACCACTGCCGCACCAGTTGTACTCTTTCCAGTTTAATGACATCCTCTTGCTGGTATCCAGAACTCCCAAGTGTTGGCTCATCAACGACGTACACACTTGTCTCATGACATCCCAACTCCTGTATTCAATGCCCCAGGACTGTGCCAAATGTTTTCTCCACAGTCTTGTTCATCTGTCAGTACTTTGCTCTATTTCACTTGTGTACTGCATTAAATTCCCCAGTGTTGAAGCATCGTAGAATTGTGATCAGTGGGTAAATTTGAAGTTTGGAAAACATAAATTGAAAAGTATATGTTCAAAACATGCACATCATTACACATCTGACGATAATTGTGATCACTGAAACTTTTTGAAACATTTTAATGCATGGTAGCTGCAAATGAGATGATGCACACTCCATGCAATGTTTTTATTTGGTTTCTGATTCATTTTTTCAACAGGAGATCTAAATCCAATTGCTAATTTGATTTGTCTTTGTTGCAATGAATTTTGTCCTCAAGAATAGAAACATAGAAAATAGGTGCAGGAGTAGGCCATTCGGCCCTTCGAGCCTGCACCGCCATTCAATATGATCATGGCTGATCATCCAACTCAGTATCCCTTACCTGCCTTCTCTCCTGCCTGCATATTTATTTGAAATATAATTTATAGACTATCAGTGCAGCGGAGCTATATCTTACCAATCTCTTTGTTAAAGAAGAAGCATTTAATGCCCGTGGGTAATCTTTTTACTGTGGTTGGGTTTTAATTTCTACAGTCGGATGATATTTATCACAGCAGTTAATGTCATTAAAAGTCACTGATAAGGAGTTTTTGCTTTAAATACTTTTGCATTTAGCAGTTTGGAAACTAAATGTGCTGAGAAGGACATAATATAAGAGATAAAAGCCTTTCTGGAATTATTTGTGAGCTGATGGGGGGGGGGGGGGGGGGGGGGGCAGGGATCCATCTCACAATATGTCAGGGAAGCCTATTTCCCTTCCAATGAATAACCACCTATTCTTCACAATCTGTTATTAGGGTTTAATAAGATCTTTATTTGATTTTTCTATTCTAATCTCTCTGCCCAGCTTTCTGTGTGATACCTCCCCTATCCTGACCCAATGATGGCCTCCCTTAACTTTCCATTCACAATTTCTCAGTAATAATCTTTAACTGCTTCTTCAGTATTTCTCAATGATGCCCATCAGAACTTCCCTCCTGTTCAACAACTCAATATTCTGCAGAGAGAGCAACGGCGTAGAAATAAATCTCTGGTTCCAAGTCCACTCCAACCACCCACTTGTTGTAATCCTGTATTAATCTCATGTTTTATTTTCCCTAAATCCCACAAGATTTTCCACTCACCTGCCCACAAGATGGCAGTTTAAAATGGCTAATTAATCTACCAACCTGCATGACTTTGGTATGTGGGAGGAAACTGAAACAAACCAAGGCAGGCTCAGGAGAACGTGCAAGCTCCACACAGACAGCATCTCAAATCAGGATTGAACCTGAGGCTCTGGCAGAATGAGGTAGTGGCTCTACTAATAAGCCACTGTCCTGTAAACTATTATGGGCTTCATGTGATGTCATCAAGTCCAATGACTCCATTCACAAAACCGCAGAGAATGATTGAGAATTGACAAAGCCATACCCCTATTTATGTTGCCTGTGAAGATGTTCAAAATACATTAAAAGTGAAATGAATGAATAAAACAAAAAAATATTAATTTGCTTATAATAAATTGAATGTAATCAACCCAAAACATGTGAATATAAACATTACTGCAAATACAAATGATTAAAATGTATCTTATTGTATTGCCTTTTTTCCAACTGTGGTGCAATGCATTGGTTTGCAATTTTTCTTCCTGGTTCAGGAACTCCAAGTAGATTCTCCGGAGTCCAGTAGCAGAGCATTTGGCTCATCTATTAGCAAGTTCAGGACTTCTGTACTGAGTATATGTAAGGCTGCGACCAACAGATTTGGGGACATTGAGGGAAAATGTGTGATCCTTTTCATATTTTTTTGTGATCTGAACATTGCTGAAGACGTATTTTAATAGTATATGCAGTGTAATTTTCAATGGTTTGTGCTGTACATGTGCTTTATATTTTTCAGAGTATGATTGCTTGTTTTAACTTTAGAACACCTCATCAATTTGCCACATTGATAAAGCTGCATGGGTTCAATGATTAAATTATGTATTTGGTTCAGGTCAGCATAAAATAATAACTACATATATTCTGCAAGGGATTTCTTGTGTGAATTCCTTGTCACACCATGAATGTTATCTCATAAATAAATTATAGTATCTTTGGGAATTCTCTTTGGTTATTGATGCCTCTATTATTACGCTCATTGTTTCCAACGACATTCCACTCATCAGGGGCTTTGACCAATGAAAGAAATGGGTTTGAACTTTAATTGTTAGCTTAAATTACAGCACGATGTGTAGTATCAACGTGTCTTACAAATTAGCGTTGATAGAATTCGAATGATATCTTTTCGGCTTATAAATTACCGAAACTAGATCTTGATATCAAATGGAGCAGCAGTGTGTTCAACTGGATCCCCTTCACTTACACTTACCTGAGCAAATATCAGTGCATCAGAGGGATATAAAATATCCAGTTTGTAGGCCAGTTTCATTCAGCCATATTGCTACTTCATAAGTGATAGGAGCTGAATTAGGCCATTCGGCCCATTGTCTACTCTGCCATTCAATCATATCCGATCTATCTTTCCCTCTTAACCCCATTATCCTGCCTTCTCCCATAACCCCTGGCGCCTGATTGCTTGCCATCTGGTTTAGCTGCTCCATTGCCAATCTTCTATTGCTGAGGTGTCTGAGACACTGAGATAAAATCAAAGGACATTTACAAATCCAGAGAGGGAAGTGAAATTGTCCTAATGAGCAGTTTGCTGCCTCCAGGCATTGATTATATTAGCATTGGCAACAACATATCTCATCAGGCTCTGTCTGTTTTTAAAGCTGATTACTTTTCTGTACAATGACCATGGATTTATTTGTGTTTTTCTTTAAGGATCTGCGGGCTTACAATTCGTCACTTGTTAGACCCCGAGTAGTTGGAGAGTGGGTTGGGCGTGAGGAAACTGATGCTGACCCGTTGGCAGCAGAGATGCTACAGCCTCCAGTTCCCAGAATTAAGGATGAAACTGAAGAGGCCCACAGCTCTGGAAGGTAAACACCAGCAAAGTATGAGCAAGGGTACCAGTACTAGATATTTTTTCTTGCTCTCATTCTTGTTAAACCTATTAACTGCCTATATTGATTTATTCTCGTGGAAATAACCATCATGAATGTCATTAGCATCACAATTTAAATAGTCAGCTAATTATCTCTTAGATAGAATACTATATTCTTGCTAAGGTTTACCCAAGGCAAATACTTTAAAGTGTAAAGAGCACTTTATGCACTTGGAAGGAATTGTATGCTGACCTACTCCATACTTCTAAGTTATCCCAATGCTTATCTTGTTCCATTGGCTGATGTTGGTCAGCTTGTGCCATAACTTTCCATGTATTATGCACTGAATGGTTCCAGACTGTGCCACGTGATTCATCTGAAAATTTTCCACAGTTCAAAATGTATTTCTGTTTTTAAATCTATTTGCATTCATGGTGTAAATGTTTTTGTAATATGTTAGTTGGGTCATACTTGTACATAATCATTAGTGAGATGATGTGAAATATTCATTGTACAATTGATTGATCATTGTATTACATTTACACGATAACATTTGAATCCTTTCCCATGGGTTTGTCCCCCCAAGACCCAGTGCTATCCTTTGGAGAGCAAAGGATCCAAAGAATAGATTTAACATGGATTCTAATGTCTATAAACAAGATTACCCAAAACTCGGCTGTTCATGTATGAATAAATGATATTTATTGTACTAACTTGCACCAAGTCCAGTTCGTCCATTAGATTGATCCTTACAGGCCAATACCAACTCCCAATTAAACAATATATTTATTTTAATATTTTCATCCTTATTTTCACATATGCATGGTCTTGCCAGCTCTCCAACACACCAGTGTTTCTCCGAGTCTGGAACATTGTGCACCCCACATTTGTTCCCTTCACCATTGCTCGATGTTCCAGGACCCTAAGTTCTGGAAATTTCCCCCAGAACTCTGTTTCATTACTTTCCCTTCCGCCTATAACATACAGCTTAAAATGTGTTTCTCTGCCTTATGCCTGAAATGGAAATGAAATGAAAATGCAATGAGCTGTTTGACCTGCCCTATGCCTGAAACTGCAATGGAAATGGAAATGAAATGAAAATGCAATGAGCTGTTTGGCCTGCCCTGTGCCTGAAACTGCAATTGAAATGAAAACGCAATGAGCTGTTTGGCCTGCCCTGTGCCTGAAACTGCAATGGAAATGGAAATGAAATGAAAATCCAATTAGCTGTTTGGCCTGTCCTGTGCCGGAAACTGCAATTGAAATAGAAATGAAATGAAAATGCAATGAGCAGTTTGGCCTGCCCTGTGTCTGAAACTGCAATGGAAATGGAAATGAAATTAAAATGCAATTAATTGTTTGGCCTGCCCTGTGCTTGAAATTGAGATGGAAATGAAATGAAATGAGTTGCTTGGCCTGCCTGAAACCACTAATTGTGGCCCACAAGGCCCCTATTAGCCGAGAAACCAGTCCCCTTTTCCCAACATGCCCGTATTTGCCCAGGAGGAGCACTTTGGCCCAAAAGGCCCATGCCAGACCTGGGAAAGTCCAGAAAAAGGGCCTTCACTGAAATGCCACTCATTTTAAGAGCCCCTTCGGCTCATTGTGCCTGTGCTAGCCCAGGAGTGTTCCCTTCGGCCCATCAGTAAGTATTCCCCCTGCAAGTATTAAACCTCGCCCCAGTATTTTTCTCTCTCTCTTCATTGGCTCCCTGTGAGATCCAGGCCAGGATAGACTTTCTTCCTTCATTGCTGTGATCAGCAGAAAAATATGAAAAATGGCTAAAATTGATTCTCCACCCTCTTCCCCTTCTCCCCCACAGTCCCTCACCTGTTTTGGGCAGCATTTCTGACAGTTTTTCAGCCCACCAGCCCTTAGTGACTGAGCTGCCAGCCCACCAACCCTGGGTGACTGAGCTGCCAGCCCACCAGGCCTGAGTGACTGAGCTGCCAGCTCACCAGGCCTGAGTAACTGGGCTGCCAGCTCACCAGGCCTGAGTGACTGAGCTGCCAGCTCAAGAATCAATTTGGCCCACAATGTCCATACTAGCCCTCCGGAAACCAGTTACTTCAGCCCACAAGACCCATTCTAGCGCTCCAGAAAGCACCACCCCTCCCAACTGGCCGCCAATATTGGAATCGGTGGAGAGGTGGAATATTGCGTTGGGGGACCAGGCCTCCCATGTGAACATGGGACCCAAGGGATCCCACTTAGTCTAGTATATGATAAAAGTTTATTGCAGAAAATGAGGGGTTGATTTTAATGCAGAAAATCAGGTGGATTTGGGCTGTGCATAACACAAAAATGTTAAGTGTTTAAAGGTTTTGTGACCTGACTGAAATTGCCCATGTTACTGTTGTGTGACAGCAACTTTCGCTGCTGTACAGCTTAGGGAGGCAGGCCAGACCTTGACCATGGCTTCTGTCTATGTAGAGGTTCCAAACTCTCCCAGTTGACTGTGCCTGAACCCCTCTGTCAATGGATCATCAACTTCCTGACATACAGTTAAGCAGCATGTGGGGCTGGGTAAGCACATCTCAGACGTGCTAATCCTCAGCATAGGTGCACTGCAAGCCTGCGTACTCTGCCCTTTCCTTTACTATCTCTACACCAATGATTGCACCTCCACAGACTCCTCTGTCAAGCTTCTCAAGTTTGCGGATGACACAACCCTGATTGGACTGATCCATGATGGGAGGAATCTGTTTACAGACAGGAAGTGACACAGCTGGCTTCCTGGTGCCATCGCAGCAACAATGCTCTTAAGACGGTGGAATTGATTGTAGACTTTAGGAGAACTCCCCCTCCCCTCACCCCACTCACCGTCAACGACACCACAGTCACATCTATGGAGTACTTTAAGTTCCTTGGAACCATCATCTCCAGGAACCTTCAATGGGATGCCACCATCGACTCCACAGTCAAAATGGCCCATCAGAGGATGTACTTCCTGCGGCAGCTGAGAAAATGCAATCTGGCACAGGCAATGATGGTCCAGTTTTATAATGCCATCGTAGAGTCTGTCCTCACCTTCTCCATCCTGGTCTGGTTCGGCTCAGCCACCAAGCACAACATCCGGAGGCTGCAGTGCATCGTTCAATCAACCAAGAAGGTTGTTGGCTGCAACCTTTCCACCCCCACCCCCCATTGACGAACTGTATATTTCAAGGGCCAGGAAGTGAGCGGGCAAGACCATCTCTGACCCCTCTCACCCTGGCCACAAACTCTTTGAAGCACTTCCTTCTGGAAGGCGACTCCGGATTGTCAAAGCCGCCTCAGCCAGACATAAAAACTGCTATTTGCCACGAGCAGTAGCTCTACTCAACAGCCAAATGTCTGTAGCCTCCTTTTGCTCTGGTATTTTATTTCATTCTTAACATGTTTAAATTATAATGTTTTATTTTTAATTGTCTACTGTGTATTGTGTTGTTACTTGCAAGCAAAGAGCCAAGGCAAATTCCTTTTATGTATACATATTTGGCTAATAAAATATATCCAATTCAATATCCTCTCCATAACCACACGGGTTTACAAAGGTTCTCTGGTTACCTCCCACACCACAGGGCCCTGCTGGTAGGTTAATAGGTAAATTATTCTTTCATGCGGGTAAGTGGCTAGAGAATAAAATAGGAATTGTGAAAGAGAAAAAGTTTCAAGGTGATGGGGAAATGAGAAGAGGGGGAATGGGACTGATGGGATTACTTTGCCCAGAGCAGGCATAGACTCGTTGGGCCAATGTGGATGCTGAATAGGGATATCTCCTGGTAGCATTTTCTTCCTTCTGGTTCTCGTGTGTTTTTGCAACTCAAAAATATGCATCATTGCTCTCAGGTTACAGCTTTTCTTACTGATTTTCTTCTGATAGTGCTGTCTTCTGTTAGAAATAATGTGCGGCTATACATAGAGAAAGCACTTCTTTTCGGCACACGGTATATTTTGGAAGATGTTTGAACTGCCTTTCAAGAGTTGTGAGACTACCAAGTTGGGTTCTGCAATGTCATGGAGCAACCCTTTAAACAGCAGGAAAAGCAACTAACGTAACAGACTAGTTTTACTGGGACTGTTCCATGACAATAGTTGTGTAACATTTTATGCTCCAGTTTATATTGGTACAGAGGGAAATGGGTTGTGTGAATAATGACACATAATGACAATAGTTGCACACCGGTGCATTAACATGGATTATACACAAAAGTGGCTGGTCTCATTTTGGATTGCTATAGTTTCCTTTGGAAATAATCATCAGCCCAGTCTACTCCAGACACAATCGAGTTGTGTGCAGTTACTAACTAAAAAACATAATGTTTGGTTTGTTTCTTAACCATTAAATTTTTGGTGGTGGGTTATAATTTAAACAGCCACACCTACAGGCCAATTTCCACCCCCACCCCAACTTAAGACACAACTTAGACACAAAATGCTGGAGTAACTCAGCGGGTGAGGCAGCATCTATGGAGAGAAGGGATAGGTGACGTTTTGGGTCGAGACCGTCTATATCTCTCTCTTCCCTTTCCCCTGACTCTCAATCTGAAGAAGGGTCTCGATCCGAAACTTGACCTAATCCTTTCCTCCAGAGATGCTGTCTAACCCGCTGAGCTACTCCAGCTTTTTGTGTCTATCTTCGGTTTAAACAGGTATCTGTAGTTCCTTCCTACACTGTGTATCTTTAAAGATAAGAATTGGGCAGAGTCAGGCAGCATAGAGTGAAGGGTTGGAATGGAAATAGAATGGCCTGAGCTCTTGTTCGATATCTTTGCCTTTAAGTTCTCAATAACTGAAGTCTTTATCTCAAAATGGCCAATTTCCTGCAAATTAGTGTCGACATGACTAGAAACTCTCCACAGCAAGTTGACATAAAGAGGTTTTTGCCACCTTCATCAATCTAATTTTATCAGCTAGTAGTAGATATATCAATTCTTGCTGAAAAGATTAAAAAACGTAACATATTTGCTCTTACATTACAATGCTGAGACCATGTTAATGGTATAAAAATAGTGACGTTTACTGTTCTTTCATCATCAGTAAGCATTTTTTTTGTAGTTTCATTTAGCAGTTGGTTTGGATCATGTGTTGCAAGCATTTAACATTTAAAACTGACACATAATTTCTAAAATGGTCTTGCAGCACAAAATTGGAGCAGAAGAGTAAAGGTTTGAGACAGCAGCAGCAACAGCATAAGAAGCTTTTAGCTGCAATGCTGTCCCAGGATTCATTTGACTCTGTGCACAGTGCAACACCATCACTGGCTGAAGAGGACATTGAGGATGAGGATGATGCCATGGAATTACTGGGTAAGACATTTGGTGCTTTCTTATTAACACACAATCCAGCGCACCTTTTCACAGATTTAAGGATAAGGGGGAAGTCTTTTAGGACCAAGATGAAAAAATCATTTTTCACACAGAGAGTGGTGGAATTCTCTGCCACGGAAGGTAGTGGAGGCCAGTTCATTGGCTATATTTTAGAGGGAGTTAGATGTGGCCCTTGTGGCTGAAGGGATCAGGGGGTATGGAGAGAAGGCAGGTACAGGATACTGAGTTGGATGATCAGCCATGATCATATTGAATGGCGGTGCAGGCTCGAAGGGCCGAATGGCCTACTCCTGCACATATTTTCTATGTTTCTATGTTTCTAAAATGCACAGACAACTATAGGTAAGTACAACTCAGGTCCACAAGTTCTACATTATTACTGTTTTACAAGAGACGATCTTTAAACACACTATGACTGTAGCAATTTTTTTATTCTGATCGCCATATCGTAAAATTATATTGTGAGTCATTAAAAAAATGAATGTACTGCAAATATATTGGCAGTCTTAAAGTCCTAGCACTGTGTATAAATGTGAAGCACATGTTAACATTTTGGATGGAAGTAATTTATTAGAACATTTGCAGGAAATGAGGAGAGACCCCTTTTAAAAAGTTGAGTAAAGCAAAGCAGAAATGGGAAAGCAGGTCGATTTGACAAATGCAGCTGTTCTAATTGTACATCGCCAGCATTTGTGATTCATGTACATGTGTCATATTTAACTTTTTTTCCAAAGCGTGCAATAAGAAGAATTTAAATGTAACTTGCTGCATATTTAATTTCCCGTTGGAATCGCAGTGTTAAAGGCACTTAGGCTAATAATAGGCATTCTGCGATTTTGGGTTAATAGCTAGTCAGCTTTTAAAGGGAGACCCACTTCAATATGAGATTTGGGCCGTTTGGTTTAGTTTTGTGCTAGAAGTTGTTTTCTGTGTTGTTTTGTGTGCTGGTTCTTTGATATTAAAAGTAAGAATCTATCTGGGAATACGTGGTTGTTGCAATTATAATTTTAAAATTTGCATACCCTCTTTTGTGTTATTTGAAGTTGATGAAAAATGGGAAATAAAGAAATCATATTGTATGAAAGGCAAGAAGCCAACAATACTAATATAGAAGGCGATGTATTTTATAGATGGAGATGACCTGGATGTGAAAGTTGCAATAAAACTACATTGCCGGGGGATACTGACAGATTTATCCAGAAGATAGCCTCCTTGATATTTTTAAGCATTTGGTGCTTCTAAGTTGCCACGAGGAGATTACTTTTATCTGTAGTCTTCAGATGCAATTTTTTTACAAAGGAAAAGAAGTTCATGGTTTGACCTTATGAGAAAAACTACATTGAAACAAGATTTTGCAAAGTCCAAAAGGATGTGATAATCCAATACTGAATGTGTAAATGTTTGGTGCTAAGTTTCTTTGAGCCTTTGTTGTCTGAGGCTACCTTTACTCCCTGAAGAAAGACACAACATGCTGGAGTACTTTGACGGGCCAGGCAGCATCTCTGGAGAAGAGCAATAGGTGACGTTTTGGGTTGGAACCCTTCTTCAGACTCAACATTTCGGGTCAGAATGTGTCTGACGAAGGGTTCTGACTCGAATAGTCACCCATTCCTTTTCTCCAGAGATGTTGCCTGACCCACTGAGTTACTCCTGCATTTTGTGTCTATCTTCGGTATAAACCAGCATCTGTAGTTCCTTCTTGCACCTTTACTCGCTGTTCATCTGGTTTGTAGCCTTGGTACATGACTAGTTCATGATGCAAATTATAAAAAGTGGAGAATAATTTAAGTGCAGAATTGACACCAAGCCCCACAAAACCTAGCTGGCTCATCAGCATGCATTCCAAATTGACTGAAGTCAGACTAGTACGTACTTGTAGAATGGAAGACATTTCACTGAAGAATTGATATGCATTTGTTGTGAATGGAATATCAAGATAATTTGTATCCAACAATCCATCATAATTCAGTTTATGTTTACCTGAGATCCTTTTATTGTGATGTATCAATTTCTGAACACCATTCTGCTTCCAAAGGGATATCCCAGAGATCTACATATCTGTTAAAAGACAGTGGAATGGTTCCAAGATTACACCAGCTTCATTATGAATCATCCTTTGATTCGCTTACTGTTTAACAATTGTACAACTCCATGTTCTAATATAGTTTTTATTTCAGAAAAGCTGTTAAACCATAATTGTATCTGTGTGTTTGAGCATGATACAGTTTACCTTAGGGAGAGAGTAGAAAGGCCCCAATTGTAGGAAAAGACAATATTTTAAGGAGCAGAAAAGCAATTTCAACTGAGTGAGTGAATTAGAGACAAAGAATGAGCTGAATTGTCACTGCATAACCGTGTTACTGTAAGCTCAGACTTTACTTGAGTCATTTGTAGTTATGCTTATTTCTTTACATGCTGCAGGTTGAAAAAAAGAAAATCATATATGTCAAATTGAGGCCACATTTCCCCGTGGTACAGTCTATATCTGTCATCCTCCCTTTTCCCTGACTCTCAGTCTAAGCAAGGGTCTCATCCCAAAACATCACCCATTCCTTTTCTCCAGAGATTCTGACTGACCCGCTGAGTTACTCCAGCCTTTTGTGTCTGTCCCTTACCTGATTTCATCTCGTTATGAATCCTGAAAAAAAAAAATCATTATATAAATTGTTAAGAAAAATCAAAGTGAAATGTCTATTAATTTTAAATAAATTATGTTAAAATGGCAAATATGTTGTTTTAGGTTGGTGAATGTTCAAACATTGGAGTAACAATATTCAATGTCTGCTGTGTTCCTGGTCCTTATTTCCAGTGTTGTAATTCCTGTAGCAATATACGAATTAACCTTCTCTTGTTCCCAAATATATCTTGGATGCAACGTCCTAAATTTGAAGTTTAATATGTCAGCATTTATACCTTGTAAAAATTCATAAAATGGTAGTGGTGGTGAACGTAGTAGTTAAAGCATCACTCAGATATCAGTTCAATGTAACAATTTATTGTTCAATCAGTCGTGGTGTAATCTTTCGTGCAGGTGAAATAGAGTGGATGAATCTCCCTGAGAATCAGAACACTAAGTTTTCTACCTATTGGATACAATGATAATGCATGACAGACAATTGACAGCCTACCATATGTGTATGAAGGAACTGCAGATGCTGGTTTAAACCAAAAGATAGACACAAACAGATGGAATAACTCAGCGGGACAGGCAGCATCTTTGGAGAGAAGGAATGAGTGACCTTTTGGGTCGAGACCCTTCTTCAGACTGAAGAAGGGTCTCAACCTGAAATGTCACCCATTCCTCTCCAGAGATGCTGTCTGTCCCGCAGAGTTACTCCAGCTTTTTGGGTCTATCATATGTGATCATTTTTTGGGAGGCTTGATGTCAGGTAATATTCAGGCATCTCCTTTGGCCCCTTGGCTTATTCTGAAATGGATGGCCCTCCTTGCTATCCATATTTCATACTCCTTTTGCCTAGTCCATTTATACCTCGTTTGTTTCTCACCGAAGGTTGTTCTCACCCATATAATACATTCTATACTTCTCTTTGAGATCTTGCCGTGTTATTCTCCCTTATCCTGATGACATTGCTGTGTTGTGGTCTGGAGCTCTGGAGAGGCTCTCAAGGCAAGATTGCAATCTTGTTTACATATCCTTTGTCTTTTCTTTCTTGATCTTCCTCTTCATTGGCCCATACATTTCAAAATATCTCGTAGCCATGTCACATTCGTTCTGCTTCAACACTGTATTCTCCACCCTGGTCTTTTTTTCCTTGCACTATCTATTGTATTTGTGTATGGCTTAATTGTACTCATGTACAGTATGATTTGACTGGATAGCACTCAACAAAGTTTTCCACTCTATCTTGGTACATGTGACAATAATATACCAGTATCCTTGATCCCTAAGGTCATGCGCCAGCTTTGTATTTGCCTGGAACGTGAATGTTTCAAATTCCTAAAAAAATATATTTTTGGGTGGTATAAATTTCCAAGCTCTGAAATAGCTAAGTATGTGGATTGTTGAGCTGCTTGTTTATGTTGTAGCTTCTCTCGATTGGCCATCTTGTGGTGATGCACTGAGGAAATGTTACACCTTCTCAAGTTTTCTTAATGAATTTCAAGGTAAAGGTATAATTTCCCCTTGGATGCATTGCTCTGTATAAAGTAAGCCTGCAGACTAAATTATTTACTCACTCAGCGTTGCTTGATATACCATTGTATTGTTAAAAGGATCTTGCCTTTGCAACTGAACTCTGCATTTCTTACAACAGATGGTTGCGAAATGGTTTAAAATGACCCATTAATATGTAAGATGCTGTATGAATTAAATAGCTTCTATTGGCTTAGAAGGGGTGAAATTACACCAACTATCAGAGGTGTACGTTCACTCAGTAGCCAGAGATGTATCTGAGAAGGCCGTGTAATAGTTATGGCAATTACCGGAGAAAATCTTAAGGGATAGGATTGACATACATTTGGGAGGGTAGGGGGGTGATCAAGGATTGTCAGATCATGCTTTGCTATTCTTATTGATTTTTTTGAAGAATAGAGTATTAGTAGAGGGAAATTGGATCGTTATATGGTCAAGGAAGAAACTGAGGGCTTTAAGGCCTTCCTGGTGGGGGATGGACATGTAGAGTGACTGACATCCATAGTAAAGATGAGGGAGTGGGGGCTCTGAAAGCGGAAGTTATTAAAGAGATGAAGCGCATGTGAGGTATCTTGGATATAGGTTGGGAGGGATTGGACCGGGGGGGATAGGATGGAGTTGAGGTACGTGGAAATCATTTCCGTGGGACACGAGCAGGCAGAAACAATGGGTTTGCCAGGGCCGTCGAGTTTGTGGATTTTGGGGAGAAGGTAAAAACAGGCTATGCGGGGCTGGGAAACGATGAGGTTGGATGCTGTGGAAGGCAGGCACCCAGAAGTGATGAAATCAGTAATGATGTTTGAGATTAAGGCCTGGTGCTCGTCTGAGGGATCATGGTCCAAGGATAAGTAGGAGGAGGTGTCTGAGAGTTGTCGCCTGGCCTGAGCCCGGTATAGGTCAGTGTGCTAGTCTACCACGGCACCTCTCTTGTCGGCAGGTTTGATTATAATGTCAGGGTTGCTACAGAATGAGCGGGGGGGCTGTACGTTCAGAGGGGGTAAGGTTGGAGTAAATACAGGGAGTGGAAAAGTTTAGACGGTTGATGTCACGCCGGCAGTTAGAAATAAAGAGGCCTAGAGAGGGTGGAAGCCTGTTCTGGGGCATCCAAGAGGAGAGGGACCAGTGGAGAAGGGGTCATCACTGGATTGTGAGGATTTCTTCCCATAGAAAAAGGCATGTAGGCGGAGGCGACGGAAGAAAAGCTCTACGCCATGGCGGACCTGGAACTCGTTGAGGTGGGGGCGGAGGGGAACATCAACCATTTTATATAATCAGTTTATGATGTTTTATCAAATGTTCTTGTTACATGGATATACAGTAATAGCTAATATAGGTTGGTACTACTCTAAGAATTGTATTTTGTGACCAACTGTTCTGTGTTCTTGCAACGTTGCTTAATATAGATTTTGCCAGAGGTCTGATTGTCTGTCTGATGAAAGCCACAGGAAGGAATTGCTGTCGCTGACATTCTAGCATTTGTTTGGTGATTAAGGTTCTCACAGTTTGAATGCTGACTATTTTTCCCATCATCTTGGAGAGAGGTATTGAGGTAGTTACTGGCACTGGCTCATGTTTGCCAGAGGTATGTTCAGCTTTAGTTTATTGATAGGTTAACTATTACCTTCACTTGAAATTCCATTTGGGCCTCAGCACTTATACTGGGTGAATTGCATTAGGCCGTAAGTTATTTACGGTTTGGTAAAGGCAACTATATAAAACCCTTCTGATGGTGATGAGTAACAATTTGACCTTTCACTTGGAATGATGAAGGTAAATTTGATTGGAAAGCCTTATCTGTCAAACATGTCTTGTACAGAGTTCGTAAAGCCTAGCTTTTCACGGGTTAGAATTAAAAACGGAGACTTCAAATTAGGGGGTATGCCCCTGAGATTCGTCTATGTATACTGTACATACAAAATGCTCATTTCCAACCCCTATATTTCCCAATTCTTAAAAAATGCATATGCCCTCCACCACCCCTCCTAAAGCTTAGTCCATTCTTTACAGTCTGAAACCCTGCAATCAGGCTTCTACATCTCCATTGCACTGGAAATAGATAATTTATCTTTCATCTCTCTGAGTCTGAAGCAGTGATTTGGTATTCAACTCCATGTTCCTTCAGCATCTTTGTGCTGGTCAGGCCGCACCAGCCTGAATTCATACCCATTGACCAATTCGAGCCCAAATCAACCCCACCCACAATTGCCTCTCTTGTCCCCCAACGTTCAACTCTTGAATTCCTCCTGATTCTCTGATTCTCATTTGCTGCTATCTCTCGGTGACATTAAGTAAACAGATGGGTTAGTTTTTACATACACAGTTACAACTCCAGCTCAGCCTCAACATCACCCCTCTATCACTCTTTGTCCAATATACAGCATTGGATGTGCAGGAATCTGCTACATTTAAATGTTGGGAATACTTGAGGTGTTACTTTTCTTTGATCCCTGCCATAGGATGGCATAGTGGCACAATTAATAGAGTTGATGTCATGCAGCTCCTATAACCTTGGACCAATCCTGACTTTAGGTGCTGTCTGTGTGATGTCTACATATTCTGTTATCATTTGGGTTCACTCTGGGTGCTCTAGTTTGCTCGTCCATCCTTAAGTCGTGTGGGTTAATGAATCAAGTACAGAATGTTGCATTGCGCTTGTCTGAGGAAATAGATGAACATCTGCATGACTGCTGTGAGTCAATAGACTGGTCTACGTACAAGGGCTCAGCGGCCAACCTCAGTGAGTATGCCATTGCCATCACACACTTTATCACTAGGTGTGTAAATTATTGCATGTCAAAGAAGCCAATCCAAGTCTTCCCCAACTGGAAACCATGGATGAACCGTGAAATTCACTGCCAACTGAAGTCAAAATCTGGGGCGTTCAAGTTGGGTTACACTATCCTCTACAGGGATTCTAGGAACAACCTTTGTAAAGCCATCGGAGATGCTTGGAGACAATTTTGGACCAAACTAGAGTCACTGACTAACGACGTAAACACTGCTTGATTGTGGCAAGACTTGCATGTTCTAATGGGCTACAAAGTGAAGTTGTGCAGAATTGCTGGCAACAATGCATTCCTCCCTGACAAATTCAATGCAATGCATGCTTCTTTTGATCAGAAGGTCAGTGAAATGATGTCACCTGCCCCCAACAGACTTGGTTGCATCTAAACCCTAAAATCTATGCCCTTTATTTTAGAATGCTCTATCCTGGGAAAATGTCTCTGACCATTCACCTATTTACGCCCCTCATAGCATTAAATATCACCATAACATCATCCCTCAAACCTCTATGCCCTGAAAAAAGCTCCTCAAGCCCTCCAGATCCTGCATCATTCTTGTGAATCTTTTATGCAACCTTTCAAACTAAATAACATCCGACAGCTACTTGGTCATAACTGCACACTTTACACCATGTGTAGTCTTACCAAAGTCTTGTACAGTTGTAACTTGACATCATAACTCCTGTACTGTTTTAAGGGCTTTACCATTAACTGTAAACGTTCTCCTTACACGTGACTTCCAAAACGTGCGGTACCTTGTACTTGCTCGGATTACACTCCATCTGCCATTTCTCTGGCAAACTCTGTTCCTGATCTATATCCCATTGTATACTTTGACAATGTCCCTCACTGTAAACAACTCCATCTATTTTGGTTTCATCTGCAAACTCACCCACAAATCAATCTACATTTACATCCAAAAGATGACACAAAGTGCTGGAGTAACTCAATGGGTCAGGCAGCATATCTGAAGAACATGGATAGGGATCCAGTAGGGTTTGGCAGACCAAGCACATATCCGGTGATATGGTCTTTTCCAAGGTAGAGGAGCCCACATTGGGATGTAGTTGGTGAGGTTAGAGGAACCTCTGTTTCACCTGAAAGGACTGCTGGGATTGTGGTTGTGCTCAGTTCACCAATATACACTGGATCTCCCAAATGCAAACCATTTTTGTTCCTCTTCCCATTCCCATACTGACCTTTCTGTGCTGGAACTTAACCATTGGCAGATGCAAACTGTAGGAACAGGACCTCATATTCCGCTTGGGTAGCTTACAAGGTATGAAAATTGAATTCTCCAATTTTGGGGAACTAACTAAACCTCCCTTTCCCTTCCCCCTTCCCAGTGCCCTGCCTGAACATGCACTCATTTTGCTCAAACACCAACCCCCCCATCCCCCTCCCTTACCAGTATGTTCAACTGCAGATGCTGGAAAATCGCAGTGATACAAAAGTGCTGGAGAAACTCAGCGGGTGCGGCAGCATCTATGGAGCGAAGGAAATAGGCAACGTTTCAGGCCAAAACCCTTCTTCAGACCCGCTGAGTTTCTCCAGCACTTTTGTCTACCTTCCCTTACCAGTATCCAGGCTTTGTACTGCCCATCTCTTCTTTTCTTCCAACTTTCTCCTCCCCATGCCCCCTCACTCCCCCCACCCACCAAATCAGTCTGAAAAGCATGCAGTCTTGAAATAGCATCTACCCATGTTCTCTAGAGATACTGCCTGACCTGCTTTGTTACTCCAAAACACTTTCTTTTTGACATGTATTTTTTTGTCACAGGATTCTTCATAGAGTTACATGAGGACTTGGAAAGGATCAGTTTGTTTTACAAGTTCTGCTTTATACCATAACATTACTATTGTAAATCAATCCCATTCTAACATAGAAAATAAATTAATGGAAGGACAGGGCTGCTTTTATGTAGTATCTTTTTCAAATTCAGGAGCAATGGGGTACTTTCATGACAAGTTATAATATAAGAAACCCTGCATCCAATTTATGTTCAGCAAGGTGTTACAAATTGCACGGTGACCATATATACTGTAATTTATTGATGATCTGGTTGGGAGATATATTGCCTAGCACATTAAATTAAATAGCTGTACTGGAAGGAAGCTGTTTGCAGCACAGGATGAAGAACCATCTAAAAAAAGGTGACCACTATCGAACATCTCATCAAAAAAGGATTATAATCATTCAGCATCCTAATTATCTGCAATGCTGCCAACATATATTGTGTCTCTTTAGAAATTATTTTATCCTTTTTCATTTCCACCATTTTTTACCTCTCTTTTGCTTTCCTTTAAAGGAAAAGAAATATAGAAATATAGACATAGAAAATAGGTGCAGGAGGAGGCCAACCAGCCCTTTGAGCCAGCACCGCCATTCAATATGATCATGACTGGTCATCCAAAATCAGTACCCTGTTTCAGCTTTTTCCCCATATCCCTTGATTCCCTTAGCCCAAAGAGTTATGTCTAACCCTCTCTTGAAAACATCCAGTGAATTTGCTTCCACTGCCTTCTGTGGCCCAAGAATTCCACAGATTCACAACTCGCTGGGTGAAAAGGTGTTTCCTCATCTCAGCCTAAATGGCCTACCCCTTATTCTTAAACTGTGACTCCTGGTTCTGGACTCCCCCCAACATCTGGACCATTTTTCTGCATCCACCCTGTCCAATCCTCTAAGAATTTTATGTTTCTATAAGATCCCCCTCACCCTTCTAAATTCCAGCGAATACATGCCCAGTCGACCCATTCTTTCATTATACATCAGTCCCGGGAATTAACCTGGTGAACCTACACTGCACTCCCACAATACCAATAATGTCCTTCCTCAAATTAGGAGACCAAAATTGCAGACAATACTCCAGGTGCGGTCTCATCAGGGCCCTGTACAACTGCAGTCGGACCTCCTTGCTCCAATACTCAAATCATCTCACAATGAAGGCCAACATGCCATTGGCTTTCTTCACTGCCTGCTGTACCTATATGATTACTTTCAGTGACTGATGTACAAGGACACCCAGGCCTCGTTGCACCTCCCCTTCTCCTAATCTGACACCATTCAAATAATAATCTGCCTTCCTGTTCTTGCCACCAAAGTGGATAACCTCACATTAATCCACATTATACTGCATTTACCATGCTTCTGCCAACTCACCCAACCTATCCAAGTCACCCTGCAGCTTCATAGCATCGCCACTCACACTACCACCCAACTTTGTGTTATCCCTCGTCACAGTTGAGCCGCCTTCCCAGTTTTAATTTTTCGCTTGAAAGGGATTAACAATTTCTATCTTTCATCCATGCGGTCTTTAGATCTTTGCAGTGCATCTCCACCGTCAACCCTTTAAGTATAATTTGCCAGTCTATCCTAGCCAATTCCTGTCTCATACCTTCAAAGTCTCCTTTATTCAAGTTCAGGACCCTAGTATCTGAATTAGCCATGGTACTCTCCATCATAATGCAGAATTCCACCATATTATGGTCACTATCGCCCAAGGGGCTTTGCTCAATAAGATCGCTCAATAAGATCGCTAACTAATCCTTCCTTATTGCACAATACCCAGTCTAGGATGGCCTGCCCTCTAGTCACAGGTAGACAAAAGTGCTGGAGAAACTCAGCGGGTGCAGCAGCATCTATGGAGCGAAGGAAATAGGCAACGTTTCGGGCTGAAACCCTTCTTCAGACTGATGTAGGGCGGGGAGAAGTAAGGAGAAAGGAAGAGGAGGAGCCCGAGGGCTTAGGGAGAGGTGAGAAGGGGAGGAGACAGCAAGGGCTACCGGAAATTGGAGAAGTCAATGTTTATGCTGCTAGACTGCAAACTGCCCAAGCGGAATATGAGGTGCTGCCTTCTAGTCGGTTCCTCTACATATTGGTTTAAAAACTCATCCGGTATACATTCCAGGAAATCCTCCTCCTCAGCACTGTTACCAATTTGGTTGCCCCAATCTATATGTAGATTAAAAGTCACCCATGATAACCGCTGTACCTTTGCTACACGCATCCCTAATTTCCTGCTTGATGTTGTCCCCAACCTCCCTACTGCTGTTTGGTGGTCTCTATACAACTCCAACAAGCGTTTTCTGCCCTTGGCTATTTCGCAGTTCTACCCATACCGATTCAACAGCATCCAAGCTAATGGCTCTCCTTGCAATTGCATTAATCTCCCTTTAACCACGTCATTTGTGCCTACATGCACAACTACCTCCGGCTCCTCACCTTCCCTCTCGAGGATGTTCTGAAGTCGGTCTGAGATGTCTTGGACCCTGGCACCAGGGAGGCAACATACCATCCTCGAGTCTCGCCTGCCGCCACAGAATCTCTTGTCCACACCTTGGACAATGGAGTCACCTACCACTATGGCTCTGCCTGACGTCGGTCTCACTGATCGAGTCTCAGTACTAGGATTCGAGTCACAGATCTGTCCGCCACTCGGACTGGAAGTGTCGTCTGCCTCGACAGCGCCCAATTCGTTTCATCCCCTTTCTTTCCGTCTCTCCACATCAGCAGTGCCCCTCACTTCCCACATTCTGCAACAAATGCACTAAGAGATTTCTTCAGCCAAATCCACTCACTCGCTGATCTGGCTTCTGCTGCTGTGCGATCTTCCAGAAAGAGAACCTACAGTTATTTGAGCACATTCAACAATTTAATTAGCCTCTTTTTTTGGGGGGGAGGATGGGTGGGGGTGTGAGGGTTGTAGAGGAAGAACATTTACATTTCCATATGTCTGTAAATAGATACTATATTACATTTTCCATTACAGCTGAGATAGTTTTAAGATTATGGCACTGTTTTATAAATTATTTTGCAAGATAAATAATTTATATCTTATCAGTCAAAATCATTCAATCATCTTAAATGTTTCAAATAGATTATCCCTTAATCATGTTTTATTCAAGGTATATATTGTCTTTTTGTGGGAAACTTTAACGTCGATATTCTGGTGATTCGCATTGTGCTCCTTCCAAAACCAATAAATCCTTTGAGGTGTGCTGCCAAGGGATGAACACAGATATCCCTCTTGTTGGGAGAAGTCAGCATTCCATCCTGTTATTTATTGATTTTTGTTTTGTACCTTTCCAGTAGTTTTAAAAGATTTATATTTTGAACTCGTGAATCATCCAATTCTGCAGATCCACATTTTCCAAGTTCTTGTCCTTTAGAAGATATTTGAATGATCTGTTTCTTTCCCATGTTGAACTCTGAACTGTGTAACATTGCCCACTCACCAAACCTTATAATGTGCTTCTAAACCTTTCTGGTCTTAAAGGTGGCTCGGTGGTATAGCAGTTGGTATTGATGCTTCATTGCCCCAGGAACCCCAGTTTGATCCTGACCTCTGGTGCTGTCTGTGTGGAATTTGGGCATTCTCCTGGTGACCTATCTGGGTCCAAATCTGTCCTATCCATGTACTTGTCTTACTGTTTCTTAAATGTCGGGACAGTCCCAGCTTCACCTACCTCCTTTGGAAGCTTGTTCCATACATCCACCATCCTTTGTGTGAAAAAGTGACAACTCAGATTCCTAATAAATATTTTCCTCTATGTCCTCTGGTCCTCGATTCACCTACTCTGGGCAAGGTACTCTGTGCATCTGCACGATCTATTCCCCTCACGAATTTATACACCTCTATAAGATCACCCTTCTCAGACAGTCTCGTCCTGAAACGTCATCTCTTCCTTTTCTGACCTGCTGAGTTACTCCAGCTTTTTGTGTCTGTCTTTATTTTTATTGGTGATCTTTATTTTCATTTGAATTTACAACCAATTAAATATTTGCTTGCTACCGGTTTGTTAAAGTATGCATTGATATTCTTTAAGTATTACTTTCTTATTCTGTTCGATATTCAGCTCAACTGTCTTGCACTTTAAGATGTAATTCTGCGGCATCCTTTGTTAATAATAATTTACTGTAGTTAATGCTGCATGCTTTAATTAAACTTGTTGCACACATGCTGAACAATATATAAAGGCATGTGTTCTTCACTCTTCCTCCTTGTAGATTAAACTGCATGGATGCTTTTTGCTTATCAGTTGATGGTGCATTGAAATGTGATTCATCCATTATACATCTGGTGTCAGTACATATTGAGGTCAGATGGGCATGGTATGCTAAAACTACTGTTGGAAACTGATAGTGCTTTCTTCCAGGCTAGTTTTGGTCTATCCTGAACCTCAAAAAATATATATATTTTCTCGTAATAGTTCCACTTTTATTCTGCAAACAATCAATAACAGATTGTGAAATTGTAGATTAGTTATCTGTTAATAGTCTGAGGATGGAGTGAAAGATCAAGTTTATATTCCCTGTGATTGTTTTTGGTATCTGGACAAATGATATTTTATTTGTTAGTGGGAGATGACATCTTACAATGTAATTGGATTAATAATTTGAAAGAAAACAAATGAATTCTTGCTCGCGTTCTAACATTACACTTATTATCCATTGGTAGTTATGTTGTTCGCAGTGAATCATTTCGCTGCTTATTGTATTGATATTTTTTAGTGCTATTTTGACTCCAATGTTGTGGCATGTGTGCTTATATTATCCTTTTGGTGTAATGTTTCATAGTTTGCAACTTTGGTGCCTTTGTTATGAACAGATTGTTAGTTAGATTGTGTGGTATAAATTTATGTCTTTAATCTCTTCCCTACATTTGTGTTTTTATTAAGGTGAGATGTTATTTGAATGTGGTTGATATGCAGGATATTGCTGTTTTACTGTTATGTGCATTTATTTCATTATGATTTTTCTAATCAGGTTGTAATGTAATTTTCTGGTGACTTAGTGATTTTAAAGCCAAAGTTTTCAGTTATCTCAATGTTGACCAGATGTAAATGTGTGTTTGAAGGTATCTATGTAAATATTTTCCAAATGTCGGTGCATTGAATTATACCTGTGTCCATCTCAACTTGTCTGTGATGTATTCTGTAGGCTTTGTGATAAGGCAGAACAGTGACCTAGTAGAGCGAGCATTTGAACTTCAGGTGAAGTTCTCAGTAGGGTATATGGTGAAGGTGATGATGGTGGTGATAGGAAGAAAGGGAAGACTGCGAGCATGTGAAGAGCAACGCATATGGCAATGATGCTGAGAGAAAAGACCTAAAATTAAATGAGAACTTCAGTAGGCAGCAATAGATTGAAGGAGGATTTGGAACACAGCTACACGACTTCTGGGCAAGGAAATGGACTTGGATCCAGGTTAAATTGGTTACAACAAGCTGATAGTTATTAAGCCCATTGAGTCTTGAGTATGTAAATCCACTGTGATAGTATCAGATATTTCCATCTAAAGAGCAGATTTTAAGCTGTGTGGTTCAATTTTTATGAAAACTGGGAAATTGTGCAGTCAATCATAATGCTTTTTATTTCCAGTTTGTTTCCTAGGTTTGCCACGTACATGATTAATGCAGAGGGCTGATGTATGTTTAGTGACAGCCAATGGTAGTGTGACAAAATGCCCTCGACAGGTTATGTGCGGGAGTAGGGTTTCATAACATGTGTTTCTGCTCAATATAAAACAGCTAGAACCTGACTAATCGATCTCTTAAGTAAAGAGACCAATCGCCATTTTCAACTGATGCCCTATCCACTCCTTGCATGGTGACAATTTTACCCAGAGGGTTGTGAATCTGTGGAATTCTCTACCACAGAAGGCAGTGGAGGCCGATTCATTGGATGTTTTCAAGAGAGAATTAGATTTAGCTCTTGGGGATGAAAGGAATCAAGAGATATGGGGAAAAAAACGGAATGGGGTACTGATTTTGGATGATCAGCCATGATCATATTGAATGGCGGTGCTGACTCGATGGGCTGAATAGCCTACTCATGCACCTATTTTCTATGTTAATTATTTTCCAAACCTCTTCCCAGCCTTGCAATCCTATGTAGATCTGCTGGGTGAATTGGCTTGACTTCGCTCACCAGCACTGACCACTTGCCCCACTCTCAACCACTGAGCTGTCAGCTCTTGCCTGACCTGGTTACCCCATCCAATGATCATTACCTCCCTTTACCTTGAACTCCTCAAGCAGTTCTTGCAGCCTTACACATTTCTGACTCCCTGACTGATGATTGCAGGCCACTGCCCAACTTATAACATTAATCTCTGGCAGAAACCCTAGGCCACAAATAGAAATCCTTCTTCTCTGCCACGCCAGGTCCTCTCATAGTACTGCTGCAGCAGGTGAAGGACACTTGCTGATAGTGCAAAGTGATTCAGTGAAACACAAGGCTGCTATGTGTTTCAAGCAATGTGCCAGTAACTAAAATGGTTTATTAATCTTGCCTCTGCAATTGCAGAAATCCCAGCTTTTAAAAACGCAACACAATGGAAAATCTCTGAGCATCTCTCTTTGATTTTTTTTAAAATAGTGATATGAAATTTGTCTTATTTATCATCAAAATGTATTCAACTTGTCAAATCTACTCTGACCCTTACTTGCTCTTGTTTTAGATTTTCATCACCAAGCTCTTACCTGATGGGTTTGTTTCGGAAGTCTGGTTTTAATCGGTAATTTTGTCTGATTGTTGTTTTCCACAATTTGAATTTGTCTGGCATTACCTAGCAGAAACGTAAAGATATAGCAATCAAGCACTTTTTTAGCTTCAATTTCCACCATTTCCATGAAAATTATGGTGTATATATAGATTCTAATCATCCAGCTACAGAATATGTGGACTATGCTGATTGATATCTACAGATTTTGTCAGTAGGACAGAGGGAGATTCTACTCTACCCTACATGGGTTATTGGACATGTCTTTGTAGGTCCCAGTGGTGGAGAAGGACAAGGTCAGATGGACAACCTGCACCTGTAATGGGGCAGACGGTATCAGAGCCTTCTACCTCCTCCTTCTACCGTAGCTTGTGTTCTATGTGTAACTTTGAGTGCGTAATTCATTCCTACTGCATCTTAAAGAGGATGTGTAATAAAACATCAAGGGACAAACTCTCCACAAATCTGGAGAATTCAGGACTAGCCACGCCCAAGGATGGACATCTTCCTTCAAAATCAGTGCCGCATTGATTCATCACATTGATTCCTGTGATGTGGAGTTTTTGTTATTGATAATGATTTAAGGTTGGGCTACTGAAATGAGATGCAGCAGATTCTGTGAAAGAAGATTCAAAGAGGCTCTCTCCCAAGTCTGGAAAGTCTGTGACTTGGTGAAATTGCTTCAGATTAGCCATTTTAACTAAGATTTAATATATTTCAAATTGGTTATGCTAACTCAGTATTTTCCCCCAATCTCCCCAAATCTGCCCAAACTCAGTATTTTTATTTCCTTATGTCGTAGGAGACGTCCATTGGGTCGATGGTAGCTTAGAGAGCAACCTCATTTTCTAATTTAAAGTGAGCTGATTCTTAGAGAGTCCCAAACTTTGCAATCCTTTACTCGGGAAATATGGGAATTTGGTGAAAAGAGGACATGAGTGGAATGGATGACACAATCGTTTTATTGCATGACTATATAGTATCTGCTATTTCCTTTTGTTATAAGAACGCCAGATGAACACAAAGCCTTGAGAGAATTATGAATTAAACGTTGATTAAGGCATTGGTGTAGATTTAATAGAGTGTCCCAGCAGGTCTCTAAAATTAATTTAAATAATAAATTCTAAATCTCCATTCACAAGGGAGCAGGAATGAAATAGGCTTGAATTTGAACTATTTGCTTACTTTCAATCAGTTGATCAGTGTTTGGTTTATGCTAAAGACCCTGTCCCACTTTCCCGAGTTACTCACAAACTCTCCCGAGTTTTCCCCTTGATTCGAACTCGTGGAATGTCAGTAGCAAGCTCGTGGAAGGCCGTAGGAGTCCGTAAATGTTTCGTAGCGGCTTGAAATGCCAGCCGTGGGAACTCGGGGCATCAGGTAAGTCGGGACGTTTTTTCAACATGTTGAAAGATGTCCACGAGTAATATAAATAGCCCCGAGTACCTACGAATGGCTATTACCGTAATTCTCAGAGTTCGAATGAAGAGGAAAACTCGAGAGAGTTCGTGAGTAACTCGGAAAGTGAAACAGGGCCTTTACTAACAAAATACTATGTAGTCTTAATGAGTGCTTTCAGGAATTTAAACTGGTGGTGATGGGCAGTTCAACAGACCTGGATGAAACCACCTGCTTCAATGTGGTTGATTTGGATTCACTTGGGTCTGTGACAGATGATTTGGCCCAAGCTGAAGCCTTTCAAGCTGAAGAAGATACGATGTGCTGGAGTAACTCAGCGGGTCAGGCAGTATTCTTGGAGAACATGGATAAATGGCATTTCAGGTTCGGACTCTTCTTCAAACTTAAGATGAAGACCCCATCTTGGCTTCATCAGAAGCTCCAAAGTGCCTCAACAACCCTTTGCCTTTTAACTTTATCCATGCATTCAGAAAACATAAATTTGGTTTGAAAAGCTGGCAGGTCTTTTGTCAAATAGGACCTGCTACTTGGTTGAACAAGTTAAATATAGCTGCGAAAAGCAGATCTGGGAGCTAGGCAGCAATAATTGCTTGTATTTGGATACATTCTAGGATTGCTTACAATTCATCTCTTTATTTCCACTGCTTCTTCACCTTGTCCTCTAACAGTTCCTAACTGAAAAGCGGAAAAACCTGCAGATGTTTAAAATCTGAAAAAAAAAATGAAGTTTCCTGCAGGTCAGGCAGCATGACTGGAGAGAGAGAAAGTTAATCACCAGACCTGTAACTGATCCTAACAGTTCACTTGGCAGATCCAGCAGCATTTCCTTCCGATTCAAACCTACAGAGGTTTTGCCAGCAGGTGGAATACTTGGATAAGCAGTGGAGAGACTAGATGGTGGTTACAAGAGGTGTTGGTTCTGACATCATTAACAAACTTCAATCCCGAGACCTTTCAATCTTTATTTGCTTATGTGGAACAAGAGGTAGAGCTACTCGAAACTAAACTGTTCTCCTGGGTTCCAAGTAATTGTTCTTGCTAGAGATCCATCAATTTCCAGATACTCCCACTGAAAGTGGAGACGTTCAGAACCTTAAATTAGATTTAAAAGCGCAAATAACATATCCTAATTTAAAAGGTGATAATGAATACTGGACTTGTAAATTTCAACTGAGATAATACATAAATCTCACTTCCTGTGTAAACATTTCCAAATTATTTATGGTCCCAGTGTTAGAACATTGGCGCCGCAGATTTCTGACGCCTAAATTGAGTCCTGTTGAATGGTAATTTCATACTCAGTGATACTCAAAAGCATACATCATTTCACAGTTGGTCTTAACATTATTAACCTCTCAGGAACTATTTACATTATCCAGGAACCAACATCCTGACTTCAGCAAGCAAAGTACCGTTTGTTTCAATCAGTGGGATGATGTTCCTGGCGATTAAATAAACATGAAAAGCTTTATTGCATCAGCAGTGGATTGTCTCCCTCCAGTGGTGGCAAGTGAAATGGCAGTGTTATTTAGCAGCTTAAACCATTCAATAATTCATGCATCTGTGTGGGTAATTTTAGATTTTTTGTTTGATCCGACAGTGGAATCAGCTGAGGAGACCCATTGCCCCTTGTAGCCTCGGGCCACTTTTACTAGAATTGAAAATAACTGTTTTAGCCCATCTGATTTGCATTTCAATATGTTGGCCATGTAACAGGTTTGCCAAATTTCTTGGACTTTTTCACTTTTATTCACACCCACTTCACACCAATTGTGGAATACAGATGTATTTATATTTATTTGTTTTCTTTGTGTAAAATGTTATATTGTTTTCCTTCAAATGTCAACTGTCCTCATTTGGCCCCTGTGTACTCTTGTCGAAACAAATATTTGCTGCAGCTGCAGTGAAATTCCAGGACATTTGCTCTTGTTTCACTAACTCCAGTTAGGCATAGCAAAATTGATTCTGTTTCTCTTCAATGTCACTTGTTCAAGATACCTTGCACATTGAGAGCATGTGTTTGCTATACATCATACTCCGTTGTTCTAATGATAAACCCAGTTTATCAAGTCCTTTCTCAAAAGGGCAGCACTGTGGCTTAGTGCCACTACCTTACAGCGCCAGAGGTCCGGGTACGATCCTGACCATGGGTGCTGTCTGTATGGATTTTATACATTCTCGCTGTGACTAGGTGGGTTTTCTCCAGGTGCTCCGGTTTCCTCCCACACTCCAAAGACGTACAGGTTTGTAGGTTATTTGTTTAGGTGAAAATTGTAAAGGTTGCCAGTTAAGTGTTATATCCATGGTTAATATTCTATCTTCTATTGTGGATTATGTAAACGAAAACAAAACGGTGCAGTTGCAACTTTGCACACACATTATTTGAGTTGGTGGCAATGATTGAGGTGTGGAACTGTTGTCAAATGGTGTTTGGAAGAACACAGTCTCCTCCCATCCCCATACCTACAGGAAAGTAACTAGATTTCTCAGGAAATGCAAACACTTCTTATTTGTTAAAGATTATTACAGGTTTGTCTGTGATGTGTTAAGGCAGCAGTTTAAAAAATAGATTTGTTGTCAATTCTTTCAAGCTGAAGTTCTAAAGATATAGGCCAAGGAATTCTCCAACCTGCGGACATTTATTACCCTGCTGCTGAGCGAAGGAAGACCTGGGTCAGTGATATTTCTGCCTGGTTAATATGCAAATCCTCAGGCATGTTCTAAGTGACAGTTCCAGTGCACAATGAGTCTCAAGAGTGATCTGGCTTCTACAATTTCATGTCATAGCAGTAGCTTTGAAACTTTTGCCAGAGTTACTTGGACAACTGGCGAAGACATGCCCTCAAGAGGAAAAGGATTGTGGGTGAATAGCACATGGGCACAGTCACTTTCGCTGGATAACAGGGCTTCAGCCGTTTGGAGGTTTGTACATAAGATGAGCAACAATGAAAATGACCCCACCAAAATAAGAAACTGGAATTTGCCTTTAGAATGGCCCATTCTGGTGGAATAATTATTGTTGACATTCTTGGCTAAAACCAGATAGGTTCAGGCTCTTTAAATAATAAATTCACCTTCCAACTAAGGACTACTTTTACTTTCATGTATAAAAGTTCATGGAAGAAAATCACACCAATACACGAGCACATGTACACAAGGGCACTGTGATTGATTTCACAAATATGAATTGTATTTAGAAATATAATTCTAGATAAAATTATATCATGCAATGGTACTTTATTGTCACATGTACCGAGGTACCGTGAAATTCTGTTTTGCATACAGTTCAGTGCAAATACTATTATAAACAAGCACGTCTTGGATGCAGTTTAGTATAGAATTAGTACACATGGACAGTATACAAGAATTGCCAGGTTTCTGAAAATGTACGGATTTCTGCAGAGTTCTGAACCTGACCATGAAGGTCCGTTGTTTTGGTGGTGGGGCAGGTTTGGCCTGGCCGAGAGTAGTCATTGGTGTCCTCCCATGCTGCTCCACCACTCCGTGCAGTTGCATGTCACGTCCATTCCACAAGCATGGCCTCTTGGAGCAGCGCCCGATCCAGTCGATGCCCAGGCTGCTGCAGGGCCTCCAACGGCCCACTCCACCGTCAAGCTGTATTGCACTGCCACCCGCAGCCAGTCAGCTTACCGGCTCTCTGTTCCTCGGGTCCGCCTCTGCCGCTAACTTGGGTATCATCTCCCACCTTTCTGGGCCTCTGCAACAAGCAGGGAAGGGCTTGACTGCTCACCTCTTGGGGACAGCGGGTGAGCCATACCTGCTGCCGGTGATTTTGTAGCACATGAAAAACATTCGTTTATGCTACAGAACATTTAGTGCCTACTGATTATTCTAATTTTAAGGACAAATATATCCATTCCATGCATTCGGGAAATGGATGTGTTGCGACAAGTTAAATATGTTATCCCAAGTGGTAAAATGAAAGGGCATTTTCATATCTCTGATAGCAAATGCATCCTCTTGGGAAGTATTTAATTTTAATAATTTTTGTATTCCCAATATTTCCCAAACTTCCGAGAAAATGTGAATGCAGATTGTTTTTACAGGTAGATTTTTCAAATGTGCAGGGTTAGTAGTTAAATTTTTAAATAAAAATGGCTTCAATTACTCATCTATCTATACTATTACTAAAACTCTCATCTCTTCCGGTTTGCGTTGTTTTTTAATTTGCGCAAAAACGGTACCCTATATTGTTAGGATTTTTTGCCACCTTATCACCGTTCTCTGCTCCAAGTGCACCTATTATTGTTTATCACTTTTCAATTCTTGGAAAGAGAATGTACAAAGCATAGTTAGTAAGTTTGCAGATGACGCTGAAATAGGTAGGCTTGTAGACTGCAAAGAAGGTTATCAACGTATACAGAGAGATCAACTGGAAAGAGTGTTTTATTGTTATATGTCCCAGATAGAACAATGAAATTCTTATTTGCTGAAGCACAACAGAATATGTAACCAATATAACAGTATAGTCTAACCAATATAATAAATGAGAGAGAGAAAAATTCAGTGTTTTCATACGCATACTCACAAATACACGCACAATATATATATATATATACACACACACACACACACATATATATATGCACACCAAAAACAAACAATAATAGTGCAATAATAATAATAATAATAATAGTCTATTATAAGTCAGAGCTTATTTGAGGTTGTAGTGTTTAATAGCCTGATGGCTGTAGGGAAGAAGCTGTTCCTGAAACTGGATAGAAACATAGAAACATAGAAAATAGGTGCAGGAGTAGGCCATTTGGCCCTTCGAGCCTGCACCGCCATTCAATATGATCATGGCTGATCATTCAACTCAGTATCCTGTACCTGCCTTCTCTCCATACCCCCTGATCCCTTTAGCCACAAGGGCCACATCTAACTCCCTCTTAAATATAGCCAATAAACTGGCCTCAACTACCTTTTGTGGCAGAGCATTCCAGAGACTCACCACTCTCTGTGTGAAAAATATTTTCCTCATCTCGGTCCTAAAGGAATTCCCCCTTATCCTTAAACTGTGACCCCTTGTTCTGGACCTCCCCAACATCGGGAACAATCTTCCCGCATCTAGCCTGTCCAACCCCTTAAGAATTTTGTAAGTTTCTATAAGATGCCCCCTCAATCTTCTAAATTCCAGCGAGTACAAGCCGAGTCTATCCAGTCTTTCCTCATATGAAAGTCCTGACATCCCAGGAATCAGTCTGATGACCTTCTCTGTACCCCCTAGATTTGGAGACCAAAAGTGTACGCAATACTCCAGGTGTGGTCTCACCAAAGCCCTGTACAACTGCAGTAGAACCTCCCTGCTCCTATACTCAAATCCTTTTGCTATGAATGCTAACATACCATGCGCTTTCTTCACTGCCTGCTGCACCTGCATGCCTACTTTCAATGACTGGTGTACCATGAAACCCAGTTCTCGTTGCATCTCCCCTTGTCCTAATCGGCCACCAGAGATGAAGGGTGTTGAGGAAAGGCGACTCAAGTTGTGTGGGCCAGCTTGGAGAGGATGATGGTAACGCTGAGCTGCAGTCTATAAGCAACAGCCTGACGTAAGTTTTTTTGTTGTCCAAGTGGTCCATTACAGAATGGAGAGCCAGTGAGGTTGCATCCTCCGTTGACCTGTTGTGATGATAGGCGAACTGTAGTGGGTCTTGTTGAGGTAGGAGTTGATATGCACCATAACCAACCCCTCAAAGCACTTCATCACCACAAACGTTAGTGCCACTGATCAGCTAGATAAGTGGTCTGTGGAATGGCAAGTGGAGTTCAAGCCAGATGAGTGCGAGGTGTTGCAACCAGAGTAGAGCTTTCACAATGAACAGTAGGAGTGTTGAGGAACTGAGGAAACTTGGTATACAATTACATAGTTCCCTGAAGGTGGCATCACAGAAGCCTTTTGGTCTTCATCAGTCAGGGAATTAAGTGTACAAGTTGGGATGTTTTGTTACAGTTGTACAAGACTTTAGTGAGGGCGCACTTGGAGTATTATGTACTGTTCTAATTATCCTGCTATAGGAAAGACGGCATTAAGCTGGAAAGAATGCAAAAATGATTTACGACAATGCTGTCAAGGGGCTGAGCTCTTGGGAGATTAAGCATCAGCTATTGAATTTGGCTGTGGAGTTTAAGAAAGTAGCCCTGGCTGGACAGTTGGCCACAAATGTAAGCACTGTTGAGTGATCAGTCTGGTACATTGAACAATGTCACACTCTGCCTGAACTGGATACATTATATGTGGTTTCCTGATGGTTTGGCTAGGATGCATGACATAATAATGCTTGTGGAATGGAAATGACACTGATTCCGTTTAAAAAGATCTGTTTAATTTGCATATCACTGTACCTTAATTGGTGCACATGACAATAAAAGACCTTTGAAACGTTTGAAACCTTTGCTTTCCAACTTTTAATTTTCTACCCAATAAAATAGTGGTAGATTTTTTGGAAGGAAAATTTATGCTGTAAAATGGTTTACATCATCAGCCTGTAAACTTTCATAATGCACTTGCGAGATCGTTATCTTTGTTTCATTAAAATGAATAAGAAAAATCCATCCTGGCACTAGAATTGATATCACTGCACCATAAGCATGCTGCTTCGCAGATTATAGAGACAATTGTATGACATTGCTCTTAAGGAACCATAATAATTTAATCTGGGCTGTTGCACTATTTTTAGGTTGATTGATCACATAATATAATGTAGACCCTTATAATAGATTTTTGGAGGCAAAAATGAACAGTCATGTACAACATTGTTAGAGGATCATTTTAAAGAAACACCTATATTTTGCATGGATTTAATGGAATTTTAATTATCTTTAAAACATTAGAATTCCACCTTACTTTTTGGGAGTCAAGATTATAGTTTTTAATTAAGAAATTGAAATTGAAATATGAACAATGAATTAACAACAAAATAGTTTATTCTAACTAGAAAGAATGGGTGTTGTTTTGGGTCGAGACTGTTCTTCAGACTGAGAATCAGGGGAGAGGGAGACACAGAGATAAGAATCTCTTATCTCTAGTCTCCCTCTCCCGACTCTCAGTCTGAAGAAGGGTCACAACCCGAAACATCGCCCATTCCTTCTATCCAGAGATGTTGCCTGTTCCGCTGAATTACTCCTGCATTTTGTGTCTATCTTCGGTGTAAACCAGCATCTGCAGTTCTACACATTTTATTCTGATTAACTGAATAAGAGGGTATTATGTACATCAGTGGTATATTTAATAGAAATGGCATAACATTTTTATTTAGCTGTAATTAAATGGTAGAAAAAATTGTAATAAGTTTATTTCCGTGCTTAATCTGACTATCACCACTAGAGGGGGTACCAGAATAAGGGTAGACGTATTTCATCTGTTTTACTATAGCAAATGCAATGAGGTGAGTCAGGTGCAGCAGTTCCAAGTAAAGTGTGCACCTTACTGAGTGACTTTCACAATATGAGGAGATTGTTGCTCTACGCTTTAAGAAACACAAGGAAAGAAAATAATTAACTGAAGTAAAATAATCAAAGAATTTGTATTTTTAGTTATGATTTTTACTTTTAATATGTTTTCTGCAGTTTTTATTCTTTAAAGATTTAAGTGAAAAACAGGCATTAACTATTACAGATAGACACAAAAAGCTGGAGTAACTCGGCAGTGCAGGCAGCATCTCTGGAGAGAGGGAATGGGTGACGTTTCGGATCGAGACTCTTTTTTCAGACTGGTTAGGGATAAGCGAAACGAGAGATATAGATGGTGATGTGGAGACATAAAGAACAATGAATGAAAGATTGTAATTGTAATTAATTTATTAGCCAAATCGTAAAAGCATACAAGGAATTTGATTTGCCAAACAGTCATACCAAAAAACGCAACAAGATACACAACTACATAAAAATTAACATAAACATCCACCCCAGCGCACTGTGATGGAAGGCAATAACATATTATCTTCTTCCCTCCTTTTCTCCCGTGGTCGGGCCAGTCGAACCATCCTCAGTCGGGGCAATCCAAGCTCCCGTGTCGGGACGATCGAAGCTCCCGTGATCAGGGTGGTCGAAGCTCTTGCGGCCTGGAGCTCCCAAAGTTGTTCTCTAACCAAGGGACTGCGATCCCCACGATGTTAAGTCCACTGGCCCCCGTGGTTGGAGCTCCGTTGTCTGATCCCTGACAAAGGGGTCGCAAGCTCCATGATGTTAAGTCCGCAGGCTCCCGCTGTTGGAGCTCCCGAAGTTGATCCCCAGCAAAGGGACCGCCAGCCCGACGATGTTAGGCCACAGGGCGGACGGAGATACGATATGGAAAAAGTCGCATATTCGTCGAGGAAATTAAAAAAAAAAAGTTTTCCCCACCCCCCACGTAATACAAAACTAAAGTTACACTGAAACATACATTTAACAACAGTCTAAAAACAACAAAAGAAGAAAAGGACGAGACGGACTTGGCGAGACTTCCGTCGTACGGTGTGATCTAGATATCCAAAAAAGTAACGATGATAAGGAAACAGGCCATTGTTAGCTACTTGTAGGGTAAAAATGAGAAGCTAGTGTAACTTGGGTGGGGAGGGATAGAGAGAGAGAGAGGGTATGCCGGGGCTACCTGAAGTGATAGAAATCAATATTTATTTCACTGGCTGTAAGCTGGCCGAGCAAAATATAAGATGCTATTCTTCCAATTTGCTTTTAGCCTCACTCTGATAATGGAGGAGACTGAGGACAGAAAGGTCTGTGTAGGAATGTGAAGGAGAATTAAAATATCCAGCAACCGGGAGATCAGGTAGGTTCAGGCGGGCTGAGGGAAGGAGTTCCGTGAAACGATCGCCCATTCTGCGTTTGGTCTCATCTTGAACACATTCTGTCCACATCTTGAACACATTCTGTCCACATTCTGTCCACATCCTTACCACAGGTGCTGTACAGAGTTTGTGACCATGTGGGGTTTCTCTGAGATCTTTGGTTTCCTCCCACACTCCAAAGACGTACTGGTTTGTAGGTTAATTGGCTTGGTGTAAGTGTAAATTGTCCCTAGTGTGTGCAGTATAATGTTAATGTGTGACGATCGCTGGTTGGCATGGTCTCGGTGGGCTAAAGGGCATGTTACCACGCTGTAATTCTAAAAAAAATCGAAATAGTTCTTCATTAAAATGATCTATCCATTCAGCAATATTTTGGCAGTGACGTTCACATTTTAACTGCCCTCTGTATAAAGATTTTGTAACATATTAAATAAAATATCCAGCATTATTAACTTTATTATGGATTCTTAATAATATTTTGGACGAACCTATAATATGTTTCTACAAAGCTGCAGTGATGTATTGTGAGTAGAGTCAGTAATATCTTCTCGGGTATAGAATTGAGGCCTCCCATAGCTCTTGATTGATTCAATGCATTTTCTACCATTTAGGCGGGGCACTTTGTTCGGCATGGATGAGCTGGGCCAAAGGGCCTGTTTCAGTTCATAAGTGATAGGAGCAGGATTAGGCCATTTTGGTCCATCAAGTCTACTCCAACATTCAATCATCGCTGAACTATCTCTCCTTCTCAACCCCATTCTCCTGCCTTCTCCCCATAAACCTTGACTCCCGTACTAATCAAGAATCTATCTATCTCTGCCAAAAATATCCCTGAAGCCTTCTGTGGAAATGAATTTAACAGATTCACCACCCTCTGACTAAAGAAGTTCCTCCTCGTCTTTTTCCTTAAGGAACGTCCTTTTATTCTGAGGCTATGACCTCTGATCCTAGACTCTCACATTAATGGAAACATCCCCTCCACCTCCTCTCTTGTTCATGGTGTAGGACTCCATCAATCTATAATTCTTTCTGGGAACATTCTTTGACAGGTGAGGCAGGAGGTGTCCGTTGGGGCAGATGGGTTGGTAGTTTGTAAGATGGTCTGTTACATCTGATGCAGAGCTACCACATACTTCTGATGCATGAAATTCTGAATCCCATCACAAATGCTTCTTATCCAGTTTTAGTGGTCCAATCCCTTGGAGATGGTGAAGATAAGGAGCTGAGGAAAACAGGAAGGGCTGGGGCCCATGGTGAGATTTAAAAGCAAGGATGACTTTAAAAAAATTGAATCTAAAAGTGTTTTTAGGTCACAGTGAGATAGATGAGCCATGATTGTATTACATGGCAGAGCATTCTTGACGGGCTTGATGGATTACTCATTCTCTTAATTTGTATGTTCAAATAAGGTGGTATTTCAGTCCAGGTTATTGGTCGATGGACATCAGTGTGAATTGAAACACGAAGACCAAAGTTTTCAAATCAAGTTTGTATAAGGTGGGAAATGGAAGTCATCTAGGAATGCCCTGGAATAGTCAAGTCTGGACATGAGGGGTGAAGGGTTCAGCAAGAGATGAGCAGCAGGGGCAGAATTTGTTAACATTTATGGAAACAGTAATCAGAGTAAAGGTGCGGTTATGCAACTGGAAGGTCATCTCAGGATCAAATGTAACATAAACTAGCAAACAGTCTAATTTTAACTCAGACATTTGCTAGGGAGAGGGATGGAGTTGGTGGCAAGGGAATTTGTGGCATGAAAGTAATTGTTTTCTGTCTTCCGAATATTTAGCTGAATGACCTTTGCGCTTGTCTAGCCTGGCTATTGAACAAACAGACCGACAATTTAGAGACCGTGAATATAAAAGCCTGTACTAATCCACATATTTGGCACCAATATGTAACGTTTCTGTTGACAGACTTGAGATTTACTTTCAGCCCTACTAATCTGTATGGGGCTTCTGCACCATCTGCTACTTGATGTTTGAACAGGAGGAAACTGTCCCTTTTGAAATTCTTAATAATTATTTGAGGTTCTTTAATCTGTGTTGGAGGAGCATTTTCTTCCCCTTTCCCTCATCAACATTTAGAAAGATGATGAAATTGCACATTTGTGGCACAATGTATGTCTCTTGATCTTACTGTTTGTCCAACTTTAATTATTACTAGACCAAGTGGGACCCGTTGGATCCCATCCCCTCAACACACGGTTGCGGGGGGGAGGTGGCCTGCGGCATCTCACACACACACACACACTAACCACCCCCCACACACACATACTAAACCCCACCCTTGATATTATTAATATTATTAATTCACTCTTCCCCCATCCCCCACCCTATCCACTCACGCACAGCCCCAACTGTGCAGGCGTGGCTAGAGAGGGAGGAGGTAGAGAGGGAGGGGGAGGGGGGAGTAGAGAGGGAGAGGGAGTGGTTAGAGATTGAGGATTAGTGGGGCGCGCGTCGTCACAGGGGAGGGCTGGTCCCCGAACGCAATACTCCATTTTTGTGTTTGGAGCGCTTGACTGCCACTCCCGCGCGGAGTGTCCCGGTCAGATCTCAGTTGGATTTTTTTGTGTGTTTGGAGCACCTGAGTGCCCTTTCCGCGCGGACTGTCCCGTCGTGCCTTGCGAGTTGATTGTGACGTCAGTCGTAATTTCTTTCTTGAAAATGAGAACATTGAAAACGTAAATATTTTGAAGCTGTTTTAAAATGGTTAGTAACTCATTAAATATAGGTTGAAATGCGATGGTAAGATATTTATCTGGTCGGTGGAAAAAATGTGAGTAGCATGTGTGAAAATGGGAAGGCTGTGGCTAGTCCTTTTTCGATGCCAGTGACGGCTAGCATTTGTAAGAAGATCCAAATTAAGGGGATTAAAATAAAGCCAACACAATTCTGCAAACACCCAGACATTTAGAATGTTGAGAACAAAGGGAAGAGTTTTAGTATAATACTAGACCAAGTGGGACCCGTTGGGTCCCGTCCCCTCAATGCGCAGTTGCACGGGGGGGGGGGGGGGGGGGGGGGGTGGGGTGGGGGGTGGGGGGGGGGGGGGGAGGAGGGTGGCCTGCAGCGTTACACACACACTAACCATCCCCCCCTATACACACTAACCAGGCACGTGCCGTCAGGGTAGGCAAGGTAGGCACTGCCTACCCTGACTAAAATTATAACATAGTAATAACTAAATATAAATAATAAAGGCATGGGAGAATTATGCCTTTGTAAGAGACCGATCTCTTTGGTAGGCATAATTCTCCGTGCCTTTCACCCGCAGCGCTTGTAACACGGGAAGCTCTGTGCAGTCCACGTGCCGTCAGCGCTGCCTGAAGCCGTCAGTTTCAAGCAGGGCTGAAGGCAGCAGAAATCCTGCCTTTGCTGCACTGCGCATGCGCATCAGTCTACTGCGCATGCGCTGCGCAGGTTTCTTGGCGGGGTTTTTAACTATGGTTTGTCGTGTACCAATGATGTGGTTAGTACATTTTGTGTTTATGTTTTTAAATACCGTATTTCCCGGGGTGTGGGGGGCGGGGGGAGCGCTCCTTTCACAGCGTTTGGGGAGTCTGGCCCGGGGTAAAGTTGCGGGGAGGGCACGAATGTTATGAATGAGGGGTCGGGAGCATCCACTTGCGATGCTCCTTGCACTGAGGCGTGGAATGCCACCGCTCTGAGGCCGGGGGGGGGGGGGAGAGAGAGAAGTAGCTCGGGTGGCTGAGTGGCCGCCGGGCCGGACAGCGGAACCAGCCGCCACCTTATCTCCTTCTGCCGATCCCCGCTCACCTCTGGCAGCTCTCCGTCTAAAAACCTCTCTCCTGCCGCTCGCTGGCCTCACTCATGTCCTTAAATTCAGCGCGATTGAGGTTACTCGGCTGTGGGAATTTAAGGATTTGCAGGAAGCCGCTGACATGAGCGAATTCGGCGAACGGCAGGTGACAGGTGACAGGTGTTCCGACGGAGAGCACTGCCAAATGTGAGCGGGCCGGCAGAAGGCGCTGAAGTGGCGGCCAGTTCTGCTGTCGGGTCCCGGTGGCCGCTCGTAGCTCCCCGAGCTGCTTCTATCCCCAGCTACAGTGCGTGGCTTCGCGCCTGGTGAGCTGCGGTAGCGGTGAGTGAGTGAGTTACTGGCAGTATCCCCGACACCCTCCTTCTCAACACTCGTGCCTTCCCCACAACTTTACCCCTGGCACAGACTCTACACATGCTGTGAAAGAAACTGTTCCCCCAATTGGTCTTGGACTAGGAAGCCTTGGGCAAATTGAAATGTCACTGTTTTTTACTTATTTATTTATTTAACGGAGAGAACAATCTGCGCAGGCGCGGTTTATATATTTTTTAAAGCGGACTGAGTGCCTACCCTGAGTAATTACTCACGGCACGTGCCTGACACTAACCATCATCAATACACACCCTAACCACCCCCCTTGATATTATATTAATATTATTAATTGGCTCCTTTTACCCCATCCCCGCCCTATCCATTGACGCATAGCCCCCAACTCGCAGGTGCGTCTAGATAGGGAAGCGGGGGATAGAGAGAGAGGGCACAGAGAGAGGGGCAGAGAGGGGGGGAGGGGAGGGGGGAGGAGAGGGAAGAGAGGGAGAGGGTGGACTTGAACTCGGCGAGCATGCGGCATGGACACTGAGCGGGCGGGGCCGACTACGTGTGGGTGGTGGGCCTCGGGAGTGCTCGGGACCTTGGGAAACCTCGGAAGACCTCTGAAGACCTCGGAGGCCCAACCAAATGACTGCGTGTTCAGCGGCTTCACTCCAGAGCCCAGGGGGGATGGGGCGGGGCGAGTGTGAGTCGACTGCGAGCGAGCGGGCGGCGAGGAAATGACTGTGAGTTGGGGGGGGGGGGGGATGGTTGGGGTGTGACGTAACTCGCAGTGTGTGGAAAACAGTGCCCAGCAGGCTGCGTGTTGAAAACAGTGCGCAGCGGGCCACGAGGAGCAGAGCCATTGTGACGTCATCAGCTCGTTAACTTTAAAAAGGATTTCAGATTTGTGAACTATTTTAATATATAACTCAAGAAAGAATGAATGAAATTTTCAGATAAGGCGATTTTTGACATCATGACGTAAATCTCTATCGGAATATGTAAAAATGTCGCCGTTAGCACGTCATGTTTTCGAGGAGATGTGAATCACAGACAAACAGCACACAAATAAATATACACACATACACGCACACAAATAAATACAGACACATCCAAGATCATAATTTTAATAGTTATATATGTGAATAACAGACAAACAGCACACAAATAAATATATACACACACACACACAAATAAATACACATCCAAGATCATAATTTTAATAGTTATATATGATATAGATCTTCCGGCATGTTTTCTCTGTCTATCTATTCCCTTCTTGCTGAGCAGATACTTTCTTCAGTACGATGAAAATCAACATTTTGTCTGGAAACATTTCCATAGCATACATTTTAAGAGTTGGGGTGCTCTGGTCCCATCTTTTATTTAATTCCTGTGCCTCCAATTCCCTCTTCCTGTCTTGGGTTTTGTCCATGTAACATTGTTCTTGATTAGTATAACTGTGTTTAGTTTACCTTTGAGATACTGCAAGGAAACAGGTCCTTCGGCCCACTGAGTCCATGCAGTTCAGCGATCTCTGCACACTAGCACTATCCTACACACACAAGGGACAATTTACAATTATGCCAAGCCAATTATCCTACAGTACGTCTTTGGAGTGTGGGAGGAAACTGGAGCTTCTGGAACAAACCCACGCAGGTCACATGGAGAACGTACAAACTCCATTCGGATAGCACCTGTAGTCAGGATCGAACCCGGGTCTTTGGTTCTATAAGGCAGCAACTCTACCGCTGCTCCACTGTGCCGCCCCATGATGCCCCACTGTGCTTTGGTCATAGAATAACACAACATGGAAATGTGTTCTTTGGTCAAATCCGTCCATTTTATTCAAGATGGCAATTCTCATAGTACTGTAGATAGAATCTGCCCAGCCAGAAGGGAATAGATACAGAGAAAACTAGTTGGAAGATCTATATCATATCATGCCCTTATATAACTATAAAACTCTGATCTTGTATGTGGATGTGTGTGTGTGTGCGCATGTGTGTGTGTGTGTTGTCACATCTTCTCAAAAAAATGATGTGATAACGGTAAAATGTTCACATATTCCGATAGAGATTTATCCCCTGGAGTCCGAAATTGCCTTACCTGAAAATGTTGTCCTTTATTTCTTGAGTTATTTATGAAAATGTTCACCAATCTGACAAATCTCCCCCCTCTCTCTCCCCCCCTCTCTCTCCCCCCTCTCTCTCCCCCCTCTCTCTCCCCCTCTCTCTCCCCCTCTCTCCCCCCTCTCCCTCACATCCCCATTCCCCCCTCTGTCTCCCCCCTCTGTCTCCCCCTCCCCCTCTCCCTCCCTCCCTCTCCCCCTCCCTCCCCCTCTCTCTTCCCCTCTCTCCCCCCCTCTCTCCCCCCCCTGAAAATGTTGTCCTTTATTTCTTGAGTTATTTATGAAAATGTTCCCCAATCTGACAAATCTCTCCTCTCCTTCTTCCCCCTTCTCTCCCCCTTCTCTCCCCCTTCTCTCCCCCCTTCTCTCTCCCCTTCTCTCTCCCCTTTTCTCTCCCCCCCTTCTCTCCCCCCCTTCTCTCCCCCCCTTCTCTCTCCCCTTCTCTCTCCCCCTTCTCTCTCTCCCCCTATCTCCCCCCCTCTCTCACCCCCCTCTCTCTCCCCCTCTCTCTACCTTCCCCCCCCCCCCCCTCTCTCACCCCCTCCTGGAAAATCTGTCCTTTATTTCTTGAGTTATTTATGAAAATGTTCCCCAATCTGACAAATCTCTCCTTTCCCTCTCCCCCCCTCTTCTCCCCCCCTCTTCTCCCCCCCTCTTCTCCCCCCCTCTTCTCCCCCCCTCTTCTCCCCCCCTCTTCTCCCCCCCTCTTCTCCCCCCCTCTTCTCCCCCCCTCTTCTCCCCCCCTCTTCTCCCCCCCTCTTCTCCCCCCCTCTTCTCCCCCCCTCTTCTCCCCCCCTCTTCTCCCCCCTCTTCTCCCTCCCTCTTCTCCCCCCCTCTTCTCCCCCCCTCTTCTCCCCCCCTCTTCTCCCCCCCTCTTCTCCCCCCCTCTTCTCCCCCCTCTTCTCCCCCCCTCTTCTCCCCCCCTCTTCTCCCCCCCTCTTCTCCCCCCCTCTTCTCCCCCCCTCTTCTCCCCCCCTCTTCTCCCCCCCTCTTCCCCCTTCCCCCCCTCTTCCCCCTCCCCCCCTCTTCCCCCTCCCCCCCTCTTCCCCCTCCCCCCCTCTTCCCCCTCCCCCCTCCTCCCCCTCCCCCCTCTCCCCCTCTACCCCCCTCTGTGTGTGTGTGTGATGCCACAGGCTGCCCCCCCCCCAACGGGTCCCACTTGGTCTAGTAGCTATTAAAAGTCTGATCTTGTATTTGTGAGTCTGTGTGTGTGTTGTGTGTTATTACATCTTCGTAAAAAAACGACGCAGTAACGATAACATTTTTACATATTCCAGTTGACATTTTTCCCATTGAGTCCAAAATAAACGTATCTCACAGCTTCTAACACACTTCTATACAAAGTCGCAAGACAGGAACACTCTGAACTTTTCAGCTCAATGGCATCTCACTGCAAGTGCACCCGACATTTGCAACAATGTTGCCATCATAGCTCCTGGTAGGACAGGAGGAGGAGGGTCAATTGGTATTGCAATTGGGGAAGTGCAATTGGGATTTTTTTTCCTTCTCAACTCCAGTGCTGAGGGAGGCTCACGAGCTATGATCTTTGCTGAGGAGTGCTCTAATCTTATGTTTGGCAACAGGTTGAGTTGGAGAACCACGCCTCCCATGGGGGCTACGGGTAGGGAACGGGTGCATTGGGGGAGCAGAACCAACAAGTCTGAACTTGGTCTAGTATTATGCTAAAACTCTTCCCTTTGTTCTCAACATTCTAAATGTCTGTGTACTTGCAGAGTTGCATTGGCTTTCTTTTAATTTCCTTAATTTGTATCGGGGGTGGGAGATTGCAACCTTCACATGGTCTGCCCTGTTTCAACTAACGCAATCAACGTGGCATGCACAATCAAATAAGATTATATAGAACAAGTTGTCCTGCAACGTTAGGCTGTGCATGCAATATGCAAGAAGAATAATTCATTGGCTATATTTAAGAGTGAGTTAGATGTGGCCCTTGTGGCTAAAGGGATCAGGGGGTATGGAGAGAAGGCAGGTACAGGATATTGAGTTGGATGATCAGCCATGATCATATTGAATGGCGGTGCAGGCTCGTAGGGCCGAATGGCCTACTCCTGCACCTATTTTCTATGTTTCTATGTACAAATGTGTATCTTCTTCCAAACGCTAGGCCACAGTCTTTCCATTTTCACACATGCTACTCACATTTTTTCTGCCGACTGGATAAATATCTTCCCATTCAAGCTAGCCCATATGTCCATATTTGGCCCACATCCTTCTCAGCCTTACCTATTCATGTACCTGCCCAACTATCTTTTAAATGCTCTCATAATATGCTCTTAAAGATAGCGGAGTCAGGGGATATGGGGAGAAGGCAGGAATGCGGTACTGATTGGGGATGATCAGCCATGATCACATTGAATGACGGTGCTGGCTCGAAGGGCCGAATGGCCTACTCCTGCACCTATTGTCTATTGTCTATAATACATGCCTCATCTGGCAGCCTGTTCCATATACCCACCACTTTAGCTACCCTGTTCTACCATTCAGTAATTATGGCTAATCTGTACCCTATCTTCAAAACCCTGTGTCTTTGCCACAAATCATTCAATAAATTTGATTAATCGAACTCTATAAATCTTAAAATTTAAAATGGACTTGCCATCAATTGATGTTTGTGAAAGAGGAGCCAGACTTCTGCCATCCTTTGTGTGCTTTGTTACTTCAGTACTGAAGGCCTGACTCTAATTTTTAGGTTATCTTCCTAGTTCTAAGGTTCCCAATCAGCAGAAACAGTTTTGCTTTAAATACTTTATCAGTTCCTCTTACATTCTTGAACACATTGGCCGAATCACCCTTTGGCACATTGCATTCCAGGAATGTGGCCCTGATGCATATAAACTGTGGTGTTGCTGCGATTGTACAATTCTAATGCACTGAAAATGACAGTTGGCCTTTCACCTTTTTTATACTTTTGCTCCTCTTTCTTCACATGTTGCAGATGTTAATAATTTATTTTAAATTCTGCAAATAAAATGTCTAGAAAAAAAGACACTAATCAGAACTGATTCAATTCAATTCAATTCAACTTTAATGTCATTGCACAGATACAAGTATAGGTACAACGAAATGCAGTTTAGCGTCAGTTCGTAGTGATAGCAATATAGAAAATAAATACAGAATGCAGACAATGTGGTTGGAGAGATTGGAGAAATCTATCGGCGGGACTCCGAGTTCAGCAGTGTGACGGTGTTGTTGTAGAAGCTGTTCCTCATCCTACTAGTGCGGGACCTGAGGCTCTTGTACTGCCTCCCTGATGGTAGGAGGGCAAACAATCCATGGTTAGGGTGTGAGGGGTCTTTGATGATCTTCCCAGCCCGTTTCAGACACCGTTTTCAGTGGAGGGCATCCATGGCAGGGAGCGGGGCACCGATGATGTACTGGGCGGTTTTCACCACCCGTTGTAGTGATTAGAGACAGCTTAAGTTAATTTCACATAGGATTCTATGCCCATCAATGAGAATGGAGGCTTTCATCTCATCATTCCGACAAGTACAAGAAATGAATGAACATTTTAAAAATCCAGTCTGCGACTCTGTAGCTTCATGTAAAATAAAACCTTGGTGTGTACTGTCGCTTCAGGGTCAAAACATTTAATGCAATGAGCTGGGGATGGTTTCATGTTCCACTATATTTTCACCCCGGAGAACACTTTATTAGTATGATGCAATGTAAACTAATGCCAAATAGACCCCTTGGTGGGTCTCCAGACAACTTGGTCTCAATAATTACTTTCTTCTAAAAATCTGATAGCTCTGGTATGTTCTGTGGAAGCTGCCATCATTTTTCTATAGTTCATGGTATCTATAGTTCACAAATGTATACTCTTTCAAATTGCTTCTCTTTATTTCATCAATAATGTTTGGTTTTTAACTAATAAATATGTTCAGTGAGCATATTTATTTTTATTTCGCAGAATTTATTTTTAGCAAATCAAAAAACAGAATTAGGATTGATGGCCTTAAGTGGTTGCACAGAGATGGACTTCAACCATCTGAGAATTTAATAGGACTGTTTGGACGTTAAATTCTGTAAGCACAAGAATCTCTCAAAGGATTGAATGAAACATCAGGTACAAATAGTAAAAATAGCACACTAACGGGTGTTATTTCCATTGATAAATTCATAGCACCTGTTTTTCAGGTGTTCTGGGCCAAGTTTAGGTGGTAGCCTGTCACCACTGAAAGAAATGCTCTCTGTCATACAAGCAAATGATAGGGGTGAAAGAGGTTTAGGAGATTTAGCAAGTGGGTATAAAACCTAGCAATATAAAGGCATATTTTTGTACAATGTGTCCAAGAAAATAAAATTTATAGTATACTTCAGTTTGAAGAAATTTACTACGTAGATTAATTAAAAATGTGATTGTAGTTTATTATGGTAATCATCATCATTCTCCCGCACAACTGTACTTCATTAGGTAAGAAAACACAGACAGTGAGCAGGTTAATTCAGAATATGCAGCTGTTGCTATTCTACGACTCCTTGCCAATGAAGAGTAGATTGGCCATTGTACCATTGGGTGATATCTGGAAATTAGATCAATGAGTGCCCACTTTAGGTACAAAAGTCTGTCTTTTCACCGTTTCCATGCTGTTTGACTCTATAACTCTAGCTGCTGGAACTCTTTGACCGGCGATGTAGTGAGAGTATCCTCATAGCGCAGACTGCAAACATTCTTGAAAAAACCTCACCTTCAGCTTCTCGAGGCTGACAATGTTTAGACAATAAATAACAGCTTTGTTTATGTCACAGAAATGATTTGTGAAAGTCATAGATTAAAGCCTTTTGATCACTAATGTGCAAAAATAATGAAAGATTTCCCATATAGACTAAATGTCAATTTATGATTGGGTTATGGCATCTGTTACATTATTTCCTTTCTCATAATCCATTACCTCCACTATCCTGCAATATTTCATTGATGTATTGGCATTGTGTCACTTATACCTTGTTGGAACAGGCTACATGGCTGTGTGTCTGATAGATGCCAGATTGTAAAAACCATCTGATATTCAAATGCTTATAATCTTGAAGAAATGCAACATTCCCACGTACTCCTGAGAACCTCTGGCCCAAGACTGCTCAGAGCATTCAGATTGTTATTGAAGAACTCAAGTCCATGTATCGGGAGCCTGACGTAAGGGCAGGAAGGAAAAATCACCTCGTAAACTACACACCTGCCAACCCGTGGTGCATCTGCTGTCCCTTCTGTGAAAGCGTCCTGGATTTCCATCTCAGAACCAAAGTGGAAACAACACATATTTGACCTCAAGGGACTACCTATGGAAAAGAAGATGTATGCGAGCGTAAGGCGGCTTTAAACAAACTAACAATTCTTGAGGTGTTTTATACTTCACAGGCAGTTGTTTGAAATACAATTCCATCTTAAGTGTTTTCTTGCAACTGAAGAAAGTTAATTGACAACAATATTTTGACTCCCAATTATAAAATCTCTGAGGCTCCCTTTATCAATTCCATGCAGCAATCTCTTTCTGAAATTCATGGGAAATCTTTTGAAATTAAGAGTTTTCTGAATTTTTTCTCTCCTGACAATGGAATTGCTGGGGGGGGGCCAGAGGCGTGCCTGGCTGGAAAGTTAGCAAAGGTCGACCATAGCTTCATAAAGTTGAGGAAAGCTGGCAACTCAATGTTAGTTCTGAATTTAGACATATTTGAAAACGTACTTATTCTGAAAAAAGAAAATAGATCCCATTTTCATTACATTTCAGGATATTTATTAATATTTTGGGAACTGTAGCACTTGCATCTGTGCTGTTTTTTCTGTGGTAAGTAATACTCGGCAGTGTTTCCTATGATTTGAGAGTTATAGTGCAGTAAAAAATGGCCTAGTTGTAATGCAAGCTGCAAAATCGTTTCACACTCCTAATAAAACAGGCAAAATATCAAATTGGTTATAAGTGCATTGCATATGTTTCCTATATGTTTTGTTCCCACCCAAGACCCTCCTCCTAGTAAACCACTCATCAGTGGCTGGAAACCTGTGGCCAACACATTCTCTTGGCAATGCAGACACATAAAATTACCTCAGTGGGGCTAGGTTGGAGTTCTGTGGACAATTTTAATATGTATTGATGTTAGCAACAGATGTGGTAATGAACACTAGTTCCCAAATGTTGACAGTCCAAAAACAACAGTTGGATGTATATATAAAGGAAGGCTGATTGTCTATTGCCTTGGATTTGCTGCAGCTATTCCTTCCACTTCCACTATGGCACAGTCTATTATTTTACCCACATGCGGCAGAAAGGTGCTGCAAGGTATTAAGGGCCTGTCCCACCAGTATGCAACTCTATGCGATTAGCGCGACCTAACGTGGTCGCTTGAGCCGTCCGGCATCGCAGGGCCGGTCCCACTTCGATCGCCGGAGCCGTGCGGAATTGTGCGGAGTTCGTCCCGACACCGCGCGGGGCTCCGAAAAACCGACTGTCCAAAAATTCCGCGCGGCAACGCCTTGTCGGCTCGCAGTCGCCTCGACATTTACAGACCGCCCGGACATCGTGCCTCCGTGAACCTATTTGTAAGTGCCTCCGTGTGTGGCTCCGTGGCCCTGTATGTGTGTGTGCCTCGGTGCCCCTCTCTGTGTGCCCCTCTAAGTCCTGGCGAACTTACCTTGGACTTGCTCCAAGTTCGCCTTGCTTTGCGCCGCGTTGCGCCACTCACCCAACCTCCGCGCGGCCCCTGCTGCCGGTTTAGTTGCGCTTGCCGCATGCAGGCGCATGCTGGTGGAAACGACCCTGTACAGGGGATCACCCAACCTCCGCGCGGCTCCTGCTGCCGGTTTGATCGCGTTCACCGTATAGAGTTGCTTGCTGGTGGGACAGGCCCTTTAATCATTTAATGCTAATCTTCAAAGCTAATAATTTCTGGATTCTTGACCAAGCTATGTTCATGATGGCATAGAAGCAGACAGATCAGCAGGATCAAGAGTATTTATGTGAAAATAGTGATTATTTTTCATGTGACCCTGGCACCAATTGCACAGAAAGTTGCTGTGCCGATGGGAGGGCTTCAACAGAACCAATATGGCACCTATGTGCAAATGGAGGAAGTGAACAGGCAGGTGGAAGAAAAGTTGGGGGCGAGGTGGTGTTTGTGAACAATATATCTAGAGTCTTAGCCTCATTATGGTTGTCGCAAATTTTTCAACAAAAATTAGAATGAAGCCGCCATGGAGAGTAGTGAGAATTCTTGTGCCATAGGTGGGACGCCGGGAGGTCCTAGCGGGTTGCCAGGAGGTTGCTAGGTTGTAGCCGGTGCTGACTGGTGAATTTCATTGGCTCATTGAGGAAAAAAAAACATAAGCAGTATTTTCAGAACCAAGAATTACCGACCGGTAATGTTAATGCCCGCCAAGCTTCACAGCCGTGTATCTCTGGCTTCTTAAAAGTTGTCTCCACTCCTTCTTCCCACTCCGTCTCCCCCCTCTGCCCCCCCACTCTTTTAAAGGACTTACCGTGCACTGTGTTTAGCCGTCTTAATTACAGCACCAACCTTCCTGTTCATCGCAGTATCACCTTGGCTTTGCACCGTGTGAATTTCACTCAGACAGCGCTCCCCCCATTTGCCCTGTCCCCCGCCAGCATAACGGGCTGGTGAAGGAAGCGATGTGTGTGTGTGTGTTCCACTCTGACAGTCGCCGTTCCAGTTGCTGTTTTTTCAAAAATCGCCTAAGTGGGATAGGTCCATTAGGATTTTTTTAAAACTCACCACTGACATTTCATGCTTAAGAAGGAACTGCAGATGCTGGAAAATCGAAGGTAGACAAAAATGCTGGAGAAACTCAGCGGGTGAGGCAGCATCTATGGTGCGAAGGAAATAGGCAATGTTTCTGGGTTGGCCCGAAACATTGCCTATTTCCTTCGCTCCATAGATGCTGCCTCACTGACATTTAATGGCTCCTTTTGGCCATTCAAACTGCCTACTTGCGTTATTTTCTGCTTGGTTAATATTCCTCAAAGGACTATTTGATTTTTATTTTTCTAAACCTTGCATATGCTTGCTTTTTTTCTTTTTGACCATGCTACGGCCAGTGGAGCTTGAGGGAATAAAAGGGTAAATGCGAAACTACATTATGGCTAACTAGAACTATAATCTTGAACAGGCATGACTCCTTTTGCTAAAGACTAAACAAGTGCCCCAGTAAAATTGGTACAAGATAACCCACCTATTCAAGGTATTAATCTGGTAAATATTTTCTGAACAGCTTTCAACATCTTAACATCCATAAAGAAGACTTGTAGAATGTTCCAAGATACTGTCTTGTCATTACTGGAAATAAATGAAGCATACTGTAAATTCTCCATTTTTTGTGTATACCCTAGCGATAATATTGCGATGCTTTGAAAGTGCATTACTGATCAGCCCACAGAAAGTATCACCAGCGATAACATCATAGCATTTACAGTGGCGCAAAAGTTTTCATACCCCTTGAACTTTGCCACGTTACAACCACAAACGTAAATGTATTTTATTGGCATTTTATGTGATAGACCAACACAAAGTGGTGCATAATTGTGAAGTGGAAGGAAAATGATACATGGTTTCCAAATTTTATTACAAATAAAAAACTGAAAAGTGTGGCGTGCAAAAGTATTCTGCCCCCCTTTACTTTGTAGAACCACCTTTCGCTGCAATTACAGCTCCAAATCTTTTGGGGTATGTCTCTACCAGCTTTGCATATCTAGTGACTGAAATTTATGCCCATTCTTCTTTGCAAAATAGCTCAAGCTCAGTCAGATTGGATGGAGAGCGTCTGTGAACAGCAATTTTCAAGTCTTGCAAGAGATTCTCAATTGGATTTAAGTCAGGACTTTGACAAGCACATGAATATGCTTTGATCTAAACCATTCCATTGTAACTCTGGCTGTATGTTTAGGGTCGTTGTCCTGCTGGAAGGTGAACCTCCGCCCCAGTCTCAAGTCTTTTGCAGACTCTAACAGGTTTTCTTCCAAGATTGCCCTGTATTTTGCTCCATCCATCTTCCCATCAACTCTGACCAGCTTCTCTGTCCCTGCTGAAGAAAAGCATCCCCACACCATGATGCTGCCACCACCATGTTTCACAGTGGGGATGGTGTGTTCAGGGTGATGTGCAGTGTTAGTTTTCCGCCACACATAGCTTTTTGCATTTAGGCCAAAAACTTCAATTTTGGTCTCATCAGACCAGAGCACCTTCCTCCACATGTTTGCTGTGTCCCCCACATGGCTTGTGGCAAACTGCAAACGGGACTTCTTATGGCTTTGTTTCAACAATGGCTTTCTTCTTGCCACTTTTCCATAAATGCCCGATTTGTGGAGTGCACGACCAATAGTTGTCCTGTGGACAGATTCTCCAACCTGAGCTGTGGATCTCTGCAGCTCCTCCAGAGTTACCATGGGCCTCTTGGCTGCTTCTCTGATCAATGCTCTCCTTGCCCGGCCTGTCAGTTTAGGTGGATGGCCATGTCTTGGTAGGTTTACAGTTGTGCCATACTCTTTCCATTTTCGGATGATGGATTGAACAGTGCTCTGTGAGATGTTCAAAGCTTGGGATATTTTTTTATAACTTAACCCTGCTTTAAACATCTCCACAACTTTATCCCTGACCTGTCTGGTGTGTTCCTTGGGCTTCATGATGCTGTTTGTTCACTAATGTTCTCTAACAAACTTCTGAGGCATTCACAGAACAGCTGTATTTATACAGAGATTAGATTACACACAAGTGGACTCTATTTACTAATTAGGTGACTTCTGAAGGCAATTGGTTGCACTGGATTTTATTTAGGGGTATCAGAGTAAAGGGGGCTGAATACTTTTGCACGCCACACTTTTCAGTTTTTTATTTGTAAAAAAATTTGAAAACCACATATCATTTTCCTTCCACTTCACAATTATGCACCACTTTGTGTTGGTCGATCACATAAAATGCCAATAAAATACATTTACGTTTGTGGTTGTAACGTGACAAAATGTGGAAAAGTTCAAGGGGTATCAAAACTTTTGCAAGCCACTGTATATAATGAGTATGAAACAACTTTGCATGATTCTACTTGCCATGACGACAATATGTTAAACATTGGTTCAGTAATAAAGCAAACTTGGTATCAGACAATGTTAGAAAGAAAGATCCAGTAAAATCTTTAGTGTATAGACAAAGGTCTGAACCTCTGGGCCATAATGAAACAAGGCCACATGATACTGCAAAATAAGGAAAACCTGCATTGTCCTTGCACATGTTTAATGAGGTTTTCACAATAAAACATAATATATTTGTTAATGTTGAGGCATGTATTAAATATTGTTTGCTATGACTGAAGAACCTTGAGTATATCTTCAGTTTGAGACATATTTATGCTTGTAAGACTTTAAAGCCCATGCATTAAATGAATGGTCTCTCAGGATTTTTCCCTATTACAGCTCCTATACTGATGCAGAATATGATTTGTGTCCTAGCTACTTTTTCTGAACAAAATACATGAGATATGATTATCATCTGTTAAAGTATAATTCAGCAGGTGGGCTTTACTGAAAATAGTTATTGTTCAAGAAAAATTGTTCCCTCATAAGAAATAAAATTAGCGAACTTTGCATCAGATGGTTTGATGCCAGCCCATATTGCAAACCTGGAAAATATATTTGTTTCCATGAGAATTGTCCAAATAAAATTTGTCTTATTCATCTGCCCCTTGGTTCTCAGACAAGGCAAATCTAAATAATCCACAAAAACTGACTTCTGAAAGAACATTGTTGAATTAAGAGGAATCAATCACTGGAATATATACAGGATCATTTGGTGTTCTTTCTTATTTATCTAACCAGTCGAAAGAATGATGGTAACTGCGGACATTGGATTAATGCACCTAGCTGGTTGAAATCGGGTTTATGAGCAAATTTAGGCAGCTGTAAATGTAAAGTATTTGTACAAGGATAATGCCAATGCATGAATGAGAAGCAGATGGAAGAAGAATTCTACAGTTATACAACATCTCTGAAGAAGGTCTGATCCCTGACCCAAAACAACATCATCCATGTCCCCCAGAGATGTTGCCTATCTCACTGAGTTACACTAGCACTTTTTGTTGTAAAATCGGCATCTGCAGTTCCTTTTGTCACAGATTATATATCTGCATGTCTTTATCATGTTATCACTACTTGGGAAATGCATGTGACAAAAAGATTTTGAATTCTACCAAAAGTGAAATATACAGTATTGACAAAAAAATATTGTGACCTCGGCATATATATGCTTACATATCAGAATGTGTCGTTTTCATTGGTGTTGTGTGGATAGCTAGAATACTACATCTTCAAATGCAATTTCACAGAAAAATAAGATGTCTAGCCTGTATTTCTACTAAATGTCTACTCCTTCATATTTGGACGCTGCAGTATTAAGCTGCAATAGATCGTAGTCTACCTTAACTCTGCATTTATCCATTAAGCAAGTGAACTAACATGGCCACTGCTGTTGCTTTACACTGGAAGTTTGAGTCCCTTTACACTCCTGAGCTATGCTACTGTAACCTGTAGAAGTTAAGTTTTACAATTAAGCAAATCTTTAATCTTTCAGTATTTCACATGAAATTTAAAGTCCTTACCCTTTACTCTTTAACTGTACAAGCAAAGAAACAAAAATCATTGTGAACTTTCTAGAGCTTTTTTCAGCTTTCCATATCACTGGGTGCTATAGATATATTCAGGCAACTAAGGCAATTTATTTCTTCCAATGTCTAAAATGCAGATTTCTTCTGCTGTAGATACTTAACAATGGAAATTGCATAATTAACGCAAAAATGAAATCATGAAATGCAGACACATAAATTCACAAGATAAATTCTTCCCATTTGTTGATGCCAGCATTAATGGAAACCGAAGAAAGACACAAAGAGCTGGAGTAACTCAGCGGGACAGGCAGCATCTCTGGAGAGAAGGAATGGGTGACGTTTTGGGTCAAGACCCTTTTTTTCCATCCGAAACATCACCCATTCCTTCTCTCCAGATATGCTGCCTGTCCCGCTGAGTTACTCCAGCTCTTTGTGTCTTTCTTCGGTTATAACCAGCATCTGCAGTTCCTTCTTACACATTAATGTTTTGTTTAAAATTTAGTTATTTGAATAAGGAATAACTTTTTTGCTTTGATGCCAGTATTTAAAGCTTTCATGTGTTCCATGGATTGAACAGCTTGAGTTTTCACTATTTGTAATTCACAGTGAAGAAAAGGTTTTCACTGTACCTCAGTACAAGTGACAATAAACGGTCACTTTTTCAAATTAATTTGTTTGGAACATTGCTTTTTCCATGAAGTTGAAAGAATTGTAAAATGATGGGAGAACATTTAGGAGAGTATGGTAAAATCAGTATCATTAATTAATATTAGTTTTTTTAGTTTTAGAGATACAGCATTAAAACAGGCCCTTTTGCCCATCGGGTCTGCGTCGACCAATGATCACCCATACACTAGTTCCATGTTATCCCAGTTTTGCATCCAGCACACTTAGGGGCAATTTACAGAGGCCAATTAACATACAAACCTGCATATCTTTTGAATGTGGGAAGAACCTGCAACACCCATAGAAAACCCATGCAGTCACATGGAGAATGCACAAAATCTATATAGACATAACTGTAGTCAAGATCAAACTTGAGTCTCTCAGGTAACATCTCATCTGTGCCAATGTGTCGCCCAATGATTTTTAAAATACATTTTCATGTAAGAATACTAATATCCCATGGAACAAGTTTCACTTCTGCAATTTGGTGCATCCAAAGTATACCAGATTGCATTATTTGCATTCATGTGCAATGAATACACTGCAACAAATAGAGCAACCTGTTGTGTAAATCGCTTGGCAGACTAGAACAGAGACAAACCTCTATCCCTCCAAGCTGAAGGCTTTTGTCACATTGGAAAGGCCGTGGTGTGGCTGACATTGCTCTTTGCTAGTTTTCATCAATATTGATTATATTCCTTGTATATTTTGATGGACATAATCCACTTCGATTTAGCTCTTAGGGCTAAAGGAATTAAGGGAAAGAGCAGGAACGGGGTACTGACTTTAGATGATCAGCCATGATCATATTGAATTGGCTGGCTCATAGGGCCAAATGGCCTACTCCTGCACGTATTTATCTATGTTTTCTATGTAACCACCTGAGGGACTTTTTGGCCAATAGTTGTTAAGGACCTTTGTAGTGGCTTTCACTGGGTACAGATCATCACAAATGCCTCAGGAAGAAAATACTGGGTACCCTTATCATAAGAATCCTCATCAAACTGTCAAACATCTAAACTATGTACTTCAACAGTTTTTCAACATTTTCAGTATGCTTGAAATAAGTGTCCTTCCATCCTGAAATGGGTCATTTGCTTCCTGCATTTACTTTCTGTGGATGTACTTTCCATCATAGAGTCATACAGTATGGAAACAGGCCCATCGGTCCAACTCATACATGCCCACAAAAATGACCTCCTGAGTTAGTCCCATTTGCCTGTATTTGTTCTGTACCCCTCTAAATCTTTTCTATCCATGTACCTGTTCAAATATGTTTCAAACATTATAGCTGTATCAACCTCTGCAGCTTCCTCTGCTAGCTCTTTCCAAATACCCACCAACTTTTGTGGAATACTTAGAAACAGGGCCATGTTTTTTTTCCATCTGGTGCATGTTTTTCCATATATTTTTTGGTATTGATATTGAGGTTTTTTTTTGTCTTGTGTACAGAGACACAGAGAAAAATGTGCATGTTATCCTGTCAAAGCATGGCATATACGAGTACACTCATACCATACACGTGTACAACACGGTGCGCAGAAAGAAAAATGCCAGTTGCAGAATGTAATGTTACAGCATTATAGTTACAGAGAAAATGCATATTATAAAAAGGGCTGCAATGTGGTAGGTTGTGTGATCGGGACTTCCCCCTTGGATGATGAGAGGTCTGTTCTGTAGTCTGATGAAAGAGTGGACGAAGCGGTTCCTCTTAATTCCATAAGCAACTAAGAGATTTCTTTGTGAAAAAAGAAAATTGCCTCCAAAACCTGGCAACACCAAATATCTTTATCCTTGTAATCTATTACGACTCAAGCTATGCCTAATAAGGGAGCAGGTTCACAGCGTGTATAGAAATAGAAAATGCACTTATCCCGCGTTGGAAAGTCAGTGTAAAATTGTGCTCTCCACAAGTCTATTGCTCACTGTGACAGTTGTATTGTCTCTAGGCAGGGATTGAAAATGATTCTTTCACAGTGAAAAATCACCATGGTATTGGCCATGTATACCGAACAAAGAACTCTGGTGGGAGTTCACACGTCATTCGCTTTTGGACACTTACATCCACACGTTTTTCTATGTAATGTAAAAGTAATTTGTACTCGGATGCACACTGTTAAAATGACGTAAAATGGGTTTACGCATTATCTTTAAAGTTTGTACATATTGAAAACCAGTGACTTCTGCAGGTGTGGTGACAAGTGTAATAACACTAAACATAGAACATTGAGCAGTACAGCACAGGAACAGGCCATATGGCCCACAATGTTTGTGCCAAACCTGTAGCCTCGCTTAACTGAATTAATCTGCCTATACATGATCCATATCACTCTATTCCCTGCAATTCCATATGACCATCTAAAAGCCTGTCAAATGCCACTGTTGTATCTGCCTCCACTACATCCTCCTGCAATCTGTTCCTCGCACATCAATGCTGTTAAGGGTTTTTCCATTAACTGTATACTCTCTCCTACATTTAACCTTCCAAAGTGCAACACCTCACACTTTCTTGGATTATATTCAATCTGCCATTTCTGCCCATTTCTGCAGCTGAACTATATTCTGCTGTATCTTCACATAGCCTTCCTTACTGTCTGCAACTTCTCCAATGTTGGTGTTGTTAACAAATTCACTCACCAAACAGCAGAGGTCCCTGCAAGATTCCTGCGGAACTCCACTGGTCACCTACCTCTAGCCAGAATATCTACCTTCCACCACAACCCTCTGTCCTCTATGAATAAGCCAGTTCTGAATCCATATGACCAAATCATCATGAATCCCATTACATCTTAATCTTCTGGATCAGCCTACCATGAGGGTCCTTATCAAACACCTTACTAAAATCCATGTATACAACATCCACTGTCCTACCTCCTTTGCCACCTCCTCAATCAGGACCAGCCACACACAAAGCCGTACTTGCTATCCATAATTAGTCCATTCTCTTCTAAATGGGAGTAAATCCAATCACAAAGAATTCTCTCTAATCGATTCACTACCACTGACGTGAGTCTCATCAGCCTATGATTCTCTCTACTTCCTGGATTCTCTCTACTTCCTTTCTTTAAAAAAAGGAACAATATTGGCCACTGTCCAGTCCTCCGGGACCTTCCCTGTGGCTATAGAAGAAACAATGATCATTGTCAAGGCCCCCACAATCTCTTCTCTTGCCTCCCTCAATAACCTGGGATAGATCCCATCAGGCCTTGGGGATTTATCCATCTTGATGTTCTTCAAGAGCTTCAGCTCCACCTCCTTCTCAATCTCAAACTGCCTAGGCATATACTGTATGTATTAGAGTCATAGAGTGTGGAAACAGGCCCTTCGGCCCAACTTGTCCACACCGGCCAACATGTCCCAGCTACACTAGTAAAATGACTTGTAAATTCAGTATTCTTCACAATGATCTCGCTGTCGTCCAAGTCCTTTTCCTCAGTGAATATTGATGCAAAGTACAAATTTAGTAACTTACCCAAGTCCTTTGACTCCAAGCGTAGATTCCATCCTTTATCTTTGAGCACTCCTACTTTCTCCCCGGTTACACTCTTTTTATAACGTACGTATTAAAGCCTTGTGATTTTCCTTAATCTGACTCACCAGTGAGATTTCATGTCCCCTTCTGGCCCTTCTGGCCCACTTGCTTTATATTCCTCATAAGCCCTGTCTGACACCACCTTCTTCAATCTGATATATGGTTCCTCTTTCTTTCTGACCAAGTTTACAACCTCCTTGGTCATCCATTGTTCCCTTACCTTGCCATCCTTAACCTCCTCCCTTACTAGAACCTATAGTGGAGCAAGATAGACCACTCCTGCCAAATACAATGGGCTGACGTGTAGTACGCAACGGAACGGGCGTTTTTTTCATGCATTTCCGTAACCGGACCCGACCCGACTCGCAGGGTAATCAACGTTGCGGGGGAACCGTTTGTGTAAATAAATTAAAATTCAGAAAATGAGGAGAAGATTTTTACCAAATAACTTTTATTTTTACGAGGATGTTTCCGTAACCAGCTTCCATCTCCGCACTATTATCCTATGGGATCTTTGGTGTGGAGACGGAAGCCGGTTACGGAAATGGGGCCTTAAATTACCCATGACCGTACTACGTCTTTTTCGTCGAGTGGACTATCTTATTCGCTATAGGATCTTTGATTCTAACCACTGATCCAGGCTCTATGTTCATCAGCTTTACCTACAATACTCCTTGCTTTGAAGTAAACTCACTTCAGCCCTTTTGGGTCCTCACAATCTTGAACGTCTCCCTGTCTGTGGTTCCTTTCAGACTTAAGGGCCTGTCCCACTTTCACGACCTAATTCACGACCTCTGCCGAGTTGCCCTTAACCCATACTCGCAGCATGATCGTCACAAGGTCGTAGGAGGTCGTAGGTAGGTCATAGCAGGTTGTGATGCTAGTCGTAGGTACTCGTGGCATCAAGTAGGTCGGGGCGTTTTTCTAGCATGATGAAAAATGTCCACGAGTAAAAAAGGTCATGAATTAGGTTGTGAAAGTGGGACAGGCCCTTAACTTATCATAACGTGCACTTTCTCCTTGATTTCTGTTCACAATTCTGACTTAGAACATGTAGATGATGGAAAGGCTCTAAATATCTAATCTTTTTAACTCAGATATTTTCATTGTTCAATTTTCTACCCTGAAGAGAACATCCAGGTAGTCGCAGTTTACATGAATGTAAAAGCTGCCTGCTTCACAGGTCTGGTTAATAATAATGGGCTGAAGTGAATAGATGATGTGTTAAAGAAGGAACGGCAGATGCTGGAGAATCGAGGGTACACAAAAGGCTGGAGAAACTCAGTGGGTGCAGCAGCATCTAAGGAGCGAAGGAGATAGGCGATGTTTCGGGTCGAGACCCTTCTTCAGACTTGAATAGATGATGTTGTGCTTCTAGGCATTTCAGTCAATTGCTTCCAACAGACAGATTAGATCTCACATAAGACATTAAATCCAGATATGTTTTGTGAATTAAAGATCAGACTTTGCCTATGTAAGGGTGGATTTTAATTGTTTTCTCTTAGGCTTGTTGAGAAGTGTTACAAGAGAATAGGTTCAAGGATCTGACTAGTCGAGGAGATAAAAGGCACACTCGTCCGTTAAGTTACAAATCAGTTTTAATGGCACAAGAGAGAACAAAAACAATACTTGTCTCGGTATGCGCAGGGGTCCGTCTCACAGCAGCACACCTCCCCCTCTCCTGGCTTCCATCTGCGCACAGCTCGCTACCCAGCCCGTCAAGCACCACCTTATGGCTTGCCGGCGCCTGCCTTTATACCGGCAGAAGTCAGTTATTGAAATAACCGCCGGTTAGTCCTGGTCAATAGCACTGCTCCCAAATTCAAACTATAACCTATGGCAGGGGACTCCAGCGCTGTGGTTCTAAATATAGCGCTACCGGCCACAGCGCTATGGGCTTTAAACAAAGCTCTCAGGGTCACAGACTGTTCGGGTAAAATTCTTGTATAGCAAGATTTATTTTTATTGCGTTCTATTTCGAGTCAAGTGAGGTTTTTGTCATGTGTCCCTGATAGGACAATGAAATTCTTGCTTTGCTTCAGCACACAGAACATAGTAGGCATTTACTACAAAACATATCAGTGTGTCCATATACCATAAGATAAATATATACACATATGAATAAATAAACGGATAAAGTGCAAATAACAGATAATGCGTTTTTAATAAATTAGAGTTTGTCTGAGCCAGGTTTAATAGCCTGATGGCTGTGGGGAAGTAGCTATTTCTGAACCTGGTTGTTGCAGTCTTCAGGCTCCTGTACCTTCTACCTGAAGGCAGCAGGGAGATGAGTGTGTGGCCAGGATGTTGTGGATCTTTGATGATACTGCCAGCCTTTTTGAGGCAGCGACTGCGATAAATCCCCTCGATGGAAGGAAGGTCAGAGCCGATGATAGACTGGGCAGTGTTTACTACTTTTTGTAGTCTTTTCCTCTCCAGGGCACTCAAGTTGCCGAACCAAGCCACAATGCAAACGGTCAGCATGCTCTCTACTGTGCACCTGTAGAAGTTAGAGAGAGTCCTCCTTGACAAACCGACTCTCCGTAATCTTCTCAGGAAGTAGAGGTGCTGATGTGCTTTCTTGATGATTGGATTAGTGTTCTCGGACCAGGAAATCTTCAGAGATGTGCATGCCCAGGAATTTGAAGCTCTTGACCCTTTCAACCATTGACCCGTTGTTATAAACGGGACTGTGGGTCCCCATCCTACTCCTTCCAAAGTCCACAATCAGTTCCTTGGTTTTGCTGATGTTGAGGGCCAGGTTATTGTGCTGGCACCATATGGACAGTTGCTCGATCTCTCTTCTATTCTCTGACTCATCCCCATCAGTGATACGTCCCACAACAATGGTGTCATCAGGGAACTTGATGATGGAGTTCGCACTGTGACCGGCTATGCAGTCATGAGTATAGAGTGAGTACAGCAGGGGGCTGAGCACGCAGCCTTGAGGTGCTCCCGTGCTGATTGTTATCGAGGCTGACACATTTCCACCAATACGAACAGACTGGTCTGTGAATGAGGAAGTTGAGGATCCAATTGATGAGGAATGCGCAGAGACCCAGTTCTGTGAGTTTGGTAACCAGCTTGGAGGGGATGATTGTGTTAAATGCCGAGCTGTAATCGATGAATAACAGCCTGACATATGAGTTTTTGTTGTCCAAGTGGTCCAGAGCGGAGTGGAGGGCCAGCAAGATCGCATCCACCGTTGATCTGTTGTGGCGGTAAGCGAACTGCAGTGGGTCCAGGTTTTTGTCGAGGTCGTTCTATTTTGTTTTCCGTAGTGATTAAATTCTTCAACAAGGAAGAACAGGTCAGAAAGTTTCTGTAGTCAGATAAACCAAGGATTGCTAGGTAAGTATAATGGTATGATGTTTGTTCCGCATACCAGTATAAAGCTGTTTATAATATCTATTACTAAAAAGAATGAGCCAAATGTAATACTTACTGCAAGAATACATCTACTGTTCACTTGATCTTTCACTACTAAAGTTATATGACAACAATAACTTCTACTTTTATAGTGTATTTAATTTTGGAGAAAAGGTCCTAAGGCGTTTAGAATTGTTAAACCCATAACCCTTGAAATATTTGGATTTGTAGATGCATCATACGGTTACAGATGCATCTCCAAAACCAGGAATCTGTGAGTGCCCACGGTTTCTGATGCAAAAATAGCTCAGCATATATATTGCTCATCTTAAAGATGCACAGTGGAAGCATACTGTATACTAACAAGAAATTGTCACCTTTCTCAAAGGTTCAGTTCTCTTTTACTGACCTCACCTTGAGAATGTGTTTAAAAGGCATAGTTTGTCACAACCAATATATTGAGGCGAGGCTGTTGTGTAAAGGAACAGTGCCCCCCTGGGATTTCCTAATAGACTTTGGGAGTTTTTACATATATTGCAAAACAAAAAAGTGGTTTTGTATTTTTGGAAGTATTTTCTGGTGTTCTGCAATACTTTTGGATCAAGTCTCCTGAACCTGGACCGCAGCCTGAACTCACGGCCTACAGTCTTTGCTCACCCACGTATTTCCCCTGGAAGTGTGAACTGGTCAAGCTGACCGCACATAACTGGCATTTGCTGAGGTGATAGGCATTACAAAAACATTTAACTAATTACAAAAGGTAAACGTTATTAAAAATAATGTAAACCCTTTGATAAAATTATTAAAGTTACATCAAAACACAAACATGTAAGGAAAATAAAAGTAAAACAGAACAACACAAATGAAAGTGTAGGAAGGATCCGCAGATACTGGTTTAAACTGAAGGTAGACACAAAATGCAGGAGTAACTCAGCGGTCAGGCAGCATCTCTGGAGAAAAGGAATAGGTCGAGACCCTTCTTCAGACTGAGAATAAGGGGAAATGGAAACGAGAGATATAGAAGGTGCATAGAACAAATGAATGAAAGATATGCAAAAAGCAATGATGATCAAGGAAAAGTGGAGCCCACAATGGTCCATTGTTGGCTATGGGGTAGATGATAACGAGTTGGACAGACAGCGAAACTCAACAGGAAAACTAATATGATGACTAGCGTGGGAGAGGGATGGAGAGAGAGGAAATGCAAGGATTACTTGAAGGTAGAGAAATTAACAGTCATATCGCTGGGTTGTAAGGTGCCCATGCGAAATATGAGATGCTACTCCTCCAATTACATTTGGCCTCAATCTGACAATGGAGGAGGCCCAGGACAGAAAGATCAGCATGGGAATGGGAAGGGGGAATTAAAGTGTTTGGCAACCGGGAGATCATGTACGCTCAGGCAGATTAAACGAAGGTGCTCAGCGAAGTGATTGCCCAGTCTGCACTTGGTTTCGCCGATATATAGGAGTCCACACCTGGAACAGCGGATACAGTAGATGAGGTTGGAGGAGGTGCAAGTGAACCTCTGCCTCACCTGAAATACACGAATATGTGAAACAAATGAAGGACTTAATGCACAGGATCAATAACCTATTCAAATGGGTGGCCATTCATACTCCAGGCCTCCCTGACTTGAAGCTGAGGGAAGGATGGAAATTGCATCTGGACCATTTACTCTGTGAGTCACTGTGCTACCGCTGAACTCAATAATCTGTCCAGTTGTGAAATGGACAGTCAGATATATTGACTCCTAATACTCAGCACATCTGGGACATGGATTTGACTAGGCAGATACAGGCAACCAGTGGCATGCTCTCCCAATAGTTCCCCTCACCAAATGCAATTTGACTGTTCTACTTTGAGACTAGAAGACTTGCCATTGTATCTTCCACTAACAGTCACATAAGTGCAAGAGGAAATAAACAGGAAGAGCCTGTGCACGATTCCAGGATAAAAAGGCAACATTTAAGAGACAGTCGATTTTGCACTACACATCCAGTGGGACGTATTGACCTAGAGGTACTTCACAAATCCTTCCTTCACAACAATGGTTTCATTCCTGCAGCTTTGTAGGAGCCCTGTGCATTATACAGTGGCTGTTGGAACTCCAATAAAGAACCATGGCATATGTACCTGTGATTGACAGATGATCACTATGGTTCTCAGCTTTTAAGATGTAGGCTTTTTCCGAGCCACTTAAGAATTATTTTTCAGATTATCTCAAATATATATCTATAAGATATAAATGTAAGGTATTATTTCCGCAATTATTTAATATAATTTGGTTAGTACGTGTGTCTGGGTTATGGGGAGAAGGCAGGAGAAAGGGATTGAGAGGGAAGGATAGATCAGCCATGATTGAATGACAGACGTTATGGGCTGAATGGCCTAATTCTGCTCCTATATCTTTTGAACATGAAATGAGCAAAAGGATGTGGCAATATAGCAGTGACACATGATGCTTTTGTACAATAGATATTAAAATGAACTTGCTCTGAGTTATACAATATATAAATAACTTTTCTGCTAGTCTTTGACATGGTTAAAGAATTAAATGGTAGTCCCAGTTGTTTGCCAACAAAAAATGCTCAAGTTAATTAATTCATGTTTTGATACTTTTAAGGCTGTGTGATTTATTATGTGGCAATATTAGATAGAAATGTGAACCCTCATATTTATATGAAGGCAAATGGATTCCATTTGCTAACTGTGCAGTTCACTTACAGTGATGGTCGCATGGGAATTCACAAGTGCTGAGAGCTGTTATGATGCTTTTAATACTTTATCATTATTTTATCTGAAATCTATTTCAGTGGCCTGGGATGCTTTCTAGGTGGTGAGATATAACCATTGCTCTCGTGGTTCAATAGCGCTTGTCAATTAGATGAATAGGCCTTTCAACGACATGGCTGTAATGAAGGGAGTGCTGTGACAATATTGCTTTCTATGAGTGGCAAATGATGATTGAAAATGATGTCAGAAAAATATGACCTGATTTTGATAAAGGAGCAATGCACGATGCATGATAGCTCACTGTGATGCACAAGATGCCAAAAATCTGATGTGTGTCAGTGCACATCACAGCCTGAAGAGATAGGTGAAATTTCCCAAACTAAATAAATCTTGCAGAATGACAGGATTTTCACAGTTTACACTCTAAAACCTTGAAATTCAATCGTGGTATTAAATAACACAGTGATCCTGTTTCTGGTCAATAAAATTCAAAAGGGGACTTGACTGGGTAGATGATGGGAGGATGTTTTCTTTGCCAGGAAAGTCTATTTTGAGGAATCAAAAGTCTCAGATAAAAGATTAAAGAAAAATTATTTCCCTTGGATCATTGTAAATCTTTGGGATATTTAACCCGGAGGGCCGAGCATGCTGAGTTCAAATAGATAGAAAATTTGTTATTCAAGACAGGTGTTTAGATGGTGGAATTCGGGAATATGTGGAGAATGGCATTGTAATTGGTGATTATTTGTGACATTGAAGGGTGGAGCAGGCCTAAAAGGTAGAATGTCCCACTCTTCCTATTCTTGTGTTCTTATAAAGAGCTTAATTATATTACAGTTACTTAATCATAAAATAAATTATAAATAGATAGCATACAATGAAAATATTTCAGATGGATAACTCAGCACTGTTGATGTTAACTAGGGTATGTACTCACTGTCTGAAGTCGATAACTTGGCCATTCATTTTGCTGATGAGAGGGGTTGTTATATTGACACCATATTATTAAACTATCCCCTTCCTGCATTCCATCTCGTCATTGTTCAAAATCCAGCCAACTGTGGTGACGTCATCTGTGAACTTAAAAGTGGAGTTGGGACAGAATTTGACTGCACAATTGTGAGTGTATGAGTATAATAAGGGCACCGATGTTGAGAATTTTCATGGACGATAATTTGTCACCTGTCCTTAAGGGGATGTCCCACTTGGGCAGGTGGTGTGCGAGGATTTTGAGAATCCCAAAAATCCTGGGGCGCCGCGTACTATCGTGCGTCACTGCCTACGCTACCATGTCTCACCACGCACCATGCGTGTGCGTCACGACGCGTAAATGATGTAGCGTAAATGACACGCAAATAACGGCCAAGTGGGACAGGCCCTTTATTGACTACAGTCCATGGGTCAGGAAATTGATGATCCAATTGTGGAGGAGGGTGCTGAGTCCTAGTTCCAGGGGTTTTTACATGAGTTTTTTGGGAAATATGTCAGAGGCATAGGTATAGTTAATACTAGATTAAGTGGGAGCCGTTGGGTCCCATGTTCACACGGGAGGGCTGGTCCCGCAACTAAATATTCCACCTCTCCACCAATTCCAATATTGGTGGCGAGGGGGAGGGGGGGGGGGGCTTTCTGGAGTACTAGTATGGGTGTTGTGGGCTGAAGGGACTGGTTTCCAGAGGGCTATTATGGACATTGTGGGCTGAATGGATTCTGGGGCTGGCAGCTCAGTCACTCAAGCCTGGTGTGCTGGCAGCTCACTCTCGGCTGGTGGGCTGGCAATTGACTCATGGCTATTCCTTGAAATTCCATTTCAAGCAGGGTGCAAGGCCACCAAACGCAGGTACAGTTTCCAACCACTTTAAGCAGAGTGCAGGGCCACCAAACTCAAGTGCAGTTTCCTACCACTTCAAGCAGGGTGCAGGGCCACCAAACTCAAGTGCAGTTTCCTACCCTTTCAAGCAGGGTACAAGGCCACCAAATTCAAGTGCAGTTTCATACCATTTCAAGCAGAGTGCAAGACCACCAAATTCAAGTGAAGTTACATACAATTTCAAGCAGGGTGCAAGGTCACCAATTTTTTTTTTTTTACATTTTTTATTTATTAGAAGCAGTGTACAAAAATATAACCAGTGGCATATGACATAATAGTTATTGTATGGCTTCAATTTTAATTTTTAGCTAAAGTTAAGAGAAAAGAAGAGAGAAAAAAGTGGATGTGCAAGGATAGAATCTCTAGAATACCAAATTGGTGTAGCCAAAGAGTGAATAAATACAAAAAATAACAAAGATGTAGAGAAATAAAAAGACAAAAACAGAAAGTAAAACAAAAGGTGATGATATACCAGCCTCGTATCCCTCCCTACCCATCACCCAACCCATAATTAGATTTAACTCCAAAATTGTGTTGCACCATACTATCCTTGTAATAAATCAATGAATGATGTCCATTCCTTCGAAAAATGCTCTGGTTTTTCTGCTAAGACAAGTCTAACATTTTCAAGATGTGGTGTCTCAGACATGTGTGTAATCCACATTTTAAGGGTAGGGGCGGATGTATGTTTCCAAAATTTTCGCAGTTATCAGACCATAATTGAGGAAACGTCTTTGAAATGTTGATAGCTCAGAGCAGGCTTCTGACGTTTCTAGAATAATCAGTTCCGTGTCGGGGTCCAATTTTGTTTTTAATCTTTTTGAGAGAATTTCATAAAATCTCTCACCAAAAGTTATATAATTTTATGCAAGAGACGAAGGAATGTGTTACAGTTGTTTCTTGAAGGAGACATTTGTCGCAAATAGGAGATATATTTGGAAAGATCTTATTCAGTTTAGACTTTGAATAGTATAGTCTACGCAATATTTTTAATTGAATTAACGTATGAATAACGTTAATCGAACAATTGTGTATATATAAAAGGTTTTCTTCCCATCTGTCTTTTAGAATTTTTAGGCCTAGTTCCTCTTCCCAGTCTCTTCTAATTGCTTCTGATGATGGGATTTATATATTTAGAAGGGTATTATACAAATATGATGTTAAGTTGTTTGACTCTGAATTTCTATTCATACATTCGTCTAGTATATCTGGCAGCAAAGTTTGGTAGTCTTGGGTATATTTCAGATAGTCTCGAATTTGAAGATACCTGAAATATTGACTACCTTTCAGGTGATCAAGGCCACCAAATTCAAGTGCAGTTTCATACCATTTCAAGCAGGGTGCAAGGCCACCAAATTCAAGTGCAGTTTCAAACCATTTCATGCAGGGTGCAAGGTCACCAAATTCAAATACAGGTTCATACCATTTCCACCAGGGTGAAACCATCATAAAACCACCACAAGACATCACAAAACACCACATAACATCCACATAAAAATCACACTCACAGTTCAGTAGATATTCAGTGTGTTCAGTTTATTCACAGCTCAGACAGAGAGTCCTCTCCCCCCCCCCCCCCATCTTGCAGAGACTGAGCCATACCCACACCTCCGGGTTTTTAGTGCCTCCCCCTCCCATCAGAAGGGGCGTGACCTTCATGGCGTGATTGACAGGAGAGAGAATCTCAACATTTCTTAAACACTAATAACTCTTTTATTTTTAATCAATGGGAAAAATCCTCTGCACCTGATGAGCGGAGGGGGACTCTGAGTAAGATGGCCAAAAGTCACAGCCGTAAGTGGTAGGGTTTTTTCTAAAATCAATATACAGTGCAAACGGGAAGTGGTCAAGTTTAGACTTTTAATCATTTGCCTTTTCAAAGCCACCACATTTGCCTTTTCAAAGCCACCACATTTGCCTTTTCAAAGCCACCACATTTGCCTTTTCAAACCAACCACCACCATTTGCCTTGCCTTTTCAAACCAACCACCACCATTTCCTTTGCTTTTTCAAACCAACCACCTCCATTTGCTTTGCTTTTTCAAACCAACCACCACCATTTGCTTAGCTTTTTCAAACCAACCACCACCATTTGCTTAGCTTGCTCAAACCAACCATCACCATTTGCTTTGCTTTTTCAAACCAACCACCACCGTTTGCTTTGCTTTTTCAAACCAACCACCACCATTTGCTTTCCTTTTTCAAACCCACCGCCACCATTTACTTTGCTTTTTCAAACCAAGCACCACCATTTGCTTTGCTTTTTCAAACCAACCACATTTTCAATTTCAAACCACATTAAGGGCACTCACAAGTCAGTAAAACCACACTCACAGTTTAGTAGACATGTGTTCAATGTTCAGTTGTTTCACAGCTCAGTCAGAGAGCTGTGACCTCTTGCTCCCCCATCTTGCAGCGACTGCGGCACGTCCACACTTCCAGGTTTTATAGTCCCTCCCCCCCTCCTACCGGAAGGGGCGTGGCGTGATTGACAGGAGAGAGAATCTCAAAGTTTTTTAACATTAATCATCCTTTTATTTTTCATTGATGGGAAAAAGCCTCTTGTCCTGTACAGTGGAGGGTGACTCTGAGTAAGATGGCCAAAAATCACAGCTGTAATTGGTAACGTTTTTTTCTAAAATCAATATGCAGCGCAAACAGGAAGTGGTCAAGATTTGAGTTTTAATTATATATTTATGACCTGTCTGACCCTTATAGTCAATATAATCTGACCTTATTGTCATTTGTAATCCTTCCAAAATGTTTAATGACAGGGATGGGCAGCAACATGATCCAGTCTTGGATAAGCAGTGTCATCAAGTCTTTTTTGTTAGATTGTCACATTGCACGAGAACACGACTGAAGCTCAAATCAAGGATTAGATGAAAAGTTATACTTTACAATTTACGAACCTATCCCCAATGTTGTATTAATAGTAAATTATTCCATACTTCTTTATCATGCTTTTTTTTTCTCTTTCTTTTATTTTCTATCTCTAAAAAAAATAAATATATATATATATAGAAGCAGAGTCATAAAATAATTGATAATATTAGCAATGTATGACTGTTATTCATGAAATGTTTTTATTATGTACTTGCTTCTAATTAAAAAATACTTTTAAAAAAAGAAAAAGATTGCCACATTGCTGGGGATTTGACCTTTGAATAATGCATTACAGCTTAAAGATTCTCTTAGTGGTATATCGAAAATGGCATAAGCTTTCAGTAACTCATGGCATTGCCTTCATTGTGATGGTATTGAGGCCTGGGATAGGTTTCTTACCCTAGAGATTAATATGCATAGTACATCCTCTTCCAAAAGTCCCATCTCATCTGCACTTGTTTGGAGGAGTATTTGGTATTCACAATGATCCATTCAGATCCTTTGGGAAATTTACTGCTGCTATGCTGTTTATAACTGCAGTGCCTACCTTCAAGGTAAATATTACGCAGGTCTGCATCTATATACTTTAAAAACTGTGTGTGTGTGGGTGTACGGCATTTTGCATTTGAAACGTATCTCCGCGAAAACCAGACGCAAAAACGTGGAGATTTTTACAATTTTGGTAGGGTTTATCTTTATCAGAAATCCACTCCTTGGTCAATTATTTCCCCAGATTTTGAATACAATTGTTCACAAAACTCACTTAAAAAAAAAATCGCCGCTTGAGCTGCTGACATCACATTGCCCACATGCCCACCAATCAAGGTTCACCTGCATCCTGGCCCCGCCCCCCCCTGTTGCCCATGCCCAGCCCAAGTACGCTCGCGCCAAGCCACACGTAGCTGGACTCCCATGCCCGCCCACTCCATCCTATAGCGGCTATAGGATCTTTGGAAAGAACGAGCATTTTGCAGATCGGGAGGTTAAAGCCGGTCACCGGCTTGCTTCTGAAACCTCTCCGTCTCCCCCACCCAATGGTAGAACATGGCGGCCGTTATCGTCGCGCGGGGCACGCGATGAGAAGGTGGCCCTGGCGACCATTACTCCGTCTGGGAGCGAGTCAAGTCTTGGTTCTTGGTTTCTTGGAACCAAGAACCAAGTCACGCCCCTCCCTCCCTCCCTCTCTCCCGCTGCAAACCCAACATGCTGCCAGTTGCGCCCCTCGCAAGTCCTCCCTCTCCCCGCCTCGCTCTCTCTCTCTCCCCCTCCTCTCTCTCCCCCTCTCCCCCTCTCCCCCCTCCCTATCTCCCCCCCTCTCCCCTCCCTCTCCCCCTCCCTCTCCCCCACCTCTCTCCCCCACGTTTCTCTCTCTCTCTCTCCCCACCTCTCCCTCTCTCTCTCCCTCCACCCTGTCCCTCCCTCCCTGTTCCCCCCTCCCTGTCCCCCCTCCTCCCTCTCCCCCCCTCCTCCCTCTCCCCCTCCCTCCTCCCTCTCCCCCCTCTCCCCCTCCCTCTCTCTCCCTCTCCCCCTCCCTCTCCCCCCTCCCTCTTCCCCCCTCTCCCCCCCCTCCCTCTCCTTCTCCCCTCCTCCCCCCTCCATCTCCCTCTCCCCCCCTTCTCTCTCTGCCCTCACTCTCTAACCACCCTCCCTCTCTAGACGTGCCTGCGAGTTGGGGGCTATGTGTCAGTAGATTGGGTGGTTATGGGATAAAAGGAGCAAATTAATAATATTCATATATTAACAAGGGGGGTAGTTAATGTGTGTGTGGGGGTGGTTAATGTGTGTGATGCCGCATGCCCCCCCCCTCAACTGCACGCTGGGGGAACAGACCCAACGGGTCTGCACTTGGTCTAGTGTTTCTTTAAATGTTCAAATCAGTGATTGACTTTGAATGTATCAACACTTTCAGAAGATCCATTACATTCTGCACATTCTTTGTCCTGGATCATCAACAAACTCAGAGGTACATGGCATCTCGAATACTTTCAAGAGAGAGCTAGATAGGGCTCTTAATTATAGCGGAGTCAGGGGACATGGGGAGAAGGCAGGAACGGCGTACTGATTGTGGATGACGAGCCATGATCACATTGAATGGCGGTGCAGGACCGAAGGACCGAATGGCCCACTCCTACTCCTGCACCTATTGTCTATTGTCTATTGAGAGAGGACAGTAAATGTATGCTCTGTTGCTAGCTTAGGGTGATAGGTCACCAATCTTAGTAAAAATTTAGAGCACAGATTGACAGTGCTGTTTTGCCCTGTATTCTCTTTTTGAATGAGGGCAGCATAGTAATGTGCTACAGTGGTCATTTAATGAATGCCTGCAAAATGTACCAGTGGATCCTTAATCGTTGATGTCTTGCTCAAGAGTGGTTGCTGCACTATGTTCGGGTCCTTAGTCTACAAGAAGTCCAGATACGACCTTGGTAAGGCCATCAAAAAAGCCAAAAGGGAGTTCTGCTCCAAGCTGGAGGATGAGACAGATGTTCGGCAGCTGTAGCGGGGACTGAATGCAATCACCTCTTACAAGGCGAAATCAGGAGGCAGCTCGGATGTCGGCGATACATCACTCCCTGATGAGCTCAATGCATTTTACGCATGCTTTGATAGGGAGAACACCGATGTGCCTTCCCAAGCCCCTATTCGCTGTGATGGTATTTCAGTCTCAGTCACAGAGGCCGACGTCAGGAAATCCTTCAGAGGGGTGAACCCTCGAAAAGCGTCTGGACCTGATGGCATACCTGGTCGTGTCCTAAAAACCTGTGCGGACCAACTGGCTGGAGTTTTTATGGACATTTTCAACCTGTCACTTCTGAGGTCTGAGGTTCCCACCTGCTTCAAAAGGGCATCAATAATACCGGTGCCCAAGAAGAGCAAGGTGACGTGCCTCAATGACTATCGACATGTGGCACTGACGCCTGTGGTGATGAAGTGCTTCGAGAGGTTGATCATGGCGCAAATCAACTCCTACCTCGACAAAAACCTGGACCCACTGCAGTTCGCTTACCGCCACAACAGATCAACGGTGGACGCGATCTCGCTGGCCCTCCACTCCACTCTGGACCACTTGGACAACAAAAACTCATATGTCAGGCTGCTATTCATTGACTACAGCTCGGCATGTAACACAATCATCCCCTCCAAGCTGGTTACCAAACTCGCAGAACTGGGTCTCTGCGCATCCCTCTGCAATTGGATCCTCGACTTCCTCATCCACAGACCACAGTCTGTTTGTATTGGTGGAAATGTGTCAGACTCGATTACAATCAGCATGGGAGCACCTCAGGGTTGCGTGCTCAGCCCCCTGCTGTACTCACTCTATACTCATGACTGTGTAGCCGGTCATAGCGCAATTATTAAGAAAGCTCATCAGCGCCTCTACTTCCTGAGAAGATTACAGAGAGTTGGTCTGTCAAGGAGGACTATCTCTAACTTCTACAGGTGCACAGTAGAGATCTTGCTGACTGGTTGCATCGTGGCTTGGTTCGGCAACTTGAGCGCCCTGGAGAGGAAAAGACTACAAAAAGTAGTAAACACTGCCCAGTCCATCATCGGCTCTGACCTTCCTTCCATCGAGTGGATTTATCACAGTCGCTGTCTCAAAAAGGCTGGCAGCATCATCAAGGACCCACACCACCCTGGCCACAAACTCATTTCCTTGCTACCTTCGGGTAGAAGGTACAGGAGCCTGAAGACTGCAACAACCCGGTTTAGGAATAGCTACTTCCCCACAGCCATCAGGCTATTAAACCTGGCTCGGAACTCTGAACATTAATATCCCTCCATCTGTTATTTGCACTTTATTAATTTATTAATTCATGGGTGTATTTACGTATAGAATTATAGTCAATGCCTTCTATGTTCTGTTGTGCTATGCAAAGAAAGATTTTCATTGTCCTGTCAGGGACACATGACAATAAACTCTTTTGACTTGACTTGACTTGACTTTGACTTTGACTTTGAACCAGGCCCATCATCTATGCAGCAAACTCTGCCAAGTCTTTTGTACGGTGAAACTGTAATATTCTATAGATCATGAGATTGCACAGACTTTATAGTAAGGCTGTCAATTGACCAATTTTTCACTGTGAATGCCGAATGTCCTTCTTCTATAAGAGAACCAGAAAATTCTGGGTTTAGGCTAGTTCTGAAGGTTATTAAACTGCTTCTATCCCCACAGATGATGTTTAACTTGCTGAGCATATTGATCATTTTCAGATTTGTTTTTAGGTTACCAGCACGCATAGTTTTTGCTTTTCTATCCTTGTGTGGTTTGGCATTGTTAAATCAGCTCTTGGAGTCTCTTCATCTTGTACTTCTACCACTGCCTGGCAAGATTGCAGTTATTAGCTACCTGTAAAGTGAAAGATTCAAAGTCGTGATAAGTGGGGGATGGGGAAAAATACGTTGCAAGAAACTGTGGAGTGAAAGGAGGAGATTTGGATATATGTAAACTTTAATTTTTACATGGTCTCATCAACGCTGCAGTATATAAACCCCATAATGACTGATCAACTAAAGAGAAGCATTATCTCCTTCTGAAAAATGAGGTGATATAGCCATGTTTAAGCCTAACAGGTTAATACTTTATCATGGGATGTAGAAGCTTTCAACTTAAGACTTTGCACTGACTAATTCTGTCCTTTTATGATGCTGGTGGGTCTTATTAGGAACAGTTAATGGTTCCACGCAATGCAGATCTACTTGGGAAGAGACATGAAGAGAGAACCCTAGCATATTGATTCCAGCGAAATATACAACTCACAATTGTCTCTAGGTTTCAAAAGTATGTTCGAGACTGAGTCTTTTCCTTAAACTGCATTGGTATCAGTGTTTGTTTATTATCGTCATGTGTACCGACATGCAGTAAAAATCTTTGTTTAGCAAGCTATCCAGGCAAATCATATTATACGCGAGTACATCAGGTATGTGAAAAAGAGAAAATATATATAGAATATAGTGTTATAACTACAGAGAAACCAGATAACAAAAAATTGCAACTGCTGCATCACAGATCGAAAGGTGGGGAATTCACCCTTAGCATATGCAAAGTTTGTTCAAGAGTAGTAACAAAGGGGGAAAGCTGTTCTTGAATCTGGTGGTACATGTGATAATTAGTAATTCTCAGCAATATTCTGAGATAAAAAGTGATACAAAATGTTACAGCGTTTCTTCTTACCTGTACCTATTATTTTTGCAAAATGGCACTTTCAGGAAATTTCTGTGGGAAGAAAGAAACACCATTTTCTGGAAATATAAGACTTCCAATTATAATATGTCACAGGCTGGAAATTGCAAATGACTATGTTTAATGCTGTCGAGAAACCTGCGACATAGACAATAGACAATAGGTGCAGGAGTAGGTATACGGCCCTTCAAGCCAGCACCGCCATTCAAAGTGATCATGGCTGATCATCCACAATCAGTTCCTGCCAGTAGATCTTAGTAATCATTTAGAGCACAGATTGTAAGAGCGTTGTAGGGTCCTGCAAAGCTCGCTGGTGATGCCAGCATAATAATTTGTTGCATCGACTCCACAGTCAAAAAGACACAAACAGAGGATGTACTTCCTGCGGCAGCTGAGGAAGCACAATCTGCCACAGGCAATGATGGTCCAATTCTACACGGCCATTGTAGAGTTCTCACCTTCTCCATCATGGTCTGGTTTGGCTCAGCCACCAAGCACAACACCTGGAGGCTGCAGCGAATCGACCGATCAGCAGAGAAGATTATTGGCTGCAACCTTCCCTCCATTGATGAACTGTACACTGCAAGGGCCAGGAAGCGAGCGGGCAAGATCATCTCTGACCCCTCTCACCCTGGCCACAAACTCTTTGAATCACTTCCCTCTGGAAGGCGACTCCGGACTGTCAAAGCTGCCACAGCCAGATATAAAAACAGTTTTTATCCACGAGTAGTTGCTCTACTCAACAGCCAAAAATCTGTAGCCTCCCTTTGATCTCGTATTTTGTTGGTTCACATTCTTGATCAATGGTGTTTTATCATTAATGTTTTATTATTATTAATGTTTAGTGTTTTCTGAGTCATTCGTAACTGTCACTGTATGTCATGTTGTTACTTGTGGGCGGAGCACCAAGGCAAATTCCTTGTATGTGAATACTTGGCCAATAAACTTACTTACTTACTTAGTGATGCTCTAAAAGATTGCTTTCGTCTATTGTGGCACATATGTATACATATACATACACACACTGAACTTTTTTTTCTCATTTATTATATTGTTTACGATGTACTATGTTTACATATACTTTTGTGCTGTTGGAACTAAGAATGTCATTGTTCTATCTGGGACATCTGACAATAAACACTCTTGACTCTTGATGTCACATAAACTTTTTGTAAGATAGTTTAATGTTCTGCATGGCCAGTACAATTCATGCATAAAAGCAATTAAATAAGTTTAATTTAATGTTCAAATTAACGAGGCATACAGGTCAATTTTAATCATTTTCGGATCCTTTCAAGTAATAATTAAGGATTTCACCTTTGCCATTTAATCCATAGTCCAGTTTTGCATTAATGTTTTATTTATCTACTTAGTCAGCAGGAGTTTGTTATGGAATAACTATCAAGGGCCTGTCCCACTTGGATGACCTAATCCATGAGTTTAGAAGACCCTAGATGAGTTGAAAAAAATGTCAAGGTCGTGTTGACCTCCTATGACTTCCTACGACTATGTCTACGACCTCCTACGACTATGTCTACGACCTCCTACGACTATGTTTATGACCTCCTACGACCCCCCTCGACCTCAGTTTTCCACACCTAAGGCCAACTACGACTACCTGCGAGCGAAAAATGATCACATGATAAAATTATGTCATGTTTGCATTTTTTTTCTCAGGCCAGTTACGGACCTATGACTATCTACGACTATCTACGACTGCCTACGACTACCATCACGACCTACCTACAAGTAAAAAGTATCAATTTTTTCCATGCCGACCTTTTTTTACTCGTGGACATTATTTATCAGGCTGGAAAAAAACGCCGCAACCTACTTGAGGCCATGAGTACACGGAGACCACTCACGAGCATGAGGAAGAGTTAGGAAGACATCCCACGGCCTTCTATGACCTTGTGGCGACCATGCTGCGAGTATGAGTCAAGGGCAAACTCGGCAGAGGTCGCCAATTAGGTTGTGAAAGTGGGACAGGGGCTTCAGTAACGCAAATAGAAATACTGATGTGATAGCAGTTTAGAATCATAATCCCCGTCAAACCTGGCTGGAGCTCAGAAAGTAATGACTTGTGTGGGAAAATGCATTTTGAGGAATAACAGCTGCAGGAGATAAAAGTTCTAGCTGTTCAGCCACTTCACCACTAATCCTCCTGATCATTTACAGCTGTTGAAACTAAAAATGAGATTTCCACACCTGTGCCTTACTAATTTATTGGTGCATTTATTTAAATTCTCTTCCATATACCATGTCGAGTTTATCGACATTTTTCACTCAGTGGGTGGTCTCATAATAGTATTCTAATTTGTTACATTCTATCTGTATTAATTGAAAGGCAGAAATTTGCTACTGTTGCTGGATATTATTACTAAATACAATCGTCCGGGCTGTGAAAGACCATGCCTGAACACGGTTGTCTGAATCCCTGCTCCATTTGCAGCTTAGCATTGATATCCTTTGGCTGAAGCTTGTACATGTCAACCTACACTAATGAGCATTTCAAAAAATATTGAAAAAAAACATACCTTTATTAATGACTGATAATTCAGCTCCAATTGATCGATCTCTTTGCAGGACTGTAAAAATCTTTGATTTGGTTTTGTTGCGTGAAATTTAATATTTCTATCTATTTTGGGATCATGTTTCATGGTCTCTGATAATGAAAACAAGCAGCTACACTGTGAGTGCAGTAGAACACATACAGAAATGTATTCAGTTTGTTTATGGAAGGTTCATGTCCCATGATTTTCTGGAGGTGATCATCCTCGTCTCAGGAACCTTTGGTCTTGTGAATACTATATTTAAGAGGGAGTTAGATGTGGCCCTTGTGGCTAAGGGGATCAGAGGTTATGTAGAGAAGGCAGGTATGGGATACTGAGTTGGATGATCAGCCATGATCATATTGAATGGCGGTGCAGGCTCGAAGGGCCGAATGGCCTACTCCTGCACCTAATTTCTATGTTTCTATGTTTCTATGTCTCTGATGCTCTTAAATATAAAATTCTCTGGCATTTTGGCATGGAAGCCCAAAATAATCCATACCACACCAGTTACGTAGAGAGCATTAAGGGCCTGTCCCACTTTCACGACCTAATTCACGGCCTTTTTTACTCGTGGACATTTTTCATCAGGCAAGGTGTCTGACCTACTTGATGACACGAGTACCTACGACCAGCATCACAACCTACTTATGACCTTGTGACGACCATGCTGCGAGCATGAGTAAAGGGCAAACTCGGCAGAAGTCATGGATTTGGTCGTGAAAGTAGGACAGGCCCTTAAGTTAGAAGTTACAGATGTCTTCCAGATTTTTGCAAAAAAAAAGTAATGTGTGGAACCATATGCAGTCTTGTGGCATAAAATCCTGTGCTTCCATAAAGCACACAATGACCTTACAGCCATCAATGCAATATTTCTTCATTTCTACCTTTCTACCATGTACATTTTATACAAAGATGAGCAAAATTCAAGAGAATAAATGGTCTGCTTGAAATAGAATAAGTTCATGTTTTCTAGTGTGATCCATATGGTGAGAAGAATTTTTCAGAGTGGGGAGAGAATACACAGGAGTGAGCGGAAGATTCCTACTCGCTCGCCACAATTTATTGTATTTGTTGTGTCGCAGTTGCTCAGTGCTATCACAGATTTCAATATACCCTGCATGTTATTTTTTAGCTTTTTAAGATAATAGTTATCATTTTATCCCATGTGCCAAGTTAATAAAATTTAGCAAGAGAAATTATCCACCAAAGATATAAACTGCCTCACCTAAATAACAATCAGCATTCTGTGGTGGAAATTTATGCCTGTGAAAATATGAGTGTATCTTTATGCGCATATTGCACAAACTCACCCATAAGCAGTTAAATAATTTCTAAGCTTCAGACCCTGTCATTATCTTGCATAACTGATTTCTACAACAAAGATGCAGGTAAGGTGTGTCACTTTAAGTTATGCACAAGTGGACCTGCTTCCTCCTGCTCAGATGATGTGATCAAACGTCTCAATGGGCACCCTGCACACTAATGCTTCAAGGACCTGATCACATTGATATATGATCACTGTCTGAAGCAGGGTCTCGATCCAAAACCTTGTCTATTCCTTCTCTCCATTGTTGCTGCCTCGCCCGCTGATTTTCTTCAGCATTTTTGCCTACCTTTGATCACATTGATTGATCAAATAACTTATTTCAAACTTATGACACCTTAATAAACATACACAACACAACTGAATTGTAGCTAAGGTATAGGTCATTGGAAAGGATGTAAAATATTCACGTGTAGGAAGGAACTGCAGATGCTGGTTTAAATCAAAGATAGACACAAAAAACTGGAATAACTCAGCGGGTCTGGAGAAAAGGAATAGGTGACGTTTCGGGTCGAGACCCTTCATCAGACTTCATGACTTTTTGCCACATTTCACCAGGACGTCGATTCAAGATCTAAAAAAATGCAGTTCAATAAGGTGAAAAGGTCCAGTTGCAGCATAACAGACGGCATGGGCAGGAGGTCATATAGTAGTCACGGTGGCGCAGCGGTAGATTTGCTGCCTTACAGAGTTGCAGCGCCGGAGACCCGGGTTCGATCCCGACTACGGGTGCTTTCTGTACGGAGTTTGTACGTTCTCCCCGTGACCGCATGGGTTATCTCCAAGATCTTCGGTTTCCTCCCACACTCCAAAGACGTACAGGTATGTAGGTTAATTGGCTTGGTGTATGTGTAAATTGGCCCTAGTGTGTGTAGGATAGTGTTAATGAGCAGGGATCACTGGTTGGTGCGGACACGGTGGGCAAAGAGCATGTTTCCGAGCTGTATCTCTAAAATACATATATATTTTTTAAAGCAGTCATATAGTTCAGAAATAAGCCCTTTGTCCCAACTTATCCATGTTGACTAAGATACCCATTTATACTAGTCCCATTTTTTCACGTTTAACCCATATCCCTTTAAACCTGCCCTGTACATGTACCTGTTCAAATGTCTTTTAAATCTTGTTATTATTGAGTTAAATACAGGCCCAAAGGTTCATTTAAAGATTAGTCATAAAATATCGAGCAGCTTTATTTTATTATTCATTGAGTGTCAGGGAAATGCCTCGTATCCTTTTCCCAACTATTTATTTTCCCACCTCACCTCCCACCACACTCACAACCATTCAACATACATTGAAGCTTGGCTCTGTGGGTCTTTTTCTCGGGAAATTACCATGACACATAATTTCTCATGGAGATTGATCTTAATTTCCCAGAGATTATGTTGAAGATTCCCCGAGGATGTTGTGATAATTCATGGTGGTAATTTTACAGAACACTTCATTTTCTCCCAACATCAGCAGTTCCAATTCGGCCTCTTCATTATATGTTCCACATCATATCCCGCACTGAGAGAGGGAGTGAATTCTATGGTTCACAGACTGCGACATGGAATTTTATTTCGGAGTCACGTGAGTGACTTCGTGAAGAGCCCGCCGGCGCGCATGCTCGACATATCGTCGTATCGCGTTGCTGCGACGGCTGGCGGTGGAGCGCGCTCCTCGCCAGCCCTTCATAAGGGAACCACTGAGGTAAGTATCCTACCTTAAGTTGGTGGTTCTTGTTGTGTTTTGTTTTCACAGCAAGGACATGGATGGGAGCGTTAAAGGCCGGAGAACGTCTGGACGAGGTCGCCGGTCAATAGTCCCGGAGCCAGTGATATCGGCGGTACCTGCAGCGCAGGCCGGGACAGGGGCGGAAATGTCGGTGAGCCCTGTGTTTACAGGTCCGGATCCGCCAGCACACCACAGCTCGGAGGAGTTCGACGAGGAGGAGTGTGGTGTGCCGCCAGAGCAGGAGGATCCTGCCATGGCAGTCAGGTCGTCAGCAGGCTTGCTGGCGGCCTCGAGCAGAAGGGTGCGTGCGGCTGCACGGCCCTTTTCACCCAGCCCTCCGAGGAGGGGAAGGGCAGGAGCCCGGAAGCCTAACCCTGTTGGGGCTAAGGCTTTACCTGCCGCCGAGGAGCGGTCAGGTTCCAGGGCGGGACCCGGGGCGGCTGTGAGGTCCAGTCGACGCCCCCCAACTCTCGACGCCGGGACGGGTCGGTTGGGTCGGGTCTCGTCGCGGTCGCCGAGCCCCCCATGGATGGGTGGGCGAGACCATGCGTCGGCGAGGTCCACGACGTGGGCTGCCGGCAAGCCTGCGCGGGCATCGGGTATCCAGGCTGCGGCTGGTGCCGACATCACGCCGCAAGTGTCCTTAGTGGCAGCGGCGTCCGCTCCCGCTAAACGGAGGCGGTTGAACACGCCCGCGCAGGAATCGCGCAGTTTCGCTTCGGCGGCTGCTAGCGACGACTACCGGCACCGGGTGGGCCTCGATGAGGTGCGGGCCGATGATAGGGGCCCCGGCCATTTTTCAGAGCCGGAGGACTCCGACCACCTGAGTGTTCAGGGTGAAGGGCGTATTGACCGGATGGAGCGGCTGCTGGATCTCCTGCTTCACGGTCAACAGCAGCAAGCGTCCAGCAGCGACAGGCACAGGGCTGTTTCACCAACTTCTACCATCAGCCTGGAGCAGCAGGAAGAGGAGGTTTTGGTCGATCCCATCCCACCTCCGTCCGATTTACCAGCGGAGGGCCTTCTCGATGTGGCCACTAAGTTCGCGGCCCCACACTCGTCTGGGCTTCCCCTCAACTCGAAATTGGCAGCCACAGTGGACTTCCTCAACAACCATCAGCTCCAGGAGGAGGTTCTCATTCAGGCCATGAGCCGTCACAAGGCTCCATCCAACTGCAACTCCCTCAACGTGCCTGTGGTCAATACGCCGATATGGGGCAACATCAGTGCGGCTATCCGTCAACAGGAGCTGAAAATTCAGCGGATCCTGAAGCTCCTCACGGCCGGTATTACCGCCTTTGTGCGGTCGGTTGATGGGGATGACTTAAATTTGGACCAGGAGGATGCTCTGGCTCTATTGTGCGCAACTCAACATGAAATCAATGGGTTCCGCAAAAGCAGCATCCGCCCGGCGCTCAACCCTAAGTTTGCAGGGTTGTGCAAACCACCGCCGCCACCCCCGTCAGCTCTTTGGCGAGGATCTCTCTAAGAGGGTCAAAGAGCTTGACGAACAAGCCAAAACGGTGGGACTCATGCGCCCTCACGGCGCCCCCATGCCGTCGAGCTCGAAAGCTCCGCTTGTTCGACCACGAGGGTCTGCCAGCACCTCTACGAGGACCTACCCTCCAGCTCCACCCCGTTACCAGCACCAGGGGGCTTTTTTAGGACAAGGTCGGCAGAAACCCTGGTGGAAGATGAGGACGCCGCGCCCTCAAGCCAACCCAGCACCTCCACGTCCACCCACACGTGTCAAGGACCGCCGGTAACCACGGAGGTGAGGCGGTCTGGTTCTCTCTTTTCTCTTTGTCTAACCTCACATGTTGGTGGGCGCCTTCGGTTCTTTTTGGGTGCATGGGGTGATATTACTGGTGATGAGTATGTGTTACGAAATGTTCAGGGTCATAGCATTGAGTTTCTTAATGGGGACATTCCTCCATCCCAGCACAGGCCTGGTCGAACATTTAAATTGTCTGCTGCAGAACAGGCAGCAGGCTATAAGGAAATTTTGAGGCTAGAACAGAAGGGAGTGATAGAGAAAACGGTTCATGAGCCCGTGGAATTTGTTTCCAATATATTCACTCGACCAAAGAAGGATGGAGGCTGTCGAGTCATCATTGACCTGACTAGTTTAAATACTTTTGTAACATATACTCATTTCAAAATGGACACTTTTGAAACAGCCAAATCATTGATTTCACATGGTTGCTTTATGGCATGCATTGATTTACAAGATGCGTACTATACTGTATCCATTCAAAAATATTATAGGAGGTTTCTGAAATTTATCTGGATGGGTCAACTCTGGCAATATAGGGCTTTGCCCAATGGGCTTACCACAGCCCCTCGATTATTCACTAAATTGGTGAAGCCAATTATGGCCTATTTACGACAACGACATCATATAGTAATGGCCTATTTAGATGATATCTTAATTGTGGGCCACACCCTGGAATTGGCTCAACAGGGTGTTGCAGCTGCAGTCAATTTATTTCAGCAGCTGGGGTTCATTGTCCATCCAGCCAAATCAAAGTTCTGCCCCTCCCAGGTAATTCATTATCTGGGGTTTACGGTGGACTCTATTCGCATGAGGGTCACCATACCACCTAATAAGGTTGAGGAGGTCACCCAGGTGTGTCAAGGTTTAATCACCGCTGGTATACCATCGATTCGTCATACAGCTACAGTAATTGGCAAACTTGTAGCTTTGTTTCCGGCAGCCCGATATGGGCCTTTGCATTATCAGAATTTGCAAAGGGCCAAGATCGCTGCGTTAAGACAGCACGCTGGTCATTATGATCGACCAATGCAGCTGCCGCCTGAAGCGACGGATGAGTTACGATGGTGGGTGCGCCACATTAGTAACTTGTTTAAGCCTATTATTGAGGCTAATCCGGTGGTATACTTGCAAACTGATGCGAGCTCTTATGGCTGGGGAGCTACGGATCATTCCTCTAGTTGCGGAGGCAGATGGGACACCCTTGAGGCTACTATGTTGTTGTCACACGGGATCAACTATTTGGAGCTACTTGCAGCATTCCACGGACTTCGTGCTTATTGTTCCAAGGTTTTTGGAGCACATGTCCGTCTCCAAATAGACAACACCACAGCGGTGGCATATTTATACCATATGGGTGGTACCAGGTCAGTTTCGTGTGATAAATTGGCTAACTCAATTTGGCTCTGGTGTGTTCAAAGAGACATTTGGATTTCAGCTACCTATTTGCCAGGTGAGCTTAATACTGTGGCGGACATCAGGTCACGCAAGTTTAATGACAATATTGAATGGATGTTGCATCCTGAAATTTTTGCCAAAGTCACAGCCAAATTTGGGAAACCGGATATTGACCTTTTTGCGTCACGGTTGAACCATCAGGTACCAACATGCGTCTCGTGGGAACCAGATCCTGGGGCTATGGCGCTAGATGCATTCTCGCTGGACTGGGGGAATTGGTTTTTCTATGCATTCCCCCCGTTTTACCTCATCAGTCGGGTATTACGAAAGATTCAGATGGATGCAGCCAAGGGCATCCTTATTATACCCGACTGGCCTACACAGCCGTGGTATCCGGTGGTCTTTGACATGCTCAGTGAGCCTTGGGTCCTTTTGAAGGGTTGCGCAGAATTGGTTACTCACCCTGTCTCAGGGGAGCCACATCCCTGCCATGGCTATTTAAATTTATTGGCTTGCAGGTTTTGAACAGGCCGTTAGTCCAATACGGCCTCTCAACTCGGACCATGGATACCATTGGGGCGTCGTGTCGAGAGTCAACAAGGCGAAGATACCGCTCACATATCAAGAAGTGGGAAGCCTACTGCAGCCGCTCTCGCATCACGTACGATGACGTGACTATAACCGACGTCCTGGAATTCCTCGCGGGGTTGCACCATGATGAACACTTAAGTTACAGTGCCATCAACAGCGCCAGGAGCGCGCTGTCATTCTACCTCAAGATTGAGGTGGGATCCAACAGGCTAGTGTCCAGACTCATGCGGGGTATATTCAATATGAATCCGCCTACACCACGCTACAATATCACCTGGGATGTCAGGGACATTTTAACCCAGCTCAGGACGTGGTCTCCCATGGAAGGGCTCCAGCTGGACAAACTCACCATGAAGCTGGTGATGTTACTAGCGCTGACTTCAGCACAGAGGGTACAGACACTGCATAAACTACGTGTCGACAGAATGATGTCTACCCCTACCGAAGTAGTCTTCTTTGTTGATGAGCTACTAAAGCAGCATAGACCTGGGTGCACAGGGCTGCAGCTGAAGTTCCCGGCATACCCCGCAGATGCTAGGCTGTGTTTAGCCTCACATATCCGTCACTATGTCAAGGTGACGGCATGCATCAGACGAATGGAGAGATACCTGCTTGTCACTCATAAGAGATCTCATCATCGAGTGACAGTCCAGACGATATCCAGGTGGCTCCGGGTCGTCTTGGGTAAGTCAGGTATCGACACTAATGTGTTCAAGTCTCATTCCACCAGGGCTGCATCGACGTCAGCGGCGAGGATTATGGAGGTGCCTATGGACCATATTCTCGCCACAGCAGGATGGGCTAATGAAGCTGTGTTTCAGCGATTTTATAACAAGCCTGTTGCTGCTCCTCTACAGTTCGCGGAAGCCGTGCTGAATGCAGGTCAAGAACGTGGAGGTGTCCCCGCATGAGGGGTTTTTGATTTGTAGTTAATAAATATGCTCTTGTTTTGCAGTATGAACTATTTGAGCAAGTTTGTTCCTCCCATCCATCCCTGCTAGTGGTGTGTCAGCATGGACGTGGTCCAGGGCGTGTAATCACAGAAGCTTTGAAGTCTTCACGAAGTCACTCACGTGGCTCCGAAATGAAATGGTAAGATTGAACGAGAACTTACCAGTTCGAAGGTTGATCGTTATTTCATGAGGAGTCGCGGTGAGGGATTTCGTGCCCTCCACGCCCAACCCTCAATCACCTTCACCTGGTAATTTGAGTCTCTTTCATCTTACTATGCCAAGTCATTTCTGTTACTGGTTTCTGTGATTCCACACCGCTACTTTGAAGAATGTCGAGCATGCGCGCCGGCGGGCTCTTCACGAAATCCCTCACCGCGACTCCTCATGAAATAACGATCAACCTTCGAACTGGTAAGTTCTCGTTCAATCTTACTATTCCTGGTGCATGAACTATGTGTCAGGACAGAGGTCATGTGCGCACTTGGGACATCTGCCAATGATAGGAGACCCTGGCAGAAAGTGGCAAGTGTTGCTGGGTCCAGAAGTGAGAATGCCCATACCATGGTGTAATATGCAAAGAAAATGTCATGGTCACTCAACGGTCAAAGTGAACTGCACACTACAAAACATACTTTCCTTGCAGAGGCTTGATTATTTTATTCAAAACCTCTCTAACCACACTCTCACACACGGACACTTTATTTTACAGACTTCTGAAAATCATCACTGACAATGTTGTCAGTATTTTATTCAGCATAAAATAAATGCCCGTCTCACGTGTTCCACTGGGAAAATGGACTTTGCTCTTGTCACAGATGGTCATGTCTCTAATTGGCTACAGTATTGGAACACCTTCGCCAAAATTGCATTGTTGATCGGAGTGATCTCGTTGGATGCAGTTTCGCTGACTATTCTTCATGACTCTACCCTTTGCACTACCTGACCAAAGTAGCCAACCCTCCCTATGTGGCCAGTCAGGTCTGTACTGATACCACCTATCGTGGAGTGCTGCCAAAGTGTTACTACTACACCATTGAATGCGTATCTCAGCAGCCACACGCTGGGAAAAAACATCACTCCCTCTTTGTTGTAGAAAGTTTTGTGACTTTGAAAGGTGTCTGAGTTGTCAGGCCAACAGGTTCCAGTAACTAGCATTATTATTTACGGTCGTCAGTGAGATCACCTAATCTCAGCAGTGTATTCTGTTAAATGGACGAGAAAGGTAAATCAGCTTGTTCCCAGTTGTACTGAGTGTTCCGTGATGGGTGGAATTCTCACCCATCTAAATGACATGGAATTGATTGCTATCGTGTCTTCCAACAGAAGTAAACCAATCTTTATTGTTCATATGTATCAATAGAAAGAAAAAGGTCATTTAGCCCATCAAATCAATGCTCCCTCTCAGACTAGTCCCATCAATTGCATTCCTACAATCATTTCCCAATCATTTGTTCTCACTCAGAAGCTGTCAAACATTCTCCTTGCATTCCTACAATCATTTCCTAGTCATTTGTTCTCCCTCAAATATTCCCCAGTAATTCCTACCCTGCATCCATACTAGGGGTAATCAACGTACTGACCTTTGAGACGTGGGAGGAAATTGGAACCCCCTACAGGAAACCTAGATGGTCAATGGGAGAGTGGCAAACCACGTGGACAGTATTTAAAGTGAGGATTGAATCCAGATCGTGGAAGCTGTGAAACAGCAATATTAACCTTTGCATTCAGTCTGAAGAAGGGTCTCGACCCAAAACTTTGCTAATTCCTTCTCTCCATAAATGCTGCCTCACTCGCTGAGTTAGTCCAGCATTTTGTGTTAACCTCTGCGTTACCTTGCTCCTCATTAGATACAGGCTGAAAAACACTTGATGTTTACAACACAACCATTACTTATTATCTTACTAATCTGCCCTGCTACATTCAAAGATTTGTTCCCAGGTAACCACAAGTCCATTTTTGCGCTCTTTTAAAAATATGCAGTTGATCTTGGGGAGAAACTTTAAAGGAGATGTGCGGGGAATTTTTTTTTAACCCAGAGTGTGCCAGTGATCATAGTCAAAGTAGGAAAAAAAATGGTTTTTAATGCAGGAAATGAAGGGATATTGATCATGTGCAGGCAGATGAGTTTCTTTTATTCCACGCCTTGTTCAGTACAAGCATCGTGGGCTGAATAACCTCTGCTGTATGTTCTATGTATAGTCCCTTATTCTAGCTGCCATATCATACCAGTTTACAGTCTTCTGCAATGAAGCTTATCTTCAGTGCCTCCTTCTCTTTCCCCAGTCTGTGTCATCCCCCTGTCTATTACTGTCTTCAACATTATTTAATACGTGTGCAAATTGTGGAAATTTTACAATTCTGCACAATTGCTCAACGTGCATTAATGATGTTAAAATAATTATTAACATGTATCATAAACACCAACCATAAACCACAATACAGATGCATCCCATCTGGATTTGGAACAACAACCTGGCTCTCAACATCAGTAAGACCAAGGAACTGATTGTGAACTTTGGTAGGGGAAGGATGAAGACCCACAATCCTGTTCATATCAATGGGATGATGGTGGAGAGGGTCAACAACTTCAAAATCCTGGGCGTGCAAATTTCCCAAGATCTTTCCTGGACCCAGCGCACTGATGGAATTATAAAGATGGCACATCAGCGACTCTGCTTCCTGAGAAGATTACGGAGATTCGGCATGTTGAAGAGGATTCTCCTAAACATCTCCAGGTGCACGGTAGAGAGCATTTTGTCTGGCTGCACCGTGGCCTAGTTCAGCAACTTGAACGTCCAGGAGCGAAAAAGACGATAAAAAGTTGTGACCACTGCCCAGTTACATCCCCACCTTCGAAGGAATCTATCGTAGTCGCTGCCTCAAAAGGTCAGCCAAAATTATCAAGGACCAACACCATCCTGGCCACACACTCATCTCACCATTGCCATCAGGAAGAAGGTACAGGAGCCTGAAAACTGTAACGTCCAGCTTCAGGAACAGCTTCTTCTCTACAGTTATCAGGCTATTAAACTCAACAATGAATCCGCGAGCATTGCCACTTTCATTTCACTGCACATCCTGTATGTGTATGTGATAAATAAATTTAACTTGACTTGACTAAGTTCTGAGCTCTGAACTGCAAAAGACTATATTATTATTTGTTATTTGCATTATATTTGTTATTTATTGAACTTTTTCTTTTTTTCCTCTTCCCCGTTATGTACTATGTTTACATATTCACAGATTCTGTTGTCCTGCAGCAAGTAAGAATTTCATTGTCCCATCCGGGACATATGACAATAATATACTCTTGACTCTTGACTCTTGAAATGAAATCGTCCTCGAAGTTGTGTTGCTACATTTTCATGGCATTGCAACTGTATTAAGGTCAACTTAACATTAGATAGACACAAAAAGCTGAAGTAACTCAGCGGGTCAGAGAGCATCAACTTCATCTTAACATTTATTTGGTAACAAGATCTGACAAACATGACCATCTTCAATTGCAAAAATTTACTGAATGCCTTTGTTGGCTTTTAACATTTCAGATTACAGGGATGTGAGATACTTAAAGTTGCATTGATGAAAGGCTGGTTTGAAAGAGTGCTCCAGGGGATAGAGGGATTTGGACAGGATAATTTTTCCTCAGGAACTATGTTCTTTGCGCCAGTGGGCTTTGGAAAATCCCTGAGCTACGGTCAGTAGCACCAGGCTAGAGGTTGCCAGAGAGGTTTAGCGGGGTATAGTGGTAGAACTGCTAGCTCACTGTGCCAGAGATTCAGTTCCTGACCTCATGTGCTGTCTGTGTGGAATTTGTACGTTTATCCCAAAAATATGTGAGTTTGCAGGTTAATTGGCATCTGCAAATTGCCCCTAATATGAAGGGAGTGTTTGAGAAAGTTAGATAACTTAGAACCAGTGTGAACGGGTGATTGATGGTTGGTGTGGGCTGAAGGGCCTGTTTCCTTGCTGTATCTCTAAACATCAGTGATGACGTACATGCAGTTTATGAATTCCTGTACTTGCTGCAAACCTGCATTGCACGTTAATTTCTGCACCTGTAGGCCGAAGGAACAGAAACAGTTTATCTTTGTGAACGCAAAATTTGGGTGATCTCTTTTTTTTTTGATTACTTTATTTTATTAGAAGTAATCTATTTACAATAATGTAAACTGCTTTACAAACCTCAGCTTAATTACATATTATTTTTTAAATAACCCATTGACAGTTATCATCTTCTATTTTTTTTGGAAATAAAGAAAAGAATAGAATAGTTTTAAATCAATAAGAAAGTGATTAAATAATAATTTGATTATATAGAAAAGAAGAAGAAAATAGAGCAAGGAAAAAAGATTATAGATTAACAAAAAGTGAAAAAAAAAATATATATATATATATATATGTCAATCAAAATCAACAAAATATATTGTATCTAAAACTATTACAAATAATAATATCAATGAAGACATGCCTATTAATCCTAGTATAAGAATCAATTATTCTCATCAAATCCCGCTGGGTACCCGTCAGACTGTGACGTCAAGAACAGCTACTTCTCTAGATACTGTATATATGGAGACCATATTTGTTCGAAAGTATTATATTTGTCCAATAGGACAAATCTGATTCTTTCTAATTGTAACGTATCCAACATCTCTGCTGCCCACATTTTAATTGTGGGGGATAATGTTCCCTTCCAAAATTTCAATATGATTTTTTTCCCTATTATCAAACAGTAATCAAAGAAATTTATTTGATTTCCTGTAAGTACCGAATTTGAATCCAAAATCCCAAGTATTATTAACTTTGGGTCTGGATCCAATCTAATTTTTAGAACCTCAGAAATAACCTTAAAAATTTCTGTCCAGTAGTAATTCAGTTTGGAACATGTAGCAAAACTGTGTGTTAAATTTGCTTCTAAGTTCTTACATTTATCACAAATTGAAGAGAGATTGTGAAAGATACTACTTAATTTAGTTTTTGAATAGTGTAATCTGTATAATACTTTGAATTGTATCAATGTATGTCTGGCATTTAACGAACACCGATGTATTTGCTGTAAACTTTCTTCCCAATTTTCTTTTGTTATGGATAAACCAATTTCCTTTTCCCATGCTTGCCGATATGTTTCAGTTGTTGGATTCTCCTTATCCAAGATTATGTTATATATATGGGCTATTAATTTTTCTGTATTTGGATGTAAATTAAACAAATCATCTAATAATCCTGGTACTTTATTTTTATAATCTAATGTGTTTGATTTTATATAATCTCTAATTTGTAAGTACCTAAACAAGTGATGCGGAGACAATCCATAGATATCTTGTAACTCTTGGAATAAAAGAAATTTTCCTTTTCTATAAAGGTGCTCTATCCTTTTAATTCCTAAATCATCCCAATGTCTAAACCCTCCATCCAATATAGAGGGCTTAAATAATGGGTTATTCATTATTGGTAGTCGAAGTGAAAGATTATCTAGCTGTAAAGTCTTAACTATTTGTTTCCAAATACGTCTATTATTATAAATTATAGGGTTGTCCCTATAAATTTTTTTTTGTACTTCCTTTGGGGCAAAGAGAACCGAGCCTACATTATAGGGTAAACAATCTTCCTTTTCCATCTTTAACCACATTGGTTCATAATCCATATTTACCCACCAAAAATTCATATTCTTAATCTGGACTGCCCAAAAATAATATTAAAAATTTGGAAGTGCTAATCCTCCATTTATCTTAGATTTACATAAATGTTTTTTACTTATTCTATGATTTTTATAATCCCAAATAAAACTATAAATAATATTATCTATTTTTTTAAAAAAGGTCTTTGGGAGAAAAAAAGGAATAGCCTGGAACAAATATAATAATTGTGGTAAAAACACCATCTTTATAGCATTTATTCTACCAATCATGGATATAGGAAGTGTTTTCCAGTACAAAATATTTTTTTAAGTTTATCTAATAATAGAGGGTAATTAGATTTAATTAGTGAATTATAAGATTTAGTTACATTAATTCCTAAATATTTAAATTTGTCTTTAACTATTTTTAATGGATATTGTTGTAATATATTTAAGTTAATTCCTGTTATAGGCATAATTTCACTTTTATTCCAGTTAATCCTAAATCCTGAAAATGTGCCAAAGATAGTTATAACATTAAATAACTTAGGTATACTAATTTCCAGTTTTGTAATATAAATCAAAACATCATCTGCATATAAAGATATTTTTTTAGTTGTTGTGTCAGTATTATAGCCATAGATTTCAGGTTCTGATCTGATTCTTTCCGCCAAAGGCTCTATCATCAAAGCAAATAGTAAAGGCGATAACGGACAACCCTGTCTACATCCCCTAAAGAGCTTAAATTTAGCTGATAATATTTGATTAGTTAAGATTCTTGCCGTTGGATTCAAATATAAAATTCTTATCCATTTACAGAATCTATCCCCCAATTGAAACTTTTCCATTATATTAAATAAATATAACCATTCCACCTGATCGAATGCCTTTTCTGCATCTAGCGATACAACTGCTAATTCCCTGTCCCGTACTCTTTTTGAATATATAATATTAAACAAGCGTCTGAGATTATGAGATGAGTAGCGTTTTGGGATAAAACCTGTTTGATCTTGATGTATTAATTTAGAAATCACCAAACTTAATCTCCGAGATAAAACTTTTGTTAGTATTTTTTGGTCTGTATTTAGAAGTGCGATCGCTCTATATGATCCTGGATCTTCCAAATCCTTATCTGCCTTAGGAATAAGTGTAATTGTAGATTCGTTTAAAGATTCTGGTAATTTACCTTGTTCATATGCATATCTATATACTGTATATAATCTTGGGGAAATCAGATCTAGAAAATTTTTATAAAATTCTGCACTTAGGCCATCGGGGCCCGCTGCTTTTCCATTCTTTAACGAATTAATTGATTCTTCAATATCTTTTACTGTTATTTCGGCGTTTAACAAATGTCTACCTTCCTGATCTAAACTATTAATTTGACACTTTTGTAGAAATGTTTCCATATCCACTGTTTGTCCTGTTAATTTAGATGAATAAAGATTTTGATAATATTGTAGAAATCTGTCATTAATATCTTTTGGTATCGTCAATATATTTCCTTCCACCGATCTAATTCTATGTATCAATTTTTCATCTTCTAATTTTCTAAGTTGTCTTGCTAATAGTTTTTGTGGTTTGTCTCTAAACTCGAAATGCACTTGTTTGGTTTGTTGAAATAGTTTAATGACTTGGTTAGAATATATTTTATTTAGTCTATATTTTGCTATTGCAATTTTGTTACTTAGCTCTTTAGAAGGGCGTTTTATATTTTCACTATCTAGTTGTTTTATCTCGTGTTCTAACTTTTGTTCCATCTTTCTATTTTCTTTATTAAGATAAGCCTGTGCAGATATTATTGCACCACGCATAAATGCTTTAAATGTGTCTCAGAGTAACGATGGTGAAGTCTCCGGTTTGTCATTAGTTTCAAAAAATAGTTTAATCTGTTCCGTCACATGTTTACAACAGTCCTTATCCTTTAATATCTGGGGATTAAATCTCCAAGTAGTCGTTTTATTAAGTATATCTTTTAGTTTTATCTTAAATGTAAGAGGCGCATGATCTGAAATAATAATATTGTGATATTTTGCATCATACGTAAAAGGTAGTAATTTTGAATCTATTAAAAAATAATCTATCCTAGAATAAGTTCCGTGTACGGGCGAAAAAAACGAGTATTCTCGTCCGGATGGATTATCTAATCTCCAAATATCCTTAACATTCGATGTATTAATAAAAGAATTTATAAGTTTACTTGAGTTAGAGGTAGCTTTCCTTTTTGTAGAAGACCTGTCTAGGTAGCTATCTAAGGTGCATTTAAAATCACCCCCAATAACTAAATTATATTGATTGGAAATGGGAATATTATTAAATATTTTCTTAAAAAATAGTGGGTTATCAAAATTAGGGGCATATATATTCACCAAAATTACTTTCTGTGAATATAATTCCCCTGTAATTATTACATATCTACCCTCTTTGTCCTCTATTATAGAATTTTGTTTAAAAGGTATACCTTTACGGATAATTATTGCAACTCCTCTAGATTTGTGTATAAATGAAGAGTGATATACCTTGGAAATCCATTTTGCTGTTAATCTATATTGAGCATCTCTTTTGAGATGAGTCTCTTGGAGGAAGATCACGTCTGATTTCAATCTATTCAACTGTGCTAGTACCTTTCCCCTTTTAATTGGTTCATTAATTCCCTTAACATTCCAACTACAGAAGGTAATTCCACCCCCCCCCGGTCTTCACATTCATATCTTGCATTTTACTATTAGGGTGGTTTTTTTTGGAGTAGCCTTCTCGACCCCTCCAGCCCAGCGGTATACCCAAACGCCAATCCGATGAGAATTTCTATCTTCAGTAATCCATATACATATCTTCTTAGAGCGATTATACAATATCGTTCATAACTACATTCATATAATATATAACGCAAAATCAAATATTTAATATATAAGAAAGAGTACAAAGTGTAATTAAAAAAAAGAGAAAGGGGTGTTAACAGTGTGCCCAGAAAAAAAAGAAACTACACTGGTATAGTGTGTAGTGTGCATTAGTGAGAGCCACACTAGCGTGGCTATTAATCTACTGACTTCCGTTTTTTTTTAAAGAAAAGAGATGTTAAGTGTTCCAGCTCCTGTCTATAATACTATGTATATTGGGGTGGGGTACTAACTTTAAGTACTTAGTAAATATTTCTATTATTCATATTACTAATTACTAGTTATTAATTTCTAATATAATTAATATTATAGTAGGTAATACTATATTAGGGGGACAATTAAAAATTTACTAATTAATATCAAGCTATAACAACATGTCCATTATTGCCCCTCTTTCTTAATGAATAATTCATAACCGCAGGTCGGTAATAAAAGTTCATTCTTCTTCTTCTTCAGCGCTTACTTCTTCTTCTGCTTCCTCTTCTGCCTTCTTCTGTATGCCTCGGGCGAATTCCAGTGCTTTGGTATGCTTAACAAAACGGAATTCCTTGTTGTCGTAGGTCACTCTCAATGTTGCTGGGTACATCAGACCATATCTGAGATCCTTTACATCCTTTATATTCCGAAGAATACCTCTTGTTTCTGAGAATAAAGATCTTCTCTTAGCCACTTCAGCCGGGTAATCTCTGAAGATACTGATTTTAACTCCTTCATATTTCAGATTCCTCTTTCTTATTATTATCTTCATCATTTCTTCAAACTCGTGATCATAAGCCACCTTTACAATCATTTGTCTTGGTGGTGCACCACTCCCAGGGGCCCGTCTTAAAGCCCTGTGGGCACGGCCCACCAGTGGTTCTTGGTCCAGATCCAGAATGTCCTTTAGGAGTTTTGCAGCAAATTTTCGCGGGTCCTGATTTCCTTCCCGACCCTCAGGCAATCCTACTATTCGCAGATTCTTACGTCTTTGTCGACCTTCCAAATCAATACATTTCTCGTTTATTTTGTGAAGTAGCTCTGAGAGGCGTTTATTCTCGGCAAGTAACTTCTCAGTTTCCTTGGCACTTTTTACAGCAAAATCAGCCAAATCTTTAATTGCATCATTTTGTTGGTCGAGTGTGATGACAATAGGATCTATCTTATCATTCAGCATTTGTTCCAGCCCAGCAACCTTGTCGTTTACCTCAGAGATTCGGTTTTGAAATTCAGCATCCACCTTTCTTTTCCATTCGTTCATTATATTCTTTACCATCTCGGTAACTTCTTTTGTTAATTCCACTTTAGTTCTCTCATGAGACACCAGAATCTCCGCTTTAAGAGTTTTTATTTCATCCTTATATTCTTTCTTCATGTCTTTAAATTCATCTTTATATTCCTTCTTCAGGTCTTTTATTTCTTTCACCAGTTTCTTCATCTCACCCATCAAAGAATTTTTAAATTCTTCCATTTCCACTTTCCTCTGTGAGATTTCTTCTTGGGAGGAAGTCAGACTCGAGCCCGAGGCTTTAGTGGGGCCAGCCTCTCTTCTAAGGCCCGTTTTCTTCAGGGGAGGGGAGGAGGGTTGCATTTTAAATTTCTTACCGAAGTCGCGCGCCTGATGACGTCACGCAGCCTTCAATCGCACCGGAGCCGTTTTAAATCGATCTCCTGCGGTAAGTAGCGTTAGCGCCCTCCTTTAACCCCGTTTTTTTAACCGATTTTTACGGAGCTGATCTGGCGCTGTTCTCCCCTAGAACATGGCGCCACCGGAAGTCCTCAAAATTTGGGTGATCTCTAATGCAGCATTAAAGTGAGTAATAATCCATGAGATCTGGCAGAGAGAGGCTGAATTTGCAATTACAGGAAATCCCTGGTCTGTCTGAAGACAATGACTGCACTTGACTTTTGGCTCTTTGCATGGCATGGTTTTAAGAGGAAACGGTAGTAAGACTTTGTTCTGTGAGTAAATAAGAAATATACATTTTTGGATCAGTGTAGATGCATTGAATTTTATGCATTGAATTACTGTTGACATCATTTTGGGGTTTTAAGCCTGAACAGAAGTGCGAGGGAAAACAAAATACAGATTGAGAAACGATGGGACAAATTCTCATGGGCATTAAGCCACCCAGAAATTGTTGTATCCAGGTTAATCCAATTTACAACTATAAAGTGTTTTTGTGGAATTATGTAAATATATTTATTTGCTGACTAGTTTAGCAAATTATAGCAAAGAAGTGGGTACTAGTATTTTGCTTTATCATCAAATTGTCAAAAATATCCAGAGGCTTGCATTTATTTAGCAACCACAACATTAACAAAATCCAAAGGGGATTCATATAATTAGTCATCAGACAAACATCTGACATTGAACCATGTAAGGGTATGTCAGAACAGATGACCATAAAATGATGGGTAAAAGAGAGAGGCTTAATGGCAGAAAGGGAGATACAGATGCTTAGAAATATAGGAAGGGAATTCCGAAGTTTGGGGTCAGGCAACTAAAAGTCATGGTTGCCATTGGTAAAAGAATTAAAGTCGTGGATCACAAAGAGTCCAGAATTTGAGGGCAGCAGACAGCTCAAAGGTTGAATTTCTACATCAAGCTACAGACAGAGGGATAGACAATGCCACTGAGGTTTGAAGAAAATGAGGTTTCTTAATATCAAGGTGTTGGTCCCTTCTTTTAATACTTGGACATTGTAAGTAACTGAAGAAACTATCGGGAATTAATGTTTTGTAAGAAAATGAGAGTAACAGAGTGTTGTCTCACTAGTGTTTGAAAAACCCTTCAATCATAAAAATCCTATGATATCCTCTCATTCAGTGACTGACTTTGAAGAATGGGCACTATAAAGGGGCTGCCCCACTGCAGCGACCTAATTGGCGAGTTTAGAAGAGTTTTCCCTTGACTCATACTGGCAGCATGGTTGACATGAGGTCCTAGGAGGTCTTTGTAATTCTCCTTAATGCTCGAGAGTAGTCCCCGCGTACTCGAGGCCTCAGCTAGGTCATGGCGTATTTTTCAGCATGCTGAAAAATGCCAGCTAGTAAAAAAAGGGCGCCGTGGAAAAAAAATCAATATTTTTTTAACTTGTAGGTTTAGTTGAAGTAGGTCGTAGTAGTTCGGCATGTTATCCATAGATAATCGAGGGTAGTTGAAGGTAATCAAAGGTAGTTGTAGGTAGTCTTCAACATAGTCGAACGGAGGTCGAAGGAGGTCGTCTTCACCCTCCACTATTCGGTGTCCAATTGTCCCGAAGCTAGCCGAAGCTAGTCTTCAACATAGTCGAAGGAGGTTGAAGGAGGTCTTCAACATGACACTTTTTCAAACTCTTCTAAACTCTTCTAAACTCACCAATTAGGTCACGGCAGTGGGACAGCCCCTGAAGCACCGGAGCTTTTTCGTAGACAAAAAGGTGTTGATATGCATGATAAATAAACATACTGTAGGTGTAACATGGCCGGGATACAAAATAATGAAGTTTAAATGTGTAGAAGTTCCAGTACACCATGCCGACAGGTACCTTCACAAAAATTGCCCCACACATAATACAGCTAAATATGACAGAAATCTGCACAGCAACATTTCACAGTTACAGATTTTGTTTTAAGTGGTGTTGGCTGAGAGAGTATCATTTGTTACTAATGAAGCAGTACCAACCAATTGTTTGTCAAAAAAAACCCTTGCCTGTGTTCACCTGTTACCTACCATACTTTGTCCTGCATCATCCCTTTTCCATCATTCCTCTCCCCCCCCCCTCCCACACAGTATGACAAAGGTCTTGACCCTTAACGTCACCTATCCATGTTCTCCGAAGTTGTTGCCTGACCTGCTGAGTTACTCAAGTCAAGTATGGACAAGTTTATTCGTCACATGCACATACGGGAAGTGCAGTGAAATGAAAAGTGGAAATGCCTGTGGACTTTGTGCAAAAAAACAAACAAACAACCAACAAACTACAAACAGAATCACATGTTCTTTTCCATATTAAATATTGTGGGCGGTATTGTGGTACAATAAGTAAGTAGAGTTAGTCCCTGGTGAGATAGGAGTTTACAGTCCGAATGGCCTCTGGGAAGAAACTCTTTCTCATCCTCTCCGTTCTCACAGCATGGCAACGGAGGCGTTTGCCTGACCGTAAGAGCTGGAACAATCCGTTGCAGGGGTGGAAGGGGTCTCCCATTATCTTATTGGCTCTGGAATTGCACCTCCTGATGTATAGTTCCTGCAGAGGGGTGAGAGAAGTTTCCATAGTGCGTTCGGCCGAACGCACTACTCTCTGCAGAGCCTTCTTGTCCTGGGCAGAGCAATTCCCAAACCAGATTGTAATGTTCCCGGACTAGATGCTTTCCACAGCCGCAGAGTAGAAGCACTGGAGGATCCTCGGAGACCCTTCTGAATTTTCTCAATTGCCTGAGGTGGTAAAGGCGCTGCCTTGCCTTATTCACGAGTGCTGCAGCGTGCGATGTCCATGTCATATCCTCAGAGATGTGGACTCCCAGGTATTTAAAACAGCGCACCCTACCATCTACTCCAGCACGTTGTGTCTTTTTTTGATAATTTGTTACAACATGGGGAAGCAACCTATGTTTTTTATATACGTCATGGAACCTTTTAGATTTACCTGAGCAAGACAGGCAACCCTTGCTTTAATGCAGAAAGCAGACACGGGGCCTCACAATGTGCTTGGTCCAGGTTGGACTCTACTGCTCTGTGCAGCTGTCAGCCATAACTCCATGATGTGTTTCACTGATCAGGTTGGACCATTTTAACCACCCACTTAATGAAACCATCTAGTTCTGTATATGTGAATATTTGTTTTATTATACTATTTCATAACAAACCAATTCTAAGACAAGATGTGACCAAAACACTAATGATGGAATTTTGCCAGTAGAGGGCAGCACAGTGACATTATGTGATGCCTACTTAAAACACTGGCTGCTGTAGCGAAATTCTTAATTTACTCTTCACACATTTAACTAATGATCCTGTTCTTTGACAGTATTCCAAATAGGTTTTTTTTGGGCAACTCTAAACCTCATGTTATGTTTTAAAACAACTTTTGGATTCAGCCTGGAGAATTTCCAGATTCGTGTAGAGGCTAAATAAATAGTTTTATAAACTAACAAATTGATTAGCTGACATTCACCAAACATAGTATTCAAGTTACATTAGTCCCTTAACTGTTGCATTTTGTTACAGAAATTTCACATTAACACTTAAATGTTTGAGTTGTGCCGTACTGTGCATCCCGAAGTGGTACCAAAATACCTCCTTGCCCAGGAGATAGATGTGTGTTGCATGTTTTGCAACAGTAAATTTCAAGCTCTCAACAAGTATTATTTTCCAGAAGTACACGATGTAAGCTTTGGATTTAATTCTGTACAAACACATTTTTTTTAAGGATTAGATGAACATCTAAAAATTCTCATTGGATTACAAAATATTTCGAGGGGAATTGGATATCGCCATCAAGCACAACTCTAGTTCTCCTCGCGGGCTTGCTTGAACATTTCAGGGAATAAGACATTATTGGTGTGGATCTGGAACACACTTGACTAAGGATCCACTCCCCAGTTACTAGGTTACCATGCCCCACTGTGAATCGACTTCTAAAAAATCTATCGTCCCTAACTCGCTATCTGCAGGATTCAAGCAGTGATCACATCCTCTTGATGATTTCAATCAGTGTTTAAAAATGGTGACTTTGCTGTTCTTGGCACTGTTCGCTGCCTCCTCCTTTGCTGGTCTACTGAGGGTAATGTATTGCAACCATCTTCACCCATTCAGACTCTGTACGCTTGACACTGCCAGACTTGGCTGTCAGTAATTACTGTGTGAGCAAGGGGCACCAGCTGGGTAAATTAATTTTGTCTCAGGTTTACAGGCACATGTTTGTGTTCTCTGCCATGACAGAAGACTGTTGTTGGCACAATGTCGCAGCTGCTGGATCGGCTGCCTCACAACTCCAGAGGCATTTCAATTCTCACCTCGGGTGCTGTTTGTGCGGAGTTTGCATTTTCTCCCTGTGACCTTGTGTGTTTTCTCCATGTGCTTCGGTTTCTTCCCACATCCCAAAGACTTGTAGGCTTGCAAGTTAATTAGCCGCTGCACATTGTCGCTTTTGTGTAGGGAGAGGATGAGAAAGTTGGATAACTGATGCGAAAGGGTGATCGATGATCGGTGTTGACTCGGTGAGCCGAAGGGCGTATTTCAATGGTCTATCTTTCAATCAATTAATCGATTCAATTGTCCAGGTGGAATAACTACAAGTCTCTCAGTTAGTTGGTTTCTGTAATTGTGTCTCTAATGTGTAGGATGGAACTAGTGTACAGGTGATAGATGGTCGGCATGGACTCTGAACAGCTTGTTTCTGCGCCATATCTCTGAACTAAATTAAACTACTGGCAATGGGGGCTGCCACCAGCTGTCTTTCTGACCTGTATGCGTATCTTACTAGATCTATTATCTGGTTGATCTGGTCGTCGGTCAAAGTGGACAGAGAGGCAGCTGGTACAGTTTCTGCCCGTTTTGGCAGGTGACGGTGATTCTCACATCTCTCTCCTTTATTAGGACACCACCACCAAGCATGACCAGGGATTGTAGCATATCATCTCTTGTATCCTTCCTCGACTAGTGCACCAGTTTTTTGTTTAATGTCCCGGTCACATGCGCACAAAGCAAGCCCTATATGTTCTTGCAGCAACTCCATTCACTACAGCCATCTTGTGATCTCTCTTCCCACTGCTCCAATCTATATTCCTGGCCCATGATAATATCACAGAATAGGCAGTCTCATAGCAATTCTCAAGTCTAAAACCCCCTGCTGGGCTGAGCTCAGGACTTCCTTCAGTATTTTCAGGAAGACTGGATCATCCCAACCAGGATTGTTTGCATATGCCTAGTATTTATACTCGGCATAATCCAAGGCAAGTTCATCAGCTTTCTGAGCCATTTACATTATTATTCCCCAATTACACTCAACTTCTCCCAATCGATGCCTTACTTGCTTAAAGAATTGATACCCCTCCTCGTTACTGGCACCAGTTGCCCATGTACTATTTTGCACCCCTCTGTCACTTATTTACCATTTATTCCTTGGGTATCTAGCCTTAACCAACACCTATATGTCTTTGGGGTGATTCTGATATATTTTACTCTTTTATTCTGACTTGTGCCAAAATTCTGCATTCGCACAATCAACTCTAAGTGAGGCCAGCTCAGACTGGTTCGCCCTGGGGTGAAGGGTTTATGTAAGGTGGTAATCAGTGTCAAGGGTTGACTGCGTTTGTCTGACCTCTATCGGTTGCATCCTGGCGGTTATGGGATTTCGAGGGAGTAACATCTCCCTCAAAGCTTCCATACTAATTCCCATATTTTAAAAAAGACGAGGGAAGGACAAAAAATAAAGAACACTTACTTGAAACCAGATTATATCTCCTCTGTGTCACAAAGCTCATGATGCCTGTGGGATTCCCTTTCACAGAAACCCATAAAAATTCCAACTCTGTTGCCCCTCCTGGATCATGTCTCAGAGGTATTTGTCACAAACACACACACTCATGAACAAATGTGCTGCTAGACGGGTCTCCCGCATGAGTGTGCACGCACCCCTCAGGTATCCCAAACAGTCAATAACCTCCTTTTGCAACTGGTGGCCCTGTCTCACCAAACTACACAGCACTGTCTGGTGGCTAATCCATTATAGGCAGGCAGACACACACACTGTCTCTCTCTGTCACTCTCTGTCTGCTCTGTCTGTCTCTCTCTGTTCTCTCTCTTTCTCCCCCTTCCTGAAACATGCACTCAAGATAATTAACAGCATTCCACCACATTCCTACATTGGGTGCTGGCTGTTGCACTGCTAAATCAGTCATTCTCTCAATGTTATACTCCGAGGAAGGGTATAATATTGTTGAATTAGACCTCCAATGTTCTGATAAATAATCTATTAGAAAGAACATATATCAAAAGTGAAATATACATCATGCTGAAGTACAATGTCGTAAGTTTCCAGTTGTCATTACAAAGTTGAGTTATTTATGAATCTAATTGTCAATGGAACAGATTAATAACTGTGTGCCAAATCACTTCCTAATTGTTGCATTTTTATTTACTTAATTGACAAACTAATCATTTAATAAATTCTCTTGATATTTCAGAGGACCTGGATGATTTGAGAATGGAGGGCATTACTGATCACGTGCCATCTGGTAGCAGGTTTAGCCAAGGACGAAGTCCGTACTCTGCAGAACCTCAAGCCAAAGTTACGCTCAACATCTGCTCGAGGTGTGCCAGGTATTGTTGCATCAGTTCTGTATCCTTACTGCCAAAGTACTATCAATTGAAAAATCACTGTCATTGCTTTTCAAATATAGAAGCAATTATTATTGTCCTTTTGGAGCAGCTTTTAAGTTGCACCTGGATTTTCAGGTTTTGTTTGTCAGCAAGAAAATGTCACCTCCATGTAGCCAATTCATTGAAATTCAACACCAGCCATCTGGTTCCTTCCTCAAAACTCATCCGTAGTTATTGGCCCAAACTTTCTTGGCAGTTTTCCAGTCCACTACCCGATTTAGTAGCAGCAACTTTCTCAATGGAATCAACAACCATGTGATGGCCTTTTCTGGTTGTGAATAATATCAGATGGCAGAACATGAGCAGCCTCCACTAAAAGAAATGCTTTGACATCCAATTAAGCCATGCTGCCACATTTAACCAGGTATCAAGGCTGTCAACAATTCCAAACAATTAAAGTTAATTATAGCATTAAAATGGTTTGGAATATAACAAAGTATATTCCTACCTGAGTCCTACCTGAAAACCGGACCTTCCACACTACCTGTTCATGCCAACTAAGAATCCTATCTAAGCTAGTCCTATTTGCCCACATTTAACCCATATCCTTCGAAATCTTTCCTGTCCATGTACCTCTTCAAAGGTCAATAAATGTTGTTATTGCACCTGCCTCAACTATTTTAGCAGTTCCTTCCATATATTCTCTAGCCTCTGTGCGAAAAAGTTCCCCTGAGGTTTCTATTAAATCTTTACTCTCTCATCCAACAACTATGTCCTGTGGTTGTTGCTTCCTCAACCCTGGGGGAAAAACACTGTACTCACCAGATCTATTCCCATCATGATTTTGTATATCTCTATAATATCACCCCTTCATCCTCCTGTGCTCCAAGAAATAAGGCCCTAGCTTGCCTAACCTTTCCCTACAACAAGCCTGGCAACATCTTTGTTAATCTTCTCTGTATTCTTCCCAGCTTAATGGCATCTTTCCCATTATAGGGTGACCAAAACTGAATATGACACCCCAAGTGGAGACCTTGCGCCCCACCCACGGTTTCTGTGAGGTTCCCGCAGGTTCCTGTCACTCTCCCTAATGGTGGAGAGTGGTTTCCCCATAGTTGAGGCTTTTCCTATGTTCCTGCGATTATTTAAAAAAAAAGCTGGCCTCGACTAAAGATAGGTTGCCGTTTAGTCGAAGCCAGTGGAGTGGGATTGCTATTTACTTATAGGCAGTCAACCATTTTGACCCTTCGCTGACCGGCCATTTTGATTGGCTCATTGGAGTTTTCAGCAAAGATCCTGTCGGATTTTGGTTTTCAGGACCTAGAAGATCCTCCGGAAGGTAAAATGCCCGCTAAATTTATTAAACTTCTTAAAACTGTCTCCACTCCTTCTCCCCCCCATTCTCTCCCGTTCTCTTCCCTTCTCTCTCCCCTTCTCTCCGCTTCTTCCCCTTTCTCTCTCCCCTTCTCTCCCCTTCTCTCCCCTTCTCTCCCCTTCTCTCCCCTTCTCTCCCCTTCTCTCCCCTTCTCTCCCCTTCTCTCCCCTTCTCTCCCCTTCTCTCCCCTTCTCTCCCCTTCTCTCCCCTTCTCTCCCCTTCTCTCCCCTTCTCTCCCCTTCTCTCCCCTTCTCTCCCCTTCTCTCCCCTTCTCTCCCCTTCTCTCCCCTTCTCTCCCCTTCTCTCCCCTTCTCTCCCCTTCTCTCCCCTTCTCTCCCCTTCTCTCCCCTTCTCTCCCCTTCTCTCCCCTTCTCTCCCCTTCTCTCCCCTTCTCTCCCCTTCTCTCCCCTTCTCTCCCCTTCTCTCCCCTTCTCTCCCCTTCTCTCCCCTTCTCTCCCCTTCTCTCCCCTTCTCTCCCCTTCTCTCCCCTTCTCTCCCCTTCTCCCCCCTTCTCTTCCCCTTCTCTCTCCCTTCCTCTGTCCTTCTCTCCCCTTCTTTCCCCTTCTCTCCCTCCCCCCCGCGCTCTCTAAAGGACTTACCATGCTCTTGGTGGCAGCCGTTTACCTTCCTCTTCATCGTGCAGAAAGCGCTCATTCGCTGTCCCTGGCCCCCACCTTTGCAATGTGTGTGTGTGTGTGTGTGTGTGTGTGTGTGTGTATGCGGTCGGTAGCAAAGATCCTATAGGATCTTTGGTCAGTAGATGCAGCTCACGCTTCGGTCAAGGCTTTCCAGGCAAGTGACCAAAACCTCCGGTGACTTATGGAGAGTGACCGGGACCTCCGGGTACCTCACGGAAACCTTGGGTGGGGCGCTAGGTCTCCAGAAGTTTCCGTTCAGGTTACCTAAGTGGGACAGGGGCATGAGTTTGACCTGCATCCCTCTAAACCATTTCTACCCATGGCTTTTAAATACTGTTACAGTACCTGCCTCAACTAACTTTTCTGGCAACTCGTTCCATATACCTACCACCCACTGAGTGAAAAAGCTGCCCCTCAGGTTCGTATTAAATCTTGCCCCTCTCACCTTAATTCCCCTACCCTGGGTAAGATACTTTGCATTCACCTTCTCTATTCCCTCATGAATGTATACACCTCTATAAGATCAACCCACAGCTTCCTAAGCTCCGAGGAATAAAATCCTAGCCTGCCCCACCTTTCCCTATAGCTCAGCCCCTCAAATCCTAGCAACATCCTCATAATATTTTTTGCATTTTCGATCTTAATGACATCCTTCCTGTCTGAGTGAGCAAAATTGAACACAGTACGCCAAGTGTGGCCTTACCAACGTCTTGTACAACGAACTGTAACATAATGTTCTCATTTCTACTCTCAATACCTCAACTGATGAAGGCCAGCATGCCAAAAGCCTTCTTCAACCCACTGAATAGAAACATGCTCATGCACATGTATTCCTAAATCTCTCTGCTCTACAACATTCAAGGCCCAAACATTCACTGTGTAGCTCGTGCACTAGTTCGACTAGACTGGTCTGAATTAAATTCCATTAGCTATTTCTCAGAGCATTTGCTCTGCTGATCAAGATCCTGTTGTAATTTCGAATAACCATCTTCACTGTCTATAATATCACCTGTTTTAGTGTTATTAAAGCAAAAAAGATAATTTAAACACTGGGAAATATGGAAACAGTTACATTTATTTAGGTTTGCTTAATTAACTCACAAAAACTTAAACAATTCTGAAACTTTCACCAGTCAGTACTTCATTTTTGAAGTGAATGGAACTGCTGAACTTGTGCCAGATATTCTGGCAGGCAGATTGCCTGGTGTAACTAGTGGGAAACCGATGGAATTTGATGTCCTATTGCAGGACTCCAGGAGGAATCTAATGTTTGAGGAAAATAGCTGGTTAGCACATCTCAGGAACTTAGGGAATAGTGTATGCATGCACATTTCAACAGGAAAACTGAGCTTCCTAACATAAAATAGACCGGGCTAAAATTTGTGTTGAAGATAGACACAAAATTCTGGGACAGGCAGCATCAGCAGAACAGGCAGAATCTCTGGAGAGAAGGAATGGGTGACATTTTGGGTTGAGACCCTTCTTCAGACTGAGAGTCAGGGGAGAGGGAGGCATAGAGATATGGAAGGGTAAGGTGTGAAAACACAGAACAAAGCAGACGATGATAACGAATGGTGAATGGTTCATTGTTAGCTAAGGGAAAGGTCACAAGGAGGCATACAATCAGTAAAATTTAATCAGGAGGACAGTGAAACCAGTCAGTGAACTGGGATGGGGGAGTGACGGACAGAGAGAGGGAGAGCAAGGGTTACTTGAAGTTAGAGAAATCAATATTCATGCTGCTGGGTTGTAAGCTGCCCAAGTGAAATATCAGGTGCTGTTCCTCCAATTTGCGTTGGGCTTCAGTCTGACAGTGGAGGAGACCCAGGGCAAAAAAAGTCAATATGGGAATGGGAGGAGGAGTTAAAGTGTTCAGCAACCGGGAGATCACGTTGGCTTAGGTGGACTGAGCGGAGGTGTTCAGCGAAACGATCGCCGATGTCTCAGAGTCCACACCTGGAACAACGGATACAGTAGATGAGATAGATTGCACACTGGAGTAATTTATAGCAGAAAAGCAAAATGTATGGTATTATTTATTAATATCCAAAGATTTTACTTCACATTTTACCAAAATTCACAGTTCCAGAAGGGAGACTTGCATATCAGCAATGAGTGTTTTGTGTGCTTTTGAAGGTAGTATTTAAAATAATTTTGATCTATATTACGACAGGATGAGGTATCTGCCCAGAACACAGCACGGAAATATCTTGCACAATTCCATTCTTACTTCTATTTTTTTGGTCTATCTGATTGCCAGTCCTATGCGAATAAACCTATTGGATGTTGCCAGTACATTTTCATTGTCTCTCCTTATTTGAACTCAACTTCAGAACTTTAAAAGTAGACAAAAGTGCTAGAGAAACTCAACGGGTGCAGCAGCATCTATGGAGCGAAGGAAATAGGCAACGTTTTGGGCTGAAACCCTTCTTCAGTCTTCAGAACTTTAAATTGCTCCTGAATTTGCTCTCTCTTGTTTCTGATTGGTGTTCCAATGTCCGGACTTCAGAATCTTCATCTCTTCCATAGATAGCGTTGAAAAATTTAAAGTGACTATTATTAGATCTTATTTGGGAAGATTTAGTTCAAAGTTGTCACTGCCCATTCACAGTTATTTGGTTCAGATGCACATGGCTGATCTTATTCACCACCCACATGCAGGAATCAGATAGCAAATCTTGACAACATTTTAACCTCTAGCAACATGTGAACCTCGTAACCTGGTGTCAAGACAACAATCTTTCTCTCAATGTCAGCAAGACAAAGGAGATAGTCGATATACTTTGACACCGCCAAAATAGAGATGGTAGAAAGCTTCAAGTTCCTCGGAGTAAATATCACCAGCAACTTGTACTGGATTAGCCATAATGAAGCAATAGCTAAGAAAGCACACCAATGCCTAATCTGCTTTAGAAGGCTTAGGAAGTTTACCATGTCTGCAACAACTCTCACCAACTTCTACAGATGCTCCATGGAAAGCATTTTATCAGGATGCATCACAGCTTGGTTTGGGAACAGCTTCATCCAAGACTGCAAGAAATTGCAAAGAATTGTGGATGGAGCCCAGACCAACACACAAACCAACCTCCCTTCCATTGACTCCATCTACACTTCATGCCGGCTTGGCAAGGCCACCAGCATAATCAGGAATGCGTCTCACTCTGGCCAGTCCCTCTTCTCTCCTCTCCCATCAGGCAAGAGGTACAGAAGTGTGAAAATGCACACTTCCAGATTCAGGGACAGTTCCTTCTCAGCTGTTAGCAGGCAACTGAACCATCCTATCACCAACTAGAGAATGATCCTAAGCTGCCATCAACCTCATTGGAGACTCTCGGACTATCTTTAATTAGACCTTACTGGACGTTGTCTTGCATTGGACATTATTCCTTTTACCCTGTATCTATACACTGTGGATGGCTTGAATGTAATCATGTTCAGTCTTTCCCCTGATTAGATAGCACACAACAAAAAAGCTTTTCACTGTACCTTGGTACATGTGACAATAAACTAAACTAAACTACAGGAAGTAAACATGGGGGCAAACCCGACCAAAAGTGTGTCGCTTTTTAAATAATGTTTTAAGCTCTGACATAAAGATTCATTTAAAATCCCACAATATTGATACAAAAACAATCCATAATGTTTTTGTTTAAAATGTTTTAAATGTTAATGAAGCCAGTCAGAAATTGTTAAAGACTTTAAAGTGAAGTAACGTAAAAAAAAGTAACTCCCTTTTCACTCAAATTGTCGAGAATCTCCATTGAAATGAATGGAGACACAGATCTGACTAGACATAGATTTGGAGCGGTAGTTTGCAATATGCCACGTAGAAAGGAGATTGAAAACATTGTAACTTGGTGCCAGGACTCCAACCTCTCCCTCAATGTCAGCAAGACAAACTAAGGTTGATTGAATTCAGGAAGTGAAGCTGTGCACACACACCAGTAGGCATTGACGGTGCTGAAGAAGAGATGGTCAAAATCTTGAAGTTCCTTGGAATAAAATATCACCAGCAATTTGTCCTGGACCAGCTACATTGAAGCTGTGGCCAACTCCTACAAATATGCTGCAGAAAGCATTTTATTGGGATGCATCACAGTCTGGTTTGGAAACAGCTCCATCCAAGACCGGAATAAATCCTAGAGTTTTGGACGAAGCCCAGACCATCACGCAAACTATTCTCCCTTCCATGGACTCCATCTACACTTTATGCTGTCTTGATAATGCTGCCAGCATAGTCAAGGACGTCTCACCCCAGTCACTCCCTCTTCTCCCCTCTCCCATCAGGCAAGAGGTACAGAAGTTTGAAAACACACACCTCCAGAATCAGGGACAATTTCTTCCCAGCTGTTATCAAGCAACTGAACCGTCCTCTCATCAGCTAGAATGCGGTCCCGACTTCCAATCTACCTCATTGGGGACCTTTAATCGGACGTTATCCTACACTAATTGTTATATATTTTATGTATGCACTGTGAATGGCTTGATTGTAATCATGAATGGTCTTTTTGTGGAATGGATAGCACGCAGACAAAAACTTTTCACTGTACCTTGGTACATATGACAATAATAAACTAAACTAGACTAGAATGGAGTCCTGCAATGGGAAAGAGTGATGAGTTGGGCAATGTCTGTCGATAAGGCTGAGGCTGGCAGGATCTCTAAGTCTGGGACTGACTCCAGTCTGAATGGATCTGAAATTCCCTTCAAAACTGACAATCACAGCCAGGAAGATCAGTCCAAGGAAGGTCAATGTTGCTAAAGCCAGATGTCCCATTTTAAATGCAGGAGGGATTTCCCAGTTGCCTAATGTCCTAAAATTTGAGCTCATTTTCATATTGTAAATAGCATCCCCATCCTGTTATTACTGGCCATGAAAAAAATCATTTGTTCCGCAAATTTCAAAACATTTGCGACATTGTATCCCACACTTCCTCTGATGCACCCAAGCAAATCTATTGCAAAATAAATTTCCTTGCTCATATTCTGTATACTATTTTTTCCACTTATCTCTATCAGTGATCCTTGGTTGAATGGTTTTTATTCTTCCTGCTTCATACAGTAGCAAGCTGATTTGAATTTTGATTTAATATGCTGTTTATTTTTTGCAATTCATGCTCTGTTGAATACTGATGCCAGAGGCTGATAATTGGTGCTGGAGATGCAGGTCACTTGCAAACAGTCAGCCAGTTTCCCAGCACTTCATTATTCAGACAGTTGAAAACATTTAGTCCCATTGGTTTAAAATTTCTAACTTTATTTTTAAAGGGCAGAATTGAAAGATTAAACCGTATTTTAGGTCATAAGGTCAAAAGGGATAGGAAAAGAATGGACTTTTGGCCCATCAAGTCTACTCCACCATTCAATCATGGCTGATCTATCTCTCTTTCCTCACCCCATTCTCCTGCCTTCTCCCCATAATCTGTGACATCCGTACTAATCGATTTTGTTTTACTGTATTTTTGTTTTAAGGGAGCTCTCTGCTTGTGCATATAGACGAGTTTAATGACCATCATTTGTAAGTGAAGATAGTTTACACAAAATGATCAAACTTTGTTGGAGCCTTTTCCAGAGGTCAAGGTATACAGGGATTGCAAAGTGTTTATTTGCACTAATTTGTGGGATTGGCAGCATCAACCATCTCGTGTTGGATGCCAGGAGCTGCACACATGGCAACCCCTTTGTGTAAATGTGTCTCAGACACGTAGGAGTGTACTGCAATTTCCTGAAGGGATTTTCACATTGAACCGTCCATGGGTTTAAATGAAAATGGATTGAAGTCGTGAATTAATTGGTGTATCTGGAATCCGGTTGTAAAGTGCTGGACATCTGCTGTAAAACACATGTTTAGCTTTATGAATACAATTCTTTCTCTCAAAGAAAGACAGATGTCAGTAACACTTTCTGGTTTGGGTGGGAAGAGATGAGTGAACCAAGCAGTTGTGGAGGGAGGGGTCTCTGCGGACAGCGGAAAGGGGTGGAGATGGGAAGATGTGATTAGTGGTGCGATCATGTTGGAGGTGGTGGAAATGACGGAGGATGATGTGTTGGATACAGAGGCTGGTGGGATGAAAGGTGAGTGGACCAGGGGAACTCTGTCCTTGGTGCATCTGGGAGGACGGGAGTGAGAGCGGAACTATGGGACATAGAGGAGACATGTTGGCAGACCCATCTATGATAGAAAGGGGGAAACCACATTCACTAAAGAATGAGAACATCTCTGATGCCCTTGTATGGAAAACCTCATGTTGGGAACAGATGCTGCGGAAATAGAGGAATTGAGAGCAGGGGTTAGGATCTTTGCAAGAGTCAGGGTGGGAAGAAGTGTACTCCACATCACTGCAGGAGTTCAGAATCAGAATCAGAATGCCTTTTATTGTCACTATACACATGTACAATGAGATTAAAAGCTGCTCCTACTCAGTGCAAAACAAAACAAAAAAGCGGGGGGGGATAAGGTACACAGTTTCTGCGGCGCTATATACATATCTATAAAAAGACAATGGATAAATAGAATGGATAAATAGGATTCCTATATCCAGTATGGGTTATTGCACATATTGGAAATTACAGTTACAGTACAAATTACAGTAGGGTGGATAGATGAAAGTCCGGGGGTTAGGCTGTGAAGTCAGTGCATGTGTGAGTTCAGGGAGATAATGGATTTTGGAAAGAAACTGTTCTTGAGTCTATTTGTCTTTGTGCTGATGCACCTATAGCGCCTCCCTGAGGGTAGTAGGTTGAACAGGCCAAATGCAGGATGGGAGCTGTCCTTGATAATGTTCTTCGCCCCGCTGAGGCAGCGGGAGGTGTAAATGGCCATCAGAGAGGGGAGAGGGCAGCCGATGGTCTTCTGTGCTGCCCTAACTACCCTCTGAAGCCTGTCCCTGTCTGCCGTGGTGCAGCTGCCGAACCATGCTGTAATGCAGTATGTCAACAGGCTCTCAATGGACGAGCGGTAGAAGGTCAGCAGCAGGTTGGAGTCCAGGTTGTGCTTCCTGAGGACCCTCAGGCAGTGCAGCCGCTGCCGAGCCTTCTTGATGATCGCTGTGATGTTGTCTGTCCAGGAGATGTCAGCGGAGATGAGGACGCCGAGAAACCGGAAGGTGTGGACCCTCTCCACACACTCGCCATTGATGTATAAGGGGGCTAAGTCGGTGCTGTGCTTCCTGAAGTCGACAATGAGCTCTTTGGTTTTCTTGGTGTTCAGAGCCAGGTTGTTTTCTGAGCACCAGGCTGTCAACTTCAGGACTTCCTCTCTGTAGGCTGCCTCATCTCCCCTTGAGATGAGTCCGACTACTGTAGTGTCATCAGCAAACTTGACGATTCGGTTGTTGTTGTGGGCCGGACTACAGTCGTGGGTGTAGAGACAGTATAGGAGGGGGCTTAGCACACAGCCCTGCGGGGAGCCGGTACTCAACATGCGAGTGGAGGAGAGGTGGGGGCCGAGTCTCACAGTCTGGGGCCGGTTGGTGAGGAAGTCCTTTATCCAGGTACATGTGAGAGTGGGGAGGCCGAGAGTGACCAGTTTGTCGATGAGAATGTCCGGAATGATAGTATTGAAAGCTGAACTGTAATCCACAAAGAGCATCCGGACGTAGCTCTGCCCCTGCTCCAGGTGGCTCAGCACAGAGTGGAGAGCTACGGTGATGGCGTCTTCTGTGGACCTGTTTGGGCGATAGGCGAACTGGTGGGGGTCGAAGTCTGGAGGGAGATAGTCCTTGCTGTGCTGGAGGACCAATCTCTCGAAGCACTTCATGATTACCGGAGTGAGGGCCACGGGACGGTAATCGTTTAGGCTGGTGATGGGAGACTTCTCTGGGACGATTGTGGCTGATTTTAGGCAGGACGGGATAACTGCCTGGTCCAGGGAGAGATTGAAGATTCTGGTGAGGATGACGGTGAGCTGGTGGGCACTCACTTTGAGCACCTTACCAGGTACTCCATCTGGGCCGGCAGCCTTCTTGGGGTTCACTGCCAGGAGCACCCGTCTGACATCGTGCTCCTTACAGTGAGTGGAGTAGTGCAGGAGCCAGGTAAGGGTGGGAGCAGGGCTGTAGCAGATGAGTGCTGCTGTTGTGATGTTTCAAAGCGGGAAAAGAAGCAATTTAGCTTCTCTGCCAGCGGCGCACTCAGGTCTTCTGTCGTTGTGGCACAGCCTCTGAAGTTTGTGATGTCTTGTATGCCACGCCATACCTCCCGTGTGTTATTGCTGGACTGGTGGGCCTCTATGCTCCTCCTATGGTCCACCTTGGCTTTTTTAATTCCGCTTTCCAGATCGGCTCGAGCAGCCCTGTACAGAGCTCTGTCACCTGACCTGAAGACATCATCGCGGGCTCTGAGGAGTGTGCGGACCTGGCTGGACATCCAGAGTTTCTGGTTTGGGAAAACCCGAATGTTTTTGTCCACAGTCACGTTGGTAGGTTTGTAGTGGATGTCGGTCGATAGTCTATCCTGTGATGGAGATGGTGAGATCAAGTAAGGGGAGAGAGGAGTTAGAGATAGTCCAGGTGAATTTGAGGACAGGGTGGAAGTTACTGGTGAAGTTAATAAAGTTCGTGAGTTCTGCACGGATACAGGAGGTAGCCCCAATCCAGTCGTTGAAGTAGTAGAGAAAGAGTTGGGGGAAAGGACCAGTGTATGTCCGAAACAAGGACTGTTCGATGTAACTAACAAAAAGGCAGGCATAGCTGGCTGGGGTCCATGCAAGTGCCCATGGCTACACCTTTAACTTGGGGAAAGTACGAGGAGTCAAAAGAGATGTTGTTGAAGACAAGGACAGGTTCTGCTTGGCTGGGGAGAGTGTTAGTAGAGGGAAATTTATTGGCTCTTTGTTCAAGGAAGAACAGAGGTCGTTGAGACCCTCTTAGTGAGGGATGGAGGTGTAGAGGGACTGGATGTCCATGGTAAAGAGAAAGGCCAAATGTAGGGGAGACTATACAGTTAATTGCAGGATCTTTAGGAGCAGTGATGTACATTGGGGTTAGCGTCCAAGTCTATAGCTCCCTGAAAGGAATAATACAAGTAGAGAGCGTGGTAAAGAGGTGGTAAAGTTGAGGCAGGCAAGATTGTAACATTTAAGAAGCAATCAGACAGATACATGGATAGGACAGGTTTAGAGGGATATGGACCAAACGCAGGCAAGTGGGACTAGTGTAGATGGGACATGTTGGCCGGTGTGTGCAAGTTGGGATGAAGTGCCAGTCTCACACTGCATGACTCTATGAGAGGCATTGATAGGGTAGACAGTCAGAATCATTTTCCCAGGGTAGAAATGTCAATTACAAGAGGGCATCGCTACAAGGTCAGTGGGAGGAAGTTTAAAGGACAAGTTTTACACCCTTCCAGGGCAAGTTTTACACCCAAACAATGGCGGAGGCCTGGAATGTGCTACCTGGGGTGCTGTGTGCAGCAGGTGCAATAGTAACATTTAAGATCCTTTTTGATGGGCACATATTTGTTCTCATTGACTGACTGTGTTTGGTTCTGGTATCTATTCATTATTCATCATTAGTTGTTCATAAACAAGTGAAATAACATTGTTATGTGCTATTAAAGTTGCCTGGGGTAAACGGGACGAAAAAGGTTGGGAACCCCTGAAATAGAGGAATATGGATCACGTGCAGGCAGAAGGGAATAGTTTAATTTGACATCATGTTCATCACAGATGTTGTAGCCGAAGGGCTTGTAGCTGTGCAGTACTGTTCCATGTTATATGTTAAGAAGGTACAGGAAGCTTGTAGCTACAGCCATTAAGCCGTTTTGACTCATCACACCAGATTGTTGTACGTATTGCATCCTGCCTCCCCGCCAGATACACCTTTTCTCCTCTGGAAAACTCATCTGCATAGTGTGTCTTTTCCAAATGTGATGGATTGTCGCAGACCTAAAACACTGACGGTTTGTCTCTCAACAGATGCCGTCAGACCTGCTGAGTTTGCAGTTTCAGAATGTGCAGTTTTTTTTAATTCAATTTAATTGTCACGGATAATTAGTTGTTGCTATTGTACCTATGTAACCATCACATAGAAACATCAATCTACTTGCATATTACATGGCCGAAAGAGGCTATTCGACCCTTCATGTCCATGCCAGCCCCCAGCATGGCAATCCCAGTCGTCCTATTCCTTCTCTTTACCATGCTGTCCTCAACCTCTTCTTTCTCTCAGCTGATCATTAACGTGTTTAATTCTTTGTCATTTCACTACCCTAGAAGATAATTTGCAGTTAGACACAAAATGCTGGAGTAACTCAGCGGGTGAAGCAGCTTCTATGGAGAGAAGGAATTGGTGACGTTTCGGGTCGAGACCAGGGTCTTGACTCGAAACGTCACCAATTCCTTCTCTCCATAGATGCTGCCGATCAGTCTGAACAAGGGTCTCGACCCAAAACATCGCCAATTCCTTCTCTCCATGGATGCTGCCTCACCCGCTGAGTTACCCCAGCATTTTGTGTCTACCTTCGATTTTACCAGCATCTGCAGTTCTTTCTTAAACACTAGATAATTTGCAGTAATCTGTTAACCTACAAACACATCCTTTTTGTGTGGAAGAAACTGGAACACCCATATGGTCAGAGGGAGAATGTGCAAACTCCAGACGTACACACACACAGCACAGGGCCAGGTTCAAACCTGAACAATTTCAAATATGCTTTATGCTATAATGAAGCTTTATAGTTTCATTCCTACCAATTGTGTGTGATGCAACTACCAAACATGCTACACCTTTTTCTGATTGCTGAGATATTCATAACTGCCATACACTGCATTCCAAAACCCAAGAAGACCACCTCACCTGCTGAATCTGAGTGATGAGGGAGCACGTGGACTGTTGATTGAATGGAATGGAGGTCAAGGGGCAACAAGTAGGAGTGCTTTGAATGTAATTTCTATTTCATACACTCTTTAGCCATTCTGGGCTAGCCACAGTTCACTCACAAGGGTGGTATGGTTTCGGGCAACACTGCTTCATTTACTGGGAATGTTGTAGCGGCAATTTCATTATGGAGAAAGTTGGTCCACAAAATTGGCCGGCTCTTGGGAAACAGACGGGAATCTTGCAATGACCCACAACATAAACACACTTATTTTTGAGCTGGATATTAATTGTTTCTGGAGTCTAGAACTGGGTGAGCTCAATGCATTCTATGCATGCTTTGATAGGTAGAACGCTGATGTGTCTTTCCCAGTCCCAATAGCCTCTGATGGTATTACAATATCAGTCACAGATGTTGGTCACAAAATCATTATGGAAGATGAACACTCGGAGAGTGTCTGGACCCGATGCTATACCTGGTCGTGGACCAACTGGCTGTTGTTTTTGCAGACAATAAAGCACTTATCTTGGAGGGCCTTCAATGATTATCTTGTTAATCAACAACCAATACTCTATTAATGTAGAGCTGAGCCGAACTTGAAGATGGCTGTGATTTTAGGCATGGACCATCCACTATTTTGTCCGTGATTATCATATTGCCCATATTTTGTGTTTGTGATTACTATGAAACTATCGCCATTCCTTGTTGTTAAAAAAAGTAAGCAAATGATTCCCATGAATGCACAGTTTAACTAGAATTGAAGAAGTATGTTCAGCTGTTGAGAACTTAACTATTTTCAAAAAGGTTTGCTGGAAAGTAAATTGATGTTATACTTTGTTCAATTATTGGAACAAAACCTAGTACAGAAACCCACATTTTATTGGACCTCTTTATAATGGATTTTGGTTACAGCGGACCAAATCTGTTGTAGACTGAGTTCATTGCTCCATTCAATTCACTTCAACTCCCCCTCCCATTCCGAATCCGACCTTTCTGTCCTGGGCCTCCTCCATGGCCAGAGTGAGTCCCACCGCAAATTGGAGCAGCAGCACCTCATATTTTGTCTGGGTAGTTTACACCCCAGCGGTATGACCATTGACTTCTCCAATTTCAGGTAGTCCTTGCTTTCGCCCTCCTTCCCCTCCCCTTCCTAGCTCTCCCACAGCCTGATGTCTCCGCCTCTTCCTTTCTTCTTCCCACCCCCACCCCCCCCCCCACACCCCCACATCAGCCTGAAGAAGGGTTTCGAGCCGAAATGTCGCCCATTCCTTCACTCCATAGATGCTGTCTCACCGGCTGAGTTTCTCCAGCTTTTTGTCTACTTTGTTCCATCGAATGACTACTAGGTGGATGGAGGGATTGGTGTTTTGAACCATTTTTGCTTAGTTTAGTTTCATAATACAGTGTGGAAACACTGAGTCCATGCCGACCAGTGATCATCCTTACACTCGTTCTATCAGATATACTAGGTACAATTTGCAGTGTGTAGGATAGAACTACCGCAGTCGTTCTGTTTTTCCACCCACATTGCAAATACAAATACATTGTGACACTGGGGGTCCCCCGGGAGTCATTCCCCCCCCCCCCTCGGCACAAAGACGTGCAAACTTGCAGCACAACTGTCTTCCTTGAGCTCCACGAACAGTCAGCAGAGCCGCCACACCACAAGGCCCCCCGGGACTCCAGCTCCACCCCACACACCGGGGACAACTCACAGTGTGTAGGATAGAATGGGAGCACCCAGAGGAAATTCATGCGGCCACACGGTGCACCTGAGACCAGGATCAAACCTGGGCCCCTGGCGCCACAAGGCGGCTGCTCCATCAGCGACCTGCACAACCTGCACAACCCACACAACCCACAGAAACCAACCAAAGCACAAACCCGCACATCTCCGCAATGGGGAGGAAATCCGAGCACCTGGAAGAAACTCATACTGTCACAGGTCGAACTCTGGTCTCTGATGATGTAAGGTAGCAACTCTACCATGGCACCACTGTACCATCCCAACGTATTTTGTATTTGGTGGCCTTTACTGTTTATTGTGTACTGTATGTGTATTGGTTGTTTGTCCAATAGTACTGTACATATTAACCCCCTTTTTATTGGGTTATAACAGACAATCGGTAATAATGGAAACCAACTCCCCCGTGTGGTCTGTCATAATGAGGGTTTACTGTATATAGTTTAGATGTATGTGAATCATTATTACATGAAAATCTTCTCTGAATTCAGATTACTATAAAATAATGATCAATCTGCCCATGTGTGAGATTTAGTTTCTTACAATATTTTACATGAATTTCTCAACTTAATTGAAAATAAATTGGAAAGGTATATAATTTGTCACTGATCAAAATAATTGTATTCACTTTTCAAGGTATCTTGTTTCATGGTACAGTGGTTTGTCCAAATATTTAGTTCTTCTAAGTTTCTGAAGCACTGCTGAAGTTTCTGAAATATAATTTCAGTAAATAGTTGTACTGTTTTGTCTAGATTCCAGGGAGATAGTCTAATGGAAGAATCTGATGATGGAACACAGATGTCGCATTCCCCTGAACAAGCAGTCCCTGACCCCTGTGCAGCATGTAAGTAAGAACATTTCAATATGTTAAAAGTAATATAAGGAACGGTGCAGGGTAAAGGCCTTGCCCAATAAATAACAAAATCTAAAACTGACTACAATTCTAATTCAGCACCATGAGTGGGAAATTTCAATGGACGACAAATTGAAAAGTCAAAACCAAATGTTGAAGTGGCTTATTGAAGTTCATATTGATCATGTGGGAATTATGGGTGTATAGAGAGTTGGATTCCACAGATCCTGAGATTTGAGATGGCGGGCAATGAATATATCACCAAAATCAACTCAACACCAGCAGATCCATTACTTCTTCAAAGTTTACATCTGCTGCGATAACTGCCTGTACATATTTAAATCAATGAGATAGCCCCTCCAAAAGTTGCAGTAGGTTGTGGTATTTGTCCAAGTGGGAGCAGAGCCACTTTTGGATTTGTGCATTTTTGGAGGTAAAAGACTGATTATCCTTGCAAAATAATGGCGATTCTCATTGTCTTTCTACATTGCAGTAGATTATCAGATTATATTGTGCTTTAAAACTATAGAGTGGGATTTAAACCCATGGCCTTCTGACTTAGAGGTAAAAAGGCCTAACTAGGTCCCACTGACATAACAGGATTTGAAACTAATTAAATAACGTAACCGCTGGAAGTATTCTAATGAGTTCTCTGTTTCATGCTCCAACATGCTGAAACATTCATTATGGCCATATAATTGCTATCCCCAGTGCCCAAGGAGAAACATACCTATACAATTGCTGGAAAAACACTGTTGATCTTGAAGCAGTCACACCGAACAGAAAATCCAACTGGATTATTTACAATATAAATCAGTGACTTATGATAATACCTAGCGCCAGAAATTCCAGTTTTCAAGTAATTGCAGCAAGGAAGTAGACCTAATTAAAAAGTGGCAGAATGAATATAGAAAGCGCAAATATAATCCTTTCACCATTCATCCTTTCAGAAAAACTAAATTCAAGAATATCAGAAAAAAGAATTTGTTTTTTTCTGTGAGACCTTACAACATTCTGCAAACGTACACTTGGATCACAAAAGGGAGTATTTTACTATCCATATACTTCACTTTGCTCCTTCTTGAGTATCTATATATCCTTACTTTAAAAATAGAAACCAGAAATGTGCACTATACTCAAACTATCATCCAACCATGATACTATATGGTTATCATAACTTCCAGAATTTTGAATTAGGAATAAGGTGACTTTCTTAATCTGTACCATTATTTTTAAGGAGTTGTGTATTTGAGCCGTTATTTCCAATGAGAAGTTGCCTCCTTATTCTCCCTATATTGAAATTAATTTGCAATTTACATGCTCATTCTACACATAGATTTTCATCTTGCGATTACAATTTGTAATTTGTAGTTAATTTTGTTACTATTGACTGTCTTGGTTTGCTGTCATCTGTCAATTTGTAAATGATGATTTTTAATTTCTGAATTACTATTTCTTCCATATGTATCTTGTTAGTGCAAAGTACAGTTTATTGAGGTTGCTCACTGCTGGCAAATATTATACAATGTTGTGCTGAGTGCAATCCCTCCCCATAAAAAGATCAATCATCAACTGAAGGGAAGAATATTTGAACATATTTCCACTACTCCAAAGCTTCTTGGTTCATAACCTTCCGGTCGAGGCTGCTTTTCATAAGATCATAAGTAATAGGCCATTCTGCTCATCAGGTTAATTCCACCATTCAATCATTGCTGATTTATCTCTCCTTTCTAACCCCATTCTCCTGTCTTTTCCTCAGGCACCTGTACTAATCAAGAATATATCTATCTCTGCATTAAAAATATCCACTGACTTTGCCTCCACTGCCTGTGGCAAAGACTTCCACAGATTCACCATCATCTGACTAAAAACATTTCCTCCTCATCTCCATCCAAAAAGAATGTCCTTTAACTCTGAGGCTATGACCTCTAGTCCTAGATTCTCCCACTGGTGGAAACATCCTCTCATTGAAACATAGAAAATAGGTGCAGGAGTAGGCCATTCGGCCCTTCAAGCCTGCACCGCCATTCAATATGATCATGGCTGATCATCCATCTCAGTATCCTGTACCTGCCTTCTCTCCATACCCCCTGATCCCTTTAGTCACAAGGGCTACATCTAACTCCCTCTTAAATATAGCCAACGAACTGGCCTCAACTATCTTCTGTGGCAGAGAATTCCACAGATTCACCACTCTCCACATCCACTCTATCCAAGCCGTTCACTATTCTATATGTTTCAATGAGGTCCCCCCCCTCATTCTTTTAAACACCAGCGAATATAGGCCCAGTGCAGTTAAATGTTCATCATATGTTAACCTACTCATACCTAGGATCATTCTTGTAAACCTCTTCTGGACCCTCTCCAAAGCACATCCTTTCTCAGTTATGGTGCCCAAAATTGCTCACAATATTCCAAATGCGGCCTGACCAGCGCCTTGTAGAACCTAAACATTTTACCCTTCTAAAACCTTTTACCCTTAAACATCCTGACTGATCAACCTCCTCGCATGTTTTATGGTATACTGTATATCCATCCAGAAACAGGCCATATTTCACTTGGAAGGCTTGCCTAATGCACTTAACCAGCAAAGTTCCAAGACAATGAAATGTGAGCCCAGGAACTCACGTTCCCAGTTCCTTGCACATCCACCTCCTGCATGCACACTAAAAGGTAAATGCATGAATCCCCAGGAGGATATAAAAACAGTCAATAACTGACAATTTTCCCTGCCATATCTTTTCTAAACCCTGTGCACCTGGAAAGATTACTATTTTCTTAAGCAAAGGGATAGGCAAATGTTGTCTTTCTTTTCTCATAATTATCTGTATTCTGCTCTGTTCTTACCCCATTGCTCATACCAGAAATATACCACCCAATGTGTGGAAAAAAGTTGCCCCTCAGGTTTCCTTGAATCTTTCTCCTCTTACCTTAAACCTTTGCCCTCTCGTTGTTGACCTCCCTTCACTGGGAAAAAGACTGTGTACATTCACCCTACATATGCAACTCTTGGCTTTAAACACCAATACAACATCACCCCTCGGTCTCCTACTCTTTAAGGTATAATGCCCTAGCCCAACCTCTTCATATAACTCAGCCACTCGAGTCCTGGCAACATCCTCATGAATCTTTTTTGCACTCCTTCCAGTTTAATGACGTATGTCCCACAGGATGATGACCACAACTGAACGCAATACTCCAAGTATGGCCTCACCAGCGTTTTGTTCAACTGCATTATAAATATGTTCAATCGATCCCACCACTGGCAGCTTTGACAGTCTGGGAGATCCAGCGCTTGTCACAGTGTTTCTGTGAGTTTAATGGACTGCCTTTGTTGTTCACAACCATAACAAATTGCAAGGAGCTGGGCCCCCAACAGAAAACGGTGCTGGGGCCACACTGGAACAAACTGTGTGACCCCAGGACAGGTGGACAGTGACCTTCCACAAAATATTAAAGGAGTAACGCAGCTGTACCTTGCAGCCGTTATCCACGTACTCAACAACATTCATTTATTACTTTATTATTCTGAAGGAATTTTTGAGAAATTGAAATATAACTTGAAAGGTCCAGGGCACTTTGATACTTTAATTTTAACTATTTCTTGAAGAACATGTGAATCTGTGGCACTAGATTTAAAGAGCATTACAAAATAGAAATATTAGAAATCTGAATGGTAAACACAAATTGCTGGGCATGTTCAGTGGGTTAGGCAGTTGTCTAACGTGCTGGATATTTCCTGTTTTTTTTGTTTATGATGATGATGATTGTAATGTCTTCTGTAGGATCCTGTTGTGACTAGCACAATAAATATACGTCAGACATCTTGTAAGAAAACAATTAACAGAAACTCCTAGAAGGTCACTTGACCTCAGTCACGAGGCACTGGCTAACTCGCCAGCTGGCCTCAAGAGGCGCTGGCATTTACATTACATTTACATTACAATGATGATATTTTATTGCCACTTGTCCCTAGCTGGGTACAGTGAATATCTTTGCTTTTGCATACAATGTGCACAAAAGAGTGGCCACAAAGGTGCCGGCAAAGTTTCAAAAAGTACTCATCCCTTACTTGCCCCTCACCCCCACGCCAGATCCCTATTTCTTCTCGGCGGACCCCCCACGCCTGGACTCCCTGTGTTCTCGGCGACGCGGCCCGTCCACCTCAGCCTGACCTCGAGACTCCGACCTTGGCCCAACCCAGTCCCCAGTGCTCGACCTGCAAAATACCTGCAGAAGCAGTGAGTACAGGACCGTATTTGAAAGTTCAGCTTTTACATTAGAAATTGAAACGTGCTTAAGTTGGACAAAAAATAAAATCCTAATGAATATAATAATAATAATATCTTTTATTGCCATTACACATAAGTGCAACGAGATTTGGTTTGCAACTTCCATCCGATGTCATAACTTAAACGACTAATAAATTTAGGTTTAGATACAACGAGAACAAGGTTTGTAAAAAGAACACTAGAACAGTAGAACAGTCAAAACAGACTAAAGTGCAGATGTGTCTGTGCGATGTGACTATCCGAGGGAGACAGTACATGGGGGTGAAGGGCACTCAGAGCCGCTATATCTCTGGGAATTAAGCTGTTCCTGAGTCTGGAGGTGCGGGCATAGAAGATCTTGTAACGTCTGCCGCAAGGGAGTAGTTCGAAAAGTCCATTACAAGGGTGAGAGTCTTTATGGATGTTGACGGCCTTCCTAAGGCACCGTGTGTGGTAGATGCCCTCCAAGGTTGGTAGCGGTGTCCCAATAATCTTTTGCGCTCTGTGGACGACGCGCTGAAGAGCTCTCCTCTCTGCCTCCGTGCAGCTGAGATACCACACAGAGATACCATATGTTAGTATGCTCTCTGTCGTGCAGCGGTAGAAGTAGGTATTGTTACAAAACTTACCTTGAGCAGCGCTGCAGTTCTGCCGCACCCCGTGTGCGTGACCTTGGCGCCTTTAAAGTTTTTTAAAGTGTTTAAAGTGCCGTTTTTCCACAGACTGGGCAAATTGATTCATGTCAGGGGATTTCGTTCCTGAAGAAAAATCGCTCCGACATTTGATTTATGAAGGTATTTTTAAATTACGCTAGATTTATTTATTAGCTAGAGTAATTTAAAAATCATCTTCTAAAGCCGTGAGCGCCGACAACGGGAAGGATTTTACGTAGGCGATAAAAGAAGCTACACAGTTTATTTTTACAAAAAACATGGTTCTTAGGAAGCATTTAATCACATTTTCATGTTGCGAAATGGGGACAAAAAAAAAAACGAACCGGCAGTATTTTCCCTACCGACTTCACCGCAAACCGCAACGTTCTAATCCACCGCATTCCACTAAAACCCACTCGCAAGTTGATTTAAATGGCCATTAATTTACAGGAATTAAACACTAAATTCCTTCCATTTGGCCTATAAATTCATGAAATTTAGATTTAAAAAATCATGTTATATTGTGGATTATTGTGTGAATGTTATTTGGACACTTAGGCAATTTAAAAACGTTTATCTTTTCATAAGAAATGGATAGATGTTTAGATCTGTAATTGAATTTTGTAATTAGCTACAATTCGGTAACTAACTAATTATATGCTTTAATTTCAGGTCATCCGTAAGATTGTTTCATATTTGTTTCAGAATGCTTCAATCTATAATAACTGAAAATTTCATTGAGTTCTCTTAATTTTTAAGAAAGTTATGGGCTTTTGACTGTCCTCGATCACAGCTTTTGAGTTAAGTCAATGGAAAGGCAATGGGGAACAAGATGCTAATTTCTGAGTATGAAAATGGCCATAACTGTTTTAATACTGAAGATATGAAAGTAAATTAGGTGTTAAATTAAACTTATTTTTATCTGATGGGATAAATTTTGTAACATTGCTAATAGAAGGTCATCAGCAGCTGTTGGGGCAGACCAGTCCGTTTCAATGTTCTTAGGAAGAACAGTCATTGCTGTGCCTTTTTAACCAGCGCAGCGGTGTTGGTGGACCATGTGAGGTCCTCTGAGATGTGAGTGCCCAGAAACTTAAAGCTGGACACTCTATTGTGTGACAGCCTACCTTAGGTGTTAGATCTGATGGGGGTGACTTTCAGGATTTGGCATACATCATTTTTAATTAGTTAATTCACTAACGTTCAGAATAGTAAAGGTGAATAGAACAATTCTGTACATCACTCATTTTGTGCAATGGATTGAAGGGGCAGATTTGTATTTGTTTGTAAATGTAGTTATTGGCGTCTCAATGTACTTTGCAGTTTGATGATTACTTTGGCATTGGGGTAGTTCCAATGCAGCATCCATCAAATTAGTCAGGCATTTCCACATCACAACTGTGCCACAAGGCTTGCTTGTGCACTTGGTAAAGGAGGATGTGAAGAACTTACCATTTCCTAGAAAACGAAAAGTAAAGAATCAGCATGGATAGTTGAAAGTTGCACAAGCAAAATGGAAAGAAAGGAATAGAGAGATTATCACAAACAAGGCTGCTGAAAATGGAAAAGGAAAAAAAACGAAACCATTAACAGTAGAATTACTGTTTTCGCTAAACCCTTTCACTTACATCTATGAATAATCTACTAGCGATGAATCCCCATTATTTATGGAAATCATGTGTAAAATGCACTCTATTTTAATATTACATGAATTTTATGAAGCAGTTCCTGACAAATTCTGTTGAGAGCTTCTACCATCTGCTTCAAATTGCTCTGGAATGAAATAAAAATTACAAATGTGAAACTCAATCCCTTCTAGCCTCTTGCAGAATTTCTGTGCCCCATTTTGGGACAGCAAATACCAAGGTTGATTGTGAGATATTTTCCTAAGACCACGCTTGGGTCCCATTTATTTAACATGTATATTTATGGCCATTTATGACCATACTTACTGAGATTGATTATTGCTCAAAGTTAAGCTGATTTCTGGAAATGAGTTATGTATTCTCTTGGAACAGCTCCATTGCTGAGGGCGGAAAGTGTGATGCAAGATGAAGAAGAATTGGAGAGTGCTTCTCAAGTGTCAGGGGCTGTAAGTATATTTAATTACAGACAACTTGTCTAGTGCAATTGATGATCTGTTGTGATAAACCCTCTTGGAAAATCTATTGCCAGTCTGAAGATTTGTTTGGATATTTGGTTCAATTTTATTTTACATTTTTCTGTCCGAAAAGAAAAAAATCTGAATAGATTTCTGCATGATGAAATCAGTAATATCTGCAGACTCCTTGTTGTAAATGGCTTACTTACAGGAACTTGATAAGCAACTTCCAAAACCTTTGAAAGCTGGTTATCTTTTGTGAAAGTTCTTTTTCATTGTTGAAACATTTTTTTTATGCTTAGATATTTAGTTTGTTAGCAAAAATGTGCAGCAGGTTTTGTCAACATACTCTGTGCCTTTAGTAATTACATTTCTTGCAGCATTTTGTATGAGTGACCTTTGTTTTTCATTTTACTTCAAAAACTAAACAGCAGAGCACCACCTTCCATGTACTAAAAACATTCCAAATTCTCAGAGAATTCTAAAGCAGTTCACAGTAACGTTTTAAGACTAATCACTTCTCCTACTTCAATTATAACCTCAGCATATATAGCAATCAAATTGTAAAAGGCAGGGTCCTGCAAATTAGTGGTATAACTTATGAGTTAACGTATTTTAATATTTTAGGGACATGTTGATCTGAAAAGGAATATAACTGACGAGGCTCTGTAGTCCTTGAATTAGTAGGAAACTCGGGTACAAAAAGTTACATTATCGGGGACTACGGAAAATGTATATTGTTTTGTGGAAATGGAAGTCAAAAAAGTTTTCAGTGATTTATTGACCAATTACTGAAGGTTTTCACTAATCAATGATAGTGAAATAAAAATGTTATTTATTTTATAATAATAAGTAATAAAACAGCACAATGGTTCAACGGTAGAGTTGCTGCGTTACAGTGCCAGAGACTTGGGTTTGTATGGAGTTTGTTCTTTCTTCCTGTAACCACGTGGGTTTTCTCTGGGTGCTCCGGTTTCCTCCCATATTCCCAAGATGTGCAGATTTGCAGGTTAATTAACTTATGTAAATTGTCCGTAGCGTGTAGGATAGAACTAGTCCAAGTGATCATTGGTCGGCACGGACTCGGTGGGCTGAAGGGACTGTTTCCACACAGTATTTCTAAACTAAACTAAACTATTGGAAGTGCATTTGGAATTCAAGAGTAAGTGTGGGCAATCCACATCCTCAGTCATTATCATAGAATTATAGTTCAGTCTGTGTTCATGTGAGTTCTTTCATTCGCAGTGTTAAATTATCAAGTTAGCCTTATTTTCTACACTTCTCCAACATGAAGTGGGAGAGATGGGAGGGAGGGAGGGGGGTGGGGGGAGGAGACATACACACAACTATGGTTGTTTTCACTATAAGTTTTGGCAAGGGGTGTGAGGACACGGATGAATGTTTGGATAAGTGTAGGGTATTCGAAAAAAGTAATTGCACACGGAGAACCATGGAAAGATGCAACTTTGAAAGAAGCCATTTGCACAATCAGCATCATGCTGGCTAAATGTGTTATTCAATCAGTATTGTTTCACTGCTTTTCTCACTGTAATTGTTTATACATCAATTATTTACCCAATTCTTTTAGACATGAATCAGGCCCATTGGATCATTAGACTCGGGCAACAATCATGATCATAACAATTTTCTACATGAAAATGTCATGTCACCACTGGTTCTTTTACCACTTACTTCAACCCTCCATGCATTGATTAGAACCATTTTGTAGGTATGTTGCAAAACTTACCTTTAGCGGCGCTGCAGTTCTGCCGCTCCCCGTGTGCGCAACTTTGGCGCCTTTCAGAGGGGGGCGGGCTTAAAGTGCCGTTTTTCGACAGACTGGGATAATCGATGAATGTCGGGCTATTTTGTTGCGGAAGAAAAATCACTCCGACATTTCATCAATGAAGGTATTTTTAAATTACTCTAAATTATTTGTTAACTAGAGTAATTTAAAAATCACCTTCAAAAGCCGTGAGCGCAGACAACGGGAAGGATTTTCCGTAGGGGAGAAAAAAAGGTAAATAGTTTATTTTTATATTAAAAGTTGGTTTTTCGGGAGGCTTTAATAATATTTTTATGTTGCGAAATGGGGTCCCAAAAAATGTATGAACAAACAGTATTTTTCCTGCCCACTTCACCGCTAACCTCAACGTTCCAATCCACCGCATTCCACTAAAACCCACTCGCTAGTTGATTTAAATGGCCATTAATTTACAGGAATCAAACACTAAATTCCTTCCATTTGGCCCAGAAATTCATGAAAATGAGATTTAAAAATTATGTTATATTGTGGACTATTGTGTGAATGTTATTTGGACACTTAGGCAATTTAAAAAAAGTTTATCTTTTCTTAAGAAATGGATAGATGTTTAGATCTACTCATTGAATTTTGTAATTAGCTACAATTAGGTAACTAACTAATTATATGCTTTAATTTCAGGTAATCCAAGTAAGATTGTTTAATATTTGTTTCAGAATGCTTCAATCTATAATAACTGAAAATGTCATTGAATTCTCTTAATTTTTTAGAAAGTTATGGGCTTTTAACTTTTCCAGATCACAGCTTTTGAGTTAAGTCAATTGAAAGGCAATGGGGAGCAAGATGCTAATTTCCGAGTATGAAAATGGCCATAACTTTCTCAATACAGAAGATATGAAAGTAAATTAGGTATCAAATTAAACTTCTTTGTATGCTTTATCTGATGGGATAAATTGCAGACTTGATTTTTTTAAATCTCAAAATTTTGTAACATTGCTACATTTTGCCACTGGAAATAGCAAGGGAGAAATTAGTTTTTGATTCATCGCTGTTAAAGGATCCGAGAATGTTGATCGCTTGTATTCGTGCGATGGACAGTTGATTGTACAGTGGAATCAAACTAGTGAAGATAACTATTGATAGCTGATTACATCGTGGGGCTGCGGTTTGCAGCACTTCCAGCTGCGGGCGGCGCTGACTTTAACATCAGGGAGCCTGGGATCCTTGCCGGGGTCGCCAGCGTGAATCTCCGCCCAGCTCAGCCTGTGGACTTCCGGAGCTGCGGTCTCCGGTAGGAAGTGGCCGATTCGGAAACTCCAAGCCGCTGAGAGTATTCTTCCGTTCCGATGCCGGAGCTCCATCATCCCGGCGAGAGGGCCTGAAACATCGGGCCACCGTTGCAGCAAATGCGGAGGCTTTAAAGGCCCCGACCACGGGTGAACAAAGAGGACAGTATTTTGCACACAAGATCTACAGTATTTTGTGTGCACAGCAAACTCCCACAGATTTCAATCTCATCAACTGATTGTCAAGAATGTTATTTTAGGGATAAATATTGTCCTACTCACCACAGATGAGTACAGATGAATATTGTCCTACTCACCACAATGTCCCTACCTTTCTTTGAAATAGTACCAAGAGAACCTTTATGTTTACCTGAGCAGATGTACAATGTCTCACTTGAATCAGGATCTCCAGCAGTGCAGCACTCCTTTACACTGCACTAGAATGTCAGCAGTCTTTTGCATTCAGAATTCTAGTGTTGACATTTCACAAACTTCTGATTTAAGTGGAAGAGCCACATCCATCAGGCATTGCTATCTCTTCCCTTACATTCTCTTTTGCTTTTCTTATTTGTTTTTTTTAATTTCAACTCGGACTCAACTCTTTCAGTTTTGTTCTCTGCTGAAATGCTTTACTTTTATCTTTCCTATTTTTTCTGTTTCATATGATTCATCACATCTTTGGTCATCCAAGTCTTCATATTTTCCTCTCACTGAAATATATTTGGTCTGTATCTGAACTATGGCCTCTTTGGAGTTCTTCCATTGCTCATTTATATTTCCACCTGCATATCATTGATGCTGTCAGTGACAGATCCCTCTAGAACTATCTGAAAGTAGTTGTCCTCCAATATAAAAATGATAAATGATAGTACAGATAAAAATGATCAATGTGCTAGTCTCCGTAGTGCTTAGAGCATGAAGATGTTATCTTAGAAATTAAATAATCAAAGGTGAATAAACAAGCCCTAAGAGTAGGTAAATATTCTGGAATTATACTCTCGGCTATCAATTCACTAAATTGTGCCTCAGGCAATTACATTTACCAAGTAGGGTCTAAGTAAAGAACACTGCATGAATAACCATGGTTTTGAAATTAGTAAATAGCCTCCAATACTTTAACAGAAGCTTGTTGAAAGTGAGCTTCACCGCATTGTAAAGTTAGCCACTGTACGTGTGGGTTGTCATTTACTTAAGGTAGTTAAGCGAGTTGGGCAAACAGGATCTTCCCCTTCTGAATTCAGGCTGACTGCTATTAACGAGGTAGTTGTTGTACATTTGATCGTCTTACAATTGTTATTTTAAATCTAAGATTTTCAACCTGCGGGCAATTTGCTAATCAGGAAAATCCCAAGTATAAATCACTATTAATTAAAACTATGTTCGGTTCAACACTGAACGATTACCGGCCCATAGCACTCACGTCCATCATGATGAAGTGCTTTGAAAGGTTGGTCAAGGCCCACATAACATCCAGTCTCCCCTCTACTCTTGACCCATTCCAGTTTGCATATCGTCCCAACCGTTCTACTAATGATGCCATAGCAACAGCACTCCACCTAAGCCTGGCTCATCTGGAAAACAATAACAGTTACGTGCGGATACTGTTTATCGACTTCAGCTCCGCCTTCAACACGGTCATCTCCCAGCACCAGGTGAATAAACTCGGCGAAATAGGCATTAGCACCCCACTATACAACTGGTTACTGGACTTCCTTACTGACAGACCACAGACAGTAAGAGTTGGCAAAAACTCATCAGAGACCACCATCATGAACACCGGGGTCCCACAGGGATGTGTGCTGAGACCTCTGTTGTTCACTCTGATGACACATGACTGTTGTACCAAAGACAATTCGAACCACATCATCAAGTTCGCAGATGACACTACAGTGGTGGGCCTCACCAGCCACGATGACGACTCAGCCTACAGAGAGGAGGTTCAACAACTCATCAACTGGTGTGACATCAATAACCTTCAACTCAATGTCAATAAAACAAAAGAAATAACTGTGGACTTCAGGAAGAAACAGACAGCACACACCCCACTCACCATCAATGGCAGTGCAGTGGAGTCTGTGAAAAGCACCAAGTTCCTGGGAGTGCACATCACATCAGACATGGTCCACCAACACCATCTCCCTAGTCAAGAAAGCACAGCAACGCCTCCACTTCCTTCGACGGATGAGGAGAGCCGACCGCCCCCCCTTCTGCCCTCACCACCTTTTACAGGGGTGCCATTGAGAACATCCTTACCAGCTGTCTCTCAGTCTGGTATGGCAGTTGCTCTGCTGCTGACCAAAAAGGCCCTACAGACAGTAGTGAGGACAGCGGAGAAGATCACCAGATCACCCCAACCAGCAATCCAGGACTTATACCCATCTCGCTGTCGCAAGAGAGCAACCAATCTCATTAAAGATACCACCCATCCAGCACACAAACTGTTCACCCTCCTTCCATCCGGCAAGCGCTACCGCAGCATGCGGAGCAAAACCACCAGATTCAAAAACAGCTTTTCCCCTCAGGCCATCAGACTACTCAACTCATTCAAGAAAATTCCATGAACATTACACAAAGATCAACTGACTGTCAAATAACTTTAACTCAATGTCTGCAGTATGCTATTTGCACGTTTCTATATTGTACCTTTTATTATTGCACCTTAATAACATACCTCAAAATGTTACTAGACGCTGGCACACCGTGAATTTTTTATTTATTTATTTTTTAATTTTAATATAATGCCTATTTTTAATGGTATATTTTTTAATGGTATTTTTAATGGTATATTGTCTGTCTGTGTTATAAATATTACTTGCACATTTGGAGTATGGGGAAACGCAATTTCAATCCTCTGTGTAACTACTTGTTGCATTATTTGAATTGACAATAAAGTTTACTTTGACTTGACTTTGACTTCATTTTTAAAATGCTACTTTGTGAATGCAAATTAAAGGATCTTTAACCGTTTTTGCAAAAAGATTTATATAATTCGTTGGTCAACTCCAAAGAAATACAGGTTTGTAGGTTAGTTGGCTTAGGTTTGCATACTGGGTATAAGTGTAAATTGATTATAGTGTGTGTAGGCGTGTGTTAATGTACGGACTCGGTGGGCTGAAGGGCCTATTTCCATGCTGTATCTCTAAACTAAACTAAAATTGACACATGGAAACTTAGTTGGTGGTTTTTATGGCATAAATCCCTAGTACAGCAACTGTACCCAAAATATAATATGGGTTAGACAATCTAATAGTATTGGATGAAATAATGAATGATTTTGTCACCCCTCTGGACATTTTTCTTTTAGATGTTTACTCTGCAGTGGGTCCAATACAGCAGACACTGTGAACTTCACTGGGTTACTTATTAATTTGACACTGTGGGAATGGGAAAGCCTAAACCTACCTGATCTCCCGGTTGCTCTCCCGGTAATTGCACAACAAGAAGTGGAGTGATGCCTCTGATACCTATAGCACAATAGATAAGAAATAGTTTTTATATTGATTTGAGGATGGTCTTTTTCTTTTCTTTTTGTATAGTTTGTTAGGCATGCACCGACAGAGAACCCAAACCTGATCATAATTGTTCTTTAATTGATACATTAAGTCTGTTGAATGGTCTTAGACAGGTTAACAGTTTCTCTCTCCCCATATGCTCTCTGACCTGTTGAGTGTCTCAAGGATTTTCCAATTTTATTTCAGGTTTCTAGCATTTGCAGGCTTTTATTTTGATTTTTAATTTGGAATTAATGGGCATACAAGTGAGGATAGGTTACAGAGAAATAAGCAGGGTGCCATAACAGAACCATAAACAGAAAACACTGGAAAAACTCCACAATTGAGACCATATCCATGGAGGGGGGCAGTGAATTGATGTTTCGGGTGGATGACTTTTCATCAAAATAGGGCCAAAGTGAGCTGGTGAATTTTGAAAAGAAACAGAAGCTACAATGTGCTGATGGTGAATGGAACATTTGTTCAAGGTAGCAGATGGAAAGCCTATTAAATGGGGTGTTTTTTATTGGATGATGTTAAGCTGCTTTAATGATTTGCCAACTGCCTTCAACTAGGTGTGGAACTATAACACAAGACTCCTATTTGCCATCTTCTGGAGTTGCTTGGGGATCTTGGTCCTCTTCAGACATATGATCAAGTGGAATTGAGAAGTCATCATCATCATCGGCGGTCACTCGAAATGAGCATGACGGCCCTCTTTTGGGAGGATGCCTGTGGGTGACTTTGTTTAGTGTGGGGAAACTGGTGCACAGACAGCCACCACACGAATCTAAAAGCCTTGGACACCAATGTCAGGTGTGCTGTTCCAAGAGTGTGGATTAATGCAAGCGAAAATAAGGAGTAAATGAATTATCAAAGAGATAATATGTGCATTCTTCAAATGGTATCTCACCAATTCCATTACTAGTCTCATCAAGTGTTCTTTTCACTGCAACTTTCATACCTACATATTATGAATCTTTTCAATCAGAATTCAGTCCTTCAAATCATTATCTGAGTGTTGGAACTATTCTAACAGGGCTGTAACATCATCCAAACATTAAAAAAAAATCACGAACATGCTCTTGCAAGATATGGTGGCACATAAAGAGAATCACCAGGATGTTGGGGGGCAGGAATAGGCTGGGTTTATTCTTATTGGAACATAGGAGGTTGAGGGGGTGACCTTATGGAGGTTTATAACATAATGAGCATAGATATGGTAGTTAGTTAGAACTTTTTCCTAGAGCAGGGGCATCTAGAATTAGAGGGCACAGGTTTATCGTGAGAGGAAAGACTTTTAAAACACTGCAGGGTAAGCTTTTCACACAGATGGGAGTGAATGTCTGGAATGAGCTGTCACAAGAGGTGGTGGAGGGGGATCCAATTACAATGTTTAAAAGATATTTGGACAAATTATTTGATCCCAAAGGTGAAGAGAGATCTGGGGCTAATGTGAGTAAATCGGTCGATAGGCATCACAGTGGCCGTAGACGTATTGGGCCAAAAAGACCAATTTCTGTGCTGTACATTTTGATGAAGCTGTAAGAACTGGAGGAGGTGAGAAAGACTGGGGGACGATGAGTCTGTCAGGTCATTCTAACCTATAGATGCTCACGGGAAAGGGCACTATGGCTACTGCTGGAAGAATGAGAACATCTTCTTGATTAATAATATTCTACTTAACTAATCGTCCTTCCCACATCACACTTCTCCCCATCTCCACAATTTCTTCTAACTCCCAACCTGCAAATCGATAGCACTCCGATCATTCTCCTTCTTTCTCATTTCAGGTACCCAGGAATAGGAACTTTCTTAGAGATGCAAAATTTAACAGTAAAAATGAGGAAATAAGCTCACTTCTTACCTCATTGAAGATATTAGGTTAAAGTATTGCTTAACTTTAGGTGCTGGGATGTAGGGGGGAGATACCAAATGTAAATGGGCAAGAGTCAGGGTAGAGGCAAAAGCTTGTACTAGTTCACCAAAAGCAAACACGGGTTCTTCGATGAGGACTTCAATGGAACAAAACAACAGAACATGGCTTATAAATTTACAAAACAAAATGCTTGGTGCACTAAAAGCCCTGTTAAAAAGAACTTGGAGGAGTCATAATATCACAGAAAATAGGCGCAGGAGTAGGCCATTCGGCCCTTCGAGCCGGCACCGCCATTCAATATGATAATGCCTGATCATCCAAATCAGTATCCTGTACCTCCATACCCCCTGATCCCTTTAGCCACAAGGGCCACATCTAGCTCCCTCTTAAATATAGCCAATGAACTGGCCTCAACTACCTTCTGTGGCAGAGAATTCCACAGACTCACCACTCTCTGTGTGAAAAATTATCTTCTCATCTCGGTCCTAAAGGACTTCCCCCTTATCCTTAAACTGTGACCCCTTGTTCTGGAGTTCCCGAACATCGGGAACAATCTTCCTGCATCTAGCCTGTCCAACCCCTTAGCTCAAGGGTTTGCACAGAGTTTGAATCACTTTCTTTCTAATAGAGAATGCATGTTCACCTCCATAGAAACATAGAAAAATAGGTGCAGGAGTAGGCCATTCGGCCCTTCGAGCCAGCATCACCATTCAATATGATCATGGGTCCAGCTACACAACAACAGAACTTTCAGCGGAGTTCAGTTTAGCTGAACTTTATGATGATACTGGCTGATGGCCAGTGTCTGCTTAAATTACAGCACCAATCGTTCCAACCACAGTCTGGATATGGAAACTCGAGTTGCTCTCTTACAAACTCAGTGACCCCTTCACTGAGGCTGTGGATGCCGTTGTTCAAAGTAACTTCTAAGTGAAAGTTTGCAGTCATTGGAGAAATACCACATTGGATAATTAGATTGCTTTGGAGGTGATGGTTGAATATGTAATATTGGAACTGAACGTACATTTTTATCCTCTTATGCTGTTTATTTTGGTGTTGTGGAAAGAGGAGGATATGACAGTCAGTGTAAGGGGAATGAGGTTGAGACAAGTCATAATGCTTTTAAATTCTCTAATAAGGAACAACCAGAAATGTACTGTCTACATTGTAACTCTCTTCATGTCTTCCATCTCTTACTATTATACTTTCTTCCACTCCTTATCTTGCTCTCATGTTCATTAACTTTTCATTGATATCACACGTTTGCAATTATAGCAAACTATAATGATCTTAGCAGCCTTCTGTTGGGCTCCTCCAGAGTGATCTAAGCAGTGGGTTGTCAGCATTGATTCAAGTGCCTGCAATGTTAGTGGATTATCGCTGCCTTGTTGGTTTGTCATGAGCTGTATCATGAGTGGATAAGCATTGTTGTCCACAACACATCCCTTGTCTTGCCAGAGGTCTGAAGGAGTGAGAACAACTGGCTGAATAAAGGAGAGAGGGTAAAGCCAAGAAATTGCATTAATTGTTGACTATTCATATAGAGCACCTTAAAGTAACTTTACCGAGATAGATCCCACTAGCAATTGCTTCAAACTGAAATCAAGCCCATCATGAAATTGCCGTGGGTGGTGGGTATATGGAACGAGCAAACAGAGCAGATATTTGAGGCAGGTACATGGATAGGAAAGGTTTAGTGGGATATGGGCCAAACCCAGGCAGGTGGGACCAGTGTAGATTGGGCATCTTAGTTCGCAAGGAAATATTGAGCCCAAGGGTGTGTTTCTGTTCTTTATGACTATGATTATGCCTGTTACCCATAGAACTCAACTTAGCACATCTAACCTTGTCACAGAATCAGTTGCACACCCAAAGATATCACAAGTTGTCAATTGCACATTTCCTCCATTGCGAACATAAATTGGAGCTTTTCACTGTAACCTATAACTTTGTCGAACATTCTCAATAAATCGTGTTGTTCCTTTATTATTCAGGGCTGTTTTATGCAAGACTCATCTCACTGCTTGCAGTGATCCCTGCTCCCATCATCCTCCCACATCCTGCAGTGACATTGAACCACTCATGACATGGGACATTGTTATGTGTGCACCGTGACACTAGATTGACTATATCCTCCCTCCTTTGCATCCCACCTGGCACTCTGCATATTGCTTGCAGGTATCAGGTGCATGTGTACACTCCCTTCATCATTTTGTACCCTGGACCTTCCCTGTTGAAATGTGTGCATATTCCTTATTCTCAAATGAATATCTTTGCTTTGCATCTAAACAATGGATGCCACAGGTCCTATATAAGCACCTTGCCCTTAGCTACGGAACAGAAAACAGACAGAAAGGAAAAGGCTTGCATTTATCAACTCTTTAGGACTTCAGGAAATGCTTTACAGTCAATTCATTCCTTTTCAAGAATTGTCACTTCTACAATGGAAGAACTACAAGGTTCAGTTTGGTTTAATTTATAGATACAGTGAGGAAAAAGCCCTTCAGCTCACTGAGTCCAGACCAACCACCGATTACCCATTCACACTAGTTCTGTGTTATCCCACTTTATAATCCACGCCATACACACTAGGGGCAATTTAATAGAGGCCAATTAAATTGCAAACCCACAATTATTCGAGATGTTGGGGGAAACAAGAGCACCCAGAGAAAACCCACGCTGTCCACAGGAAGAACATGCAAACTCTACACGGACAGCATTCAAGGTCAGGATTGAACCCGTGCCTCTGGCACTGTGAGGCAGCAGCTCTACCAGGTGCTCCACCATGTCACTCTCTCACATACAATGCCATATAGTAAACATCGAAAACTGCAGATGCTGGAAATCTATCATAAAACAGAAAATGCTCAAAATGCTCAGCAGGTCAGGCCACATCTGTGAGAAGAGAAACGGAATTAACACTTCACATCAAAGACCTTTCGTCTGAACTGGGAAGGAGACAAAAGAAGCTGGTTAAACTGCAGGAGGACGTGGGAGGGGAGATATTTCAGATTGGGTAATCTATGCCAGATAATCTAGCATTTTACTAATGTTAATTAAGGAATTGAGTACTTCACCATGGTTTTATACTTATTGTTTAGCCTAAAAGGATTGGATGCGATTAAACTAACAGAATTGGGAGGCGGTTTATATGAAACATAAACATTATATGTACACCAGTAAATTCTATGTAAAAAACACTTGATCAATGTAATCTAGTATCTTTTGGCAGATTGCCCATAATCTCTGAATACAGACCAGTTGATCAATGCATACCGGTGTCTCCAGGCAAATACAAAATCTTTGTCTGCATACCCGCTGATTCTTTTGATTACATTTTTTAAAAGATCTGTTACAGGAAACATTTGGTCTCAAGACTGTAATCATTTAAGAAGCCTACAAGCAGATTCAGCATGATCTCAATCAAGTAAACAATCTGTTTCAGGTCAAAGATTGCACTTCACGATGAATTTATGACTAATATAGGAAAACATACACAATTCCTGCATGTGTTCATTCCCTGATATTGCCCCCTTAAATAATAGGAAACAGTTTAATAGAAAACCAGCATTAAAAATCACCACCACAATGTATATAGACCATTTAAAATGATTTTTACATATATTCCTCTCAATATCATTTCCTCTACTTACAGCAGTGTTGTGTTTCAGGCAACAACTGCATGGATGCCAGTAAATCCATGATACTTTACCCGTGGATGTTGTTTAAGTGTAGACCTAAGCAACATCTGAAAGCTGCTTGAAAATTGTTTGTGGGTAGACTACATAATTGGCCTAATTCTGGATGTCTACGTTTACAATTCACACTAGAAGTCTGAGAATATGGCTGAATGCTTCCCCTTACTTGATGAATGGGCACTGATGTGAAACAGAGTGACAATGTTGTAATTGTGGGATGCTGCTCAAGCCCATCAAATGTGTTTTTCCCCTGACACTTCCACTGCTGAAGGGAAACACCTTACAGTCAACACTATTCATTGCTCGCTCACTCTGCACTTCTATTCTGTAGCTAAGCCACTACTTAATGGATTATAAATAAATTACATGATGAATTGATAGAAGTGGAGCTGAAGTACCATTGCTTAAAATGCAGGTGTGGAAATGAAGCATGATGTAACTGAGATCTGAGATTATGGTACAATGATCCTGACATGATGAGGAAAATGCAGGCAAATAATCAGATACTTGTGAGCCTGCAGGTTGCCCTGATGTGTGTGATAATTGAGTCGATTGCAATGCTGTGCATCAAAATTCAATTGGAGTTCAATTTATTGCAAGAAAGCCTGAAGGAAGTGTCATCCCAGAAATAATGGCAGCAAAGAGGTTTGGAAAGGAAGTACTGATGTGCCTCAAGAGAAATTCTGATGATACTTTCACAGGTTTTCATGCTGATTGATGGCACTTGTGAATGTGGAAGCACTAGAATCTGGGTGACACAGTGGCGGCTACTTCACGGATCCAGAGGCCCGGGTTCAATCCTGACCTTGGGTGCTGTATGTGTGGTTTGCACATTTGCCATGTGTGGCTAGGTGGGTTTCTTCCGGGTGCTCTACTTTCCTCTTTCCTGCTAAAAACAAGAGTCGAGTCCCGACTCAAGAGTGTTTAATTGTCATTGGTACCGATAACGGTACAATGAAATTACTTAGCTGCAGCTTAACAGGCCTGTAAACGTGAATAAATATGAATTAATCAAAAATACAATAAATCAACCACCATAATGCTCGGTATCCACAATACTGCAAATCCAGAAGACATAGTACAAACTGGAACACTGTCCATAGAAGATCATAGTTGCTGAAGTCAATATAGTGATCTAGAGCCTGATAGTTGCTGGGGAAAAAGCTATTCTTGAACCTGGTGGTCATGGTTTACAGGCTCTTGTAGCTTCTTCCTAATAGTAGTAGCAAAATGGGAGCATGACCAGGGTGATACAAGTCTTTGATGATATTGTCTGTCTTTTGAAGTAGCATCTCCTACAGATCCCTACAATTCTGGGGGAAGTCAGTATCTATGATGGACCGGGTAATGTTCTCCCTTTTCTGTAGTTTCCTTTGTTTCTCAGTGTTCAAGTTACTGAACAACGTGTGGATAGGTAGGTCAATTGGCTAGTGTGGTGGGTGGCAGGAGAATAGGGAATAGGGGAGTTGATGGGAATCCATAAAGAAAAATTGGATTAGTATAGATGGGTGATTGATAATTGGTGTGGGCATGGTGGGCCAAAGGACTGCTTCTGTGCTGAATGATTCTCTGACTACATTAAACGGTGTTAACTACTACCCATGGTAATGAATCCCAGATTTTATTGCTCTCTGGGTAAATAGTTTTTGCTTTGATATTAATTACCAGTTGGCAGTGGCAAATGTGCTCTATACTAACGTCATCATTTGTTTCATTAGTTTCCCACAATTTCAGAGGCAGTGTAGAACACACCGTCACTGCAACGCAACATGTTTATTGCCATTTTTTGGGAATGAACGTGGGTATTTTTAAAATTCCTTGTTTGATTTCTTGATGACTTATTTAACTTCCTTTTGGTTAACTCTTTCCCAGAAGTGGAAATTCTCCCATATTTTTCAATTATCTGCATGTCACACTTCTGCTTTCTCATTGCAAGATACAATAGTCCCAGCTTGATCATTCTTCCCTGACATCATAACCTTATATTATTGGAGCCAACTTAATAAATCTATGTTTTGCAACTTCCCTGGCATATCCATACATAATATGGTACAGAAGTGCACTCAGAGCTTCAAATGTCATCTAACCAAGGTTCAATACAAGTTTAGCAAAACATACCTTGCTTTTCTGTTCCATAAGAAATAAATTCCAATGCTTGATATATTTTGTTATTGCCATAATTTCTGATATTTCATTTATTTAAGATTTGTATATCAGAGAACTTTATGATGTAGAAGCTCATCCGGTCTCTTTATACATAATTGCATTGGATAATTGTACTCTCAAAATACTGTGGTTTTAAGTACTACTAGACTAAATGGGACCCATTGGGTCCCATGTTCAATTCCAATATTGGTTGCCGGGGGGAGGGGGGGGGGTTCTGGAGTGCTAGTATGGGTGTTGTGGGCCAAAGGGACTGGTTTCCAGAGGGCTAGTATGGACATTGTGGGCCAAATGGATTCTTGGGCTGGCAGCTCAGTCACTCAGGCCTGGTGGGCTGGCAGCTCAGTCACTCAGGCCGGGTGGACTGGCAACTAAGTCACTCAGCCCTGGCAGCTCAGAAACTGCCAGAAATTCTGCCCAAAGGGTGGAAGGTGAGAGACAGATGAGAGACTGAGAGAGAAGGGGGAGAGGGTGGAGAATTTTAGAAATGTTTCATCTTTTTCTGCAGTGAAGGAGGAAAGTCTATCCTGGTCTGGATCTCACAGGGAGCCAATGAAGGGAGGGAGTAAAATACTGGGGTGAGGTTTAATACTTGCAGTGGGAATACTTACTGATGGGCAAAGGGACTCCTCCTGGGCGAGTACAGGCCTGATAGGGCCGAAGGGACTCACAAAAAAAATCTGAGTGAAATCGCAGTGAAAGCCACTTTTTCTGGACTTTTCCTGGCCTGGCACAGGCCTTTTGGGCCAAAATGCTCCTCCTGAGCTAATACGGGCATTTTGGGCAAAAGGGACTGGTTTCTCGGCTAATAAGGGTCTTGTGGGCCGAAATTAGTGTTTTCAGGCAGGCCAAACAACTAATTTCATTTCATTTCCATTTCCACTTCAAGCACAGGGCAGGCCTAACAACTCATGGCATTGTCATTTCATTTCCATTTTGCATTGCAGTCTCAAGCACAGGGCAGGCCAAACAACTAATTGTATTGTCATTTCATTTCCATGTTGTATTGTAGTCTCAAGCACAGGGCAGGCCAAACAACTCATTGCATTGTCATTAAGGGCTAACAAATCATTTATTGCAAGTACATTGCAGACTCACAGTTCAGTTGATTCACAGCTTAAAATCACAGTTGTGGCCTCTCCATCACGATCTTCAAAAGTGACTGACACACGTCTAGGCATCCGGGGTTTTATAGTCCTGCCCTCCTCCCCCGGAAGGGGCGTTACATGGTGATTGACAGGCAAAAGACTTATCAGCTGATCTCAAGATTTTTTTAAACACTCATAACTTTTTATTTTTAATCGATCGGAAAAATCCTCAGGGGTGCCTCAGCGGAGGAGGACTGTGCGTAAGATGGCCAAGTATCATAGCGATATAGGGTAGTGTTCTGAAATCAATATACAGTGCAGACAGGAAGTGGTCAAGATGAGACTTTTAGTTATATTGATGTTTAATCCTATTTTTACATCGACATGTAATCTAAGTTGAAATTAATTTGTCAAGGGATATTCTCTGTTTATTAATATTTTGTTGTAATTTGCTGTACTCTTCCTCAGTGTTGACTGCCCAGAATTCTCCACATACATCATCCCAATTTGGTGTTTTCAACAAGCATAGAAATTGTATTTTTGATTTCAAAGTCAAAATTCCTAATGTACATATTAGTTAGTATTTAGTCAGCACTGATAATTGGGGCACCAAACATCTCTAACTTTAGCCAAATGATAACTACTGCTACTGCTACTACTGACAACCACTGCTACTGTTTTCTATTTTCAGACAGTCATTTTGTTAGTTGGCTCTTGGCTCCAATGCCTCTGATTTTTCACATTTGACCATTATGGAATAAGTTATTAAAGACCTTTTAAAAATCTACATTTGTAGATAGACACAAAATGCTGGAAAAACTCTGCGGGACAGGCAGCATCTCTGGATAAATGGAATAGGCGACGTTTTGGGTCAAGATCCTTCTTCACACTGAAGAAGGGTGTCGACCCAAAACGTCACCCATTCCTTCTATCCAGAGATGCTGCCTGTCCCACTGAATTACTCCAGTGTTCCGTATCTATCTACAATAGCTGTAACTACTTGTGCTATTATCTCTAGTGAATTTGGTGAGGTTGATCAAACAAACCTTTCTGAAGTGAATCTTTGAAAATACTGAATTATTTGAAACATGTGCTGGGAAAATAAAAGTGAACTGAACATAAACCGTAGCAAATTTGTATTTTCTCTTTATGTAAGCAATTTTGTCAACTGAGTTAATGAACTGTGAGATTTCTGCTGTTAGATGCAGAATGTTTTTGATAATGTAGATCTTAATAAGAGTAATTGAGGATGAAGAGGAAACCAGTCATGTGGTAAGGATCTTTTATCTTTCTTTTCAATTTTGTTTTGAAATTGTAACGAATTACAGCCTCCTTTTCCAGCTCCCCATTGATTTACTGCTTCTCTTCCTCCCTCCTGGGAAGAGAGCTTATTCAGAAGAAAATGCAGCAGAATGTTCAATAATTCTGAATAATTATAACCTCAGTTTTGATATCAACCATCTAAATCTTTTTGGCACTTTCTCTGAAATCATTTTAAAGCTGACGGCTAAACTATAGATTGGGGTCCAAGTTATTGGAAAATTTAACAAAACCTTTATTTTTTCCACTTCCATTCATCTAGAATTAGACACTGTTACTTTGTTTTCATTTTTAAGGCTTAATTAACATGCTGTTTTTAATAATTGATTAATCCGTACTTCTAATTTCATAGCAGCACTATGAAATTGTAATTTTCAAAGACTTATTCTTATTTTTTATCAAACTGTGCCATCTTGCTCATCATTAAATCATTGGATGCTTGTCACAAATTGAGGGTATTCAGCCTATCATGCCTATTCTGGCCAAAATAATGCTATTTATTTTATTCTAACTCCCCAGCTCACTCTCTTGTAGGTTATGCCTTTTCAAGTGCACACTTGGGTGTCTTTGATAGGTGAACGAGTTCCAGACTTGTATTGCTCTGTGTGATGTATCTGTAGGCTCATGGTTGTTGCAGTTTAATGACAAACAACATAGGTAGAATCATCAACAAAATCTCTTTTATCGAAGGCAGTCAATTCTCAACAACAGTCACTGGCACAACAGTATATAGTAATATATAAAATCTCATCCACATGGCGACTTTAGTTCTCAAAGACACATTCATAACACATTAGTTGAAAATATTTTATTCCTCAATTCTCATAGACCCTATAAATGAACCTAAATGCCATAAGGAAAGAAATCCTTCATATTTGCCATGTCGGCCTTCATAATGTTGACCACTCTAATGCCTCTCCACCTCTCTTTCTTTTGTTCTAAAGAAAATAACCTATCTGAGTTGATCTCTCCCCATGACTAAAATTCTCCAACTTTGGCAGCATACTTTTCAATCTGCCCTGTATCCTCACTAGTCTAGCAAATCCTTCCTCCAATGGTAATCAGAATTGTATAAAGCACTCTAGATTCAGATTGTTTTACCATTGGAACATCCACACTGGATATGTGTATATATTTTTTGTTTTTGCCTGAATTGCAGTTGTACAAGTTATTTGTGAGTCTGCACTTGGAGTATTTAGTTTTGTTCAACTTGCTATAGGAAAGATGCCAATAACCTGGAAAGAGTGCAGAGAAGATCGATGTGGATGTTGCTTAAGTTATAGCGAGAGGTTGGCAGTCTCTAACTTTATTTCTTGAAGTTACAATTTTATTATTTGGAGCATATAAGGCTGCGGGTTGATATTATTGAGATGTATACAATTGTGAGGGGAATAGATAGAATGAATGCACATATGCTTTTTCTCAGGATAGGGGAATTCCAGGTTTCAATATCATTTTATTGTCACATGTACCAATTAAATTTCAGTGAAATCTGAATTAGGGTTGGTTTACAGACCTGTTGTGCTGCTGCAATAAGAATTTCATTGCTCTGTTGCTACAATTGACAATTAAACACTCTTGAATCTTGACATAAGAATGAGAGGTGCAAGTGGAAATATTTACTAGGAACCTGAGGGGAAACCTATATCCATAGTCAGAGAGTGGTGGCTGTATGGAACAAGCTGCCTGAGGAAGTAATTGCGGCAGATACTATAACAACATTTAAAAGGCATTTGGACAGGTACATGGAAAGGAAAGGTTTAGAGGAATATGAGGCAAATACGGGAATATCGAACGAGCTTCGATGGAACATCTTGGTCGGCAGAGATGGGTTTCCATGCTATATGACTTTAAAAGTGTATCCAATAATTTTTCTTTGGAAATTTGCTGGTAACATTCTACAGTAGGATCTGGAAGGAGGCAAAAAATGGCAGTCCTACTTTAAGATGAGAAAGCATAAATGTATTGCTTACAGTATATTTGCCAGGTCCCTGGATATTCTCATGGGTTCTCTGGGTGAACTACTTTAACCCTACTATTATGACGGTGTACCTTCCAGGTAGTTGAATAAGATCCCTGTTGGGATGTGTTTGTGAAGAAATTTTATATCAACACCGACCGGACTTTATGGAGCTATGACAGTTTGCACAGTGAAATAGCCCTTTAGTGTTCTGTCCAAAATAATTCCATAGTTTTGATTTTATTTCTCCATTTGATTTCTGTGGGAGTATCACAAGTTCCCCATGTGAAATATGGTAGACGACTCGGTTGTACCTGTGTGGGTCTTCAGTGTGGCACTGAAGATAGACACAAAAAGCTGGAGTAACTCAGCGGGACATGCAGCATCTCTGGGGAGAAGGAATGGGTCAGTGTGGCACTGTCTAGCCTCATGTATAGGTAATGTATCGTGTGGCATGGTTTTGTATTCCCAAGGTAAATCTGTTCTGTTATGGGCAGATGATGAAGTAAGTTCTCAGAATATTTAAGGGGATGTAGTAAACTTCCAGTTAAAACATGTTCACTATTTTTTGCACATGTAGCGCCGACCATTCTGGGAGTCCAGTGTGTTGTCCGGCCAAAGTGGAGGTTCCTTGAACCGAAAACAATCAAAAGATTATTTGGCCTCAAAGGAACTGTTAACAGTGGAAAAGCATCTGAATGGTAAGTTTTCCTTTACTTAGCTCCTTTAAGAGAATACTATTATAAGAGTGTTAAATTTGCACCATGAATGCTGGATGTTTGTACAAAAATAGGAGGATTTAGAAGCCGCTCAACCAGGTGGTGGTGGTGTACGTTGACATACATTGTCATGATGATTCAAACACTCTGATATGATTGTGTTAACTCCCCAAGTGGGTAAAGTTTCCTCCAATGGGATTCAGCACATACAATGTAATAGATATGATGTATCCTGGAGTCTCTTCCATGCATCTCATGTCTTTCCCTGCACATTGCACACAAAGTTTCTGGCAACATTAGAGAGCCAGAATGGACAGCTATCTGCAGAGCCAAAAGAGATGGGGGAGATATTGAACAATTTATTTTCTTCGGTATTCACCAAGGAGAAGGATATTGAACTCTGTGAGGTAAGGGAAAAAAGTAGAGTAGCTATGGAAACTATGAGATTCAAAGAGGAGGAAGTATTGACACTTTTGAAAAATATAAAAGTGGATAAGTCTCCAGGTCCTGACAGGATATTCCCTAGGACATTGAGGGAAGTTAGTGTAGAAATAGCAGGGGCTATGACAGAAATATTTCAAATGTCATTAGAAACGGGAATAGTGCCGGAGGATTGGCCTACTGCGCATGTTCCATTGTTTAAAAAGGGTTCAAAGAATAAACCTAGCAATTATAGACCTGTTAGTTTGATGTCTGTGGTGGGGCAAATTAATGGATGGGATACTTAGAGATAATATATATAAGCATTTGGATAAACAGGGTCTGATCAGGAACAGTCAACATGGATTTGTGCCTGGAAGGTCATGTTTGACAAACCTTCTTGAATGTTTTGAAGAGGTTACTAGGGAAATTGATGAGGGTAAAGCAGTGAATGTTGTCTATATGGATTTCAGTAAGGTCTTTGATAAGGTTCCCCATGGAAGGTTGGTTAAGAAGGTTCAATCTTGGGGTGTTAATGGCGGAGTAGCAAGATGCATCCACAGTGGCTGAATGGGAGATGCCAGAGAGTAATGGTGGATGGCTGTTTGTCAGGTTGGAAGCCGGTGACCAGTGGGGTGCCTCAGGGATCTGTGTTGGGTCTACTGTTGTTTGTCATGTACATCAATGATCTGGATGATGGGGTGGAAAATTGGATAAGTAAGTATGCAGATGATACTAAGATAGGTGGTGTTGTGGATAATGAAGTAGACTTTCAAAGTCTACAGAGAGATTTGGGCCATTTGGAAAAGTGGGCTGAAAGATGGCAGATGGAGTTTAATGCTGATAAGTGTGACGTGCTACATCTTGGCAGGACAAATCAAAATAGGATGTACATGGTAAATGGTAGGGAAATGAGGAATGCTGTGGAACAGAGGGATCTGGGAATAACCGTGCATAGTTCCCAGAAGGTGGAATCGCATGTAGATTGGGTGGTAAAGAAAGCTTTTGGTGTGCTGGCCTTTATAAATCAGAGCATTGAATATAGGAGTAGGGAACTAATGTTAAAATTGTACAAGGCATTGATGAGACCAATTCTGGAGTATGATGGAGTCTGGATTTTGGTCGCCAAATTATAGGAAGGATGTCAACAAAATAGAGAGAGTACAGAGGAGATTTACTAGAATGTTGCCTGGGTTCCAGCAACTAAGTTACAGAGAAAGGTTAAACAAGTTAGGTCTTTATTCTTTGGAGCGCAGAAGGTTAAGGGGGGACTTGATTGAGGTCTTTAAATGATGAAAGGGATAGACAGAGTTGACGTGGATAAGCTTTTCCCATTGAGGGTAGGGAAGATTCAAGCAAGAGGGCATGACATGAGAATTAAGGGACAGAAGTTTAGGGGTAACATGAGAGGGAACTTCTTTACTTAGAGAGTGGTGGCTGTGTGGAATGAGCTTCCAGCAGAAGTGGTGGAGGCAGGATCGATTTTTAACATTTAAAAGTAAAGTGGATAGGTATATGGACGGGAAGGGAATGGAGGGGTATGGTCTGAGTGCAGGTAGATGGGACTAGGGGAAAATAAATGTTCGGCATGGACTGGAAGGGCCGAGAGGGCCTGTTTTCATGCTGTAATTGTTATATGGTTGTTATATGGTTAACAGTAAAGCAGATGTTAAAAGCAAACCGCTGTGTTGCCTCACACTATACATGGCTTTGAAATAGTCTAGTCTTGAAGAAAATATGTTGAAATGCTTAGGGATGTACAAGTAGAGGTGTACTTCCAGATATGTTTTCATTTTTTGTTACCTTGATGACATTACACTGAAATTAGAGAAGCTTAACATTGAGCCCTTGCGTTCTCTCACCGTCCCTCTCCCGCCCTAGTTCTCCTAGTTTCACTGTCCTTCTGATTAATTTTCCTATTTTTATGTGTAATATTTTTTTTATTTGAAATAATCAGTTTACAATGTATAGCTTACTTTATAAACTAACACCTTAATTCAATATTACTACAAATAACATATCAATACTTAATATCTTCTATTTTTTGGAAATAAAGAAAAAGATATATAAAAGAGAAAAAAAAAGAGGAAAAAAAAAGAGAATTAAAAAAAAAAATTTCCCACATACTTCAACCATAAAAAAAAAAGAAAATTTAAAAAACAAAAATATTACATATATATAAACAAAACTAAATACATTATACGAAATACTATTTCATACAGTAATATCTATAATAAATGCGCAATAATATCAAATATAAGTAAGTTATTCGCATCGGATTCCGTAGGGTATCCGTCGAGCCGTGATTCCAAGAATAGCTACTTCTCTAAATACTGTATATATGGAGACCATATCGATTCAAAAGAATTATACCTGTCCAAAAGGACAAATCTAATTCTTTCCAAATTTAACGTCTCCAACATCTCTGCTTTCCACATTTTAATTGTTGGGGATAATGTTCCCTTCCAAAATTTAAGTATCATTTTTTTCCCTATTATTAAACAGTAATCAAAAAAATTTCTTTGATTTAATGTGAGTACCAAATTTGGCTCTGGAATTCCAAATATTATTAATTTTGGGTCTGGGTCGAGTTCAACCTTAAGAACTTCCGAAATAACTTTAAAAATTTCAATCCAATAATAATTCAACCGTGGGCACGTTACAAAACTATGTATTAAATTTGCTTCAAGATTCTTACATTTATCACAAATAGAGGAGAGACTAGGAAAGATACTTTTTAATTTGGTTTTCGAGTAGTGTAATCTATATATAACTTTAAATTGTATCAATGTGTGTCTGGCATTCAAAGAACACCAATGTATTCTTTGTAAGCTTTCTTCCCAAGTTTCTTTTATTATAGGTAATCCAATTTCATTTTCCCATGCTAGACGATATGTTTCAGTTGTTGGGTTCTCTTTATCTAAAATAATATTGTATATATAAGCTATAAGCTTATCCGTATTTGGATGTAAATTAAACAGCTCATCTAATAAGCCTGATTCTTTATTTTTATAGTCTTGTGTGTTGCATTTAATAAAATCTCTAAATCTCTAAATACCTAAAATGGTGTTGTGAAGGTAGTCCAAAAATATCTTGTAACTCTTCAAATAATAAAAATTTTCCATTTCTATAAAGGTGTCCTATCCTTTTAATTCCTGAATCCTCCCACAGTCTAAACCCCGCATCTAAGATTGAGGGTTTAAACAGTGGGTTATTCCTAATTGGTAACCTAAAAGAAAGATTATCCAGATATAAGGTCTTAACTATCTGTTTCCAAATACGCCTATTATTATGAATTATAGGGTTGTCCCTATAAGTCTTTTTTTGTACTTCTTTTTTTTGTACTTTTTTGGTGCGAAAATAATCGACTCTATATTGAAAGGTAAACAGTCTTCCTTTTCCATTTTTAACCACATTGGTTCATCATCCATATTTACCCAACAAAAATTCATATTCTTAATCTGGACAGCCCAAAAGTAGTATAGAAAATTTGGAAGTGCTAGCCCTCCGTTTATCTTAGACTTACATAAATGTTTTTTACTTATTCTATGACTTTTGTAATCCCAAACAAAACTATTAACAATATTATCAATTTAAAAAAAAAAATTTTTTGGGAGAAAAAAAGGAATTGCCTGAAATAAATATAACAATTGTGGTAAAAAAATCATCTTTATAGCATTAATTCTACCGATCATAGATATAGGGAGTGTTTTCCAATATGAAATGTTTTTTTTAAGTTTCTCTAATAATTGATAATAATTAGCTTTAATTAATAATTTATAGGATTTAGACACATTAATTCCTAAATATTTAAATTTATCTGTAACTATTTTTAATGGGTATTTTTGTAATATATTTACATTTATACCAGTTATAGGCATAATGTCGCTTTTATTCCAATTAATCCTATATCCTGAAAATACGCTAAATTCATTTATAACATTGAATAACTTGGGAATACTACATTCCGGCTTAGTAATATAAATCAGAATATCGTCTGCATATAAAGATATCTTATTATTTGTTGTGTCAGTATTATACCCATATATTTTAGGTTCTGATCTAATTCTTTCAGCCAGAGGTTCTATCACCAAGGCAAATAATAAAGGGGATAACGGACATCCCTGTCTGCATCCCCTAAAAAGTCTAAATTTAGGTGATAGTATTTGATTGGTTAAAATTCTTGCAGTAGGGTTAGAATATAATATTCTTACCCATTTACAAAATCCATCCCCCAGTTGATACTTTTCCATTATATTAAATAAATATGACCATTCCACCTGGTCGAATGCTTTTTCAGCATCCAACGATATAACTGCTAATTCTATATCTCTTCTTCTTCTCGAGTAAATAATATTAAACAAGCGTCTAAGATTATGTGATGAGTAACGTTTTGGAATAAAACCTGTTTGATCATAATGTATTATTTTGGAAATCACTAAACTTAGTCTCCGAGAAAGTACTTTAGTTAATATTTTTTGATCAGTATTTAAAAGGGCAATCGCTCGATATGATCCAGGATCTTCCAGATCCTTATCTAATTTAGGAATTAATGTAATTGTAGATTCATTTAAAGACTCTGGTAATTTTCCTAACTCATAGGTGTGTCTGTACACTATTTGTAATCTTGGTGAAATTTTCCTATTTTTATGCCTCATTGTCATCATCCCTTCAGCCAATGAACCATTCTACATTTCCTTGAACAGCCTCTTCTTTGATTCAATTCAATTCAATTCAATTCAATTCAAGTTTAATGTCATTGCACAAATACAAGTATAGGTACAACGAAATGCAGTTTAGCGTCGTTCTTAGTGATAGCGATATAGAAAAATAAATACAGAGTGCAGTGGTAGCAATATGGAAAATAAATAAATACAGGGGTACAGACAAGTCTATCAGCTGGGCTCCGAGTTCAGCAGTCGGATGGTGTAGTTGAAGAAGCTGTTCTTCGTCCTACTGGTGCGGGACTTGAGGCTCCTGTACCGCCTCCCTGATGGGAGGAGGGCAAACAGTCCATGATTAGGGTGTGAGGGGTCCTTGATGATCTTCCCGGCCCGCTTCAGGCACCGTTTTCGGTGGAGGGCATCTAAGGCAGGGAGCGGGGCACCGATGATGTACTGGGCGGTTTTCACCACCCGTTGTAGTGCCTTCCTGTCTGCCACAGTGCAACTGCTGTACCATACCGTAAAGCAGGTGGTCAGGATGCTTTCGATGGTGCAGCGGTAGAAGTTCGTCAGGATCTGGGGGGACAGGTGGGCTTTTTTGAGCCTCCTCAGAAAGTAAAGGCGCTGCTGTGCCTTTTTGATTAGCTTAGAGGTGTTGAGGGACCAGGACAGATCCTCCGAGATGTGTACCCCGAGGAATTTGTAGTTGGAGACCCGCTCCACCTCAGTCCCGTTTATATGGATGGGGGTGTGTCTGCCCCCTCTGTTCTTCCGAACGTCAACAATTATTTCCTTCGTCTTCTGTTGATCTGTTGTTTTCACAGCATGCCCATCCATATCTCTAGTTTGCCTCTCCCCTGACTCTCAGTCTGAAGAAGGGTGTTGACTCGGAAAAGTCACACATTCCTTCTCTCCGGAGATGCTGCCTGTTCCTCTGAGTTACTCCAGCATTTTGTGCCTATCTTCGGTGTATACCTGCATCTGCTGTTCCTTCCTACACTCAATGTGTATTTAAAGTTCTACCAGTCAGTAGGGAGCAGTTGAATCTAAATGTGTTTAATCTCACCTCATATATTGGCCTTCATTGCTTTAATGGTGGTTGAGAATTTATTCAGTACAAACACTTGGCAATTGGCTTGGAATGTTAAGCCTTCAAAGCAGTTCCTCAATCCATGTTATATGCATTGAGATATTCATTACTCAGCTGTAATGTCTGAAATGTAATTAATTTTCATTGATGTAGTTCACAAACCGAAGGTGCTAAAGCTTTTAACCATTGTTAGCACCAGCAGAATGGATAATCCTTGAGGAAAATAGATTGTATAGAGCTCAGGGTTACACAAAAAGCTGGAGAAACTCAGCGGGTGCAGCAGCATCTAAGGAGCGAAGGAGATAGGCGACGTTTCGGGTCGAGACCCTTCTTCAGACTCGATAGGCGACGTTTCGGGTCGAGACCCTTCTTTTGTATAGAGCTCAGTTTGTTTTATGTGGCGTGCTGTCTTTTGGAAAGTAAGCGTAGTAAAACAGTTATGTAAAAGATCAGTGTTTAGTTCTTAGATGTACTGTTGCCGAGGAACATGAGAGTTATGTTATATTCAAGGTTAATGATGTGTTTCAGGTGTATAGTGATGATGAAAGGCAAATGTGTGGAAAGGGTCACATCTAATGCAAAGAGAATCAAAAACAATGCAGTAGGAAGGAACTGCAGATGCTAGTTTACACCGAAGATACACACAAAAAAGCTGGAGTAAGTCAGCGAGTCAGGCAACATCTCTGGAAAAAAGGAATAGGCGACATTTCAGGTCGAGACCTTTCATCAGACTAAGAGTCAGGGGCGAGGGAACGGAGAGATATGAAAAAGTTACATAGAGCAAATTATTGAAAGATATACAGAAAGACAGGTCAAAGTCAGCCACCATGATCAAGGAAAGGTTGGGCCCACAGTGATTCATTGTTGGCTGTGGGGAAGGTGATAACGAGTAATACAAACAATGAAACCCAGCAGGATGTCAGTGAAACTAGTACGACGACTAGGGTGGGGATTGGACGGATTGAGAGGGGATTCAAGTGGTATTTGAAGTTAGAGAAATCAAGAATCATACCGCTGGGTTGTAAGCTACCCAAGCGAAATATGAGGTCCTGTTCCTCAAATTTACGTTTGGCCTCACTCTGACAGTGGAAGAGGCCAAGGACCTAAAGGTCATAATGGGAATGGGAAGGGGTGTTAAAGTGTTTGGCAACCAAGAGTTCACACAGACCAAGGCAGACTGAGAGAAGGTGTTCAACAAAATGTTCGCCGAGTCCGTGCCTGGTCTCGCCAATATACAGGAGTTCACACCTGAAACAGTGGATACAGTAGATGAGTTTGGAGGAGGTGCAAGTGAACCTGCCTTACCTGAAAGGACTGTTGGGGTCCCTGGACAGAGTTGAGGGAGGAGGTACAGGGACAGGCATTGCATCCCCTGTGGTTGCAGGGGAGGGGGTGGTTTGGGTAGGAAGGAATGAGTTAACCACAGAGTTGCAGAGGGAATGGTCTCTGCAGAAAACTGAAAGGTGTGGATGGGAGGAATCTGAGGGACAACATTTTCACATAGAGGGTGGTGGGTATATGGAATGAGCTGCGAGAGAAGGTAGTTGAGGCAGGTACGTTTAAAAGACATTTGAACAGGTACATGGATAGGAATGGTATAGAGGGATATGGGCCAAACGTGGGCAGGTATGACCAGTATAGATGGGATATCTTGGTCAGCATGGGCAAGTTGGGCCGAAGGGTTTGAATCCATGCCCTATGACTCTATAATTCAAGCTCATATTAACAAAGGAACTTTTACTTCTGAGTCATCTTTGTTCTCCTTCTGTACCTGCTAATCATCCTTGAACTCCAGTGTGGTCTTCCTCAGGCATACCTGTCCCACTGTATAAGGTAATTCAAGAGTTCTCCCAAGTTTTCCCCTGATTCAAACTCAGAGAATGTCTGTAGCGAGTCCGTAGGAGTTCGTGAATGTCTCGTAGTGGCTCGTAATACTAACGGTAGGTACTCGGGACATCCGGTAACTCGTGACATTTTTTCATCCCTACAAAAAATGTCCACGAGTAAAAGAATACTTGTGATGAAAAAAATTGTTACTTTTTATACCTACCATTAGCATTACGAGCCGCTACGAGACATCCACAAACTCCTACGGACCCGTTACGGACATTCTCCGAGTTTGAATCAGGGGAAAACTCGGGACAACTCGTGAATTACCTCGTACAGTGGGACAGGGGCTTTCTTGTGCCCTTCTACAACAGGTCATGGAGCATTCATGAGTCAACTACAAAGTCATCCTATCGGTTGGGTACTTAATGTAATACACCCCGGACCGACATATCAGCGTAATCTGATCTGTAATGAATTGACGGCATTATCTGTGGTTGTACTGGCTGTAGCATGGAGCCAGCAAAGATAACCAAACAAATTTGGGACTTACAATAGTCCTTAATACTTGAAAATTTAGGTTTATGCCTGCTGCAGTTAGAAGTTTGGGGAGCTGAGTTTTTCAGAGGAGAGAAAAATATCAGATGTCATAAATGATGATTATATCCCTGTGCCCTAAAATTGAGAAGTTTTAAAATAATAAATACCACTACCCTGCTACCAATGTGGCACCTGATTTTAATTTTATCTACTGACATTTTCTTAACATAATAAAATGAAGAATGGCAAGAGTTCAACATTTAAATTCAAGAATTCTTCAGTGGTGTTTATTGTATTTTGTTAGCTTGCAAGGAAATATTTCCCATGCATCCAGGAGAAGAAATAGAGAAGTTTGGAATTAGTTATTAATTATGCCAATCAACTATTTTTGAGATTCTTGTATATGTTATCAAGAAAACAAAACCTTTATCCTGAGGTAAAATATCTCAGTTTGTAATTCAATATGAATTGTTTTATTTTCTTATTAGGAATGTCAACCAATATATCAGTATGTATAAACGTGATATTGATCAATATATCTCATCAACATTTATTTTTTATATTAATTTTCCTTTTTCTCCATTATACATAAGTAACAAATACTGACAAAAATTATCGCAGCAGATATATGCCTTAAATCTTCTCATTTAACAATACATTTTTTTAAGGTTGATTAATAATGGGGTTTTCTGGAGCACTTGTAGCTGGCCTTACTTGAGGAAAAGGAAAATAAAGTGATTTCTCAATGAAGCTCAAAGTTAGTACTGATGCTGTGACCACTTTGTGAGCAGATGACTGTATTTTGCATTTGATAAACATCTACAATTAGGCCTTGTCCATGCCACTAAAATGTGCTAAATAAGACATATGGTTATGCCTCATCAATTTTACATTATCTTATGGAGTGCCCGAAGTAACCCTTGCTTCTGTACGGAGTTTGTACATACGTGGGTTTTCTCCGAAATCTTCGGGTTCCTTCAAAGACATACAGGCTTGTAGGTTAATTGGCTAAAGTGTCCAAAAAGAAATCACAGAAATATTTTTTTTAAACTCTAATGATTTCCATAGTTTCTGGGCCATTTCTTTTAAATAAATACTTCTTACTCACTTTCAGTAATGTTTCAAATTTATTTTTGTTTCAAATTATTTTCTATCTATCTGCCCTTTCTTTTGTTCCTCTACCATTGCAATCAATGTAAACTGGAAAATACTTCACCACATTCCCTTACATTTGAAATGTTCTTCTGGTATCTGGAGCCAAGACTAAATTAAACAAATCTGTTCTTATTACAGAACTTGACAAGGATCTTGCTGCTAAAGCACTAACAATTGAATCTGAAATGCAAAGGAGTTCCAACATTCAAAGCAGATTAAGCATGTCAAGTTACCATGGAAGTCTATCACAGACATTATTGGGCCAGAATTCTAGACCTCAAACACCATCAAGTCTTACTGGGAAAGATATTCCACAGATCCAAGGAAACAAATTATTGCAGAGTTCCAGTAACCAAAACAGTAGGACTGAGATTCCAAGCAGTCAGCACAACAGGCCTCGAACATCATCATCTCAAGGAAGCAGGCCTACAACTCCGAACAGTCAATTGTTTCAAAGTCCACTTTCTGGCAACTCTGTGACCAAAGGAGAACCATTCGACAATCCAAAGAACAAACTGGCAACATTTACCAGCCAAGCTATGAGACCTATTGGTTCTCCAGTTAGTCAGGCTGGAGTAATTGCTGGGAATATTTCACAAAGGAGCTATTTTTCTGAGGTGAGATAAATAGATTAACATGATAGTTGGTGATGACTGATTAAATGTAATTTGGAAATTATATTTTGCTTCTCTGTAAATTAGTTAATAACCTTGTTACCATATATTAATTCATGCCTGAGAAAGTTTTCAATTAAGGTTTCAGTGTGTAGTTTTGTTTTTCAGCGTTAAAGTTAAAAGCAATTGAAATTTACGTGACCAAGGAGAAACATAATTGTCCTGCAATATTATTAAGGAACCAACCATAAACTATTAGTGCAGTCTGCAAGTTGAATTTCATTTGGAACATGAAAAATAACAGCTTATTTCATAAAAATCAAATTGACCTTCCTATTTTTGCCTCCATAGTTAGTCTTTATACATCTGCAGCAAAAGGGTGACCTGTGTAAGAGGGACAGGTTGCTTCTGAACTGCAGTGGGGCCAATATCCTTGCAGAGAGGTTTGCTAGTGCTACCTGGGACGGTTTAAACTGGAGAGGCAGTGGGATGGGAAGCAGCGTAATAAGTCAGCAATTGGAAGGAGTAAAGGGAAGGTAGAGTTTAGGACTGGTAAGGAAGGATACACGGGTAGAGGTGAAGGAATCTGGTGATCCTGATGACCTGAAGGGTGTTTATTTCAGTGCAAGGAGTATTGTGGAGAAAGCAGATTAATTTAGAGCCTGGAGTGAATAGGAATATGATGTTGTGGCCATTGCGGTAACGTGGTTGCAAGAGAGACGCAACTGGCAGATCAATGTTCCGGGGTTTCGATGTTTCACACGTGACTAAGAGGGAGGCAAAAGAGGTGGAGGAGTTGCGCTACGAATCAGGGAGACTGTCATGGCTACACTCAGAGTGGGCATATTGGAGGGTTCATCCATGGAGATTATATGGATAGAGCTTTGAAAAGATAAGTGCAAGCACTCTAATGGGATTGTACTCCAGGCCCTGCAATAGCAAGTGGGAGATAGAGGAACAGATATATAGATAGATTACCAAAAGACAGCAAAGCAACAGGGTTGTCTTAGTGTATGTTTTTGACTTCCTTAATATTGATTGGGACTAGCACAGTGCCGAAGGCTTACATGGGGCAGATTTTGACTGGTGTATCCAACGGGGTTTCTTGAAACAGTATGTGGATAGTCCAACCCAAGAAGGGAACATACTGGACCATGTGTTGGGAAATAAGCCTTGTCAGGAGACTAGTGTTTTAGTGGAACAGCATTTTGGGATAGTGATCTCAACTCATAGAGAGAGAGTTATGGAGTCGGGGAGCATGAAAACAGGCCCTTTGGCCCAGCTTGCCCATGCCAACCAAGGAGCCTCATCTACACTAGTCCCACCAGCTCACATGTGGCCCATATCCCTCCAAATGGCTTGGGCGAATCAGGGTAAAGAAAATCCTAGAGATTGTTATATCTTTATTAAAAAGAAGAGAGTAACCAGGAAGTAGGTGGGACCACTTGAGGAAAAAGGAGGGAATCTGTGCTGAAATCAGGGGCTGTAGGTGAGGTGCTAAACAAGTACTTTGCACTTGTTGTCACCATGGAGACCGGTATGGAGGACAGTGAGATCAGTGCAGAGAATATAATATGCAAAGGCAATATGAGATTAAGGAGGAGTTCGTGTTAGTGGTCTTCAAAAGCGTTAATGTCGATAAACCCGCAGGATCTGTTGGGATGAACAGAGGGATCTTTAGGGTCTAAATCCTTTACTCCCTAAAAGTGGCAACATGGGCAGATAGAGTGGTAAAGAAGGTATGTGTTTTGCTTGCTTTCATGGGTCTTGGCTTTGAGTAGAACAATCAGAAAGTCATTGGTGAGGTCACATTTGGAACATGGAATGCAATTCTACTCACTCCATTACAGGAAAGATGCGGAGGCTTTCGAAAGGTTCAAAAGGAAGTTTACCAGAATGATTCCTGGACTATAAGGGAGAGATTGGATAGACTTGGATTGTTTACACTGGAATGGCAGAGTTTGCAGGGAAACCTGAAAGTAGGTAAAATTATGAGAGGCATAGATAGGGTAGACAGCCAGAACATTTTTCCCAGTATAGAAAATATAAAAAATTGAGGGCGTAGTTTTAAGGTGAGAAGGGCTGTTTAAAGTTGTTGTGCAGGGCAACCTTTTCACAGAGGCTGGTGAGTGCATGGACGGCACTGCCAGGTGTGGTTGTTGTGGCAGATACAATAGTGGCATTGAAGAGGCTTTTGGATATGCAGGGAATTAAGGGACATGGATTTGTGGTAGATAAATATGAGATGGTCTTGGCTTCATGTTCTGTGCAGACATTGTGGACTGAAGGGCCTGTTCTTGTGCTAAGTGTTCTTAAGCGTAAAGTGTTACATAGAGAAACAATAATTATGCTTTTTTGTACTACTTCAGTTTCCACTAGCATTTTTGCATCATTCTGCTGTTCTTTCCGTTAGATGCTGTATTTATTGATTTATTGTGTGCTTATTATTCACTCTGTGAGCCGCATTCAAACTAGTAATGTCACAGCACCCTGGTGTATATGACAATAAACTATTCCGAATTTGTGTATTCTCCAGGAATGATTTTGGAAAAGCTTAGGTTAAAAAAAATGAAGGCATTCAGCACTGGGTGCTTTATTTCGACAGGAGAGATGGCTGCCCTGCCGGCAGTCTGTTCGTTTTTGTTATTTTTTAGTATGTTAGAAGTTTGTTTTAATGTTCTTTGGTTTATCTTATGTGCGGGGAGGGGGGAGGGGATCGGGAGAAACTGTTTTGCAAGTTCTTACCTACCCGGAGATGTGATCAATTTTCGGATCACATTTTCCGGGCTCTGCGGCCTACCATCGATGGAGCTGGAAGCCTCTTCCGACTGTTGTGAGCCCCACCGCGGGGCGCGGACTTAACATTGGAGCTGATCCCTTGCCTGGGATTGCTCCCACTGCGGCCACCGCGGAATCACAATCAAGGGCTCGCAGTCTCGGGTGAGGCTAGTCGGGAGCTCCAACGTCGCGGAAGGTTTGACCAGCCCCGACGCGAGGTTCGATCGTCCAGCGCGGTGGGAGCTGACATTCCCCCCCAATGCGGGAGCTTGATCACCTCGACGGGGAGACCCCGAACGCCGCTGGCTACAGGAGTCAAGACCGTCCCGTCAACAGGGGCTCGAGGCTCACGACCGAGGAAGAACAAAAGGAAGAGACTTGAACTTTATTTCGCTTTCCATCACGGTGATGAATGTATAGGAGTCACTGTGGTGGATGTTCATGTTAAAATGTGTTTTTTGCAGTGATCTGTTGCTTTTCATTGTAATGACTGACCTGGCCAATGAAATTCCTCGTACGTTGCAAAACATACATGGCAAATAAAGTGTGATTCTGATTCTGACTCTGATTCTGTTATTTGAACTTTCCAAGGTTTGAGCTAAGAGGCATGATTGGAGAAATATGCAAATTGCAGTCTTAAAAGGAATGACTGAAGGTAATTGTTTTAGGTAAATACATATTCCCTACATCAGCCACAGAGTAGCAGCCATTTTGAAGGCAAATAACTTGAAAATGTAACGACAAAATGGTTGCTGCTGTGTGTCTGGTGAAGTGAATATGTATACATCTATAAGGTTGCTCACCAATCAAAAACCATTCATGAACAATACACACAACACATTTTTGAGCGTTCAATTTAAATTGTATATATTTTGCTCAACCGATGACACAATCTTTGAGCTGCCTTCTGCAGTTTCATTGTCTCCTGTATTGTTAATAATTGAATCAAATGGACAATTGAATAACAATTGAAATTCAGTTTTGCAGTAGGTTTCACGATTGAGACATATTCATAGTTCTATTGATAAATATTAAAGTACCCAATTATCTATCAACATCGCACGAAAACAGAACAACTTGTATTTATACAGTATCATCAATGTCATAAAATGTCCAACGGAAATTGGCAAATAGAATCTCACACCACGACCCTTGAGATGTTAAGGTAGGTGATTAAAATCACAACTTTAAGGACTGCAAGGACTCGCAAAGTACAAAATCCAAAGAAAGCACTGCCAAGATGACGAAGCAACTTGAAGAATTGCACAATATTGAAGGTGTGTAGGGATTACATAGAGTTAGCAGAAGCTTGAGCAGTAGAGCTGGTTAATGTATTTTTTTAATTTGAAAACAAGGATATGAATTTCAACATTGAGGAGCTGCCTTGCGTGCAGGTTGGTGTTTGATAAATATAAGGATCGACTATTTTAACTGTGCAGGACTATGAAGAGTTAGAGTTCACATCTGGATTGTTATATGTAGTTTTAACCACATACCTGCCTTGAAAGAAGGACAACTATTCTTAAAATAAAGAGATCAACCTCTGAGGGGAGATTAAGTGGAATGGGCATACATCTATGAAAATAGAAGGATAAGAGATGCTCTCAATTACATTGATGGAAATTACATTGGCAATGACAGGGTTGATGCTGGGAAGCTTTCTTTTTCCCTAGCTGAATCTAGAACTGAATATTGTCATGATAAGGAAACAGCCATTTTGAACTGACAAGGGGATTTTTTAAAGTTCAGATGGCTTTTAATCATCGGATTTCTCTTCAATCCATGATTGTGATTATTTGCGTATACACGGTTATTTGAGTTAATTCAAAGCCAAGGTCGTCGAGTCATAGAGTTATATATTACACTATTGTTTCAGTACTGACCAAATTAAAGGATGCAAGGACCAGACAGGAAGTAAATTGTTAAGTATGATCCTTTACCTTGCATGTTGAAGCTGCATGATCTATGCTGATCTTAATTTTTAGGTTCATTTGGTTGAGCAAAACCGTGAATGAGTTATGGTGTGTGAGTTGGATGAAGTTAGACTGATGGTATTAACTGAGTATGAAGTTAGCAGGAGAGTTTTGGAGTGTTTGAATCTGAAGGTAAAATGGCGTGATTGGTGATTTATGAACAGATGAAATGAGGTGGTGACTGGGTCAGCCAACGTTATGGAAATGAAAGAAAGCATTGTATGCAAGTTCAGTTTAAATTCTCACTTTTGTGATTCAACTCCTTCTTGGTCTTAGTAAACATCGAAAGCTTCTTGCACATGCTTTGTAATGTTTTCATCCATTTTCAGTTGAAGTCTCACTTATCAGGAAAATTGTCCCAGGTGCCTGTATCCGCAATTAATACAAATGGAGGTGCCATTTCCCATGGTGATTCATAGCCATGAGAACTACCTCTGGACCAAGCTTTTAAATCTGTATCCATTTTTGTCTGACTACATTTCTGGAAAAGTTTTAAGTTCTTCTCGACATGAAAGGCACTTTATTAATGTGAGTCACAATGCTGCACGACCTGTTAGGTGGAATGTTGGCAGCTGGTACACTGCATTGTTGCCACATCAGTGCTGCTAGTCTTTGTAGAGTCCATGCCTGGGTCAAAGCGAACTTAAAACAAAGTGTCATCGTCCCTCTGCATTGTGGATCAAGGGTTTCAGGGTGGTCTCCAACGTCTACTTTGCTGGTGCACGCCTGCCACAGTGTGTGGACAAACATCTGCTCCAGATGTTCTCCGAGTAGTCTAGGTGTTTGTCGGGCTATTCAAATGAAGGATGGCTCCTTTGGCCTCAGACGTCACAAGGCCAATGCCGGAGGTCTACGATAACTACATCTGCTTTATGTGTCTAGATTCAGCCCCTGTGAACTTTGTCCTCACTAGCAAAATAACCTTCATTTGTTTCAAACAAAACTTTTTGTTGGTTTTACTAAAATCCTCAATTCCTTTAGCTGAGTGAATCAAGTTTGACGCTTGTCAGAAATTGTGTCTATGAAACAAAAGCATCTGAATGGTTCCCGTGAATCGATGCTTTTTCTGCAGGAGGAATGCATTGAAAATAAATCTGCTATTGTGTTTCACTTTCAGAAAGAATACAGATGTGCATAGCCCTTCAAGTATGCCTGTCAGATAATCAATAATTATTCCCAGTCAGCATTTTGGCACAAATTGCTTTAATAAGAAACAGGCATGCAACTTCAAGCCTCCTAGAACGTAGAATTATCTTAACTCAAACCAATAAATATTTGTGGAAATAAATGCAGTAAGGATTATTTACATGTTTGTGAATATATTCCCCACAATGTAATAATTTATTATGTAGAAGTTCTCAGAAAAAACTTCCATTCCAATCAGAACCGTCTGTTCCTTGTGCAGTATATGGAAGAAGTATAATTCCATCCTCTCCAGGTAAGATTGTGATTGCTGATCTTGTTTCAATTTATGCATTATGTAGGTTGGTTACTTTATTTCCATTTAAGCAGCGGGCCGTTCTTTATTTCTTAATTTTAAAGAGATCAGAGCCAACTCGGTCCTCTATTCATGTTATTGCTTCCAGCAGGGCTTCAGCTTACATTCGCAAGTGACCTTATCACACAATATTTGATGTGGGCAGAACATAGTGAATTTGTTGAAAGCAGAAACGTATGTGTTGATTTGTATGGAGAAAAGCATTCAGATGTGATATTCTCTGAGAGGTTTAAGCGATATAGGTGCCTGTTTCTGATTACATATATAGACCTTGGTACTTTAACCCTGTAAAAGCAGCACTGAAACTTTTGCACTTTGACCACATAGCAATTTGGCTGGTCAGTTTGAATAAACAATGCAATATGAGTCCTTTATCTCAGATGGACAGTGTAATAAGTAATGAGATGTGTGGGCCAAAATATATTCAAGGGAATTCACTGCACACGTAATAATGCCTCCAAAACAAAATCAGAAAATATTGGAAATATCCAACAGGTTAGACAGCATTTGCAAAGAGACAAAGATTGAGTTAATGTTACATGTTGATTAACTTTCATTGGGGTGGGAGATTGCAACCTTCACGTGGTCCGCCCTGTTTCGACAAATGCAATCAACCTGTCGTGCACAATCAAATAGAACAAGTTGTCCGACAACTTTAGGCTGTGCACGTCATACGCAAGAAGAAGAAGATGAACTTTCATTGGGAATAGAGATTTCTGACACAAATTGGGAAGACTGGTTATTACTGATATTCTTTTTGTTTTCTCTCTCCCTTCTCTACAACTTAAAGCATGCTTGTTTTCTAACTTTTTCATTTCTATAAATTGCCTTGCCTGATCCAGCACTTTCAGTACCTGCAGTTGTTTTCTTTTTGGTCACTGGTCTTCCTTCATCCTTGCCTCAGCCCATCAGCCATGCTCTTTGCTTTTGTATCCCCCATAAACTTTGATTGATCCAAAATTCAATTTCTCATTTTGGGGTGACAGAGGAACTGAAGGAAATCCATATTAGGCAGGAAATGGTGTTGGATAGTCTGATGGGACTGAAGGCTGATAAATCCCCAGGGCCTGATGGTCTGCATCCCAGGGTACTTAAGGAGTGGTTCTGGAAATCGTGGATGCATTGGTGATAATGTTCCAATGTTCTATAGATTCAGGATCAGTTCCTGTGGATTGGAGGGTAGTTAATGTTATCCCACTTTTTAAGAAAGGTGGGAGAGAGAAAATAGGGAATTATAGACCAGTTAGCCTGACATTGGTGGTGGGGAAGATGCTGGAGTCAATTATAAAAGATGAAATTGCCGAACTTTTGGATAGCAGTAACAGGATCGGTCTGAGTCAGCATGGATTTACGAAGGGGAAAATCCCCTTCGTAATCGTCTGGAATTTTTTGAAGATTTAACTAGGAAAATGGAGAAGGGAGAGCCAATGGATGTAGTGTACCTGGACTTTCAGAAAGCATTTGATAAGGTCCCACATAGGAGATTAGTGGGCAAAGTTAGGGCACATGGTATTGGGGGTAGAGTGCTGACATGGATCGAGAAGTGGTTGGCAGACAGGAAACAAAGAGTAGGGATTAATGGGTCCCTTTCAGATGGCAGGCAGTGACTAGTGGGGTACCGCAAGGCTCGGTGCTGGGACCGCAGCTATTTACAATACACATCGATGATTTTGATGAAGGGATTCAAAGTAACATTTACACATTTTTAGATGACACAAGGCTGGGTGGCAGTGTGAACTGTAAGGAGGATGCTATGAGAATGCAGGGTGACTTGGACAGGTTGGGGGAGTGGACAGATACATGGCAGATGAAGTTTAATGCGGATAAATGTGAGGTTATCCACTTTGGTAGCAAAAACAGGAAGGCAGATTACTATCTAAATGGCATCAAGTTGGGAAAAGGGGAAGTACAACGGGATCTGGGGGTCCTTGTTCATCAGTCAAAGAAAGTAAGCATGCAGGTACAGCAGGCAGTGAAGAAAGCGAATGGCATGTTGGCATTTATAACAAGAAGAATCAAATATAGGAGCAAAGAGGTCCTTCTGCAGTTGTACAGAGCTCTAGTGAGACCACACCTGTTGTGTGCAGTTTTGGTCCCCAATTTGAGGAAGGACATTCTTGCTATTGAGGGAGTGCTGTGTAGGTTTAAAAGGTTAAATCCCGGGATGGCGGGACTGTCATATGCTGAGAGAATGGAGCAGCTGGGCTTGTACACTCTGGAGTTTAGAAGGATGAGAGGGCATCTCATTGAGACATATAAGATTGTTAACGGTTTGGACACGCTAGAGACAGGAAACATGTTCCCAATGTTGGGGGAGTCCAGAACCAGGGGCCACAGTTTACGAATAAGGAGTAAGCCATTTAGAACGGAGATGAGGAAACACTTTTTCTCACAGAGTGGTGAGTCTGTAGAATTCTCTGTCTCAGAGTGCGGTGGAGGCAGGTTCTCTGGATGCTTTCAAGAGAGAGCTAGATAGGGCTCTTAAAAATAGCGGAGTCAGGGGATATGGGGAGAAGGCAGGAACGGGGTACTGATTGGGGATGATCAGCCATGATCACATTGAATGGCGGTGCTGGCTCGAAGGCCTATTGTCTATTGTCATTCACCATTGCTGACCTGCATGGACTCCCAGTTTAACCAATTCTTCATTTTTAAATTCCTTTCCAATCTGGGCCTCTCCTTGACTCCATAGCTCCTTCAGCTTCACAACTCACACAATTGAGTGTTCCTTCCAGTTGTGTCTTTCATGCATTCACAATTTTAAATTGCTCAACAACAGGCCTTCAGTTGATAGGCTTGAGTTTTTTTAATTTAAACATTCCTTAAAAAAACGACTAATTTTATTAATTTTCTGATTTTCTGCACTAATCTCTGATTCAGTATCAACTGCTTGAGTACATTCCTGTGATGTACCATTGAATTTCTGATTATGTTAAGGGAAAAATATAAATTCAAGATGTGGTAGTTGGATTTTAATGCACAAATGGATCTACAACCATTAAGAAAGCAAATTGAATGTTGTAATTCATATATATTTGGAATATAAATAAGTGCAAATGTTTAAGTGAGACGTTATAAAATAATAGTTGACTCACATCTCAAATACCATAACAGTCTAGGCTTATTATAGTCAAAGAGGAATAATACTCTTGAAGAAATAATAATGTACCACTATATTATCAGAACGAGCCTGAGCCTTAGATTGTTTAATCTTGAATAGAGAAAATTGATGGGAACTTGATAGCTGTTTTGAAAATTATAAAGAAATATGAATTTAAGAGTGCAAGGGATAGAAAACCAAAAACAAAGTATCTGAATAAAATTGTTACAAGGGATAAGGAATTTTTGTGAAAGGTAAAAGTAACATGGATTTATTCTTGCCTTTTAGACTGATGCAGGAATAATGGTAGGATTTGACCTTAGATAGCAAAAATATATGAAGTGTCTGAAGTGAATTTGGCAGGTAATAGTAAGCTAATTATCAGCACATACATAACGGATTGTGGTTACACTGATGTGTGTGTGTATATATATATATATATATATATATATATATATATATATATATATATATATATATATATATATATAAGGTCGACAAAAATGCTGCAGAAACTCAGCGGGTGAGGCAGCATCTATGGAGCGAAGGAACTAGGCGACGTTTCGGGTCGAGAACCTCCTATATCAGAGTATCCACAAGCTCCGTACAGACAGCACCCATACTCAGTATCGAACCTGCGTCTCTGACCCAGTATACCAGCTACTCTACCGTTGCACCATTGTGCTCCCTAATATATAACTGCTTTGGGTAGAGGATGTTGTGTGACTCAATAAGGCTTCACAATATTTAATTGAAATAAATGCTTTGAATATGCAGCAAGGAAATTGCTGAAACATAGACGGAAACAAGCATTTGATGGCATTGGTCTTTTTTTGGATGGAATGTTAAATTCCAACATAAATGATTAAGAGGTGAGGAGGTTCTAATTGAAATGTAAAGAAGCAATAAGCTGTGATAATAGAATCAATAGTCCCCCTCATTTTATCCCATTGGGATATATGGAAATATCAGACATTCCAGGATCATGGGCATTCTTGATTCAGGGCTATATCCTTTTTCAAAGAAGGATGTGAAGAAGAAGGGAATATCATATTGATACAGTTGGATGTGTTTTGGTTTCGTGAAGCGGTGTGCAGGGCACATTGCTATGACGTGAATGTAGCCATATGTTCATATATACTTTGTAACTACTTCATGCTGACACCAAATAACTGAAATGGGAATTTATATTGAAAAAAGATTAAGTGCCTATCCGTTGAGCATTAAAGATGCCAATTTCTTTCCAGTAAGCCATTCAACGTGCATGCAATTTTGTGCTGGTATTGAATGCATTGGCCAATGTACTGGGAAGTATTATGAGCAGTTCTGGTTGCCACATTGCAGGAAGGATATTAATTCTTTGGAGAAGGTGGAAAAAAGGTTTATCAGAATGCTACCTAGATTAGAGGGTGTTAGCTATAAGGAGAGGTTGAACAAACCTGGATTGTTTTCCAGTGAGGGGAGAGTGATAGATTATATATAAAATGGTGAGAATGACACATAGAGTAGTCATTTGGAACTTATTACCCAAGGTGAAAATGCCAAGACTACAGGACATGTTTTACACAGTTTACACAGAGAATGGTGGGTCCCTGGAACTTGTGGCCAAGGGTGCTTATAGAAACAGATACGAGAGTGGAGTGTAAGACACTTTTAGATTGGAACATAGATAAACAGGGAATGAAGAAATATGGATCACATACAGGTAGAGTTGAGATTAGTTTAATTTTGAACTATATTCGACACAGATGAAGGATCTGTTCCTGTGCTGTACTATTCTATGATCTATGTCTGTATCTCTGCTGCTGACAAGGGTAGAATAGGGTTGTGGTGAGATGAAGGGCAGAGGAAAATGGTGGACAGTGACTGCTGCACACGTGACTACTGCACACCTCCAGATTCAGAGACGGTTTCTTCCCAGCTGTTATCAGGCAACTGAACCATCCTACCAATAACTAGAGAGCAGTCTTGAGCTACTATCTACCTCATTGGAGACCCTCAGATTATCTTTGGTCGGACTTTACTGGAGTTTATCTTGCAGTTATTCATATTATCCCCTTTATCATGTATCTGTACATTGTGGATGGCTGGCTGGTAATCATGTATTGGCTTTCCACTGACTGGTTAGCACACAACAAAAGCTTTTCTCTGTACCTTGGTACACATGTCAATAAACACAACTAAACAAAATGAAAAGGCATTGTAGATGTGAGAAAGACAACAATGTATGGCCCATTTATGAAAGATGTTATCACTTTTGTTCCAGACGTGCTGCTGGCCATAGATTGGGTTTTGACTGTTGCAATAAAGGGCAAGCACTCTTTGTTCCAGTGATTGAAGTGATGCCATTGTACCTGTGCTCTGCTGCAACTCCTTGTTATCTCTATCTTGTCTTACAAGAGGGTGGGTAGGATTGTTTCTGTGTGTGATGCTTCGACCTAAACCTTAACTAACAGAGGGACTGCATTCAGGTCCTGGGGTTTTGAGCATTGTCCACCATGCAATATTCCTCCCAATGCTTTTTATCCATGTTTCTAGGTGACCACTTGGCTTTCTACAGATCAGAACATCACCTCCTTCCCCTTTCCTCCACTCAGGTTTCCTTTGTAACATTGAAAAAAAGGGAGATTGGTATTTCCTTTGTTCTGCATTTATCTACGGACTCATTGCAATTAACTCCTTAATCCAGCTTCTTTTTTAGAAGTACAGACTAGCTTTAAGATTATTTTGAACTGGTTTGTTATTCACAAAATTGCAGTGGAATATCGAGACAAGGAACAGAGTAGTAATGCTATAATGGCACTTAAATCATGATAAAAAGCAGGCATGATAAGGGTGATGTGTTTTGTGCACCAAAGTGTGGGTTAATCCTTCATTGGCATCCTTGTGCCCATTTAACAATTTAACATGTTCAATTTCTGAGCACTAATTTCCTTCATTTGATTTGTAACTTGATTATTCGATTTCTAAAATAAGGGGGGGGGGGTTCTAAAACAGTTGTTAAATACACTTGGCAGCTGCACTTTATGACATCTACAATCTTTGGACTGCTTTCTACTACAGTATTACTGATGTTTCAGTTGGCATAGTTGGTTATTTTTGATGCAAATGTAAAACAATAAAAAACTGGGTGTCGATACAAGATTGACCTCATAATGAAAGTGACATCTTTGTCTCAGAGGTTTCTTAAGTCTGCATCTTGCGTGTTTTTAAGCTTGGCTGACACTATGGTGCGAGATTGAAGGATGTGGAATTTCTCAGATTGGAAGTAAAACTAGGGTCTTTACCTGCCCTCTTAGATGAAAGATCCATGGCAAATATTCTGCATATTTGCTTTGTTTCAATTTAATTTCTATTATTTGGAGAAATGTTAGACTTTAGGGTAATTCCACATAAAAGTAATGGCATGTAAGGCCATTGTCTTTGACAACTTCCACCTCAGCATCACCCAAATAATAAATGGATTCAGAGATCTTAAATTAAATTTAAAAACACGAATCTGATTTTAAAGACTTCAGCAAGTACATATTGAAGCTTTCATAAACGGTTATTTTTCAAACATTTTGTCCTGTTCTCATACATCTATTATTTCTTATATAGAGAAGCCACAATTCCAAAGCTCAATTTGGGGTCCTCCAAATAGTAATACTAACTATGTATTTAGAAGGACCCTTCTTCAGATGTCGACCCATAACGTCACCCATTCCTTCTCTCCAGAGATGCTGCCTGTCCCATTGAGTTACTCCAGCTTTTTGTGCCTATCTTCCTTTGAGCTATATGAATAATATGTAAATAATGTGATTCATTTTTATAAATGTCATATTGATTTTAATGATAAAGTGGGTGAAGACACTTGAGATAGATAGAGATAGGGGACGTTTCGGGTCGAGACCCTTCTCGTCGCCTATCTCCTTCGCTCCTTAGATGCTGCTGCACCCGCTGAGTTTCTCCAGCCTTTTGTGTACCCCAAATGATAGTCATTGCTTTACAAAGGAATCTTTCACCTACTAATGCAATAACCATATCTAAAGGCTGCCATGGCTGGAGTGTCATTAAAGATCCTATCTACCTTGAACTTTCTACAGTAGAATCAGGTAGCAATTTCACACCATGGGAGTTTTTTTTTGTGGAGGGAACATTTTCAAGTGCAGAGAGCACTCTGCAACATTCTGGTGTTGATGATAATCTACTTAAGCACTTAGTCACAGTGTGACAGAGAGATCATTGTCTGTGGCTTGAATTGAAAAGAAAATTGGGTGCCGTGTAAAATGGTCTGCCAAATGACTCTGAGGCTGTTTTGTGCAATTGGCAAAGATCAATTTCACTGGCCTCCCCCTGCCTGCCCAAGGGTTTCCTCCTGTTTAGCTGTTGCAACCAACATTAATAAGACATTGTGATAGCCGCAGCTGATTAAACTTGATAGCAATGTGATTTTTATAAGTTGCAAAAGCAAGTCTGCGCTGATAGTTCAGTAGATATATGCGTATCAGTGTAATGTGCATTTGAATGCCTCCCCCTGCTGTGGTGTGAATTCCAAAATAGTATTTATTATATCATTGACTCGGTGCTATTTATTCATTTGAATATCTAATTTAAATATTGGTTAAATTGAATTACTTACTAAGCTGACAGGATGAAATGCTAGGTAGTGAAATATTGCTCAGTTTCCTCTCTTAGCATAAATAAATTAAAAATGAGTCTCGGGTCAGCCTGCTTTGGAACAAAGCTCTCACTTTTCATCGTTCAACTTTAACCTTGGCTTGTAAAAAATTAGAAATTCTGTTTCAATGTTGTCAGCATTCCACATTAGATCCCCATTTAGCTAATGCAAGCAATGTTACCGATTTGTATCACTGACTGTGGAATTATCACTGACTGGAAGATTTGTGTATTTTTAGAACCGTCAGTAGGGGAAGTGTGGGGGTAGTTGGGTAATTTTTTTATTGTACAGGACTTTTACATTCAACAGAAAGCAGAAGACCTTTAGCCAAATTACTTGTTTGGTTTAAATCCCAGTATCAAAATTGACTGTGCAGATATCAATACACAGTGCCATTAAATATCCATTAAATATAAATTGATTTGTTTATGGATGTTTTAAAATGCTGTCATTAACAGGATTCATCCTTTTATTCAGGATTCAAGCCATCTGTGCTTTCATTTCATTGTCTCTGACTTTTAGTTTATTACTTTTTTTTATCACAGTTATTTCTTAATCTATTCAAATTTAGTGAGGCAGACAACCAACTAAATAAAAAGATAATGTACAAGAAAATGAAAGGCAAAATTCATAAGATATAAAGTTGTTAAAATTGTAAAACAGCTTTTAAAAATTATTTATTGATCATGTCGAGAGAGATGGCTGTGTTCCTTCAAAGATTTATAAATGTAGTACTATTAGGCTGCTAATGCAGCTGCATGGGCCATTAATGGGACCGCATGCAGCACTATTTTGCTCTTACAACAAGGTAAGTTTCGAGCTGTATTTCAAAGCTTGGGCACACAATCTGGCGTTGTTAAGTAGCTGCAGTGCTAAAATACTGCATTGTCAGAGGTGCAGTCTTTCAGATGTTAAACTAAAGGGCCTGTCCTACTGCGCCACCTAATTTGCAAGCTTAGAGGAGTTTGCTCTCGACTCAAACTCGCAGCATGGTCGACACGTGGTCCTAGGAGGTCACTGGAACTCTCCTTCATGCTCGAGGGAAGTTCCCGCATACTCACGGCCTCAGTTTATAAAAAATGGTCGGCATGGTTCTTTTGAACTCGTAGTGCAGTGGAGTGGGGTCGCTAGGCAGTCGAGGTTGCTGTAGGCAATCTCCTTTGCATTTTAATTGGCTCATTGGAGTTTTCAGGACCAAGGAAAACCGACCGGCAATGTTAAATTCCCGTTAAACTTTATTAAAAGTTGTCTGGCTTCTTATAAGTGTCTCCACTCCTTCTCCCCCCCCTTCTCTCCCCTTCTCCCCTTCCTCCCCCTCTCTCCCTTTCTTTCCCCCCTCCGGGCTCTCTAAAGGACTTACCGTACACTGTGGCAGCCGTCTTTCACCTTCCTGTTCATCGCGGGTGTGAATTTAAGAAAGCATCCCCACTTTCCCTGGCCCCGGCCTTTGCGATGTGTTTGTGTGTGTGTGTTTGTGTGTTGACGGTCAATCAAGCTCGTGGTTTCATCGCTGACGGTCGATCCAGCTCGAGGTTTTTCAGGTGAGCGCCCTCGAGCTTGAAGGTTGAAGACAGTCGCTGAAAAGTCGCATTAGTGGGACTGGCCCTTTACATTGCTTATGAAAGAGACGAGAATGGTTACATGACACAAATTCAAGAGGAGAGGATTACTTTCAGCAACCTCAAACTATAAAACATAAAATATTAACTAATATTAATTTCATTGGTATAGTGGAATCTTTGCACTTGGTAACTAATTGTAACATTTTCAATATCTTGAAAATTTGATAGGTATTTCACGAATGAATGTTCTTCCTCTCAGCATTTTTAATAGTATCATTGCTATCTATTGAATAAAGGTGAACTGAATATTGGTGAGATAGTTGTTATGGATGATATGGATGATGAACTGTGCATAGTTCCATGAAGGTGGAATCGCATGTAGATAGGGTGGTAAAGAAAGCTTTTGGTGTGCTGGCCTTTATAAATCATAGCATTGAATATAGGTGTAGGGGAGTAATGTTAAAATTGTACAAGGCATTGGTAAGACCAATTGTTATATGGTTATATGATTCTCCTGCATTTTCTTTAGTTTTGAATTGGTCAAGTAAATGTTCTATACAATATTCAATTAAGATGAAAAGTCAATGTTTTGATGTTACTGGAATTTACTTTTAAATTGTACATACATTCTAAGGTATATTTTAACTTTTCCTAGGATGAATCTTTTTCACAGTTGTTAGCTACTCGCCAACCATGGACTCTACCCAGTAATGCAAACAATGAAGGTGTGGATCGAGATCAAGACAAACGTGAGTATGTATTGAGGTTGATGGCCTGGAATACATATCAACATATATGCATGTTTACATTAGAAACATAGAAAATAGGTGCAGGAGTCGTCCATTAGGCCCTTCGAGCCTGCACTGCCATTTAATATGATCATGGTGATCATCCAACTCGGTATCCCGTACCTGCCTTCTCTCCATACCCCCTGATCCCTTTAGCCACAAGGGCACATCTAACTCCCTCTTAAATATAGCCAATGAACGGGCCTCAACTACCTTCTGTGGCAGAGAATTCCAGAGACTCACCACTCTCTGTGTGAAAAATGTTTTCCTCATCTCGGTCCTAAAGGAATTCCCCCTTATCCTTAAACTGTGACCCCTTGTTCTGGACTTCCCCTACATCGGGAACAACCTTCCTGCATCTAGCCTATCCAACCCCTAAAGAATTTTGTAAGTTTCTATAAGATCCCCCCTCAGTCTTCTAAATTCTAGCGAGTACAAGCCAAGTCTATCCAGTCTTTCCTCATTTGAAAGTCCTGACATCCCAGGAATCAGTCTGGTGGACCTTCTCTGTACCCCCTCTATGGCAAGAATGTCTTTCCTCAGATTTGGAGACCAAAACTGTACACAATACTCCAGGTGTGGTCTCACCAAAACCCTGTACAACTGCAGTAGAACCTCCCTGCTCCTATACTCAAATCCTTTCGCTATGAATGCTAACATACCATTTGCTTTCTTCACTGCCTGCTGCACCTGCATGCCTACTTTCAATGATTGATGTACCATGATGCTCAGGTCTTGTTGCATCTCCCCTTTTCCTAATTTGCCACCATTCAGATAATAGTCTGTCCTCCTGTTTTTGCCACCAAAGTGGATAACCTCACATTTATCCACATTATACTGCATCTGCCATGCATTTGCCCACTCACCCAGCCTATCCAAGTCACCTTGCAGACTCCTAGCATCCTCCTCACACCTAACACTACCCCCCACCTTAGTGTCATCCACAAACTTGGAGATGTTGCATTCAATTCCCTCGTCCAAATCATTAATATATCTTGTAAATAGCTGGGGTCCCAGCACTAAGCCTTGCGGTACCCCACTAGTCACTGCCTGCCATTCTGAAAAGGACCCGTTTACTCCTACCCTTTGCTTCCTGTCTGCCAGCCAGTTCTCTATTCACGTCAATACTGAACCCCCAATACCGTGTGCTTTAAGTTTGTATACTAATCTCTTATGCGGGACCTTGTCGAAAGCCTTCTGAAAATCTAGATATAACACATCCACTGATTCTCCCTTATCCGCTCTACTAGTTTCATCCTCGAAATTGCTATAAATGCTAGTGGTTCAATAACTTAACAAAGTTGTTGAAAAATGTCCATGTATGTGACCTTGGGCCTTACAAGCAGGACCAAACAAAAAAGCTAAATAGTAAGATTAAATGAGAACTTACCAGTTTGAAGTTTGATCTTTATTTTATGAGGAGTTACGATGAGGGATTACGTGAAGACCCCGCCAGCACGCATGCGCATGACATTCTTCAAAGCAGTGGTGTGAAATCACAAATACCAGAGTAGACTAACATAGTAAGATAAGAGAGAACTTCCATACCAGTTGAACTTTATAATAGAGGGTTTTGGGAGCGGAGGACTCGTAATCCCTCATCGTAACTCCTCATAAAATAAAGATCAAACTTCAAACTGGTAAGTTCTCATTTAATCTTACTATTTTACTTTGGAGTCACGTGAGTGAATACGTGAAGATTTCAAAGCTCTGTGATTTCATGCCCTGGAACGAATCCATTCTCACACACTGCCATGCTAGGAAAAGAGGATGAACATATTTCAGACATGACACTGTGCTGAAAAACAAAGAAGGTATTTATTCATACCTAAAATAATATGCCCCACATTGGGTCATTTATTTAACAGAACTTAAAATTTTTCCCGCAAACGTGTCAGGAGCGGCCACGGATTTATTATAAAAGCATTGAAAAGTTTGTTCATTGCTCCAACCCGCTGTGGCAAGGATGTGGTCCATAGGTACTTCCATCATCCTAGCCGCCGATGTAGATGCAGCCCTGGTGGAGTGAGATTTGAAAACATTAGTATCCACCCCCGCTGCACCTAATACCACCCTTAACCATCTGGATATGGTTTGCACTGTGACCTTATGGTGAGGGTGTTTATGGCTTATGAGTAAAGCTCTCTCCGTGCCCTTAAGAGTCTTGGTGACTTCTATACATTGTAAAATATGTGTCACGATGCAGAGTCTACTATCTGCAGGATAGGCCAGAAATTCTAATTTTTGGCCAGAGGAACCGGCTCGGTCTTGTTTAAGTAACCCCTGTATTAGAAAGGTTATCTTGCCATTTGTGGTGTACATGGTGTCCATACTTAGTTTGTGTAAGGACTGGACCCATTGTGCTGATACAAGTGCCATAATCATTACCATCTTGTATGCAAGTTTGTCCAAAGTGAGCCCCGATATGGGTGTCCATCCTCGTAACATAGTTAAAACTATGCCTATGTCCCATGTGTGGATGTATCTGGGCCTGGGGGGATTAGAGTTAAATACACCCCTCATTAGTTTAGATACTAGTGGGTGTGATCCTATAGCCAGGTGATCACTCCCTCTGCCCAGATAATTAGATAGGGCACTCCTTGCACAATTAATGGCACTGTAACTCAATCCTTCATCGAAATGAAGGGTGGCCAGAATCTCTAACACTTCAGTTATGGTGGCTGAGTACTGTCAGTACTGTCTTCTGGTCGACTCCCTGCACGACGCTGTGATGACATTGATCGTCCTGTCGGAGAGTCCGTATCCCAGAAATGGCCTGTTCAGCATCTGCAAATTAACAAGTTCATGCGGTCATGGCACGGATGACTATCCCCTGTCACAGAGTGTACCAACACACTCGGCCGTTTGTTTATCCGGATGCAGGGTTCTGCGGCCATCTTTTGTACCGCTGGGAACCATGGTTGGGTAGGCCAGTAGGGAACAACCAAAATACCCGTAGCGAAGTCTTGTTTAATTTTCTGTAAGACCTGACTGATGAGGCAGAAGGGGGGAAATGCATAGCAAAACAAACCCCCCCAATGCAGCGAGAAAGCGTCCATCGCTGCTGCCCCTGGGTCTGGTTCCCAAGCAACATATGTTGGTAGTTGGTGATTTAGTCTGGATGCTAAAAGGTCGATATCTGGCGTCCCATATCGTTCTATAATATCTGTAAACACTTTCCGATCCAACATCCATTCAATGTTGTCATTGAATTTACGTGACCTGGTGTCTGCCACTGTATTTAGCTTACCTAGAAGCTAAGTGGCTGAGATCCAAATCTCTCTTTCCAGACACCAGTGCCAGATATTATTAGCCAATTCATCACATGATATCGACTTTATTCCACCCATATGATTAATATAGGCCACCACTGTGGTATTGTCAATTTGTAACCGTACATGCAACTGGTGCATATCTGAGCAGTAGGCCCTGAGTCCATGAAATGCTCCCAGCATTTCTAGATAATTAATTCCTAGTACTTTAAACAGGGTTAATTCTTGTGCACTCCATCTGCCACCACAACTTGTGATTGGTTGCTCCCCAACCTTTAGCACTGGCATCAGTCTGTAATGTAACCGAGGGATTCATGAAAGTGATGGGGTTAGAACAATGCTGAGCATTTTCTATCCACCAGTTTAATTCTGATTTTGCTTTCCCTGGTAATTTCATAGGCCTATCGAAATGGCCTGCATGATTTTTGAGAGCTAAAATTTTTGCACTTTGAAGGTTTGATAATGGAGCGGATAATTGGGATAATTTCCCAATCACTCTGGCTACTTGCCGAATGGATGGTTCCCTGATGCCAGTGAGACTTCTGCATACTTCTATCAAGTCCGTCACTTTGTTTGGTGGGAAGGTGATAGACATTTGGACAGAATCAATAGTGAACCCCAAATAATCCATGGTAGTGGAGGGTTCCAATTTTGATTTATCTGGATGTATGATAAATCCCAGCTTTTGAAAAATATGTTTTGTGGCTGATACTGCCAATGTAGCCATTTCCAAATTCTCACCTACAATGAGAATATCATCAAGGTAAGCCATGACGATATGGTTATGTTTCCTTAAATAAGCTAAAGCTGGGTTTAATAATTTTGTAAACAGCCTAGGTGCTGATGACAACCCATTGGGTAAGGCCTTATACTACCATAGCTGTCCCATCCAGACAGATTTCAAGTATTTACGATGATCCTTGTGTATTGGTACTGAATAATATGCATCTTTAAGATCGATGCAAGCCATGTAGTACCTATCAGAAATTAGCTGTTTGGCTGTGACGAACGTGTCCATTTTGAAATGGGCATACTGAACGGAAGTATTTAGTTCGGTCAAATCTATAATGATGCCGCAACCGCCATCTTTTTTGTTTTTTGTAAATATATTTGATACGAACTCTTGAGATTCTCTGATTATCTTCTCAATTACCCCTTTTGTATTTAGTCTTAACAGTTCAGCATGGCCTGCTGTTCTCTCTTTTTGTGAAAGTATGAACTTTCGGCTAGGCATATGCTGAACTGGGATGGGGAGTTCGTATACAAATTCAATTTTGTAACCCTGAATACCTCCGAGTATGGTAAGGATCAGAGGTAAAAGTGCTCCACACATGATGAAACAAGTGCAACCGTCCACCAACTTTTGATGAATCTAGACATGCAATGTTTTTGAGGCAACCAGACCCACCTACCTCCATGGTTACCGCCGGTGTTGTGTGGGTTGTCTCTGCCCTTGTTTCTTCTGAAATTGTGTTGCTGCGTTGTGGGTTGGTGCATTTTCCAGGAAGGTCGGGCTGGGCCGTGGTCTAAAAAAGACCTCTGTGCAGGTGGGCCGGCCTTCGAGCTTTCACCACCAGATGGTCTTTCATTGTACCATTGTCTGGTGGATGTGTAGGGGTGCTGCCGCTGCTGATAGTGGGATCTTGAGGTTTTTGGCACCTTGATCAGGCCTATAGCCTTGGCCTCCTCACCCAGGTCTTTCACCTGCTTCGGGAGGTTGTTCCAAAACAGCAGATTTGGCGGCTGAGTGCTACTGGTCCTGCATAATACCGCAAATTTGGGATTAAGTGCAGGCTTAATGATGCTCCTTCTGTAACTGTTAATCTCGAACTGAGTATTACACAATAATGCTAGAGCATCTTGTAGCTCCTCAGGCAAATCAACCCCATCAGCTGTCCTGGTTACTGCTGTGATTCCAGCAGCCAGCAGTTTAAGGGTTCTCTGGAGCTTCACCTCCTGGCTCCTTATAGATGGGCTCATGTTGCCCCAGATGGGGTTGTTGACTGCTGGTAAATTGAGAGAAATACAGTTCTCCGGAGCGAGGTATTTTTCAGCCATTGTGTTAATGGCTTGCTCCTGCAGCTGGTTTGTAGCCATGTAATTTATACTGGATGCCAGCTTAGGATGTATCGGCAGTCCTTTTTGTATTTGGACAGCATGTTTGTTTACCATGCCCAACAATTCTTCTGGCACCCCTAACACAGTCGGTTGTTCAGCCAATGCCCCTTCTTCAGGGTCAGCCCAGCTCTGACCCCTAATGCTCCCCTGCGAAGAGGGTGAGACATTTGGCAGTCCTTGAAAGGATCCTACCATGGGTCTGCGAGGAGACCCACCGTGACTCTGCCCCTGCATAAGCAGGTCACGCTGGAGCAACTGCTCCACCATCCGCTCCATGCGGGAAAGACGCCCACCGTCGCTATCCGCGAACGGGGTGTCTTCAGGTCCGGACTCAGCCGAGTCAGCGGACCTGTCCGACTTCCGGGTGGTTTTACCGCCGGATCGCGGCGCACCTGTGGTCTTTATCGGCGAGAAGTCAGGGGATGCTGGTAGCACCTGCAGCTCTGGAGAGATGGCACGCTGCTGGCTGCTTTCCACAGCAGTGGTTTTTGCCGCTGCTCTCCTTGATTTTCGCGACTCCATGGTGCTTCTTCTGTGTCTGAAAAACAAAGTACACCCAGTCGCCACGCTCGCCAGAAAGGTAAGACTTACCTTCAGTAAGTTTTTAAACTTACGCTGGAGGAGCGGCGGGGGCGGGGTCTTCACGTAGTCACTCACGTGACTCCGAAGTAAAATCTAAGGTCACTGTGCAAAGAAGCAGGATTTGGCAGCAATATCCAATATTCAACAGGAATAACTCTTCTCCAACTTCATTCAGTGGACTTCAGAAACTGGGACAAGGCCTACAACAATCAATCAGTACTTCCAACATGTGAATAATTGATGGCAGGTGTTAATTCTTCCTGCCGCTAAATGATCACATCTGTATTCAAGTTGATAATATGGTGCTGGCTACATTTCTGAGATCCAATTCGATATCGCTGGCATCCGATCAGCATTTCACGAGAATTGGTTCACAATGTGGCTGCTCTGTACACTTTCAGCACCCACCCTCAACAGTTTGGCAGAATTCACAAGCATTATGCAGTAAATTGGAATGAAGTTAGCACTCTTGCAAAACAACAACTGTCTGGACATATTTCAAATGAAGCATTATATTCAGGTCCATTCTTAGTGTACTAGTGATCACAAAAGCTCTTTCCGCACTCTTCATAAGATCAATGGGCCTGTCCCACTTGGGCGATTTTACAGCAGACTGCCGGCTACTGTCAAGTTGCCGCAGTTGCCTGAAAAACCAGGAACTGGGACGGCGACTGTCAGAATGCAATACACACACACACACACATCGCAAAGGCGGGGGCCAGGGCAAGCGGGGTGAGCGATGTCTTAAATTCACATGGTGCAAAGCCAAGGTGATACAGACACACATCGCGATCAACAGGAAGGTTGGCGCTGTAATTAAGACGGCTAACACAGTGTACGGTAAGTCCTTTAAAAGAGGGGGAGAGAAGGAGTGGAGACAACTTTTAAGAAGCCAGACAACTTTTAATAAGCCAGAGATACACAGCTGTGAAGTTCGGCGGGCATTTAACATTACCGGTCGGTTATCCTTGGTTCTGAAAACTCCTGCTTTCTTTTTTCCCCCCAATGAGCCAATGAAAATGACCGGTCAGCAAAGGCGTTTAACTAAAACTACCTACGACTACCTCGACTACCTACAACTACATGGCGACCCCATGTATTTGTAACTCTTCCTCATGCTCGTGAGTGGTCTCCGCATACTCCTCAAGTAGGTCGCGGCGTTTTTTCCAGCCTGATAAAAAATGTCCACGAGTAAAAAAAAGGTCGGCATAGAAACAATTGACACTTTTTACTCGTAGGTAGGTCGTAGTAGGTCGTAGTAGGTCGTGATGGTAGTCGTAGGTCGGTAACTGGCCCGAGAAAAAAAATGCAAACATGACATCATTTTATCACGTGATCATTTCCCACTCCTATCTAGTCGTAGTTGGTCTTAGGTGTGGAAGACTGAGGTCGTGGGGGGTTGTAGACATAGTCGTAGGAGGTCGTCGACATGGTTGTAGGAGGTCTTTTACTTCGGTGAGTCAACACGACCTTGACATTTTTTCAACTCGTCTAGGGTCTTCTAAACTCGTGGATTAGGTCATCCAAGTGGGACAGGCCCTTAATTTGGTATTCATGAAACATTTTTCAACTTTGCTGCTACATTCTCTTAAACAGCAGGTGATTGCACTTAAAAGCCATTCATTGCTGGTATATTTTTAATGCAACATCCCAAGTGCACTATCTAAATACAAGACAATTATTTCTTATAGTAATTTGTACAATAATTTTAGAAAGGTGACATTAAACTGGAGAAGGAGCAAAACAAAACATTTTCTGAAGAAGCGTCTCGACCTGAAACGTCACCAATTCCTTCTCACCATAGCCTCACGGCTGAGTTTCTCCAGCACTTTTTGTCTACCTTAAAATATTTACAATTGTGTTACCTGCTCTAGAGGATTTGAGTAATAAGGAGAGGCTGCAAAAGCTGGGTCCTTTTACCCCAGAAATGTATGAGGCTGTGAATAACATAGAGGTTTATAAAGTAATGAGGAGTGTAGATCAGGTAAATAGCCAGAGTTATCCCCCCCCCCCCCAAATTTTGGGAGCACCTACTTAGAGGACATAGATCTAAAGTGGGAGGGGAAAGATGTAAAAGGAACTTGAGGGACATAATTTTCACAGAGAGGATATTTAAAATAAAAGCATTTGTACAGGTTCATGGATAGGAAATATTCAGGGGGAAATGGGCCAGGCACAGTCAAGTGGGACCAGCGTGGTTACGCAACATGGTTGGCACGGACTAACCATGGCGGCGCTGCAGTAGAGTTGCTGCCTTACAACGAATGCTGCGCCGGAGACCCGGGTTCAATCCCGACTATGGGCGCTGTCTGTACGGAGATTGTACGTTCTCCCCGTTACCTGCTTGGTTTTTCTCCGAGATCTTCGGTTTCCTTCCACACTCCAAAGATGTACAGGTTTGGAGGCTAATTGGCTCGGTAAATGTCAAAATTGTCCCTGGTGGGTGTAGGATAGTGTTAATGTGCGGGGATCACTGGTCGGCACGGATCTGGTGGGCCGAAAGGCCTGTTTCCGAGCTGTACCTCTAAAGTAAACTAAATTAAACCTGGCTGAATGGCCTTTTTAAATGCTGTAGAACTCTATGACAAGAAGAAGGTTTTGTGAACAACTTATCTTGATAATCAACATTAACACCATCACTGAAATCTCCAGCAACAATATCATTTCTCATTAGCAGAAATTTAACGACATCATAGATGCCGTCTCCATCCTACAAGTCATCTCCTGATTATGTAAAGCCTTTCACCGTTCAACAAGGCACAGGTGAGGACTATGTTGGAATAATCTCCAATTGCCTGGCTGAGTATTGGCGCAGTTACACTCACCATCTGGGGCAAAGCATCCATGTGCTTGGCTGCTTATCTAGCCATTCTAGACATTCATTCCCTCTCTTGGTAGCCGGCATAGAATACATAAAACACCAAGGCAAGAAGGCAACTGACTAGCTGTGCTCCTTCTTCTCCACGTGTTTCCGCTGCCTGAAGCAGCTAAAGATCTGGCGCCGTGCCAAGGTGATCGGTCTGCCGAAGCCAAATAAGCCTAGCGATGACCCCAAGGGATACCGACCCATCTCACTGCTGTGTGTTCCATACAAGCTCCTGGAACATCTCCTTCACACACGTCTCAATCCAGTGATCGACCCCCAGCTGCCTAAAGAACAGGCTGGCTTCCGAAGCGGTAGGTCAACGGGGGACCAGGTGACCCTCCTGTGCCGAGACATAGAGGACAGTTTCCAGGCAGGGGAGAAGGCTGGCACTGTCTTCTTGGACCTCACAGCTGCATATGATACTGTCTGGCTGCGTGGACCACACATGAAGCTTCTGGAAACCATCCCAGACAAGCACATGGTGAGCTTCATCATGGAGTTGCTGAGCAACCGCAGCTTCAGGCTACACACCAGCAACGGGCAATGCAGCAGAGTGAGGAACCTTAAGAAAGGCATCCCACAGGGCTCAGTGCTGGCACCAATGCTGTTCAACATCTACATCCATGACCTGCCTGCAACCCAGTCAAAGAAGTATGGCTATGCTGATGACCTGGCCATCCTACTCAGTAAGCCATCCTGGGAAGCAGCAGAAGAGGGCCTCTCTTAAGACATGAACATCCTGTCTTCATACCTGAGAAACTGGCGCCTCAAGCTCAGCATGGGTAAGACAACATCTTCAATGTTCCACCTCAACAACAGGGAAGCAACCCGCAAGATGAACGTCATGGTGAATAACGCACAGTCACAGTCCCAGCCTGTCCCCACGTACTTCGGTGTGAAGCTCGACAGAACGTTGTCATTCAAACAACACCTGGAAGGTGCCAAGGCAAAGACAAATGCCCGTGACGCACTGATACACTGCCTAGCCGGCACCACATGGGAGCCACGATGAAGACACTGCGCTTGTCCACAGTGACCCTGGTGTTCTCAGCCGCCGAGTACTGTGCCCCGGTCTGGTGACGTAGCCATAACGCCAAGAAGCTGGATGCTGCCCTCAATAGCGCCCTGTGGACTGTCTCCGGATGCCTACGAGCCACCTCAGTAAACCAACTGCCGGTCCTCACTGGCATCGCCCCAGCCAACATTAGACGAGATGCAGCCACGTTGGCCCTCTATAGAAAGGCGCAGACCAGTGAATCGCACCTCCTCCATCAGATCGTCACGGAGACATCACGACGAGTGCGCCTCAAGTCACGGCACCCCTTTGCCACCCAAGCCCAAGAGCTGCTCTGCACAACACCGGCTGACGCTTCTAAGGCCGCCTGGGTCAAGACGAGATGGAGAGACCAGTGGAAGTCAGCGGAACCATCTAGGCTACACCATTGCATCAATGACCCCATGGACGTCCCTGGCCAGGACCTGCCCCGAAAGCAGTGGACAACTCTCAACCGCTTGAGGACTGGCATCGTACGCTATGGAGTAGCAATGAAGAGGTGGGGCCTCATGGACAGCGCCACCTGCGAGTGTGGGGACCCAACACAGACAGTGGAGCACATCGTCACCAGTTGCTCCAAACACCGGCCACCGAATGGTGAACGAGGTCTGATTGACCGGGACGATGACACGTTGGCCTGGCTCACCTCAGCGTAGCTGCAGGTCTAAAAGACACACAACAGAAGAAGTAGCCCATGACTGTAGGATGGACTGCAGCAATTCACCATGACTCGTTTCCTTCCAAATGTATAACTTTTACCTAGAAAGGTGTCTTTCATTCCACCTTCACTTGCTGCCTTACAACAGTGCATGGCTGATTGATGGTTTGCATTACATTTCTGTTAGCAATGGGGAGAGTCAGTAGTCTGAAGAAGGGTCTCGACCCGAAACGTCGCCTATCTCCTTCGCTCCTTAGATGCTGCTGCACCCGCTGAGTTTCTCCAGCTTTTTGTGTAACCCCCCCGATAGAAAATGAAAGTTGTTTTGGGCTTGCTCCATTGTATGCTGTATTGTTGCTGATGCGTTTACCTCACAATGTAAATGGGCATATTTGAGGCCAGTGGGAGACATTGCAGATTGTAGAGCATTTAACATGCAAGTACAGTGCCCTCCATAATGTTTGGGCCAAAGACTCATAATTTATTTATTTGCCTCTACTCCACAATTTGAGATTTGTAATTTAAAAAAATCATGTGTGGTTAAAGTGCACATTGTCAGATTTTAATAAAGGCTATTTTTATATATTTTGGTTTCACCATGTAGAAATTAGTAGTGTTTATACAAAGTCCCCCCCATTTCAGGGCACAATAATGTTCGAGACACAGTAATGTCATGTAAATCAAAGTAGTCATGTTTCGAATTTTGTTGCATATCCTTTGCACACATTGACTGCTTGAAGTGTGCGATTCATGGACATCACCAGTTGCTGGGTGTCTTCTCTGGTGACGCTCTGCCAGGCCTGTATTACAGCCATCTTTAGCTTATGCTTGTTTTGGGGGCAACTCCCCTTCAGTTTTCTCTTCAGCATATAAAAGGCATGCTCATTTGGGTTCAGATCGGGTGATCGACCATTTTCTAGCTTTGAAAAACTCCTTTGTTGCTTTAGCAGTATGTTTGGATCATTGTCTTGCTGTAGAATGAACCGTCGGCCAATGAGTTTTGAGGCATTTATTTGAACTTGATCAGATAGGATGTGTCAATACACTTCAGAATTCATTATGCTACTACCATCAGCAGTTGTATCATCAATGAAGATAAGTGAGCCAGTACCTTCAGCAACCTTACATGCCCAGGCCATAACACTCCCACCACTGTGATTCACAGATGAGGAGGTATGCTTTGGGTGTTGGGCAGTTCCTTCTGTCCTCCATCCTTTGCTCTTGCCATCACTCTGATATAAGTTAATCTTTGTCTCATCTGTCCACAAGACCTTTTTCCAGAACTGTGGTAGCTCTTTTAAGTACTTCTTGGCAAACTAACCTGGCCATCTATTTTTGCTGCTAACCAGTGGTTGGCATCATGCAGTGTAGCCTCTGTATTTCATGTTCATGAAGTCTTCTGTGGACAGTGGTCATTGACAAATCCATAACTGACTTCTGAAGAGTTTTTCTGATCTGTTGGACAGGTGTTTGGGGATTTTGTTTATTATAGAGATAATTCTGTCATCAGCTGTGAAGGTCTTCCTTGGCCTGCCAGTCCCTTTGCAATTAGTAAGCTCACCAGTGCTCTCTTTCTTATTAATGATGTTCCAAACAGTTGATTTTGGTAAGCCTAAGGTTTGGCTGTTGTCTAACAGTTTTATTCTGGTTTCTCAGTGTCATAATGGCTTCTTTGACTTTCATTGGCACAACTTTGGTCCTCATGTTGATAAACAGTAATAAAAGGTTCCAAAGGTGATGGAAAGACTAGGTGCTGAGAGCTCTCTTGTACCAGCATTATGGGGGCAATTAAACACACCTGATCAATTACAAGCACCTATGAAGCCATGTGTCCCAAACATTATGGTGCCCTGAAATGGGGGGGGGGGGGGGGGGGGGGGGGGGGACCAAATATAAACACTGCTATAATTTCTACATGGTAAAATCAAAAAAAAAAAATACCCTTTGATAAAATCTGACAATGTGCACATGTGATTTTTTTTTCTATTACAAATCTCAAATTGTGGAGTACAGAGTCAAATAAATAAATGAGTTTTTGTTCCAAACATTACGCAGGGCAATGTAAGTCTATAGTAAAAAGTTCTCATAAAATCAAAAAGTGTTCATCCCTGTCTTACGATATTCATACTTTTATCATTTTCCGTGTGTATTTTGCGAAGAATCTTATGGTTTAGCGAGGCTCATATAATTTTTGTTTTATTTGAAAGGATATTAACAAATCAATAAATGTATTTAATATCATTGTAATTAATCCACATTTGCTGCCCAAGGACTATCTTAGCCGCTGAACAATGGTGTTGAAAGTGAGCAGGAGTGCACGTGCTGCAGAATAGCAATTAGTAACTCGAGTTGCATCTCACCACATCCAGCGTGTTAAATGCCTGTTAGCTCCAGACCCAATTGTTCCAAAGCTTCTCTAGATGTCTTGTGATTATAACATTCTACATACTTCAGCTCCTTCTGTCTGGGACTGGAGCAGTACAGTCTCCAGGTGAGCTATGACTGAGGATTGAGTTGCAATTTGTCCCTAGCCTTTGAATGGGCTCGTTTTCACTCCAGGGAGGGCAGATTGCACTCTGCCCAGTGTTATGTATGATGGGATTTCTTTCCTAATTTTTCCTTCCTTCTCTTTGGAAATCTATCCTCGTAGGACCACCAGTTAGATCCGAACCCTCCCAGTACAGAGAAAATTGGGCATAAGCCAGTGATCCCTTTTATTTTCATTCCATGGTTGAGCAGGTGTAGAGTGGATATGAGTGATTAGACTACAAATCGAGTGCACCTCTTGCATATTCTGCATAAAAATAACTATCAATTAAAGACCCGGCTGTTGGCTGCTCCATCACTTGCCCATTAAATTTTAAATAATTCCAAACCTCCCAATTGTATGCTCCCCACATGTTGTTAATTAATTGTACAATTGAACAACTTTTTATACTATTATGACAAGATTGCTGATAAACTGACGTATCAAGATTTTAAAAAAATTAACCCTGCATTTATACCAAGAAACAAGAAAAAATAGAACTATTAGAGTGTAAGCCTGGTACTTATTACAGCCAATTATCATGGTAAATAGAGCAATATTGGGCATTAACATGTATGTACTTGTGCAGTAAAATATTAAGCACACTGCTTCTTTATTTAACTGGATTATTTGGAGGAGGCATTGAATGAAACCTAAAAGCTTCCTGAATCAGTGGGAGGAAGTCAGAGGGAGAGGACACCTTGATCCATGTTAGCCTCAACATTCCACAGAACCATTATAAGCTGAAGGAACTTTGGAGATTGTAAATCCTTCCATCCACCCTGCTGTTATTCCCAGAGTCAGCTCATTAACACGTTCAATAACGTGCCAAAAGTGCAGCTTCTATGTAACAAGTGAATAAAAGGCTTGCCGAATGGTGCTGAAATTTATGGCTGTTGTGAGGTTTTTGAATGAAGGTTGTGACTGCAGGGACTTTCACCCAAGGAATCCAGAGAGAGTAAAACTTGCAGTAACTGACTTATGGTGCATAAGGCAACTGGAGAAAAGAGCAGATGAGTTTTACTTTTCTTCCAGATAAGACTTTGGAAATGTTTTTTGTTTTGACTGAGAAACGTCTGGATTCCCATCTCAAGGACCCGGCTATGAAAAGGATGTTCAATTAGCAGCACCGCTATGCGAGACTGTGACTTCTCTCCCAATCCAAGATGTAGAAGGGATATACAGAAGGGAGTGTCCCTCATATGCAATAACATCATGGGCATCTTTCCCTGTTGGAAAATAATTAGAAAACCAGAGGTTGATAGCTTAGCCCACATTGCAGCTGTGCTTCGCTTTGTTCTGCTTTGTAGCTACACATTCATTCGGGACAGTGCTGCGCCAGAGGCCATGATTACCGTTCTAGACACAGTAATCAGCCACAGCTCGGCTGAAGCATGTGTACTGCACCTGCCCAACAGTGTAAAGAGGAAGCCAGGAAAACCTGTACCATGATCTCATAAGGATTTTGGAAATGTGGTTCAGCTCACGAAACTGGAATTAGCTTAACGTGCATTCTTGTTGTTCCAAAAATGTTTCTGAGAGGAAATAGCTGGAATAATTAACATTTCAAAGATACTGCTCAGAAGGGAATAAAATTTGGAATCTGCCATAGATATCACCTGTTCTCACATGAGGTGAGATAAGAAAGGCAATATTAGGAATAATAATTCCACAATATGCGGCTTGATGAGAGGCACCCCACTCCACTGCCAACAGTGATTAATAATGTATGATTATTATTTGGGGAATGTACAAATGAATATGGTTTCATGGCATCTTAGTTGGTATATGTACAAAGCTGGTTGCTGACCTCATGATGTAGGTGGATGCCAGGAATAATGCTTGCACTGCATACCTTGAAATCATGATACGAGACTAGATCCATTTCAATTGTTGGAACAAACAGTATGATTGCATTGATGTGTTGGATCAAGGACAGATCTTCAGAGATATACATCCCCAGGAATTTGATGTTTTTTTACTCTCTCACCACTGCCATTAATGAAGCCAGGCTTGTAGATCCTCGGTCTTCCTCTTCTGAAGTCCTTGGTTTTACTGACGTTGAGAACAAGGTTTTTGTTCCGCAGCACGGAAGTCGAGCCCATTCTTCGCTGGGAGCATCGTGCCCACTACTCGGTAGATAAGGGGTGGAGAAGGTATATGGCATGCTTGCACTCAAGCGATGGGCAGACAGTGTAAAAGTTGGGAAAAGTTGGGAACTTTACAAAATGCTAGTTTGGACGAATTTGGATTATTGTGCACAGATCTGGTCACCATACTATGTGAATGATGTGGTAGAACTGGAGAGAGTATGGGGACGATTCACCAGGATGTTGCCTGGATTGGAGGAGTTTAGTTATGGGGAGAGATTGGATAAGTTGGGTTTGTTTTACATGGAGCGCAGAAGGTTGAGGGGTGATCTGAAAGGGATATAAAATTATACATAGGAAATGGAGCAAATAGTTTGAATTGTTTTGCCCATGGAAAGGTATAAAAAGCAAGAGGTTTAAGAACACGGTTTGAGGTTTAAAAACAATATGTTTAAGGTGAGGGAGTTTTAAAGGAAATCTGAGGGGAAGGATTTTACATACTGTAGAGCGATTGATGTCTGGATAATGATTTTAGTTCAGAGATACAGCACGGAAACTGGCCCTTCGGCCCACCATGTCCACACCGACCAGCAATCCTATTAACACATTAACCCTATACACACACTAGGGACAATTTTAATTTATACCAAACCAATTAACCTACAAACCTGCACATCTTTGGAGCGTGGGAGGAAACCAAAGATCTCGGAGAAAACCCATGCGGTCACGGGGAGAATGTACAAACTCTGTACGGACAGCACCCGCAGTCATGATTGAACCCGCGTCGCTGGCACTCAAAGCGCTGTACGGCAGCAACTCTATCGCTACGCCACCATGCTGCCCTGATGCTGGAGGAGGTGGTGGAATCAGAAACAATCACTCATTTTTTAAATTTAGTTATTTAGACAGGCACTTGAATAGGAAAGAGAAGGATAAGGATCTAATGCAAACAAGTGTAGATGGACAAAAATAGTTGGCAAATAACCTATTTCTGGACTCTGACTTGAATGTCTGAGTGTGCAATATATTATATATATATGTAATATCCTGATCCAATTTAGCAATCAATTTTATTCCATGATTCAGTCACATTAAACATTAAAAGCATGCAATGTACAATCAATCTTGTATAACCTGAAGCTCATAATTAACAGCTACAGATATTTCCTAGGTACCACTATAAAGAATTACATTTAATACAGAGTGACACTTTGTCAAAATGAAATAGCAAAAAACCTGAATACAATTTGTGCTTCAGGTGATTCAATTTCTGTCTCAGGAAGTGAGTGAAATTAGTGGACTATTCACTTGTTAGAAAGCAATTATGTTTCGTGATCATAACTTAATTTGTGATTGAAGAATTCCGTGCACATCTGTTAGGTTTTAAAGGAAGTGGGTGTTTTGTTCAAATGTAATGCTCAAGGTGAATACTGTTTTGCACAGATTCAATCATTGTGGGAAACTAAGGTAATATGTATGAAATGTTCGTATTGAGTGCTTGTCTTCCATTATTATTTTCATATAGCTGTCCAAACATTAAAAATATTACATATAGCGCCATAAGATTGGTCAAAGCAAGCGTTTGTGCCAAGTGTAGCACTAATGTAGTTTCAATGGCGACTGACAGGGCGGCACGATGGCGCAGCGGTAGAATTGCTGCCTTACAGATGCGGGTCAGAGACGCGGGCAGTGCCAGAGATGCGGGTTTGATCCCTACCACGGGTGCTGTTTGTATGGAGTTTGTACGTTCTCCCCATGACCATGTAGGTCTTCTCCGAGATCTTCGGCTTCCTCCCGCGCTCCAAAGACATACAGGTTAATTGGTTTGTGTTTGTATACTTGGTATAAGTGTAAATTGTCCCTAATGTGTGTAGGCTTGTATTAATGTGCGGGGATTGCTGGTTGGCATAGACTCAGTGGGCTGAAGAGCTTGTTTCCACGCTGTATCTCTAAACTAAACTAGATAGTCTGCATTCAAGTTTCACATTACATATTTCTGATGTTGGAACCAAGTCTTAATATGATCCCATGGCTTTATGGCCTATAAAGTTATCAATAATGTTTTTAGAATTCACTAGACTAAGTGGGACCCGTTGTCACACGGGAGGCCTGGTCCCCCAACACAACTCGTTCCTAACGCAATATTCCACCACTCACCCGTTCCCCCAATGCAAGCCGTCCCCCAATGCAATATTGCACCACTCATGCATTGCCCCCAACTGCGCAGGCACGGCTCATTTCCCCTCACCCCCCAGCACTCCCTCCCCCTCCTCTTCACCCTCCCTCTTCTTTCCCCTCTCCTCCCCTCTCCCCCTATCCCTCCACCTCTCCCCCCTCCTTTCCCTTACCATCAGTCACACCCTCCCTCCCTCCATAACTCATCTCCCCTCCCTATTCCTCTCCTATCCCTCTATCCCCCACTCCTCACCTCCCCATATCCCCCGCACTATCCCTCCTGACCTACCCCACTGCCCTGCTCTCCCTCTATTCCACACTCCCTATCTCCCCCACTCCCCCCTACTCTCCCTCTATACCCTCTCCTCCCACACTCTCCTCACCTCCCCCACATTCTCACTCTCCCTCCCTACCCCTTCCCCTCCCTCAATCCCCCCCACGCTCCTTCCTCACCTCCCCAGGATCCTTCCCCACTCCTCCTCCCTTGCCCTAATCCCTCCCTCACCTCTCCCTCCCTCTCCTTTCCCCAACCCCTAGTCCATCCCTCCCTCCCTCCCTCCATAAAAAGCAGCATCTGCAGTTCCTTCCTCCACAGGTCATTCATTGTTAGCTGTGGTTTAGATCCTGTTGACTTGACGATTGCATTGTGTGCATTTCTGGAGAACATGGATAGGTGACATTTTGAAACATCACCTGTTGGGACCTTTCTTCAGATTGAAGAAAGGACCCGACCTAAAATGTCACCCAACCAAAGTTAATCCCTTGTTGGAAATTACCACTTTTTGGCATGTGTGGGACAAATATCTTTGCCTATGCCTCAATGCTGTCTAGATTTTGCTACAGTTAGGCATTTTATCTGAGTACTTATGCAACTGAACATTGAAAGATCATCGGCAATGTTCTCACCTCTATCCTCACAGTTGAAAACAAGTTATTTTGAGGAAGCAGTTATGGACACTACACAATTCCTGCGATGGTCTCATGGGCTGAGGCCACTGACCTCAAACAACCTCAATTGTTTTTCATTCTGTGAGGGATGTCTTCCGTGTGTTGAGGGTCTTCCCTTGAATCCCATTAACTTCAACTTTTCCAAGCTTCTTGATGCTACGTTTAATCAAATTATGTTACGGGTAATCACTCTCTCCTCACCATTCGCATTCAGCTGTTTATAACACTTTGATCAAGGCTGTAAAGATATGTGCGCACAAGTAGAACACAAACATGATGTCAGTGAACAGGTTTTTGGTGGCATTGTTAATGATCCCTTCACTAATTAATGATGATAAGCGAGAGTATATTAATGGTGGTGCAATTGGCCAATTCGATATATTTTCTTTCTGTGGACAAAATATACTTGGGCCAATTCCCACATTGTCAGATGGTTGTTGGTCTTGTGATTCTACTGAAATAACTAGAGTGGTTCTGGAACATAAATCTTGAACACGGCAGCAAGTTATTTTCTGGGCTCTTTATCTGTGCTGTATCAGTGTGTCCTCTGTTTAACATCCTCCTATTTGCTGTTTGCTTTCCCAACATGATTCTCAATTGCATATGGCAAGAGGGCAGAACTATGTTCTGTACTGTTGGTTGTGGGATTATGTGGCTCCAAAAATGGGGTACTGCCACCACTGATTGGTATCCACTTGGTTCTGGTTGTGCCTTCATCACATAGGTGGCTCATTGATCTTCCCCCAAATGTTTTTTTACACATCATATAGCCTGATTTGATGGCACAGGTCGAGTGGGGTTGTGCTGGTTTGGAAGGACACACTGTGGTCGAAGGGAATGCTGCTGCATTTAATGGTCCACATGACTACCCAGATTTCAGATGTTATTTGCTGTATAATCTCTGACCTATTAAGGAAATCTAGCAATAGAATCTAGGATAATGATTCTGTCCGGTGTAATATTTCAGTAAAAAGATGAAAGCAGTTACTCATCGTGGCGTGTACAGTACATATGTGTGGTTTTGAATGCAGGGTTTACCATGTGGTAAGATTTTTGATTCAGAGTTCTAGACATTGCTGTCAATTGACATTTGCTTTACTTCAATTAAAAAATTCTGTTGGCTCTGTCTGTGCTATTTCTAATAAACAGAAACATAAAGAGCTGACTGATACTACATTGGTGTTGAGTTTGAAATGTCACTGCTTTGGGGAATAGCAGAGCAACATCTAGTATGAAGTTAATAGAAAACATGATTCTCTAGGTAGAGCAGGATGAAGGCAGACACAGGGCATGGTGAATGTGTTAGTGAGCTCAAGAGATACGAGCAGTTACAACACTTTGGCCTGAACATAGACTGAGGAGGAATATTCCAAAGGGTAAATGATATCATTAATGACATGGGTAAAGACAGGGAATATAGTACCATGGTTATGAGCAAAACAAGGAACGCAATGTGTTGCTTGAGGTGGAGCTGGAGACAAAGGTGAGCTTACTGGTACCACAGACTACAGACAAGGTTTCACATGAGGACACAGGGAAACCAAAATAGATAGTTTAATCTATTAAATTGGTATGTGTGCAATTATACCCTGGAAACGGACAGAAAAACTGGTAAGACTGAAGCCATTGGCAGAGAGGTGCAGATTCCAGCAATTTATAAATTGATTGTTCCAGGATCGCTGTGTGGGTGGACTGATGAATGAGAGAAGTCGGGTGAAACCATTTGATAAGGGTGAGCATGCCAAATAGCTGCCAGCATGGAAATGATGCCTAAAATGTAAGGCTTTACTCGGGGCACAATTCCCAGGGGCAATCAATAAACATAAGCCCACAGAGCATGATCACCGCCTTCCCAACGTAGTAAAACTATAAATGGTTACATGTAAGGTATGTGAAGCTTATGTGAATACAAATGCAGGCGGTCTTCTTATAAATGTTATGGGAACCTTTATGCCTCAGTAATTGACACAGGATAGGTGCATGTTTCTGAAGAAAGTATCTGTTACTAATGACTGCGGTCCCCATTTTCCTGTGATGGGTCAATCCCGCAGGAGTACTGTAGATGTGTGGAATTTATTAATAAGGGAGTGGAAATATATGTATTGGATAACTTTTATTGAATGCACCAGGAAAATGGTAGGACCAAAATCTCATATTCTGCTGGGGTAGCCTGTGCCCCAATGTTCTGAACTTTTAATTTTCCAATTTTAGATAACCATACCACTTATGTTCTCAAACACACACACACTGTACAATCCACCCAATTTCCTTCTCTTTTTGTTCACCTTTACCATCTGCTCTTTCCTCCCCCTGTCTGACCCAAATCCATCAGCCCATCATCCCAGTCCCCTCATCTGGGTCAACATATCAACCAGGAGCCTCTGAACCGAACCCCCTCCCCCCTCTGCCCTCTGGTCATAGTTTCCCCTTCCCACTCTTTCCCAAAGCAATATCTCAACCTGAAATATCTACATCTATTTTTTCCCTGTGCTGATGCCGCTTCACCAGCTGAGTTTTTTTCCAGCAATCAGTTTTTGTTCTAATTGTGCACCACGATGTGAATCAGAAATACCTGAACAAAGCAGTGTCAGGTAGGTATGCATGGGAACAATGATCCCCCTTCGCCCATGAGTTATGGGGAAGGTGGACTGTTGAGCTGCCAGTCAAGGTACATGGACTCTTATTGTTATAAGCCAGAGGTGTGCATCTCATTTGAACTATGGGAGCAGGAAAACAGAAACGCCACCTTACCAGGTTATAGCAGAAAATCGGCAATAACAACACCATTTTTATTAAAGCGTTATGGGAAAAAAAATCAGCATCGGCATGGAAGGGAATGTTTACATTATAACATAAAAGGTCATTCAGCCCATTGGGTCTGTGCTGGCTCTCAAATTCAGCCCATTCCACACCAATTTTCCCTGTAATCCCATCAACACATCTCTCACTCCCCCCACCGTTCGACCACTTACTTTTACATTATAAGTAAGTCTAATGTATACTTCGAAATTGCAGTAATATAACAACATTCATGTTTTGGGGATGTTGTGAAGAAACTGGAGCACCTGGAGGAAAGTCATGAGGTTTCAGGGTGAACATAGGTTGCTGGTTCTGTGGGACACTCGCTTTATTATCTGTCCCATGCTGCTTGGATATTGTGCTACAATGCATTTTCTAGATTTTAAAAGTTGTAAATCTGTATAGGTAATTCTGTTGTTTGGCTGAGATAGAAATGTTCAGCAGACTAGCACAAACAAAATTCCCGAAATGCAAATGAAGTGGTGTCTTTGACACTCCAGCTCGGTCAGTTCTAGATATCGCCAGGCAATGTTAGTACAGTTGTGATTGGGTCTCTGCATCTTTCAGTTCAACATTATTCCATACTTAGTACAGCATAAATCTGTGATTTCTGTTTTTTTCCAGGTTTATGACCTGAAAGAGTGACTTCCAGATTGAACACATATTACACAGCAGAGCATAAATGGAAAGACTGAATACCTCTGCATTGAAGTGAAACAACACAAATTTTATATTTTTTTATAAGAACAATGGTTGCAATGAGAAATTATAGAAGGAATATAATAGAATATTGCTTTGCACCATTACTTATTGTAGCTTGTTTGCAATCAATCATTTAAAATAATTCTTACACGAAATAAAGTTATGTTATTAATGTCATGCATGTTTCAATGAAAGTATTATATTTTCAGTGTATTTTTATCAAATATTTGTTGTGAAATCAAGTGATTGTTGAACTTTTATCTTAGGCAAATCATCAGTTTCAAATGCATGAATACCTGTTAGACAAAATAGAAGGATTCTTGCTTTCGAGCATTTACAATACACTGGATTTTATTGCACTTTCTGATTGTTGTGATGGGTTTTCTCTTTGGCTTGGATCAAAAATAAACAATTACTTTTACATGATTAAAACAACTTTTAGGTAAGCATTGCATTTTATTTCATCACTAATGAAAGATTTCTAAAAAATCATATAAGCAAAATTGATTGAAATATGGAGACATTCAATGCTATATCCTTCATTATCAAGAATAACATGATGAATATTGTTTTTCCATAAACTTGTCTTGTCACAAACCTTGCAAGTGTTTAATGCTGTCTATTATTACTTTATTTTCCCATTCATTATAAAATGGGTCCATATCTTTACTGACTCCCTAATGTAAGTTCAAGTACATCAGAGGAGTGACCTCGAGGGATTCCTCTGGGTGCTCCAGTTTTCTCCCATGTTCCAAAGGCATCCTGGTTTGTGATTTAGTGAAGGTTTCAGCCCAAAACGTTGTCCATTTCCTTCGCTCCATAGATGTTGCCGCACCCGCTGAGTTTCTCCAGCACTTTTGTCTACCTGGTTTGTGATTGAATTGGCTTCTGTTAATTACTTCTAATGTATAGGGAAGGGATGACAAAGTAAGATAACACAAAACTAGTGTGAATAGGTAATCAATAATAGCCATCTCTAAACTCTAGGTGAGTCCAAGTGCTTCCAAGAAGTAAGTGTTTTTTTTGTTTAACTGCTATGTTGAGCGAACCAGTCTCCATCTTCACCTTCTGCTTGAAATCAGAAGCAAATCAATAGACACATCTGACCTCTCTCCTGATAGTCTGATCTCCACCATACCTTTCAAACCCTTCCCCAACCTTTCAGATCACTTGTAAGTGTCCTATTTCCTCTTCGCATTACAATATATCTATGGGCATATATTGCTGCCACCAAATCTTAAAATCTACCTTGCCCTTGAGAACACAACTCTAGGCTCCAATTTCACCACCACAACATCACATCATCCTTTTTAATATTTCTTTCCTCTTCTGCTTCTGACCGATGATCTGCCACTAATGACTTACTCATCCATTAGTCAGTGAGTCTCTCATGCATTGTGCAGGAATTAGACATAAAATATTAATCAGCTTCTGGCATTTAACTAAGAAGTATTCATTTGGGTTTCATGACTGCAAAAGAGAATCCTGGCAACATTAGCTTTGGAACTCATATCGTGAATGCTAAACCAAAGAGTGCTGTGGGTTTTAACCTAGTCAGTTGTACGCATTTAAGTGCACTGGGATCAGTGACGTGTAATTAATAACCTAAAAATAAGATTAGAGGGAAATGACTGTATTTATGCGGGCAGATGCTTTTACCATAAGTAGGCTTTTTTTACATTGATACCAGCTCCCAAAGCTTTGAGAATCCTGTACCAGTTTTCTTCTCTCCTTCTGAAAGGTAGGCGTGTATTATTACAATATCAGACCTGTATGGACTTTGTTGTATCATCGTTAATGAGAAACCTTCAGAATTAACGTGCCTTTGGAACTCAGATAATTTACCTGGCTTGGTCTTCCAGGTGGGACCAATTTGGATCCTTTGGTTGGCTTTGTCCCAATTGGTTTGTTTGTCTTTAAATTTTACCAGATTACCTAGAGATGTATATGATGTTTGGCAGCACTCTGACCCCTCCCCATTCCCGTTCTGTTTGTCTATTTGTCTGTTTGGAACAAGAAGAGTCAATACATTAATAGACATACCAGGTAACCAGAAGTATCATAATAGAGGCATTTGCAAATGTTTTACTGAATGAGCAGACAAATCTGCTTCTGGAAGTGTTTTGAACTGGTAGATCTCTACATGAAGTCATAGGAATCAAAAGATCAACTGGTTCAAAGTCCATTTCCTGTATAAGTTGGCGCGAGCACAGCTGATGGCCGACAACTTAGGACAGAAGTTCTGGCTCTGGGTTTGAGCTGCAGTGTCTAGGACTTTATATGAGGTGGAGCCTCTTCCCAGGACAGGCATGTGTCAGAGGCATGTGTCACAAGTAGCTGGGGATGAAACAATCAGGAATAAAGGGAATACCAACTGGCAGGAGTTTTCCTTGACCAGACATCTTTTCTTCCAGGTAGGCAATGATCGGGCATTTCCAGAAGGGGCATTTCATTCTAAGAAGAAGTAATTTTATGACATGTTCCTGTTTGCAGTCTCACAGCTTTAAACTGAATTTTAGTCATTCAGGTGTGCTACATGATTTTCCATATTTCTCAACTACAGAACCTAGAAAAGGGGATACATCAAAAGAAAACTTACAACATTAAAATCCTTGTGGGAAAATAGAATAATAGCTTTGAAACAAATGAATTTACCGAACTCCTGCTTATAACATACATTTTCTCAGTGTTTTTGTGTTTTATTCGCAATTCATTCTTTTTGATGGATTGAACCATACCTTTTTCATGGCTCGGAGCTGGAGAACTGATGAACACTCAGGTACTGTGAAAATGTGGGAAGGACTCTGGGTGAAATTGTTTATTATGGCTGTATCAATGCTCCACGATGTGTTCTTCATGTTTTCCTCATTCTGTTTTATAAAGTAACTTCAAGTGATTCTGTTTTTAGGTTAAAGAAAAGCTCCTTCTGATGGTCACTGGTTAGAATTACTCTGGATTCAAATCTAAACACAATTTTAGTTCTTTAGCTGCCCTCATCTACCCATCAGCTTTATAGAACAAACTATTTTTGAACTGAAAAATGAGTTAAAAATATCATTTCATGAAGGCAAATGCCCTGTCCCACTTTCCCGAGTTACTCACGAACTCTCACGAGTTTTCCCCTTGATTCGAACTCGGGGGAATTACAGTAATAGCCGTTCATAGGTACTCAGGGCGATTTTTTTTAACTCGTGGACATTTTTCAACATGTTGAAAAAATGTTCTGACTTACCTGATGCCCCGAGTTCCAACTCGGGGAAAGTGGCACAGTGCCTTAAGTTTCAGGATTCCTTTTCGGCAAAATCAGAGCCATTATATTCAAATTTCAGGGTTTTGTCAGAGCTATTTATTGACTCACTCTCTCAGTTTACTACATGGAACTGATTTTCATCCAAGCACTTTGTGATGAGAGAAAACAGCCAAAGAACATTCTGTACTTGATGAAAGATTCAAAGTCAAAGCAACTTCCAAGCTCCTGTATACAGTGACAGTTCACAGCTTTCTGAAGAAACTTGCCTTCCATGATTGTCATGTCCCTCAACTAAATACCTTTGATGACGCACAAGCCTGTTATTGTGTTTTGGACCAGTGAGTCCTGATGATTGACATTCACTAAAGTGTGACGTGTTGCACTTTGGAAGATCTAATGTGAGGAGAAAGTATACAGTTAAATACAGCCTGGATTAGAGGGTATTGGGTATAAGGAGAGGTTGGACAAACTTGGATTGTTCTCTTTGCACTTTCAGAGGCTGAGGAGAAACCTGATAGAAGTATATAAAATTATGGAGACATAGAAGGATTCTTCCCAAGGAGGAAATGTGAAGGACTAGTTAGCACAACATAAAGTAAAAAGAGTAAAATGCAAAGGAGATGTGCTGTGGCCAGATTTATGCACAGAGTGGTGAAGGACTGGGACGTACTGCCAGGGATGGTGGTGGGGGCAGATACAATAGTGGCATTAAGAGGTTTTTAGATAGGCATGTGGCTGTGGAGGACAATGCAGGCTGAGATTAGGTTAACCTAGCATTATGTTTGACATGCACAGTGAGGGCCAAGGGGACTGTTCCTGTGTTGTACTGTTCCATGTTCTAAATATCTGTAATGGAGCTGATGCAGAAACTGGTGCAAGACACACATTTGTTAAAAGGGAGAAGCTGGATGGTCAAGTTGTGACCAGGCACTCGTTTGTGTAGAGTTCAAGGGGGTAAGTTAATAGTTTCTACTTTCTCAATGATTAAATTAAAATTAGATTGCTTAACTGCATTTGTTTGGGTTGAAAAGCCAATGGTAATGACCATATGTATTCTGTCAATGAGACCACAGTCCCGTTTATATCAACGGGTCGATGGTTGAAAGGGTCAAGAGCTTCAAATTCCTGGGTGTGCACATCTCTGAAGATCTTTCCTGATCCGGGAACACTAATGCAATTATCAAGAAAGCACATCAGCGCCTCTACTTCCTGAGAAGATTACGGAGAGTTGGTTTGTCAAGGAGGACTCTCTCTAACTTCCACAGGTGCACAGTAGAGAGCATGCTGACCGGTTGCATCATGGCTTGGTTCGGCAACTTGAGCGCCCTGGAGAGGAAAAGACTACAAAAAGTAATAAGCACTGCCCAGTTCATCATCGGCTCTGACCTTCCTTCCATCGAGGGGATTTATCGCATTCACTGCCTCAAAAAGGCTGGCGGTATCATCAAGGACCCACACCATCCTGGCCACACACTCATCTCCCTGCTACCTTCAGGTAGAAGGTACAGGAGCCTGAAGACTGCAACGACCAGGTTCAGGAATAGCTACTTCCCCACAGCCATCAGGCAATTAAACCTGGCTCGGACAAAACTCTGATCATTAATAACCCATCATCTGTTATTTGCACTTAATCAGTTTATTTATTCATGTGTGTATGTATTTATATAATGATATATGGACACACTGATCTGTTTTGTAGTAAATGCCTACTATGTTCTGTGTGCTGAAGCAAAACAAGAATTTCATTGTCCTATCAGGGACACATGACAATAAACTCACTTGAACTTGAACTTGTTCTAGAAAAGAATGCAAATCAATGCCCTAAATATTTGGATGACTTCTGATAGAAGAAAAGAAGGGTGTTCATCAACAATTGAACAAAACAATCAATACTAACTGATTAATATGCATCTATCATAAAACTATGGCAGAGACCCTACACTCTAACCATGCACGTGCCGTCAGGGTAGGCAAGGTAGGCACTGCCTACCCTGACTAAAATTATAACATAGTAATAACTAAATATAAATAATAAAGGCATGGGAGAATTATGCCTATGTAAGAGACCGATTTCTTAGGTAGTCATAATTCTCCGTGCCTTTCATCCGCAGCGCTTGTAACACGGGAAGGTCTGTGCAGTCCACATGCCGTCAGCGCTGCCTGAAGCCATCAGTTTCAAGCTGGGCTGAAGGCAGCAGAAATTCTGCCTTTGCTGCACTGCGCATGCGCATCAGTCTACTGCGCATGCGCAGCGCAGCACAGCGCAAGTTTCTTGGCGGGGTTTTCAACTACGGTTTGTCGTGTACCAATGATGTGGTAAGTACATTTTGTGTTTATGTTTTTAAATACCGTATGTGGGGGTGGGGGGAGCTCTCCTTTCACAGCATTTGGGGAGTCTGGCCCGGGAGGGCATGAATGTTATGAATGAGGGGTCGGGAGCATCCACTTGCGACGCTCGTTGCACGGAGGCGTGGAATGCCACCGCATTGAGGCCCGGGGGGGGGAGAGAGAGAGAAGTAGCTCGGGTGGCTGATCAGCCGCCGGGCCGGACAACGGAACCAGCCGCCACCTTAGTTCCTTCTGCCGGTCCCCGCTCACCTCTGGCAGCTCTCTGTCTAAAAACCACTCTCCTGCCGCTCGCTGGGCTCACTCATGTCCTTAAATTCCGACAGCGCGATTGAGGTTACTCAGCTGTGGGAATTTAAGGATTTGCAGGAAGCCACTGACATGAGCGAAGTCGGCGAACGACAGGTGACAGGTGTTTCGACAGAGGGTACTGCCAGAGGTGAGCGGGCCGGCAGAAGGCGCTGAAGTGGCGGCCAGTTCTGCTGTAGGGTCCCGGTAGCCGCTCCCCGAGCTGCTTCTATCCCCAGCTACAGTGCGTGGCTTCGCGCCCGGAGAGCTGCGGTAGTTGTGAGTGAGTTACTGGCATTATCCCCGACACCCTCCTTCTCAACACTCTTGCCCTCCCCACAACTTTACCCCTGGCACAGACTCTACACACGCTGTGAAAGGAACTGTTCCCCCAATTGGTCTAGGACTAGGAAGCCTTGGGCAAATTGAAATGTCACTGTATTTATTTATTTATTTATTTAACGGGGAGACCAATCTGTGCATGCGCGGTTTAAATTTTTTTTAAAGCAGACTGAGTGCCTACCCTGAGTAATTACTCACGGCACGTGCCTGGTTCTAACGCCAATCTACACCTAACACCTCTCGATTCCAAGAAGTGTGATTTGTCTCACCAGAAGGACTGTCGATAAGTAATCATCAACATTATATTACTGTAAAATCACATGAAACGTGGGTACAAATATTTGCCCGCTATTTCGAGATGGTAAGGTTCACAACCTCACTTCTAATATACGCACTCAATGTACTGTATGTATGGTCAATCAGAGCCATATTTTAGGTGATGGAAGATGGTTGAGGTTCTTGGAATTCTACCATCCCAGCCCAGGACATCATTAAGGGCAGAGTCTGAGGCCTGAAGATTGCTGGCTACTTCAACAATGATCATGAGAGCAGAAGTGGGATTGTTTGTAGATTAGAACATTGGGCACAGTTCCATTCACAACTCCTTAGCGAAAGAGAAGTGCACACCTGCATCCCACTAAACTGAAGTCTGGGCTGCTCATTGATAAGTAACAGGAGCGTCATAAAAAGAGTTTTCTCCAACTAATGGAAATCTACTCGCCTCACCTTGAGGTTCAATATCATTACCAGTGATGTATCGCTCATCATCAACATCTGGGGGTAATCATTTCCCAGAAACGTATATCTGGAACAACCATGTTAATGCCAAGGCTGCAAGAGCAAGAGGCTGCTTGCCTTCAGGCTCCCCAGATTTTTTACAAAATCTGCAAGGCACGAGACAGGATGTTATGGAGTATTTTCCAGTTGCCCAGATGAGTGCAGATCCAACAACATTCAAGCATTTCATCACGAATCGGGTCAAAACAAGGCACTTGACTGGTAATTGGATTGTGAAGCCTGCAAAGCCACAAATCTGAAACAGAAACAGAAAATGCTGGAAATGGTCAGAAGCCCAGGGGACCCTTCATCAGAACTGGGAAAGATTAATACCTCTTCTGGCATTTTTAGTCTTTGTTTCCATTTGACTGGTTCTCCATGTACAACTTGAAAAAACACTCCCTTCATCACTGGTTCATTGTAGCGGCAATATGTACCTTTACTTTTTATTTTAAACTTTAGAGATACAGCGTGGAAACAGGCCCTTTGGCCGAGTGAGTCTGCGCTGACCAGCAATGACCCCATGTACTAACACTATCCTAAACACCAGGGACAAAGTTTTTTACAACTTACCAATTAACCTACAAATCCATACGTCTTTGGAGTGTGTGAGGAACTCGGAGTAGAGAAAGCCCACATTGTACCATCTACAGTATGTATAGCGGTTGCACACCTGGACTACTGCACCTCCCAATTCTCAATTCCACAGCTCTCCCTCCAAAAAAACAAAACCGTCAAACATATAGGAACACCACCACCTGTGGTCTCCCTCCAAGACTCAGCCCAGGTCTTCTAAATCCTAGAACGCCCCTCCCAATGGCTTGGTGGAAGCACGCTCACCAGAAGGATAGCAGTGGCTCCAGAAGACAGTCCATTACCATTTTCTCAAGGGCAGGTGGGGATCCCCAGATTCCAGAAAATGAATTATTCCACTTTAACAAATGGAAAATATTATATTGCACCCAGAGCTTGAACCTTGGATCACATGGAAATCATGGAAAGTTGTAAGGTTTCTTTTTTCTCGGCATGTCCTAGAATTGCACAGAAAAATAGCTGTGAGGGGGCCCTTGGCAAGATTCGTCCCAAAGAAATCCAATTAATCTATATCTAAGACTCGGAGTTTCATGCAGGATGAAATTGATCTAACACAAGAAATTGTATATCTGTTGCTATTCAACATACCGAAGGATGGATGTAGAGAAAGTGGTGAGGGGCATTTGCCAAGGGTGGATATAATTGATAGGGAGAAGATTGCAGATTGAGCATGGGGTGGTTATGGGGTGAGGAGACTAATCTTGATGAAGGAGAGGAATGTAAAGGGGATTTTGGGGATCCGGGTCAGTATGGGGACAGTTAAAGGTAAGATGATTGTGGGGCATTGGGAGAATATTAGTGTGGGCTTGAGTATGATGGGAGAAACTTAGGCAAATTAAAGTTTGAATCTGAGGAAATTTGGCAGACGATTGGAAGTGTCAGGAGAGGATCATTCGATCCTGGGGAAAAAATTAATTATGGATGGCACAGTGGCAGGGTTAGCACACCTGCCTCCTCACTGCTCAACTGGAGATGTTATCAAATGAATGTGATAATGTGAATAGTGCATGTAAGAGCCTGGTCCAATTTTCAAGACTTTGTTTCAATCTTGACAATAGTGTTCAGTTAGCATATTTTCCTTGCAAAGGTGTCAGTTTCTCTCTGTGTTCTTATATTCCAAGGATACAGAGGTTGGTAGATCAATTAGCCATCATATATTTACCAACGTGTGTAAGCTAGTGTTGTTGGGAATGTGGGGAGAATAAAACAATGCAGGTAAATATCTTTAAGAGCCACTACCCTCTATGCAAAGCTTCAGACATTGCCCCAAATTAATTGCCCTCCTGTTGTGAACTATGTAGGTTTCATTTTGGCAGCATATTTCTGAGTGTAAATCATCCTGTTTCAGATGATTTATTTTACCAATTTTACAATGTTTCTCGTAAAATAATGTGAGGTCAGAAGCGAGTTTTCATCCTAATTTCCTGCATTGTGTTTTGCATTGATGCCAGTTTGGTTGCCCTGATGGAATAGGTCTTCTAAAGCCCATAAACGTGCTTTAAAAAACACTTACTGGATGGAATGTCGGGACTCCTGGATGCCGGATCAGGTGCTGCCTTCTGATCCAGCTGGGAATATATATGTGGGCTCCTCTGGTGGACTCCTCAAGGGGTCTGACAGGGCAGTGCAGACCACTTCGGAATATGCCAGAAAATCTGCTGATTGAATTTGGCACAAATCCAGCAGCCCTATTAAAGTGAGTGGGAAGAAACAGCTGCAGGGAGAACAGTAAATAGACCCTTCGATTTAATTTGCTTTAAATTTACTTAATTGCGTGTGTGTACTCTGGCGTTCCAATTTTTCCTTAAAAAATTGCAGTAATTGAATCTTTTAAAACGTTATTTTTTGCAATAGTCCCCAGGTGTTTTTGAATGTTTACGAATGTCAAACACAAGTACAAACATCCAATCTCAGACAGATTTGATAAGTGATAACCCAGGGGGCAGGGGCTCACTGGCTAACACAAGTAAAGTACTGTTGAGCTTTGAGAACTCCTGCAATGTACTGGGCTCTGTACTGATCAGCTCAGAATCTTCAGTGGAAGATTGCATTCAGTACCAATCTGAAGTAAATAACATTGTCAAAAACTACGTAGCAGTGAACCAAATATCCAATCCTTTTCTAGGATTTGAACAGCACTGATTTCTATGTTGTATGTGAAATATTGAGGAATAATTCCAAAAGGTAAAATGAGTGCATTAACAGTCTCTTGTAATTTTTTAAAACAAGAGGCAGGAAGTCTACTGCCAATATTTATGTGATTAAATAAGTCTTACAATGTTACTACACAAAATGCAGCAACTAGCACAAAAAATAACTGGTGCACCAATGGATTTAAGAGCAATTTGGAAAAAGTCAGACCGTTACATTTGTTTTGATGAATGAACTCAATATATTTCCTCGAAAGAGAAGCACATTTTATACTCAACGATTCCATGTGAAAAGAACACGTTTTTTTTTGACAATCTGCTCACCCCATAAATTCAGACTGTCAGAAATCAAAGGTGTTGCTCAAAGAACCTGGCTGTTTTCAAATGTAGTATTAAATTTCCCTTCAAAAAAATTTGAAATGTTGCCAAGTATCTGCACACTATTTAATGTGCCGACCATATACATTGAGTATGACAAGCTTGCTGTCTATGGAACCGTCACATGGTTTTCTTCTTCCTTGCACACTAAATGCATACATTTCTTTTGGCTGCATTGGGGAAAGCCATATGTGTGTTATTAGCCTGCACACCACAAACACATTCATCAAAATTATTTTCTTGAAGGTTTTAGCACAGGTTTTAATCCATATTAAATAAATCCCGTTTAAGAAGGAACTGCAGATGCTGGAAAATCGAAGGCAGACAAAAGTGCTGGAGAAACTCAGCGGGTGCGGCAGCATCTATGGAGCTTAGGAAATGGGTAACGTTTTGGGCCGAAACGTTGCCTATTTCCTGCGCTCCATAGATGCTGCCACACCCGCTGAGTTTCTCCAGCACTTTTGCCTGCCTTAAATAAATCCCGTCATCATTTGTAGCAATATTGGTTTATTATTGTCATGTGTACCGAGATGCATTGAAAAGCTTTTGTTTCATGCTACTCATTCAAATCAAACCATACCACGTATAATCACAACCAAGCACAAACACAAAGACAACAGGTAGTGCAAAGAGAAAAAAAGGGTGTAGAATATAGTGTTATACTCACAGAGAAGAAGTCCAAAGTCATAAGGTGATAAGTGATAGGAGAAGAATTAGGCCATTCGGCCCATCAAGTCTACTCTGCCATTTAATCATGGCTAATCTATCTCTCCCTCCTAACCACATTCTCCTGCCTTCTCTCCATAACCCCTGATCCCGTACTAATCAAGAATCTATCTCTACCTTAAACATGTCCATTGACTTGGCCTCAACAGACTTCTGTGACAAATAATTCCACAGATTCACCACCCTGCAATGCAGTGGGTTGGCAGATCAGGACTACACCCCAGCTATCGGAGAGGTGTTCAGTATCTGAGAACCGTGGGGAAAAAGGTGTTCCTGAATCTGACTGTATGTGCTTTCAAGCTTTTGTATCATCTGCCTGATGGGAGATGGCAGAAGAGGAAATGACTAGGGTGCTTTTTAAATCCCCCGCACTGCTCCTCTCTCTGCTGGTCTCTCACTGCTGATATTCATTGCTTGATTTAAGTCATCGGTGATGCTAAACAGGGTGTTAGTGTTTGCAGCCTCAAAGATCTGATGATTGAGTGTAGTTTGTCCAGTGCCACCTTGGCGTTGGTTTGGGGTGGTATGTAGATCGCTCACAAGATGGATGAGAAAGATAAAAAGGATGGCATTATTTGACCATACATTCCAGATCGGGGAATCTGAATAATAATTGTGTTCTTTTCCAAAAAGTTGGGTCGTCACTGAGATGTGTGGTGCTGAAATGCAATCACAAATAATAAACTGGGAAAAAGGGAGAATGAGGAAGGCAGAGAACATTGTAACAGACTGACAAGAATGGCTCTGCTCGGGAAAACAATGGACAACAAGGATGCCATTCCATTCCCATAACATGAATGATGTGCAGGGGCAGTGGACAGCAAAGTGCAGGGGCAGTGGACAGCAAAGCGCTGCTTCTGATCTAGTAGAAAACCCCACTTCATAATGCTTTATCATTATGTCTTCTCCATGTGTTCCCCCAGAACTTTGACTGTTGATGTCCTTACTAGAACCCATTACGAGACCACTGCCTAGTTAATTTTGTTCAACAATGTCCACCCCACTCAGCTCCAAAACACGGGAAACCATTTGAAAATTGGCAGTTGTCTTCTTTACACAATGAAAATATCTTATGGCATATGGAATGCTTGCTTTCATAAGTTGGGGCATTGAGTATGTCAGGCAATGATAATGAAGCTTTGTAGGACTTTGGTAACACCACAGTTGGATTATTGTATGCAGTTCTGGTTGCCCCATTACAGGAAGTAGGTAAAGGCGTGGCAAGGATGCAGAGGAGGTTTGCCAGAATGATGCTTGGATTGGGAGCTATGAGGACGAGAGGCTGGACTGACTTGGATTGTTTTCTCTGGATCGCCAGAGGTTGAAGGGAGACCTGATAGAAATATATAAAATTATGAGGGGCATAGATATGGTAGACAGCTAGAACCTTTTACCAAGTATTGAAATATCAAATACTGGTGGCACACCTTCAAGGTGAGAGGGGCAAAGTTTAAAGGAGATGTGCAGGACAAGTTATTTTTCACAAAGGGTGGTACCTGGAATGTGCTGACAGGGGTGCTGGTGAATGCAGATTAATGGCATTTAAGAGACTTTTGGATAGGCACATGAATATGCAAGGAATGGAGCGTTGTGCATTACATGCAGGCTGATAAGATTTGGTCTGGGCATCATGTTCAGCACAGACATTGTGGGCCGAAGGGCCTGTTCTATGTTGTTTGTTTTAAGGTTTTGACATAGTACTTTCTGTGTTGTCGCAGAACTCTCTACATCCAACAAAGTATTTCCCAACTGTTGATGTTGTTGTAATGCAGAAAATGGGGCCAGCAATTTTCACCATCTTGGGTCTCCAAACTGCAAGCTGACAATGATTAGGTTCTTGGTTTATTGAGTGAAAGACAAATATCAGCCAGGAGGTTGAGTGCAGGAGGTATCTTGTATAAAATACCACAGATTTCACACAGGCTTGAAAAAGAAAACAAGTCAATTCACCTCCTCACCTGAAAGGCTTAGCAAGATTAATGGTGTTGTCTCACTTCCTCTTTATTCCATTTGAGCATCAGCCTACATTTTTGTGTTCCCACTGGTGGGATTTGAACCCACAATCTTATGATTGAGAGCCAAGAATGCTACTAATCAAGTCACAGCTGAATGCCTGTGGAAGCATTGCTACACTAAGAACAGAACAGAGGAGTCAAAGTCAATCAGGTTGCAAAGCCTACTCATTACTGCAGAAGGACAAAAAGCACAGGGCGTATATAACATGGTGTGATTGAGGGTGTGGTAGAAGGTAATTCACAGAGTATAATTATGTCATGAAAAACAGTCCCTGCAGCGAACCCGTGCTTGTCCTAGAGTAGATTTCACTTTGGTGGGGAAAATCAGGATATATTGTCACAAGTAGGACATAGGCTGTCTTGCACATTGACAACCAAAAAACATGGAAAATCATGTTCCCAGCTTCACCTGTTTCTGCTCAAATGCTAGGTATGATTGATTCAATTTTGTGTCAATCTCATTGAGTAAAGAGTGAGTTTCCTCCTCCCAATTTACGCAGGGTGCCTTGAGAGTGGAAGTTCAGGATATGTGGCACTGATGCGTGTCTGATTCTCATTTACATTTATAGTAATTCAATAAAAGTGGATTCAGGGAAGGCTTATAGTTAAACAACAAACTTGGCACCTTGTGCAGAGGTTGGAAAAATGTTTGTAGAAGTTATTTAAATTTGTGGACATCTTACTGTATATGTTTCCGCCGTTCGACAAAGCTCCTGAATTTTCAACAGCACTGTCTCAGTATCTTTCTGTTTTTCACTCGCAAAAACACAGGAAGATAACTAATAAATAGAATAGTTTATTAAACAAACTTAAAGAGAACCAGGCTACCTTTCTCAACTCAGTGCTTATTTCCACAAGGACAAGCAGCTTTGGCAAGTTCTAACCCAAAACAATATGTCGTGAATGACAATATCACGAATGCTGCTTAACCTGAGTATCTCAAGAAGGGTCTCGACCCGAAACGTCGCCTATCTCCTTCGCTCCTTAGATGCTGCTGCACCCGCTGAGTTTCTCCAGCTTTTTGTGTAACCCCCTATCTCCAGTCTTTGCTGTTTTGATGGAATATATCAGGCTGCATGAGCTTGCTAGATCAAGAATCAAGAGGGTTTAATTGTCATAAGTACTTACAACGGCTCAATGAAATTCTTGCATCAGCTTAACAGGCCTGTAAACACAGTAGAAATTGATAATACATAATAAACAAAAAATCAATAAGTTAGTAACCCAATACTAGTGCAAAAAAAAATCCTAAAGTCCTTAGTACAACCAAAGAGATTATACTTGAGGTTAGTGTTATGTAGTGTTCAAGAGGCTGATTGCTGCTGGGAAGAAGCTATTCTTGAACCTGGTTGTCATGGTTTTCAGTTTCCCATACCACCTTCCCGATCATAGGAGTGAAATGAGAGTGTGGCCAGGGCGGTATATTTTGTTATATATTTTTCTATTTTTTCCAATGAATGCAAGACACAATCACGTATTAGATAGCTGACTTCCTGCCAATCAGTGAGGCCTTTCTGAGCCAATCCAATACTTGCGAAGCCTCAAAATTGCAGTTCAGTTTCATTACAACATGTGTCTGCGTTCTTCATTTTTGCAGCGCACCCTTCTATTTTTTTCAAAGTAACATAATTTATTATGTAAACCAGAACCACTTTCTCAGAAAATTAACATTGAAGTATTAATAAACTACTAGACTTTAGACTTTTGAGATACAGTGCAGAAACAGCCCCTTCGGCCCACCGAGTCCATGCCAACCAGCGATCACCCTGTACACTAACCTACACACACTAGGTACAATTTTACAACTTACCGAAGCCAATTAACATACAAACCTGTACCCCTTTGGAGTGTCGGACGAAACTGGAGCACCTGGAGAAAACCCACACGGTCACAGGGAGAATGACAAACTCCATACAGACAACACCCATAGTCAGGATAGAAACTGGGTCGCTTCCGCTGGAAGGCAGCAACTTTACCACTGCGCCACTGTGCTGCCCTAATGTTACTTCCTAATCACTTATTACAAAGAAACAATGTTTTTTTTAATTATTGAACTTTTTTTGTGTATTTATCATACTGTCCAATGGGTATTGTGGTTACAGTGTAAAAGTGTTAAATTGTCATTTGTACTGAACAACGGAACAATTAAACTCCTACTTGCCGCAGTTTCACAAGCCCGTAGATGCAATGACACACAGACGATATATAATAATCCAAAATACAATAGATTAATAAGCACCAAGACAAAATAGGAGGAATGTATAAAGGTCTCTATCCTTAAAATACGCTGCCAGTGAGATTTGTGCATGTTTAGGGCATGCAGTGTCTGCAGATATTGTGACTTGCATCAAATTAGCAGTAAAATGTAATCAAGGCAATATCTTTGATGAAGAACAATGCTTAGCAGTTAAGTTCTACTGAAAAGCCTCTGTCCATTCAAAGCGCGCTGAAGAGACTGTCTAGGTTAATACTACATAAATGAAAGGTCTGTGAGAAATTCTAGGCGCATAAAAAGTTGTGATGCTGAAATAGACAAGATTGCTGCCAAGGTGAGGGAAAGGCATATTCAACGTTGCAAAGTCAATGGTCTAATTTACTGAATTAGCTCTGAAAAGTCTTTCCATAAGTACAGTCAGGGAATCCAACTATAGTAGGCTTTGAGTTCCAAGGCTCGGTCTTTTGACTATATGCATCTCAGGGACTTCAGACTTAGCAGCAAATCCGATGCAAAGTAATTGCCTACTTTGTGTCCTTTTGAATTAGTCTAGACTTTTCAAATTAAATAAAGGTTTCATACAAATGGAAGTGCTATGCATTCTAAATGAGGTCCCTTTTGTGTTTGCATGTGGTAGTTTTGACAAAGATGAATAATTTTGTTGATCAGACTAAGAGGGCATCTTTTCATTGCGGGCACTTACTGACATGCTGAAGATGCTTTTTCATCAAGTCAGGGTTGTCTCCATGGATAGAAGGGCCCTGTCTTCTAGTAATTAATCTTTACCGTCTGGTGGTGAGTGGATAGGAAAACAAATAAGAGTTAGATTGTAAGGATCTTCCATAGACTTCAAATCCTAGGAAAATGTTTCCCTTTCTAATAACCATACTGGGTGATGTGTCTTGCATTGAACAGTGCGGCACTTCCTAAAGATGAGAACATTCTCAAAATGGTCTACCCTTCAGAAAGGTGCAGACAGTACACAATGACCACAGGTTAAAATCTGAGCTTTTTTTTCTTCTTATGGGAAAATAATGAATTCTTTGTTCTTAACAAAAGATCTCTCATCTGAGTTGGGGTATGATTTTTGTTATTTTTGAAATGGTGAGTCTGGCAGTATTTATGGATTATTATTAAGTGTTACTATGATTTGTGGCTTATGCCTTGGAGATCTTTATCGAGGGAAGACAGAAATCTGCACTATTTCTGCATTAATTGACTTTAGAACCAGCACTACTTTGAAAATGTTGATCCTGTTGGGAGTTTATGCAGCTGGTGTTCAGAGATATAATAAAACAACCCCTTTCTGCTTTTATTTTTCTCAAAGGAGTAATTCTGACAGGATTGAGTTGCGACAGGAACCATCACTCATAAAGTCAATGTTAAAGGAAAGTCACGTCAAAAAAAAAAGCTCTTCAGAACACCTGCTGTTCTCAGTGAATTCAAACACGGAGCAATGGCAGATGGACCTGGCTGCAGATCCTGAAAGGAAAGAAAATTCCTGGTGGACAGAGTTCCCACCTGTAACAGGCAGGAGCCTCATGAATGTGTGTGAGCCTGCTTATATGATGTCATTATAACTCTGATGTCATTTCCCAAATTTGCCAACAGACTATAAGCATTTCTTTCTCTCTTCCTCAAAGTGTGATTGATAGGAATCTGAGGTTATCATCTCAAAGGTGTTTTATAGAGATCCAGTGTTGCTCTTGTGTTGCGAAGCATTTGGAGATATTTGGTCAGTATTTAAATGCAAAAGCAGTTATTGTCGGCTCGGTTTATTCCAATAATGACAAGACAAAAAGGCAGCCCGCATCTTCAGAGACCCGCACCACCCTGGCCACGCTCTCATGCTACTCCTGCCAAAGGGAAGAAAGTATAGGAGCTTGAAAACATTGATGTCCACGTTCAGGGCAGCTTAGACACAAAATACTGGAGTAACTCTGCCGGACAGGAAGCATCTCTGGAGAGAAGGAATGGGTGACGTTTCGTGTCAAGACCCTTCTTCAGACTGGTTTCGACACGCAACGTCACCCATTCCTTCTCTCCAGAAATGCTGCCTGTCCCGCTGAGTTACTCAAGCATTTTGTTTCTATCTTCGGTTTAAACCAGCATCTGCAGTTCTTTCCTACACATTCAGGAGCAGCTTCATCCCTCCATCCATCAGGCTATTAAACACTACCATCTCCAAATAGGCTCCCAACTATATGGACTTGTGGGCAAAATTTTTGACCTTGCACTATTATTGTTGATATACAGTATCTGTCTTTTATATATATATATATATATATATATATATACTGAACTTGTTTCTGTTTATTATGGGTTTTATAGAGCACTATGTTTAAATATCTGAAGAAACTCAGCGGGTGAGGCAGCACCTATGGAGCAAAGGAATAGGAAACGTCACCTATTCCTTCGCTCCATAGATGCTGCCTCACCCACTGAGTTTCTCCAGCATTTTTATCTACCTTCGATTTTTCCAGCATCTGCAGTTCCTTCTTAAACGCTTAAATATCTGTTGTGTTGTTTCAAGTAAGAATTTCATTGTTCTGTTTCCGGACATACTGTATGACAACAAAACGTTCTTGATTATTGACTCTTGAATTTTATACTGCAGTGAATTTTTCATAGGGGTTTTAAATAGGAATAAAATGGAAAATGTTAGAAATATTTAGAAGGTCAGGTAGCAGGTGTGGAGAGAGAAACAAACGTTAACATTTCATCAAAGTGGGAAACTGATTGTTCTATTTCAAGAGTCAAGTCAAGAGTCAAGAGAGTTTATTGTCATGTGTCCCAGATAGGACAATGAAATTCTTGCTTTGCTGCAGCACAACAGAATATTGTAGTCATAAATACAGATAATAATAATAATAATAATAATAATATATTTTATTGTCATTACACATAAGTGCAACGAGATTTGGCTTGCAACTTCCATCCAACGTCATAACTTAAACGACTAATAAAATTTAGGTTTAGATAGCCCGAGAACAAGTTTTGTGAAAAGAACATTAGAACAGTAAAACAGTCAAAACCAAAACAGACTAAAGTGCAAATGTGTCTGTGCAACGTGACCTTCTAAGGGAGACAGTCCATGGGGGTGGGGGGTACTCAGCAGGGCCGGTTCAGAGCAGCTATAGCTCTGGGAATGAAGCTGTTCATGAATCTGGTGGTGCGGGCGTAGAAGGCCTTGTAATGTCTGCTGGAAGGGAGTAGTTCAAACAGTCCATTACAAGGGTGAGAGGAGTCTTTATGGATGCTGCCGGCCTTCCTGAGGCACCGTGTGTGGTAGATGCCCTCCAAGGCTGGTAGCGGTGTCCCAATAATATTTTGCACTCTGTGGACGACGCGCTGAAGAGCTCTCCTTTCCGCCTCCGTGCAGCTGAGATACCACACAGAGATGCCATACGTTAGTATGCTCTCTGTCGTGCAGCGGTAGAAGGTCATCAGCAGCTGTTGAGGCAGACCGGTCCGTTTCAATGTTCTCAGGAAGAATAGTCGTTGCTGTGCCTTTTTGACCAGCGCAGCGGTGTTGGTGGACCATGTGAGGTCCTCTGAGATGTGAGTGCCCAGAAACTTAAAGCTGGACATTCTCTCTACACTGTCTCCGTAGATGGAGATTGGGGCGTATTCCCCATTCTGCGACCTCCTGAAGTCAATAATCAGCTCCTTGGTCTTGGAGGTGTTTAGTGACAAGTTGTTCCGTGAGCACCAGTCCGCCAGGTTCTGCACCTCTGTAGTTTGTTTCGTCACCGTTGGTGATCAGCCCGATCACCGTTGTGTCATCTGCAAATTTGACAATGGTGTTGGTGTCGAATGCAGGAACACAGTCGTGAGTGAAGAGGGAGTAGAGCCTGGGGCTCAGTACACAGCCCTGTGGTGTGCCGGTGCTCAGGGTGATAGTGGAGGACAGGTGCGGCCCCAGTCTCACTGCCTGCGGTCGCTCCATCAGACAATTCAGGATCCAATCGCATATCAGTGTGCTGAGGCCGAGCTGGTGGAGTTTGGTGGTGAGCTTGGTGGGGATGACCGTATTGAAGGCAGAGCTATAGTCAATGAAGAGCATCCTCACGTAGGTACCCGGTCTTTCCAGGTGGGCCAGGACAGTGTGAAGAGCCACAGAGATGGCATCGAAGCGGGCAAAGAAGGTGTTTAATTCATTGGCCAGTCTGATATCACTGTGGGGGCAGACGGGGCTGCTCTTGTAGTCAGTGATGTCCCTGACACCCTGCCACATGCTTCTGGTGTCCGCGGTGTTGAAGTGGTGTTCCACCCTTTGCCTGTGGATGTCTTTGGCCTTTTTTATGCCTTTGTTCAGGTTTGACCTGGCAGCACTGTAGGCAGAAGTGTCCCTGGATTTAAAGGCAATGTTGCCTGCCCTTAGCAGGTTCTGAACCTCCTTGTTCATCCACGGTTTCCAGGTTTGGGAACATCTTTATTTCCTTCTCCACTGTGACAGTCTCCACACAGCAGTTGATTTAGGAGAGCACAGTGGATGTGACCTCCTCCAAGTCTACCTCTGTACCACTGGTAGCCTGTTGTGCAAACATGTCCCAGTCGGTGCGATCAAAGCAGTCCTGGAGCTGTAGAGTGGCATCCTCGGGCCATATTTTGACCGTCTTTATTGCAGGTTTGGTCTTGCGGATGAGGGGTTTGTATGCAGGCAGTAGAAACAGTGAGAGGTGATCGGATTTTCCCAGGGATGGGCAGGGGAGGGCTCTGTACACTTTATCCAGCGTGTTTGAGCCCCTGGTAGGGCACTGCACATGCTGGTGGAATTTGCGGAGTGCAGCTCGTAGGTCCACCTGGTTAAAGTCCCCTGCAACAATGAAGGCACCGTCGGGGTGAGCATCCTGCTGCTTGCTGATGGCCGAGTGCAGCTGTGCTAGCGCTAGGTTAGCGTTAGCCTGTGGTGGGATGTATGTGGCCATGATGATAACCACAGTAAACTCCCGAGGCAGGTAAAACGGCCTACATTTAAGCCGTAGGTATTCCAGGTCTGGGGAACAGTAGCTCTCTACTGCAGTGTGGTTGGTGCACCAGTCATTGTTGATATAGATGCAGAGCCCGCCGCCCTTGCTCTTACCGGAGTCTTTTGTTCTATCATCACGATGCAGTGACCGGTTGGTTAGGTCCACAGCCCCGTCGGGAACCAGCGCGCTGAGCCAGGTCTCTGTGAAGATTAGCACACAGCAGTCTTTCAAGGATCGCTGGGTGTTGATCCAGAGCCTTATCACATCCAGTATGTTGGTGAGTGACTGGACATTCGCGAGAAAGACACTTGGTAGGGATAATCTTTGTGGAACCCTTCGTAGCCTGTCCTGCGAGCTGAGCCTGCGAGCAGATCAAATCAGTGTGTCCATATACCATAGAATATATATATATACACATCAGTAAACAGATAACGTGCAATAGGTTGTTATAGTTCATAGTTTGTTAGAAGTTGTGTTTAATAGTCTGAAGGCTGTGGGGAAGAAGCTGGACGTTGCAGATTTCAGGCTCCTGTATCTTCTACCCGACGGCAGCGGAGAGATGAGTGTGTGGCCAGGATGGCGTGGGTCCTTGATGATGCTGGCAGCCTTTTTGAGGCAGCGACTGCGATAGATCCCCTCGATGGTAGGGAGGTCAGAACCGATGATGGACTGGGCAATGGTTATGACTTTGTGCAGCCTTTTCTGCTCCTGGATGCTCAGGTTGCCGTACCAAGCCACGATGCAACCGGTCAGCATGCTCTCTAATGTGCACCTGTAGAAGTTGTTTTATAATCTGCACAACTGGAGTTCATACCAGTCAGATAGTGGATAACACTGCCGGAATGAGACATCCCAGGTCCTACCTCCCCACTAACCTCCTTCCTATTAGAATCTGTGCAAGAACCCTGAGAAATAAACTGGCCAAGCATCCTGAGAGATGTCTGTTGAAGGAGGTTAAAGGCCCTGTCCCACTGTACGAGGTAATTCAAGAGCTCTCCCGAGTTTAAAAAAAAATCAAACTCATGGTAAGCACGTAGAATGTACGTAGTGGGCACGTCGGAGCTCAGGACGTCTCTTAACGGCTCGTAACGCTAACGGCAGGTACTCGGTAAACGCGGTAAGCTTGTGAAGACTCGTGAAGATTTTTCAACATGTTGAAAAATATCCACGCGAGCCCCAAGTACCTACGAGCGGCTATGACCGTAATTCTCCGCGTTCAAATCAGGGGAGTCTCGGGAAAACTCTTGAATTAGCTCGTACAGTGGGACAGCCCCTTAACAGGGTATTGCCACTAAAATGATGGATGAGCAAATAATTACAACTGTACAATCCATCACAATGCTGAAATTGACAAACTTGTTGCCAGGATTTAGAAGAAGGATAATTATCTCAAGAGAGTTTATCTTCTAATTTGCTGCAGGAGATATGTAGTAAACGTATATAAATGGAAATACTAAGTGACAAAACTGACAGGGAAAATGTGTAGACAAATGGTGTAAAAACTTATTTTTGAACATGAGTGAAACAAATAGGGTGTCACGAAATGACCACGTGACCTATCAGGTCTGAGCTCGCAGAGATGCATTGATGTCACCGCTGTCACTGACAGACAGGGCATACGAGGCAAAAGTATTCTAGAAAACTCCTCTCTGATCCCTCAGGCAAGCTAAACTAGCCCAGAACCATAACACCATTGAACACATGAACGAGAGTAACTCACTTAGTCCTTTGACCCCCAGTCTGCCATCACCACAACCTGGAGCTCAATACTCTTAAGACGGATTGTGGACTTTAGGAAAGCTCTCCCTCCCCTCCCCCCACTCACCATCAACAACACCACAGTCACATCTGTGGAGTCATTTAAGTTCCTTGGAACCATCATCTCCAGGGACCTTAAATGGGAGACCACCATCAACTCCACAGTCAACAGAGGATGTACTTCCTGCGGCAGCTGAGGAAACACAATCTGCCACAGGCGATGATGGTCCAGTTTTATACTGCCATCATAGTGTCTGTTCTCACCATCTCTATCATGGTCTGGTTTGGCTCAGCCACCAAGTATGACATCTGGAGGCTGCAGCGAATCGTTCAATCAGCTGAGAAGATTATTGGCTGCAACCTTCCCTCCATTGACAAACTGTACACTGTAAGGGCCAGGAAGAGAGCAGGTTAGATCATCTCTGACCCCTCTCACCCTGACCACAAACTCTTTGAAGCACTTCCCTCTGGAAGGTGACTCCGGACTGTCAAAGCCGTCACAGCCAGACATAAAAACAGCTTTTTTCTATGAGCAGTAGCTCTACTCAATAACCAAAAATCTGTAGCCTCCTTTTGCTCTGGTATTTTATATCATTCTTCACATGTTTCAATTATAATATTTTATTTTTAATTGTTTACTGTATATCGTGTGGTTACTTGCGAGCAAAGCACCAAGGCAAATTCCTTGTATGTATACATATTTGGCTAATACAGTTTATACAATTCAATTCAATTCAATACAATACAATCTTAACTGATTCTTTATCTCAATATAATATTCTTGCTCTCTTTACAATGTCTTTTGTGCCAAGAAATCTAGCTATTACATAAAGTTAAAACTTCATACGCATAGTCATACAGCACGGAACCAGGTTCTTCGGTCCACCTCATCCATGCCAACCAAGATGTTCTAATTACACTGGTCCCAACTGCCCAAATTTGGCCTATATCTCTCTAAGCCATTCCTATCCATGTACCTGTCCAAATGCAGGTTCTCCTGCAGGTTCTTATTAAATATTTCACCTCTCACTTTAAACCTATGTCCTCTGGTTCTTTATTCCCATACTCTGGGTAAAAAGACAGTGGAGACTATTAATATGTTTAAGGAAATAAATATAAACATATTTATTCCCTTAAACATATTAATAGTCTCCACTGTCTTGCATGGCAGCCAGTTCCAAAGGTTCACCACCGTCTTGGTAAATATATTTCTCCTCATCTCAGTCCAAAATGGCTTTGGACTATGGTTCAACATTTCCTGAACGCCAGTGAACATACTGTAGGTTTCGTTAACTCCATCTCTCTCATGAGTCAGCCTGGTGATCCTTTGCTTCACTCCCTCTGGGGCAAGTATATATTTTCTGAAGTATGGACGGCAAAATTGTACACAATACTCCAGGGAAACACATGGATAAAGTGTAACCTCTGTATATGCCTAACCTTCCACATGTTTTCGTTTCTACTAGAGGCAAGAGGTGGTCTTACAGTCACAATTAACCATATGTTCTCCACTGGAGAAAGACAAACTGCCTGGCATACAGTCATTGCTCCTGCTACATAATATGTATTTATATTTTCCACTGTATCTTGTGAGATCTTAGCAACACAATAACTTGAAGCAAAACTTGTAAGTAACATAGAAACATAGAAAATAGGTGCATGAGTAGGCCATTCGACCCTTTGAGTCAGCACCGCTATTCAATATGATCATGCTGATCATCCAAACTTAGTACCCCGTTCCTGCTTTCTCCCCATATCCCTTGATTTTGTTAGCCCGATAAGAGCTATGTCTAACTCTCTCTTGAAAATGTCCACTGAATTGGCCTCCACTGCCTCTGTGACAGAGAATTCCACATTCCTCACCTCCACCAGTGAGTACGAGATAATTGCAAAGTTCACAGTGAAAATTGACTAATTTGCACAGACAGAAAGTGGAACCAATAGCGTTGAATTCTACAATAAATTATTCCATAAAGACTGGATGCATTTGGGTTGTACAAAGTGCAGGAAAAAAGTTGGATCCTAACTTCCATCCATCCCGAGAAGGTATACCATAGATAAACAGAACCTGTTCCAGAAATATAGTCCAAAGTCTTGGCATTCTTGATGAACTGTGCAGGGAGTCCTGCACCACCATTTGTTCATTTACCAAGGCATTTCAAAATTGTTGGCCATTGCTTCAGCATTTCTTTCATCAATCCAGGGCTGCAAGCCAACACCAATGTTTGATTAGGTCATGTCTTTTCTCAGCAGTGAACATGAGGTATTTGATCTGAGTGTAGATAAAATCTTTTTAATGGTATGTGGCATAGCCACACAAGAGATCAACTTCTTGCTTACAAGTGTTCTACTGGGCCCAGCAGTCCTTGTGGTTGGTGCTCCTTTCAATATGTTCAGAACTTGTGAAACCAAGTTGTGTTCAAGCAGACCAACTTGTACTTTATGACAAAATGCTAATCTTTCATTTAGGCACTTCGTCGCCTTCTGCCCTCCATATTTCTAGACAGCAACTCTTTGGTAACCTTTCTCTTATTGCAATTTGGAACTTTTCTGACTTTGCCTTTTATTTCATCTTTTATCTTACACAGCCACTCCCTACTCCCATTTGTTCTTCACTGCCGTCCACCCTCCTTGCCAACTTCTCTTGAGACTTATCCTCCACTTTGCCCTTTCTCTAACTCGTTGTTCATAAACTGTATGAATTTCCAGCTCTTCACCTAAAACTATAACGCTGGATCTCTCTTCGCAGATAATACCTGCTCAAATGTATATTTGCGGTAATTCCTACATTAATCTCAGCTGATATTTACATTTCATTTTCCCATGATTTATCCAGCAGTTTAATAAATCAGACGATGTATGTACAGAACTGAATTCATTTATGTGTTATTTGCAACAGGGATATCACTACCCAGTGCTTTTTTTCTGCCTTAATTAAATCTTTTGAGACTGGTGGATGGAATATACAGGATGGTGGAGAGTGGTTACAATTCAATGGTGTGAGAGGAAGGTTGGATTTCTCCTTTGGGTTCACTCAACCATTCATTTACAAATGTTGCCCCAACTGGCAATTGATCCAAATAGGTTTCATCACCCTGAGATTACACTCGTTCATGTGAGCAAGTATAAACCTTTCAGTGAACACATAACATTAGAACAGCATTTTAAAACTGTTCATTAAGAAATATCCTTTAATATATTGAAAAGGAAATTTGATAATGTTTAGTCATTAATACTGAAAGAAAATATTTTATCACAAAACAATTGATGTATGAAAGGATCACCCCATAACCAAATCAAGTTTGAGGAACTTAAATTGACATTATTGAAATGTTGTGAGCAGGTGGGTGGTCAGACGCACTGAGGACAAATTTCCCGGTTACCCCAGTCTGCATTTTCTTTGGGTGTCAAAGGTTATGGGGAGAAGGCAGGAGAATGGGGTTGAGAAGGAACAATAGATCAGCAAATGATTGAATGTTGGAACAGACTTGATGAATTGAATGGCCTAGTTCTGCTCCTATGTCGTATGATCTTAGCAAGCAAAGTCTAGTTGGTCCATTTCCCAACATTGTATGTACGGCAAGATCCTGCTGCTTGCTGTAGTAAATTGTCAGTTGGAATGTTGGCATGGAGCTAAGAGTCCTTTAACCATTGAAAGGGATGATGGCCAAATGTGGGCAGCTGAGACTAGTATAGATGGAGCATTTTGGTCGGCATGGGCAAGTTGGGCCGAAGTGCCTGTGTCCATTCTGTATGATGATGGCTATACTTAATCTTGGAATAGCTTTAGATAAGTGGTGCCTTGAACTTGCCCTTAAAGAAATTACAAAGCAATGATTGAAGTCACAATGGGGGAGAATGGCAGTGGTTAGGACTAACCCAGTGCATTCAGATAATACAATTTGTTTACCAGCCTGGGTAGCTTATTTGCACACCTCCATGACCTCCGTTATACCCTCTGCACAACCTCGTGGCTGGAAAATCCCTGTTCCTTTCTGCCATGGCTGTCCTTTATTTTGGAAGTTCTTATCATTGAAGTCCTTGATTCTGCTCTTCCTCTAATTATTTCAGAAATGTGCTCATCCCTTAACTTCACACTCTTTGTCTCTCAAAGCAAATTATGCCTTTTAAACACAGCAACAGTGCATTTTCCTCACTGTCTCCGAGTCTGTGAGCCTGTCAAGGTGGTGAAGAAAAGTCATCTGTATATTACATGAGGCCCAACAGGAAAAGTGGTGTGGGATGTCTGTCTACTGTTGCGTGGGTGATAAACATTCATGCTCTGTCATTTCTCTGGCAGGTCAACAGAAAATCCAACAGTGCCTGTGGAGCTGACATTACGTACCATGCTGTTATCCATTGATGCAATTTTCTGTAATCTTAGCATCAGCTTAATCTTACATAATGTCTTTAATTCATCAGAATGTCATGGAGTATTTATGTGAACTGGAGAGGTTGGGTGTGAAAAGCAGAAACTGAGCTCGATCAATGAGATAATGAAGAACTGTTGGACACATTCCAAGAAGTGGGTACTGATGTGCAATGGTCAGATATCATTTTATTTGGATATAAATACATCAATGGCTGGTGACTTTAAAGTAATTATACCTTTTGATGGCTTATATTCCTTTTGCTTCACATAATATCTGGCATCTGCACACAACAACAACATGCATAACAACAGCAAATGTCTCCAGCTAACTTACAATGGCGTAAATAAACAAAATCACAGGTACTTTAACTAGATGAATGAAGATACAAAAAGCTTAGATGAAGAAATAGGTTAAAGGCATGCCTTGAAGAGAAGAAGGGATAGCAGAAATGTTTACAGAAGGATTTGGAGAATTTGTGGCCTGGGCGAGTGAAGATATATCGGAGGGCTTTTGGGTGGTAGAGTTTGCAGAGGTGGAGGTTTGTGTGTGAATGAGATCATGAAGAGATTTTAAAGATTTTAAATGGTAACAAGGAGACAATATATTCAGCAATCACAGGACTGATGTGTTTGGTCTTATCATTTACAGTAATTTAGTTTATTTAAGCTTGCAATATATTTTACTAGTCATTAACTGCAGTTAACTATTCTTAGAAACAGAAAATCCTAAAATATCCAGAAAGTCAGGCGACATCTGTGGCGAGAGAAACGGAATTGATTATGTATGTCAATTAATCTTCATCGGTTAGAAAAAAATGTGATATTTTGCAGGAAGAAGAGCAAGAATTGGAGGGGGAAGAAGGACCAATGAAGGAAGGCCTGATATTGAATGGAAAGGATGAAGGATTAAATGACACTGCTGATGAAAGAGGCAACAGCAGAGAAAGGTAATTAGACAGGAAAGGAAACAAAAAAAAGATCCAGAGGAGGAATAAATGACACCAACACAACTATTAATATTGTCTGCACACAGAAAAATATGGAAGCATTAATCATAATATGGTAAGCAAAATCAGTTTCGTCTGGTAGGTATTAAAATGCACAAGCTAATGTTAAAATGCTGTTCCTCAGGTTTACATAGAACTTCACCATAGGCTGAGGATAGAGTAGGTAAAATGGATTGTGATGGAGCCTGACATTACTGCACCCTGATGTGTCTGTCCAACCAAATACCTACTCTAACCTGTCCAACCTTTACCAGCACCAAGTTATTCTGGAGGAACATTTCACCTCTTTGCCAAAGAACTTGCCTGCAATCTAATCTATCCATCCATCGCACAACCTTTCAACTTTATGTAAAGACACTCTGCTGCATCATATTCACCATTAAGAAATCCCCTCCAGTTGACATCTGAAATTGAAGGGCTTAGAAAGTGCTCAGTGCATAATACATTCATATAATGACTATCCCATATGAAGGACAACAGTTAGGTAAGTGATTCAGATACAACTCATTTAGCAATTTACATACATTCTCTCAGAACTGACATTCAATTTAAATTGAGTGTCCGCAAGCCATACACTTGTGGTTGCTGAAGTTTGCTTAAGTAGTAATATTGGGGCAAAGACATCCTCCTGAATCTGCTCACTTTGAAGTTGCATTTTGCTGATTTTTTTTTTCCTGCATTTTCAAATGATGCAATGGGAAGGGGAACACACAACTAGGTTGAGATCTATTTATCCTCTGGTAGAAACAGCTGTTCCACTTGGTGATCCTGGGAACTTTGGTAAATGTTCTCAGTTCACATCAAAGATGTAAGATAAACATATTACAGCTCACTGAATTATTTCCAAATACACAATGTGGTCAGACCAATAGTGAGCACAGATCTGAAAATGGACAGAGTTAGCTCCTAGAATACTGAAAGACGTTCAAAAGATTTCTCATGGTTTTTCGTACCTGTCCTGCAAGGTGCCAAGTTTTATTTGGACGACGTGATTTAATTTTATACTGTCTTGTCCATGGAGGATTTGCTTGTTTATTGTATGAAAAAAAAATCAGATAACAGAATATCATTGTTCCAAAGAAATGCGAGTTCATGATTGGGGAGGATGTGGAAGTGATAACAAAGGAGGACTATTGTATAGTGACTCTGAAAAAATGCAAAGCTTAAGTTAGGACATGATTTGTAACTTGATGCCCTTGTTTTTTTGTAAGAAATACTAACAGTTTGGAAAATAGTTCTTGGCATTCCCATCCTAGGAGCTTTCAGGAATTTCAGAACTCCCATAAAAGAGTGTTCACTTACAGAAGTACCAAACCTGGTAGAAGCGGCTTGTGGAAACTTCTGGATTGTGCTTTAATGTTGGGCTCTACCTGAAGTTCCCCAATGGAGGTCAATGGCTGTAATCTTCCAGCAATTCTAGTGATGCAGGTTCAACACCTCATTCCAAACGGACTAAATTATTTAAAGTGTTTTCCAGGATAGCATGTGAAACAAAGATTTTTGCTATATCTTTTACAATGACAATAATAAATCAACATACTGCATGCCAATGTATTGATGCAATTAGGTGGGGTAGTGCTTTTTCACACACCTTGTCTTTCTTCACGCTTGAGTACCTTTCTGCTGAGACCATATGGATAAAATAATAAAAATGCAAATCTAGAAGTCATGGAACTAAGTCAGAAAAGGTGAGAAACAGCCAGTCAAGACTGGCCAACATCTGTTGCTCAGTTTATTCAATGCAGACCTATTTAATTCCTGTTGCTAATTCATGAAAACTTTGAAAGTGAACATTAGATTTCTGTTTTGATGCCGTTGCTACAAAACATAAGTGCAGCAAACTGTTAGCTCAGTATCAAAAGTTGCTTTAAAATGTGCAGATTAAAATTAATAGTAGAAGCAATTACTATTTCTGATTTGATCGTTTGATTGGAACAATTAGATTTCTCATATACATTTTTGACCTTGAACATGCATGCCTTTGGAGGTCAATAATATCAGTTTTGCATTCCTGCTGGTGCTATTGTCGAATTTGTTTTAAGCTGTTTGCAAGGGCAGAGTATCAGTTAAAAATGCCGTTTGCTTCTGTAAACTGCTCACTTGCCTTGTGCTGCTCCGTTGGGTTCCTCATTTGAAACACTGGCTGCATTGTGCTGAAGAACACCCAACTTACGCCCGCTTAAAGTTCATAAAACAACGCTGATCTGTTTATTATTCGTCATACGGAGAGGTATAATCAAAGGAGAGAGGGTGAAAGGACTTCTCCCACACCACCATGAATACTCAGCTCTCTTTTAGACCTCAGTGTTGAGATATGTTCACCTCATAATGCTCCAAGTACATTTCTTACGGTTTGGTTTGTCTCCTTCAAAATATAGTTGCAGTCCACCACGTACGTGCATGACCTCAGCAGTCACACTGAAATTTTGGGTCAAAGGGGTTACCACTTTACTCAGCAGTCAGGCTCCCAGTAGGAGCTTGGGCAGGCAGTTCTTCTATCATTGTTATTTGTTTTGAACCTGCCTAGAAGCTGTATTCAGGGTTTAAAGTGGAAATCGAGTTTGCAAATGTCCTTCTCATTCTTTACGCAACTTACTTGAGACAGAAAGCTGCACATAACACAGATGTTGGCCAGTCTTCACTGCAGAAGTTTTCCTGGGGCATTTTGTCACCAATTACAAATTCTGTGCCAAGCATTAAAGTATACAAAGGGCCTTGTGTTATACAAGATACTTCAGCTGCCATTGAGAAGCTTAGCTTTTTTGCCGTTTAATAGAACTGAAAATTAATTTTGAAGGTTTATCCATTTTAATTAAAATAATGCGCCTACTTACACAGTCTGGTATGTAAATTAAATGTACCGGCTGTTAGTAAAGCACAACCATGCTATAATGAACAGAGATGGTAACAGTTTATTCACTACTTTGTACAACATTTTCTGGCAATTACATTTTAGCTGCATTAGGTATTATTATTTGACAGATACCAGCACAAGGACATTTCAGATAATTGTTTTCTTGGCTGTAGAATCAATATTGGGAGGAGATGGCCTCTGATTACAATTTACAACCATTTTGGATCAGACAATGTTCAGGCATGGTATCATAAAGGTCATTTTTGCTCAGGAAAAATCCAACCCTTCTGGAAGTGCTCGATTCACATATTCTTTTTAAATACAAGGAACTGCAGATGCTGGTTTACAAAAATAGATACAAAGCGCTGCAGGAACTCAATGGGTCCGACAGCATCTCTGGAGAATATGGATAGGCAATGTTGTGTTGGTATCTGTCAAATAATAACACTTACTGCAGCTAAAATGTAATTGCCAGAATATGTTGTACAAAGTAGTGAATAAACTGTTACCATCTCTGTTCATTGTAGCATAGTTGTGCTTTACTAACAGCCGGTACATTTAATTTACATACCAGACTGTGTAATATGGATAGGCAACGTTTCAGGTCGGCATTCTCCTTCAGAACCAATAGTACCATGAGTCTGAAGAAGCATCCGACCTGAAACATTGCCTAGAGATGTTTCCTGACCAACTGAGTTACTCCAGCACTTTATTTTTTCACCTATTCTTTGCATTGTTTGGTGGTACTCTGCACCTACAAATAGCAGGCTGCATCAGTGACATTTAAATCAACGCCAAACTGCATTTGGGGAAGGGTCTATCACTCGGCCTTTTTTGGTGAATGTAAAGGTGTCAAATCTTTTGTAAAATGGGTTTTAGCGGCTGTAATACTTAGTAAAGAATCTTTATATGTGAGAAATGGTTCCATGTGAAGAAGAGGAACGGCAGCCAGGATGAGAGCAGAGATTTGCACCTGCTGCCACGAGAGGGGAATAGTGCAGGAGGTCTAGTACCATGCAGGGGGGCTGCAGGTGAGAGACTGGCCAAGGAGCACTGGGCCAGGAAGAGTTCTGATCAATGGAACCAGTTGTGTAACCTTTGACATTCAACGTGTGTTTATCTTCTGCATTTGTACACATTCTGTACGCAGGTTGGAGCTGGGTTTGAGATCTAAAGAAATATTTCTTACCCACCACCCCAATCTTCACCTGTCTTTGTAGCAAACACATTCTCTAACTGCCATCCCTAAACGCCATCCAATGGGACCTCATCTCAAATTACGTCCAAATTACACTGAGAATATGGTCTCTATTTTAATATTGAAGACACTGAGTTTATTGATTGTATATAATTGCATACAAAGACAATCACATTCATTCTCCTCTGCTGAGCCTCTCTGAAGGATGTGATCGTCTTTTCAGGAGTATGAATGGGATAATGAGCTTTCCCTCATATGTCCTGATTTGCAGGGTTAGTGAAATACTCCACCCTAGACGTCTGCCCCTCAACTCCAGCTGTCTATATGATGGGAAAGTAGAATGGGATCCAGTAATGACTGTGAATGCAGTGCTGAACACCAAGCTTTAATATATCAGATTTGCCTACACCTTAAGATCCTGGGCATTGGGCCAATTTGAATCTTAGATTGATCAGCTTTTGAGTGTCACTTCATGTCAGGATCTAAAGCAAGAGTCATGAAGCAGTTAGCATGGGCATGAGGGCTGAATCACCTCTTGCTACGTTGCAATAGATCCACAAGTAAAGTGGTTCACTCTTAAACATGTGGAAAAGATAATTGTGCAAAGTGGTCTTAGATCTGCTGAAGATGCACAGACTGTTTATTTTATGTGCACAGATGTGAAAATTACAAAAGGTATCTGCAAAGATGATAAGACCCCTGAGAAAATCTGTGCATGCCATGAAGCATATCTGGACCAATGCTGATCAAAGCATACTTTAAAAATTAGGATTAATGGCATTTTTAGATGCCAGCCATGGAATAATAAGCTTGTTTTCTGTGGGCATCTACACCAAAGGCATATTGAAGAAAAATCAATGACTGATTATTTCTTTTCAATGAATTCATTGTGAATGTTCATGTTCTTTTATCATCAGCAGACTCTGTAACGCATTATACTGTCAGTTCCAAAATTACAAATTGAAATTAGACAGTCAGTACATTCAAGAGTGGACTGTTTTTTTTTACTTGACTTTGTAATTTTGTTATCAAATTCTGATGAGCTGGAAAAGGGTAAGATGGCTCTTAATAGCATTGGTTTAATCTTCTCCTAGATGCTTTGTAAGAAGGCCAAGATTAAGTTATATTTCCTCAGAGTATCCAGGCATTTGTATCTCTCGGATTAATTATTGTCTAGGTATAATTTGGAGTATTTAGGTGTAATTTAGGTTTTCTACACTGATAGCAATGATTAACAGCATCACCACATCAACGCCATTGGTGGATTTATATCCTATCAGGATAAAGACATAAGAAAGTGGTTACTATTGCCATTGACAGTACCCAAATCCATTCCAGGGTGGATTCCAAAATTCATTAAAAATATTGGAAAGGAAACCTTACTTTTTCTCATTACCTTCCAAAGAATAGACAAACAAATTTGAGGTAGCTAAATTGAGGGCCAATGCATGATTTTCCCTTGACATGTCAGGGTTGTTAAATGGAGCAAGGCAATGGTGAAAAATAAGAGGAAAAAAATGTTATTGCCATGACCTAAATTTTACTGGCTACTATGCCAGCAAAGAGCCGTGTGATAGAAAGAGTCTATTTCTCTTAGGCCCAAAGAGCATGGAAATAGAGCATTCAGCCCATCACGTCCAATCTGACATGGCCACTCATCTGCATTAATCCCACCTTCCAGCATTTGACCTGTAGCTTTTGATGCCCAGGCAATTATATTGCTCATCAACACACTTCATAAATGCTGCCAACAACTCTGCTGCCATTGCTTTCCCCTCCAGATGCATTCCAGCTACTCACTGCTCTCTGAACACACCCCTCAGACCCCCTCGAAAAGTCTTACCTTTACTCTTAATCTATCTCCTCTAATTACAAGAATAACCTCTGCCACCACCTTTGGATCCTATTACCAAGCTAATTCTAGATCTAATTTGTCAAGTTGCCCTGGATCCCATGACCTCTAACCTTTTAGACCAGTCTCCCGTGTGGAACCTTGTGGAAATTCATGCAAATCATTTCTAACCTATTTTTGCCACTTGTTACTGCCTCTAAACAGCCAGTGATCCGGGCAGAGTATACTTGAGTTCCTGTTGTACATTGTCAATAAATAAAGCTCCAAACTGGAAGCACTAATTCATAATTTTTTTCATTTAAATATTTATTTCAGCAAAGTGAAGACATTTGATTTAGCAATTACCTAGTAAAATGGAATGCAATTTGAATTGTTGTTTAAATAAAATGTAAATTAAATAAATGTCTACATTTACTTTCTAAGTCAGGCAATTAATAACCCACACATTTCCACGCATTAAATTATTATTTGGACCGGTTCAGTAAAACCGATTCAATGTGACAATAACATATTTCTGTGCAACTTCTGTTATTATTAATGTTAAAATGAAAGGTCAAGGATAATAATCATGAAACAGAGCAGCAAAAGAATTTCAAAATTATATTTCTTTTTTTTATTAAATTATGTTGTATACATCATTTTTGCAAAAATAAAATTATTCTTTCTGCTTTGGCATTGCTCAGTAATTCTAAAATTATGTTTTGCAGATGAATATTACAAACTTTGTTATGAAACGTCCTTGACCATAGCATATTGGTAATGAATAACAGAGTGGTACTGAGTCTGTATATGAAACTAGAGTTACCGTATCAACATGCAGTGCTCCAGAGGTTAGGATTTGCCTTATTTAGTTGGAAATGTGGTCTATGTTAAAGAAAGAGCTGGGAAGCTTTTCTATTGGGTGAAATGTCATCAATAGTCTGGAGGCAAATTGGCCATCTATCCTTTGTGTGCATTAGCGACATTGAAGAAAGAGAAAAAAACTAACAAGAGAAAAATCATTGAAGAGTACAGCTCAGGAACAGACCCTTTGACCACAATTCTGAACATATTGCCAGGTTAACCTCCTCCGTCAGCACACAATCCGCATCCCTCTGTTCCCTGCATATCAATGTGCCTATCTACCGGGCTCTTAAACATCACTGTCATGTCTGCCTCCACCACCACACCTGGCAGCATGTTCCATAGACTCACTATTCTGACTGTCTACCCTATCAATCCTCTCATAATTTTATATATTTCTATCAGGTCTCCCATCAACCTCCAATACTCCACAGAACACAGTCCAAGTTTGTCCGTCCTCTCCTCAGAGCTAATCCAGGCAGCATTTTGGTAAACCTCTTCTGCTCCCTCTCCAAAGACTTCACATCCTTCCTGCAATGGGGCAACCAAAACTGCACGCAATGCTCCAAATTCGGCCTAATTGACGTTTCATATAACTGCAACATGACTTTAAGCCTCTTAAACTCAATGCCATGACTCCAATTTATGCTGACAAAGGAGAAATTGTTATATTATTAGGTAGGAGACTGTTGCTGGAAAATGTCTGCCAACCAGTGGTGCCTGGGCTGACTAACTGATGACTGCAAATTCACACAGAAATGACCACCAGTGAAATCTAACATGAGTAAAATTATTTTTTTCCTCAATTCGTTCTGTTCTCCTGCTGTTAATTTCCTGAGAAATAATTAAATGTTCTTGATTCATCCTAATGAATTCTAGACTCAAGATTAACACATATCATGGCCAGATATCATTATTGACTGTTAGATGTGGCAGATTTTCTGTTAACACTTTTATTCCAGGATTAAAACATATCATTTGTTCCCATTTTACTGTTTATCATTTTACACTGCTAACTCTGCTTCGTCCAATATTTTTGGATTATTTTCTCATTTCATCTTGTTGCTTTCTTCTTTAAATTTGGCTCTGCTGCCGCTTGAGTTTGCTTTCATAATGTCACATAATATATTTTAAAATATTGGCTAGCAAGCTGGGCATTATAACAAGCGAGCTTCATTGTATTGCCACTTCAGTCCTCACAGTTAATGATTCCCCCCAGGAGAATTTGGCTCCTAGAAATAACATTTCAGGAGCCAACTTTTCACAAAAAAACTTTTGGAGGTAAGCCATGTGGAATGTCACAGGTTGTTGTGAGGGAAGTAAACTGTGGAAATTTTTAGGAACATTAACAACAAAATAATTCTTCTCCTTCAACTACAAATCAGTTAATTGCCCAATGCTTTTTATCAACTTTTCACAAGGTCCAAAGCCATCAAATTATTTTAAAGATGAAAAATAGAAAAATGTATGATTTCACTTTACACTATGACTTTTTGAAATTATTTCAAAAATACTGCAATGGATTTGTAAATTCATTTATGCAACATTCATTTCATGACTCTGCACATTGGACTGAAATATTTCTTCCCAACTTTAATCAGAGGTGGATTGTTCCCAGAGTGTTGTGTGACTGTCATGACTATCCAACCACATATCCCTTCCTTCCAAAGTCCTTGAACTTGTTCTCGCTTCCCAAATCTGTGGTCACTCCCCTGATTTCCTGCAACTACACGTTTGATTGGAGTCATAGAGTGATCCAGTGTGGAAACAGGCCGGTACAACTCGCCCACGCTGGCCAACAATGTCCCATCAACACTAGTCCCACTTGCCTGCGCTTGGTCCATAACTCTCCAAACCTGTCCTATCCATGTACCTGTCTAACTGTTTCTTAAATGATGGGATAGTCCCAGCCTCAATTACCTCCTCTGGCAGCATGTTCCATACACCCTTTGTGTGGAAAAGTTACCCCTCGGATTCCTATTAATTCTTTTCCCCTTCACCTTGAACATGTCCTCTGGTCCTCGATTCCCCTACTCTGGGCAAAAGACTCTGTGCATCTACCCGATCTATTCCTCTCATGATCTTATACACATCTATAAGATCTCCTCTCATTCTCCTGCGCTCCATGGAATAGACACCCAGCCAACTCAACCTCTCCCTATAGCACACACCCTCTAGTCCTGGCAACACCCTCATAAATCTTTTCTGTACCCTATCAAGCTTGACAATATCTTTCCTATAATGTGGTGCCCAGAACTGAACACAATATTCTAAATGCGGTCTCACCAACGTCTTATATGGCTGCAACATGACCTCCCAACTTCTATGCTCAATACTCTGACTGATGAGGCCAAAGTGCCAAAAGCCTTATCTACCTGCGACTCGACCTTCAAGGAACCATGCACCTGCACTCTTAGATCCCTCTGCTCTACAACACTACCCAGAGGCCTAACATTTACTGTGTTGGTCCTGTCCTTGTTCGACATCCCAAAATGCAACACCTCACACTTCTCTGTCTTAAATTCCATCAAGCATTCCTCCGCCACCTGGCCAATCGATCCAGATCCTGCTGCAATCGTTCACAACCATCTTCACTAGCTGCAAAACTATTAACTTTTGTATCATCTGCAAACTTGCTAATCTTGTCCTGTATGTTCTTATCCAAATCATTGATGTAGAAGACAAACAGTAACGGGCCCAGCACCGAACCCTGATGCACACCACTAGTCACAGGCATCCAGTCCAAGAAGCAACCTTCCACCAACACCCTCTGCTTCCTTCCATGGAGCCAATTTGCTATCCATTCAGCTATCTCTCCTTGGATCCCATGCAATCTTACCTTCCAGGGCAGCCTTCCATGCGGAACCTTGGCAAACGCCTTACTGAAGTCCATGCACACAACCTACAGCTCTGCCTTCATCAACCGTTTTGGTCACGTCTTCAAAAAAATCAATCAGATTTGTGAGACACAACCTCCCACGTACAAAACCATGCTGACTATCCCTAGTCAGCCCCTGCCCATCCAAATGCCTGTAAATCCTAACCCTCAGAATACTCTCCAGTAGCATACCAACTACAGATGTTAAGCTCATCGGCCTATAGTTCCCAGCATTTTCCCTGCAACCCTTCTTGAAAAGAGGTACAACATTTGCCACCCTCCAGTCTTCCAGGACCTCTCCTGGATTTAAGGACAACTCATAAATTTCAACCAGGGCTCCCACAATTTCCTCTCCCTCAATTTCCACAATGTCCTCGGAAATATCAGATCAGGCCCTGGAGATTTGTCTACCTCCAAACATGACCGTACCTGCAGTACTTCGACAGTAACCCTGACTGCTCTCAAGACATTTCCAGCGACCGCTCCAATTTCCTCCGTCCTACAGTCTTTCTCCTCGGTAAATAAAGAGGAGAAATACTAAATTAGGACCTTGCCCATCTCCTGTGGCTCCACACAGAGGTGACCACTTTGATTCCTGAGAGGTCCCACTCTCTCTCTAGTTACCCTTTTCCACCTTAAAATCTTTTGTCCTTAATGCTACCCGCCAGAGCTATCACCTGGCTGCTTTTTGTCCTTCTGATTTCCTATTTTAGTTTACTCCTCAGGTCCCGAAACCCCTCCAGGGATGCACTTGGTCCCAGCGACCTATACCTGTCCCATGCATCATTCTTGTTTTTGACTAACGTCTCAATTTCTCTCTTCAGCCAAGCTTCCTTATGTTTGCCTGCTTTGCCCTTCACTCTAACGGGGACGTACACATCCTGAGCTTTCTTCAGTGTACTTTTAAAAACTTCTCACTTGGCTGATGTTCCTTTCCCATCTAATAATCTGCTTCAGTCAACTTGAGCGAGACCTCTCATGCCCTCAAAGTTGGCCTTACCCCAGTTGAGCATTTTAACACATGGACCCTCTCCTTCCCGATCCATAACTATCTTAAACCTAAACCCTAGACCACTAAGGGCGCTGCATTGAAGACGCCCCTACCTACAGCCTGTCCGTTTTTTCCTATCTTGTTTTAATTTAGTTTGTCTAACAGTTTTGTTTTAGGGATTTTTTCGTTTTTCTATGTGGGGGAGGGGGGAGGGGTAAGGGGGAAACCGCTTCCCAGTCGCTTCCTGGCGAGGATGCGACTATTTCTCCGAGTCGCGTCCTCGCCCCCCGCCCCGGGGCCTACCACTGGATCGGAGCGGCCCTTCCTACCGGAGACCGGGGACTGGACCAGAGCTTCGGTGGTGGCGGTGATACGGCGCTGGTTTCACTGCGGAGCGGGCGATAACTACTTGGATCGCTGTTTGGAACTCCGGAGCGTTGGGCCCGTTGCTCCAACATCGTGGAGCTGTGGTTCACGGAGCTCCCAGCGCGGGTGGCGCTGTCCGACATCGCGGAGTCCCTGGGGCCCTTTGCCGAGGGCTGCCAGCGGGAGCCTACCCGCCCGGCATGGCCTGGGGACGTCGGGAGCTGTGGACTCCGGTGGGAAGCGGCCGTTTTGGAGGTCCAAGCTGCTGAGGTTGGCCTCCAGTCCTGACGTCGGAGAGCCAACATCCCAGCGAGCGAGCTGGAGCGGCGGGCTGCCCTTAGTGGCGACTGCAGAGGGCTCCGGAGGCCCCAACCATGGGTGAACATCGAGGAAGAGACCGACTTTGGTGCCTTCCCTCACAGTGGGAAACTTTTGATTCTGCTGTGTGGGGATGTTTAATGTTTAAATCTATCATGTGTTGTGTTCTTTATTTCAGTGTATGGCTGTATGGTAATCACATTTCACTGTGCCATCTGGCACATGCGACAAATAAATGTATCTTGTATCTCGTAATCAAACTGTGGTCACTGGTCCCAAAAGGCTCCTCCACACACACTTCATTAACTTGCCCTTCCCAATACTAGATCCAGCGACACCTCCACATACTGCTTAAGAAAACTCCCCTGAACACTTTTGAGGAATCGCTCCCCATTTAAACCCTTAACGCTATGATTTTCCCAGTCTATATTGGGAAAGTTAAAATTTCCTACAACAACCTTATTTGACCTGCTGCTGTCTGCAATCTCCTGGCACATTTGTTCTTCTAATTATTCAGGGGTCTGTAGTACACCCCCAACAAGGTGATCATCCTTTTCTTGTTCCTTAGCTCCACCCATATAGCCTCACTAGACGAACTGTCCATAATGTCACCTCTGAACACAGCCGTGACATCCTCCTTAACCAACAATGCAACCCCCCCTCCTCTTTTTCCCACACCCCATCTCTCCTGAAGCCCCTGTAACCCTGAGCATTGAGCTGCCAGTCCTGCCCCTCCCTTAACCAAGTTTCAGTCATGGCTACAATGTTCCAGTCGCTCGTACCTATCCATGCCTTAAGCTCACCTGCCTTGCCCGTCAGGCCCCTTGCATTAAAATACGTGCAGTTTAAACCAACCCTCCTTCCTCGTCTTTCACCTGCCTTTTCTGTCCACTAACCTTTCACGCAACATCCTTCATACCAACTTCTAGCCTCTCATGTGCCTCTGTCCTGCACAAAATCCTACCCCCCTGCCAATCTAGTTTAAATCCTCCCGTGCAGCATTAGCAAACCTTCCCACTAGGATGTTGATCCCCTCCAGTTTAGGTGCAGCCCGCCCTTTTATACAGGTCCCCCCTGCCCTGGAAGAGATCCCAATGATCCAGAAATCCGAATCCTGCCCCCTGCACCAACTCCTCACCACACACTCATTTCCCCTATCTTCCTATTCTTATCTTCAGTAGCACGAGGTACCGACAGCAATCCTGATACCACTACCCTGCAGGTCCTGCTTGTTGTTGTTGAACCTCTTTCCTCTTCTGACCTATATCATTTGTGCCAACATGCACAACAACCTCTGGCAGCTCCCCCTCACTCTTGAGGATGCTGTACAGCCGCTCCGAGACGTCCAGGACAGTGGCACCAGGGAGGCAACATACCATCTTCGAGTCTCGCCGGCTGCCGCAGAATCTCCTGTCCGTACCTCTGATGATGGAGTCTCCCACCACTACGGCTCTGCCTGATGTCACTCTTCCCCATTGAGCCTCGGCATCAGTGTTGGAATATACAGTCCTGGCTACCACTCAATCTTGTTGTGTCGCCCACTCCCAAGAGAGCGTACCTGTTTTCAGTATGTACAGCCACTGGGGTCTCCTGCATTCCATGTTTACTCATGTCACCCACCTTCGCTCTTCCTGTATACTTGCTGTGACAATCTCACTGACCAGGAAACTCTTGTTTTCCCGGAAGGCCCTGAGGTCATCGAACTGCTGCTCATGTTCCCCAACACAATTTCTGCAGGTGTAGTTCCCAGAAGCACCAGCGATGTCCCTGACTTCCCACATCCTGCAGGAAACACTGTACCAACTTGCCTGCCATTTCTTCAGTGGACAAAAAATTTTCGAATCAGGTGTAGCCTCCTTGCTTCAGCCTCCTCACCGAAGACTCTTGACCCAAAGACTCACACTTTACTCACCAAGTCACAGACGTTTGAGCCAAAGACTCTCACTTTACTCACCAAGGCACTTCACCTCAACAAGGCTGCTCCGCTACAGCTGCACTTTTTTTTTACCAGTTATCTAATCAACTACTTTAGGACTAATTTGTAAATTGTTTGAACATGGGCCTTTGGTGCTCTTTTTAAATCTTCTTTCCCTCTGACTCACCTACTTCCAGCTAATACTCGCTCTTGCCGCTTCTCTCCGACCTTCCAATTGGATTCCCATCGCCAGTAGAAATAGCCTTCAGCAAAAGCTCTAATGAGATCTTATGTGTCTGTGGTAAACGATCCCTTGGCAAACTGGCCTCAATCTTTGTCTATATCCTCCTTCTCCAAAATCTCTTCTTCATTGCCCATCTGGGTGATCTTGCAGCTTCTGGTTCCATTTTTATATTGGCTCAATAGTTGCCTATATTGGTTTTAATCTCAAATCCACACTGCCACCCTGGAGTTTACCAAAGATTCATCCCTAATCAGACAAAAGCAGAAACTGCTGGAAATGCCCAACAGGACACTCAGAACCTGTGGAAAGAAAAAAAAATTAAGGTTGAGGACCCTTATGACCTTAAACTCCATGGACATCCTGAGCTTCTCAGTGTTTCCAGCAATTTAGTTTTTGTTTCACTTTTCAAGCAACCAGAGATGTTCTTACCCTAGCTACACTCTTGGGTTACTGCTACCATGGGGAAGAAGGTACAGGAGTCAGAAAACCGTGACCCCCAGGTTTAAGTATAGCTTCTTCCCAGCAACCATAGAACCAAGGAACTGTAAATTTACAAAAGAGACCAAGTACTGGAGTAATTAAGCTGTTTGGGCAGCATCTCTGGAGAACATGGATAGGAGATGTTTCTGAAGAAGGATCCTGGTCCAAAACATCACCTAACCATGTTCTCCAGAGATGCTGCCTGACCTGCTGAGTTACTCCATCACTTTGTGTATTTTTCTTCCCAGCAACCATTTGGCTCTTTAATGCTATATAGCACTAATCTCTGCAATTATTATATTCTATGGGCTGTGTAATTTGTTGTACGACAGTGCAGGTACTATCGCAATGTTTAAAAAACATTTGGACAGGTACATGGATAGGGTAGGCTTAGAGGAAAATGGGCCAAAAACAGGTGGATAGGTCTAGGGTAGATAAGGCATGTTGGTCGGCATGGGCAAGTTGGGCCAAAGGGCCTGTTTCCACGCAGTATGACTATATGACCTTAGGACTCTATGACAGACTGCAGTTTTTATCACAACCTAGTATTATGGACATCAATTTATTGTATCTTTGATTATTATATATTATCTATGTGTCATACCTGATGTGTTGCAGCAAGTGGGAATTCCATTGTTCTGTTGTTGGTACAAATGACAATTAAATACACTTGACTCTTTTGGGAATGACCAAGGTGAAAAATTTGGCCCATGATTATGTTGGCTGCTTTCCCAAGGCATGTGACACTCGCCATTATATCTATTTCCAATTCCATTTCTGCTCCTATACTAATATTGCCTGTTTTCACTACAAGAACATTGCCTGCCTCGGACTTTGCCTCAGCTCACCAGTGACTGAAATACTCATCCATTTTTGCTTGCCTTTAGATTTAAGTATTCCCAAAAGCCAGTGTCCTAACGTGTATCATGTTCAGTTTACCATCATCCATTTGCCATTCAGTCTGGCAATCATTCATTTTCAAAATTCTCATCCCAGTTCTCAAATCTATTTATATTTCCTCCCCTCTGGATCTCTATCAGCTCCGCTAATCTTACATTCATCTAATGTGTTAAAGAAGGAACTGCAGATGCTGGAGAATCGAGGGTTACACAAAAAGCTGGAGAAACTCAGCGGGTGCAGCAGCATCTAAGGAGTGAAGGAGATAGGCGACGTTTCGGGTCGAGACCCTTCTTCAGACTGGTCAGGGATCAGGGAAACGAGAGATATAAACAGTGATATGGAGAGATAAAGCAAGAACAATGAGTGAAAGATATGCAAAAAAGTATTGGTGATAAGGAAAGCAGGCCATTGTAAGCTGTTTCTGGTGTGAAAATGAGAAGCTAGTGCGACTTGGGGGGGGGGGGGGGGGGGGGGAGATGGAGAAGGATATCCTTCTCCATCTCCCCCCCCCCCCCCCCCCCCCCAAGTCGCACTAGCTTCTCATTTTCACACCAGAAACAGCTTACAATGGCCTGCTTTCCTTATCACCAATACTTTTTTGCATATCTTTCACTCATTGTTCTTGCTTTATCTCTCCATATCACTGTTTATATCTCTCGTTTCCCTGATCCCTGACCAGTCTGAAGAAGGGTCTCGACCCGAAACGTCGCCTATCTCCTTCACTCCTTAGATGCTGCTGCACCCGCTGAGTTTCTCCAGCTTTTTGTGTAACCCTTACATTCATCTAAGATATCCATTTTATTGAACAGCTTTAATTTTTATTTTTCTGCCAGCTGCAGTCATTATTCAGCGGCCTTGGCTCCCAGCTTTGGAATTTCCTTCCTTATTCTACGCTTATGCACTTCCCCATTGTCACTGCCATATCTTTGTGCTTTGAGTATTTCTGTTTTTCCTTATTTCAACGGCAGACTGTTCAGTTCCTATTTTTGTAACAGCCATCAATCACCACAGTCTGGATAGTTTAGAACAGCCAGCGTTTTCATTTCCAAAAGCAAGGTTACGTTTCAGCAGTTTATAGATCCAAGGCTAAGGCAAGCAGGACAGGTCATTTCAATGCCAATTACACATTGCAGAATATAATCACAGAAAGAATAACTTTGCGGTTTGAAAGTTCTTTGAGATAATGAAGAACTGGGATTATGCGGCATCTTTATCACAAGCAGTAATGGCAGCAATTAGACATAGGTAAAGTTGTTTATTAATAGTGACTTTACATGTGAATTGTTACTCACGTAGACTATTTGTTAAAATGTCAACACACCTATTCTATCAAGTTTAACTAGATGCAATTGTCAGAACATCACCATTTCTTGAAAATGGCTTGAACTGTAAATGCTGAACTAACAAGGAATGGTGAGCTATTGGAGCAATGCGTGTCGCTTTGATGCTTTACAATCATACTTGGACATATTGTTGGATGTATGCCAATATGTCTGCAGACAATTGCCCTGGTTTAACAGAGAGCAATGCATACATTATCATTGAAGAGAATATGAGCCTGGTCTGGCAATCTGTGTGAGATTAACTTTGTAGCTGGAGACCCTTCTTCAGACAGGTCAGGTCTCGAACTGAAACATCACCCATTCCTTCTCTCCAGAGATGTTGCCTGTCCCACTCCAGCATTTTGTGTCTATCTTCAGTTTAAACCAGCATCTGCAGTTCCTTCCTATATATATATATATATACTGTATATATATATATATATATATATATATATATGTGTGTGTGTGTGTGTGTGTGTGTGTGTGTGTGTGTGCATGTATGCATTTATATATATATAATACACACACACACTCAAACACTCACACACACAAACACTCACACATACACACACATATACACACACACACGTATACACTCACACACACACAGTTATATATATATATATATATATATACACACAAATATATACACACACAAACCACGTATGTGTGTGTAAGTATGTATAACACACACACACACACACACACACACACACACACACACACACACACACACACACACACACACACACACACACACACACACACACACACACACACACACACACACACACACATATAGTCGCAGGTTTGTCCCGGTGGCTCAGTCTTGCTCAGCCGTGACAGGGAAGCACAGTAGTCGAGCATTCCAGTTTGTCTCCCTTACCCTCTCTCCTTTCCTCCTCTTTTTCTCCTACTTCTTTCCTCAACATCTCCCTTTCCCCTCTGACTAGAATGACTTGGTGTTTAATAGCCTGATAGTTGTAGGGATGAAGCTGCTCCTGAACCTGGACGTTACAGTGTTCAGGCTCCCATACCTTCTTCCCGATGGCAGGAGTGAAATGAGAGTGTGGCCAGGGTGGTGTGGGTCTCTGAAGATGCTGGCTACATTTTTGAGGCAGTGACTCATGTACAGTAGATCCATTTAATGATGGGGAAAGCCATGATGGACTGGGCAGCGTTCACCACCTTTTGAATGTTTTGTCATTCATCACCTTTTGAATGTTTTGTCATTCCTGGATTGAACATAGCACAGGAACAGGCCCTTCAGTCCACAATGTCTATATTGAAAAAATGATGCCAGGTTAAACTAATCTCTGCCTGAACGTGATCCTCCTGTATTCATTGAACAGGTTAAAATAAATTGCTGCTCATTTTCAGACTTTAGAGATACAGTCTGGAAACAGGCCCATTTCCCCTTCGTAAATCCATGCTGATGCGGACCGATCCTGTTACTGCTATCCAAATGTTCGGCTATTTCATCTTTTATAATTGACTCCAGCATCTTCCCCACCACCGATGTCAGGCTAACTGGCCTATAATTCCCTGTTTTCTCCCTCTTAAAGAGTGGGATAACCTTAGCCACCCTCCAATCCACAGGAACTGATCCTGAGTCTATAGAACATTGGAAAAATGATCACCAATGTATCGACAATTTCTAGAGCCACTTCCTTAAGTACCCTGGGATGCAGGCCATCAGGCCCTGGGGATTTATCAGCCTTCAGTCCCATCAGTCTATTCAGAGGACAATCAGTAATGATGGACACAATGCCCCTCCCAATGGTCTGCTATAACGAGGGTTTACTGTAGATGCATGACGCATCATCTTCTGGTGTAGGTGTAGTCATATACCACATGAGGAGTGAGTAGCAAGAAAAACATATCACTTTCACTTCGTACATCCTTTTAACAAACACTTGTAATTACACACAAATCATGAGGAAGCAACTGGAAATGCATTTGGGTCAAAAAATGCGATTATATTTTACAGGACATATTCTTTACACTGGAGATATTAAGTTTCAAAAATCAATAAAAGTCCCATCAAAGTTGGCTGAAATAGACAAGTTCAGGACCTTATTCTGCTAACATCTAGAAATTGTTGCCAGCTAATAAAATAAGTTAGATATGCCTAATATGCAAGATGAGACAATCATTAGCATGTGGAACAGGCTGTTCTTCAGTCTCACAAGCAAGAACAAAGTCTTCTATGCACTGCCTTGATCTACTTGGGTGGCACAGGGACACTGTTAGTAGAGGTGCCTCGCTGCACGAATAATCTAAGTTCAATCCTGACCTCTGCTACTGCCTCTAGTGCTGAAACCTACATTTTCTCCCTGCAACCATGTACATTTCCTCCAGAGGCTCTGGTTTCCTCCACATCCACAAGACTCGCATGTTGGTAAACTAATTGGTGGTGGGGAATCGATGGAAATCAATAGGGAGAATAGAACTGGACACAACATTCTACTGGATGGTCTGACGGGGCTGAAAACGGAACATCATCCCTGAAACTAAAAGCAAGGTGTCGCCAATTAAAAATTGGGTCCATAGTATGTTAGAAAATTGTGGTGTCGTTGTAACATGGCAGGCTTGGCGATGTTGCCTGTATAACCCCCTCTGATTTTTGAGGGTTCGATCCTGACTACGGGTGCGTCTGTACGGAGTTTGCACGTTCTCCATGTGACCACATGGGTTTTCTCCAAGATCTTCGATTTCCTCCCACGCTCCAAAGACGTACAGGTTTGCAGGTTAATTGGCTTGGTGTATGTGTAAATTGTCCCTAGTTTGTTGTCCTAGTGTGTGTATGATAGTGTTAGTGTGCGGGGATCGCTGGTCAGTGCAGACTCGGTGGGCCGAAGGGCATTTTTCCATGCTGTATCTCTAAACTAAACTAAACTAACCTAAACTAAACTTCTTACTCCAGACCCAACCCCAGTTGTGGTGCTTATGTTGGAAGTTTATTCAAGAAACTTCCGGTACCATTCAACATTATGCTTCAGCTTTGATATTGCAATTTACCATTACAAGTGCCAAGTCAAGCGACAAAAGAGTGTTCTGCAATTCTGCAATATTCAAAGGAATATGGAAGGAGAGAAATTGGTTTCCTGACCATCTGCTTGGCACTAGAAAATCTGTGTCATCAGTTTATAATTAAAGATGGGCATCTTAGGCTTCCATTGATGTCACAGTCACCCAAGCCAGCAATGGAAAACATAGCCCTTCTTTTTAAAACAGACCAAATAGTTTCTATGCCGGTTAAACAAAGGTCAGCCACAAATGGGAGAGGCATTTACTGCAAAATACCACTGCAGGGTAACAAATCAACCTTAAAATAAATTTTCCAGACCTGTCTAATTGCCTAATTACTATGCTTATCATTGTCCATTTCCTTTAGACTCTTCCTATAGCCTGCTTCATTGAGCCCTGGGGCAATTTATTCATACTGGATTGGCCGCATGCTACTTTTCCAGCACAGCAGCAGGCAATATCAGAAAGGGTTGGGTGCAAGTCAGCTTCCTGGCACAGCAATAGGCAGCCCAAACGGATGTCTATGTCGGAGTGGATGAGTAAAAATCTGACTGGTGGGGCAAGAGTGCTATAACAGATGGGAAATTCTGTACACAGATGCATATACACATAAGCACAACACACAACTGAATGACCTTTGCGTGAGTTAGACTGTACACCATTATAGAATCTTTGTCAGAGTCATGCAGCAAGGATACAAGGTCTTTGGTCCAATTCATCCATTCCGACCAAGATGCCAAGATGCCATCTAGTCCTTGATTCACCTATCCTGGGAGAAATACTCTGTGTCATGGATCATGTCTTGCCAGGGATCATGTGTGCATCTCATGATATTATATACTTCTGTAAGATCACCCTTCAGCTTCCTGCTCTCCAAAAATAAAGTCATAGTCTGCACAACTTCTCCCTATTGTTCAGACTCTCGAGTCTTGGCAACATCCTGGTAAATCTCCTCTTCACTTTCCAACTTAATAGTATCTTCCCTCTAGTAGGGCTACCAAAACTGCACACAAAACTACATGTGGCCTCACCAACATCTTGTACAACTATAAAATAATGTCTCAACTTCCGTGATCAATTCCCTGACCAATGAAGAGCAGCTTGCCAAAAGCCTTCTTTACCGCCCCATCTACCTGTGATACCACTTTCAGGAAACTATGTACCTGTACTTCTCGATCCCACAGTTCTACAACACTTTGCAGATCCCTAACCTTCACTATGAATGTCCTGCCCTGGTTTGACTTTGCAAAATGCAACACCTCACACTTATCTAATTTAAACTCTATTTTCCATCCCTTGGCCCACTTGCCCAGCTGTCCAAGATCCTGTTGTAATTCTTGACAATGATCTTCATTGTCTATAATACCACCTATTTGGTATCATTGTTAAAATTACTCGCCATCATTGATATTACTCAAAATCGTTGATATGGATGACAACAGCAAACTGCCCAGCATCAATCCCTGTGACATTTATTACAGGACTCCAGTCCAGAAAAACCTCCCACCACCACCTTCCATGTCCTATCATTAAGCCACTGTGAGGCCACATGAAGGGACATTATTCCACTTATTGCATTATAATTTGGGTATTAGCCTTTATATCTTTATATTATATATTATATATATATATTCGAAGGAATTGCAGATGCTGGTTTAAACAGAAGATAGACACAAAAAGCTGGAGTAACTGAACGGGACAGGCAGCATCTCTGGAGAGAAGGAATAGGTGACGTTTCAGGTCGAGACCTTTCTTCAGACTGTTAACAGTTTGATATTTTAGTATCAGGCGCCAAGATCCGTGATAATGTCCGTCATTCTGTTAAAACTGCAAATAGGATCCTAAAATAGACACAAAAAGCTGGAGCAACTCAGCGGGTCAGACAGCATCCCTGGAGAATAGTTGGCATTTCGGATCGAGGCATTTTCTGTATAACTCGTTTTCACCTTGCCCACAACAAACAATGGATCGTTTCCTTTATCATTGTTACTTTTTTGCATATCTTCCATTCATTTGTTCTACATCACCATCTATATCTCTTGTTTCCCCTTTCACTGACTCTCAGTCTGAACAAGGGTCTTGAACCGAAATGTCACCTATTGCTTTTCTCCAGAGATGCGGTCTGGCCCGCTGAGTTACTCCAGCTTTTTGTGTCTATCTTTGGTTTAAACCAGCATCTGCTGGTCCTTCCTACACAATAGAACCCATAGGTTTATATGCATCCTATTCTCTATGTATCTCATTTTTACAACCTACCATTTTAAAAGCTACATTTTATTCTACGTATGCATCGGCCACACTGGTCTGCATCGGCCACATTGGCAATGACTCCCAAGTGGTTCCAAACAAATGTAGATGCAAGGAGTCTCGATCACTGCATTTACCTCAGAAGTGATTTGAACAAAATAATAACAAACAGTAAGGACGCACTGAACTTTTATCTCCCGTTCTGTATTATGTTTATATATTCTGTTGTGCTGCAGAAAGTAAGAATTTCAATTGTTCTATCTGGGACACATGACAATAAAACTCTCTTGACTCTCTTGACTCTTGAGATCCATATTCCGACTACTGAAAACTGCAGCTGGCAGATGTTGCATTGATGTCACAGTGCAAACACACTTTAATTGCAGTCACATTCCAAAATCCTCCTTGACATACTCTTAGTTTTCTGTGAGTAAAAAAGTTGTAGGTCACTGCTACAAGTTCCAATTTCTTCTGGCAGTGGAGGGAAAGTGTACAACATGGCCTGGAACATCTTTAGTGCATGTCTGTTGGGGAAAAGCATCAGCAGCACTAGGGCAGACAAAAAATGCTATGGAAACTCAGCAGGTGAGGCAGCATCTATGGAGAGAAGGAATAGGCGATATTTTGGGTTGAGGACCCTTCTTCAGACTGATGTCGGGGGAGGGGGGTGGGGGGCGGGAAAGAGAAAAGATGTAGGCGGAGACAGTAGGACTTGTGGGAGAACTGGGAAGGGGAGGGGAATGAGGGAGAAAGCAAAGGCTTTCTAAAATTAGAGAAGTCAACGTTCATACTGCTGGGGTGCAATTTACTCAATCTGTGCCTCACGCTGGCAATGCGGGAGGCCCAGGACAGAAAGGTCAGATTGGGACTGGGAGGAGGTTGAAGTGCTGAGTAACGGGGCGATCAGGTTGGTTAATACAGACTGAGCGGAGGTGTTCAGCGAAGCGATCGCCAAGCCTGCGCTTGGTCTCGCCGATGTAGAGAAGGTGACACCTAGACCAGCGGATGCAGCAGATGAGGTTGGAGGAGGTGCAGGTGACCCTCTGCCTCACCTAGGGTGAAATGTGCATGGAAAGGCCTGGACTAATTTCCTGACTCCATTGATACTTCACACTGCCGCAGCAAGGCCAACAGCCAATCAGGACGTCGACCCTGGCCACTCCCTCTTCTTCCCTCTCCCCTCTCCCATTGGGCAAAAGGTATAATCTGAGGTTTGTGGAAGTGTGGAAATGCAGGACTTCAGATCCAGGGATAGTTTCTCCCCAGCTGTTATTGGGCAACTGAATCATTCTACCACAACTAGAGAACAGTCCTGAATTACTATTTACCTCATAGGGGACCCTTGGACTATCTTTGATCAGACTTTACTGCCTTTATCTTGCACTAAACATTATTCACATTATTCCTTTATCGTGTATCTGTACACTGTGAATGGCTCGATTGTAATCATGTACTGTCTTTCCTCTGACTGGTTAGCATGCATTAAAAGCTTTTCACTGTACCTTGGTACACGTGACAATAAACTAAACCCAACTGATGGGCTTATTCGCGCAAGAATAATTACTGGCATGACCCTAAGCAAAACTTCTGTTATGTTTGAGAAGTACATAACAAAATGTAATAACAAATGTACATAACAAAGTAATAATGATAATAATAATATATTTTATTGTCATTGCACATCTGTGCAACGAGATTTAGTTTGCAGCCTCCGTCCGATGTCATAACTTAAACGACTAATAAAATGAAGGTTTAGATACCCCAAGAACAAGGTTTCTAAAAAGAACAGTAAAACAGTAAAACTGTCAAAACAGACTAAAGTGCAGATGTGTCTGTGCGACGTGACCATCCGTGGGAGACAGTCCATGGGGGTGGGGGGTACTCAGCAGGGCCGGTTCAGAGCCGCTATAGCTCTGGGAATGAAGCTGTTCCTGAGTCTGGAGGTGCGGGCGTAGAAGGCCTTGTAGCGTCTGCCGCAAGGGAGTAGTTTGAACAGTCCATTACAAGGGTGAGAGGAGTCTTTATGGATGTTGATGGCCTTCCTAAGGCACCGCGTGTGGAGATGCCCTCCAAGGATGGTCCCAATAATCTTCTGTGCTCTGTGGACGACTCGCTGAAGAGCTCTCCTCTCAGCCTCCGTGTAGCTGAGATACCACACAGAGATGCCATACGTTAGCATGCTCTCTGTCGTGCAGCGGTAGAAGGTCGTCAGCAGCTGTTGGGGCAGACCAGTCTTCTTCAATGTTCTCAGGAAGAACAGTCGTTGCTGTGCATTCCTGACCAGCGCAACGGTGCTGGTGGACCATGTGAGGTCCTCTGAGGTGAATGCCCAGAAACTTAAAGCTGGACACTCTTTCCACAAGTACATAACAAAATGCACAAGTGATCTAAAATCTACACTATTATAACAATATGATGCTGGTAACATGCGGTCATAATTGCCTGCAGGGTAAAGAAGACCAATGAATGAACGAATGGACCCTTAGGAGCGGTCGTACCTTTCTTGGATGGCCACGGTTTCCATCTTTGTTGATGACACAAAGCTGGCAGGCGGGCAACTGGTGCCGTCTAATGTTACTAGGTGGAGTGATTCTAAAGGTAATCAAAGGTGGCTGGTTAGAAAGGTAATGCGGAGAAAGGGAGAGTGTTTTGTCATACTGAAACACTTTCAAAGGGCTAGCAGAGTCAGGCGCTCAAAGCTAGCACATTCTGTACCCTATGATTTAATGATTGTCTGAACTTTGACAACTTTCAGACTGGAGATAAATTGATGGCAGTATTTAAATCAGCTTCAGTGATTAAAATTGTTCAAAATTCATTTATTGCACACTGCCAGATAAATTAATTCACCCAGGTTATTTCGAACTAAAAAACACTCCAGGCCACAATAACTTCAAAAACTAATCTAATTTCTATAAAATTCCCTTAAACATATTTTATGAAGAGAGTATGACTCAGAGAACTCTCTTCAAATCCCACTTTTCCCTAGCCGTGCTGAATTTACCAAATAATCCCTTATCCAATTTCTACCTCGGAGATACATTTGCAATGTAAGTTTTTTCCGTTAATGATGTTCTGAATAAATGCTTTTGACTGGAAGACACAAATTGAATTTCTGCTTGCTATAATTAAAATGAGCAGATGGAAAATAAAGGTTAATGCAATTCCTATTAATGCTACACATTCATAATATTTCAATATTATTCTGCAATACTTCAAGGGATATAATGCTGCCATGCAAATTCAATTGCTTCATTTCTATATTATACAATATTTAAAGATATTAATTTGCAATTGATGTACCAGTGAGACTGCTTTAAAATCTTCAACCAGTTTAATTTGAAGTAAACAACAAGCAGTTTAGCTGGACAATCACATTTAACTTTCAATTAATAGTTGCACTACATTAGGACAGAGGAAAGATTAAGGGCACTCTGCTCTGTATTAATGCCGGCCAACTAGTGCATCAGGCATGTAGATATTGGAAGGCTTTCTCTGGAACTTTTGCAGCAAGTATTTACAGATTTGAATTTCAATCGTAGGACCAATAGTGAATGGAAACTAATATCCAACCAGAAATGGGGACCAGCAGAACTCTATCCTTGTTCGTTCTGGAGGAAGGAATGCAAGACCAGAACTGCAGGACACAGAGGAGACACGGGTGAGGGCTCTATCCACAGCAGCTGGGGGAAGCTACATTGACTGAAGAGAGGACATCTGGGATGTTCTGGAGTAGAAGCCCTCATCTTGGGACTAGATGTGAGAGAGACAGAGAAGTTGAGAGTAGGAGAATGAGTCCTTGCAAGAGGAAGGGTGGGAGAAGGTGTAATCAAAGTATTTGTGACAGTCAGTGGGATTGTATTGACCGCTGGTAGTCTGTCCCCTGAGGTTGAGACAAAGAGATCAAGAGTGTCTTTGCCTCACCTCCACCTCTCTTTCCCAGCTTTCTCTCCCCTACTCCTTCAGTCTGAAGAAGGGTCCCAGCCCAATAGGTCGTCTGCCGATTCCCTCCACAGACATTCTCCAGACTTTTGTTTTTTGCATATTCTTTTTGATTTCTCTGTTTATTAAACACCTCATGTGCTAGAATGATTGATGTTCCAACATTTTTGAAGGATTTAATTGAAAATTTGATGATGCAAAAAGCAGGCAAATTAATTTATACAGGCCGAATGTATATTAAGAAATAAAGAATGAATGAATGAATGGTCAAATATAAAATTCTTGTGTTCACTATTATAAAGCCTTGATTTTGATGCTAAATATAGCCCAAGGGAGTCTCAACATTTAATAGTTAAACACAAACTTCTGAATTTAAAAATATGAATAGTCAAAGGTCTTTTTTAATATGAATAGTCGAAGGATTTAAGAGAGAGTTAGATAGAGCTCTAGGGGCTAGTGGAGTCAAGGGATATGGGGAGAAGGCAGGCACGGGTTATTGATAGGGGACGATCAGCCATGATCACAATGAATGTCGGTGCTGGCTCAAAGGGCCGAATGGCCTCCTCCTGCACCTATTTTCTATGTTTCTATGTTTCTATGTCTGCAACTTTATGAGATTTCTCACATTTAGACACACTGCAACCAGGGCACACCACTTAACCATAATTATTGAAAAGGCAAACAAACTGATTTTTAAAAGCTCTAGAGAAATCCCCCCTAGAGCCTGAAAGTGATCAAAGATCAATATCAATGAATAACATTGACCTTTTGCGCAGCACTGAACAGTCTTTTGTGTGCAGCCTTGATATCAGCCTCCTCAAAAAGCATAGTAGGAAAGAACTGCAGGTGCCATTTTAAATCAAAGGTTGACACAGAACTGTCCTGGCAGACCCATTGTTTCTGTTTGTTCATGTCCCATCATATTAATTTGCACATACCTCGACTCTATCCTATCCTCCCTGGTCCAATCCATCCCTACCTATGTCCAAGACACCTCACATGCTCTTCGTCTCTTCAATGACTTCCGTTTTTCAGGCCCCCACTCCCTCATCTTTCCCATGGATGTCCAGTCATGCTACACCACCATCCCCCACCAGGAAGGTCTTAAAGCCCTCCATTTCTTCCTCGACTGCAGAACCAGCCAATTTCCATCTATTACTCCCCTCCTCCCACCCAGCAACATTTCCATTGACTTCTCCCACTTCCTCCAAATCCAAGGCATAGCTATGGGCATGGGCCTCAGCTATGCCTGCCTCTTTGCAGGGTACGTTGAACAATCAGTGTTCCAGGCGTACACTGGCCCTATCCCCGAACTCTACCTCCACTACATTGAAAACTGCATCGGTGTTGCCTCCTGCACCCATGCAGAACTCACTGACATCATGAATTTCATGACTACTTTCCATCCTGCACTCAAATTCACTTGGGCCATCTCCGACATCTCCCTCCCATTTCTGGATCTCACCGTCTCCATCACAGGAGATTGACTATTGACCGACATATACTACAAACCTACTGACTCCCATAGCTATCTAGACTACACTTCTTCCTACCCTGCTTTCTGGAAAGTCTCTATGCCCTACTCCAAATGCCTCAGTTTACATTGCATCTGCATCCAGGAAGAGGTGTTTCACACTAAATCATTGGAGATGTCCTCATTCTTTAGGAAACGAGGGTTTCCCTCTTCTATTATAGATGAGGCTTTCACTAGTCTCCTCGATGTCCCGCAGCTCTGCTCTTGCTCCCCCTCCCCCTATTCGCAACAAGGAACCCTTGTCCTCACCTCCACAACTCCCTGGTTAACTCGTCCCTTCCCACCCAAACCACCCCCTCCCCAGGTACTTTCCCCTGCAACCGCAGGAGATGCAACACCTGTCCCTTTACCTCCTCCCTCGACTCCATCCAAGGACCCCGACAGTCTTTTCAGGTGAGGCAGAGGTTCACCTGCACCTCCTCCAACCTCATCTACTGCATCCGTTGTTCCAGGTGTCAACTTCTGTACATCGGAGAGACCAAGCGCAGGCTCGGTGATCGTTTCGCTGAAGACCTTCGCTTGGTTCACCTTAACCTACCTGATCTCCCAATTGCTCAGCACTAACTCCCCCTCCCATTCCCAATCCCAATCTGACCTTTCTGTCCTGGGCCTCCTCCATTGTCAGATTGAGTCCCAGAGCAAGTTGGAGGAATACCTCATATTTCACTTGAATAGTTTACACCCCAGCGGTATGAACATTGACTTCTCTAACTTTAAATAGCCCTTGCTTTCCCTCTCTCTCCATCCCCTCCCCTTTTCCCAGTTCTCCCAACAGTCTTACTGTCTCTGACTACATTCTATCTCTATCCCGCCCACTCCCCTGACATCAGTCTGAAGAAGGGTCTCGACCCTATACGTCACGCATTCCTTCTCTCCAGAGATGTTGCCTGTCCCGCTGAGTTACTGAGCATTTTATTTCTTCCTCCAAAAGCATGCTATCTGCTTCGCTGAGATACTGCAGCTTTTAGTGTCTATACTCCAAATACGATCCCAGCTTGTTTGTGGACATTTGCTGTAGATGCAAAATACAGATCAGCAACAATCATGCTGGAATCTTGCATAGAACACAAAGTGCTAGAGTTACTCCAACACTTTGTCTTCCAATCACAAAGAGATGGCCTTGTTGAAATAAGGGCATTAATCAAGTAACAACCGTGATTGATCATGACCTTCTTCTAGTAATAACTGGGATATTTCTCAATCATTTGAACCACAGATGCCTTTTATCAGACCATGGTTTCTCTTTCAGTGGTACTTGTGGTGGAGAACTCAGAGGAATAATACAGAAGTCATGAATTGATTCATGAATGGATTAAACAAACAGGCCAAACAATTGAAATTATTTGGCATATTTTACTCATCTTTCAAATCTGCAATAGTTCTTTTCTGAGAAAGATCTTTGGCTTATTGGTTGGTTATGATCCTCCCAGAATGTTATAAGCAGCTTCCAATGAAGTATCCCAATGATAATGGCCGTCAAAACTCAAACTAACTGCTATATCGAAAAGTTCTCTTTTTTGCGCCCTTAATTTCCTTTCAAATATGATTTCACAGAAGGAATATGCATCACGATGCTCCAGCAAGCAATATTCCTTTGAAGCTGTGCAGTTGCATGATATTATCATGACTCCAAACACTTTTCAATGTCCTTGTACTATTTTTCAGCATAGAGAATGAAGTGGGCGCATGTGCGCATGTGCGGGGCTCTTCTAGAGTGTGCGCATGCGCAGGACATTCCCGGAGTGTGCGCATGTGCAAAGTATTTTGGGTGGGAAAGGCCTGCGGAATCAGCCATGTTTGCCAGACGTTTCTGAGTAATGTATTAAAGAAATAAGTTGCTTAAAGCTTAAATAAAGTTAAGTAAATTACAAGTAGTGAAAGGTTCATTTACCTCACAATAATTTAAGCAACTTATCTTACAGGTCAAACAGTCCGACTTGGGATGGAGAAACTATTGAAACCCCTACGCTTGGATCTGGATCCCAACTCACCCGCTGCTGCAAAGAATTGGAAGCACTGGCTTCGTATACTAAATAACTTCTTTGAGGAGTGTGGCAACGATGCGCCAGACAGGCTTAAGACATTAATAAGCTTCGTCTCTTCTGATGTATACGAGTACATAGAGGAATGTACAACTTATGATTCTCCTATTGATGTACTAAGCAGACTCTTCGTTAAGACACCCAACGTGATATTCGCTCGACACCTCCTTGCTACTCGGAAACAAAAACCTGGTGAGTCACTTGATGAATTTTTACAAGAACTTCAAAGACTTAGTAAAGACTGTGCCTTCAAAGCAGTTACGGCTGATCAATATCGACAGGAAGTTATGCGAGACTCTTTTATCAGTGGTTAGGCATCGTCTTTAATACGACAGAGACTATTAGAATACAAAACCTTGGATTTACAGTCAGCTTACAATCAAGCTTACTCTTTAGACTTGGCTCAGAAAAATTCAGATGCTTATGGCTCATCTAATGTATATTCTGCTGCAACTACTACAAACAAATTTCACCCAAGTACAAATATGGAGAAAACTGAAACAATTTCTACTGATAAAGGTGCCCTTGCTGCAGCATATAATTATTCAAAAAGGAACTGTTACTTTTGCGGGGGTAATATTCATAAGAGAGAGATATGCCCTGCTCGAGAGGCAACTTGTAATAGTTGTGGCAAGAAGGGGCATTATTCTAGAGTATGCAAGTCCAAAGCAACTACAAAAATTGTGACTGCTGCCATGTATATGCCTTCTTTATGTGCAATTACAGCAGTATTTCCTCAGAGCTTGTCTCATGCAGCTACAATGATATCCATTAATGGCCATACACTTAATGTATTACTTGATTCTGGCAGTTCAGAATGTTTTATAAGTGAACAAGTTGTGTCTCGACTAAATCTAACCATAATTCCTTCAAATAAGGAACTCTCGATGGCTCTGGCAACTCTCAACACTCAAATTATAGGATCTTGTATTGTAGACTTTATTCTGAACAAAACTAGCTATAAATCTGTATGTCTAGGTATTTTGAAAAATTTGTGTAGCGATATAATTCTAGGTCAGGATTTCCAGAAACTGCACAGATCACTTCTAATAATGTATGAAGGATCTATGCCTGATCTTGTATTGTCAAAGCCACCAGTATTGTGTGGTGTTTCTGCTGCATCTGTTGAACGTCCTTCATTATTTACTAATTTATCCTCCAAGTGCAAGCCAATTGCTACAACATCAAGACACTTTAGTAAAGATGATAGGAACTTTATCAACACAGAAGTAACTAATCTTTTACAAGAAGGTAGCATAGAACCCAGCTCTTCCTCTTGGAGGGCACAAGTTGTCATGGTTAAGGATCCCTTGGAGAGACATAGAAAAGACTCTGCATTGATTACTCTCAAACTATAAACCAGTTCACGGACCTTGATGCATATCCACTACCTCGAATAGAAGAGATTATCAATACATTAGCTAAGTATAAGATATTCTCTACTTCTGACTTAAAAAGTGCTTACTACCAAATTCCTTTGAAGGAATCAGAGAAGAAATACACTGCATTTGAAGCAAATAGGAAATTATATCACTACTGCAGAGTTCCTTTTGATGTAACTAATGACGTGGCTGTTTTTCAGAGAGAGATGGACAAACTTGTTGAACAGGAAAACCTTAAAGATACTTTCCCTTACTTGATAATATAACTGTTGCAGGAAAAGACCAAGCTGAACATGATGAAAATGTACAACGGTTTTTAGATGTCGTACATTCTAAAAACCTAACATTAAATGATGCTAAGTCAATAACATCAGTGTCATCAATTAATATTCTTGGTTATTGGGTTGGAAATGATATAATCAAGCCTGATCCAGAAAGACTCCGCCCACTCCAAGAGCTACCTGTTCCAGTTACATTAAACTCTCTATGAAGGGTCCTTGGGATGTTTGCATATTATGTAAAATTAATACCAAATTTTTCTGACAAAATTCAGCCTTTGATTAGAGCAAAATCTTTCCCCCTTGACTCTACAACAATTGGTGCTTTTACTTCTTTAAAGAAACAATTAGAATCTGCGACATTACACGCCATCGACGAGGATCTCCCCTTTGTTGTTGAATGTGATGCCTCTGATTTAGCAGTATCAGCAACATTAAATCAAGGAGGATGACCAGTGGCTGTCATGTCTTGTACTCTCCAAGGTAGTGAATTGCACTACCCACTCGTCGAAAAGGAAGCTATAGCAATTATTGAAGCAGTGAGCAAATGGAGTAATTTCCTTGCTCGCCAGCACTTCACTTTGATAACAGATCAGCATTCAGTAGCTTTTATGCTGGATAATCGGAAATGAACGAAGATTAAGAACAGTCAAAATAATGAATGGAGGATTGAATTATCTGCATATAGTTATTCAATTGAATACCGCCCTGGTAAGGATAATGTTGCTCCGGATACATTAACCCAAGCATTTTGTGCCTCTGTCATTCTTCTGCACTCACTGATCTTCACAATGGGCTGTGTCATCCTGGAGTCACTTGTTTGTTACACTATGTTCGTTCCAAAAACTTATCTTTCTCTACAGAAGATGTGAAGATGACGTGTGCTTCATGTAGAATCTGTGCTGAATTAAAACCAAGGTTCTTCCGCCCTGAAGAAGGAAGATTGATCAAAGCTGCTCAACCTATGGAACGTTTGAGTATTGACTTCAAAGGGCCTTTACCATCCCCCTCTCAAAATGTTTATATACTTACCTTAGTTGACGAATATTCGAGGTTCCCATTTGCTTTTCCTTGTCCAAATATGCCAGCTGCAATGGTTATCAAATGTTCAGATCAACTGTTTTCATTCTGTGGATTTCCAAGTTAGATACATTCTGATAGGGGCACCTCATTCATGTTGAAAGATTTAAAGGACTACCTTTCTAAGAGAGGAATTGCAACAAGTAAAACAACACCATATCATCCTATTGGAAATGGTCAGGTTGAGAGGTGTAACGGAATCATTTGGAAAGCAGTGAAACTGGCTTTAAAGTGAAATAACATACCAGATCAGCATTGGGAAAGTGTTCTACCAGATGCATTACACTCCATCAGATCTCTACGGTCAACTGCTACCAATACTACTCTACACGAGCGGTTCTTTAACTTCAAACGGCGTTCTTCTAGTGGTACTTCTCTGCCATCATGGTTGACTAGCCCTGGGACCGTGTTGCTTCGTTGTTATGTCCGATTAAATAAGAACGAGCCTTTTGTTAATGAAGTTGAACTGACTGATGTCAACCCTTCTTATGCAACTATCAAGTATCAGGATGGACGTCAGTCAACGGTCTCACTTCGTGACCTTGCACCATGTCCGTCTTCTCCATCAGCTCCGTCACTTCTTGATAACACTAATCGAGAACTTCCTCCAACACTTCCAGCATCCCCTATGGAAACTTCTATGAGAAATTCTAAAATTGTAAATCTAAATAACAATATGAGTGAAGTTGATGACCAGGCAATATATCTACCACCAGCTATTGAAAGACCATTACCTCCTGAAGCTCCAGTTCTACGATGGTCATCAAGATGTATTAAACCTTCTGACCGTCTCAACTTATAAATAGGAGGGGAGAATGAAGTGGGCACATGTGCGCATGTGCCGGGCTCTTCTAGAGTGTGCGCATGCGCAGGACATTCCCGGATTGTGCGCATGTGCAAAGTATTTCAGGCGGGAAAGGCCTGCGGAATCAGCCATGTTTGCCAGACGTTTCTGAGTAATGTATTAAAGAAATAAGTTGCTTAAAGCTTAAATAAAGTTAAGTAAATTACAAGTAGTGAAAGTTTTATTTACCTCACAACAGAGAAGATGAAACAATCATTGGCTTCATATCTGTAAAAGTGGTTGATCAAACATTTTAACACTTTCACCGCTTTTAAAGAGCTTCTTGTGAAAATTCTCCAGAAAGGAAACGTGAAATCAATGAAACAGGCCCTTTGGGCTCACAAATAACACAGGTTCACCCGTGAAAAATAGTCATCTTACTGAGAGAATGTCAGACAGTGTGTCATCGTTTTGTTAATTTTGTCTTAGTCAAAGGCAGAAAACTATTTCTTGATTTCAAACCATAGCACCCTGTGTGTTCACCATCTTTTCATGGAAATGTGGACAAGGTTGAGTACATGGTGTGGAGCCTAAATTGCCTTGTGCCAAAACAGCATGCCTTGATCGGACTTACTGATCCATCTCTCCCCATCATCCCCATTCCCCTGCCTCGGACATACTGTTTTTTTCAACTAGGAGCACTACAAGGGCTCTCTGTCAGAAATCCCAGACTTTGGAGACCTATTAAATATATAGGTAAACAAAATTGCTGGAGAAACTCAGCGGGTGAGGCAGCATCTATGGAGCGAAGGGATAGGCGACGTTTCGGGTTGAGACCCTTCTTCAGAGTGATGTCGAGGGGGAGGGGCAGAAGGGGGGAGGGCAGGAAAAATAGAGGAAGAGGCAGAGACAGTAGGCTTGTGGGAGAGCTGGGAAGGGGAGGGTAGGGAGGGAGAAAACGAAGATATATAGGCTATCTTCTCCCTCTATCCAAACGTGCACTACAGATTTCTCCAAAGATAAACACAAAAGGCTGGAGTAACTCAGTGGGACAGGCAGCATCTCTGGAGAAAAGGAATAGGTGACATTTCGGGCCGAGAGCCTTCTTCACACAGCGCGTCAGGAGAGAGGGAACCAAGATATATGAAAAGGTACATAGAACAAATTAATGAAAGATATGCAAAAAGCAATGGACTCTTTCTTTCTTGATGATTTTCTAAGCCCTGGTATCACAGGCACATCAATCCACCAACCCCTTTTTCTTAATTCCTTTCGACAATCCGATTATTAACTTTTGAAAACCCTCAATAAACATGACACCTCCCTCCATCAATTTGAAGAATATTTTTCTTGTATCTGGTCAACTATTTGTGCTTTAGCTGCATTTGTTGTTGAGTCTTAAATTCTTAACCATTTTGGTTTTATTTATCTCATGCTTTACTTTTTGCCATTAATTTTGTAATGACTCCATTATCCTTTTAAAACCATCCCAGTATTTATTCATGCTACATTTATATCCTCCCCAGCTAATCTTGCTTCTGTTGAATGCCATTATTATAAACACAGCCAGTGTTACATATTTTAGCACCGTTAACTAAGCTGATCAGATTCAGTCCAATGATATTATGGCCACTGTTGCCTGGGTGTTTCGCTGCATGAAGTTCTGATATAGTTTTAAAATATTGCCTTGCTTTCTTCCTAATCATGCTATTTAAATAAATAAACAGGGTTTTGGTGAGACCACACCTGGAGTATTGCGTACAGTTTTGATCTCCAAATCTGAGAAAAGACATTCTTGCCATAGAGGGGGTACAGAGAAGGTTCACCAGACTGATTCCTGGGATGTCAGGACTTTCATATGAGGAAAGACTGAATAGACTTGGCTTATACTCACTAGCATTTAGAAGACTGAGGGGGGATCTTATAGAAACTTACACAATTCTTAAGGGGTTGGATAGGCTAGATGCAGGAAGATTGTTCCCGATGTAGGGGAGGTCCAGAACAAGGGGTCACAGTCTAAGGATAAGGGGGAATTCCTTTAGGACCGAGATGAGGAAAACATTTTTTCACACAGAGAGTGGTGAGTCTCTGGAATTACCTGCCACAGAAGGTAGTTGAGGCCAGCTCATTGGCTATATTTAAGAGGGAGTTAGATGTGGCCCTTGTGGCTAAAGGGATCGGGGGTATGGAGAGAAGGCAGGTACAGGATACTGAGTTGGATGATCAGCCATGATCATATTGAATGGCGGTGCAGGCTCGAAGGGCCGAATGGCCTACTCCTGCACCTATTTTCTATGTTTCTATGTTAAGAACACAATTATTTCTACCCAGTTATCATAATAGATAATAAATCATTCTTTGTGCACTAAAGAAGGAAATTACTTCTTTTGGGTTAGAGGGGAGAGTGAAGACCACTAACATCTGTGCTGATCAGATGCCATTTGGAGTATTGTGAGCAATTTTAGACCCCATTACCTGAGGAAGGCAGGAGGTTGGGGTTGATGTGGAGAGATAGATCAGTCATGATTGAATGGCGGAGCAGCCTTAATGGACCGAATGGCCTATTTCTGCTCCTATCGTTTATGAACTTATGAACATCTCAAATGTGCTGCGCAAGCTGAGTAAGTTGAGAGATTTATGAGGATGTTTCTCATTTTCCTTTCACCAGGCTGGTACTAAAGTGAGGTCAAAAAACTTCTCACAATGTAGCGCCAACTGTTGGGAAATTAATATTGCTCCAACACTGACCTGACGTAATTAACTTGTTTAATTGGTGCATAGATCACCTCGAATAGATGGTCCCCTGACCCAAAGGCCTACAACAGGTAGTAGTGATCAATTTTGACTGAAGGTTGAACCCCTGATTCAGCTTCAACTTTATTGTGCTAACTAAATCATCAGTAGAAAGATATTCATGAACAAACATTGCCACTTTTATTTTGCCCAGCTTTAGCCTTTCAGAATCTCTTGCCTCCCTTTCACTGATGTTTGCATCAATTTGTATGCAAGATCACAACAGTTGCCTTTGTATTGAAGTGCGCAATAATGGTTACAGCACAGAAAGCCATTCAGCTCATTGTGTCCATACTAACTCACTACCGGAGCAACTCATTAGTTTCACTCCTCCCGTGTCCTTCTATAAGACTTTTCCTGAAAACTTTTCATCATGTTATATTCAATATCTACTTGAAGCCAATAAGGAAATCTGGAGATAGACACAAAATGCTGGAGTAACTCAGCGGGACAGGCAGCATCTCTGGAGAGATGGGTGACGTTTCAGGTCATGTCTCTTCTTCACACATCTGTCTCCAGCACATTTGCAGGCAGAATATTCCATATACCTGACACACACCATGTAATATAAGTTTTCCCTAGTATCTCTCTTATTTGTCTTTCCCTTAGGGGCTTGTCCCACTTAGGCGATTTTTCATTGGACTGCCAGCGACTGTAAAGTCGCCGGCAGTCGCCTGAAAAACCGGCAACTGCAACGGCGACTGCCAGAGTGGAACACACACACACAACACATTGCTTCCTTCACCAGCCCGTTATGCAGGCGGGGGATAGGGCAAGCGGGGGGGAGCGCTGTCTAAAGAATTCACACAGTGAAAAGCCAAGATGAAACAGACACACACTGCGATGAACAGGAAGGTTGGCGTTGTAAAAGACGGCTAAAGCACAGTGTACGGTAAGTCCTTTAAAAGAGGGGGTAAGAGGGGGGGAGAAGGAATGGAGACAACGTTTAAGAAGCCAGAGATACACGGCTGTGAAGCTCGGCGGACATTTAACATTACCGATCGGTTATCCTTGGTTCTGAAAACTACTGCTTACCTTTTTTTTCCCCAATGAGCCAATGAAATTCACCGATCAGCACCGGCTACAACCTACGAGAACCTCCGAGAACGTTCGACCCCCTGGCAACCCATTAGCACCTCCTGGCGACCCACCTACGGCTCAAGAATTCTCGCTACTCTCCATGGCGGCTACATTCTAGTCGCCGCTAATTTTTCAACATTTTGAAAAATTCACGGCGACCATAATAAGGCCGCGACTAGTTCCCGGAATACGGGAATCCAATGAAAAATCGCCTAAGTGGGACAAGCCCCTAAGGGAAAGACAAATAAGAGAGATACTAGGGAAAACTTATATTACATGGTGTGTGTCAGGTATATGGAATATTCTGCCTGTGGAGATGTTATTCACATCACATTTTGCCTGCGTCTGGTACTATTTTGTTGCCTAGAAATTCAATCAGTCTTGTTTAGGTGCCATAAAGATCCATCAGTATGTTGTACTCTTTTGGAATGTGTTCCACTGACTACAAAGGAATGAATGTCAGAAACAAAGTACAGGACACAGATATAGGTAACAGTACTGAATGGGATTGAATTTCTAGGTATCTTTGCCCAGATTCAAAATGTAATTTTATCTTAGATATTCCAATAATATTGAAGCTCTCCATTGCTGATACATTTGGTGTTAATATAAGATCTCAATTCTCCTGCATAACTCTTTTGTTACAGTCTTGCACCATGTGTAGTACAGTAAAGGGCCTGTCCTACTTGGGCTTCATTTGCGCGTCACGCAGGTGGCACGCGAGGATTTGGTGAATCCCAAAATCCTGGGGCGCCGCACGCTACTGCACGTCACTGCATATGCCACCATGTCTCACCAACTGCCATGCACGCGTAAATGCATGCCATGCACACGTAATGCACGCCATGCGGCATTACACGTGCGGAGTTACATGCGCGTCGTGATGCGTGCGTCATGTGTCGTAACGGGTAAATGATTAACACCAAATAATGCTCAAGTGGGACAGGCCCTTTAAACTCTGACAATCCACAATTCCAATGGTTCAGAATGTGGCTCACTGGGTGCTGATTCCTGTTCTCCCTTCGTACACTGGGGTCTTGATTCTCTATAACACACCCACACTCTCTAAAAACGCAATGGGGCCTCGTTTCCTCTGCTCCCTTGAAACTCAGTAAGGACTTGATTCCATACTCATTTGAAACCATTAGCTCCAAGTACCCACAATCCCTTTAACCTATTATGGCCTAATTTACTACCTCCTTCTACTACACCTGATTGTTTTTGAGCAGCTCTCTTGAGACCATCTTCGCACTTTCTTTAAGCTTGCCTAGTTCTGTTTAATACACACCCCTTAAGATGACTGTATCTACTGAAACTTTTATCATTCTACTGCATGACATCTAAAACTGGTGAACTCAAAATATGTCAGCTATTAGTTTGAATAAGAGGCAATAGTCTGTAAAAACTGTCAGTCCGGCACTACCAAAGTTCCAAGTGTGTCAGATTAACAACATTTTGCGGTATTGTAGGCAGAAGGAACCACAGATACTGGTTTTAAAAGAATACACAATGTACTTGAGTCTGAAGAAGAGTTCCACCCAAAGTGTCACCTTTTCATGTTTTTCAGAGATGCTGTCTGACTTGCTGAGTTACTCCAGCACTTTCTGTGTTTTCTTTACTGTATTGTGGTGTTTTTATTTATTAACTAAGCTGGCTAAGAATTTACAAGTGCACATTTGCAGATAGACATGCTGTTCACAATTCATCTTCTAAGTTGTCAGTTCTTTCAACTAGCAATAGCTAGCACTCAATGCCAGGATGCTGGGACATTGCTAACATACCATTTGTGTGGGTTAGAAACTACATAACTATTTGCTTTGTGGAATAACATTGAGATTTTTCCACAGTTGTCGATTACTCAGGCAACAGAACCAACCAGTCGTTTTATAACAATACCTTGAAAATTTTCTGATTGTACTTGAAATTCTATACCTTGTAAAAAATTAAGGTAGTACAGTACAGAAACTGGATTGAGGTGATCATAAAATGTGCAGGAGCTTGATGTTTATCAGAAGCATACGTTATGAACAGTTTAACATGAAGTAGCACTCACGATGGCAGTTTAAACAATCAGTTTCTCAATTAGTCTGACGGAAGTCAAGAGTTGTTTGCTTTGACTACTGAAGGCTCAGGAGACATTAAGTTTTCAGCTGAAAATATCCTAATGAGAATCTCTACACTATGCTCATTTAAGTGGAGCATTTATCATGAAACTGCTTATGCATTGGTGCAAACTACTTTATGAAAGTCCTGAGGGAAAGAAAAACACAATTAAAAGAGATTACAGCAGAAACCCATGTTTTTGTTTGGTGTGTGTTTAAAGCAATACTTCATGCATAAGCTTAAAATTGTGATACTATCTTTGGCCGGAATTTCACTTAATCTGCTGTACAAATTAGAGCATTGAATGCCGCTTACTAGATTTCATTAAGTCGATGTAAAAGATCCTAACCCTGTCCCACTGTACGAGGTAATTCACGGGTTCTCCCGTTTTCCCCTAATTCGAACTCGGTGAATGTCCGTAGTGGGTTTGTAGGAGTTTGTGGATGTCTCGTAGTGGCTCGTAATGCTAACAGTAGGTACTCAGGACATCCGGTAACCCGTGACATTTTTTCATCCCTGCAAACAATGTCCACGAGTAAAAGAATACTTGTGATGGTTACTTTTTATACCTACCGTTAGCATTACGAGCCGCTACGAGACATCCACGAACTCCTACGGACCCGCTATGGACATTCTCCGAGTTCGAATCGGGAAAACTCGGGAGAACTCGTGAATTACCTCGTACAGTGGGACAGGGGCTTAGCAGCATGTGAAGAGTAAATGAAGTGTTTCTAGGTCACAGGCCACCATTTACCCTCACAAAAGGAGAAACCCAACCATTTATTTCACTGCTGGTTGTGAAACTGAGCTCAGTACAAATTGGCCGTCAGATTCTCCTGGGTCCTGACCAATACTTATTTCTCAGCTACATAACTATGAAGAGGTTATTTGTTCATTCACCTCAATCTGCTGCCTGCTTACTATGTGTAGGTTGGCTGTCACATTTCCTACATTACATGAACAACATTTCAAAAGTAATGGCTGTGAAATACCTTGGGTTGCACTTGAGAGTGAAACATAATGCACAGAAGCAATTGTAGTCTTTCTTTTTGACCTCATTTACGGATTGTCCTAAGGTTCCCTCCCAGACATTAGTGTTGGAACCATTTAACTTTAAGAGGAACCATGGTGAATCTTATTTCTGCCCTTCATTGACGATGTTACAGAGTACACAGGGAAATGGAAGCAAAATAAGGAAGGGCTTTATATTTTCCTCTTTTGTATTGAACCCCTGTGATCTGCAGTAACATCCTGCCATTCTGTTTAAATCAACAAATTTGGTAAACCTGAGATCTCTCTGGCCTCAATTACTCAGAACAAAGTTTACCCATCTTCTGGCCATTGTCATTGGGCCACTGAGACAAATAGTTTTGTAGTGTAAAATAAAAGCAAAGTATTAGAGTCATAGAGTGATACAGTGTGGAAACAGACCCTTCGGCCCAACTTGACCAGGCCGACATGTCCCAGCTACACTAGTCCTACCTTCCTGCATTTGGTCCATATCCCTCCAAACCTGTCCTATCCATGTACCTGTCTAACAGTTTCTTAAATGTTGGGATAGTCCCTGCCTCAACTACCTCCTCTGGCAGCTTGTTCCATACACCCACCACCCTTTGTGTGAAAACGTTATCCCTCAGATTCCTACTACATCTTTTCCCCTTCACCTTAAACCTATGTCCTCTGGTCCTCGATTCACCTACCCTGGGCAAGAGACTCAGGGTAGGTAGGTGCACCTACCCGATCTATTCCTCTCATGACCTTATGCGCCTCTATCAGATCACTCCTCATCCTCCTGCACTCCAAGGAATAGAAAACCGGCCTATTGTTGGAAGTAAACACAAGGAAATGCAGGTGCAGAATCTTGATCAAAAAACACAAAGTCTGGAGTAACTCAATGGGTCAGGCAGTACCTTGGGAGATCATGGATAGCTGATGTTTCTTCACTCAATTGGAAGTTGTATTATTGGAAGTGGTTGTACTGTTGCCGATCTTCCTGTGAAATAAGTCAATTCATGAGCCTTGCATGAGTTAATTATGCAGATTATTCCTACTTGTTCTGTAAACTTTGAAAAAGAACATTTGCAGCAAATGTAGCCTTAGTTCAACATGTCATTTGGCTATACATTTAATTCAATATAAACTTTCTGTCTTTCGTTAATATGTGTTTGGATTCAATCATTCCCTTTCCTTGGCGCCATTTAGAGCTTTCAGAACTTTCTTCCAATCCCTTGACAGTAAATCTATAATTATTAGACAAACAGCTTTGGTTTCAATCTAAACAAACTGAACCACCTTGGCAAACATACATATTTCAATCCAATTCAACTCTGTTAGTTAAATGTATGAATGCTACCTGCATACAGATCTATTGACAATGCAGCTCTATTTGACAAACTAACATTTTTAAGTTAACATTTTCTTAAACAGGCAATAGCACATATTCAATGTTCAGTTAAAAAGTAAATTAGTGAATGGATATTCCACATTGAACAAAATGCGAGGTTAAGCAGTTTTAGTCTGGTGAAGGCACATCCCTTGTAAATTATGTAAAATAAAGGTCAACACAAAATCTTGGAGTAATGCAGTGGGACAGGCAGCGTCACTGGACAGAAATGGATGACGTTTCAGGTCAAGACCCTTCTTCAGACTGCAAGGCAGGGGAGAGGGAAACTAGAGATATGGAAGGGTGAGGTGTGAAAATGACAGATCAATACAGACGAGGGTCAAGGAAATGTAGAATGGTTCACTGTTAGCTGAGGGGAAGATGACAATGAGGTATCCAATCAGTAAAATATAATCAGGAGGCCAGTGAAACTAGTTGGAGAACTAAGGTGGGGGAGGGATGAGGAGAGAGGGAAAGCAACGGTTACAGTATTTGACGTTTGAGAAATCAATATTAATACGGTTGGGTTGTAAGCTGGCCAGGAAATGAAGGTAATTGACCAATGACCCTTTCTATGCCTCTGCTGAATCTGCCTTTATATCTCTGTTTTTAGGAGATTCTCAGTAGAATTCCTCTAATTTACTGCTTGTTCCTTCTCAGCCAGAACACCAGTTCTCTCGTTGCCTATTGTATGTGCAACTGATGCATTACATTTTAGCCTGCCCTAGGCTCCCTCAACTCCCTCAACGAAAAGAGCGTTGTGTAAAAACTGTGTTGATAAGGGAGTGAGAATGACTTTATGGATTAGTTCGCTGTCCTACTTTTCTCAATTAGCAACAATAAACCTGCATCAAAATCTAGCTGCTTCATTGCAGGAATATTCGGGTCATCGAAGCAAATAAATAGGGTATGGAACAAACCATTGACATGTGTAGGAAGGAACTGCAGATTCGGGTTTACACCAAAGATAGCCACAATGCGGGACAGGCAGAATCTCTGGAGAGAAGGAATGGGTAACATTTCGGGTCGAGACCCATCTTCAGACTGAGAGTCAGGGGAGAGGGAGACACAGTGATAAGGTAGTGTAAGGTGTGAAAATGAGAAATCAAAAGAGGTGTGGATCAAGTGGACGTTTCGGGTAAAGACTCTTTTTCTGACATGTATTTATTAGGTGGTGTGCAAAACCTCATGCTACTCAGGGTGGCCTTGTTAGCTGTGGCTGTGGAGCACTGCTGCCAACCACAAAGGCAGAATTTGGACCGCTGCCTATGTTCACATTTGTGCTGAATGGGAAGGTGTTGCCTCGTCTATTGGATAAAGCCCAAGGGTTTCTGTCCAGTGCCGTATCTCCCAGGAGAGGAACACTCGCTGGCATGATTTATTCCATCCACTGAAGCATGAATCGGCCTACCTGATCATTAAGCACCATTACCAAGGATGACAGAGAAATCAGAACTCGGAAGAGTTCAGCCCAAACCCACACAGCAACTTAATGGAGATAATCGGTAAAAATGCAGTTTGATTTATTATACAACAAAATAACTTCATAGCACTGTTGAACCCAAATGATTGATTAGTTTCCAGGACATTATTCCACAACTTTAACTGAATGGATTATTCAAACTTATTAGTTAAACATTTAAAAATAAAATGTAGTTTATGAGCTATAAATGGCAGGTATGTTCTTAAGATGAGGCACTTAAACAATCATCTCCTGATGCTGGTTTGCAACTAGTTCCAAAGCAAATAGTTTTGAATCAGCTCAATGTAAATAGTCTGAATCAAATCCCTGTTGGTTTCCTGTTCCTCCTGGCATGCCAGTGCTTATGGGTAACTTGATAGTGTCCGGCAGAACTCCAAATAAAGGATAGGGAGAAGTGTAAACTTTAGAGAGATAGAATTCAGCCTAGCTAAACAGATCACCGTGTTCCTGGGGTAACAGTCATCAACCAGAAATGCATTAGTGGCAGGATCTGTTTAGTTTTGAAAAGACAGAAAGGACTGTTGACACTGGCCTCACAGCACTGAGAGAAATCTTAATCTCTGTATTCAGCAGAGACGAGAGTAAGTTTCATCTTCCAGCTCACATATAATGTCTGAAGTCAGTTGCTAGGCTTTCTTTGAGATTAATTTCCATGTGCCTCCATCATTTGAATGAGTGAATTCTGGAACCTGGATGGTTTTTAACACACACACAATCATTCCTTCTCTCTGCTTGAAAGGACCTGGCAACCTTGGTGGGAGCAGAAAGATTAAGAATTTGATTAAATCTGCAACACTGCAAAACTATGATTGCCTGTAGTAAAATCTGAGCTCTGGGAATTATAACCTTGATATATGTTAGGTGGCTAATGTGTTAGGAAAATACAACAAAGTACTTTTCTTTTTAACTCTCTGCATTTCTTAAAGGGGAAAAAAAACCCATATGTAACTGCTTGTTACTAGAAGAGCCCATTTAAAATCCTTTATTCTCAGTGTTGTGGTAATCATATAAAATAACTAATATACATTTTTGCTTTTTCCGTAACCATGTGGTTTTAATCCTTCCATAATTTATAAATACATGGAAATGGAAATCTTTGGAATTTTCAAATTGTTCTACTTTTACTTTCGATCTGCATACTTCCACGCTTTGTTGTAAACTTCTTACACTTGTTTGCATACTTACATGAAACACATGAAAATTTCGGAAAGGCTCTTCACTGTATTAAGGAGTAGAAAGCAATCTTACCAATGATAGACATTTCTTTCCATATTAACTACCAAAATGTTATGACTCACATCAGTAATTCATAAGACCTTGTGGTTCCTCTCAATGGTTGGTGTCATCTTGTAAATGTGGACAAAGGCAGCAAAAAACATGAGAACCATGCACGTTTATTGGAGCAAATCAAAATTTATGATTTACATAACTTATGGCTTTCCCATTGGTATCTAATACAGCAATAGTTTACTGATAAAGCCCACTCCTACTGCTTCAAATCTACTGCAGGACAAAGATTCTCTCCAGCTCAAGATTAACATATCCATGTGCACCATTTAAACTAGATCTTTATGCTTACAACAAAGCGTGTTGTGCTTTGCTGCAAACTTGCTTTCTTTAAGTCCTGATTCAGGAGCCAAACTGTTTCTGGGGCCAAAGAATTACACATCCTTTGAAGTGTTATGGTGGCATATTTTTCAATGAGGATTTTAGGGTGCATTCTAGAATGGGACAAATTCTATTAAGATTTTGCCAAGTGACAGCTGCATTTCTTCTGACAAGACTCAGTGCTGTCCATCAATTTCGTTGTCATGGATCATTCTCAGTACAACATTGTGTGAACAACGTACGGTATGTTGTGCACTCTTGATGCCTGGGTAATTAGTGGCAAGTCAAAAGGCATGGCATGCACCAAGTGCCAACGTCAGCCACAAAATATTTTCTTTGAACAGGTAGTTCATGGAGGCAATGGTTCTACCCCTCTAATTATCTGCTGTCACCGGAGCCCACTAGGAAATGCATTCCCTCCCAAAGTAGATAAGAATTACAGTTGCAAGATGCAGTTGGTATACCCTTCCTTCCTACTTCATTGGAGGAAGAGAGAGACATTCGAAATAAAGATATGTAAGGTAGAATATAAGAACCTTCTATAAAGGGTAATTACTTTTCATTACAGTAATTTTGCAGGTCAAATGGATCTGATAAAAACACCAGCAATGAATTCAGTAGAAAACTGACTGAATAAAAGAGACTATTGGAATGCTATATTACCTCTGCATGCAGGTATACAACCAAGGTTATCACCTGGACCGATTATGGATATGTAGACCAGTGAGCTACGGATGCTGGATCGCCAAGCAATGACGCAAATTACTGGAATCTCAGTGGCTCAGGCAGCATCACTGGGGAACATGGATAGGTGTCATTTCAGATTGATCACCTTCTTCAGACTGATTGCAGGTTGGGAAGAAGGAAAGCTGGAAGAAGGGAGAGGCGGGAGCTTCACAATTCCCAACTCTCTAATCTTTTTGTCTCACACCTTGTGTGGGTTAATCTCTAGCCTTTGTCCAACCATTTGCCTGTCAAAATCCCCCCTTGCCTGTGTTCACCTACAACCTGCCATACCTTGTCCTGCCCTTCCGCTCTTCTAACTTTCTTTCCCCACCCCTCAAATCAGTCTAAAGAAGATCCCAACCCAAAATGTTATCTATCCATGTTTTCCTGGGATGTTGCCTGACCCACTGTGTTACGCAGCATTCTGTGTCTTTCCCTGTTATGGAAGTATCAGTAAAGATGGCCGCCATGTTTCAACCATTGGGTCCTTTCAAGCAGCCAGCATGAGGTCATCCTGGGTATCACAAATACAACAGATGACCCACAATATTTTCAAGCAGGGGGTGTGGGGGAAGGGCATAGAGAGGACAATGGGGAACATTGGGGACTAAATCGAATACTGTGCAACTTTTTCGGAGCCCTATATGTGGCGACGCTTTGCATACTTGTGTAAGCAAAACAAAGAGTCTCACTGTGACATGTCACATGTGATAATAAAGTACCATTCATTCATTCATTCACATAAGAAGAGTGACTAGATTGTAAATTTGCTTCCTGTTGTCTGCCACTTTAGTCCACCAACGTGACCCCACTCTGACCTGTCTGTTTGGGGTCACCACACAACAATGCCCAGTGTAATCCTACAGAACAAATCCACATCTTTCTTTAGAGCAATTTGCACTCAATTACTTGATTTTCGGTAACGTAACTCGCTCTTAATTTCTGTTTATACGTGAAATGGTGGCTTTTATATCTGCTATTATTTTGGTTCAGTCTTTCTGTTTTTGTATAGTCTAACCTGCTAGTTATATCCCAAACCCTTACCATTGACAACAGACAAGGAACTTTAATCTGACATTCGGGTCTCGACCTGAAACGTCGCCAATTCCTTCTCTTCATGGATGCTGCCTCACCCGTAGAGTTTCTCCGCCATTTTGTGTCTGTCAATAATTCTCCCTTACCTATCTCAAAGGTCATTCAGTATCACACTGTCTGAGAAATTGACTGTTCCACCCATCCTCCTTCCACCTACCCCACCTTCCCGACACTCTCTCAGTTCTGATGAAGGGAGACATGGACTGAAACATTAACTGTTTTCCTTTTTGTTGATGTTACTTGTTCCGGCGTTTTCGGTTTTAATTAAAAATTGCTTTGTTGGCTACAATATCCTGAGGTCTAAAAAAACCAGGAGAATTTTATTTGTGGGAGAGCAAGAGATTTCATTCAGCCTGGCATAACCACCAGGAATGTTTAGCAAGGAACTGCAGATGCTGGTTTAAACCGAAGATAGACACAAAAAGCTGGTGTAACTCAGCGGGTCAGACAGCATCTCTGGAGAAAAGGAATAGGTAATGTTTCAGATCGAGACCCTTCTTCAGACTGAAAGTCAGGGGAAAGGGAAACGAGAGATATAAGCAGTGATGTAGAGAGATGCAGAACAAATGAATTAAAGATATGCAAAAAAGCAACGATGATAAAGGACACAGGCAATTGTTTGCTGTGTGTTAGCTTAAAATGAGTTACAGACAATGAGACTCAACAAGACGAATTTGAAGCTGGTATGCGTGGGGGAGGGATGGAGAGAGAAGGGATGCAAGGTTTACAAAGTTAGAGGAATCAATATTCATACCACTGGCAGCTGCTTAGTAGAGCCACACAAATTCGTCAAGTTGCCAGGTAGCATTGTGAATTTCTCCAGAAATCACCCTCTTTGATGAGGAAAAGCTAACTGATGAGACAGATACGTATTAGCAACGGCAGTGGTACAGCAGTTAGCGTTGCTGCCTCATAGATCTAGAGGTGTGGGTTTGATCCTGATCTCAAGTGCTATCTACATGAAGTTTGCAATTCCTCACTGTGACTGTGGGTCTTTCCCCCAGTCTCCTCCTGAATCCCAAAGGCATGTTTGTTGAGAAGTTAATCGGTTAGTGTACATTGTCCTGGTGTAGGTGGGTGGCAGGAGAAATGTGGAGAGATGTTGGGGATGTGAGAGAAAAACTAAAATGGATTAGTGTAGAAGTGTGCTTTACGCTCAACGTGGACAGGGTGGGCTGAATAGCATTTTTATATGCTGTATAACTCTAGACTAGAAAACAAATAAATATCTTATATTGTAAGCATATCAAGTTACCTGATTGTTTCATGGAAGATTTGAAGTAAGCTGAAGGTTCTTGGGCAACTCCACTGATACTTGTGAGACAAGCACCATGGTCATGTTGATGGCACCGCAAGTGGGGAATTACAATTGAGAGAAAGTTAAGGGGTTAAATGTGTGATTTCACTGTCCCAGGATATCCAAATTGTCTCAGCAAAATGCTTAGTTGCAAGCAAATTACAGAGAAGTAATTTTCCTTGCATACCTTCCAGTCCAGAAAGGATTAATCCTTGAAATGTTACCTTGAAATGAAGTGGCTCCACATACTTTGGAATATAAAGTAAGTATCCAGAAGACTGTGGACTCCTTGACCAAAATTGGAGGGGACATTAGAGCTCAATATATCAGTGAAACACTCCCGCATCTTTTAATAGTCAATGGTTCTGTGACTGCTTCAAAGAACAAACTTCCACAATGTTCCTCAAATGATGGCTGCAAACTGTAGACTTGAAGTTAAATCTGGTTTGATAAATTTGCTTGTCAGTTCAGGGAATGATTAAATAGCAGCAATAACCTTGTGAACATAGTGAGCTGTGGATTTAAGACAAGATTGTTAACAGTCTCCTGCGTTAGTACAATAATCCTGATTTCATTCCATGTACCTAAATCAAACATGTACCTAAATTAAAGTTTTAGCCTTTTCTCTGAACAGACAAAAAGGAGCCTCGATGATTGACATCTCAAATTTTTCTACAGTAAGCAATTATCTAATCACAGTTGTCTGAGTATCTGAAGAAGAATTCACCGCAGACAGAATTAATGTTTGTTGCAATTAAAGTTGTAGAGTAGGTGCATATTGAAGAGTATCACATTTCAGACATGTTTTTAAATAGAACTTGACCCTGAAATATTGAATGCAGTCTACGAGTAAGGTATTCAATGCTTTAAGGATATTTTAAATATAGGATTTAAAAAAATCTTTTGCAGTGGAGGGATTAACACATTAATTATCACTTATCCCCATAAATGCTCTTTGGGGTTGGACCAGCCTCTCAATTTCTACTATATTGTCAATGTCGTATTCATCAGCTGAAAGTTGATGAGTTTGACTAATCACAAAAAAATGTCAACTGAATCCTATTCATCATCACCGGGCTTCTCCTGATTCCCACCACTTTTTGAATAAAATAAGTGCGGCCCGATTTTATTTTGCATGGGGAAACTCTTAAAGTGAATGTCAGATCAAACTCAATTTTTAGTGGAAAAAGAAATGCCCTATAATTTGAACAATTGAGTTGGCTGTTGATCATTCTTCAGATTAATCTACTTCCTCATTCACAGACCACAGATTTTTCGTATTGGTGGAAATGTGTCATCCTCGATAACAATCAGCACGGGAGCACTTCAAGGTACGTGCTCAGCCCCCTGCTGTACTCACTCTATACTCATGTCTGCGTAGCCGGTCACAGTGCGAACTCCATCATCAAGTTCGCTGATGACACCACTGTTGTGGGATGTATCACTGATGGGGACGAGTCAGAGTATAGAAGAGAGATCGACCGACTGACCAAATGGTGCCAGCACAATAACCTGGCCCCCAACACCAGTAAAACCAAGGAACTGATTGTAGACTTTGGAAGGGATAGGATGGGGACCCACAGTCGCGTTTATATCAACGGGTCGATGGTGGAAAAGAGCTTCAAATTCCTGGGCGTGCACATCTCTGAAGATCTCTCCTGATCCGAGAACACTGATGCAATTATAAAGAAAGCACATCAGCGCCTCTACTCCCTGAGAAGATTACAGGGAGTCGGTATGTCAAGGAGGACTCTCTCTAACTTCTACAGGTGCACAGTAAAGAGCATGCTGACTGGTTGCATTGTGGCTCGGTTCGGCAACTCGAGCACCCAGGAGCGGAGAAGACTACAAAAAGTAGTAAACACTGCCCAGTCCTTCATCGGCTCTGACCTCCCTTCCATCGAGGGGATCTATCGCAGTCGCTGCCTCAAAAAGGTTGGCAGCATCATCAAGGACCCACACCATCCTGGCCACACACTCATCTCCCCGCTACCTTCAGGTAGAAGGTACAGGAGCCTGAAGACTGCAACGTCCAGGTTCAGGAATAGCTCTTCCCCACAGCCATCAGGCTATTAAACTCAACATACAAAACTCTGAACATTAATAGCCCATTATCTGTTTATTTGCACTGTATCTGTTTATTTATTCATGTGTTTATATATTTATATAATGGTATATGGATACACTGATCTGTTCTGTATTCATGCCTATTATATTCTGTTGTGCTGAAGTGTGCAATAATTTCATTGTCCTATCTGGGGCACATGACAATAAACTCTCTTGAATCTTGAATCCTGTCCTTCTTCTTAGGCAGTCTATTACAATGGATGATGACATGTTTACTCTCCAGTTCTTCGTGTCTTTAGGGCTGCATTGTTGCGCACCGGTAGAGTGCATTAGAGACCCAGGTTCGATCCTGACCACAGGTGCTGTCTGTACTGAGTTTGTACATTATTCCTGCGACTATGTGGGTTTTTGTCCAGGTGCTCTGGTTTCCTCCCACACTCCAACGATGTACAAGTTTGTGGATTAATTGTCTTCCGTAAATTGTATGTTGTCCCCGTGTGTAGGATAGTGCTGGTGTATGGGGTGATTACTGGTCGATGTCAACTCGGTGGATCGAAGGGCCTGTTTCCACGCTGTATCTCTAAGGTCCAAAATTCTAAGGATTCTTCAGTGACTGATGAGACCAATGTCGGAATCACAGACCCTGCCACAGATGGAGCAGGAATTTTTTGATGGATTGGACAGGGTGTGCTCCTTCCGTCAGTTATGGAAGGTTTTTACATGAATGTAATATATGGACTTCAAGGTTTTTAAAGCCAAACCGAATGTTATCTACGCATGAAATAATTTAGAATTGTGATGGAAGAATGTTTAGGGTAGTTTGGTGTCAGGTAATGCATCAATGACAACCCTGTCTTCGCCTACTTTTGGAATTGACTCTCATTTCTATTCTCCTGTCCTTCTTTAGGATATCCCTTAACATTAATTTGTTTGATCATGGGGGAGTCACAAGAAACTGCAGATGCTCGAATCTGAAACAAAAAACAAAAGGCTGGAGGAACCCAACAGGTCAGACAATAGACAATAGGTGCAAGAGTAGGCCATTCGGCCAATCGAGCCAGCACCGCCATTCAATGTGATCATGGCTGATCATCCACAATCAGTACCCCGTTCCTGCCTTCTCCCCATATCCCCTGACTCCGCTATCCTTAAGATCCCTATGAAGCTCTCCCTTGAAAGTATCCAGAGAACCGGCCTCCACTGCCCTCTGAGGCAGAGAATTCCACAGACTCACAACTCTCTGTGTGAAAAAGTGTTTCCTCATCTCCGTTCTAAATGGCTTACACCTTATTCTTAAGCTGTGGCCCCTGGTTCTGGACTCCCCCCAACATCGGGAACATGTTTCCTGCCACTAGGGTATCCAAACCCTTAATATTCTTATATGATTCAATAAGATCCCTTCTCTTTAGTCAGAGAGGGTGGTGAATCTGTAGAATTATTTGCCGCAGGCGGCTGTGGAGGCCAAGTCATTGGGTATTTTTCAAGCGGAGATGGTCAGGTTCTTGATTAGTTTGGGTATCAAAGGTAACGGGGAGAGGGGCAGGAGAATGGGTTTGAGAGGGAAAGAAAGATCAGCCATGATTGAATGTTGGAGTAGACTGGATGGGACGAATGGCCCAATTCTTCTCCTATCAGTTATGAACATGAATTTACTCCACCCATCTGACAATCAGCTCCCTCGCCTGTATCCACCTATCACTTGCCAGACTTGACTTCAATCCCACTTCTCTTTTCCAGCTTTCTTCCTCAAACTTCATCAGCCTAAAGAAGGGTCCCAACCCAAAACATCTTGGGTCCATTCCATCCACAAATGCTGCACGCCCTGCTGAATTCCTCCAGCCTTTTGTATTTTATTTGATCCATTTTTGGGCAATCAACTCTAATTTACCTGATTGCAGCTCAGTGTGATATTAATTAGTGCAAGTTATTTTTATTGGAAAAGCACGGAAAATGCATAGAATTGAGCAATAAGCAGAAGAAATAACCGAGCAACTAGCAGGCAAATAAAACATTGTCCCTTTAAATCATGTTGATTCTTTGCTCTGGAACTCCTCAGTTGTGCGAGTTTAAGAAAAGACACAGATTGGAACATACAGATTAACTTGAAAATGATAGTGCTGCTGTCAAATCAAGATAAGTGCCTGGCTGTTGGACAAGCTTTTAATGAGAGTTGGGTGAATTCAGGCAAACCTCATATATATGGAATCAGACACACTTTCCTTCAGAAAATGAGAATGTGTGGCTGCAACCACCTTATTAATAATTTTACAAGATTTCAGAAAAGCCATAAATTGGATTTTGAATTACTCAGTTTTATTTAATTCCCTTTAAATGAAGCTTAATGGGGCTTTGCCATGTTTCTCATATAAACTTTGAAATGCAAGTGTTTTAGTTATTTTGAATCCATGGGGTTGAATCTAAAAGTTTGAGGTTGCCACAATGAAATCAGAAGCAATAATTTGGACACTGTGGTGACCTTATACTCTGCGGCATCACAGTGCAATTTAAAATCAATTTATGATATTTATTCAATGGAGCCTAAATCATACTTGTATCCACCCAGTCCTTCAATGTTGTCCTTGCATATTGTATGGCAAAGTGTCTTTCTACAGAAGATCAGTTCAGGGATGAATATTAATAAAGTGCTGGAAATCCTCTGCTTGGGCAGCATCTGTGGAAGGTGAAACAAGGCAAACGTTTCTGATTGTAAACCCTTTTTCAGAACTGGGAAAGAAAATAAAACTACTTTTAAGACACAGAGAGGCTCAGTGAGGAATGAGTAGAACAATTGGAATAATCCTAATAGGGCAGGGTCTGGGTTGCTATGGGTGTAAGCAGAATTGAATCTGCAATTACAACACGGTTTTCCCATTTTACTGCCATGATGTCAGCACCAAAAACACATACATTTTTATTTTTCATGTGAACATGATTCCCTCACCCCCCCAACGTTATTGCAGATGAACAGGATAAATCCCTGATAATTTCACCCATTAAAAAGAGGAAGAATAAGAAGTTACAAGGCAAGTATAGGGAATTGATGACAGGGGTTTGCCCTGATCAGGAGTTCAAACTTTTGCAATAGACCAAACATCTTCAATCTGCATGAAGATTATTTGATATTAAATTAGCGTTGTGTTGTGTGTTCCACACTGGGAAGACACAGGATTAATTTATGTCATAAAATTTTGTAAAATAATTTTAGGAGTCAAGTACTGTGTTATGAATTTTATTAATGGACATTTATGGCAGGAATGGAGTTTTCACTGTCAAAAGGTGGAGAATTTAAACCTCATTCCAGATCACACTCATGAATAGAAACCAGGAAAATGATGCTAAATTGGCAATGTCAACCACAAGGGACTATGTAGTACTATTCCTGTAATTAAACCAGAAGTATTGATTGAGACAGTCCCAATGTATAGAGATCAGGGTACCAGTTCTAAATATTCATCTGATGTTCTTCTGTTGATGGGTGATCTCCAGTCATGTTGATACCTCTTTGGCCTTAGTTGCAGGTGGCCTCATGAGGTATTTATCCAAAAATTTGAAAAAACAAAAATGTTTTTGCTGCTTCCCCAGTAAGTAAATCAAGATCCTTTGTTGTGAGAATTGAATTAGTTTACGGAGCGAAACACACTGGACAGCCAATATTCGGAATTATAGTTATTGGGTTACAAAACTAATGGAATTCCATTGTGGTATTACATCAGTGGCCTGTTACACTTCTTTGTAACCTCGTCACATGTCACTTGAGATATTCTTAAGAGATGACTCATACTTCACTCATATTTTGTATTTTGCTCTGACCCCAAATACTTTGCCAGATCAGTGCTCTATATGTGTGCCTGGCACGCCTTTTAGTCGTGATATGTAGAAAATGTATGTGGTTCTTTATGTCTGCCTAGGCTTATGTTATTACTTATGAAAATAATGGTTCCCCATTAGTTTACTTCTACTACAGACATTTGGATAATGATCGAATGGATAATCCGTGAAGAAAAAAACGGGACTTAGAAATCCCGCGGCAATTCAGAATTCCGTCAAAGAAAACAAAGCAGGCTTCTTCCTGAATTACTTTTATTCTTGGGAAACCAAAATCAGTAAGACAATACAAATGCCCTTTATAATTTTTGGACTGACTGAGTAAGTTGTTGCTATTTATGGCCCAGTCACAACAGTAAGTACATACCGTAAAGGTTTTATTGACTTTGCTGTATATGTGAAAGATACTATATATGTTGTAGTTCTTCTTCAAGATTTAAAACTGCACTTACAGCTACATTAACAAATTTGTATCTGACATGTGTCTACTGTGCCTGCTGGGAAAGAGAAGGTATCCAAAATGTTGATGTATCAATATTTCCAATTAATCTCCATTGAACTTAATCTGATTGTGTAGGAAGGAACTGCAGATGTTGGTTTAAACCAAAGATAGACACAAAATGCTGAATTAACTCAATGGGACAGGCAGCAGCTCTAGAGAGAAGGAATGGGTGATGTTTCGGGTCGAGAACCTTCTTCAAACCTGTCAAAATCAGTCTGATCAGTCTGAAGAAGTCTCGACCCAAAACATCACCCATTCTGTCTCTAAAGAGATGCTGCCTGGCCCACTCCAGCATTTTGTGTCTATATAATCTGTTTGATGGTTTTAAACTTACATGAAACCCAGAGCTAATTAAAAATACTTAAATATTCACCGAAATGCACCAAATTTACCAAAATCCACCACAATTGGAAGCTAAAGAATGAATCTCCTGTAGCACGGTGCCTTAATCCTGGTGCAGCATATACACAGTCAGAGTGGGAGCACAGCCATCTCCCAGAGGACCAAATGGAGATGCTGTCAATGCACTCTCTCCTCTCGGTCCTGTACACCATATTTCTGGCACAGCAGACTCAAGGTTCCTACAGTTTTGGCTCTCCATACCAGAACCAACTGTTAGCACAAGTTTATTATTATTTTATTGTGCACAGCACAGCTGCAGTGTCGACATCTGGCGTGCCGTGTATGGTATTGGAGTCATTTAAGGAAGGCTGGTGTGTACTGGAAGAAGTTCAGAGATGGTTTAGTCAAATAATAACTAGTGCCTGATGAGGGAGAATCAGATAGGCTAAGCTTGCCACAACTGGAGTTTAGGAGAGTGTATGGGGATTTGATAGAAACAAAAGATTCTAAGTGGTTTTGATAACATGGATGTGGGGGTATTTAGATTTAAGGGATCACATCTCAAATCCAAAGGGTTAGTTCTTTAAGCCAGAGATGAAGTTACATTTTCTCTCTAAGTGGGTGGTCAGACGTTGGAACTTACTTCTTCAAAAGCCAATTGACACAGAACTTTTGAATATTTCAAGGCAGCAATAGACAGATTCTTAGAACAGAGAACATGGAACAGTACAGCACAGGAATAGGCCCTTTGTCTCACAATGTCTGTGCCAAACTTGATGCTAAGTCTCTTATCTACCTGCACATAATCCTTATCCCTCCAAACCCTGATGAGCAAGCGGCTTGAAGGTTAACCAGCAGTGAATTGGTTTGAGGTTTTAATCAGGTCAGCCTATGTTTGGGTAGCTTACAACCCAATGGTAGGAACATTTAATTCTCTAATTTTAGGTAACCTGGAACAAGCCTGCCCCCTCACCCTTCTTCTCCCCTTTATCCCCTACACCCTCTCTCCTCTGTGCCTCACCTGGACTTGAACCTATTTCTCCCCTCCCTATCCACCCACATTCCACCCTCTCACTTCACAATGGCAAATTTTCAATCCTTTTGTCTCCTATCTTCTGTTTTAATATCTGACCTTTCTTCCAACCATCTGCCTAACAACCACCCCTTCGCTCATGCTAACCTATTACCTGCCATGTTGTGTCCTGTCTCTCCTCTATCCCAGATTTCATTCCTCCGCCCACCATCATTTGCAGTTCCTTGTTTCTACTTCTTCAGCCATTTTTTGTATTTCCTGATGACATAGAAGGGGAGTATTTGACCCATCGAGTTTATGTCAACATTCAGAGCATCCCATCTCTCACACTCCCAAATGACCTTATTAAACAGACACAGCAGACTCGAGGTCCAAGTGGCCTTTTCCTGTATGTATTTATGTATGTATGTCTGTATGTTTGTATGTATGTATTTCATGAACTTGAATTCTCCATCTTTTACAATTTATTTTATTCAAATACTTCTAAGAGTTCAGTTACATCTAATCAAAAAACCTATAATAGAATTTATCATTGTATGAAGCCATTTTACAAGTAAGAATCACAGTGTGCACTGCACCCATGGACACATTGTGACATTAAACACTTGTGACTTGATCAGTCGTGTGAGATGATAAAGACGCAGTTTCAATAGCAGCTGGATGATATTTGAGATTATATGATGTTAATGTTTTCCAAAAGAGTTTGGATGCTGCTGTTCCGTGTGAATCCAAGTTCATACTATCAGGAGTATTGGGACATATTCTTCAGTTGCTATGTTATTGTTTAAATCCTGCAAAACAAGTCAGAGATTGTCAGAGTGTCTGAAATTAAAAAGAGACATCTTCCAAGCGTGCTTGGGGCAGATGTTAAGCTATTTGCTTATACAAATGGGAGCCTGCCATAGGCTTCAAGACCCTTCAACTGGGCCCTTTGCCTGAAACGCCCAACATTTTAGGAAAACCATTCCAACATAATAACTGCAAAAGAAAAGCAAATGCTCAGTTTGGAAATGATACGTGCAAGAGTATTCCTCAAAATCCTATGTTAAAAAGTCCTTTTCAACCATCACACCTAACTCCAAGCAACCCCCCTCCCCTCACCATTTACCTGACTTTGTCATGCCACCCCCTCTCCTTTCCAGCTTTCTCCCCTCTACAACTATCAGTCTGAAGAAGGGTGTCAACCCCAAAACATCGCACTTCCATTTCCAATTGCATTACCTGCTATGTTCTTCCAGAAAATTAGACACAAAATGCTGGAGTAACTCAGCGGGACAGGCAGCATCTCTGGATCGAAGCAATGGATGACGTTTCAGTCTGAAGAAGGAATTCGACCCGAAATGTCGCCCACTCCTTCGCTACCTGTCTCGCTGAGTTACTCCAGCATTTTGTGTCTATCTTCAATGTAAACCAGCATCTGCAGTTCCTTCCAGTGCTTTGTGTTTAGCATAACAGGCATTACGGGCGTGAGACCTAAAGGTTTCCACAATAGATACGTTGTAGAGGTAAAGTCAAAAATCCTGAATAATGGCACCAAATATTGGCCGCATAGATACGGTACCACAGGAGATGACCAGGGATGTGAATGATGGCCATCTGGACAGCTGTTTGGTCACGACTGTTCACAGGTTAGTGACGGCCTCAGCTGGGTTGAGAGCAAAGATATGTGGGACTGGCAGGGCACATCAGGAAGCTATGTGGCAGCATGCAGTCAGTGACAAAGGCTAGAGATGGATAGGAGACAAAAGGTGTTAGATAAAGAGAGAAGATGATTGCAATGTAAAGCCACAGGGTGGTGATAATGAGGATAACAGAATTGAGCTTTCTGAATAAATGCAATTTCATTTTTATTACAATTCCTCATAAGTTTGGTGAGCATTAGGTATCCAAAGGACACATTTTCATCTTTGCTACATCACCAAGTACACCTAACTGGGTGGGTAGGGAAATGATGGAAAATAGAAGGGGAACTTTCCATTGGCTTGCAGAGGTACGGCATTGAAACAGGCCCTTCGGCCCATTGAGGCCACGGCAACCTGTGATCCCCATACAATAGTTCTACCCTACAGACTAGGAATGATTTACAGAAGCCATTTAACCTACAAACCTGCACGTCTTTGGAATGTGGGAGGAAACCGGAGCATCTGGAGGAAACCCACATGGTTACGAGGAGAACGTCCAAACTCCATACAGTCAAGCACTCATAGACAGGATCGATCCCAGGTCTCTGCCACTGTAAGGGCCTGTCCCACGTACGCAATTATTAGACATGTCGGGAGGTGACGCCTGTATGGTTGTGAGTAATCGCCCAAAGAGTCGTGTCTTTTTCTTGTCGCTGCTGGATTTTCAACATGTTGAAAATATTTGCTGATCTGCTGCGACTATGATGGGTGCCGGCAAGTTGCCGAAAAAGGCCCTTAAGGTAGTAATCTACCATGGCGCCACAGTGCCGCCCTGGAGATTCCTGGGATGTTTTGTCAAGGATAGTTGGCATTGTTGTTATATCTACTTAAGTATTGGTGGCAATATAACAGTACTCAGCCCTTCCCGATCTATCGCACGGCAGCGGCCTTCCCGAGGTGCCGCAAACCCGGTGCCCGCCTGGAAGACCCGAAGGCTTGGAGGGCCGCAGGAACCTGCCCATTGGCTCGCTGACCACGGAACCAGGAACCCGCCCAGAGGACACGAAGTCTCAGTGAACTGTGGAAACTCATGGTACGTTAGGAGGGTGAACCGGGGTGATGCCTCCAGCTCCATCAAGGTCGGCTACGGGAGGTGCCCCCGGGACACAAAGATTATAAGCAATAGGAGAAGAATTAGGCCATTCGGCCCATCAACTCTACGCCGCCATTCAGAGATGGAAACCGCTGTCAAAACATGGAGGGGACCGGGGGACAGGGGTGACACAATTTCTTGGCGGCCGCGCGCGCATGCACACACTCACACACACACGCGAGGCATCGGAAGCTTCAGCCGTGCGCCCTGTGAACGGTAATTAGCTCGGGATTCTTCCAGTTTCCAGCCCTGCGAAGTGGATGCCTCTACTACGGGGACTTTACCATTAGAATGAGTCAATTACTGCAGATCTGTACCACAGATTTAAAAAAACACTGGACATCATGCTGGACAACATAATATAGGACAGGACACTTTCAAGCAGCTTGTCCTGCCCTATATTATGTTGTCCACTGTCCAGCATGATGTCCAGTGTTTTTTAAATCTGTGGAACTCGTGAACGTAACTTAGCGACTCGTGGCGCTAACGGCAGGTACCCGGGAAATTTGTTTACTCTTGAAAAACTTTAAACATATTTAAAGATTTCCACGAGTTACATTTTATTTCAAAGTCATGTGAGTGACTACATGAAGAAGCCCGCAAGCCTGCATGCACGTCAATATGTCTAACGCATGGCGCACAACAGGCTGGGAGGAGGGTTGGCTCCTCCAGCGGTAAGTTTAAAACCGCACAGGTAAGTGTGCAACTTACCCTGAGGAATTTTCATGTAATTATTTTTTCTAATAACAAAAGTTGCTAGAGTGATGAAATAACCTAGGACAAACAAACCTTGACGGGCCGCGGGGAGACCAGCTGTAGAGAACCGCGGGAGTGCGGGAAGCCGGCGGCCGTCGGTTTCATCTTCAGAGCCGCTGGCAGTGTGCTCAGCTACTTCAGATTTGGTTCCTGTAAGGAACAACTTGCCAACCCCGAAGGGGGGTAAAGCCAAACAAAAGTCTATCAGGCATGTATTGTCTGATGATTCAGGCCAGGAGGATCCCCCTCCTACATCAATGAGTGATGTCTTAGGGCGTCTATCTCAAATGGGGCACCTCATGGAGAGGATGCTGACACACGCTATGCTCCGTGGTACAGAGGCATATACAGGCAGGTCTACTCTAACACCTGCGGCAGCGCCTGGGACAGGGCTGCTTAGTTCCTCCCACTCAGATGAGGGGAGTTTCGGAGGTCATTATACGGCTGACTCCGAATATGGGATGTGTGTCGGAGGAACATGCTGTTATGCATGATATGTGCATGCCGCATATACATGAGTTGCCAGCTCTTGCCTCCAGATTTGCTGCACCTTCACAGACAGGGAAACCACTTCTGGAAGAATTGGCTTCAAGCGTCAGCTACCTGACTTCACATCAACTTAAGGAGGAGACCATGGTAGAAACAGCTGCAAAATACCCCACTCCAGAGAATTGTCCAACTCTGAATGTGCCCTTGGTCAACAATACTATTTGGGGTCATACTGGGGGTAGCATGAAGACCCAAGAGATGAAGCTACAGCGCATCCTGAAGTTTCTATCTGCAGGCATCACAGCTTTTGCCAGATCAATAGCTGCCGGTCCATTATCAGATGTTTAGCAAGATGCTATGGTGCTGATGTGCAACGCACATTTCGAGATAAATTGTTTCCGGAAGAACACCATCAGGCCAGCATTGAACCCTAGGTTTGTGCATCTGTGTAGAGCCAGTAATGTCCAGCCTCCCAATCTACTCTTCGGAGAAGACCTGAGTAAACAGGTGAATGACCTGCATGATGAGTCCAGAGCAGCAGGATTGATGAAGGCATTTCCTATGGGCAAGTCTCCACTCTTCCGGAGTCAGCACCCTTACGCCTCTACTAGCTGAAAGCGGTTTGCTGAAACCAGTGGCAGCTCCAGATTTGATCTACCCGGTCAGAGGTCTTTTTTAGGGCATGGCCCGTCCCGCCCATCGTGGAAGATGTGGCATCCTCATGCCCCAGCAGCTCAACCCTTCAGAGGAAGGGGAAGGAAGCAAAACCAGAATTAGGGTCTGCTGGGCCTGCTATCGAACCACCTGTGACCTTTGAAGTAGGAGGGTCTGGTTTTTTCAGTCACACAGAGTGTGAGGAGCAATTACAAATTGGTGGTAGATTAAGTTTGTTTTTGCATGAATGGCGGCAGAAAACCTCAGATCCATTTATATTGCACAGTGTAAAGGGTTTCAAAATTGAGTTTTTACCGAACTCATTGCCACCCACACAGCATACGCCAAGTCGGTCGTATATTTATTCCAAACAAGAGGCTTTGGATATGCAAGCAGCAATACACACATTGCACAAAAAAGGTGTAATTGAGAGATCAATGTATGAAAAACATCAATACATCTCTAGTATATTCTCCAGGGAGGAGAAAGATGGTGGATCCCGTATCATCCTTGATTTGGCAGAATTTAACTCATATGTGCAGTATAGACATTTTAAGATAGAGAATTTCTTTACTGTTAAGCAACTAATTTCTGAGGGCTGCTTTATGGCATGCATCGATCTCAGGGATGCATATTATTTGGTTCCAATTTACAAGGATCACTGGAGATATCTGAAATTTAGTTGGATGGGACAGCTGTGGCAGTTTAAAGCATTATCTAATGGTTTAACCTCAGCTCCTCGCTTATTTACTAAACTGTTGAAGCCGGTGCTGGGTCTGCTCAGAGCTAAAAAACATATTGTTATGGGCTATTTGGATGATATTCTGATCATAGGGAAAACACTACATTAGGCTAAACTAGCTGTTTCAGCCACAAAGCCTAATTTTTTTTCAGCAATTGGGGTTTCTCATCCATCCAGTCAAATCCAGATTGATACCAACAAGGGTTATTGATTATTTAGGGTTTACTATTAACTCGCTGGAAATGTCTGTGACCCTACCCAGGGGAAAGAAATTAGATTTAATGGAAGCCTGTAATACCCTTCTCATTACAGAACAGCCATCTATTCGCCAGGTGGCTACAGTAATTGGACCAATAGTGGCTACTTTCCAGTCGCTCGATTTGGGCCTTTGCATTATCAAAATGTGCAGCGTGCAAAGGAGCAGGCACTTAAATCCCATTTAGGTCATTTTGACAGACCTATGCAATTGTGGTCTAACTCTATAGCGGAGATACAATGGTGGATGACCAATATTCAATATTGCTCCGGCAACATTTTGATTAGTAAACCTTTAATTGTACTACAGCCTGATGCAAGTGCACTGGGATGGGGAGCTACTAACACCATCTCTAGTTGTGGTGGCAGATGGAACATGCACAAATTATCGTTTATCCATCAATATGGTATCAATTACCCGGCAATGCTGGGGGCATTCTGTGGTTTAAAAGCTTACTGTGGGAAGCTACATAATGTGCATGTTCAACTTCAAATCGATAACACTACAGCGGTGGCATATATTAATCATATGGGTGGAATCAAATCAATATCCTGTGATGATTTAGTTCCTCATTTGGAGTTGGTGTATAAACAGGAGGATTTGGATCTCAGCTACCTACTTGCCGGGCAGATACCAGATCTCGTAAAGTTAATGATCACACAGAATGGATGTTAAATCACAAAGTATTAAATGACATTATTGCTCACTGTGGAACACCTGGTATTGATTTGTTTGCATCCAGGCTTAATCATCAATTGCCAAGATATAAAGCATGGGAGCCAGACCCAGGGGCGGAAGCTATAGATGCATTCTCTTTAGACTGGGGAGGAATGTTCTTCTATGCCTTCCCTCCATTTCGCCTCATTGGTCGTTGCTTGCAAAAAATCAAGCAAGACTCCGCTTCGGGGATTGTAGTAGTGCCTGACTAGCCTACGTAACCATGATTCCCTTTGCTGTTAGCAATGCTAATAGAACCATATATGGTTATTCATAAACATATATATTTGCTTGTTCATCCCGTGTCTCGGGAATCTCATCCTCTGCATGACAAAATCAACCTATTAATTTCTAAGAAGAAGTCTAAGAAGGCTTTTTTGGGGGCTCGGATTATCCGACCGAATGGTGGATGTAATCACTGCAGCTTGGCGAGACGGCACTAAGAAACAGTACACTTCTTACATTAGGCTATGGGAAGTTTTTTGTGTTAATTCAGATATAACTTACGGCTTGGCAGACATAGCCGATGTGTTGGAATTCCTTTCAACATTATATTTTGATAAAAAATTAAGTTACAGTGCTATTAACACTGCTAGAAGTGCTTTATCATCATACTTGCTGCTGGGATGAGGACACCATTCTGTCGGATCTCACCCATTGGTATCCAAATTTATGAGGGGTATCTTTAACAGGCCCAGATATACGGAAGTATGGAATATTAACGTAGTGTTAACATTGCTTCGCAGTTGGGCTCCAGCCGCATCTTTATCTTTGGTTCAGCTCACCTATAAATTAATAATGCTCATGGCGCTCGTTTCAGCACAGCGTGTCCAGTCATTTCATAAATTAAGGCTGGATAAGGCAGTTATGTCTAACAATAGGGTAATCTGTTACGTAAATGAGTTGGTTAAGCAAAGTGTGCTAGGACGTAAGCTGGATTTTTTGGCATATTCACCTGATCATAGGTTATGTGTTGTCACATATATTAAACAATATATAAAGGTTACAAAGGACCTTTTGTCACCGAATTGGCTATGTTCTTCAGTCACAGAAAACCACATGGAAGGGTATCGGTGCAGACCTTTTATAGATGGTTGAGACATGTTTTAGCATTCACAGGAGTGGCCACTAATGTGTTTAAATCTCACTCTACCAGAGCTGCAGCAACGTCGGCAGCAACATTCATGGAAGTTCCGTTGGACCGCATCCTAGCGACAGCAGGATGGTCGAATGAGCGAACGTTTCAAGCATATTATAATAAGCCTATTGCCAGGCCTGGTTCGTTTGCTAATAAAATTTTAAGTTCTGTTAATTAATCTATTCTTTATCCCTTATGTAAGGGACAGTTATTATTATTTCTATTAAAAGCATAAACATGTTTAAGTAAATATCATGTTTTGATGCAGTATGTTTTTTCAGCCATATCTGGTCAACTGAGGCAGTATGCTTGCATGAACTTTGGTTCACTGCATAAAATCACAGAGATTTGAAATCTTCACGTAGTCACTCACGTGACTTCGAAATAAAATAGAAATATTAAACGAGAACTTACCGTTTGAAGTTTGATCTTTATTTTATGAGAAGTTGAAGTGAGGGATTATGTGGTCTCCACTCCCAACCCTATTCTCATAAAGATAATTCGGTAGTTCTAGTCCGTTAAATCTTCCTATAGCTTAGGTCAGCAACTATTCTGTGGTTTCATACAGCTGCTTTAAAGGTTGACGCGCATGCGGGCTGGCAGGCTTCTTCACATAATTCCTCACTTCAACTTCTCATAAAATAAAGATCAAACTTCAAATGGTAAGTTCTCGTTTAATCTTTCTATTTACTCTTGAAGTTAAAATTTGAAACATTTAGACTCGTTGTAAGAACGTAGTGACCCGTGAGTTTACCGTAGTGACTCTTGAGTCTACCCGTGGGTTTGGCCTAAGTGCCAGAAGTGAAATGTTAAAGATTAGTCATCTCCGGAGAACTTGGATAGGTGACGTTTTGGGTCGGGACCCTTCTTCAAACTTTAGACCCTTCTTTCACCCGAAACGTTACCTGTCCACGTTCTCCACAGATACTGCCTGACACGTTGAGTTATTCCAGCACTTTGTATTTTTTTGTAAATCAGCTTCTGTAGTTCCTTGTGTTCCAAAATGTAATGCTTTATAAATGTCCAGAGATGCTGCCTGTCCCGCGGAGTTACTCCAGCATTTTGCGTCTGACTTCCTGGAGACTTCGTTTCACACGCATTGTGACACCTACCGTGCATACATTGCCAACTGTTGTTTTGGCACGGCCCATCGTTAAAATGCCTCAGTCTCTGTGATATTGGAGTCAATTCTCCTCAACTGCTTGGCGTTAACAGAGAGCTCCTGAAGCTGAAGGCGTCCCGATATGAATAATGATATGTTTCACTTAACTAAACACAAGACCGGACGGCAAATACATATCAAAAGTTAAAACTCTGCGCCCGGTTGGAGAGTGGGGATGGTGGAAGAGGTGACAGTTCACATCAAGGTGACAGAACATCAAGGTTCCGCAACAGCTTCTTCCCACGAGCCATCAGACTCCTGAATGCCATGTAAATGGGCTGCCACTATTGTCTATTTATCCTTTTCATACATACCTATCCTTCGGTTAATTTATTGTGTTGCACAGGGAGCCAAATGCAACGTAATTTCGTTTGGAACTGCATATATCAATGTATTTCTAAATGACAATAAAGTTTGTTTGACTTGACATACACCAGCGTCAAATACAGTCCCGAGAATTAATGCAGCTATGCAGTATGGGGAAATAAGTGGACAAAAAATATATTCCACTCAGTAACCTGCCCCAGACATGAATGCCAAAAAATACTGATAAATAAATGAACGTGATTTTAAATATCCAGCTGATATTTACACCGTGAAAGTTTTAACTTATAGATCAAATAAGAAAATGGTGTAAGCTCCAAAGATGTGGGTAGGTTAATGGGCTTGGTGTAATCTCACGTCCCCTCTGGCCCCCCGGGCTTTCCGCTAATGGTTGTGATTGACCACAACAGCAGATAATATGAGTATGCGATAATGAAGTCTACATCGGAAAAGACTGCAGCAGCTTTGATGGAAATCTTCGCAAGACATGGTCTACCAGTGACATTATATTCAGACAATGGTCCTCAGTTCATTTCTCAGATGTTTGCTGGCTACATGAAGATCACAGGTGTGTACCATCACAAAGTCAAATCAAAGTGGCCACAAGCTAATGGAGAAGTGGAACGTCAGAACCAATCTCTAAAGTCGAGGAAGAGAATCCACCAAGCAGAAGGCAAAGATTGGAAACATAGAAAATAGCTGCAGGAGTAGGCCATTCGAGCTAGCACTGCCATTCAATATGATCATGGCTGATCATCCAAAATCAGTGCCCCATTCCTGCCTTCACCTCATATCCCTTGATTCCGTTAGCCCGAAGAGCTATATCCAACTCTCTCTTGAAAACATCCAGTGAATTGGTCTCCACTGCCTTCTGTGGCAGGGAATTCCACAGATTCACAGCTCCCTGGGTGAAAAAAGTTGTTCTTATCATATGTAGCAACATATAGAGCTACACCGCACATCATAACTGGGAAGAGTCCGGCAGAATTGCTCTTTGGAAGAAAATTCCGCACCAAGGTACCATGGGTTAGTGACATGATAAATGACCAAGAAGTGAAAGATCATTATGCAGAAAATTAAGGGGCATCACGGCTCCATACAGACAGGAGATGAGGTGCCAGACCATCAGACGTGATGGCTGGCGATGAGGTGGTAGAGAGGAGAGAAAGTCCAAGCAAAATGGACACACCCTTTTTTCCGCAGCGGTGTCCAGACAAGGGAATAAGGTGGCAGTCCAGTCACAGAAGGAGTCACATATGATAGGAACACATCATATGTGAAAAAGTATCATCCGTTGTGATAATCTAGGGATGCTGCAGACTGAAGTTGAGACTGAGGGATCAGACCAGTGATTACCAAATTGATGAGCCAAGAATGCACAAGTTTGTGATGGAGTCCAGGCAAAACCAGAACCGAGATGAACTGGTGGAGCAGGACATGAGAGGTCAGAATCCAGTGCCAGCACAGACGGAAGCAGTGGCCAGGCCAAAGCGTCAGAGACTACCCAAGAGATACAAGGATTATGCAATGTATTGACACGTGAAAGTGATGCATTATCAATAGAACGAATGCCGTATCCTAAATGGTGTAGGAATGTTCAGTTTACAATATGATGATGGGGGAATCCTTTTTGTTCAATAAGGGAGGGATGTCATAGTTAGACGTATTGAAATGTACCATGTGTTACTCTGTCAGACAGGTCAGATGACACATGTTGGCGGGAAATAACTGATGGAGAAATAAAACAGCGCGTTTGTACTCAGTGTTTAGTTTAGTTTGGAGATATAGCGCGGAAACAGGCCCTTCAACCATCGAGTCCGCACCGACAAGCGATCCCTGCACATTAACACTACCCTACACACATACTTAGGACAATTTTTACATTTATACCAAGCCGATTAACCTAGTAACCTGTATGTCTTTGGAGTGTGGGAGGAAACCGAAGATCTCGGAGAAATCCCATGCAGGGAGAGAACGTACAAACACCGCACAGATAAGCACCCATAGTCAGGATCGAACCTGGGTCTTTGGCGCTGTAAGGCAGCAAATCTACCGCTGCGCCACCCTGTATTGTTGAATGTGTATTTATTTTAATCAGATCAGGGCGAGAAACTGACAAAGACCACATCAGAACTCTGGGATTCACTGTGAAGGATGTCCATCCATGGATACTGTGTGAAACTCAGCGAATGTGGAAACAACCTGCCACAACTGCATTTGGCAAGGACTTTATTTAAACATTTCTAAAATAAATTTCTGATTATAAATTTCTGTTATCAAATATTAAGGGGCTTATCTTGAGTCACTGTTTCAATCTTTGGCAGGCGCCATTTTGTTGATCTCAGTTCCGGATGGCTTTGATGAAAAAAATAACTTACTTAAGGGACAAAATGCAACTTCTACTCTTTGTAAATTAAAATATAACATGCTGGCAATAAGGAAAATTGTTCCTGAAGTCTTGTAGGACCAAAGAGAAACTCTTTTTTCAAATTCAAGTCTAACAAATATCTGCTTTAACAAAAAAAACGATAAGGGATTGCAAAAGGCTGGAACAATCAACTCAGTGACAGTGTTTGGTGGACAAACTCAGACATGAGAGGAAGATTGCAGATCACTATCAAATTTCTTTGTCATCCTGAGCATATCCATGGTGACAATAAACTGATCTATTCTAATTGGGTCAGTGGTAGTTACCATGCAGAAGAAAACCACTGAACCTGCAGAAACACAGTAATAGAAAATTAAAGAATTGGTGGATATATTGATGAATCACTTCAACCCAAAACCAAGGGAGATTGTGCAAAGCATTAAGTTCAATTCATGATTAAGGTAGCCTAACAAAATAGTGAAGAGATACAAAGAGAAGCTGGAGTAACTCGGCGGGTCAGAGAAGGAGCGGTTGATGTTTAGGCTCAAGACCCTTCTTCAGACTGATCCAATTAACTCTTCTGAAAGCTGGCAAAGATTTGACAGGAGTCTCATCAATCCCACCCTTAGGACCTTCTGCTGCTGAGTTTTGGGGGGGCAGAGTATGGTGGAGACGCCCCTCAAACAAGGGATGGGGTATCACTCCAGGGTGAATATGAGTGGCAAGGGTGCCGGGTATAACTGTGGTTTTTGGGAACACTGTCATATATAACGGATACAGGATAATGGGAATAACTTAGTAAAGTCCAATTAAAGATAGTCCGAAGGTCTCCAATGAGGTATATGGTTGGTCAGGACCGCTCTCTAGTTGGTGAGAGGATGGTTTCGTTTTTTGTGTCTATCTTCGGTTTAAACCAGCATCTGCAGTTCCTTCCTACACAAAGACAAGGGAAATGCATGCAAACTGGCCCTTCAGTCCACGGCAATCACCCCGTACACTAGCAATATCCTACACACAATGGACAATTTACAATTTTTACTGAAACCAATTAACCTACAAAACGGTACGTCTTTTGGTTGTGGGAGTAAACCGGAGAACCCGGAGAAAACCTATGGGGTCACAGGGAGAACATACAGACAGCATCCGTAGTCAGGATTGAACCCGGGTCTCTGGCGCTGTAAGGCAGCAACTCTACCGCTGTGCCAAGAGAGAGAAAGTTACTATGTCATGGGGACTGCAAGGCATTAGAGTGTCAAAATAATATTTCAAAGCATTTAAGTAACGATACACTTACCAGGACCTGTTCGCCATGTTATTTCTGCACTCCACTTGCTCCATAGTCCCTGAATGAAATGTGACTGTATAGGTTTTACACGGACACGTCCTCTATAGCGGGAGTCTGGCTCCAACTCAGCTTTCCTAATGGCCAGATGTCGGATATCATTCAGCTGGCTTTTCATCTTCACATCCTGCAGGGAAAATGAGGTTGATAAAGGATGTAAATCACAGTGTTGGACAGAGAACAACCTGCACGGTCACAGTCACCACTGGAAGGTTTACTTGTGGTGTTGCAAATTGACATGGATGGGCACTGTGTGTGTGTGTGTGTGTGTGTGTGTGTGTGTAAGGCCAAACAAAGGTTTGACGTGAAGGAAAGAACTGCAGATGCTGATTTAAACTGAAGATAGACACTAAAAGCTGGAGTAACTCAGCGGGACAACCCAGTGGTATGAATATTGATTTCTCTAACTCCCTGTAACCCTTGCATCCCCTCTCTCCCCATCCCATCCCCAACCAAGTCGTACCAGCTTCAAAGTTGTCTTATTGAGTCTCATTGTCTGTACTCATTTTCATCTAGCTCACAGCTAACAACAGCCTGTTCCTTTATCATCGTTACTTTTTTTGCATATCTTTAATTAATCTATATTACTAAAGGTCTGATCTTGATCACTTCCTGTTGTTCTGTATATTGATTTTAGACAAAACGCTGCCACTTACGGCTGTGATTTTTGGCCAAATTACTCAGAGTCCCCCTCCTCTGTGCAGGACAAGAGGATTTTTCCCATCAATGAAAAATAAAACAGTTATTAGTGTTTAAAAAATGTTGAGATTCTCTCTCCTGAAGGCCACGCCCCTTCCGGAGGGACTATAAAACCAGGAAGTGTTGAGTGCCTCAGTCAGTCTCTGCAAAATGGGGGAGCGAGAGGGTCATGTCTCTCAGTCTGAGCTGTGAATAACACTGAACACATTTCTACTAAACTGTGAGTGTGGTTTTACTGACCTTGAGTGCCCTTAATGTGCTTTGAAAATGAAAATGTGGTTGGTTTGAAATAAAGCACAGCAAATGGTTGTTGGTGGTGGTTGTTGGTTTGAAATAAAGCACAGCAAATGGTTGTTGGTGGTGGTTGGTTTGAAATAAAGCACAGCAAACGGTTGTTAGGGGTGGCTGGTTTGAAATAAAGCACAGCAAAAGGTTGTTGGTCATGGTCGGTTTGAAATAAAGCACAACAAATGGTTGTTGGTGGCGTTTGGTTTGAAATAAAGCACGATTAAAAGTCTAAACTTGACAACTTCCTGTTTGCACTGTATATTGATTTTAGATAAAACGCTACCGCTGTGATTTTTGGCCATCTTACTCAGTGGCCCTCCGCTCATTAGGTGCAGAGGATTCTTCCCATCAATGAAAAATAAAAGTGTTAATAGTGTTTAAAAAATGTTGCAAATCTCTCTCCTGTCAATCATGCCATGAAGGCCACGCCCATTCTGGTGGGAAGGGGAGGGATTATAAAACCCAGAAGTGTGGGTGTGGCTCATTCTCTGCAAGATGGGGGGGGAGAGGTCACGACTCTGTCTGAGCTGTGAATCAACTGAACACCTACTGAACTGTGAGTGTGGTGTTTTGTGTGGTTTTATGGTGGTTTTATGGTGGATTCACCCTGCTTGAAATGATACGAAACTGCATTTGAATGTGGTGGCCTTGCACCCAGCGTGAAATGAAATGAAACTACATTTGAATTTGGTGGCCTTGCACCCTGCTTGAAGTGGAATGAATCTGCACTTGAATTTGGTGGCCTTGCACCCTGCTTGAAGTGGTAGGAAATTGCACTTGAGTTTGGTGGCCCTGCACCCTGCTTGAAGTGGTAGGAAAATGCACGAGTTTGGTGGCCTTACACTCTGCTTGAAGTGTTAGGAAACTGCACTTGAATTTGGTGGCATTACACCTTGCTTGAAGTGGTATGAAACTGCCATTGAATGTGCTTGCCTCGTACCCTACTTGAAGTGGTATGAAACTGCAATTGAATTTGGTGGCCTTGCACCCTGCTTGAAATGGTAAGAAACTGCACTTGAATTTTGTGGCCTTGCACCCTGCTTGAAATGGAATTTCAAGGAATAGCCGTGAGTCAACTGCCAGCCCACCAGCCACGAGTGAATGAGCTGCCAGCACATTGAGTGACAAAGCCGCCACCCCAATAATCAATTTGGCCCACAATGTCCATTCGAGCCCTCTGGAAACCAGTCCCTTCAGCCCACAACACACATGCTAGTGCTCCAGAAAGCGCCCCCCCCCCCCACTAGCCACTAATATAGCACTTGGTGGAGAGGTGGAATATTGCGTTGGGGGACCAGCCCTCCTGTGTGAACATGGGACCCAACGGGTCCCACTTAGTCTAGTTTGTTCTACATCTCTCTACATCACTGTCTCGATCTCTCGTTTCCCTTTCCCCCCCCCCCCCCCCCCGACTCTGTCTGACAACTGGTCTCGACCATGAAACGTCACCTATTCCTTTTCTCCATAGATGCTGCCTGACCCGCTGAGTTACTCCGGCCTTATGTGTCTATCCAAAGTTTTGCTGGGTGTTGATCCAAATGTAGGAAATGGAATAAAAAGTGGCAACTGGAATTTGTTGGAAGTCACTGTGACGTACAGTGGTGAATTCTGGTTACGATAAAAAACGGCAGTAATTATGTTTTCGTAGTGAATTTCAGTGCAAATTCTACCAAAATGCAAGTGTACACAACATGAATCAGAGGCCGCATTTTGGCTAAAGGAGCACAGTGCAGTCAGAAGGTCAAGTAATTGGCCATGGAAGTTGTGAGATTGCTTTGTGGGTTGGAGATTATTGGTGTCCTATCAATACCCCCGAGAATGAATAACAGAGAAAGGTCACCAACCTCTTTTGTCTCTTTGCTCCAGTTCATATTGCACATTCTAGTTCAGATAACGCACATTAAACTGCCACGAGATATTAATATTCTGTGCGGTGGAATTGTTCGTCACGGACAGGTGTAAAGGGGCTTTCAGCTGGACTGAAAGATAGGAGCATTTCAGAGTTAAACAGAGGAACGGAGTGTTGCCACAAAGATTTCCGTTCAGAGTAGTTTAAATTAAATTAGAGATACAGTGTGAAAACAGGCCCTCAGGCCCACCAAGTCTGCGCCGACCAACGATCCCCGCACAGTAACACTATCCTACACACACTAGGGACAACTTACAATTTTACCAAGCCAATTAGCCTACATACCTGAATGTCTTTGAAGTGTGGAAGGAAAAGCCCATGCAGGTCACAGAAAAATCGTACAATCTCCAATGGAGAAAATTGGAGAGAATCTATATATTTCTGGTGCAACTATGGATACAATTGGAAACACTGAGGGGTGAAAATCTTCCCATTTCAATCAACCTTTAGCAGTATTATACACTTCCACATCAAACACAATGCGACCAGTGAGCAAAACTATTCTCTGCTCTTATCCGAACCAGCACTCCTTCATCAAAGGGGCCAGGATCTGTTAGATTCAGTTTAGTTTATTGTTGTGTGTTCCAAGGTACAGTGAAAAGCTTTTGTTGTGTGCTAACCAGCCAGTGGAAAGACAATACATGATTGCAATCGAGCCATTCGCAGTGTACAGATACATGATAACGGAATAACATTTAGTGATCATAGTCCACGTTAAAGCAAGGACTGCACCAAGAAAGTTCTCCTCATAGCCCACCATAGTGTCCACAGCATCTGGACTACCCTGAGACCCATAATCGTAAAGAGTCTAAGGAGCGAAGGAGATAGGCGACGTTTCGGGTCGAGACCCTTTGTCTGAAGAAGGGTCTCGACCCGAAACGTCGCCTATCTCCTTCGCTCCTTAGATGCTGCTGCACCAGCTGAGTTTCTCCAGCTTTTTGTGTAACCCTCGATTCTCCAACATCTGCAGTTCCTTCTTTAACAAAACATCGTAAAGAGTCTCATGGTTTCAAGATATCAGGACAGCAGCACAGGTGTCAGAGGGTATGGGGAAAAGGCAGGAGAATGGGGTTAGGAGGGAGAGATAGATCAGCCATGATTGAATGGTGGAGTAGACTTGATGGGCCGAATGCCGTAATTCTGCCCCAATCACATGAACTAATGAAATTTACACTTACTGTTACGAGAAGGTCTGAAGTTATTGACAGTAAAATCTTTAGCCTGACTGCTTGATTTATGAATTAGATTGCATTTGTAAAATGTTGTAAAGTGTGTCATCTTCATTGTACAAAAGTAAGTATGAAAATTTCCCTCCTCCACTGTAGGCAACAGTCTCGTGAACGTGCAGTTATTCCAGATTGTCTTCCCCCTTTTAGGAAAACGAAGATAATTAGTTTACACAATATGGACGAGGGCTATTTTATACTGTCCACCCCTTAATGTTTAGTCTAGTTAGAGATACAGCGTGGAAACGGGCACTTCGGCCCACCGAGTCCGCATCGACCAGCGATCCCCACACACTAACACTATCCTACACACACTACGAACAGTTCTTTACATTTATACCAAGCCAATTAACCTATAAACCTGCACGTCTTTGGAGTGTGAGAGATAACCAAAGATCTCAGGAAAAATCCCATGCAGGTCATGGGGAGAACGTACAAACTCCGTACAGACAGCACCCACAGTCAGGATTGAACCCGGGTCTCTGGCATTGTAAGACAGTAGATCTACCCCTGCACCACTGTACCACCCTAATGTGTTACCCTTGTTTTTTTATGGCCCCTCTGTCAGGCCCCTTCAGTCTTTACCGGTCTTGGCTGAGGTGGGACTTCAGACTGCCCTCCTTTTACGTCTGATGTCCACTCAATAACAATGATAAAATGGTGTTGGGGAGAGCCACCAAGCCCCCATGCAGCAAGGGGTCAGGCTCATCCCAGGGTGGTGGACCTGTGGAATTCTTTGCCACAGAAGACTGTGGAGGCCAAGTCAGTGGATATTTTTAAGGCAGAGATATACAGATTCTTGATCAGTATGGGTGTCAGGGGTTATGGGGTGTAGGCAGGAGGATGGGGTTACGATGGAGAGATAGATCAGCCATGATTGAATGGCAAAGTAGACTTGATGGGCCAATTGGCCTAATTCTGCTCCTATCACATGATCTTATGATCTAATGAACTGACGTGGCCTGCAGGCTCTGCATTAATATTTGATGACGAGGAAGAGGGTTCAGTAACAAGATTGAACTCAAAAGCTCACTGTGGAGGGGAACTGCAAAATGAACCCAGATCACAGGGTTAACTAAAGAATAAAGGTCCCTCTATATCGCCCCATTAAACTTTCCCAGGGGACACACAGCATGTGGTACATGCGGAGTGCAGTGGCAACACAGGTAGGGCAGGTTCAGCATGGGTTTGGTGCAGAGAGATGAGTCTAGAGTTACCTTCTTCCACTCTTATGGTGGGTTACAGCACTTTTACAAACTCCCTCTGGATCAGGGGTTCCCAACCTTTTTCATCCCGTTTACCCCCGGCAACTTTAATAGCACATAACAATGTTATTTCACTTATTCATGAACAACTAAAGATGGACAGATACCAGAACCAAACACAGTCAGTCAATGAGAAAAAATATGTACAAATCCCAGAATCAACAAATTTACCCCCTGGGTAAGCTGGAAATTTACCCCAGGTTGGGAACTCTTGCTCTAGACAAACATTCACAGCGGTGTTCCAACACAAGTCAGTTTAAGAATAAATCTGCCAATACAAAGGTCCTTAAATTATTCCCGCAGCAAAGGTGGCATAGATTACATTTAGAGTAAAACCTCCCTTTTTGCACAATGCATCAACCACACCCAAGCCGTCCGTTTTCACAAAGTTAACCTTATCCGCCAAGTGTGTAAAACCACCAGCTGTCAGCTTTTCAAAACTGAACACTTGCAACAGGACACAAAATATAATTTAAAATTCAATTCATAATGAACATAGTTGGGGGTTCTGATATAACATTCTGTTTCACAACACTGGAACTAGGTATATGAATCCCCCATAGTCAGTGGAAATTGCTTACCAATAGACTTGCAGACTAACATGGCTTTTTGTTGCTTGTGTCCTTCCAAGTGCAATTCATTGCTTCTTCGTAGTCAACCAAGCAGTTCAGAGTACCGACAATAATAAAAACATGTTCACAATGAGATACACTGAAGCAGTCCGTCTGTTGCATAAAATGCTCAATACTTAGTCAAAAGGATCTGAACGTTCTAACAAAGATAGACACAAGGTGTTGAAGTAACTCATTGGGTCAGGCAGCAATTCTGGAAAACAGATTCCCCCCCCCCCCCCCATTTTGTGTCTATTCTTGGTATAAACCAGCATCTGCAGTTATTTGTTTTTACTGAACTTTCACTCACACCCATCTATTAAATGTCTGGTCCCCACCAAATCGGTTTCAAAATTCAATTGCAAGTCCCTAGGTCTCAGACTGTTGCAGTTATCAGTAGTGTTCTTATTATCAGTAAGGTTCAACAATTAAAGTATCCCTACTTCACATTTTTTAAGTAGTAAATGTGATGGGATTTGGGAATTCGCTGCTGGAAGAAATCGATGGGAATGAAAATCCCAGCAGTTCTACATTTGCTTGGTGAGCTGCTGGAACAACTTTATGCCAAAGAAGTTTAGCTTTTAGTTTAGTTTAGAGATACAGCGTGGAAGCAGGTCCTTTGGTCCATTGGGTCCGCACCGACCAACGATCCCGGCATATTAACACTATCCTGTCAACATACACTAGGGACAATTTTTACATTTACCAAGCCAATTTACCTACAAACCTGTACGTCTTTGGAATGTCGGAGAAAACTGAAGATGTGGGAGAAAACCCACGCAGGTCACGGGGAGACGTACAAACTCTGTATAGACAGCACCCATAGTCAGGATCGAACCCAGGTCTCTGGCGCTGCATTCGCTGAAAGGCAGCAACTCTACCGCTGTTCCACCGTGCCGCCCTAGGTAGTGAATCCGATCTGGATTCAGGGACAGACGACACACTACAAAAAATCCAAAACAACACCTCCCCTGACTAACCCAACCCGTCCCCTCATGGACCATGATTGAATTTTGAGGATATCCACGAATGTGTATGTTCATATACTGATGACCATACTTCAGTAGGAACCAAGAAGAGTCAGGAAGTCATGTTTCAGCTTCCCAAAACTTTGGTTAGGCCACATTTCTGGATTTTTGTGAGCAGTTCTGATCATCCCATAACAGGAAGGATGCATAGGCTTTGGAGAGGGTGCGGAGGTGGTTTACCAGAATGACCCTTGGCTTGGTTGGGTGGTGCCGTACAATGGCTGCCTCGCCAACAGTCTGTCTCGTCCCTTTCCCTCTTTGTTGTTTTTTTAGTCTGGAGTTGAATGTTGTTTTAGTGTATCTTTAGTTTTATATTATGTGGGGGGGGGGAGGTGAGGGGTGGAGGTGGGGGGGGGAGGGAACTTTTTTGATCTCTTTCCTTGACGGAGATGCAACTTTTTCCTTATTGTATCTGCTTTTGCACTGCGGCCTAACATCGTAGAGTTGATGGCCTCTTGCTGGGGATCAGCCTTGGGAGCTCCAACCACGGGAGCCTGCGGATTTAACATCTCGGAGCTGGTGGTCCCTTTGCCAGAGATCGACCTCAGAAGCTCCAACCGCGGCAGCCTGTGGATTTTAACATCGTGGAGCTTGCGTTCCCTTTATTAGGGACCGGTGTTGGGAGCTCCCAGCCGCAGGAGCTTTGACCTGCCCCGATCACGGGAGATTCGATTGCCCCGACGTGGGAGTTTCGATCGTTAGCTGTGGGAGTTTCAATCGCCCCGACTGCGGATGGTTCAACTTCCCCGACCGCGGGAGAAAAAGGCAGATAAGACTTTACTGTCTTCCAACACTGTGAGGAATGTGGAGGAGCCGCTGCGATGGATGTTTATGTTAATTTTCTACATGGTTGTGTGTTTTGTTGCTTTTTTGTTATGACTGTATGGCAAATCAAATTCCTCGTATGATTTGCATACTTGTTTTGTTTTCATACATGGCTAATAAAAAAAATCAATGACAATTACAATTACCTATAAGGAGAGGTTGGATGAAGTTGGATTGTTTTCCCTGGAGCTTCAGAGGCTGTGGGGAAACCATATAGAAGTCTGGAAAATTAGGAGAGGCATACATAGTCAGAATATTATTTTCCAGGCATTCCCTTCAGGTGAGAGGGGGAAAGTGTGATGGAAATAAGTGGGGCAAGTTTTACACAGAGAGTGGAAGGTGCCTAGACAGCGTTGCCAGGTGTGGCGGTGAAAGCAGATAAGATAGTGCTGTTTAAGAGGAACTGCAAGGAATGGAGGTATCTCCATTCGATCATCTGACGGCAAAAGGGATTAGTTTACTTTCCCTCTCTCTCCATCCTCTCCCCCTTCCCAGTTCTCCTACCAGTCTTACTGTCTCCGACCTCATTTTATCTCTGTTCTGCCCACTCCCCTGACATCAGTCTGAAGAAGGTCTCGACCCGAAACGTCACCCATTCCTTCTCTCCTGAGATGCTGCCTGTCCCGCTGAGTTACTCCAGCATTTTGTGTCTATCAGGGATTAGTTTAATTTGACATCATGTTCAGCACGGACATGGTGGGCTGAAGAGCCTGTTCCTGCGCTCTGCTGTTCTATGCGTGTTGAGGTAGTGGATAATCGCTATGGTTCCTTCTCCCTAATCAATATTAGGACACAGTAGGAGAGAACGTATCTGTGAAGATGTCCCTAACTAGCTTGCACAGGAACTTCTAAAGAAAAAAAGGGTCTGAAGAAGGGTCTCGACCCGAAACGTCGCCTATCTCCTTCGCTCCTTAGATGCTGCTGCACCCGCTGAGTTTCTCCAGCTTTTTGTGTAACCCTAGCAATCAATAAGGATCAGAGAACAACTAAAATCTGGTAATCATTAACGGCCTTGAGTTTCAGACTGAGCTGCCAGCAGGTGCTGCCAAGGTAATGCTCAGATCAAAGATTAGCATGAATGGACTGGAGTTTGCCTGATTAACATTCTGGCAAGAAAGAGGATAGTAAACAGACTTATCTCTGCAGCATTTAATGATATAAAAATATTTTGTCACCTCCATAGTCTTCCAGGAAAGTGCTTCTAATTTAAAATGGTAGGCCGTGAGCTGCTGAGAGTAGTGTTATCTGCAGTGGTATATCTGTTAATTGCATCAGCAGTGTAGAGGAGTGTTGTGCTATTGTGCTCTTTGAACAAACTGATTCAAGTTCAGCATCTTTCCTGCTGTGGCGTTGGAGGCCAGCTCTGAGTGGAGGAGGCAGATCTAACTGCTCCCAACTCCCACTTCCCCACCACCACTTCTGCCGTGATCACAGTCACAGCCTTCACCACAACTTCCCCCGACACCCTTTCCAGTTTTACCTCTGTTTAATGTTGCCCAAACAATCTCCCCTGCACTTTTTAAGTAGCCTTGAATTTGGTTGAGAGATATAGTGTGGAAACAGGCCCTTTTGCCCACCGAGTCCACGCTGGCCATTGAGCACCCGTTCAAATGGCCGGTACTCATAGATTCATAGAATCATAGAATCATAGAAAATAGGTGCAGGAGTAGGCCATTCGGCCCTTTGAGCCTGCACCGCCATTCAATATGATCATGGCTGATCATCCAACTCAGTATCCTGTACCTGCCTTCTCTCCATACCCCCTGATCCCTTTAGCCACAAGGGCCACATCTAGCTCCCTCTTAAATATAGCCAATGAACTGGCCTCAACTACCTTCTGTGGAGTTCCCCAACATCGGGAACAATCTCCCTGCATCTAGCCTGTCCAACCCCTTAAGAATTTTGGGAACATCAAAGGCTGGAGAAACTCAGCGGGTGCAGCAGCATCTAAGGAGCGAAGGAGATAGGCGACGTTTCGGGTCGAGACCCTTATTCAGACTGCAGAAGGGTCTCGACCCGAAACGTCGCCTATCTCCTTCGCTCCTTAGATGCTGCTGCACCCGCTGAGTTTCTCCAGCCTTTTGTGTACCCTTGATTCTCCAGCATCTGCAGTTCCTTCTTTAACCCTTAAGAATTTTGTAAGCCTCTATAAGATCCCCCCTCAATCTCCTAAATTCCAGCGAGTACAAGTCGAGTCTATCCAGTCTTTCTTCATATGGAAGTCCTGCCATCCCAGGAATCAGTCTGATGAATCTTCTCTGTACTCCCTCTATGGCAAGAATGTGGCGCAGTGGTAGAGTTGCCATCTTACAGTGCCAAAGACCAAGGTTCAATCCTGACTATGGGCGCTGTCTGTGCAGTTTGTACCTTCTTCCTGTGACCGAGTGGATTTTCTCAGAGTGGTCCAGTTTCCTCGCACACCCCTAAAAAAATGCAGGTTTGTATGTTAATTGGCTTCAATAAAAATTGTCCCTAGGGTGAAAGGATAGTGTTAGTGTATGGGGAGAACGCTGGTTGGTGTGGAGGGCTAAAGAGCATAATTTAGTACTGTACCTCTGAAGTCTAAATGTCCAAACTAGTTCAATGTTATCCCACTTTTTCATCCACTGCCTGCTGGGCCAATGTGTTGCCTCTAGAAATTCAACAATGATAATACTCAGCTTTGTGTAAGAGGGACAAGTCTGTTCCTAACTGATGCAGAACAACATCTATGTGTCTCAGGTCAGCTCCTTTGTATGTACAGAGGGACTGCCAGGGGTAATGAAGGACACAAAGTGCTGGAGTAACTCCAGATATGCTGCCGGACCTGCTGAGAAGATGGTTTAGTTTAGTTTAGTTTATAGTCAGGGTTGTATGGCACAGAGGAAAATGGCAGCCTTGATCAGCTGATATACACAAAATGCTCAGCGGGACAAGCAGCATCTCTGGAGAGAAGGAAATGGGTGACGTTTCGGGTTGAGACCCTTCTTCAGACTGATTAGCTGATGTCTGGAGCTATGTTGTTTCCATTTCCTGGGATGTATATTAGTACAGTCGCCAGTAAGGTGCAGAGACAAAATCAAATAACTAAGCAGTCAAATAACGGTGATATTAACTCAGCAGGATTCCTGCCTTTTACCTTTGTTTCTTAAAGGGCCTGTCCCACGAGCATGCAACTCTATGCGATGAACGCGATCAAACTAGAAGCGGGGGCCACGCGGAGGTCGGGTGATCCCCTGTACAGGGCCGTTCCCACCAGCATGCGCCTGCATGCGGCAAGCGCAAACAAACCGGCAGTAGGGGCCGCGCGGAGGTCGGGTGAGTGGCGCAACGCGGCGCAAAGTGAGGCGAACTTGGAGCGAAGTCCAAGGTAAGTTCGCCAGGACAGAGAGGGGCACACAGAGAGGGGCACCGAGGCACACACACACACAGGGCCACGGAGCCACACACATAGAGGGTCACGGAGGCACTTACAAATAGGTTCACGGAGGCACGATGTCGGGGCGGTGTGTAAATGTCGAGGCGACTGCGAGCCGACAAGCCGTTGCCGCACGGAATTTTTGGACATAGTCGGTTTTTCGGAGCCCCGCGCGGTCTCGGGACGAACTCGGGACGAACTCCGCACAATTCCGCACGGCTCCGGCGATCGAAGTGGGACCGGCCCCGCGACGCCGGACGGCTCAATCAACCACGTTAGGTCGCGCTAATCGCATAGAGTTCCATGCTGCTGGGACAGGCCCTTTATTCTCTCTGGGAAATGGACTAAATATCCAGCCTGACCTGCCAGGCACATCAATCAACGCTGCATTTCTCAACTCTTATTTTCTTTTGTCAGTGTTCTCCCTCTCCGTCTCCAACTGCTCCCATTCACGCATTGACCAGCTAATCTTACTACAGCTTAACCCCATGGTCACGATGGTTTTACCCTTTCAGAAACATCTGATCTCTGCTGCTCCACATTCCCTGCAGGTTAACGAGCCACCTGTCTTCTACCCAGTTCTGTTGAAGGGCCTTCGACCTGAAACTCTTGCATTTCTTCCCGCAGATGCGACCTGACCTGCTGAGGGTTGCCAACATTTTCTCTTTCTATTTTACTCCTGACGGCTTGTGAACTGTTTGAGTTTGAGTGTGTAGTTGTAGTTTTGAATGTCTAGTTAAGAAACAACTGACCAAAGGGTAGTGGCCTGAAACGAAAAGTCAACGTATGATACACAAATAATCCACAATTCCCTTCCAATCTTTATGAGCACCTTGACGAATATAATGGCAACTAAAGCCTCGGAATGAATGTTGAGACTGACCCTTCCATAAACCTGGCCAAGTTGATTCTCCCGAAGGCAATGGAGAACCTGATTTGCATTTAAACGTGGGGCCCAGACACTGAAAAGTGAGGGTTTAACAAAGAGCACATGTTCACTCACCTCAAAACGAGTTAGCTGTTGGAAACTCCCTAATGGTGCACAGCAGTGTATGTTACAAGTTGACAAAGAGCTTCGGAGCAGAGCTGTGGAATCTATGAAAGAGCAGAGGAAGAGACTGCCTGTCCCACCAGCATGCGTCTTCATGCGGTGAGCGCCACCTAACGTGGTCGCTTGAGCCGTCCGGCCTCGCGGGGACGGTCTCACTTCGATCGCCGGAGCCGTATGGAGTTGTGCGGAGCTGGTCCCGACATCACGCGGGGCTCTGAAAAAATGACCGTGTTAAAAAATTCCGTGCGGCAACGGCCTGTCGGCCCGCAGCCGCCTCGACGCATTACGTACCACCTCACGTCCGCCTCTGTGGCCCTTTCTATATATGCCTCCGTGACCCTCTCTATATGTGTCTCCATGACCCTCTCTCTGTGCTTCCGTGTCCCTCTGTGTGTGCCTCTGTGACCCTCTCTATATGTGCCTCCGTGACCCTCTCTATGTGACTCCGTGACCCTCTCTATATGTGCCTCCATTGCCCTCTCTATATGTGCCTCCGTGACCCTCTCTATGTGCCTCCGTGTCTCTCTCTCTTTGTCCCTCTCTGTCCTTGCGAACTTGCGACTTCGCTCCAACTTCGCGCCACTTCGCGTCACTCACCCGACCTCCGCGCGGCCCCTGCTGCCGGTTTGGTCCCACTCACCGCATGCAAGTATATGCTGGTGGGACCGGCCCTGTACGGGGATCACTCGACCTCCGCGCGGCCCCCGCTTCCAGTTTGGTCGCGCTTGCCGCATGCAGGTCGCATGCTGGTGGAACAGGCCCTTAAGTGGAACCAGAATCAGATAAGCCTTCCCCTCTGTACTTACCCACTTGACAGCAAGTTTCTACCTTCTTGATTGAGGAGTATGATTACAATATCGATTGTAATATAGAGACTAATTTGGTTGTGGCCCTTCTCGATGTCTCATACTTTGACCTTTAAGGCCACTGCAGCTTGCTTGAGTCATTATTCATTCAAATTCAAACAGTTCCCATTTTGTGAGGAGGATCAAACTTATTCTGGCCAACCTTTATTCCACACTCAGGCAGCAAGTGTAATCCCAGTGTTAAATTAAGCAGAAACGGGCAGCCTGTCCCTAATGGAAGGTTGAAGTGGTTATCAACAGTATATTTTGGAGAGTATCCATACATTAAATGAGTAGCAAAATAGTTGCAAGGAACAAGCTGGGCAGAGAAGATCTACGAGGATGTTGCCAGGACTTGAAGGCCTGAGCTATGGGGAGAGGTTGAGCAGGCTAGGACTTTGTTCCTTGGAGTGCAGCAGGATGAGGGCTGATCTAATAGAGATGTATATCATGAGACAAATAGATCGGATAAATGCACAGTTATTCCACCCAGAGTAGGGGACTCGAGAACCAGGGTACATAGGTTTAAGATGAGGGGGGAGAGATTTAATAGGAACCTGAGGGGTCACTTTATTACTGCATGTGTTTCCTTTCACATCTCAAAGACCTGCGGGTTTGTCAGTTAATTTGCCTCTCATGTGTTAGGGAGTGGATGTAAAAGTGGGATAACAGAACTAGTGTGAATGGATGGTCGATGGTCCGCATGGACTCGATGGGCTGAAGAGCCTGTTGCCATGCCGCGTCTTTCAATCAATCAAACAATCGGAAGACGGACACAAAATGCTGGAGTAACTCAGCGGGACAGGCAGCATCTCTGGCGTCATTCAATCATGGCTGATCTATCTCTCCTTCCTAACTCCATTCTCCTACCTTCAGAAAATTTCCAACGACTTTCTCCCTTTCCTTTTAGCTGCTGCAAACTATCTCCAACTAAGCATATCCCCCGCCTGCTTCACTCTAATGTTCCGCCTCCACACTTAGCACTCTGAAACTACTACTCTAACTTATTCCTGGATTACTTTTTAAATCCTTTGTCTTTTAAATAGCAGATTCTTACTAGTAGCAAGATTCCTCTTCTCCCACCACATTCAGTTTTTGCAGCAGATGGGCAGACGAGGAGAGGGACATTGGTTTGCGGGCTGATCTGGTCGAAGCCGATGGAGGAATGATATTTTATTATTAATGTTTTATGTTTTATGTGTCATTCCTAACTGTCACTGTACGTGATGTTGACACTTGCGGGGTGAGCACCAAGGCAAATTCCTTGTATGTGAATATTTGGCCAATAAACGTATTCATTCATTCACCCATTCATTCAGGAAGGCCCTACAGGAGCCTGGGGCCTATCTTGATAGGGAAAGTAGACGGAGCACGAGGGCGGACTGGATTTGGGATTTTTGGAAATGCTGCAAAGCATGGAGGCGACTACATGTGTAAATATGCAGTTGCACATGTGACAAATAAAGCACCATTGAAATGTCAGGATGGTGTTATATTGATAGCATTGTTATTTCGGAGACCTGTTAAACTATTCTATAGACACAAAAGGCAGGAGTAACTCAGCGGGTCAGGCAGCATCTCTGGAGAGAAGGAATGGGTGATGTTTTGGTTTGAGACCCTTCTTCAGACTAGTCAGGGGTAAGGGAAACGAGAGATATGGATGATGATGGAGAGAGATATAGAACAATGATTGAAAGATATGCAAAAAAGTAACGATGATAAAGGAAACAGGCCATTGTTAGAGGTTTGTTGAGTGAAAACGAGAAGTTGGTGCAACTTAAGTGGGGGAGGGATGGAGAGAGAGGGAATGCCAGGGTTACGAAGTTAGAGAAATCAATATTCATACCACTTTGCTGTAAGCTGCCCTAGCAATATATGAGATGCTGTTCCTCCATTTTGTGTTTAGTCTCACCCTGACAATTGAGGAGACCCAGGACAGAAAGGTTCTAATTCTCTAACTAGAACTCTATTCTCTAATTGGTTTCTCATTATTAACTTTCTGAGTTCTGGTAAGGGGAATTCTTTATCAGAATTGTGTGAAGGAACCAAAGAGGGTGTATGAGTTGGGGAAGTGACTGGGGAGCTGCTGAGGTCTGGGTGGGGGACAGGCGGTGGGTGGCGTGAGCAGGGCTGAGGAATTCTATGGCAGAGCCAGGAACACCACTTCAACAAAATAAATCATGTTGAAATCATGCAGACAGGACATATTTCTCCGGTGAGATAATAAACCTCTGCTGTCCTCAATTTACCTTTGCAAAATGTATTTCCATGAGTTGTTCTTTCCTAGGTTTGCATAACAAACTGGAATGTGAATGGAGTGGAGACAAAATGATACAAAGCTCACCCACGCAGATGCCAGGAAGTCCAGAAAAAGTCATTTACCCACATCCTTCCAAGGAACGGGAACACAAAAGAAAAACATGTCAGGGCTAAAAACTTCATCTTACTAAAGGCCGATTTGTTTTTACAGTGATGACTGATTAGCATTTCATAAAGTTAAACACGTGAGTAATGATTCCATAGGACAGGCAGTATCTCTGGAGAGAAGGAATGGGTGACTTTTCAGGTCGAGAAGAAGGGACTCGACCCGAAACGTCACCCATTTCTTCTCTCCAGAGATGCTGCCTGTCCTGCTGAGTTACTCCAGCTTTTTGTGTCTATCTTCAGTTTAAACCAGCATCTGCAGTTCCTTCCTACATAGTAATGATTCAATGTTCTTTTTGTTTGGAATTGCAAAGGTGTCATTCTGCAGGATCAGATATGTGAGGGTCAGTGTGTGGTCTGAGGGACACCTTGTGCAGATGGTCTGGCAGTGATCTTTTCATCACACCATTGCTACAATGTTCTAATCTAAAGGGAAAGGTGGTTTATCAAACACAACAGATCATAAAAAAGTTGCAAACCTGTTGTATTAAAAAAATAATAAAACATTTGCTGAATTCTAAATTATTTCCTGCTCAGTTATGTATGTCTATATGATATAGTCACCCTAAGTATTTACAGGTAGAGAGTGGAGATCACCTTCTTTTGGGCGATTATGTTTACATTGATTCTTGTGACGTGTACAAAGGTACAGTGAAAAGATTTACTTTGCATGCGATCCAATCAATTCAGATAATACTATGCATAAATACAATCAAGTCAAAGTCAAGTACTGTAGATAGAGCAATGGGGTTAGGAGGGAGGAATAGATCACCATGATTGAATGGCGGAGTAGACTTGATGGGTCAAATGGCCTAATTCTACTCCTATTCTTTATGACATAATGGGGATGATAGCAGTGTGCAGAATAAAGCATGTATTTCATGTAGCCCTAATACCCATTCCAATCTCCAGAAAAAGTTCATGAAATGGGAAAAAGAAACTACCTCAAATGCAGTGGAATTCATAACAATTTATTTGCTAAAGCAGGAACTGCATGGTCCCCATTTGGGAACTGCATGAAGAGCTTGCAGCTGCTGCATCACTTACACCTTGGAGAGTCAGCCTGTGCTTACTGTGTTTTCCCTGGAGTGGCCACAGTAAAGATGTGGAAAGGCTTGGCATTGAAGTGAAATAAACACTGGGTACAGTGGACATGGTGTTCTGTGTAGCTGCGAACTCCCCACATAATTATCTGGCCATGCCAGGAGTGTTCCTTGGACACAGTGAAGTGCAGGCTAATCAAGGCTCCAGGGAGATCACGGAGTACAGTTCAGTAGTAATCAGTATGCAACGGCTGTACTCAGAGAAGGGAGTTCATGGAATCACCTCGCATAATACTGATTATTGGAAGGTGGTCCTGGTGAATGCTATGTGCAAGATATAAAAGCAATAGCATAACCCCTTTAATTACTACCTCATTTCAAAACAATGCTCTTGTTTCTTTATGAGTTAACAACACAATGGCATTGTGGCACAGCTGGTAGAGCTGCTGCCTCACACAGAGATGTGGGTTCGATCCTGACCTTGAGTGATGTCTGCATGGAGCTTCCACCTTCTTCCTGTGACTGCATTAGTTTCTCCCATATGCATGGGTTTCCTCCCACATCCCAAAAACGTACGGGTTTTTAGGTTAATTGACACAGGAAACTGCATTACATGTAGGGACTGGATGTAGAGGTGGGATAACATAGAACTAGTGTGGGTTACACAAAAAGCTGGAGAAACTCAGCGGGTGCAGCAGCATCTAAGGACCGAAGGAGATAGGCGACGTTTCGGGTTGAGACCCTTCTTCAGACTGGTCAGGGATCAGGGAAACGAGAGATATAGACGGTGATGTGGAGAGATAAAGAACAATGAATGAAAGACATGCAAAAAAGTATCGATGATAAAGGAAATAGGCCATTGTAAGCTGTTTGTAGTGTGAAAATGAGAAGCTAGTGCGACTTGGGTGGGGGAGAGCTAGAGAGAGAAGGAATGCCAGGGCCCGAGGGCTGAGGGAGAGGTGGGAAGGGGAGGAGTGTGAATGGGTGATCGATGGTCGGCTTGGACTGGGTGGGCTGAAGGGCCTGTTTTTATGTTGTAGCTTTCAATCCGTCATATAAAAAAGGGTAGTTTCTCCAACAAAACTCCAATTTCTAGCACTCGTGAAGGAAACGTGCCTATATGCGATTAATTGTGGATCTGACTCCAGGCAGCTGCACTAAGGTAAATCGTACCTGAAAATGGCAATTGATTTTTTCACAATGCCTGCTGCTACATGGAAATTATCATTAAAGCAATCTAATGCATAAGATGGCTTTAATGCAGAAGAAATGTAGGCAAACAGATCCAATATGTTTAGGCAAAAATGTTTTGTGATGGTGGATTGTTTGAGTGACAATATCTAATTTAACTTTGAGGATTTGCTAGACTTGAGCAGAACTAGCAGCTGCTTTTCACTGAGCCATTGTCACCAGCAGAATTAAAATCCACAAGCTACAATTTATTTCATGACAGCCCAATCTTACCCGCGAAAGAAAGAGCTGAATACTCATCCACGAACAGCCCTTTGGGCTGTTATCTTGTCTGAAGGTGTTTGCAAAGTGACAATTGAGGTGAAATAAACGCATTGTGGCTGCATGCCGGGCTGTTTGCCAGAGAATGAGTGATGGCATTTTTGACATCACTGCCTAGCTGCACATTCACGGAGCACAACTCGGGAAAAGGATTGAACTCTCAGGTAATATACTGTGCAAACTTACTTTTTGTCAGGATCTTGAGAAGGCATGATACGTTATTCTGTTTCTCAACTTGACGAAAGCTGCATAGAAAACAGATTGGCCCGGAAAATCAATCATATAACTTGTGCTACGTTTGTCTGCTGTGTAATGAGGGGAAATGTCTGTGCTTGGGTGACCAGCTGAGAAATAATGGTGGAGGTTGGATAATTGCAAGAGGAGGTGTAAATATATGAAAATGAAAGAAAACAGAGGATAGGGAAGGCTAAACAATGCTGGGCGTGCGAGATATGAAACCCAATAATCACTAGTAATCTAGAATAAGAATGTTGTACCGAGCAGGTCAGTCAGCATCGGTGGAGTGAAAAACAGCGACAATATTACACCGATATCTTTATTTCTGGGCTGGTTAGATAGAAGATTCTGTTGTTCCAGCTTAACATGCGCTTCACTGGAGCAATTTAGAAGGTCAACGATAGAGAAATCATCGTCAGAAGGGTGGAGAATTACACTGGAAGCTTGTGGTAATCTTTGCAAACTGAGGTGTTCTGCACAACAGCCACCTAATCTGGATTCTTCATTGTAGAAGACACAACAGCAGGAGCACCCAGTGCAGCACACTAAATTGGTTCTTCATCTGGAAGGGGTACTTGTGTCCCTGGATAACATGAAGGGCAGGGGTTAAAGGGCATGTGTTGCATCTCCTATTATGGGAAGTGTAATATTTGATATAGATGAAACAGCGAGCTAGGAAGCCTCAGCGAGAATGGTCCCCTGGGAATGCTTAAAGCGAAGAGGGGGAAGTTGTGTCAAATGGTAGAATCACATTAGATGTGGCCGAACTCATGGTATGAGAGGTGATGTGAGGGAAACCTTATTGTTGCTCTGTCTGAGAGGAGATGTGATGGGAGTAGAAGTATGAGAAGTGAAATAAACACTTGAAACCCCTGTCAACTAAGGAGAAGTCATGGTTGGGGAGAATGGGTGGCATCTCAGATGCACTGGTGTAGAAGATGTCAGCAACAGAACATATACAATGGGGCGAGAGTAAATAGGAGAATGGAATAGAGTCCGCACAGCAAGCAGGTATCTAATTGGGTGGAGGTGCTGTAGAGATAGAGGTGGGATTCAGTGTCTTTATAATGTTTATTGATTGTCAACCTTGCCCCTCAAATAGAAATATAATTTATGGAGCTATAAGGGGATAGGTTTCCTTTTTAAAAAGCTTTCAATAAAAGATAGACACAAAATGCAATAATGCACTGGGACAGGCAGCAAATGTTCTGTTGTCAGCTATGTCTGGTCCAAATTATTTACAGCAAACCTAACAAATACATTGCTTCTACTACTGTAATATTTCTGATAATGACCAGATTGTGTTAATTTCAGTTTTCTAATGCATTAATCAATATCTTTTAATGGAAAAAAATATGTTAGATTTATCACCCAAAATATCTACAAATGCAGTGAGATTGAGTCAAAAACTTCAACCATCGTCAGTCTCTGCATTGACATACAGATTGGAAATGTTCTTGTGTGAGTGTTAGACTAGGATATTGAAACATATAACAAACATTCAATTAATACTTAAAAAGTGATCATGCATACAGTATATATAAAATTGAAATTGCCATGACTTTTATTTGTGTTCACAAGATGGCTTACAATGAATGAGGTGGACACCAATGCTCTTTCCTTTCACAGATGGGCATTGGCAAATCCATAAAGGAAATTACTTTGAGAATTGGAGAGAACAGTACAGCTGGGGATACTGGCTTGACTTCTTACTCTTTTAAACAGCAATACCACCCAGCTGGTCTGCAATAGTATTATCCAATGTAGACAAATGTAAAAAGATTCAGGATCACCAAGCAGAACGTTTGTTTTTTTTCGAATGGTTTGCAATCAATTAATTCCGCAGTCAGAGAAGATTTTAATGCCTTGGTTTTATCTTATCAGAATTTGGAAAATAAAATGACAAAAAATGACTCAGGTGGGCGACACAGTGGTGCAGTGGTAGAGTCGCTGCCTTACAGTGCCAGAGACCCGAGTTCAAACCTGAGTATGGGTGCTGTCTGTATGAAGTTTGTACGTTCTTCCTGTGACCGTGTGGGTTTTCTCCTGGTTCTCTGGTTTTCTCCCACACCCCAAAGGCGCATAGGTTTGTACATTAATTGGCTTCTGTAAATTGTAACTTGTCTCTAGTGTGTAGGATAATGCTAGAGGAGGTGCACGGAATGATCACTGGTTGGGGTGGACTCAGTGGGCCAAAGGCCCTGTTTTCACACTGTATCTCTAAAGTCTAAAGTAAAGTCATCATTACATTTATTCAGTCAATAACCCATTCACTGTAAAACAATATGGAATGAATGAATTGGTATTATTGTTTACAATCAACGGCCTTGTTCCCTGGAGCTAAATTTTACAACTAGCTAATAACATGACCATACGGAGAGTCTGTATGTCAAGGAGGACTCTCTCGAACTTCTACAGGTGCACAGTAGAGAGCATGCTGACCGGTTGTACCGTGACTTGGTTCGGCAACTTGAGCGTCCAGGAGCGGAAAAGGCTGCAAAAAGTTGTAAACACTGCCCAGTCCATCATCGGCTCTGACCTCCCTACCATTGAGGGGATCTATTGCAGTTGCTGCCTCAAAAAGGCTGCCAGCATCATCAAGGACCCATACCATCCTGGCCACACACTCATCTCTCTGCTGCCATCAGGTAGAAGGCACAGGAGCCTGAAATCTGCAACATCCAGGTTCAGGAACAGTTACTTCCCCACAGCCATGTGAACTATAACAGCTTATTGCACTTTATCTGTTTATTTATGCGTGTATATATATATATATATATATATATCCTATGGTATATGGACACACTGATCTGATCTGTATTTATGCCTAAAATATTCTGTTGTGCTGCAGCAAACAAGAATTTTATTGTCCTATCTGGGACACATGACAATAAACTCATAAAATGACATGACAAAGAGACTTGACTTGACTCTTGAAAGAATAACAATATAAGATAAACGTCGAGAAAATGTCATTTCACCCACAAATCAATTTTCAATATGTTCTATTGTAATTTGACTCAACTCACTCATGTGCTGCACTTTTGATCTTGTCTTCAAAACACTTTTAGATTTGTAGCATGTGAAATGTTACAAACTTGTTTGAGGCTCTGATGTGAGATTATTTACAGAAAATGCTCTCAATGATTCAACTTCCATTTAATGACATCTGGTGTGATGTGTAAAGTCTGAAAGATACTCAGACCGTTAATGATGGAGCAGCTAAAAGTGTTATCATCTTTAACATTATAAACATTTAAAAAAAACATTAAACATAACTTTTAGACATTACTTTTTAATGGTTGCAGCAATTTTTTGCTGAATGCATTTAATTGGCGTTTAGGATCAGAATACAGATACAGAGTACCTTTTACTTTGGTCAGTGTAACTAAGGGGTAATGCCATGCATGGAAGGAGGCTAATTTCTTATTAAGATGTGCAGAATAATACATGGGAAGTGACAATCCACAATGAACACCAATGGATGATAAAATATATTGAAAATTAGCTCTGATTTCCCAATGCAATCAGGCAAGATTTTTACATCTTGATCTAACACTAAAACAATGTTAAGTATTGTAAGTCTGACCTTTGCCACTCCACAGAAGAGATTTCCTTCTTAAGAAATTGTAATGGTTTAACTGTACTATGCAATAGAATGTTACCAAACACCCAATTACTTAGTGGAGTAGGAGAGGAGGTTGTGAAACTGTCTTCGTAGGGACCGCAAGAGATGCTACACTTGTCCCTTCACCTCCCCCATCCACTCCTTTCAGGGACCCAAGCAGTCCTTCCAAGTCCGACAGAGGTTCACCTGCACCTCCTCCAACCTCATCTACTGCATCCGTTGCTCCAGATGCCAGCTGATCTATATCGGTGAGACCAAGCGGAGGCTTGGCAATCGTTTTGCCGAACACCTCCGCTCGGTCCGCAATAACCAACCCGACCTCCCGGTGGATCAGCACTTCAACTCCCCCTACCATTCCGTATCCGACCTCTTGGTCCTGGGCCTCCTCCACGGCCAGAGTGAGCAACACCGCAAGTTGGAGGAACAGCACCTCATATTCCGCTTGGGGAGTCTGCATCCTCTGGGCTTAAACATTGAATTTTCCCAATTCTGTTAACCCTGGCTGCTTCCTCCCCTTCCCACTTCTCCCTCAGCCCTCGGGCCCTGGCATTCCTTCTCTCTCTATCTCTCCCCCACCTAAGTCGCACTAGCTTCTCATTTTCACACTACAAACAAATTACAATGGCCTGTTTCCTTTATCATCGATACTTTCTTGCATATCTTTCATTCATTGTTCTTTATCCCTCCACATCACAGTCTATATCTCTCGTTTCCCTGATCCCTGACCAGTCTGAAGAAGGGTCTCGACCCGAAACGTCACCTATCTCCTTCGCTCCTTAGATGCTGCTGCACCCGCTGAGTTTCTCCAGCTTTTTGTGTAACACCCAATTACTTAGGCTGCTAGTATCACGCTACCTCACATTAGATGAGGATCATCATGTGTATGACATGTCTTATGCATATTTCTTTGGAAAGGTGTCGTGGCTACAAATGTCATGCATGCTCATTTCAACGTCCCTGAGGGTAAAACCAGGGTGACAATAGGAAAAGCTGTAAACAAAGTTATTTCCTCAATGAGTAAATGTAAGCTGGAGACACAGGGAAACGCAGGTGCTGGTTTACAAAAAAATAACACACTTACAACATGCTGGAGTCAGTCAGTGGGTCAGACAGCATCTCAGGACAACATGGATAGGTAACATTTTGGATTTGGATCCTTCTATAGTAAGCAGTTAGTGTGAGAATACTGCCAAAGGAATGTATAGGAGTGAGAAATAGTAATATTCAATGAGAACCTACTAGTTTGAAGTTTGATCTTTATTTTATGAGGAGTTACGATGAGGGATTACGTGAAGACCCCGCCAGCATGCATGCGCGATATTCTTCAAAGCAGTGGTGTGAAATCACAGATACCAAAGTTGGCTAACATAGTAAGATAAGAGAGAACTTTATATACCAGTTGACCTTTATAATAGAGAGTTTGGGAGCGGAGGGTACGTAATCCCTCATCGTAACTCCTCATAAAATAAAGATCAAACTTCAAACTGGTAAGTTCTCATTTAATCTTACTATTTTACTTCGAAGTCACGTGAGTGACTACGTGAAGATTTCAAAGCTCTGTGATTTCATGCCCTGGAACGAGTCCATGCTCACACACTGCCATGCTATGATGTAACGTATTTCAGACATGAAACTGTGCTGAAAAACAAAAAGGTATTTATTTCATACCTAAAATAATAATGCCCCTACATTGGGTAATCATGAAACAGAACTTAAAATTTTCCCTGCAAATGTCTCGGGAGTGGCCACGGTTTATTATAGAAGCGCTGAAAAGTCCGTTCATTGGTCCAACCCGCTGTTGCAAGGATGTGGTCCATTGGAACTTCCATCATCCTTGCTGACGATATGGATGCAGCCCTGGTGGAGTGAGATTTGAAAACATTAGTATCCACCCTCGCTGCACCCAATACCACCCTTAACCGTCTGGAAATGATTTGTACTGTGACCTTATGGTGAGGGCATTTGTGGCTAATAAGTAAAGCCCCCGTGCCCCTGAGACTCTTGGTGACCTCTATATATCGCAATATATATGTCACGATGCAGAGCCGACAATCTGCAGGATAGGCCAGAAATTCTAATTTTTGGCCAGTGGATCCGGGTCCATCCTGTTTAAGTAATCCCTTTGTAGATTTTGGTAATGGAGTGGTCCAAATTGTGCTGCTGGAAATGCAGCCACTAGTTTCCCAATCACTCTGGCTACTTGCCGAATGGATGGTTTTCTGATGCTAGTGAGGCTTTTACATGCTTCCGTCAAGTCTGCCACTTTGTTTGGTGGCAAGGTGATAGCATTTGAACATAATCGATATTGAACCCCAAATTATCCATGGTAGTGGAGGGTCTCAATTTTGATTTATCTGGATGACTGATAAATCCCAGCTTTTGAAAAAGATGCTTTGTGGCTGATACTGCCAATGTAGCCAACTCTAAATTTTCCCCTACAATGAGAATATCATCAAGGTAGGCCATAACAATATGGTTTTGTTTCCTCAAATGTGCCAAAGCTGGTTTTAACAATTTGGTAAACAGCCTGGGTGCCGATGATAACCCGTTGAGTAAGGCCTTATACTGCCAAAGCTGTCCCATCCAGACAAATTTCAGATATGTCCGATGATCCTTGTGTATTGGTACTGAATATTATGCATCTTTAAAGTCGATGCAAGCCGTGTAGTACCTGTTGGAGATTAGCTGTTTGGCTGTGACAAACGTGTCCATTTTGAAATGGGCATACTGAACGGAAATATTCAGTTCGGTCAAATCTATAATTATGCGGCACCCGCCGTCTTTTTTGTTTTTGGTAAAAATGTTTGATACGAACTCTTGAGATTCTCTGTTTGTCTTCTCAATTACCCCTTTTGTGTTTAATCTTAACAGTTCAGCATGGCCTTCTGTCCTTTCTTTTTGTGAAAGTATAAACTTCCGGCTGGGTGTATGCTGAACTGGGATGGGGGGTTTGTAAACAAATTCAATTTTATATCCCTGAATACTTCCCAGTATGTAAGGATCAGAGGTAAACGTGCTCCACACATGACGAAACAAGTGCAACCGTCCCCCAACCCGTGATGAGTCTAGACATGCTATGTTTTGGAGGCAACCAGACCCACCTACCTCTATGGTTACCGGCGGTGCTGTGTTGGTTGTCTCTGTTGCTTCTTGTTCTGTTGTATGGCTGCGTTGTGGGGTTGGCGCATTTTCCAAGAAGGCCGGGCTAAAAAAGACCATTGTGCAGGTGCTTTCACCACCGGATGGTCTCTCGTTGTAGCGGTGCCTGGTGGTTGTTTAGGGATGCTGCTGCCGCTGATATGAGGTTTTGGATTAGTTGGCACCTTTATCATGCCGATTGCCTTAGCCTCCTCATCCAGGTCTTTAACCTGCTTAGGGAGGTTGTCCCCAAACAGCAATGTAGGCGGCTGTGCACTGCTGGGCCTGCATAATCCCGCAAACTTGGTATTGAGTGCAGGTTTTATGATTGATTTCAAACAGCGTATTGCACAGGAGTGCTAGAGTTTCTTGCAGCTCTTCAGGCATCTCAACCCCATCGACATTTCTGGCTACTGCTGTAATCCAAGCAGCTAGCAGTTTGAGGATTCTTTGGAGTTTCACCTCCTGGATCCTTATTGTCGGGCTCATGTTGCCCCAAATGGGGTTATTGACAGCAGGTACATTAAGAGAAATACAGTTCTCTGGCGCAAGGTATTTTTCTGCCGTGTTGTTAATTGCTTGTTCCTGCAGCTGGTTAGTTGCCATGTAATTAATACCGGCTGCCAGCTTGGGATGCAATGGCAGACCTTTTTGGGTAGGCATAGTAGCAAATTTATTGTCCATACCCAATAGTTCTTCTTGCGGCACCCCTAACACAGGTGAGTCTTCAGCCATGCCCCCATCTTCAGGGTCAGCCCAGTTCTGACCCCCAATGCTCTCCTGCGAACAGGGTGAGACATTTGGCAGTCCTTGATAGGAAGCTGCCGTGGGTCTGCGAAGAGAGTCACGCTGGAGCAATTGCTCCACCATCCGCTCCATGCGGGAAAGACGCCCGCCGTCGCTATCCGCGAACGGGGTGTACTCAGGTCCGGACATAGCCAAGTCTACGGACCTGTCTGACGTCCGGGTGGTTTTGCCACCGGACCGCGGCGCACCTGCGGTCTGTTGCGGCAAGAAGTTGGGAGCTGCTGGAAGCACCTGCAGCTCTGGAGATTCGGCACGCTGCTGGCTGCTTTCCACAGCAGCGATTTGTGCCGCTGCTCTCCTCGATTTCCTGGACTCCATGGTGTTCTTCTTGGCTGTGAAAATACACACACAGAGTCTTTTCCAGAATGGTAAGTACTTACCTCTAGTTGTCTTTTTTAAACTTACGCTGGAGGAGCGACGCTTCCTCCCGACTGTCGCTTCCGCAATGCGTTCGACGATATGTCGTGCATGCGTGCTGGCGTGACTCCGAAGTAAAATGGGATAATTGTTCTTATTTCATGAACTTTGTGTTTAGTCTTGAATTCAAAGCAAAATTCCAAAGAGTATTTGGTACTAGTCATATCGGTCTTGGGGACTGAATCCGGAGCATGTGTCAGATATGTCTGATTTTAAACTTGCACCAAACTCCAGTGCATGTCTGCTCATAGTTCCTAAAGGCCCCATTCTACAGGACACAAGTAACACCACCACCCACAGTTTCCCTTCCAAGTTACATACTTGGTTGAGGCAGTAGGGGACCAATTGAAGTTACTTGCGCTGACACCGGAGTAAGCGCCACTCCCCGCTGTCCTGTTATCCATCACATGCTGACCTGCTCCGCTGTATGATCTTTGCTCTTGAGTCTACATTGAAAGACACGGACCGGGCAATGAATGCTATGCAGTGTCACCCTGCACAGCAAGTGAGGCCATGTCCTGCTCCCGGCAGCAGCCGCAATTTAAGGAAAGATGGCTGCTCGCAGCCACCCGAGCTACTTCGCTCCCCAGCCACAATGCAGTGGCTAAGCTTCTGGAGCGCCACGGCAGCGGTGAGTGAGTGAGTTGCTGGCATGATCCCCGACCCCGTCCTTCTCAATGCTCCTACCCATGCTGACCCGAGCCAGACTCCCCACACGCTGTGAAAGGAACTTTCCCCCCACCCCCAGCGGCGCTGCCCTTTTACAGCCACTTCCCAATTTACAGCCGCTTCCCATCAGCTGCCAGCAATGAGGGATAGACTTGGCTAACAACCCAACTTTCGGCCTTCAAGACGCTGGTAAATTTTCGTGCCTTACCTTTGGGTTAAAAATAGCGTCTTCATTGGAGGGAAATACGGTATATGTTTTTCAATACTTTATTAAGAGATAAGGCTTTTGAAGACATGAAGACACGTTCCATTCGGAGAAGTGGTTTTTTTCGGGTTTTTTTTGAGGAAGCCGCTGATTGGTGGGAAGTGGACTAGAGTGAGCAGCTGATTGGCAGTCAGATTCCAGCGGTTTGTAGTGTATTTTGTATTGTGTTGATATTGTATCCAGTTTAAGGGGGGGGGGATATGATGGCCAGGGCAATGTACTGTTGTGGATGTCAGATGTGGGAGGTCAGGGAAGCTGATAGCCCTCCAGTCGTCCACATCTGCACCAGGTGTGTCGAGATTGGGCTCCTAAAGGACTGTGTTAGGAACCTGGAGCAGCAACTTAAGGACCTCCGTCTGGCCAGGGAGAATAAGGAGGTCATAGACAGGAGTTACAGGGAGGTAGTCACTCCCAGACCACAGTGGGTCACTGTTAGGAAGGGCAAGGGGCAGAGGCAGGGACTAGAGAGTACCCCGGTGGCTGTACACCTGGAAAATAGGTACTCATGTTTGAGTTTGATTGGAGCGGACAGCCTACCTGGGGGCAGCAACAGCGGCTGGGCCTCCGGCACAGAGAACGGCCCTGATGCTCAGAAGGGTAGCAAAAAGAGGATGGCAATTGTAATAGGGGACTCCATAGTTAGGGGGTCAGATTGGCGATTCTGTGGACGCAATCGGGAGACCCGGATGGTAGTTTGCCTCCCTGGTGCCAGGGTCTCGGATGTGTCAGAACGTGTCGAAAGGATTCTGAAAAGGGAGGGAGAGGAGCCTGATGTTGTGGTACACATTGGTACCAATGACATAGGCAGAAAAAGAGAAGAGGTCCTGAAAGGAGAATTTAGGGAGTTGGGGGAAAAGTTAAGGAGAAGGACCAAAAGAGTAACAATTTCAGGATTACTGCCTGTGCCACGTGACAGTGAGAGTAGAAATGGAATGAGATGGAGGTAAATGCGTGGCTGAGGGACTGGTGCAGTGGGCAGGGATTCAAGTTTCTCAATCACTGGGACCTCTTTTGGGGAGCGCATGATCTGTTTAAAAAGGACGGGTTGCACTTGAATCCGAGGGGAACCAATATCCTGGCGGGGAGATTTGCAAAGGAGACTTTAAACTAGAAAGGCTGGGGGGAGGGACTCAGGTAGAGGGGGCTAGGGGACAGGGTGAGGGGCAAGAGGCAGAGAAGGGAAGCACTCGGACCCAAAATGTAGACGAGAAAGAGGAAAAAGATAATAAACAGAGAATAAGGGATGGTGGGTTTCTAAAATGTGTATATTTTAATGCTAGGAGCATTGTAAGAAAGGTGGATGAACTTAGAGCCTGGATTGACACCTGGAAATACGATGTTGTGGCAATCAGTGAAACATGGTTGCGGGAGGGTTGTAATTGGAAACTAAATATTCCAGGATTTCGTTGCTTCAGGTGTGATAGAATTGGAGGGACCTAAGGTGGATGGGTTGCATTGCTTGTCAGAGAAGATATTACAGCAGTGCTTTGGCAGGATAGATTAGAGGGCTCGTCTAGGGAGGCTATTTGGGTGGAACTGAGAAGTGGGAACGGTGTAGCAACACTTTTAGGGGTGTATTATAGACCGCCAAATGGGGAGCGAGAATTGGAAGAGCTAATATGTAAGGAGATAGCAGATATTAGTAGTAAGCACGAGGTAGTGATTGTGGGAGATTTCAATTTTCCAAAAATAGACTGGGAAACACATTCTGTAAAGGGGCTGGATGGTTTGGAGTTTGTTAAATGTGTGCAGAATAGTTTTTTGCAGCAATACATAGAGGTATCGACCAGAGAAGGGGCAGTGCTGGACCTCCTGTTAGGAAATGAGTCAGGTCAGGTGACGGAGGTATGCGTTGGTGAGCACTTCAGGATCAGTGATCACAATACCATTAGTTTCAATATAATTATGGAGAGAGTCAGAACTGGACCTAGGGTTGAGATTTTTGATTGGAGAAAGGCTAACTTTGAGGGAATGAGTAATGATTTAAAAAGAGTGAATTGGGACATTTTGTTTTATGGGAAGGATGTAGAAGAGAAATGGAGGACATTTAAAGGGGAAATTGTAAGAGTACAGAATCTTTATGTCCCTGTTTGGTTGAAAGGAAATAGTAAAAATCGGAAAGAGCCATGGTTTTCAAGGGAAATTGGACACGGTTCAAAAAAAGAGAGATATCTACAATAATTATAGGAGGCATGGAGTAAATGAGGTGCTAGATGAGTATAAAGAATGTTAAAAGAATCTTAAGAAAGAAATAAGAAAAGCTAAAAGAAGGCATGAGGTTGCTTTGGCAAGAAAGGTGAAAGTAAATCCAAAGGGTTTCTACAGCTATATTAATAGCAAAAGGATAACGAGGGATAAAATTGGACCATTAGAGAGCCAGAATGGACAGCTATCTGCAGAGCCCAAAGAGATGGGGGAAGATATTAAACACTTTCTTTTCTTTGGTATTCACCAAGGAGAAGGATATTGAACTCTGTGAGGTAAGGGAAAAAAGTAGAGTGGCTATGGAAAATATGAGATTCAAAGAGGAGGAAGTACTGACACTTTTGAAAAATATAAAAGTGGATAAGTCTCCAGGTCCTGACAGGATATTCCCAAGGACATTAAGGGAAGTTAGTGTAGAAATAGCAGGGGCTATGACAGAAATATTTCATTTTATACTTTGTTTTATTAGAAGTAATCTATTTACAATAATGTAAACAGCTTTACAAACCTCAACTTAATTACACATTTTTTAAATAACCCATTAACAGTTATCATCTTCTATTTTTTTGGAAATAAAGAAAAGAATAGAATAGTTTTAAATCAATAAGAAAGTGATTAAATAATAATTTGATTATATAGAAAAGAAGAAGAAAATAGAGCAAGGAAAAAAGATTATAGATTAACAAAAAGTGAAAAAATATTATATATATATATATATCAATGAAAATCAACAAAATATATTGTATCTAAAACTATTACAAATAGTAATATCAATGAAGACATGCCTATTAACCCTAGTATAAGAATCAATTATTCTCATCAAATCCCGCTGGGTACCCGTCAGGCTGTGACGTCAAGAACAGCTACTTCTCTAGATACTGTATATATGGAGACCATATTTGTTCGAAGATATTATATTTGTCCAATAGGACAAATCTGATTCTTTCTAATTGTAACGTCTCCAACATCTCTGCTGCCCACATTTTAATTGTGGGGGATAATGTTCCCTTCCAAAATTTCAATATGATTTTTTTCCCTATTATCAAACAGTAATCAAAGAAATTTATTTGATTTCCTGTAAGTACCGAATTTGAATCCAAAATCCCAAGTATTATTAACTTTGGGTCTGGATCCAATCTAATTTTTAGAACCTCAGAAATAACCTTAAAAATTTCTGTCCAGTAGTAACTCAGTTTGGGACATGTAGCAAAACTATGTATTAAATTTGCTTCTAAGTTCTTACATTTATCACAAATTGAAGAGAGATTGTGAAAGATACTCTTTAATTTAGTTTTTGAATAGTGTAATCTGTATAATACTTTGAATTGTATCAATGTATGTCTGGCATTTAACGAACACCGATGTATTTGCTGTAAACTTTCTTCCCAATTTTCTTTTGTTATGGATAAACCGATTTCCTTTTCCCATGCTTGCCGATATGTTTCCGTTGTTGGATTCTCCTTATCCAAAATTATGTTATATATATGGGCTATTAATTTTTCTGTATTTGGGTGTAAATTAAGCAAATCATCTAATAATCCTGGTACTTTATTTTTATAATCTAGTGTGTTTGATTTTATATAATCTCTAATTTGTAAGTACCTAAACAAGTGTTGCGGAGACAATCTTGTAACTCTTGGAATAAAAGAAATTTTCCTTTTCTATAAAGGTGCTCTATCCTTTTAATTCCTAAATCATCCCAATGTCTAAACCCTCCATCCAATATAGAGGGCTTAAATAATGGGTTATTCATTATTGGTAGTCTAAGTGAAAAATTATCTAGCTGTAAAGTCTTAACTATTTGTTTCCAAATACATCTATTATTATAAATTATAGGGTTATCCCTATAAATTTTTTTTTGTACTTCCTTTGGGGCAAAGAGAACCGATCCTACATTATAGGGTGAACAATCTTCCTTTTCCATCTTTAACCACATTGGTTCATAATCCATATTTACCCACCAAAAATTCATATTCTTAATCTGGACTGCCCAAAAATAATATAAAAAATTTGGAAGTGCTAATCCTCCATTTATCTTAGATTTACATAAATGTTTTTTACTTATTCTATGATTTTTATAATCCCAAATAAAACTATAAATAATATTATCTATTTTTTTAAAAAAGGTCTTTGGGAGAAAAAAAGGAATAGCCTGGAACAAATATAATAATTGTGATAAAAACACCATCTTTATAGCGTTTATTCTACCAATCATGGATATAGGGAGTGTTTTCCAGTACAAAATATTTTTTTTAAGTTTATCTAATAATAGAGGGTAATTAGATTTAATTAGTGAATTATAAGATTTGGTTACATTAATTCCTAAATATTTAAATTTGTGTTTAACTATTTTTAACGGATATTGTTGTAATATATTTAAGTTAATTCCTGTCATAGGCATAATTTCACTTTTATTCCAGTTAATTCTAAATCCTGAAAATGTGCCAAAGATAGTTATAACATTGAGTAAATTAGGTAAACTAATTTCCAGTTTTGTAATATAAATCAAAACATCATCTGCATATAAAGATATTTTGTTAGTTGTTGTGTCAGTATTATAGCCATAGATTTCAGGTTCTGATCTGATTCTTTCCGCCAAAGGCTCTATCATCAAAGCAAATAATAAAGGCGATAACGAACAACCCAGAAATATTTCAAATGTCATTAGAAACGCGAATAGTGCCGGAGGATTGGCGTACTGCGCATGTTGTTCCATTGTTTAAAAAGGGTTCAAAGAATAAACCTAGCAATTATAGTCCTGCTAGTTTGAAGTCAGTGGTGGGCAAATTAATGGAAAGGATACTTAGAGATAATATATATAAGCATCTGGATAAACAGGGTCTGATCAAGAACAGTCAACATGGATTTGTGCCTGGAAGGTCATGTTTGCCAAATCTTCTTGAATTTTTTGAAGAGGTTACTAGGGAAATTGATGAGGGTAAAGCAGTGGATGTTGTCTATATGGATTTCAGTAAGGCCTTTGACAAGGTTCCCCATGGAAGGTTGGTTAAGAATATTCAATCTTTGGGTGTTAATGGCGGAGTAGCAAGATGGATTCAACAGTGGTTGAATGGGAGATGCCAGAGAGTAATGGTGGATGGCTGTTTGTCAGGTTGGAAGCCGGTGACCAGTGGGGTGCCTCAGGGATCTGTGTTGGATCCACTGTTGTTTGTCATGTACATCAATGATCTAGATGATGGGGTGGAAAATTGGATAAGTAAGTATGCAGATGATACTAAGATAGGTGGTGCTGTGGATAATGTAGATTTTCAAAGTCTACAGATTTGGGCCATTTGGAAGAGTGGGCTGAAAGATGGCAGATGGAGTTTAATGCTGATAAGTGTGAGGTGCTACATCTTGGCAGGACAAATCAAAATAGGACGTACAAGGCAAATGGTAGGGAATTTAGGAATGCTGTGGAACAGAAGGATCTAGGAATAACCGTGCATAGTTCCCAGAAGGTGGAATCGCATGTAGATAGGGTGGTAAAGAAAGCTTTTGGTGTGCTGGCCTTTATAAATCAGAGCATTGAATATAGGAGTAGGGAAGTAATGTTAAAATTGGACAAGGCATTGGTGAGACCAATTCGGGAGTGTGGTGTACAATTTTGGTTGCCTAATTATAGGAAGGATGTCAACAAAATAGAGAGAGTACAGAGGAGATTTACTAGAATGTTGCCTGGGTTCCAGCAACTAAGTTACAGAGAAAGGTTGAACAAGTTAGGTCTTTATTCTTTGGAGTGCAGAAGGTTAAGGGGGACTTAATTGAGGTCTTTAAAATGATGAAAGGGATAGACAGAGTTGACGTGGATAAGCTTTTCCCATTAAGGGTAGGGAAGATTCAAACAAGAGGGCATGACATGAGAATTAAGGGACAGAAGTTTAGGGGTAACATGAGGGGGAACTTCTTTACTCAGAGAGTGGTGGCTGTGTGGAATGATCTTCCAGCAGAAGTGGTGAAGGCAGGATCGATTTTAACATTTAAAAGTAAAGTGGATAGGTATATGGACGGGAAGGGAATGGAGGGGTATGGTCTGAGTGCAGGTAGATGGGACTAGGGGGAAATAAATGGTCGGCACGGACTGGAAGGGCCGAGAAGGCCTGTTCCCGTGCTGTAATTGTTATATGGTTATTATATGGTTAAGACAAATAACTTTATAAAAGTGGACTGACTGCCTCCTGGAGAGAAGAACAATCTGTGCATGCACGATTTTCATGATTTTTTAAAGGCTGAGTCACTGCCTACCATGAGTAATTGCTCTCGGCACGTGCCTGCTAAAGAGGCAGAGTACTGGAAGGATATTGAGAATTTCATAGCACGGTGTCAAAATGATAACTTCTCCATCAATGTCAGCCAAATGAAGGAACTGGTCATGAACTTCATGAAATGGGATGGGTGGAGCCCCAATCTATTTCAATGCTGCTGAAGTGGAGATGGTTGCGTGACACAAATTCCTCCATGTAAATATCATTGACAATTTGTCCAAATGTAATCATTCTGCAGGATCTAAGGTTTCTCAATTATCGTGACTCTCTTCAATGGTTCTCTCATGACATGTAAATCGTTGATCAAACCATTCACAGGCAGATATGTGGCCCAATGTTTTGGATGTTCATGGTGTTACAAACTACATTGTATTGGCTTGTTCTAGAACAGGGGTGGGGAACCTTTTCATGATGTAATGCCGCATTAAGTTCGCTGTAATCTAATAACGCCGCATACAAGAAACTTCAATTAGATATACTTCAAAATGTACATTATTTTGTAAAAATCTAATTACTGTATAATAACTTCAAGAAAATGAAAATATTTTGTTAATTCTAGAGTTAACTAACCTTTTAATAACTTTGTTGTGACTGCTTTTTGTGGGAAAGCATTTGAATATTTGGTTGCAACATGGAGGTACACAGTTTCAGCTGATCTTCTGGATGGGTATCCGTCATTTGTGACCTTAAGGGCGTCTTGATTTGGTTTAGGTAGGAGAAGGCAGATTTGCAGCAATAAGTGGTTGAAAAGCAAGAAAGCATTTTTTGTGCAAGTGGCCGAAGACGTGGGTATTCTATTGCATTTTTCCATATTTCAATTGGATCTTTCTTAGCGTCAAATAAGGACTTCAAAATGTAATCTTCTGAGAGCTCAATCAATTCCATCTGTAGTTCTTTAGGAGCCTTGGAGACATCAACTAGATGAGATTGAAAAGCTAATTTGAGTCTGATGTAATGATTCTCAGAGTCAGTGAACCTTTCATTGTATTCTTTAATTAATAAGTCTATAACAGCAGCGTATTCTTCAAATGATTCGCATTAATCCTCCTGCTCGTCAATGACCTTCACATTTTCCTGTCATGGAAGGTGCACTATTTGTACAGACACTCACTAAATTAACCAAATCCAGTCCAACTTCATGACATAAGAGTGCCCTAAGCGAGTAACTCTTCGTAGCAAAGAAAATCTTCTGTTATGGCCCGAATGAAGTATAAAACCTGTGCCGAGTCAGTAGTATCAGTTGATACATCCAAAGCGATTGAATAATATATATTTTCCTTTTGGAGTATTGCGTGAAGTTGTTCTGTGACGTTGAGGGCTAATTCATCTTAATCATGCATTTGCAAACCCACTCAGCTCTTCTGCAAAACCCTCATACATATTAACAAATGGAAGGACATCTGGACCTCTCCTTATCTTCAACTTCCATCCAGTTGGAAGACAGTTCACCAAAGTAAAGAAACATTTTCCCAGGTAGTATAAACAATTTGAACAAGGCTTCATACTTTAACCAATCACAAGATAACAGCACAAACACTCTGCAACATAATTAACAATACTTTACAACACCCCATCCTATGACCAATTGTAATCATGCATTTGCAAACCTGCTCAGCTCTTCGGCAAAACCCTCATACGTATTAACAAAGGGAAGGACATCTGGACCTCACCTTATCCTCAACTTCCATCTAGGGTCCAGACTCCTTTGAGCTGTGATTCACAGCTTGCAACTTTCACAGAGCCCAAGCAGGCTTTGGCCTAGAAGGCCGCAGGTTCCCCACCCCTAGAATAATGCTACTGTGAGAGATCACAACCTATTTATTGTTTCAATTACTTCAAGATGCATCATGTAGGTGACTAGCTCATTCAACAACGTCTGCTTTGTGACAGAGCCTTGGAGATTTGATTCCAGGAGCCATTAGTTAATACTGACAGAGCAACCATTCCTTACTGTTAATTCTCACTACCATATGTAACTTAGAAGGTATGTGAAGAGTAATGGGCGACTCGTATAAGTGTCTGTCAGATAGGACCAGGGGAATAAGCACTGACCTTGGTTGTTGTCATATAATAATCAAACTCATTTTCTGGCCTTTAAATAGGCAGAATTATCTGCCCTTGCATCCAACCTCCACAAGTTACCCATCTCTTCCTTGGTGGGAATCTGGCCCCCTGCTGCCAAGCAGACAGATCCTCCTACTTTACATAATGGATAATTGGTATCCTAGTTTAGCTTAGTTTACTTTAGTGTAGTTTAATTTAAACAAACAGCGCGGAAACAGGCCTTTTGGCCCACCGAGTCCGCCCTGACCAGAGATCTCCACAAATGAGGGACAACTTACACTTATACCAAGTATACCAATGAACCTACAAACCTGTACGTCTTTGGAGTGTGGGAGGAAACCGAAGATCTCGGAGAAAACCCACGGGGTCACGGGGAGAAAGTACAAACTTCGTACACACAGCACCCATAGTCGGCATTGAACCCGAGTTGCTGATGCTGTAAGTACTGGAAGGCAGCAACTCTGCCGCTGCACCACCGTGCCGCCCAACTGCTCATTTCTTCAACCTGCCTTGAATATGAATACAACAAATCAGGAATTATTTTAAATACAAGAGAGCTCAGCCCAGGGCTATCATTCTTCCCCTTGATTTCAAAAAAGCACAAAGTACATTCAGAATTAATCAAAGCTGTCAATCAAAGTAGATTTCAAAGGGATTAAAATGAATCATACATCTTCGAGACAAAGCAAAACTACCATAATGAGTATAATTCTTACTCAGGGTGGTATAATGAATAGAGAGACCTTTAATAATTACTGATGGAATAGACTATAACTACAGACAATTGATAGTTTGTTACCCTTGTTAATTCCTTGCCTCATCAGGTAGAGTTTGTGTCGGCTCATTCAACAGGTGAGTCATCGTCCTTTGAAATCAACGTTTATCTATTTAAGATTTTGCAATTAGTGCATTCTTTCCCAGAGCTATTATTGAAAATATTATAATATTTTTATCATAAGTGCACGATTCCCACAAAATTAATAAAATGAGATTCCCTTAATTTGGAACAGGAGGGATCTTTACAGATGATGAGACAACGTTTTTATTTTAATATCACAATGGAAAGCGAGACAGGTACGCCAGTTTCCGATTATGCCTCTGATCTAGCAACCCATAAGTTCAAACCCTTAAGGGCCTGTCCCACTTACGTGATTTTTCCGGCAACTTGCTGGCACCTGTCATAGTTGCAGCAGATCGCCAAAATTTTTCAAAATTGAAAATCCAGCGGAGACCAGAAAAAGTTACGACTCTTTGGGTGCCGACTCACGACCAAAGAGGTGTCACCTTGCGACACGTCTAGTTTTTTTTATATGTTTAATTTAGAGATACAACAGGCTTAAATAGGCCCTTCAGTCCACTGAATCCGCACCGACCAGCGATCCCCACACATTAACACTACACTAGGGACAATTTTCACATTTTACATTTATACCAAGTCAATTAACCTACAAACCTGAACATCTTTGGAGTTAACCGAAGATCTTGGAGAAAACCCACACAGGTCACGGGGAGAACGTACAAACACCGCACAGACAAGCACCCGTAGTCAAGATCAAACCCGGCCGGGTCTCTGTTGCTGTAAGGTAGCCACTCTACCACTGCGCCACCGTGCCCCACTGTAAAATAATGCCATTCAATCTTATTAAGAATACATTTTGTGGTCTAGTACTGGAAAAAATGGCAACAAAAGTGGTTGGATTGCTGTACGAGCGCAAAATGTTCAAAATTTCCTTCAGGAACAGTAATCTGGTGTCCTCTCCCACTCTAGTCTACATGTGATTTGATGTGATTATGGAGTTGATTCTGCTTCCTCCATGGAGCTCTGTTTCGCAAAACCTGTGAAGCCTTAGAGTTTCACAATTAAGAATTTGCATTCCACACATCCACTCTTCTGTTTATAATTCTGCAATTGTCCTCTCCACTCAATAGTTCTCAATCATTTCATGAGGATGTTTATGCAAAATGGCTTCCACGAGGATGTTTATCCAAAATGAATTGTTGTTCAATCATTCTCAAGATGTCAAGTCAAGTCAAGTCAAAAGAGTTTATTGTCATGTGTCCCTGACAGGACAATGAAAATCTTTCTTTGCATAGCACAACGGAACATAGAAGGCATTGACTACAATTCTATACATAAATACACCCATGACTTAATAAATTAATAAAGTGCAAATAACAGATGGAGGGATATTAATGTTCAGAGTTCCAAGCCAGGTTTAATAGCCTGATGGCTGTGGGGAAGTAGCTATTCCTAAATCGGGTTGTTGCAGTCTTCAGGCTCCTGTACCTTCTACCCGAAGGTAGCAGGGAGATGAGTGTGTGGCTAGGGTGGTGTGGGTCCTTGATGATACTGCCAGCCTTTTTGTTTTTATCACAGGCAGCGACTGTGATAAATCCCCTCGATGGAAGGAAGGTCAGAGCCGATGATGGACTGGGCAGTGTTTACTACTTTTTGGAGTCTTTTCCTCTCCAGGGCGCTCAAGTTGCCGAACCAAGCCACGATGCAACCAGTCAGCAAGCTCTCTGCTGTACACCTGTAGAAGTTAGAGAGAGTCCTCCTTGACAGACCAACTCTCCGTAATCTTCTCAGGAAGTAGAGGCGCTGATGAGCTTTCTTAATAATTGCATCTGTGTTCTCGGACCAGGAAAGATCTTCACAGATGTGCACGCCCAGGAATTTGAAGCTCTTGACCCTTTCAACCATCGACCCGTTGATATAAACAGGACTGTGGGTCCCCATCCTACTCCTTCCAAAGTCCACAATCAGTTCCTTGGTTTTGCTGGTGATGAGGGCCAGGTTGTTGTGCTGGCACCATATGAACAGTCGCTCGATCGCTCTTCTATACTCGGACTCCCCATCAGTGATACGTCCCACAACAGTGGTGTCGTCAGCGAACTTGATGATGGAGTTCGCGCTGTGACCGGCTACGCAGTCATGAGTATAGAGTGAGTACAGCAGGGGGCTGAGCACGCAGCCCTGAGGTGCTCCCGTGCTGATTGTTATTGAGTCTGACACATTTCCACCAATACGAACAGACTGTGGTCTGTGGATGAGGAAGTCGAGGATCCAATTGCAGAGGGATGCGCAAAGACCCAGTTCTGCGAGTTTGGTAACCAGCTTGGAGGGGGTGATTGTGTTAAATGCCGAGCTGTAGTCAATAAATAGCAGCCTGACATATGAGTTTTTGTTGTCTAAGTGGTCCAGAGCGGAGTGGAGGGCCAGCGAGATCGCGTCCACCGTTGATCTGTTGTGGCGGTAAGCGAACTGCAGTGGGTCCAGGTTTTTGTCGAGGTAGGAGTTGATTTGCGCCATGATCAACCTCTCGAAGCACTTCATCACCACAGGCGTTAGTGCCACAGGTCGATAGTCATTGAGGCACGTCACCTTGCTCTTCTTGGGCACCGGTATTATTGATGCCCTTTTGAAGCAGGTGGGAACCTCAGACCTCAGAAGTGACAGGTTGAAAATGTCCGTACAAAATCCAGCCAGTTGGTCCGCACAGGTTTTTAGGACTTGACCAGGTATGCCATCAGGTCCAGACGCTTTTCGAGGGTTCACCCCTCTGAAGGATTTCCTGACATCGGCCTCTGTGACTGAGACTGAAATACCATCACAGCGAATAGGGGCTCGGGAAGGCACATCGGTGTTCTCCCTATCAAAGCGTGCGTAAAATGCATTGAGCTCATCAGGGAGTGATGTATCGCCGACATCCGAGCTGCCTCCTGGTTTCGCCTTGTAAGAGGTGATTGCATTCAGTCCCCGCCACAGCTGCTGAACATCTGTCTCATCCTCCAGCTTGGAGCAGAAGTCCCTTTTGGCCTTTTTGATGGCCTTACCAAGGTCGTATCTGGACTTCTTGTAGACCACTGTGTCATCAGACATGAATGCCCGGTGTCTGGTCTTCAGAAGAGTGCGAATCTCACAGTTCATCCAAGGTTTCTATTTGGGAAACACTCGGAAGGTTTTTGTAGGGATGCAGTCCTCAGATGCAGATGTATGTGGCAAATAAAGTTAGTTCTCTACGTTAGAAATGCAAGAATAATTTTATTCCTAAACAATTTTATTGATGCTTTTTATTTCTGTATTTAAATTGTGTTTCACTCTGATAATGTTCATAAATGCCAGTGCACCGGACATAGTGTTTGCATTTCAGAAAAAAAAGATAGTCGAAACACTATTTATCCTTCCTTATTGATGAGCGGAATGTTGTTTCTGGGACATGTTATCCGAGTGCAGCCAGGAAAGCTGGCCAATTAATTTGAATCATCTACCCTATATTTATTTAAATTGGAATATTTTGCAGTCATATTTTTATTAATTTAGCACATTCGACATTCCTATCCAATGACTTTAGCCCTCTTCCCCATATAAAACACACTACTTTCCAGCTCAGGTCACCCCGAACCACGGAACGGTGTGTCCTTGTAAGGATTAAAAGCTATCAGCAGGAACTAGGCTAGAAAATAGATGGGAAATAAAATATTAGCACTGAGCAAGAATATTGGAACACAAGGAACTGATAGGGTCTGCTGTTGGTAACAATTGCATCAATATTAAAAGTGGTATGTTGTTCATCTTAAACAATAATTTACCAGATTATTTCAGTTAATGTCTTCAAGTTCTGGGCCTTGGTGGGATTTTCACTTCTGCGTTTAGTCATAAGATCATAAGTGATAGTAGTAGAATTAGGCCCATCAGGTCTACTCTGCCATTCATCCATGGCTGATATATCTCTCCCTCCTAATCCCATTCTCCTGCCTTCTCCCCATAACCTCTGACACCTGTACTAATCAAGAATCTACCTGAACATACCTGTGCCTTAAAAATATCCACTGACTTGGCCTTCTCAGCCTTCTGCGGCAAATAATTCCACAGATTCACCACCCTCTGACTAAAGATTCCTATTCCAGAATTTAATATATAATCTGTATGGACACTTCAGTGCTGAACAGATTGAACAATGTTGCATTGTAGGTGCCAAATTTTAGATAAGAAATTAAAGCAGTTTCATCTATCCATGTGGCTAGGTCCAAATAATGTGGTGATATTCTAAATTCTCCAATGCTGATTTGATGATCTCAGACAATAATTAACGATTGAATATCTCAGTTAACATCCTCGAGTTCTCAAACTTCTATGTTTCCCAACAAAAATGCATTTTAAAAGTAGTTAAATAATTACTAAGGATTTGGGATGGTCTGCGAGAAAGAGAGGTACTAAGTATGTTTTTCCTTCTCTTTATTTTAATGCCAGCAGGCCACATTTTCTTTTACCTTGATAGATAGGAGCAAATGTACAGCAAGAGATCTATTAGCCCCTCAAGACTTGCAGTGATCAGTGAGATCACGGATGCTCAATGATGTTATGTCATCTATGTGACTTTGCCTTACATCCTTAATGCCTTTCTGTAATAAGAATCTTTCAATTTAAAGTTAACAGAGAACCTTGGCTCAATTGCCATTTGTGGAAGAAAGTTTCAAATTTCTTTCACCCATTTCATAGAGAAGTGCTTCCTTAATTCAGTCCTGAAAGGTCTCATCCAATAATTAATTTTATACCCATACTAATCTCTGACCTAGCATCTGGAACTCTTCAACCAGAGGAAATAATTTCTCTCTACCCACACTACACTTCCCTTTGCTATCTTGCGAAATTGGATAAAATCATTTGACTTCTTTCTAAATTCTAGCGATTATGGTCCTGTTTTGTGGAAACTCTCCATGAAATCTAGTTTTTTCATCTAGGCTTCGTTCTCGTAAGTCTAGGCTGCAGTTCCTCTAAGAGCAACATAACCATGTTGAGGTGTGTTACTTAAAACTGTTCTCCATACTTAAGGCACGATCAAACAGGCATTGTGTGGATTATTGTCCTTTTGGTTTTGATCCCCCAGATATAAAGGTTATGTACTATTATTCTTACTGGTTATTTGAACAACCTGTCCATGGCATTTTGATGATTCTTCTTCTTTCGAGTCCATCTTGTTACAAATGTTGGCCTCGCTGTCATCGTCCGTCCTGAAAAGGACGCAAGCTTCCGGCGACAATCAGTGGGAGCCATCACTTGTCACAATAGATGATGGTGGTAGCAGAATTAGCTCAGGATACTTCCAGTTTCCAGCCCCGCGACATGGACTGCTATGGGGCCATTTTGATTAATTATGTACAAGGAATCCTTTAAACATATTATTTCCAGTTTTTCACCATTGAAGAGTTACTGTTTTAAGTCTCCAATAAATGACCTCAAATTGAATATATTAAAATTAACTAGGCGTAGGCTTGTTCATTGGCTTAGTTGATTAATACCTTTTTATAATTTTGTTTCCATCCATGTTATTTACAATGCTGTCTGTAGCATATTTGATTTCCTGCAGCAAATATAATCTAAATTGATTATAAATCTTTTTTAGACAATTCCTTGGGATTAAGGACAAGTTACTCCAATGCCGGAGCTGTGGGTTTTGAGGTGGTTAATGCGGCCCATATGGGAACCACACATGCTGCCTCGCATTTTGTCAGGACTATTGGAATATTTGATGGGGTAAGTCAGTGGGTGAGTAATTTGTAAGAGGCACTAAGTCCTTCTGATGCTTGCCATGTGCTTCTGTATGCTGCAAGTGCACAGACTGAAGCTTTCTCAGGGACAAATATTCATTCCACCTTTGAAGGGTCATGGGCCGGAGATTGCCAGGAGTCATTGGGAATGTTGCATTCCTTTGGAGGTTTTCGAGAACATCTTTGAATCGTTTCCTCTGTTCACCTGATAATCTCTTCATGTGTGGCGTCAGCTGATAGTCAGACCACTTGTGGTCAAACCCTCGTCAGTGGTTACGAGGGTTGTCACGTGACATCATGGGGTTAAGGGGAGTGTCCTGCTACATAAGCATATCTCACCTTGAGATCACCCCAGTCAACAGGTAGCTGAGCTCGAGACACCACCCTCGCACAGCTGCAGCAGCAATGACAAATATGACAATGACAAAGAGGACCAAACGTGTATGTATTTCAAACCTATTATGTCTGAATAAAGCAACTGTTTATTCACCACGTTTGGCGCCTCTACATGTGCAACATATTTTCAGATGGAATGTCTGTTTTGGTGTCAGACATATGAATGATGTGGCCTTCAACTGTGGCTGTGTGAGTGCCTTAAGGTTGTGGTGTGGACCTTGGCGAGAATGGTGAGATTGGTTCACTTCTGCTACCAATGGATGATTTTATTGTGTAGGAAGGAACTGCAGATGCTGGTTTAACCCAAAGATAGACTGTAGTAACTCAGCGGGACAAGCAGCATTTCTGCCACAGATAGACACAAAATGCTGGAGTAACTCAGCGGGACAGGCAGTATCTCTGTCCAAGATAAGATAATTTTATTGTGATGGTTTATTTCTATTATCTTCCCTGAGAGAAGGCTCCTGTGAAATGGAAAGTTAGTCCACATCATCCTGGATGTTGGTGGCAACATCTATCATTGAGAGAAAGGTGTTGTACTATGGGGTGGGGGTGGCAGTAGCATCAGAGTGTGGCCAGGAATGGGAAATGGAGCAGATATGTGGCTGGAGTGGCGTGGGGAACTCAGGCCAAGGCTCAGGCCAAGGCCGAGCAATCAGTGGTGCGCTGAGTCGAGCATTGCTGCAAATGCTGTCAATGTGCAGCCAGACTGTGAGCAGAGCCACGATTAGGTTCTGGAGCATTGATAAATACAGTGAATGTTCATGGCCCAACATAGCTGCCTGGAGGACACTGGCAAATGGACAATGTAAGTACTGGGCAATTATCCCTACACTCGGGCTCCGGTAATTCATAGGCTCGCTGGGTGAGCAAGGCCAAATGGCGTTTAAGTACTGGGTAATTCAGATACGGGCAATTTAAGTGCCATGCAATTATCCTTATACTCAGACTGTGATGATTTAGCAGCAAACTGACTGAAGAAGTCCAAATGTCACTATGAGACTCTGATGACTGTGCAGGTTTACAAGTTAGATATTTTCACAACTCAAAGGGCGACTTCCATGTCATTAATAGACCAGTGTGTTGTCATCATGGACCAGCAAGGTCCAGCTGGGGTTTGTATATGGAAAGACAACCAGCTAGTGGACTTAAATAACTTTTTTGTATATTTGCTTGATTGGTCAAGGAGTGGTAGAAGGGAATTTTCAATGTCCCCCAATCCCAGTCGTGTTCCCTCAATCCATTCTGTAAGTCCTGCACCTGCTGCCTAATGGGCCTGTCCCACTTAAGTAACTTTTTCGGTGACTGCCGGCACCGGTCATCGGTCGCTGCAGGTCTGAAAATTTTCAACATGTTGAAAATTCAGCAGCGACCAGAAAGACGCTACGACTCTTTGGGCGACTGAGGAGATTACTCGTGACCATAAAGGCGATACCCCGGCGACATGTCGCGCGGTGAAGCCTGTATGGTCGTGAGTAGTCGCCTAAAGAGTTGTACCTTGTTCTGGTCGCCACTGGATTTTCAACATGTTGAAAATTTTTGGAGATCTGCAACGACCTATGACGGGTGCTGACAGTCGCCCAAAGAGTCGCACAAGTGGGACAGGCCCTTTAGGAGAAGCAGCCAGGAGCATCCCACACATAATCAGCCATCTCATAGTCATTAGTTCTCTTTTGTTTCTCACTTGGTTTCACCACCATCATGTCAGAGTTACAGCAGGACTCAGGCAGAACTCCCCTGATTTTTTGGGTCAAATATTGGTGCTTACTTTTGATAACATGTATCAACAATTCTTGGATTTTTTTTGCTAGTATGGACAATACATAAACACATAAATATATATTCACACACACACACACACACACACACACACATATTAAGTTATATATATTTTTAATTATATATGATTTAAAATTAGTGGATATATTAAAACATCATACCTCATTGCTTATCTACTGCATTTTGATATTCTGAGATCATGCCATAGAAAGAATCCTCTCTGAAATTAAGTTTCTGTTTTATTTTTCTCGGAAGAGCACATGGATAACTGGTCTGTCAATTTCTTTGGAATTTTCACAATCGATTGTAAACACGGTTTCGCTAAACTGTTGCAAAGTTATATAAATTATATAAGGGAAACTCTCAGAATATTATACACATTTTTCCAAATCAGAAGGCTGGAAATAACTGGCTTTCCTGGTCTCCCAAAAGGACACCTCATACATGAAAACGTCTGAAAAAGGTTTAAAACCGTAGAAGCAAGTACTCTAAAAAGCAAGGGGTCAATTTGGCGCTCAGCTAATAGAGTTTACTGTGAAGTTCCATTTGCTTTACCTGGTTAAATGGTGGCAGGTTATCCTGGATTCTCCTATCCCCCTGCACTGTTCCAGCAATCGCATTTACTCTTTATGACTCTCACAGATCCAACTGGCCTCAAGGCGTGACTGCTGTAGTCTTCAAGTGAAGACGTGTGTATGAAGGAACTGCAGATGCTGGTTTAAACCGAAGAAAGGCTGATACTCTGAAGAAGGGTCTCGACCCGAAACGTCACCCATTCCTTCTCACCAGAGATGCCGCCTGTCCCACTGAGTTACTCCAGCATATTGTGTCTACCAAGTGAAGAAGAATGCTCTGGAGAGGGACCAGATCACCAGGGGCAGATCCGCTGGATTGGCCTGATGGCTTTTGGAACTTCTCTCTTATTATGAACCTCTGAGAGTTTTTCAAAGTTTCTCTGACGATAGTAGTAGTGAGATGAGAGCGTGGCGAGGATGCTGTGAGTCATAGATGATATTAGCTACCTTTTTGAGGCAGCATCTCCTGCAGATCCCTTCACTGGTGGCAAGATCAGTTCCCGCAATGGACTGGGCAATGTCTAACACATTCCGCAGCTTCCATCATTCCTGGGGGTTCAATCAACTGAACCAGACTTACTTAGATTTTGTTCCTCCCCCACTGTTGAGTGCATTGGGCAGCAATGTCTTCCACCCTCAATAGGTTAGCATCCTGGGCTACCAAATCCTTTTGGAATGTTCGTCTCGATGTGAGTTTTGGTTGGCCTCTTTTCCTTCTTCCGTCAGGTTGCCATGTCATTGCTATCTTAGGTGCACATTCTGGTGACATTCTGAGTACATGTCCTGCAAATTTCATCCTGTGTACCTCTATGTCCTGGCTGAGAGGCTTTGTTGCAGTTTCCCGGTAGATCTCCTCATTTGTGATGTGGTTTCTGTAGCAAGTCTTCTGGATCTTCCTCAAACAGCGTTGTTGGAATGCATCCAATTTCATTTTCATCTTCACATTGATTTTCCATGTCTTAGTGGCATAGAGGGCTGTAAGGGGAAAGGCGGACTGGAAGAGCTTGACTGAACCAGGCCATGATGCAACCAGTTTGTAGCTTCTCTACCATGAACCTGCTGAAATTCAATCAAGTAATCAGCAACATACCAAATCTCCGCAATCTTCCAAGGAAGTAAAGGCGTTGGTTAGCTTTCTTTGTGATTGCATTCAATGGTCAGATATTTAGGATTAATTTCAAAATTTTAATATGTTTTTAAAATCTAAAATAATCATAAAATAATGAAAAATAAAACCCAAATAATGGAAACAGTCAACACGTAGGTCACACAGTGTCTGGGAAAAGAAATAGAGTTGATGTTTCAGGTCAAGGACCCACAACAGATTTCCAGCATCTGCAGTTTCTTTGACGTTTATTTAAGTGCTAAAGGTTAGTTAACGACATTAAGATTAAATAATAGAAAGAACTCTCCTGTAGTAGGTTCTCGTGCTCAGTTCCACGCAGCCCTGCAGTCCCTTAGCTCAGGGTGTTTATGCTCTGCCGGTGAATTTGGTGGTCAGTGGGAAGTCAGACGTGCTGGCAATCTACTGGCATGCGAGTCCCAAACCAGCTGACCCACACACTGCAGCTCATTGACAATTCTGTAAGAGGAGCAACATGATCCTGCTCAGTTTCCAGCAAGCCTCGGGCTTCTCAGTTCATACGCACTTTACCACCGCAGTGCAATACCTGAGAGAATTTTTGAGGTCGTTCGTATTCCTGGCTGCTCACATTCTCTTACCAACTCCCTCGACACCATCCAAGGACCCAACGTTCCCTTCAGGTGAGGAACAGTTTCACTTGCACCTCCTCCAACCTCATCTACTGTATCCGCTGTTCCAGGTGTGAACTCCTATATATCCGCAAGACCAGGCGCAGGCTCAGTGATCATTTCGCTGAACGCCTCCGCTCAGTCCGCCTTGGCCTACGCGACCTCCCATTTGCTGAACGGCTTAATAATCCCCCTCATAATTCCCATACTGATGGTTTGTCCTGGGCCTCCTCCACTGTCAGAGTGAGGCCAAACGCAAATGAGAGGAATAGCGCCTCATATTTTGCTTCGGCAACTTACAACCCAGCAGCATGAATATTGATTTCTCTCACTTCAATTAACCCTTGCATTCCCTCCCCACCCTAGTTCTCTGACTAGTTTCTTGTCCTCCAGATTAATATTACTGTTTTTATACCTCGCTATCACCTTCCCCTCAGCCAACAATGAACCATTCTCCATTTCCTTGCACATCCTCTGCTTTGACCTGTTGTTTTCACACCTTGCATTCACTGTATACCCATCCATATCTCCAGTTTCCCTCTCTCCTGACTCTCGGTCTGATGAAGGGTCTCGACCCGAACGTCATCCATTCTTTCCCTCCAGAGATGCTGCCTGTCCTGCTGAGTTACTCCAGCATTTTGTGTCTATCTTTGGTGTAAACCAGCATCTGCAGTTCATAGGAAATAAAATTAGGTGCAGGAGGAGACCATTCGGCCCTTCGAGACAGCACTGCCATTCATTGTGATCATGGCTGGTCGTCCGCTATCAATAACCCGTGCCTGCCTTCTCCCCATATCCCTTGACTCCACTAGCCCCTAGAGTTCTATCCAACTCTCTCTTAAATCCATCCAGTGATTTGGCCTCCACTGCCCTCTGTGGCAGGGAATTCCATAAATTCACAACTCTCTGGGTAAAAAAGTTTTTTCTTACCTCAGTCTTAAATGACCTCCCCTTTATTCTAAGACTGTGGCCCCTGGTTCTGGACTCACCCAACATTGGGAACATTTTTCCTGCATCTAGCTTGTCCAGTCCTTTTATAATGTTACATGTTTCTATAAGATCTCCCCTCATCCTTCCAAACTCCAGTGAATACAAGCCTAGTCTTTTCAATCTTTCCTCATATGACAGTCCCGCTGTTCCAGGGATCAATCTTGTGCTTCCATGCATGCTTCCATTCCTTCCATGCATGCTTCCATTCACTTCCTGTTTGGAGTGAGATTACTAGGAATCGATCAGAGGCTACCAATATGCATTTCACAATGGTCCGTTGCAACTAGCAGAACAAAAGGAGGCCTCCTATCCGTACGACCAAAAATTTATGACATGGAATAAAATTTGCTCTCATAGAATTTATATGCAAAATGTAATTAAGTAATGTTCTTATTGTTCACAACTAATCTTTCTTGACGCATACATAGATGACACAGCTCTGCATTGCAGAAAATCACAATAAGGCCCTTTTTCCAAAAGCACAACACACTGTATCCCAGGATTCTCCTGCATGTAGCAAAATTAAATGATTGTATGCTGCATTATGTTATTCCTCATTCAGAATTTTTAAAGTAAAATTAATAAAGGCACTAAAATTATTAAACACCCCAGAAATGAAAATATCTAGCAGATACATCTCAAATGCTTTTCTATTGTTTCTTTTAGAAAATATACTGGAAATTCAATCTGCAATTAAGCAATTTATTTTATCTGACAGCGAAAAAAAATCAAAAGAATGTGGCAGGATTGTGTCTTTTCATAAACCAACTATTTTTTGTGTGGGAGTTGATAAAATTTGTTTTGGTTTCTGTGTTGGATATATATTTATCATGTTGGAAATTATCAGCTCATCCCTCACTACTCACTGATTGATGAACCTGCTCAAGGATTAAAAGCCACGGACATAACTCATGAAATGCCCCATGGAAGGATAGAACCATCCCCATCTAAATTATCCATGACGAGATTCTATCTGTAATTTCTTACTATGTGGGTTTGAACTTGTCAATTTACAGTTTAGCAGGTTTTCAACTTTTATTAATTCCTTGGCCATGCCCTCACATTCCAGAAAAGTCAGATAGCAGTCTCTCTTCCCAGGGCAGCACGGCTTTGATTTCTACCCTGCTAACTGCATACCGGCATCAAAGGAAAAAACGGTGGAATGTCTTTCCCAGCAAGTTAAATGGCCCACATGCAGTAGCATGACAAGAAGTATGTAAGAAAGAACTGCAGTTGCTGAAAAAATCGAAGGTAGACACAAAATGCTGGAGTAGCTCAGCGGGTGAGGCAGCATCTATGGAGAGAAGGAATGAGCGACGTTTTGGGTCAAGACCCTTCTTCAGACTGATGTCGGGGGGGGGGGGGGGGGAGGGTGCTGGACAAAGAATGTAGGCAGAGACAGTAAGAATAGTAGGAGATCCTAACCTATTTGATCTCCCGGTGTCAGAGTGAGGCCCAGTGCAAATTGGATGAATAGCACCTCTTATTTTGCTTGGGTAGTTTACACCCCAGCGGGTATGAACATTGACTTCTCTAACTTCAGATAGCCCTTGCTTTCTCTCTCCTTCCCCTTCCCGGTTCTCCCACTAGTCTTACTGTTTCCGCCTACATTCTATCTATGGCCCACCCCCTCCCCTGACATCAGTCTGAAGAAGGGACTCGACCTGAAACGTCACACATTCCTTCTCTCCAGAGATGCTGCCTCATCTGCTGAGTTACTCCAGCATGGCAAGAAGTATGTCATAAATGTATAAAATCATAAAGTGTATAAAATCATGAGAGGAATAGTATCTCTTGCCCAGAGTAGGGGAATCAAGGACCAGAGGACATAGGTTCAAGGTGAAGGGGAAAAGATTTAATAGGAATCTGAGGGGTAACGTTTTCACACAAAGGGTGGTGGGTGTATGGAACAAGCTGCCAGAAGAGGTCGTTGAGGCAGGGATTATCCCAACATTTAAGAAACAGTTAGACAGGTACATGGATAGGACACCTTTGGAAGGATATTGACCAAGCACAGGCAGGTGGGAGTAGTGTAGTTGGAACGTTAGGCTGAAGGGCCTGTTTCCACACTGTATTACTCTATAACTCAATGACTCCAAGTCAGATTCAAACATAAAACAGTGCAGCACCGAAATAGGCCCTTCGGCCCACAATGTCTGTGTCAAAAATGGTGCCTGGATAAACTAATTCCATCTGCCTGCACATGGTCCATGTCACTCCTTTCCTGCACATCAATGCGTCTATCTAAGAGCCTCTTAAATGCCTACCACATCTGCCTCCATCTTCACTTCTGGTGCTCCAGGCACTCACCATCCTCTGTGTATGAAACCTGCTCTGCACATCTCCTTTAAGCTTTCCCCCTCTCACTTTAAAGCTACGCCCTCTAGTCCTTGACATTTCCACTCATTGTGTAGAACACACATCGAATTGGTGTGAAAAATGGTCCACCAACCAGATGGAAAAACAGAAGATAGGGCAAGTTCAAGTGAACATACTATTTATAACCTTTATTACAACTTCAGTGTTCTCCGCATACTTCCTTGCAAAGACACTTTGTTAGACAAGGAATTTACGGTTGAATTCAGTGACTTTCAAAACTTTACCTAATTTATAGTAAATGTTTCAGAACAGTGGAGAGATGAAGGGCACCTTTTCCGCAGGGGAAAATACTGCCTTTTGGGATTTTCATCTGAAGATTGGAAATACAATTTTGCCTGCAAAAGACTTTGCAAAGATCTAATGGTGCCAAACAAAAGAAACTAAAGCTTTTGGCGAATAGTGTGAAATTTGCCTTAGCTGGATTACTGTGGACAATTCTGGCACCACACTTTAGACAGGATGATAATGTATTAAACAGTGTGCAGGGGAGATTAAACCTGCCTTCCTTTTTACCACCTATCAATCTAGCTTTTCACCTTCAGGGATTTATGTCCTAGTGCATATCTGCACTTTTCAAAATCAGCACAATTATAGTTTTCTGGCTTTGAACATCAAAAGGGCAACTGTTCAACTTCTCTACATATAACCTTGTCCTGCATATTTTTGTAGAAACAAGGAACTCCAGATGCTGGTTCACAAAAAAAGACACACAAAGTCAGAGTAAATCAGCAACTCAGGCAGCATCTCTGGAGAACATGGATAGGTGCCATTTTGGGCCGGGATTTATCTTCAGATTGATCGTAATGTGGCGGGGGGGGGGGGGGGGGAGGGGGGGGATAGGGGGACTGGAAGAGAGGAGGGGGGAGGTGGATGAGGAGAGTGTTAAAGAAGGAACTGCAGATGCTGGAGAATCGAGGGTTACACAAAAAGCTGGAGAAACTCAGCGGGTGCAGCAGCATCTAAGGAGCAAAGGAGATAGACGACGTTTCGGGTCAAGACCCTTCTTCAGAAGAAGGGTCTCGACCCGAAACGTCGCCTATCTCCTTCGCTCCTTAGATGCTGCTGCACCCGCTGAGTTTCTCCAGCTTTTTGTGTAACGGTGGAAGAGGAGAGCCTGGCAGGTAATAGGTTGATACATGTGTGAGGAGTTTTTGATAGGCAGATGGTTGGACAAAGGCAAGATAGGAAAAGACAGAAGGTGTGAGACGCAAGATTGAAGAGTTGTGAATTGTGAAGTAGAGGAAGGAATGTCAGTGGAAGGGAAGGGGAAGGGGAGAAATAGGTGCTTGTCCAGTTAGAGCATAGGGCAGAGCGTGGGTGGGGGAAAGAAGGAGTGGGTTGTGGGGGTAGAAGGGAGAGGGGAAGGGTTATGTAGTTACCTAAAATTGGAGAATACAATGTTCATACTGTTGGATTGTAAGCTATCATATGAGGTATGGTTCCTCCAGTTTGTGTGTGGCCCTACGCTAGCAATGAAGAATTCAGGACAGAAAGGTCAGAATGGGAATAGTTATCCACCATGAGATCCAGTAGGCCTTGGCGCATCGAGTGTAAATCATCGTCCAAATGGATGCTGAGTCTACGCAGATATTCAGCGATGTACAGGAGGCCCCATAGGGAACACAAGATGCAGTAAATGAGGTTTGAGGAGGTGCACCTGATCCTCTGCCTCACCTAGAAGGACTGTTGGAGTCCTTGGATGGATGCAAAGGATATGGTATGGGGACAGGTGTTACATCTGCTGTGGTTGCAGGGAAAAGTTTCCACCTCCTGCAGAGACTGCGTCCTGCACAACTCCTTTGTTTACTCATCCCCTCCCATCCAAACCACTCCTTCCCTAGGTACATTTACCTGCAACTTAATTAATTTCCTGTTATGTAATATTTTTCTTGCTACCTAGATATGTTAACTGTATTATCTCATTCATTCGTTACTCTTGAAAATAAAATCCATAATGAATGTCCATCGTTTTTTTTGCTCCTAATGAGTGTTTCAAATAATTTCACCACTATTAAGTTCAACTGCCTGCTTTACTTTTCCCCCTTTCCTCAATAATGTTATAATATTAGCAACCTTCCAGACCTCCAAAGATATTACTGTATTTACTGGAGATCGAAAGATTAGGATAAGCCTCTGCTTCTTTCAGCAACTAAGGATCAGTGACTATTTAAAATGGAGAGGGCTCAGGGGTGGGGAGAGAGGGAGGGGAGCGGAGTGGCATGGGCTCTCCCATTGTGGCTCAATAATCATCCAAAAATGTGGCCATGGGGTGGTTGGCCTACATTCTGGAGTTAACTTTGAGGTTATGAATGTGCAGCTGAATAAAGGTGACAAGTTCAAATATAAATTCCCAGACATGCTTCGAACTGGGATATATTCTGGATCAGGTGAAGTAGCAGTGTTCAGTGATGCCTACCGTTTTAGATTAGTTGGGAATGCAACCCTCTCCTTGCTGCGAAGACAGACACAAAATGCTGGAGTAACAGACAGCATCCCTGGAGAGAAGGAATGGGTGACGTTTCGGGTCAAGACCCTCCCTCAGACCGCTTGCAGTTCAGTTTCCTTGCTGCATTGAGTCATTGAGGGAATAGAAGGTTAGATGTGGATCAGAATCCAGTACCCCAACTTTTAGAGGAAGATTTACAGCAATGTCCAAAAAAGGTAAGTCAGATTGATTAGTAGGACTGGATGTTACAATCCGTAAGATTTCACTACAATTGACATTCTTGGGTATGACCACCAGGTGAATTTAGCTAACAATCAGACATATCTTCAGTTGTGTACCTCAACGTCACTGGGTGTTTCGGCCTTTTATCACAAGACACCCTCAGTCGAGGCAGGCCCACCGCAGGTTGATCAGACCTGGGTGTGTGTTTTATTGTTAGCCTCTAGATGGTCACATGGCAGCCCAGACAGCATCTTTCCTCTTCAGCCACAGCAAGTGACTGCTCCGTTCGGCAGCATTGGCAAGTTAATTTATTGTCCTCCTTTGTGCCCGCCCTTTGACTCCTACTTCCCTCAGGAGCCTTGTGGTGGAACTGGCTACAAAGCCCCTGCACCTCACCTCCACTGGACACACCCTTACCCTCCAACCTCTCTCCTCTGCCTCTGCTGCAAGGTTTGAATATCGAAGCTTTTTCCTTTGATAAGCCTCGTCCACAGCCTCCCCCCATGGGACCGTCAGCTCAATGATGAAAACACGCCGACAGGAGTTGGACCAGAGAACGAAGTCTGGTCGCAGGTTGGTAACTGCGATTTCAACAGGGAACAAAAGCCTCTGGCCTAGGTCAACACGCATTTCCCAGTCCCTGGCTGCGTTCAGTGGGCATGAGTTGAGAGGCGTGGGGTTAGTCCTCCATTTCTCTCCTTCCCGGATGAAGGATGGTATTTGCGGGAATGTTATCTGGGCATTGATAGGCATGGCATTGGTGGTAACTCTCTTGCACTCGAGTTCAGCTGCCAAACACCTCAACACCTGGTTGTGTCGCCAGGTGTATCTGCCTTGTGTTAGGCTGGTCTTACAATCGACCAGGATGTGCTTGAGGTTTGCTGGAACTGCACACAGGGGCAGGCTGGATCCTCTCCCAGCCAAAGATTTAGGTTTGTGGGAGAGGGAAGGACGTCATATGGGGCTCTGATAATGAAGCTCAACTTATTTGACTCCATGGTCCACAGACATCACCAGTTCAACGTCATCCCACATCATCCAGCTGCCTTGTTTGGCTTGGGATATGGCTTTGGCACACCTGGCTGCTTCTTCCTGGTGGTGCACCTCCTCCACCACCAGGTTGCCGACGTTCAGCTGGAGTAGCCTTTTTCCAGGTAGGTTTCATTGCTCCCAGGCCAAAGCCCCCTCGGTCTTGTTCGACATGGCCCACTATGTCCCGGTGTTGGAGGGTGGATTTTTCGTCCAGTACCACTGCTATTGGAGTCTATTTCCTCCCTGTTGCTAGGGTTGGAGCGACACCTCTTATTACTGGATCCCGGGACTCTGTTAGTGTTATGTCCAGCCTCACTTTGGCACATTTGTACTCCTCCACCAGGCTTGAGACTGGCAGTGAGGGGGCTCCATTCCCATAGCGCCCTATTCTGTTGAGGCATCTCGGTAGCCCAAGCCACTTCCTTACTTGTGAGTTCACCAATCTCTCCAGCTGGTTGGCATGGGATAAAGTGGCCTCATAGATGGTAATTGGCCACATGAGTCGGGGCAGTAGACCGAATTGCAGGCACCAAAGCTTCAGCTTCCCTGGGAGAGCAGTATTGTTGATTTGCTTGAGGCCACTGATTGTATACTGCCTGAGTTGTTCCACCTGCTCTGCATCCTTGAGGTATGCGGTGTACCATCGCCCGAGGCTTTTGACAGGCTTCTCCAGGACAGTTAGTATTGTCTCGTTAATGATGCGGAACCTTTCGTCAGTGAGCCTGCCTTTGACGATGGAAATACTGCAGGATTTACTGGGTTTAATCTCCATTCGTGCCCATTTGATGTTTTCCTGGAGTTTATCCAGCAGGCGTTTGGTGCATGCTTTTGTTGTTGTTATTGTGGTCATGTCATCCGTGACGCCCTGATTGGAGGAAGACGCAGCCCACACTTCAAGCGTTCCCCTCCAAACACCCATCGTAAGCTCGAATGATGAGCTCCATAGCCATAGTGAAAAACCAGAATAGAAATGGTACAGCCTATCATTATGCCTACCTCAAGGTGCTGCCTGGCGGTGGTGTTGTCCTGTGTTGTGACGCAGAACTGGAGGTCCTGGAAGTAAGCTTTTACCAGCTTTGTGATGACCTCTGGGACCTGGAAGAAATTAAAAGCTGCCCAAAGAGTCTCATGGGGCACCGAACCAAAGGCATTGGCTAAATCTAATAAAACCACATGCAGATCTCTTTTTTCCTTCTTGGCAGTTTGTATCTGGTGCCAGATGACGTTTGCATGTTCCAGACATCCTGAGAAACCACGTACCCCTGCTTTCTGCACTGACATGTCAATGAAGTTGTTGCTCTGCAAAAATGCTGAGAGTCTTTGGGCCATAACACCAAAGAAGATCTTTCCTTCCACATTCAGAAGGCTGATCTGGCGGAATTGGCTCATGGTTGAGGAGTTATTTTGTTTGGGAATTAAATCCCTCCTGCCCTTCGCCATGCCTTATGTATGATTCCTTACCCCCATGTCACTTTCATTAGCTTCCCAAGGTATTTCAGGGCACCAGGGGTGTTCTTATAGAGCCTGTATGGAATGCCATTGGGTCCTAGGGCTGATGCTGTTCTTGCCCGTTTGACTGTGTTCTCCACCTCCTTCCATGTAGGAGGCCTTATGTCCATCTGGTGCTCAGGTGGGTGGATAGGTGGCATGTCATCTGGAATGGTGACTGCCTTATGCCTCAGGTTGTCAGAGTACGTTTTCCTCAGCTGCTCCTCCAGTTCCCTTACAGGTACTCTTAGGATCCCGCTCTTCTCCTTGACAAAGAGGCTTTTGACAAACTTATACGGATCTCTATAGAAACTTGTCCTCGCCAGTTCTATTCTTTAGATGTTTGTGTTTGTTTTAATGCTTCTAATAGAGCAAAAGTGTTTGTAAGATTTGGGGTGCATTTTTGAAATCATTTTTGCAATTGTTTAATTGGGGTTTTTTTACAATAACACTTTTTTAAATGATTTTAAGTTTTAAAAAGAATGGAACAACTTTGAGAGTATGGACCAATGGCAAAGTTAGGGAATGGCTCTCTTGTCCAGTTATTTTTTTACAATTGTTTCATGCTCTGACCTATCCATGTAAACACATTGTAATGTGCAAACGCTACTGACATGAATGTCTGAACAGTTCCTCAGTGCTTCACCCAGTGAGCTTAAGTTTCCAGATAGGAAGCATTTGGCTTGAATAGTGAGTGCAGGCAACACAAATTAGAGGAACAGCACATCATATTTTGCTTGGGCAGCTTGCAACCCAGTGCTATGAATATTGAGTTCTCTAACTTCAAGTTACTTCAAGTAACTTCAAGTAACTCTTCAAGTTACAGATTGTGGTGCGTTATTGTCACCTTCCTCTCAGCTAACAATGAACCATTCTACATTTCCTTGATCATAGAAACATAGAAACATAGAAATTAGGTGCAGGAGTAGACCATTCGGCCCTTCGAGCCTGCACCGCCATTCAATATGATCATGGCTGATCATCCAACTCAGTATCCCGTACCTGCCTTCTCTCCATACCCTCTGATCCCCTTAGCCACAAGGGCCACATCTAACTCCCTCTTAAATATAGCCAATGAACTGGCCTCAACTACCCTCTGTGGCAGAGAGTTCCAGAGACCCACCACTCTCTGTGTGAAAAAATTCCTTCTCATCTCGGTCCTAAAGGATTTCCCCCTTATCCTTAAGCTGTGACCCCTTGTCCTGGACCTCCCCAACATCGGGAACAATCTTCCTGCATCTAGCCTGTCCAACCCCTTAAGAATCTTGTAAGTTTCTATAAGATCCCCTCTCAATCTCCTAAATTCTAGAGATTATAAACCGAGTCTATGCAGTCTTTGTTCATAAGACAGTCCTGACATCCCAGGAATCAGTCTGGTGAACCTTCGCTGCACTCCCTCTATGGCAATAATGTCCTTCCTCAGATTTGGAGACCAGAACTGTACGCAATACTCCAGGTGTGGCCTCACCAAGACCCTATACAACTGAAGTAGAACCTCTCTGCTCCTATACCCAAATCCTTTTGCTATGAAAGCTAACATACCATTGGCTTTCTTCACTGCCTGCTGTACCTGCATGCCTACTTTCAATGACTGGTGTACCATGACACCCAGGTCGCGCTGCATCTCCCCTTTTCCTAATCGGCCACCATTTAGATAGTAGTCGGTTTTCCTATTTTTGCCACCAAAGTGGATAACCTCACATTTATCCACATTATACTGCATCTGCCAAACATTTGCCCACTCACCCAGCCTATCCAAGTCACCTTGCATTCTCCTAGCATCCTCCTCACAGCTAACACTGCCCCCCAGCTTAGTGTCATCCGCAAACTTGGAGATATTCGTCTGCCATGTTCTATCGTTTTCACACCTTACTCTTCCATATCTCTAGTCTCCCTCTCTGCTGACTTACAGTCTGAAGAAGGGTCTTGAACCGAAACATCATCCATTCCTTCTCTCTGGAGATGCTGCCTGGCCTGCTGAGTTACTCCAGCATTTTGTGTCTATCCTCAGTGTAAACCAGCATCTGCAGTTCCTTCCTACACAGCAAGTCATTCACTGTCATTCTCAGACCATTGTACTGGATGTTAACCTTGGTCACATGCCTGCCCAAGGGCCCAGGATGAATGAATCACTTGCAGTTCATAAAATTAAGCATTTGTTGGGTGAAATGGCGGCCACAATTATGTTTTTAAATGTCACATTAAAAAAAAAACGCTCAAAAGAGGTAAAGAAATCCATATACTATTTTAAAAGCCATTTTCAGTTATCTAAAATTAAAATGGTGAACTAAACAGTCTGATTAAAAATATATTCTTGAGTCTAACTTTATTGATTACGCCACAACAAATTCTTAAACATGTCAAGTATGTTTTGGTAATGCAAAGTTATCTTTCTAAAAAAAAACCAAAGTACTGCCAAATTGCACTGTTTGCAGATTTAGTTGTAACTAAATGAAAGTGGATGGACATTTGGGCGAGAAAAGATCCACACCAACTATTGATCATCCGTTCACACTAGTTCTTTGTGATATCATTGTCTTATCCACTAGATACACGGTCGGCAAATCTTTGGGATGTGGGCAGAAACTGGAGTACCCAGAGGAAACCTTCACGCCCACAGGGAGAGCGGGCAAATTCCACACATGGTCGGGATCGAACCTGGGTCTTTAGCACCTTTGTGAAGCAGCAGCTCTACAAAATGGAAAGGCTGGGACCATACGTTCATCATAAGTATGCAAGCAGCAGTGCATTCATGAGTAGTTTCAGTTGTAATACTGCTGAGCTAGTATAATTGCATGTTACCTTTCTGACGTCAACTTTTAGTAAAGAATTGACATTGAAATAATGCACCAAACACCAGACAATTATGCACTCTCAGCACACCATTAGCACTAAGGAAGCTTTTAAACCTCTGCCAACCTGAATTCATCCTTTGATCTTTGTGCTAAGTGTGTTCTTTTCCAAAGTTGAAAAAACAAAACCTTAAAACAAACACTATAAATATTTTGAGATTCTTCTAATTGAAAAAATACAAATTTTGTACAATTTTCAACACGTTTACTTGTGAAAACTGTAATGCAAATCTACCAATCATTCTCAGAAGGCATTAAAATCTAATTCTATGTTAGTGGTTTAGTGCTCGCTTTTCCCACATAGTTTATTGTTATGGCTGTTTCTAAGGTCACCATCAGAGCTGATTCAAGAAGTTCTAGACATAACTGGTTTCGAGTCAAAGACATTCATCAGACGAGTTCCAGCAAGGATCAAGTGTGGAAAATGTAATGTGAGTGATATATTTTTACCACATTAATTTAAATATTAGAAAATGAAATTTAACATCCTAACCTTGTGATGATTTTGAGGCCAGTTGAGTACAGCATTTCACATTTTGAAAATGTTTGTTGAAACTAAATGTATTACCTCAATTAGAATGCATCTCAATTGATTTATTTTGAAGGATTAAGTTAGAGTCATAGAGTCATACAGTGAAACAGTGTGGAAACAGGCGCTTCGGCCCAACTTGCCCACACTGGCCATCATGTCCCAGCTACACTAGTCCCACCTGCCTTTGTTTGGTCCATATCGCTCCAAACCTGCCTTATCCATGTACCTGTCTAACAGTTTCTTAAACGTTGGGATAGTCCCAGCCTCAACTACCTCATCTGGCAGCTTGTTCCATACACCCACTACCCTTTGTGTGAAAAAGTTTCCCCTCAGATTCCTATGAAACCTTTTCCCTTTCACATTTAAGCTCTACATTAATCCAGTGCTATCTCTCTCTGATAATGGCACTATCTCTCTCTGATAATGGTGACTATTTTGCAGATTTGAATCAGCTTTTGCCTCAGTTGGAAGGCCATCATATAGCCATAACTATTTTATCTCAACTTTGTCATGATAAAGCTAATACATTTCTGTAAATGCGTTATGTACACTAGTAAAGATGAACTATTTGTAGTTTCAGTGTGGCTTTCCTTTTGAAGGTTGTACCCAATAATCTTTCCTGTTAAAAGGAACAGTGACACTGCGCACTTCCAAGGCTGCCTCCCTTTTGCTGGTTATACTTTGTCATCCATCCTCAACTGTTTCAAGCAAAAAAACTGCAGCCGCTGGAAATTTAAATAAATAAATGAAAAGGGGTGGCATGGTAGCGCAGCGGTAGACTTGCTTCCTTACAGCACCAGAGACCCGGGTGCAATCCTGACTTCAGGTACTGTCTGTACAGAGTTTGAAGTCCTCCCTGTGACCGAGTGGGTTTTCTCCAGGTGCTCTGGTTTCCTCCCACACTCCAAAGACGTGCAGGTTTGTGGGTTAATTGGCTTGAAAAATTTTGTAAATTGGCCCTAGTGTGTAGGATAGTGGTATGATAGGATAGTATGGGGTGATCATTGGTCGGCGCAGACTTGGTGGGCCGAAGGGCCTGTTTCCACGTTATATCTCTAAAGCCTAAATTAATGAAATGTTGGAGATATTCACGAGGATAGATAATATGTATGAAGAGCATGTTTCTGTGGCTAGTGACTTGCGGTTCTGTTAAAAAGGCTTTAGCCTGTTTCTCTCCTCACAGATGTTGCCTGACCTGCTGGGCATTTTAAGCATTTTTTGTTTCAATGTTCTCTTGGCATATTGACAACCCTCTACCCTCTATAATGCCATTCCTTCCAAAACTGACCTGCATGGGTTCTGTACTGCTTCAACTAACACTTAAATGACACACTCCCTCCTCAAGGAGACATTTTGGCTCCAGTCCACCAACAGTCCACAATTAACATCTTTGTATTTCAATACTTCACGATCATCATAAGATCATAAGTGATAGGAGTAGAATTAGGCCATTTGGCCCATCAAGTCTACTCCGCCATTCAATCATGGCTGATCTATCTTCCCCTCCTAACCCTATTCTCCTGCCTTCTCCCCATAGCCCCTGACACCCGATCTTGCTCTTTTATTTGTAACTTCAAAAGCTTAATAAAGATAAGCTAAAAATGCCAGCAATGCTCAGCAGATTAGGAAGCAATTGTGGAAGGAGAATTAGTAAACATTATAATCCAATGACCTTGTTTCCAAATTTGAGTATTTCATTTGCACTTCTTATCATCCATTTCTCCTGCCACAACCTCACCCCAAAACAGGCCAACTCCCCCTCTCCATTCCACACAACCCCTGGCGCTTAATTCTGAAATTATGTCAATAAAGTATTCTGACTTTCTATCTGCATTTTATTCTTCAAGACCCAAGGACAGCACGGTGGCGTAGCGGTAGAGCTACTGCCTTACAGCGCCAGAGACCCTGGTTTGATTCTGACGACGGGGTGCTTGCCTGTACGAAGTTTGTACGTTCACCCCATGACCTGCGTGGGATTTTTCCAAGATCTTCGGTATCCTCCCACACTCCAAAGACGTTCAGGTTTGTTGGTTAATTAGTTTGGTATAAATGTAAAATTATCCCTGGAGTGTATAGGGTAGCGTTAATGTGCGGGGATCGCTGGTCTGTGTGGGCTCGGAGGGCCTAAGGGTCTGTTTCCACACTATATCTCTAAACTGAACTAAACTCTGCTTAAAATCCTATTCTTTGACTGTACTATGCATCACTTCCCCTGATACCCCTCTGATTGACATCGGGTTTTTTTCTGCACTTAACATGTTGTGAAAGTTCTTGATCTGTTAAAGGGAGAAATCATATTATTTCTTGAAATTATCTACAATGTTATATAAAAGATTACTAGGAACAGAAAAAGGCCTTCGGCGCTATTAAATGCGTTCTTTGTTCATAAATTAATACCACAGATTTATCTCTTACTGGATTCCTCAATTCGTTCTTTCACTTGGAAGTCCATCAAATAATAAATCATAGCCATTTTATCTGTTTTTGTGACCTTTTCAAATGTATTTTCCACATTTTATCCATTTAATCTACCTTTGAACAAAATGTTTAAATCTGTATTGGACCGATCCAAATCGAAGTCATCCATTATGGTATAAAGAAAATGGTATTATGAAAGGTTACCACTGAATTCAGGAGGATAAAGTCAAATACTATGCATTTAATACCAAAGATTGAAGTGAAAGTAGTAGGGTACTATTGGCCTTCTTCTGTACAACTATAAAACAAACATGAAGAATTATCATTGACTTGAGGCGAATATTGAACCAGGAAATGATACGAGCTGCATGGTGGAGGAGAGATGATAATATCCCAAACAACAAGGCAGCATTTTACCGAGTACAGTAACAAAGAATTGTCATTAAACTGAGACAATGCAGAGAAAGGAATGAAAAATCAGAGGCAAACCTACACCAGCATGAGTTAAAAGTGGCAGAAAGTATGATGTTTGATGCTGTTAAATGCATCACAGCTTTGTCTCATGATATAATTTGGAACATCAATGACTTTTCCCCCAACATTTTCCCCCAAGTCATGAAGGAATATGTTTGCTGATAATTTTGCAGTGCTCTGCATTTTCATATTCCCAGAAAATAAAGTCAGCCATGTTATATTCAAGACAATGGCCCAACCTTAGGCTAAAAAGTGCCAACATATTTAATTCAATGATTCTCCTCTTTAATAGCAAACTAAATTATCACCACACTGTGCTTCCCTGTTGTATCGCCGTTGATCACATTTCACATGCTGAAGTGGATTACATCTGACTGGTTTTACAGTATTTCAATTAACCAGATTGATTTTATTCTATAAAATAATTGGCATACAAATATATTTGTGAAGGACTGTTGATGTTGGCACTCATTGTATAGGTAAAATTGAATATGTTTTGGCGATAATAAGTAACAATGTGTGATACATTGCTGCAAAGTGCATTTAATTTTCAAAGCAAAGGGCCATTTAAAATCCCCAAAAGATAGTCATGTTGTTGACTAATGAATATCCCCTTAAAAATCACAGATATATAACTTTGCATGATTTATTATTGCCTGAGCTTAAAATTCAGCCAGCAGATGCTTACCTGCAAGTCTACTCCATTTTCACCAGGTGGATTAACTTTTCTTGGTAATGAAACTGATATGGTAAAAGTAAATAACTGGAGGAATTACCGGTACATGAATTTATGTGTCAGATTTTACTAAAAGTAAAACTTAAAAAATGAAACAATAAAGAAATTAGGTCTTTAATATGTAATTTCTGGAACAATATTTAACAAACCATCATTTTTTTCAAGTAATGTCTATGGTGTATTCATAGATTTAGCACAGATTACCTAATGTAGTTTTTGGCTAGTACACACTGACTTTATTTTATCTCTATGAAAGCTATAGCAATATAATAACATTCTGCATGGTCACCCATATGACATAGAATGCACTGTAAAACATCGTGCAGTGGCAATTTAGAAATGGGCCTCCCACTGAGACCTTTGGAAGGGTTTCTTTCAAAAAAATATTATTACCTATCTGTCATCATTCCATCAAATTTATTTCTGACTTAGTGCCAATAGTAACATGAGTTAGTTCATTAAACTTATTTTGTAACTTTAGCATAAATCTCAAAGAGAAATGTCAGAAAGTGAGCAGGACACTAAATTTACAAATGTACCAAATGGATTCAAAGCACTAATATGGTTAAGACACTGTTATTCTAGGCATTTATGGAAATTCATCCCAAGTCAGCACTAAATTTTCTATACTACAACAATTTCACTTTTTTTCCCCCTTAGCTGTGATCATGATCTGCTTTGATAAAATCCCTTGGTATATATTTTGAAATGCAAAATGACAAAATGCCAAATACAATCTTGGAATAACTATGGCAATTAAAGTAATGTGGGAAATAATTGACCTTTCTCCTATACCAAATAGACATTGATTCTAAATTATGTTTTAGTTTTGAAAAGAATGAAATAAATGGATTGACTACTAAGGTTTGGAAGAGCACAGTGAAATGCTATATGAACACAATGACCCCTTTAAAATAATATCAGTGACTGTAATTTAAAGTTTTTGGATTAACATTCTGGGCTTTGAAAATGTGCGTTTTTCTAATTTTTGAAAAGATTCTATACTAAATCTAAATTTTTCCAAGATTCCAAGAGAGCTGAGCTCAAGTTTTCAACATTCTCAAGAATTACTGCAACAAAAAATAACTTTCACTTTTCACTTTCAAATTTGAGTTGATACAATAGTTGTAGGGAATTTGTATGAGTAATCAGTAACAAAGGCATATACTGTGGTAAAGAGATACAAATTTAATGTGATGAATGTTGCAGAAAGTACTGAGTTATGGGGAAGGAGCGGTGAAATTGTATTAATTGGATAGCACTTTCACAAAGCACAATGGGCTCAATGTCTTCCTGTGTGCTTCTATGATTTATGCAAACAGGTGGTCAAAGCAGGATATGAATCCATAACTCGTGGAATTGTGAATATAATAAAACAGCACAAAACTGGGAAAGATTTTCACCCAATGAAATGGTGAAAGTGGGGAACAAATTTGAATTAAGATTGCCGATCAACCATGAAAAGGAGCAGGAATGGTCATCTGTTTTAGATTAGGAACGGAACATTTGGGCAGCAGTAGTGTTGCTGCTTTACAGCGCCAGAGACCTGGGTTCAATCCTGACTATGGGTGCTGTCTGTACGGAGTTTGTACATTCTCCCTGTGACCATGTGAGTTTTCTCTGGGTGCTCCTCCCACACTCCAAAGACGTAGAGATTTGTAGGTTAATTGGCTTTTGTAAATTGTAAATTGCTCCTAGTGTGTAGGATAGTGCTAGTTTGTTTAATGCCACTGGGCTTGTATTCGCTGGAGTTTAGAGGGATCATGGGGAACCTCATTGAAACTTACCGAATAGTGAAAGACTTGGATAGACTGGATGTGGAGAGGATGCTTCCACTAGTGGGAGAGTCCAGGACCAGAGGTCATAGCCTCAGAATTAAAGGACGTTCCTTTAGGAAGGAGGTGAGGAGGAATTTCTTTAGTCAGAGGTTGGTGAATCTGTGGAATTCTTTGCCACGGAAGGCTGTGGAGGCCGTCAATGGATATTTTTAAGGCAGAGATAGATACATTCTTGATTAGTATGGATGTCAGGGGTTATGGGGAAAAGTCAGGAGAATGGGGTTCAGAGGTAGAGATAGATCAGCCATGATTGATTTGTGGAGTAGACTTGATGGGGCAAATGGCCTAATTCTGCTCTCATCACTTATTACCTTATGCGTATGATGTTAGGTTCGGATAGATGTTGCAGTGTATGAAACCTTATAAACTTCACTCAGCAAATTGAGTGTAGCCATATTAAGTCAGATGAGGACCTGACTTCAGGATCACTCTGTCCTTAAACAATGACAGAGTGAAGGTAGACACAAAATGCTGGATTAACTCAGCGGGCCAGGCAACATCTCTGGACAGAAGGAATGGGTGATGTTTCAGGTCCAGACTCTTCTTCAGACTGAAAAATGGTCTCGACCCGAAACGTCACCCATTCTTTCTCTCCAGAGATGCTGCCTGTCCCGTTGAGTTACTCCAGCATTTTGTGTCTACCTATGATTAGAAAGTTTTACAGGTGGTAATCTCCATGGAGACAGATGGATACAGTGAAGATGGTAATCAAGAATTATAAAAGGATCTTGATCGGTTGGGCAAGTGCACCAAGGATTGGCAAATGGAGTTTAATTCTGATAAATATGAAGTGTTGCAATTTTGGAAGTCAAACGAAACAGGACGTTCACGGTGCACGGCTGGGCACCGTGAACGGGGGAGCATTGTAGAGCAGATAGATATAGGAGTAAAGTATATAGTTGCCTGTTAGTGGCATTACAGGTAGATATGATGATTTGACATTGAACCTCTTTAGTCAGGGAATTAAGTATAGAAAGTATATATAAGATGTTGGAATGCCATTTGTGTTCAGGTTTGGTCAACTTGTTATGGGAAAGATGTCGTTAAGTGAGAAAAGGCGCAGATGAGATTTAAGTGAATGTTGCCAGGCCTTGAGGACCCGAGATATAGGGAGAGATAGGGAAAGCTTTGCCTTTATTCCTTGGAGTGCAGGAGACTGAGGGGTGATTTTGTAGAAGTGTATAAGATCATGGGAATAGATAACATAAATGTACTGAATCATTTACCCATAATAGGGGAATCAAGAACAAGAAGCCATACGTTTAAGGCAAGATGGGGAAATGTGAACCTGATGCGCATCTATTTCCACACAGAGGGTGGTGGGTAAATGGAAAAAGCTGTCAGAAGAAGTAGTTGAGACAAGTACAATAACAACATTAAAAATAGGCATTTGGACAGGTACATGGATATGAAAGATTTAGAGGAATATGGGCTAAACATAGACAAATGGGACTGGGTTAGATATAGCATCTTGGTCGGCGTGGACAAGTTGGGCTGTGGGGCTTGTTTTCATGCTGTATGACTCTGAGGTTGCTAATCATTCCTCCGACATTCACTTCCAGGTTATTAATACATATCACAAACCACAAAGGTCCCTGTGATCCACCACTACTCACAGAGGGCCTAATTTATAGGTGGAGATTGGGCAGGCTAGGAATGTTTGCTCATTGTGGGAAGGGGCTGGATTAGGAGGAGGTGGGACGTCAGTTCAACGTCAAGGGATGCGGTAGAAAAGGGCAGAGTGCATGGAATATACTGATTGAGGTATTCCTAACAGGCCTTCTAATCACCAGAGACTTCCTTCTTGGCATGTGATTGTCTGAGAAGCACTCTGTGCCCCACTTTCATTATCATAGAACTCTCTCCCGCTCTCCAACAGTCTCTGCCTTCTCTATGTGCATTGCCACTGTCTGGCTTCCATGCAGGTATAGCGTTTAAGCACAAAATCCCTTTGATTTTTTTTATATTTCAAAATAGACTTTATTCAAGTAATAAATATATACAATACATCAACCGTGCGAAAAATCCATCCGACATTTTCGGAGGCTATACAAATTGTTCCATACAGTCTATACACATTTCTCAAATTTCGCGAATCGATCCCCCACCCGTGCCACTCATGTGGCCCCCCGGCATGGGATACCTCAATCCCTTTGATAGTTACTGCTTGGAAAGATTGGGAGTTCTCACTGAATTTAGTGTGGTCATGTTAGGAACTGTGCAGGTCCTACTTTAAGACTTCCTTTTGGGAAAACATCCTAATTGTTGTACACTTGCTTTTGACAAGTTTTATTTTGAGATGTAGCCGTTCAGTGCCCCTGCTAAACACAATTATGTTAATGCACCAAAAATAATTGCACTCCAATTTCTAAGCATATGATCCTTTGAAATTAAAGCCAAGTCGTAATAAATAATTATAGTAACTTGTTGACTTTTCCTTTCTGTAAATATTTGAAATAATTATTTTGAAATTAAGTGGTTATGATAAATTTAGATGAGGTGATAGAATCAAAGCAGAATAAGTGTGGGTATGTAATGTGCACTCTTTAAATAAATATTCAAGAGCAAATAAGGATGAAATTTCTCTTATGTATACATTAGTGAATGGACTGAAATGCTAATCACCATTTCTGATGATTTCTGACTGGTTGCAAACATTACTGCAGATTACTACATTACTACACTTGTAATATTTTCTCATCGTATCTGGAACTTGTGTTGACAATTTATATTGACAAAAATAACTTCAGTTTTACTCAGACTTGGTCTCAGCAAATATAGACTGAAGTCAGACATTGCGGAAAGTTACCTATTCAGAATACTAAATTAGCAGGTTAATCCAAACTGTGAAAAGGCCAGGCGAAAACGCTTTTTCCTGTATGGGGTCACTTTTGTGAAAATAACACTGATTTGGAATGTGTCAATAAATTGAAGGTGCCAAGTGCCATAATTACATTGGCTCTCTGTCAAGAGTGATGCAAGGTTTTGGACAAGCTGTGGGAGGACAGGTTTTTATGCCTGCATTTTACCAATGTCCCAGAGCTATAGTAACCAAATTGCGTCTGTGTCATTGTTTGGAAAAGCAGCCCTGTAATGTACACAGATAAAGTTAGAGTGTGAGATTTATATGCATTTTTAACACGTTTAGTAACACTGCAGCTGTTTTACCTCAAAACTTTTGACAGGTTGCAAATGATTTATAACAGCTCTCTTTTTTTCTTAAGAAATGCAGAAAATATTTGAGATATAACATGAACGATGAGCACGCAGTGTTTACAAAAGTGCTTGGTACAGATTAGATTGTTGTGAATGATGAGCTGATAGATGATGATGGATAATGGAGAAAACAATATGAAATGCCCAACTGGGGAAATTATGAGTGCATGTTGACATAGTACAGGTAAAAACTCACATAGTGTGCATACAGAAACAAGCTATTTTATCCATCAGGTTTTTACTGGCACCGTGAGGCCTTAATTCTTACAAAATTCTATTTTATTTCATCTAATTTTATCTTAATACCATACTGTTCCTTCCTTTCACATGCACAGTACATAGCAAGTTGCCCCTCACAGGTTATTTTCATATTTACTTCAGATTGTTGTACAAAAAAATGTTTTCATTTTATATGTGATTGAGATATGGAATAAACAACCTGTTAATTAAATGTGCAGAAAGGAAATGCAGATGTTGGCATACACCAAAGATAGACGCAAAGTGTTGGAGTAACTCAGTGGGTCATACAGCATCTCTGGAGGAAAAGGATGGGTGCTGTTTCAGGTCAATGCCTGCAGATTCAATTGCAACCTTCAAAGTTGAATTGGATAGATGCATAAATTTGAAAACATGAACCGAGCAAATGCAGGAACTAAATAGACCTGTTCTTCAAAAGAACTAGCTTCAATTCAATGGGCCAAAAATTATCTTCCTGCCCTCTAATATATATATTCTGATTCACCATCCAGAGTAATTGGAATAAATTCCTCATTCCAACCACCTACTGAAAGAAGACACTTCCCCAGTTCCTGAGGGAATTTATGAGTAACCACCAATTTATGAGTCACCTTGCGGAGGTGACTCCTAGTTTTGGATTGCCAACTCAAGCTGTGACATCCTTTCAGTGAATAATATCATGAATAGGCCACCTCTGATTTTTCCTTCCTTTAAAGAGGAAATGTGGAACATATGAACATAGAGCAGTACAGCACCGGAACAGATCCTTCCACCCACAATGTCCATGCCGAAAATCTCCTCTGCCTGAATTTGATCAAACCTCTCCATTCCCTGCATGTCTGTCTAGTGTACCTATCTAAAAACTGCTTAAATGTCACTATCGTATCTGCCACTATCACCAGAGGGGCAACATGATCCACACACCTGCCACTCTCTGTGTACAAAACCTGCCTGCACATCACCTCTAAACCTTCTCTCTCTAATCTTAAAGTCATGCTCTCTAGTTTTTGACATTTCCATTTTGAGAAAAACATTATGTCTTTCTACCATATCTATGCCTCTTATATGTAGTATATACTTCATCAGCTTTCCCCTCAAATTCCAACACTCCTGAGAAAACAATCCAAGTTTGTCCAACTTTCTTTTTGTATTTAATACCCTCTAATCCAGGCAGTATTTCTGACAAACCTCTACTGCACTCTTTCCTTTAATGGGATGACCAAAACAACACACAAAACTCCTAATGCGACCAAACGTTTATAAAGCTGCAACATGACTTCCATACTCTTACGGGCCTGTCCAGCTTAGGCGACATTTTAGGCCACTATGCAGTCGCCACATGGTCGCCACATGTTCGCGGGTGGTTGCCGGGTAGTCACCTTCATGGTCGTGAGAAGTTCCCGCATTCTCGGAATTAGTCGTGGCCTCATTATGGTCGCCGCTAATTTTTCAACATGTTGAAAAATTAGCGGCGACCAGAATAAAGTCGCCAGGGAGAGTAGCGAGAATTCCCGTGCCTTAGGTGCAGATGTAGTGGGTCGCCAGGAGGTCATAGGTTGTTGTAGGTTGTCGCTGGTGCTCACCGGTGAATTTCATTAACTCATAGGGGAAAAAAAACGTAAACAGTAGTTTTCAGAACCAAGGATAACCGACCGGTAATGTTAATGTCCGCCGAGCTTCACTCCCGTGTATCTCTGGCTTCTTAAAAGTTGTCTCCATACATTCGCCCCACACCGTCTCTCCCTTCTCCCCCCCCCCTTTTAAAGGACCTTCCCGTACACTGTGCTTTCACCGTCTTAATTACAGCGCCAACCTTCCTGTTCATCGCGGTGTTTGTCTGTATGACATTGGCTTTGCACCGTGTGAGTTTCACTCAGACAACGCTCCCCCCACTTGCCCTGTCCCTGCCTGCATAACTGGCTGGTGAAGGAAGCGACGTGTGTGTGTGTGTGTGTGTGTGTGTGTGTGTGTGTGTGTGTGTGTGTGTGTGTGTGTGTGTGTGTGTGTGTGTGTGTGCGCATGTGTGTGTATCTCTGACAGTCGCCGTTCCACTCGCCATTCCAGTCGCCGGTTTTTCAGTGACCTGCTACGACTTGACAGTGGCCTGAAAAATTGCCAAAGTGGGACAGGCCCATTATATTCAATGCCCTGACCAATGATGTTAAGCAGATTACAAAACCTTCATTACCACTCCACTCCTCCTGTTGCCACAGTCCAGATGCCTCTGTACGATTCAATTCATTTCAATGATACTTTATTGACACATGTACCTAGGTAGTGTGAAATTATTTGTTGTGCATACAGCCCAGTAAAATCATACAGCAGACCTTACCTAGGCAGTACACAAGAATCATTACTTTTCTGGCACCGACAAAGTTACAAAAAGTTAATGGAACAGCCCTATCTTCTGCTCGCGGTGGCGAACCAAGTCTGTCACCGCACGTGGCCATTGATGGCCCCCTCTGCCGGATCCCCCCTTCATTCTATGTGTCCCTCCCCCCACCCTCCACTACCACCCTCCCTACCGCGCCGCATCCCCCTGCATTCTCTGCGGCCCCCGCTGGGTTGCTCTTGGTGGCCCCACTTGCTGTCAGTAGTGCGGGTCCCCCTACATTCTGGGCGCATGCGTCCCCCTACACTGAGGGAGGGTCCATCTCCCTCTTGGAGGTTGCTCGCGCACTCCCCCCCCCCACCCCCTTGGTCCCAGTGGCACGGGTCCCTCCTCGCTCGCAGTGGCCCTCCTCGCTACATCTATGCTGCTAAGGGGTTTGCCTCTAACTGTGTAGTTGTGCCTTACATTCAACTTCCCAAAGTGCAACAATGCACATTTGCTTGGATTAAACTTTATCCTCTAATTCTCTGCCCATGTTGGTAGCTGCTCCATATCCCACTGAATCCTTTGACAGCCTTCCTTACTGGGGTGGTGGGGAGGGGGGGCAGGGCAGGGGGTAGAAAGAAAGCAAAGTAGCCTATAACCCAATTGTACAAACATTGAATTCTCCATTTTCCATTGTGCAGTTGTGGTCCCCTAATTTGAGGAAGGACATTCTTGCTATTGAGGGAGTGCAGCGTAAGTTTATAAGGTTAATTCCCGGGACGGCGGGACTGTCATATGCTGAGAGAATGGAGCGACTGGGCTTGTATACCCTGGAGTTTAGAAGGATGAGAGGGGATCTTATTGAAACATGTACGATAATTAAGGGCTTCGACACGCTAGAGGCAGGAAACATGTTACTGGTGTTGGGGGAGGCCAGAACCAGGGGCCACAGTTTAAGAATAAGAGGTAAGCCATTTAGAACGGAGATGAGGAAACACTTTTACTCACAGAGAGTTGTGAGGCTGTGGAATTCTCTGCCTCAAAGGGCGGTGGAGGCCGGTTCTCTGGATACTTTCAAGAGAGAGCTAGATAAGGCTCTTAAAGATAGCAGAGTCAGGGGATATGGGGAGAAGGCAGGAACGGGGTACTGATTGGGGATGATCACCCGTGATCACATTGAATGGCGATGCTGGCTCGAAGGGCCAAATGGCCTACTCCTGCACCTATTGTCTGTTGTCTATTGTCTATTTCAAATAATACACCCTCAACCCCCTCTCTTTCCCCAGCCCCCAACCTCGTAAGCACACATTACTTCAAATGTCTCCAACCAGCCTAGATATTATACTCCTTTCCCCTTGTCCATAACATCCTCCCCCATCCCAAGTCCCATATTTCCCTATTTTACCCCCTTATTTTCCCCTCCCCGCTATCCCCTTCCATATCCCTCCCTCGGGCTTTACAATTTACTGCTTCACTTATAACCTTACTTGACTCCTGTCTCTTTTCTTCACTAGCCTTTGAAACTTACTTTACACATCTCCCAATCACACCCCCCCCATCCTCATCTGTATCTCCCTATCACTTGCGAGACTTTGCTCCACCCCCACCTCTCTTTTCCAGGTTTCTACCCCCTACTCCGTCAGTCTGAAGAAGGGGCTCGACCCAACATGTCACCTATTCCTTCTCTCCAGAGGTGCTGCCTGTCCCACTGAGTTGCTCCAGCTTTTAGTGTCTATTTCCGGTGTAAACCAGCATATCCCGTTCCTTCCTACACAGTCTGAAGAAGGGTCCTGATTTGTTGTCATTTGAACATTCCCTGCACAGATGCTGCCTGGCTTGCTGAGTTCCTCAAGCCTTTTGTGCTTTGTACAATTTAACAACAATGCATACTTTAGTGAGTGCTTGTGGCTGGGTTGGGTTGGAGATATTTGACTAATTTACCAGTGAAGATGCTAATGGAGGCATGGGAGCTATAGCAGCATAGCCTGCACTTCCAATTAATCAGGAGGACAGTTGGAGCTGATGGTTGTTCTGACTGTCCAGTATTCACGATTCTATCTGTGTTACATTCTGATGGGATTGTGGATGGAAGATTGCAGACTGGGCAGGAAGTTGGTTATTGAGCCAATTCTTTGATCTTCTGCAAAACCTGTGGCAAAGGTTCAAGAGCATCTGTGAGAATTCAGTGCACCTTCAAGTAATGATTCAGTGATATGGAGCAAGAAATCTGCACGTGAAGGAAAAATCAATGTGCGGTACTGAAGTGATAGCTAGCCGGACACACCTAATACCCTGCTCTGCTCCGCTATTCATCACTGTCCAGGAATATTCTGAGTGTCTTTTTGGAGTGGCCCCTTATTGGGATTGCCCAACTTGTGTTAGAGATAATGTTTTTCTTTTCCTTACTTTATATAAATATGAATGTTTTAATTCACTTTTAATAGATGCATGTGTCATTAAATAATTGTATTATGTTTTAGATAAATACTACTTCAATTTGTTTAAGTTTTCCATATGTGTTTAAGCTATTTTTAAATGCCTCTGATCATTTGAGACACTTGGAAACAAGCTCTTATGGGGCCATTGGGATGTTTCTTGGGGCAAAGCCTTAAGCTCCACCACCTGTGCCCTGGTCATCACTCCTGCACCATTCTCCTTTGGGGGACGAGTGTGACAATGAGGTGAGGGAATCAGGCACTAGGGTGCAGTCTAAAACTTAGATCCAGGCCTTTCAGGAATGAACAATGGGGCAGGCGAATTCAAATTTTAAACCCTCTTCCCCAAACAGCAATGGATACTCGGTCAGTTGTTATTTTAAATCTGAAGTTGATAGTTTATTATTTAAAAAAGACGTTAAGGGAAGATGGGCACAAAATGCTAGACAGGCAGCATCTCCAAAGAGAAGGAATGGGTGACGTTTTGGTTCAACACCCTTCTTCAGATCGAGAAAAAACATGCATATGGAATAAGGTTGCAGATTAGCCATGATTTTATTCAATGCTAAGCATGATCTGGAGGAGACAGAGGTTACTCTTCTTCCTATATTGCTTTATTTTAATATTCCTATATTAGTTTAGTTTAAAGATACAGTGCTGAAGCAGGCCCTTCAACCCACCAAGTCCACGCTCACCAGTGATCCCTGCACTCTAGCACTACATTACACACTAGGGACAATTTACAATTTATACCAAAGCTAAACCTATACGTTTTGGAGTGTAGGAGGACACCGGAGCACCAGGAGAACACCCACCGTCATGGCGAGAACGTTCAAACTCCGTACAGAGAGTCGAACCCGGGTCTCTGGCTCTTTAAGGCAGCAACACAACTGCTGTGCCACCATGAAGCCCTATACACTAACTATGAAATAATTAGTACAAATGTGCATATGATACATAAAATATACACACACACATCATTTTTATATATGTGTCACACTCTAAAGAATTAGGTGGTATTCTGAGGAAATTTTAATATGAGAGCTACCCAAAATTATTAATGTTGAACAATTTGATTTGGAACAGACTTTGGAGTAGAAAAGGCACTGTGCACATGTTTTTCGAGTAAACGTTTCCCCTGTGACAGAGGAGCACATCTGGTGTGTGATGTAGTGAAAACATGTAGCTGATAGGACTAAATGGGTAGAGTGTTTAGCAAATGACATTAGGAATGAGGTCACAGCTGAATATAAGTAGCTGTGTACTAATAGAAATATAGCAATAACTTGCAAAGAATCTGAAAATATTGTTACTCTGACAGACTGCTGCGCAAACCTGGCTGGAGGTACATGAGAATGGAATACTTAAAGTTGCAAAGGCTAAGGTACTGTATCAAATCTAACCAACTATTTCATTTCTAATTCATTCAATTTGAAGTCTTTATGGATGCAAGGTTAGAAGTCTTCACATTATTCTGCTTTCACATTGGTTTGTGTTCTGAATTAAAATCATGCAAATAATAATACGACTTATGTGGAAGCTTGCAAGAATTGTACTCATGTTGATTTTTTAAATTTTGGATGGATTCTTTAATTTGACTTCAGTTTGATGAGTAAATAGAAGCAATTTTGTACCAGACCTTTCTGCATTGGTTCTGTTACCTGCTCTCTCCACATGCCTGTGCATCTCTCGTCCAGATGGGTCGAAGGGCCATGTATTTCAATGACGTGAAGAAAGGGGATCTACTAATCCCTGGGACCGCGTGGGCTTTTTCCGAGATCTTCGCTTTCCTCCCACACGCCAAAGACATGCAGCTGTGTAGGTTAATTAGCTTGGTGTATGTGTCAAACTGTCCCAAGTATGTGTAGGGTAGTGTTAATGTGCGGCGATCGTTGGTCGGCGTGGACTCAGTGGGCCGAAGCGCCTATTTCTGCACTGTATCTCTAAACCAAGCTAATGCAATGAGGAAATAACTCGTATGGTTTGCTCCTGCCATTTGATAAATATAGCAAGCCATTTTCCTCAATAGTTCAACTCAATTGGAACTGAAACAAAGCACTTTTAAATTAAAACAAATTATGCTTCAAAAATCAAAAATATTAACTGAAAAGCATTCAATTAAAGTAAAATAACTAAATAGTAAAAACGTTTTTTTGTCTCCCACAGCCTTTGACCCCCCTTTGATTTCAGTGGGAACTGCTCCGTGAAACAATTTCTCAGAGTAACACTGGGAAATCTCAGCAAGACTGTTGGACTTCATGGGGAGTCCAGCGACATGGAAAACTGACAGATTTAGTGCTGCAAATCTGTCAGCAAGTTTGAGGCTTCCATGTTTCAGAGCACATCTGTACAAGTCCCGGGCTTTGCACCTGAACTGCCAACATTAGCCAGTAAGAACAGGCCCAATAATAATATCAAAACATCTCTATCTGACTGCAGGATCTTGGAGGGAAGTATTGCATAGCTTTCACATATTAGATTGAAGCTGTCTGTTTACTTTCAGCAACAATATGCTGGGTGTGAAAACGCAGGTGGATAGAACCTTCAAACAAATTATCAAAGGAACTAGCTCTCAGCAGTGCTTCTCAAATCAATGGGAATCTGTTTTTTTATAGTCGGGGCAAACCCACAATATGAGTATTTTGGCAAGTAACAAATGGAAAACCTATCTCATATTGTGGCATGTATTAAAATGAATCATTTAATCCCATTTACCCATGAAATAGTCTAAAATGTGTTACTCAAGAATCGCAGTGGAGGTATGGAAGAGATATTTTCTATAGTGAAGATAGATCATTGGGATGAGAGAGGAAACCGGAGCTCCCATAGGAAACCCATGCGGTCACAGGGAGAACTCCACACGTACAGCACCTGAGGTCAGGATTGAACCTGGGTCTCTGGCGCTGTGAGGTAGCAGCTCTACCAGTTGCGCGCACTGTGCTTTGGTTTCCTCCCACATCCCAAAGACCTATAACCTACAAAGTGGGTTTTTAGGTTAATTGGCATCTGTAAAATTAGCCTAGTATGTGGATGGGGAGTGGGATAACATATAACTATATATAGTAGCGGCGCCTGCAGGCGCATGCAGGTATCGAACCCGGCGTTCGGAAGCTGCGATCACGTGACTCGGGAGGGGCTGCTGGTTTTTGCACAGTTTCGCTTTCGCGCGGAAGTTGAGTACTGACCGCCGTTGTGGTCAGACGTGTTGTAAGGACCTGCGAGCTAAATAGCTGTTTTGTGAATAAAATAAGTTATCAAAACTTAGTTGTTCTTGCGACCGCCAAAATATAACATATAACTTATTAAGTATAAGGGGTAGGTCATTTAGGACTGAGATGAGGAAAAATATTTTCACCCAGAGTTGTGAATTTGTGGAATTCTCTGCCACAGAGGGCAGTGGAGGCCAATTGACCGGATGTATTCAAGAGCGAGTTAGATATAGTTCTTAGGGCTAATGGAATCTAGGGATATGGGGAGAAAGCAGGAAAGGGGTACTAATGTTGAATGATCAGCCATGATCACATTGAATGGCAGTGCTGGCTCGAAGGGCCGAATGGCCTACTCCTGCATCTATTTTCTATGTTTCTATATTTCTGTTTAACTAGTGTGAACGAGTGATTGGTGGTCAATGAGGACTCGATGGGACAAAGGGCATCCCTCCGTGCTGTATCTCTAAACTAACCATTCGACCTGGCACCTTTGTGACCCAGTCCATGTGTTTCAATTAATGTGAATACAGAAAGGGCGTTTGCTGTAAATAATAGAACAATTCCCATTACCTTTTTCTGCTCTGTTATTTTCGTGAGAATCAATTTCTCCAAAGATACTGAACTAAAACAGAGGATGCTGGATTGCGTAGCATCTGTGGAGGGAGGAAGAGTTAATGATTCAAGTGGATGACTTGTCAAACATGCTCCCATATTAACAGGCTGGAAATATTTTTAAGATTAGATTACACCACCTAGCCCATATTTGTATCAGGACATTCTTTCCATATTGTGTAGTGCTAGTTGTTATGTATATCAAGAGGAAACATAAATGAAGGCTCATAAATTCACGTAGCAGTCGCAAGCAGCTGAGAGTGTGGGTTATTTAATATTAGACTCTTATTAAAGAAGGACTAATATCACATTGAATTACTGACAGCTTCTCCAGAAATTCACTCCTTGGAAATGGAATTGGCTTTGGATAAAAGCATAATAAACCCAATCCCCTTATCTGCTCCTGTTTCACAAAACATCTGACCTGATCAGTTCTTAATGTACTAAAGTGCAGCAGACTTGCCAGTTGTTTGATTTTTTTGCAAATAAAGTGTTACGTGTAAAACGAGATGTATAGTCGCTTCATTTCATTGAACAAGACTGTGGTTCAATTGCATCTTGAAAACTGTGTACAATTCTTGCTAACTGACATGCCAATGGCTCCCGAGGTTCCTGTAAAGACTCACAAGAGCGCTAGTCTGAGGGCACCGGTTTGACACACCTTACCCTTGCCCTTCCATAACTCTGTCTCCCTCTCCCCTGTCTCTCTGTCTGAAGAAGGGTCTCAACCTGAAAAGTCATCCATTCCATCTCTCCAGAAATGCTGCCTGCCCAACTGAGTTACTCCAGCATTTTGTGTCTATCTATGCTGAAAGTATTGTCAAGGGTGCTTGCCACCCTGGCCATTCCCATTTCTCTCTTCTACCTTCTGGTGATAGATACAGGAGCTTGAAAGGTTATGCATCATATTTAAGAACAGCTTGTTCCCCACTGCTCTCAGACTCCTGAACCAATCACCTCTTTCATAAACCCTTCTTAGAGGTGCTGTCACATACTCTTACTCCTAACTCGACATCATTTGATCGTTCTGTTATTGCACAATATTTTTTGCACTACTCCAATTGTTATATTTATATTACTGCATATACACTGCTGACTCTGAGCTTCACATGAACAAGGGAATAGTAAGATTGAACGAGAACTTACCAGTTCGAAGGTTGATCGTTATTTCATGAGGAGTCGCGGTGAGGGATTTCGTGAAGAGCCCGCCGGCGCGCATGCTCGACATTCTTCAAAGTAGCGGTGGAATCACAGAAACCAATAACAGAAATGACTTAGCATAGTAAGATGAAAGAGACTCAAATTACCAGGTGAAGGTGATTGAGGGTTGGGCGTGGAGGGCACGAAATCCCTCACCGCGACGCCTCATGAAATAACGATCAACCTTCGAACTGGTAAGTTCTCGTTCAATCTTACTATTTCATTTCGGAGTCACGTGAGTGACTTCGTGAAGACTTCAAAGCTTCTGTGATTACACGCCCTGGACCACGTCCATGCTGACACACCACTACCAGGGATGGATGGGAGGAACAAACTTGCTCAAATAGTTCATACTGCAAAACAAGAGCATATTTATTAACAACAAATCAAAAAACCCCTCATGCGGGGACACCTCCACGTTCTCGACCTGCATTCAGCACGGCTTCCGCGAACTGTAGAGGAGCAGCAACAGGCTTGTTATAAAATCGCTGAAACACAGCTTCATTAGCCCATCCTGCTGTGGCAAGAATATGGTCCATGGGCACCTCCATGACCCTCGCCGCCGACGTCGATGCAGCCCTGGTGGAATGAGACGTGAACACATTAGTGTCGATACCTGACTTACCCAAGACGACCCGGAGCCACCTGGATATCGTCTGGACTGTCACTCGATGATGAGGTCTTTTATGAGTGACAAGCAGGTATCTCTCCATTCCTCTGATGCCTGCCGTCACCTTGACGTAGTGACGGATATGGGAGGCTAAACACAGCCTAGCATCTGCGGGGTATGCCGGGAACTTCAGCTGCAGCCCTGTGCACCCAGGTCTATGCTGCTTTAGTAGCTCATCAACGAAGAAGACTACTTCTGTAGGGGTAGACATCATTCTGTCGACACGTAGTTTATGGAGTGTCTGTACCCTCTGAGCTGAAGTCAGCGCTAGCAACATCACCAGCTTCATGGTGAGTTTGTCCAGCTGGAGCCCTTCCATGGGGGACCACGTCCTGAGCAGGGTTAAAACGTCCCTGACATCCCAGGTGATATTGTAACGTGGTGTAGGCGGATTCATATTGAATATACCCCGCATGAGCCTAGACACTAGCCTGTTGGATCCCACCTCAATCTTGAGGTAGAATGACAGCACGCTCCTGGCGCTGTTGATGGCACTGTAACTTAAGTGTTCATCATGGTGCAACCCCGCAAGGAATTCCAGGACGTCGGTTATAGTCACGGCATCGTACGTGATGCGAGAGCGGCTGCAGAAGGCTTCCCACTTCTTGATATGTGAGCGGTATCTTCGCCTTGTTGACTCTCGACACGACGCCGCAATGGTATCCATGGTCCGAGTTGAGAGGCCGTATTGGGCTAACGGCCTGTTCAAAACCTGCAAGAAAATAAATGCAAATAGCCATGGCAGGGATGTGGCTCCCCTGAGACAGGGTGAGGAACTAATTCTGGGCAACCCTTCAAAAGGACCCAAGGCTCACTGAGCATGTCAAAGACCACCGGATACCACGGCTGTGTAGGCCAGTCGGGTATAATAAGGATGCCCTTAGCTGCATCCATCTGAATCTTTCGTAATACCCGACTGATGAGGCAAAACGGGGGGAATGCATAGAAAAACCAATTCCCCCAGTCCAGCGAGAATGCATCTAGCGCCATAGCCCCAGGATCTGGTTCCCATGAAACGTAGGTTGGTACCTGATGGTTCAACCGGGACGCAAAAAGGTCAATATCCGGTTTCCCAAATGTGGCTGTGATTTTGGCAAAAATTTCAGGATGCAACATCCATTCAATATTGTCATTGAACTTGCGTGACCTGGTGTCCGCCACAGTATTAAGCTCACCTGGCAAATAGGTAGCTGAAATCCAAATGTCTCTCTGAACACACCAGAGCCAAATTGAGTTAGCCAATTTATCACACGAAACTGACCTGGTACCGCCCATATGGTTTAAATATGCCACCGCTGTGGTGTTGTCTATTTGGAGACGGACATGTGCCCCAAAATACTTGGAACAATAAGCACGAAGTCCGTGGAATGCTGCAAGTAGCTCCAAATAGTTGATCCCATGTGACAACAACATAGTAGCCTCAAGGGTATCTCATCTGCCTCCGCAATTAGAGGAATGATCCGTAGCTCCCCAGCCATAAGAGCTCGCATCAGTTTGCAAGTATACCACCGGATTAGCCTCAATAATAGGCTTAAACGAGTTACTAATGTGGCGCACCCACCATCGTAACTCATCCGTTGCTTCAGGCGGCAGCTGCATTGGTCAATCATAATGACCAGCGTGCTGTCTTAACGCAGCGATCTTGGCCCTTTGCAAATTCTGATAATGCAAAGGCCCATATCGGGCTGCCGGAAACAAAGCTACAAGTTTGCCAATTACTGTAGCTGTATGACGAATCGATGGTATACCAGCGGTGATTAAACCTTGACACACCTGGGTGACCTCCTCAACCTTATTAGGTGGTATGGTGACCCTCATGCGAATAGAGTCCACCGTAAACCCCAGATAATGAATTACCTGGGAGGGGCAGAACTTTGATTTGGCTGGATGGACAATGAACCCCAGCTGCTGAAATAAATTGACTGCAGCTGCAACACCCTGTTGAGCCAATTCCAGGTTGTGGCCCACAATTAAGATATCATCTAAATAGGCCATTACTATATGATGTCGTTGTCGTAAATAGGCCATAATTGGCTTCACCAATTTAGTGAATAATCGAGGGGCTGTGGTAAGCCCATTGGGCAAAGCCCTATATTGCCAGAGTTGACCCATCCAGATAAATTTCAGAAACCTCCTATAATATTTTTGAATGGATACAGTATAGTACGCATCTTGTAAATCAATGCATGCCATAAAGCAACCATGTGAAATCAATGATTTGGCTGTTTCAAAAGTGTCCATTTTGAAATGAGTATATGTTACAAAAGTATTTAAACTAGTCAGGTCAATGATGACTCGACAGCCTCCATCCTTCTTTGGTCGAGTGAATATATTGGAAACAAATTCCACGGGCTCATGAACCGTTTTCTCTATCACTCCCTTCTGTTCTAGCCTCAAAATTTCCTTATAGCCTGCTGCCTGTTCTGCAGCAGACAATTTAAATGTTCGACCAGGCCTGTGCTGGGATGGAGGAATGTCCCCATTAAGAAACTCAATGCTATGACCCTGAACATTTCGTAACACATACTCATCACCAGTAATATCATCCCATGCACCCAAAAAGAACCGAAGGCGCCCACCAACATTTGAGGTTAGACAAAGAGAAAAGAGAGAACCAGACCGCCTCACCTCCGTGGTTACCGGCGGTCCTTGACACGTGTGGGTGGACGTGGAGGTGCTGGGTTGGCTTGAGGGCGCGGCGTCCTCATCTTCCACCAGGGTTTCTGCCGACCTTGTCCTAAAAAAGCCCCCTGGTGCTGGGGCGGTTGGTAACGGGGTGGAGCTGGAGGGTAGGTCCTCGTAGAGGTGCTGGCAGACCCTCGTGGTCGAACAAGCGGAGCTTTCGAGCCCGACGGCGTGGGGGCACCGTGAGGGCGCATGAGTCCCACCGTTTTGGCTTGTTCGTCAAGCTCTTTGACCCTCTTAGAGAGATCCTCGCCAAAGAGCTGACGGGGCGGCGGCGGCAGCGGTGGTTTGCACAACCCTGCAAACTTAGGGTTGAGCGCCGGGCGGATGCTGCTTTTGCGGAACCCATTGATTTCATGTTGAGTTGCGCACAATAGAGCCAGAGCATCCTCCTGGTCCAAATTTAAGTCATCCCCATCAACCGACCGCACAAAGGCGGTAATACCGGCCGTGAGGAGCTTCAGGATCCGCTGAATTTTCAGCTCCTGTTGACGGATAGCCGCACTGATGTTGCCCCATATCGGCGTATTGACCACAGGCACGTTGAGGGAGTTGCAGTTGGATGGAGCCTTGTGACGGCTCATGGCCTGAATGAGAACCTCCTCCTGGAGCTGATGGTTGTTGAGGAAGTCCACTGTGGCTGCCAATTTCGAGTTGAGGGGAAGCCCAGACGAGTGTGGGGCCGCGAACTTAGTGGCCACATCGAGAAGGCCCTCCGCTGGTAAATCGGACGGAGGTGGGATGGGATCGACCAAAACCTCCTCTTCCTGCTGCTCCAGGCTGATGGTGGAAGTTGGTGAAACAGCCCTGTACCTGTCGCTGCTGGACGCTTGCTGCTGTTGACCGTGAAGCAGGAGCTCCAGCAGCCGCTCCATCCGGTCAATACGCCCTTCACCCTGAACACTCAGGTGGTCGGAGTCCTCCGGCTCTGAAAAATGGCCGGGGCCCCTATCATCGGCCCGCACCTCATCGAGGCCCACCCGGTGCCGGTAGTCGTCGCTAGCAGCCGCCGAAGCGAAACTGCGCGATTCCTGCGCGGGGGTGTTCAACCGCCTCTGTTTAGCGGGAGCGGACGCCGCTGCCACTAAGGACACTTGCGGCGTGATGTCGGCACCAGCCGCAGCCTGGATACCCGATGCCCGCGCAGGCTTGCCGGCAGCCCACGTCGTGGACCTCGCCGACGCATGGTCTCGCCCACCCATCCATGGGGGGCTCGGCGACCGCGACGAGACCCGACCCAACCGACCCGTCCCGGCGTCGAGAGTTGGGGGGCGTTGACTGGACCTCACAGCCGCCCCGGGTCCCGCCCTGGAACCTGACCGCTCCTCGGCGGCAGGTAAAGCCTTAGCCCCAACAGGGTTAGACTTCCGGGCTCCTGCCTTTCCCTCCGCGGAGGGCTGGGTGAAAAGGGCCGTGCAGCCGCACGCACCCTTCTGCTCGAGGCCGCCAGCAAGCCTGCTGACGACCTGACTGCCATGGCAGGATCCTCCTGCTCTGGCGGCACACCACACTCCTCCTCGTCGAACTCCTCCGAGCTGTGGTGTGCTGGCGGATCCGGACCTGTAAACACAGAGCTCACCGACATTTCCGCCCCTGTCCCGGCCTGCGCTGCAGGTACCGCCGATATCACTGGCTCCGGGACTGTTGACCGGCGACCTCGTCCAGACGTTCTCCGGCCTTTAACGCTCCCATCCATGTCCTTGCTGTGAAAACAAAACACAACAAGAACCACCAACTTAAGGTAGGATACTTACCTTAGTGGTTCCCTTATGAAGGGCTGGCGAGGAGCGCGCTCCACCGCCAGCCGTCGCAGCAACGCGATACGACGATATGTCGAGCATGCGCGCCGGCGGGCTCTTCACGAAGTCACTCACGTGACTCCGAAATGAAATTCATTACACCATGCAATGTTTATGAAATTAAACTAATCTGATCTGATCTGTCCTGGGTGGTCTTTAGCTTTTTACCAGTTGTTGGACCTGCATTCATCAAAGCCAATGGAGAATATTCAATTGTGCTCTCTACTCTTACCTTGTAGATAAAGGGAAATACCTCTAGGGATCAGTAGGTGGCTGGTGACTTTGTGGAACTGGTATTTATGTGGCAGGTCCAGTTGGTGACCTCCTGTTTAATGACAGCCCTAAGATAATGATGTGAAGCCCAGCAATGGTAATCTCATTGAATATCAAAGCTAGGTAGTTATGCTATTTTTTTTAAGACAGTCACTATGGTAGCACAAATATTACTTGATACTGGAGTAACTCAGCGGGACAGGCAGCATCTCTGGAGAGAAGGAATGAGTGTCGTTTCAGGTCGAGACCCAGTCAGACGAAGGGTCTTGACCCGAAAAGTCACCCATTCCTTCTCTCCAGAGATGTTGCCTGTCCCGCTGAGTTACACCAGTTCTGCAGTTCCTTATTACACACTTGCTCCATGAAGAATGGGAAGCTATTGGAGAGAATTCTTCATATAGGATTTACTCCCATTTCAAAGAGAATATATACATTAGGGACAGGCAGCATGTCTTTGTACGTGGCAGGTCATGTCTTACTAACATGATTGAGATTTTTGAAGTGATGAAGATGATTGATGAAGGTAGGACAGTAGATGTAGTCTGCATGTACTTTGGTAAGTCCCCCTTAGTAGGCTGATGTTTACTGCGTTACTCTGCTTCCCCTAACTGCATCACTGTGCTGCCCTTCAGTGTCCTGTTTGTGTTTCATTGCCCGCCACTATTCACGATTATATGACAGAGCTTAAATTTTGCTCCGCCAGTTGTGAAATCACTTAGCTGGTCTATTGTATGCTGTTTTAATTGATTTAAATGAACAGTTTCAAACTAGTGGAGCTTCAGCACTCTAAAGCTCTTCTAAAGCTTTTGCTAGGTTTCAGGAAGAAGTTATTCTTATGTATTAAAAGCACAAATGCTGGAGTTACTCAGTGGGTTGGGCAGCATCACTAGATCACATGGATAGGCAACCTTTCAGGATGGAACCCTTCTAGAAGCTTCAGATTCCAGCATCTGCACTTCCTTGTGCTTCCTTTTTAGTGGAGTTGCTGACCACTGAAAAAAAGTTCCCACTGCACACAATTAATATGAGATTACTGGAAAGTGTTCAAAAGGAAACTCGATGGGTGTCAGTAAGGACAAAGAATCCCAACTTTTAGAACTGGGCAGCACGGTGAAACAGCGGTAGAGTTGCTGCCTAATGCCCCTGTCCCACTTAGGAAACCAGAACGGAAACCTCTGGAGACTTTGTGCCCCACCCAAGGTTTCCGTGTGGTTCCTGGATGTTCCCGGAGGTTTTTGTCAGTTTTGACTATTAGGGAGACTGACAAAAACCTCTGGGAACCGCACGGAAACCTTGAGTGGGGAGCAAAGTCTCCGGAGGTTTCCGTTCAGGTTTCCTATGTGGGACAGGGGCATTACAGTGCTTGCAGAGGAGACCCGGGTCCCATCCTGACTATGGGTGCTGTCTGTGCGGAGTTTGTTTGTTCTCCCCGTGACTGTGTGGGTTTTCTCAGAGATCTTTGGTTTCCTCCCACACTCCAATGACGTACAGGTATGTAAGTTGATTGGTTTGGTGTATGTGTAAATTGTCCCTAGTAGGATAGTGTTAATGTGCGGGGATTGCTGGTTGGTGAGGGCTCGGTGAACCAAAGTGCCTTTTTCCGCGCTGTATCTCTAAGCTCAAGTAACCTAAACTCAACAAGTGTGTATTAACAGGGAGTTTTGAATCCACCGATTTCCCGCCATGCTTTGTCCTTCCCCTTCTTTCTTCCAGCTGTCTCTTCCCACCCCCCCCCCCCCCCTCCTCCCCCCCACCTCCCCCACCTACAATCAGTCTGAAGCAGGGTTCCATCCTGAAATGCCATCCACGTTCTCCAGAAATGCTGCCCGGCCCGCTGAATTATTTCAGCATTTTGTGTCTCTTTTATGTAGTTTACTGTTCATTTGAGGTTTTCCTCAGTAATTTGTCAATTTGGTAAGGTTAGAGTACTTAAAGTGGGGCTGAAGAAGACACGAGAGCACGACCCACAATAGTCTGGTGCAATACAGAAGGCGATATGCGGGAAGTTGGAAATAAGTTATGCAGACTTCCTTATCTCTAGTTGGCCTGAAATTTGATCTTGCGTAGCTCGCACGCATGATTACATGCCTTTGGATGGGTGGGAAAAGCATGTCCTAAAGTGTGCGAAGTACAGGCAGAATGGACAGACCACAGGGTCACTCACAGGAGGTCACTTCATATTTTGAAACAAAGCCCCATGTGACAGTAATCCAGCCTCAATTTCCGACCTCACATTGATCACTGTAAAATTGTATGGTCTGTAAATCGAACATAAAGGTTGAGAGCCCAGTTTTCAAACTGTCCTCCTGCCACTCATTAACAGGGCCTCTCAAAATCGGTCCTTTTATTTTTGAGGTCCAATTCTCTCTCTAAGCATTTCCTTCTGCCAGCATCTATCTGTCTGACCTCTTGGTCATGGGTCAGCTCAGCAGCACAAGCACATACAATGTGCCGCCTTTACCGTGACATAGCAACAATGGCTGCAGCTGACCCACTGCAAACTGCTTGGCTCGAGAGATTTTAATCTCTACTCTGCTTTAACTTTGTCAGAAGAAAGCAGATATCATCAACATTTGTGGAAACATTTATCATTTATTCAACTTTCAACTTAGGCCCATAAGTGAGTTGATAAATAAGATCATGGATGGGATGATGCACAGATTGATAGGCTCAATTCCTTTGTGAAAACTTCTAGCATTGAAACAGCAGCTGCACCATTGATCAGATGTCAGTCAGTCTTCCCAAGTTTCTATTTTTTTTATTGAAATTGTAATAGAAAAATGAAAACAAAGTTTGCAAATGATGTTCAAATGTGGTGTTTTTTCGGTCTGAATCTCCATAAAATCCTTTATGGGAGACTATATAATGTAATGTATCAATAACTGTTCGATCAGCTCTCAGTTCAAGGTTTATACCTGGTTTAAACCTGGTTCAAAGATGCAAATCTCCTCTGTGTGAAATGTGTTTTGGCAGTTTTAGTTCACATTCAAATGATCATGATCCTAAATGTGTCTACTGATGTGTCACATGAGTGCATCAGGGGCTATCTTCCTGGGTGGGGTCTGAGGCCCATTGTTGGAGTATATATATAACATGCAATGGAAAGGCTTTTAGTTATACTAAACGTGGAAGACCTCTTCTATTGTCCTTCAGCATTGTGTACAATAGAACATTGCAACAATACACCACTGCATCAAGCAAGTGTCTGCCTATCATGTAGTGAAAACTTCAAGAACTTTTTCCAACACAGAAATGTTTTCAGCACAGGATTTTCAATTTTGTTATTTTCTACATCACATCAATTTCACCTTTCACTCCTATGCTTGCTCACTTGTGTGGTCTCCTGATTGACCAAACGTCAATTAAAAAAATTCTCACATTTGTTTTCAAATTACTCCATGGTCTTGCTCTTCCCCATCTCCATAATTTGTCCATTACCCTGAGATATGCACAAAATGCTGGAGTAACTCAACGGGACAGGCAGTATCTATGGAGAAATGCAAATGGTGATGTTTCGGGTTGAGACCCGTCTTCAGACTGAGAGTCATGGGAGACAGAAACTAGATGGTAATCCTGCTAGTTTTACTTTGTATCTCCTTGTTATCACAACCAACAATGGACTGTTGTGGGCTCTTTGGTAATCGGTGCCAGCTCTGATCTGTTCCTTTACCGTTCCATACATCTAGTTTGCCTTTCTCCTGACTCACAATGTGAAGAAGGGTCTTGACCTGTAATGTTACCTATTCCGTCTCCCCAGAAATGCTGCCTGTCCTGCTGAGTTACTTCAGCATTTAGTGTCTATCTAAATCAGCATCTGCTTCCTACACATTGCCCTGAGATATATTTGGTTCTCCATTTCTGGCCCTTTGCCAACACCAAATGTAATTATTATTGGCCTTGAGTAAGCCTTATATTGGTTTCCTCCATACAATATAAATGGAAGTTGTTGTTAAAATGTAGCAAACATGGGCCCTTTTTGAGACTATGATTGCTCCAGTATCATGGTACAGAAGAAAGCCATCCAGCTTTACCAGGTTCATACCAACTCCTAGGGAACTCCTTTGAGGATGTGACAAGTAAAATGGATTAAGGGGCGCCAGTGGATGTAGTGTATCTAGACTTTCAGAAAGCCTTTGATAAGGTCCCGCACAGGAGATAGGTGATAAAAATTAGAGCACATGGTATTGGGTGTAGGGTGTTGACATGGATAGAAAATTGGTTGGCAGACAGGAAGCAAAGAGTAGGAGTAAACGGGTCCTTTTCAGAATGGCAGGCAGTGGCGAGTGGAGTGCCGCAGGGCTCGGTGTTGGGGTCGCAACTGTTTAAAATATATATTAATGATTTGTAAGAGGGAATTAGGAGCAACACTAGCAAGTTTGCGGATGACACAAAGCTGGGTGGCAGTGTGAACTGTGAAGAGGATGTTAGGAGGTTGCAGGGTCACCTGGACAGGTTCAGTCAGTGGGCAGATGCGTGGCAGATGCAGTATAATATAGATAAATGTGAGGTTATCCACTTTGCCGGCAAAAACAAGGGGGAAGATTATTATTCCCATGGGGTTAGGTTAGGTAAGGGGGAGGTGCAGCGAGACCTGGGTGTCCTTGTACACCAGTCACTGAAAGTTGGCGTGCAGGTACAGCAGGCAGTGAAGAAAGCTAATGGAATGTTGGCCTTCATAACAAGAGGATTTCAGTATAGGATTAAGAGGTTCTTCTGCTGTTGTATAGGGCTCTGGTAAGACCACATCTGGAGTATTGTGTACAGTTTTGGTCTCATAATTTGAGGAAGGACATCCTTGTGATTGAGGCAGTACAACATAGGTTCAGGAGATTGATCCCTGGGATGGCGGGACTGTCATATTAGGAAAGATTGAAAAGACTATGCTTGTATTCACTGGAGTTTAGAAAGATGAAGGGGATCTTATAGAAACATATAAAATTGTAAAAGGACTGGACAAGCTAGATGCTGGAAAAATGTTCCCAATGTTGGGCAAGTCCAGAACCAGGGGCCACAGTCTTAGAATAAAGGGGAGGCCTTTTAAGACTGAGGTGAGAAAAAGCGTTTTCACCCAGAGAGTTGTGAATTTGTGGAATTCCCTGCCACAGAGGGCAGTGGAGGCCAAATCACTGGATGTATTTAAGAGAGAGTTAGATAGTGCTCTAGGGGCTAGTGGAATCAAGGGACATGGGGGGAAGGCAGGCACGGGTTATTGATTGGGGACAATCAGCCATGATCACAATGAATGGCGGTGCTGGCTCGAAGGGCCAAGTGGCCTCCTCCTGCATCTATTTTCTATGTTTCTATGTTTCTAAACCCATTTCATTCCATTCTCCTTCACTTTGCATCCCTACAAACATATTCACTCTCACAAATTAATGCCAATGTCCCTATTGAGTAATTTTTGTCATTAACCTACACAAAGAGACAATGGCATCTAACTTACCAGCACATTTTTGGCATGTGGGAGGAAACTGGAGCATCCAGAGCAAATGTACACGGGTACAGATGAAACGTACATGGCTGCTGAAGACATGTTCATAGATACATATTGAACAAAAGAGAATTCCAATTTAATGATTCTTTTCTCTCCCAGGTAGTGAAAACCATTGTTTAATTTCAAGACTCCATATAGTCTTGCATCCCATGTGATGTAATAGTAAGATTAAATGAGAACTTACCAGTTTGAAGTTTGATCTTTATTTTATGAGGAGTTGCGATGAGGGATTTCGTGAAGACCCCACCAGCACGCATGCGCGACATTCTTCAAAGCAGCGGTGTGGAATCACAGATAACAACAATGACTGAAGATGGTAAGATTTAAGAGACTCTAATATACCAGTTGACCTTATGGTTGGGAGCAGAGGGCACGAAATCCCTCATCGCAACTCCTCATAAAATAAAGATCAAACTTCAAACTGGTAAGTTCTCGTTTAATCTTACTATTTTACTTCGGAGTCACGTGAGTGACTTTGTGAAGATTTCAAAGCTCTGTGATTCCATGCCCTGGACCACGTCCATGCTCACACACTGCCGTAATTACTGATGGAGAAAGTATGTTAACGTATTTCAGACTTGAACAAGCTGAAAAATAATAACATATTTGTTAATACAAACAATAAACCCCTGAACTCGGGGACAAACGTTTAGGGAACAGCACTTGAACTGACTCCACAAACGTTGCGGGAGCGGCCACAAGTTTGTTATAAAAACGCTGAAATGTAGCTATTGCGAGGACATGATCCATGGGTACCTCCATGGTCCTCGCCGCTGATGTGGATGCAGCCCTGGTAGAATGAGATTTTAAAATATTAGTGTCTTACCTGCTGCACCGAATACCACCCTGAGCCATCTGGAGATAGTCTGCACCGTCACCCTGTGATGTGGGTTTTCATGGCTGATAAACAGACCTATCTCCATATTCCTGATGGTGTGTGACATTAATATAATGTCGGATATAGGTGGCTATACATAGTCTTACATCAACGAGATATGCTAGGAATTTAATTTTCAGTCCTGTAGACCCAGGTCTGTGTTGTTTAAGCAACTCCTCTATAAAGAAAGTCATTTTATTGGGGGTCGAGACCATTCTATCCAGTTTTAGTTTCTGTAGAGTCTGGACCCGTTGTGCTGTGGTCAGTGCCATTAACTTCACGACTTTGAAGGTGAGTTAGTCCAGTAGTAAATCCGTCATAGGCGACCAGCTCCTGAGTAGGGTCAACGCCACCCCTATATCCCAGGTAATATTATATTGTGGTCGGGGAGGGTTGGAATTGAATATACCCCTCATAGTTTGGATACCAGCTGGTGAGATCCCACTCCAATGTTGAGATAGGATGACAGTGCACTCCTGGCACTGTTTATGGCACTGTAACTGAGGGCCTCATCATAATGAAGGCCCGCGAGGAATTCCAGCACATTGGAGATCGTAGCAGAGTTGTAGGTGGTCTTGGTCCGACTACAGAAGGCCTCCCATTTCCTTATGTGCGTGAGGTACTGTTTCCTTGTGGACTCTGCACGATGCTGGTATGATGTTATGATGGTTTTCCCCTGTTATGGGATTGGTCACCAAATTCGGGCATTTGGTAACCTGTGCCCATGGTGCTTTTATTATATTGAGGACCACCGGGTACCATGGTTGTGTGGGCCAGTCGAGTATTATCAGTATACCTGTTGCAGAATCGAGTTGAATTTTCTGCAATACCCGACTAATGAGGCAGAATGGGGGAAAAACATAGAAAATCCTTTTCCCCCAACGTAGCGAGAACACGTCCATCGCCACTGCCCCAGGACCTGGTTCCCAAGAGACATATGTTGGTATCTGATGGTTCAACCTGGATGCAAAGAGGTCGATATCTGGTGTTCCATATTTGGCTATAATTTTAGCAAATATTTGGGGGTTCAACATCCACTCAATGTCATTATTAAATACTCGTGACTTGGTGTCCGCTACTGTATTGAGCTTACGCGGAAGGTACGTAGCTGATATCCAAATATTTATTTCAATACACCAGAGCCAAATTAAATTTGCCAATTCATCACAAGATATTGACTTGATGCCACCCATATGGTTTAAATACGCCACCTCAGTGGTATTATTTATTTGAAGACGGACATGCGTATGATGCAAATTAGTGCAGTAAGCCCGCAGCCCGTGACATGCTCCCAGAATTTCCAAATAGTTTATACCTTGTGATTGAAGAAGAGTAGACTTGTGCAAATCCCATCTGCCGCCACCACTGGAAGTGGTGTCGGTAGCTCCCCAGCCCTGGGTGCTTGCGTCGGTTTGTAACACGACTGATGGGTTTGATATAATGATGGGATTAAAACAATCGCAAACATTTTGCTCTTTGCAAGTTTTGATGGTGTAACGGCCCAAATTGTGCAGCTGGAATATAGCTACATGCTTCCCAATCACCTTAGCAGCATATCTAATAGTCGGAAGCAAGCAAGGCTGTTACATGCCTCTATTATGTCTGTTGCTTGTTCCCTGGGATAGTGCCAATCAAAACCCCATGCATCCCAGAATGTACGCAACCTCCCTCCTACTTGTGAGGTTATACATGCAGCACTCCCAAGAGAACCGGACCCCCTTACCTCCATGGTTACCGGCGGAGCTTGATGTTCTGGGCTTTTGTGTTCGTTGTGTTGCTGGGATGTGGGGTTGGCGCATCTTCCACGCTGGTCGCTGTGGGCCCTATCCCAAAAAAAGCTTTTGGTGATAGGGTGCGACCGGTGGATAGGTTCTGGTTGCCCTGTCGGGTTGAACCCGAGGCCTGTTAGATGTAGCGTAAGGATGCTGTCTGCGATACGCCGGTGGCCTGCTTGAGGATGGTGGTTTCATCAACCCGACCGCTTTTGCCTCCTTGTCCAGGTCTTTTACCTGATTTGGCAGGTCTTCACCGAACAGCGGTCTCGGTGGCGGCGGAGCAGAGGCTTTGCACAAACCCGCGAATTTTGGGTTGAGAGTTGGGCGGATGGAGCTCTTACGAAAGCAGTTTATTTCATATTGTGTATTGCACAGCAACGCTAGTGCATCCTGCTGCTCCTCCGTCATGTCCGTCCCATCTATGGACCTGGCAAAGGCAGTAATGCCTGAGGTCAACAATTTCAGGATTTTCAGTATTTTTAATTCCTGGGCCCTGATCCCGGGACTGATGTTACCCCAGATGGGTGTGTTGACGGTCGGGACATTGAGCGACACGCAATTACCCAGAGCTATGTACTTGTTTGTAGCCTCTGTGAGCACCTGTTCCTGCAGCTGGTGTGTGGTTGAGTAATTGATGCTAGTTTGGGCTGAAGAGGTTGCCCTGATTGCTTGTTGGGCGAATTTTGACACTACTTCCAGCAGTTCCTCTTCAGACATCTCCGGCAACATCGGTTCTTGCGCCAACCCCTCTTCAAAGTCAGCTAACGGCTGACTTCTGGCACTCCCTATTGATGAGGGAGAGATATTTGGTGGTTCTGCTGTGTGTCTCCTAGATCCTAGGGACACACGCTCTTGATGAAGAAGGTCCCGTTCGAGCAGCTGCTCGACCATTCGCTCCATACGAGCCATGCAACCGCCGCCTCTATCTGCGGACGGCAAGTCGACTTCCCCAAGTTCTGATGAACAACTGGGGCTTCTACCGTTGGTCCACACCTCGTTGAGGTGATGTTTCGGGTACCTAGGTAGGTAGTCGCTGCGTGCCGCTCCTGCGGGGCTCACGACTCCCGCGCGGACATGCCGCTAGTCTGCCGTCGTCCGGACTGAAGCGGTCCGCCTGTCTGGTACGACAGCAGCGGTGAAGAGTCGGTGCCGGCCGCCGCAGCGGGGCTCCCCGACATCCGCACGGGCTTACCGCCAGTCCCGGTTATACGGGACTGAAGCAGCGCATAGTCGCTGCTAGCCGCCTCAGCGGGGCCACATGACCAATATATACTGCCACCGGCCTGCGATCTGGCAGCCTGCCCCGGTGGTAAGCCGGTGCCTGCTGCTCCTGCGGGGCTCCCCGACTTTCCAGTAGATACGTCACTGGTCCGCGATCTGGCAGACTTCTCTGGTGATAAGTCGATGCCGGCCGTTGCAGCGGGGCTTCTCAACCTCGGTGCTGCTTTCCCCCCTGGTCCTCCCTCTGGACACCTGTAACAGAGGGAAAACAGAACGTGCCGTTGAACGAGGCACGGGTTTACGCACCTGTTTTCCGCTGGCCCGGTGATGTTTGGGCGATAGCGGTAGGGAGTCAGGGTCTTGCCTACCCTGCTCCCGCGCGGTGCTCCGACCAATGTGCAGCTCCCTGGCCTGCTGTGGTGTAGAGTCGGGCCCTGCCATCTGAACAGGGCTCCCCAACTTCCGCGTTCTTTTCCCGGCCCACAGAGCGGGTGCTGCCGGTGTTGCGGGCAGCTCCGGGGATTGTGGCCGCTGACTCCCGTCCGAAGTCCCGCGGTCCTTGGAGGCGTGCTTCGATGCCTTCATTCTGGTCTTCCTATCCATCATTTCTGTAAGCAAAATCTACTACAGAAGCTAAGCAACTCATGGTTAGTATAACTTACCTGAGGGCCTTCTTGAAGCTGCCGGTGGAGGAGCGCACTCCCCCCCCACAGCTGCCATGGTGACCAGACTCTCATCCGGGAATATAGACTGCCGCTAACGGCAAGTCTCCCGCCTACGTTTTGAGTCGGTGCCCCGGCTCTGTCTTCGCTACCGCTACCGGGTAGCGTTGCTGTCAGTCCGCGGTAATCCTGCGGGCTGCGGCATTGAGTCGGAGCTCCTGCTCTGCCGTCGCTACCTGCGAATGGCAGTCTCCAAGCCTGGACCCTCCTGGGTCAACGGGCTTGCCCGACTTCCTGGTAGTGTTGCCGTCAGTCCGCGGTAATCCTGCGGGCTGCGGTGTTGAGTCGGGCTGCCGCTCTGCCATCGCTATGGACGGCGAGTCTGTGAGCCCGGACCCTCCTGGGTCAACGGGCTTGCCCGACTCCGGTCTGTTACTGCCGCCGCTGACTGCCCGCGTCCCGCGGTCCGCAGTCAGTCTCGAAGCGGTCCATTGGTAGACTACTCTGTTGAGTCCCTGGAAGAAAAACCGACCTCAGGTTAGTTACCTTACCTGCAGGTCTGTTCTGGTGGAGGAGCGACCCTCCTCCCTGCCTGTCGCTTTGCATGCGGTCGACCATATGTCGCGCATGCGTGCTGGCGGGGTCTTCAAGAAGTCACTCACGTGACTCCGAAGTAAAATTGCATTCTACTATTATAATATCTAATAGTTTGTTTACTCACAGTAATGATATTTGGAATCTAATTTTTTCTAAATGACTTTGTCATTCACCTAGTTTTGCTCATCTGATCAATCTGTATTATCTGGATTTACCAGAGCAAGAGCAATTAGAAATGAATATGCTTGAACTCCTCATTACCAAAATGTTGAGGGAACAATGCTACCAATGGTGAAGGATAAGCACTTGTATAAATTATGCACTTTGTACATTATTTTTAGTGTGTGATAAAGTGAGCAACATCCAGTGAGCTTTTAAAGGATGATTACAGTGCACAGACTAAAAACATTTGTGTCATTTGCGAACTGCATGAGGTCACTGTTACTGCTGTCCACAGAGCTTTTAAATTCATTATTACAATAGCACTTTCTCAGGTTAGACTTGTTGGCACATTATCAAGACTTTACAATCTGACCCATGTGACACGTATCCCACAAGCTTTAATGCTGATTATAGACCACTTCATCTCTTCCCTCAGGAACAATCTAACAAGTCTGCACAGAATCAAATCTGCAATTAGATATTTCAGGAAATCCAATTTAATCTTGTAATTGTCAAGAAAAATATTCTGATAATCCATGTTTAACGACGCATTTACTGTTGTAATTTAATTTTGAATAAAAAATTTAAATCCACTTAATTATTGTTCATAATAATTGTTAAAAATTCTATAACTAAAATTCAATTAAGTCTTGGTGCCTCAGTTCCTAGGAGACCTTGATAACTTTTACATTTATTGGATCTTTATAAATCTACTTTGAGCAGCACAGCACTGTCATTCAGAAGCTAGGTTTGACGTCAACTGGGAACAATCCACATCACAAGGTGACATGAGAGACAGAGAAAATATCTTCAAAGATCCTCAAAAAAGCAGAATTTAAAGATTAAATTCATGCAGTGCCACTTAAGGTAGTTCTCTGCAAAAAGCAACCAAAGACTGCAAAATCTTCCTGCATTTTCCTTTCATTTCACCCCTTACTTTGCTGCAGCTGTTGACATAAAGTGGGTACAGTTCCACATGTATGTGCACCATGCTCTCATGAGCATTTCTTGCCTCACAAACATTGACTATAGAGAACATCTGCGGCAAAAGCAATCTAATTCCTTCTGGATGATTAAGAGGATTCAACCTCCAAAGACAAATCCTTTGCAACTGAGCTACTAGCAATCAGCAATAGACATGTCTTTTGTGTCTATCTTATGTTTTAAGTTGCATTGCCTAGTGCTATAATTGCTGGTACACTTAATCAATTAACTAATGCAGGAGTTTGTGCCATGCCATGAATAATTTGTCTCTGGCAGTCGGGCATGACAAGAATATTGATAAATGAAATAAATCATGAGAGGAATAGATCGGGTAGAATGGTAGATGCACAGAGAATTGAAGACCGGAGGACGTGGGTTGAAGGGGAAGGGGAAAATATTTAATAGGAATCTGAGGGGTAACATATTCACACAAAGGGTGACGGGTGTATGGAACAAGCTGCCAGAGCAGGTTGTTGAGGCAGGGACTATCCCTATGTTTAGGAAACAGTTAGAAAGGCACATGGATAGGACAGGTATTATGGGCCAAACACAGGCAAGTGGGACCAGTGTAGCTGGGAAATGGTGGCCGGAGTGGGCAAGTTGGGCCGAAGGGCCTGATTCCACACTGCATCACTCTATAACACTCTAAATATCAGCCAATTTCACACCAGAAATCATAACTACCCGCCTATAAAAGGTTATTTGCATCCATTGCTTGGATGGATGCGGAGGCAGAAGATGAAGAGCCAGCATGGTCTAAGCTGAGAGAACAATATTGTGTCTATTTCATTAAGTCCATGCATCTACACTTTTTGCAATCATACTCCCACAAACGGTGGGCACTCTCTGGTAATCCTCTGTCAGTCCAGGCTGCTTATTGTATCTCTATTTATGAATGGTAGTCCATTTGCAGTTTAGATTAAAGTAACAAACCCAACAAGCAGACAAAAATAACTTCACAAACTGTACACAGGAGGATTAAACAGATGTAAAGCCAAATGAATATGAAATCAGGACAATTAGACAACAACCAATTTATGAATAGTTTTCCAACACAATGGCTCAGGTTTTAAATGTGAGTTAAAGGAAAATGGAGAATTGCTCCATATGATTCAATTGAGTTAATATTGTAACATTATTTCTGTAAACATCAAACTATTTTTGAGATTTGAGTGTCATATTTGGTGGAAATCTATCTGTCCTCTTTGCAGTACAGACATATTTTACAGTATAGATGTGATATTCTAAAAAAGATGAGAAGTCTTGATGCAAACTGAAAACTAATGTTGCCTCTTGAAGTATAAACAACCAAATCTAAATTGGCTAATTTATCTTTGTTTGCACTTTTGCTAATACCTCTTGATGAAGAGGGACAGTTATCCAATCCAACTCAAAATGAATTTCTGATGAAGATGGAGATTGCTTTGTCTGCAGCCAAAAAGGCAAGATAATTTAAAATAGGAAATCAGCTTGATGACTTAGAACTGTACTTTATGTTCCTATGAGCTGGTGCATGGTTCATAACAACACCAAAAATTCAATGTATTTCTAACAAAACGTTTCTTTGCCTTAACTGCTTTATCATTGATCTTTTACGTTCACCTGAAAAAATAAGTTACCTGCATCAGAGCTCTCAAACGACATTTTGAGTGACACTCTGATAGACTGCATTCTCTGCAGTTCACAAGCTATTTACAAAATCAATCAGACACAATAAGCTGGAATAACTCAGCGGGTCAGGCAGCATCTCTAGAGAAAAGGAATTGGTGACGTTTCGGGTCAAGACCTTTCTTCAGACTGGTGTGAAGAAGAGTCTCGATCCGAAATGGCACCTATTCCTTTTCGGCAGAGTTGCTGCCTGACCTGCTGAGTTATTCCAGCTTATTGTGTCTATCTTCGATTTAAACCGGCATCTGCGGTTACAGTACTTCCTACCAAATGAATTAGACTGCATACCAGCAACACTACACACAATCTTTTTTTTAGAATCTCTCAGAATAAATGCATAATAATTTAAATGCTTAATAATTTCTTTCCTACCATAACTTTGATCAACACTGCAAACATTTAGATTTGGGTGAATGTGCAAAGGGACTCGCAGTGATGCTCGCAAAGTCTTTCAGGTCAGTCTAGTTTATCCATCTCCATACCTCGCTGCCTGGAAAAGTTTCATTTTCACTTAGAATGACCACCAAGTCCTTAAAACTACCGCAAATTGCATTGTAGTCAGTGACTGTTCGGTTTTTAGATTTATTATTAAAAGGCCGAAGTGTTGTGAGGATGGTGGGTAATTGTTTGTGCAGTGTTTTAGTTAGTTAGACCATACAGCAGCTCCAGGCCTCCATCTTCCATGTTTTAGCCTTAATATTTCTGTTGTGCACAATAGCTTTGGTATAGGTTACCCCTGAAATCGGAATATAAAATATCTATGAAATAAGAATACAAAATATGCCATTGATAAAAGTAAAGAATACAGGAGGGTCATCTATCTACAACCACACCTCAATGAGATCTGAACCTGCCATGATTAGAACTCTTCTTCTGTTGCATCTGTCTCCAGGCCTTTTCCTCTGGTAAGGAATCATCACAGCCCAGTGAGGACTCTTCTCCTGTCTCCAACATTCCTCCACCTTTTGAACTTCTCATGCTGGCCTTCTACCCTCTCTAGACTTCTTTATTTCCAACTGCCGGCGTGACACCAACTGCCTTGATATCTTTACTCCCCTTAGCCACTCCAATCTCACCCCACTGAACAGCACAGAATTGAGTCTGAAAAATAGCCCCGACCTGTTCTCCAGGGATGCTGCCTGGCCCGCTGAGTTACTCCAGTACTTTGTGTGTGTTTTTTAGGAGAGTAATACATCTCTGGGGCAATTTTTAATCTGGAATTAATGGCAACATATCTCCTCTAGGATTCTAATATGCATTTACTTGAAGGTTCCCTTTCCAGTTGAAGTGGGCGTGGGAAATCTATTTATAGATTTTGTAGCTAGAAAGTAGATTACTTTTGAGAACTCAGACTTGACAGCTGCAGTGAGCAATGGAAAATAAAAGCAAGCTAATAATGTGCTGATGCTGTTGCCTTTTGACACAATATTGATCAATTCCCCTTTCTTGGCAAAGGCAAGCTTGTGAGAGTAAAAGGTTAATGGTCTAGCACTAAAAAATTTCCTTTCCAGCTTCTCAGTGCTGATTGAAGAGTGAAAGAGTGCTTGGGTTCTGCTGTCATTAGCTAAACACAACAGTATTTACATAAGGTGTTGATTCAAACTTGTCAGCCTTTATTATTTCTCTATGCTAAAAGCTGGATTGGAAGTCAAGTGCACACATGGTAAGCTCAGTGTGAACGTTCAATCATTATTTTCTTCAGACTTGGCACGAATCTTTATTGATGCACCTGAGGTAAATGTCCTGCATTGAAACTATTTGAGTAGACAGGCTGGAGGCTGTCTTCTCTCTGTCTTTTGACTGTGCCTGGATAATAGAGAACAATAGATAGCTCTCAGCACATCGCAAATCAGTAATCCGATAAGGGAGTTTAGACGCATCAAGCAGCAGAATATTTTTAGGAATTCACAGGATTTTAATGAGTGTGCAGCATTCCTGGTGTACCATGAGTGGATTAGCTTTGAACTTATTTATGTTATTCACCAGATATACATATATCACCTGGTGTTTGTGTTGTTTCTATAAATCTTTCTTTCCTATAGAAGATGTTACTTTTGTTTTTGCTGCTGTTTCAAGAAGGTAACTGATTATTGATTTTATCTCATTGAACCTGGAGCTTTATAAGATTAGTGTTACACATCCTGAAGTGTTATTAGATTGGTACACAGGATGTGTGGTGTATCCAGATTATAGTTTACAATGAGTGATAGCGAAGTTCTCCATCCTTTGTATAAGATACAGCCATTAGCTATGCTGCCTTTCCTTACAACACCATTGCGAACATCAGAACATTCAGATAGAATGATGTTCGTTGTAGCTATTCATCAGATCCCGGCATTTGACTTTAGTCACTAATACACTATTAATGTTAAACCCTCTTACCTCAAACTGAATCATGTATTGCTGTTGTTTTGAGCACAACACAGTCCAAAATCAATTTTGCTTGAAGAAAAACAAAAACCAAAATGCTGGAAGATCATGTTGATAGTATGGAGCGGCTGGGCTTGAATACTCTGGAATTTAGAAGAATGTGATCTTATTGAAACACATAAGATTATTAAGGGATTGGACACCCTAGAGGCAGGAAATATGTTCCCGATGTTGGGGGAATCCAGCACCAGGGGCCACAGTTTAAGAATAAGGGGTAGGCCATTTAGAACGGAGATGAGGTAAAACGTTTTCACCCAGAGGATTGTTAATCTGTGGAATTCTTTTCCTCAGAAGGCAGTGGAGGCCAATTCTCTGGATGCTTTCAAGAGAGAGTTAGATAGAGATCTTAATGATAACGGAGTCAGGGGATATGGTGTGAAGGCAAGGATACTGATTGTGGATGATCAGCCATGATCATAGTGAATGGCGGTGATGGTTCAAAGGGCTGAATGGCCTACTCCTGTACCTGATGTCTATTGTCTAGTGTCTAGCATCTATTGTCTATTGTCTATAGCTCAATGCATCAAGCGGGATCTGTGGAGGCAAAATATGGAAGTTAATGTTCTGGATCAAGATCTTACATCCGGCGTGAGAGGGAAATGGAAAGATTACCAGCACACATGAGTGCGAGGGTGTTGGGGAGATGAAACGGAGGCTGGTAAGTGATAGATGGAACCAGATGGGGAGGGGATGATTGTCAGATGGAATAGAAAATATTGATGAAGTCAAAGAGTGTCTCAAGCCCTCCAATCCAGGCAACATCCTTGTGAATGTTACCCTTGTGAGGTACCTTGTGTATCTGTGCCTCACCATACGTGCATATAGCAATAAACTTGGACTTGGATCACATCTTTCCTGTAGTATGGCGATCAGAACTACACAAAATACTCCAATTGCAGCCTAACTCATTTTTTTGTACAACTGTAACATGATATCCTAAATCATGTATTCAATGCCTGGCCGATGAAGACAAACATAACATACTCCTTCTTTACCACTGTTTGCCTGTGTTGTCACTTTCAGGGAACAATGTACTTGTATTCCAAGGACGCTGTGTTCAACAACACTCCAATTTACTCGCCCACTTTCTCAGTTGATCTATATAATGTCGTCACTTTGACAACCTTCTTCACTATCCACTATACTATCAATATTGGTGTCATCTACAAACTTACTCATCATGCAGCTACATTCCCATCTAAATCGATATATATGTAACGATACCACCTTTGTTGGACAAATAACAAAGGTGGTATTGTTTGTTAGGCAGTCGTTGGGAAGTCGCGGTGGTGCAGCAGTAGAGTTGATGCCTTAGAGCAAATGCAGCGCCAGAGACCCGGGTTCGATCCCGATTACAGATGCTGTCTGTATGGAGTTTGTATGTTCTCCCCGTGACCGGCGTGGGTATTCTGAGATTTTCAGTTTCCTCCCACATTCCAAAGATGTACAGGTTTGTAGATTAATTGGCTTGGTAAATGTAAAAATTGTCCCTAGTGGGTGTAGGATAGTGCTAATGTGCGGGGATCGCTCGTCGGCGCGGACTAAACAGGTAACAATGAGGCAGATTACAGGGAGATTCATAATCTGATTGAATGGTGTCAGAACAACAATTTTACTCTCAATGTCAGCAAGACCAAGGAGCTGATTGTTGGTATCAGAAGGAGAAAACCGGCAATTAATGAATGTATCTTCATTGGGACAGCGGTGGAGAGAGTCAACATATATGCATACAGGATATACCATGCATATCTCTGAAGATCTGTCCTGGGTCCAGCACATTGATGCAATCACAAATAAAACTCATTAACACCTCTACTTCCTTAGAAGATTGAGAAAATGTTGTATGTTGACAAATACTCTATTGAACCTCTAGATGTATATGGGTGGAGAGCTGATTGCTTGCATTAATGCATGAGCCACTAATTTACAAATACCTAGTTCAGTAACCTGAACACTGAGGAATAAGTAACCTTAACACCCAGGAATGAGGGTAGTTGCAGAAAGGGTAGACATTGCCCAGTACACCGCAGGTAATGACCTCTCCACTATTGAAGTGATCTATGTTAGCAGGGTTGATATTTTCCTTGTGGCAGTGGTGCATGTAATGACATTAATCATTATCCATCATATCATTCAGTCCACGCTGACATAAGTAGGAAGGGGAACCAAGAACCAAAGGGCAGAGGTTTAAGGAGAGAATGGAAACACTTAATAGGAACCTGGGGGGTTAACCTTTTCACACATAGAATAGTGAGTAAATGGAACGAGCTGCAAGAGGAAGTAGCTGAGGCAGGTAGAATAACAATATTTAAAACAAACATTTGGACAGGTACATGGATAGGAACAGTTAACAGGGATATGGGCCATATGCAGGGAAATGGAACCAGCTTAAATGGGGAATCTTGGTAGGCATGCACGAGTTGGGCCAAAGGGCTCATTTCTATACCGTACAACTATGACTATTAGATAAACAAAAGGCAGTCTGTGTGACTACTGCGTAGAGTGCATTTGTTCAGCCCTCAACAGGTGATTTGGAGATTCTAGATGCCTGTCACTTTAATTCTCCATCCTAATCCCAGTCTGACCCATCCATCCATGGCTCTGTTCACTGTTGCAATCACCTTAATTGTTGAGTGGAAGAGTGGGCATGGAATGGAGTCTTAAAGTGACAGGCAATTTGCTTCCTCTGTTAGTATCAGAACAGACCATTTCTGTAGTACATCAACCATGTGTAATATCTGAACCAATTATTTTGTTTACTCCATTGTCACTGCCTGATTTGCTGGACATTTCTGACAGCTCTGACTAGCATCTTGTTTGTTTTCTATCTTTCCCCAACTCACCACTTGAATCTATAATCCAGATGGCTTCATAATTGGTTAGCACTAACAAAACTCCTGCCCCTCTCCAGTAGAGAAACTGCCTTTATCACCTCTGTCCATTTACCCGCCATCTCTGCAACTAAGCATCTTTTTCTTTTTCTCATTTGTGACCAAGGGTCTTTCACCCAAAACATTATCTCTGTTTCTTTCCCCACCGATGACCTGCTGAGTGTCCAGCAATTTTCTGTTTTCATTTCTCTCCCACCATTTTCCCTTCTCTCCATAATGCCAAAAGTTTTTCCTGAGCTCTGGAAAAGTAATCCCTCTGCCCAGCATTCTCCTCTCAGCTCCCATTACAATGATTCCCAGATGATAGGCGCAAGATGCTGGAGTAACTCAGCAGGACAGGCAGCATCTCTGGAGAGAAATGGGTGACGTTTTGGGTCGAGACCCTTCTTCAGACTGCGGAGAGGTGATACATAGATAAGGAAGTGTAAAGTGTGAAAGGAGGACAAAGGGAATGGAGATCAAGGAAAATATAGAATAGACCATTGTTAGCTGGGAGAACAAATCAACAAATCAAACAGATTAAAAAAAAACTGGAGTATCTCAGCAGGACAGGCGGCATCTCTGGAGAAAAAGAATGGGTGCCATTTCGGGGCAAGACTCGACCTGAAACGTCACCTATTCCTTCTCTCCAGAGATGCTGCCTGTCCCGCTGAGTTACTCCAGCCTTTTGTACTAATCTCCGGTTTAAACCAGCATCTGCAGTTCCTTCTTACACACATACAGATAAAATGGAGTCGGAGACAGTAAGGCTGGTCAGAGAACTGGGAAGTGGAGGGATGGAGAGAGAGGGAAAGCAAGGGTCACTTGAAGTTAGAGAAGTCAATGATCATACTGCTGGTATCCCCTGTGCCTCAGCTGCAAATTTCCCCTTCTCTATCCCCAACCTGGAAGTTTATCTCACCCTCTAGTCTTAAAATTCAACTTCTTCCAACAGCCCAAACCTCTTTATTTCTCACTCCACGATACACATTTTCAATTTGCCAGCCAATGCTGGGGACAGTTCTTAGGTCATGACTCTTGCATGTTACTAAACTCCTTTTGTTGTCTATTATTTGGTTTACAGTGTACTATGTTTACATATCTGTTGTGCTGCTGCAAGTAAGAATTTCATTGTTCTACTTCGGAACATTAGACTTTAGAGTTAGACTTTAAGGGCATGTCCCTCTTATGCAATATTTAACATTTCAACATTTTCAACATGTTGAAATTCCAGCGGCGTCCAGAAAAAGGTACGACTGTTTGGGCCACAACTCACGACATGTGAAGCCTGTTTGGTGGTGACTGGTTGCCCAAAGAGTCGTACCTTTTTCTGGTTGCCGCTGGATTTTCAACATGTTGAAAAATTTCGGCAACCTGCTGCGATTATGACGGGTGCCGGCAAGTCAGCAAAAAAATGTGTGTAAGTGAGACAGGCCCTTAAGAGATACAGTGTGGGCCAGCCATCATACCGTTCCCTATCCTAATCGCACCAGGAACATTTTTTTTACTACTTACCAAGCCAATTAACTTACAAACCTGTACATCTTTGGAGTGTGGGAGAAAACCCACACATACACAGGGAGAATGCACAAAGTCTGTACAGGCAGCACCAGTAGTCAGGATCGAACCCAGGTCTCAGGCGCTGTCAGGCAGCAACTCTACCGCTGTGCGATTATGCTGCACGACATATGACAATAAAACGTTCCTGACTCTTGGCTGCTGCCAGGGTTTGGAGAAAGCAGGGGAAGAAATATTGCTATTATTACAATGGCGAGAAATCGGATCAGTTTGTGGTCAGGTAATTCTATCCTGATATTTTAAACTCCACTCTTGCCCATTGAAGCACTAAATTTGAATCCAATTATTCTGCAAATTGCATCACAAAATCTCCACAGATAAAATCGTCTGAGTTTCAGATGTTCACGCTGAAAGATATTAAATTGCTTTTTCCATCATACATTCACCATGTTTTCAATTACTCTCTTTTGATACTTTGCAGCATTTTGCATTTATTTTTTAAAAAAATTCTCCAATCCATTATGTACTTTGATGCAATTCCCATTCAGAGAATACCCATTCATGTCATCGACCACCAGAGCTTTTATAATACTACTCTTGAGTTAGACGAAATGTATAGGAAGGAACTGCAGATACTGGTCTGCTCCAATGTTAGAGATGCTGCCTGTCCTGCTGTGTTACTCCTGGATTTTGTGTCTACCTTGAGTTAGACGTTAGGGTGAATCATTGAGGCTTTACATTTGCACTCTTGGCATGAGCAGGACTCTAAACATCCAGTGTATGTTTTCCCCAATTATTTTTGCGCACAACCAATGTCTTTGCATATGCAGTGCCTGCAAAAACTAATTGCAACTGATAGAGGATAACATTGGACAATTATAAAGGTATTCACTTAAAGAGATAAATGCATCTGTTTCATCGTGGACTTTATTTTACATGGTAAAGGATACCTTTCGCAGGCCACAAACAGCTCATTCTGAGCTGTAACATTCAGTCAGTTAGGTGAGGACTGTGGCTTGCAGAGAATAAGCAAGGCTATCTCTGTGTGCAGCAGCAATTTGCAATCAGGCCTTTCTTTCACACACACACAGACATCCCAGTGACATTTGGAGCCATCAAGTATGGCTGTGGATGTGAGTTCATTGGGTGGGGACAGATTGCCTGCATATTAAGCCTAGTGGGTATGCTGGGCTTGGAACATCTGACATTACTGTCTCACAGAACATTCCTAAAAATATTTGTAATCTGCCAAAAAATAGATAAAATAGATAAGAACTTTAGCCTGAAGCTGAAAGCTTACGTCATGCTTGCCTTGCATAACAAAGGTATATTTTCACCTTGACATTCTGCACTTTTGGAAATGCATAGTGCTAAAGGCAGAATGAAAACAGTTGCCAGATTATTATCAATTATTTTTTTGCCTGTAGCGTAAACTTGTCTGTGCTATGAATGTCTGCCGAACAGAAAGCTTAGTTTTGAATGATGTTTGCTGCGATAGAATAGGCAGCCTTTAATCATGGAACCTGAGCACAATGTGCACTGTGTTTGTCTAAAGAAAAATGCTTATGACATTCAACAATACATCTTTATTTGGTACTGTGCGCAGTTGTTACCTTCCTGCATTTAGTGTAATCGTATGAGTCATTAGTCGTAATGAAGAAAAATATCTGAAATTTGTGGATAAGCCAGGGATTGTTCACTTGACAGGGCAAAAATGTTCAGACTGTATCAAAACCATTAGGAAAGTGGTTCAATTGATTCCAAGTCACTTCAAAGGTCAGCGGAGAGAGACATTGCGTGTTTTTTCAGGCTGGTAAGATAGAAAGCATTATTAGTTACTTTGGAAGAGGATGTGGGAACTATACATTTCCAAGTTATCACTGGCTTGAGCACAGCTCTTCCTTCCTAACTGACTCTTGATCGAGAGTGTGGAAAATTTTCCAACATCAGCTGTTTTTCCCTTGTTTAAGATTTGTTTGGATGGCAATAAAATTAAAAAAAATTACAGCCACTAAAACTGTTCATTAAGGCTTTAAAATGTCATAAGATCAGGATTTTTTCTTACCAAAGCTGAGAAAACTAAAAAGAGATGTTTAATGATAAGCTGGCAATGTCTGCTGGACCACCATGTGTGAAAATGTGAACAGTTACTAAAAGATTGTATTTGCTGCAGATTCCTCGAGCAGATTTTAACGTGGCATTTAATCATAACATGCATTTGACCGTTTCCGGATTTCCTTTGATATTTCCTGCATATCTGTGAGAATTTTAAACTTTTTGGTTTGTAGAAAATGAGGGGGAATTTAAATGATCTATCAAAAGCGTAAAAGAAAACCATGGATTTCGAAAAGGTGGGTTGGAGATTATTCTGCCCCAAATTAATATATCGGGTGGTACAGTGCTGAGGTCCGATGGCTATTTCTCCCAGGGTCACTGTAGTATAGTTTCTAATAGAAACATAGAAACATAGAAAAATAAGTGCAGGAGTAGGCCATCTGGCCCTTGGCGAGCCAGCACCGCCATTCAGTATGATCATGGCTGATCATCTAAAATCAGTACCCCGTTCCTGCTTTCTCCCTATATCCCTTGATTCCTTTAGCCCTAATATTTTGTGGTGGAACAACAAAAAGTGAAGCATTCAATACATGGTGGAATGAATTTCGAATTGCCGTGCAAGAAGCATTTATTATCCACCAAATACAGAGCATCTGGAAAATTAATCCTCTGATGAACTGATGCCAGGGTTTCAGCAGTTAAAGTGGATCTGACTACGAAAGGGCGTTCTCTTTGAAGTTGCTAGAAGTTTTCTGACTTCAGTATCATCAGGGGTCCACAGATAGGCAGCTCCCAGGCTTACAGGCAATGATTTCAATGTCCTGGTGAGTGAATGGTGACCCACAGGGAAATGCTGTACACCAGCAGTGGCAGCGAGGTCACCACGAACACAAAGGTGGGTATTTCCCTTCAACCCCTGAGACTGGCAACAAACATGTGGGACTGACCGTGTGCATCCGCTGAGAGGCTGTGGGTGGGGAAGATTAAGGGCCTGTCCCACTTGTGCATCATTTGCGCGACACACAGGTGGCGTGCGAAGATTTTGTGAATCCCAAAATCCTGGGGTGCCACGCACAATCGCGCGCCTGTGCCTACGTCACCACGCGCGCATCACGTGCACTTTGTGATACGCGCTTTGTGCGTCATGACGCATAAATTATGTCACGTAAATGACACACAAATGACACCCGAGTGGGACAGGCCCTTTAGGGTGTGGTGCCCTTACACTCCCAGGCTTTGCTGGCCTGAAGGAATGTACACTGGCATCAGTGGCATGGTGGCGCAGAATCCATCCACGGTCTGATTTCATGATGGTCAGCAAGTGGTTAGTCTTGCTAGTGAAACTTTACCTGAATGCCCCCTCTAGCCAGCACTCTCCCTCTCACCTCTATTATGTCCCTTTGCCTTAAGCTTGCATAATTACTAAGCTGTATCTCCCCACCATCAAAGATTTGTACAAGAAGGCAACTGACATCATCAACCTAGCCTACACCACACCAACATAGCCAGGATCTCATCTCATTGCTACCGCAAGGATGAAGTTACAGGAGCCTGGGAACTGTTATCTCCAGGTAAAAGGACAGCTTCGTCCCTTCAACCATCTGGCTCTTAAAAACCACCTTGTACAATCCTAACCATAATGTTATCTCAGCACCAAACTACGATGGAGTTTTTACTGCTAGGTTTGCACTCCATTGTTTGGCTTGCAATGTTACGGTCTGGCTTACCACATATATCTGATAATTTATTGTATATTTATTTGTTACGTTGTTGTATTTAATGCACCTGCAATGCTGCAGCTAGTAAGATTTTCAGTGTTTCGATCGTGGTGCATATGACAATGAAACATTCTGGACTCTCTCTTGCACGACAACTGTGCAGTGGCCCCTTGCTTCCCTGGGGAACCTGGTGTTCCATCATTTCTTCTCAGAGGAGGAATCAGAAAGGAGAGCCTACTGTAAAAGTAAGCTAAAGAAAAACTAAAAACTTATTTTTACTAAAAGTCCAGAGTAGATACACATGGAGACGCCTTAAGGGCCTGTCCCACTTGCGCATCACACAGATGGTGCACGAAGATTTTGTGCATCCCAAAATCCTGGGGCACCACGTGCTATCGCGTGTAACTGCCTACATCACCACGCACCATGCGCGCGTAATGCGCACCATGTGCGCGGCACGATGCGCATGTCGTGCGTCGTGACTCGTAAATTATGTCGCGTAAATTACGTGCAAATGACGCCCATGTGGGACAGGCCCTTTTTGCTTTGTCCCCTTGCTGTGTGATGCCCGGAAACATGGGGAATCATTCTCCAACTCGTGTCAAGGTTTCAATGAACCAGGATCTCATTTGCCATTAGAGATTGGTTGAGACCTTGACAGTTTAAAGGCACTGAGTTTTTTTTCTCCCATGGTAGGGGATGCGAGAACAAGAGGTCATAGGTTTAATATGTTAGGGGAAAGATTTAATAGGAACCTGAGGGGCAATGTTTTCACACAGAAGGTGCCAGAGGAAGTTGTTGAGGCAGGCACAATAATTGAAAGCCATTTGGACAGGTACATGGATAGGAAAAGTTTAGAGGGGTATGGGGAAAATGTGGGCACATGCGACCAGCATAGATGGGCTTTTTGATTAGCATGGATGAGTTGGGCTGAAGGGTCTGTTACCATTCTGTACGACTCTAGGACTCTGTGACCTTCCTCTCAGGCAGTGGATCTTGTGACATTGGCATTATGGAGATAGAAAGTTTCTGAAGCAGTCGTTGAGGCATTCATTTAGAGATGTCATTTCTACCAGTCCTCTGATATCAGCCTCATGTCACCATAAGTGTGAGTTCCACTTTTCAAATGCCATGGATTATAGACATGGACATCAGCGATGGCCAGTTTTCATCAGTTGCTCACCAATATACGTTGAAAAGACTTGGCATCAGACCTACACTTTTGGAAGACCATGAGTTTACTCTATCTGTGTAGGGAGGAACTGCAGATGCTGGTTTAAATCAAAGATAGACACACAATGCTGGAGTAACTCAGCAGGACAGGCAACATCTCTGGAGAGAAGCAATGGGTGACGAACGGGTCAAGACCCTTCTTCAGTTTGCAATAACGGATGGTTAACAGGTTAGATGTTAATAGATGGCTGAATAAATAGATGGTTAATAGTGCATCAACCACTTGGTAATTGGTTGACTAAACATGCAGAACTCATTCAGCTGCATCTTTAGATGTTTGCCTTCTGCCAGGTTATATTGTTGTTGTTAGACAATGCAAAGCACTAGAGTGCAGTCACCAACACTCTCTTCACAAAACACTCCAACAAACAATGTCAAACCAATGGCACCTTCAGCGTTGTCTACACAGCCTCGTGGACATTTCCCATTGTTTGCGCACCTGATACCTTTGCAGTCCTTAAACAGAGCTATGAAATATTAATAGATTACCAAGTAGCAGAGAAAACATTCAAATAAGTGCACAAAACTTCCTTGAAAAATTACAAGATATTCCCAACTGCAGAGATTCTATGGCCCATAAACAGTCAAAATTGAGAAGGAGCATTTGTAATGGGGTTGAGAATATTGAATCCATATTTTGGGAAAATGCTCAAATGTTTTTTTTTTAAAAACCTCATCAACTTTGGAAAAAAAAAAAATATTCTAACCATCTTCCTGCAGCTAAGTCTCCACTTCTCCCTGCTGTGTTGACTGTGAGAGCTGCATAGGTTGCTGTGGAAAGCCATGTGTGGAACTGCTGCCTATGGTCCATGATTCACAGGGCTCCTTCCTGTGACTGAACAAGTCAGTTACGATTATTTCCACGGTTTGTCAGGAGATAAAATGCGTTCAATCCTCCGCCCTCATTTCTGAAGTAGTTTAAAAATAAATCTGCAACTGAATTTGTTTCATTTAACAGTGAGTCTCTACCTTCTGTGTCCACTGCCCACTGTCCACCAGATGTGCAGACAGATGGCGAGGTGCACGTTTCCCCCTGACATTGCCAGAACCATTCCGCAACTCTGGGTCCTGGTATTAAGCACTGCAGAACAAGAATGGGGCAGATGAGGAACTGCAGAGCCTGGTCCCTTCCTCAATCGGCCTCTGTGTAGGTTCAGCTTTATTATTGTCACGTGCACCAAGGTACTACCTTCCAGAGGAAGGAAAAACCCAGGTAGGGAATAGAGGTAGGAAGTTGATCTGATATTTATTCTGGTCCTGAGCAATGAAGTCAACACCACTGTCCCAACAGGCAGAATTAGTGATGAACAATGCATCCAGAAATCGAAAGGGACTAAATGGGATAGCTCACAAAAAGGGGCAAGAAGTTTGTGATATAAAAACAGAACACCCTGAAAATACGCAGTGAATCCAGCAGTCCCCATGGAGAGAGATCCAAATGATCTTTTTTTATCAGGATTGTAATGTTACGTTAGGCCATGTCAACCTACTGTAGTGCAGGTAGCAGAGAGGCTCAGTGTTTCCACCAGCCAGTGTACCTTGGCCATTTTGCTGACTAGCTGGAGGTCTGAGAGACAATGGAGAATAGATTAATAAGGGGGTGGTTGATCAGTAAACTGTTTGAAGGCAGCGCAGACCAGAAGTGGAAAAGACTGTAAAATACTGTGAACACTGCCCAGTCCATCACTGGCTCTGACCTATGCACCATCAAAGGGATTTATCTGAGTCGTTGCCTCAAAAAGGCAGCCAGCATTATCAGAGACCCATACCAACCAGACAACACACTCATTTCACCACTGCTATCTGGAAGAAGATACAGGAGCCTGAAAACTGTAACGTACAGGTTCAGAAACAGTTTCTTCCCTAAAGCCATCAGGCTATTAAACACTACAACCTCAAATAAACTCTGAACTACAATAAACTATTATTATTATTATTATATTACTTTTTGATTTTTTAGTATGTGTGTATATATATATGTATATGTATATCTATATAACTAAAAGTCTCATGTTGACCACTTCCTATCTGCGCTGTATATTAATTTTAGAAAAAATGCTACATATCACTATGATTTTTGGCCATCTTATTCACATTCCTCCTCCACTGAGGCAGCCCTGAGGATTTTTCTGATCAATGAAAAATAAAAAAGTTATGAATGCTTAAACATTTTTTTGAGATCAGCTGATTGGTCCTCTCGCCTGTCAATCACCATGATGAAGATAACGCCCCTTCTGGGGGGTGGGGGACAGGGTCAGGAGTATGAAGCCCAAATGGTATGAAATTGAATTTGAATTTGTTGGCCTGCACTCTGCTTGAAATGGTATGAACTTTAATTTGAATTTGGTGGCCTGCACTCTGCTTGAAATGTTATGAAATGGCATTTGAATTTGGTGGGCTGCACTCTGCTTGAAATGTTGTGAAATTGCATTTGAATTTGGTGGCCTGCACTCTGAATATATATACATATATAATTTTTTTTTCTCTCTCTCTCGTTTATCATATTATTTACACTGTGCTATGTTTACATATTCTGTTGTGCTGCAGCAAGTAAGAATTTCATTGTTCTATCTGGGACACATGACAATAAAACACTCTTGACTCTTGACTCTGTGAAAGAACTGCAGAGTCGGAGAGATGTCCCATGTCCTTGGGTTGCCCGGCAGATACTCGCTCAGAATGTAGTTTGAGAAAAACTGTCAGTCACTGCTGGGGGTTGGAGCCAGATCATCTGGAAGAAACGCAGAAAGGAATGCAGTGACGTCACACATGTGTTTGATGTCAGGAAATACATCTTTAACTCTCATATCCCAGTGCTTGTACACACACACACACACACATATACAACAGTGGGTTGTGTCGAAGCCTTGATTAAGGAAATGCCCTTCAGCTCCTGTGACCACATCCCATAGGTTTGACTGTTCAGAGCTGCAAACACTCATGGAATCATCTCAACAGCCAATCACTCCGCAACCAATCTGTATGTAGTTAGTGGTCCTTCTGATCAGCACTGATAGTGACTCCTTCCTGACACCAAACTCACATACTGCAGTGGAAGGTTCAATGGGAGCTTTGCTCGTAGCACTCAGCTGCAAAGTTGCAGCACCAAGCTCGAATCTCTCTTCCATACTGATTGACATCATGAATTGCTTACTGTGCAATTTTCCTGTGGACATTAACCAAGAGCAAAGCAACAGCCTCACTCGTACATTATCTATAGCATTTGCTTCCCCTTTGGGTTTCAGTTATAAAGTCACCCACAGAGCCAGTGACTGCTGAGTATATTTGATTTGATTTGATTTGATTTGATTTTATTGCTTGTCATTCGAACCTCAGAGAGGCTCGAACGAAACTCCGTTTCTACAACCAGAACAATTCATAAAAAACACACAAACAATTCAATTGACACAAACATCCATCACAGTGAATCTCCTCCTCACTGTGATGGAAGGCAAAGTCTTCTCTCTCCCCCGCACCATTTCTCTCCTGAGGTCGAAGCCCCAGACGGGCGGTGCCAAGTCCCACGGCCCTGGAGGCCGCGCTGGGCCGGGTGATGTACGGCCCCGCTCTAGGCCCAAAGTCACAGCGTTGGAGCCCCCGGCGGGCGCTGGAATGTCCCGCGGACACCGAAGCCGCGCGGGGCGATGTACGGCCCCGCTCCGGGTCGCTCCAACCCCGCGACACGGGCTGGAGAAGCTGTGTTGCGGGAGCTCCGGAGACCGGTCTCTCACCCGGACCCGCGAGCTCCCGATATCCCGACAGTCCACCCGGAGTCGGGAGTCGGGCCGCAGCGGCGAGCCACCACCACTCCCCACGCGGAGTTCCGGAGCCCGGAGTCGGGCTGCAGCAGCGAGCCACAACCGCTCCCCACGTTCCGAGGCCGGCCAGCCCCACGATGGTGAGTCCGCAGCTCATCCCGGTCGGAGGCCGCTCCGCTGTGCTAGGCCCAAACGACAACGGAGACCCGACAGGGAAAAAAGTCGGGTCTCCCGTGCAGGGAAGAGATTTTAAAGTTCCCCCCACCACCCCCCACACATACACAGTTAGGAACACGATACAAAAAAAAAGACGAACAACTACATTTAACTAGACAAAAAATAAAAAATAAAAAAGACAGACAGGCTGTAGGGGCCGCTGCAACGTGAGTCGCACGTTGAGAAGAGAATTGCACAGCTCCACCAAGCTTTGTGTGAAGAAGTGTTTAATGGCCAAACTCTGGAAGGGCCTGTCCCACTTAGGCGATTTTTCAGTCTCCTGCACTCGCCTAAAAAGTCGTCTAACTGGGACAGGCCCTTAACAGGCCTTCTGTTCCTTGGAATATGAAAATGTTGTGGTGATTTGATTAGGTTTTCAGGATTTGATCAGTTGATGATGCAATTAGAGATAATTACAATGCTTTATACGGGGACTAATGTCATATATGCCAACATTCCTCGGTGAACCAGCACAATGGATCATTTACATATCTTGGAGATATATTGGAGAAACCCTCCGATCTCAAAAGTACACTGAGGTTTTACATCTTTAAGAATCAAGTTAACAAGAGAGTAAATGCAGTTTTAATGGACACAATTACAGTTTACTTCAACAGTCGCAATGTAGACGTGGATTTCATAGAAATATAGGAGCACATCACAATAAACAAGAAGACCTGTGCATATACAAACACCCAAAACAGCCTTCTTTACCATTGCATTGAGAGTTAGCACTCTGCAAATGACTAGGTGCATTCATACAGCTATCCTAGTCTGAGACTGAAGACTGGTTTTCATTTGTATTAACTGCTTGCGACCCCATCCCATAACTCCTAATAGATGTTCCATAACTTGCACTTGCTGACAAGTTTAAACTACCAAATGATGTATTGGGAATGGTTTGCAAATAGGATTTTGATTTTAGAGTTTTAAAACTTATTTTATCCAGTGCCTCCTAACACCTATCCATATTCTCCAGAGACGCTGCCTGACCCGCTGAGTTATTCCAACACTTTGTGTCCTTTTGCGAAAGTAATCCTGGATGCTTGAGTGTTGACCGAATGAGAACATTTCCTGTTTACAGATGTCATGGGACATTGCTTGGGTACTTGGTAAATGATACCAATGACGCTTGGTACTCCTGCCTGCCTTGTGGCTAAGAGTGCCGTGACTTCCTCCACTGCAGTTTACCACTTTTCATGGGCAGGGAGTCAAAAATTATCCCCTGCCAACCAAGGCTTCAGTAATCTGCGTGGTCAATATTTGACTAGTATTGCATGTATCACGGGTGGCAGCTTGACAGATTCCAGTGGGCTAACAGATATTTCCTGGGCAATGTTGTTAGCAACAGGAAGAAATGCCTGTGTAGGTACAAGGATCAGAGAGATTGCATAGATTGCCCATAATGTCCTCTGATGAAATGACGTGGACAAGCAGGTGTGTCTGGATCCAAGAGGGTGGTTACAAGTCCTTCTGCCAGCTTGGTGCCAAATGTCTGGCATGCAAATGCTTCTGATTCTTGTCCCCACTAGCCAGTCCTTGGCAGGTAGAAAGGAATGCCCACACCATACGTGTGGTTCAGGCTGAGTTTGCCAGATGGTGAAAGAATTCTGCTCCACTCCAGATCTGTTGAAGAAAAGCCCTGCACTGGAAGAAACCCAACGGCAAACATCATGGGGAAATTCCTACACAAGCAATTAGGTAGAAACAGCATTGCCGTTGGCCATCTACAGCAGCGAGAGGCTGCCTTCCAAGAACCAGCGGGTCTTTCCTTTAAGTGGTGACATTATGCAACAAGCAACATATATGTCATCCAGTGTCTGTCTTTAACAATTGAATAGCAGACAAACAGCTGCCAGCCACTTAATCACAGAAGGATATAGCTACAACTTACTTAGCAACTTATCAATGACTGTTTCACTGTTGTAAAATAAATACATTCATCTTCATTTGGCGCTTATAGTAATGTACAATAACTAGTCACCATTTTCCTTAACTTTTTCTTAAAATGTAATTCAGTCCAGAACAAACCCATCGACTAATTGTTACAATCCCAACAGTTGTGGGCAACTGAGAATGGAAACATTTATATTTTTTATTTCAATTAAGCTGATCAGCCAACATAGAGGTGAATTGTCTTTGCAGCAGCTGTATATTTTCTTTGAATGCTTTGAACAAATGTTCAAATTTCATTTTTCCTTTGGGTGTGTAAAAGCTGAAACAATATATGATTTATTTTTAATCTAAAATCCATCTGTTTGCTAAGTAGCGTATTGGAGCTCCAGTTGGATGTGTGGAAGTGTCTTGCCTGGTGTCTCCACGGAATCCATGAAGAAGCTTACAAGCATGCAGTGGGATTTAATGTTTGCTGAGTGTAGCGGATGATGTAACTACTGTGGAAATACAAGTTTTCTTTCTCCAATTGTCAGGCCACACAAGGATTGAAAAATGATCCGTTCAACAAATTAGCATAGCAAAGCTACACCACTGTACATCTGCATACACACAGTGCACTAGATAGACACATCTTGGCAACCAGTTCTGCTGCTGATGCTCATTCATGTCAAATGGCCAATCATAAATGGAATTCCCACCACATCCTTGCACCACATGGTTCAGCTAGAAACCCTTCAGCGCTGTTGGGTCGCACTGAAGAGAATGATTTGTTGCAATGGGTTGCAGATTGTGCAATGATATGGCTAATTGGGCAATGATCCCCTGCTGATGATCAATGGAGGTGATCTGTGGTAAAGCTGTGCTGTGTGAATTATCAAGCAAAGACTAAATTGATCAAGATTACAAATGATCACAGACAGCACTTTAACCTTGCAATGAGTCAATATCCTCAGGGAAGATTAATTACAATAACTTGTATTTATATAAAGACACTAATATGGGAAAATGTTCCCCCATTTGTCAAATATTGCCCTGTGCAAGTCAGCAGGGAAACTGGATGAATGGGATTTGATAGCTGTCAGGACATGGAGAGACCAAGTGGCCAAATGAAAAGCCATGGGTGGGGATTTCAGGAGCAGGTGCAGGGATGGAGAGAGGGAGAGCTTGCTGAGGTATAGGAAGGCAATTTTAATTTGGGCAAGCAAATGTGGTCAAATAATGATGTGGTTTAATAAGAGGCAGTTCAATTGATCATCTGCTCCATTTCTTTAAAGTAGTTGTGTAATTGTTGTCAAAATTCCCTTTTCTTTCCATACAATTATTCTGCTTTTGTTCCTCTCATATCCAGATTCAAGGACAGTTTCTCCCCAGCTGTTATCGAGCAACTGAACCATCCTATCACCAACTAGAGAGTGGTCCTGACCTGCATCTACCTCACTGGAAATCCTGGGACTATCTTTAATCAGACTTACTGGACTTTATCTAGCACTAAATTTAATTCCCCTTTATCCTGTATATGTGCATTGTGGACGCCTTGATTGTAATCATATATAGTCTTTCCACTGACTGGATAGCACACAACTTAAAAGCTTTTCACTGTACCTCGGTGCATGTGACAATAAACTTATCTAAACTAAACATATATATTTACAATTCCTTTTCTATCCACAATCAATTGAGGTCATTCAAAACTCTAGTCCCTTTCTTGATTGTTGCCATTTGACCTGAGCTGTTCAACATTGGCTCCCAGTCAATAAACCCTGGTGATTTCATCTTTTTCCAGCAATTTATTCCCACTCTAATCCCCTTGCTACATTAAAACCATAGAAACAAAGAACTGCAGAGGCTGGCTTAAAAAAGGGAAGATAAATTGCTGGGGTAACTCAGTGGGCCAGCCAGCATCTCTGGACAACATGTGTGGGAAGGCACTGCAGATGCTGGTTTACACACAAGTTAGACACAAAATGCTGGAGTAACTCAGCGCGTCAGGCATCATCTCTGGAGAAAAGGAATAGGTGATGTTTTGACCTGTGTCCCTTCAAAAACTTGAAGAAGTCTGAAAATGGGTTTCAACCCGAAGCATCACCTATTCCTTTTCCCCAGCGAAGCTGCCCAACCCGCTGAGTTACTCCAGCATTTTGTGTCTGTCTCTGGAGAACATAGATAGGTAACATTTCAGGTTGGGACCTTTCTTCAGACTGATCGGTTGCTCCAGCTCTTTATGGGTTTTTAAATATTAAAGCTGTTTTTCCTTGTCTCCCCACAAGTTATTTTGCTGATGCCCAATATGCAATTGTTACTCCCACTTTTATTACATTACCTCGAACCTTCTTAGCTCTGAGGAATACAATCTCTCCTTCTTATGTCTAGAAACCTCAAATACCTGATTTCAAAAAATTGTTATAAAGGAGAAGTAACTGCTTTCACCTTCAGACAGCAGCAGTCTGTATGGGGACATATTGGAATAAATATCTGCTAAGAGCACATAGGCCAATGCCATTTGTTGCATCCAGAGTAGCTTAAAGCAATACGCCTGGTTTATATCACCACAATCCTAATATAACCAGTGATTCTGGAAGGGAAACCAGTCTATTTGCAATGTTCATTGGGCAGAATGAGTCAGAGCTCCTTCAGTTCAAAAAATCATTCCAGGCCTTCTAGGTCGTGCATTTCTCAACAGCGCTCCACCTCTGCTCCCCAGTTCTGTACAGTTGGGATTCAGGATAATCAGTAGACTAAATGGCCTCACTGTCGGAAATTGCAATCTCTGTCTTGAGACCGAGTCTGACTGGCAGCAGGTATTTGGCAAATGTACACTGCGCCTGATGTTGCCATGCTGGCATCTGTGCTGTCTTTGTGCATGTTGCTGAGCATTTGCAGTCAGAGGAGCAGCTGCCTGTGTGTAGACTAGTGTTAATGCAACTGCTCAGATTGATGTCCAGCTCTGTACCAAGAGACTCTTGTACTGTTTTCCCTGGAGGTACAGATGCAAATGTGTCTATAGGCAGAGATACCAAAGGAAGTCAACACAGACAAAGCCCTGTTTATGCACGAGGCCACAAACTTAAATTCCCAGCCAAAACTAAACTAGACTCTGGTGGTGGGGTTCAGTAAAACTTTGATCCTAGCTTGAGCTGTGAAATAAATTCATATTCCAATAAATCTATGATTCCAATAATTTGCCTGTCTATGCATTTATGCGTGTGTTGTGTGTGTGTGTGTTTGTTTATCAATGTCTGTGTGTTTCCCTCTGTGGGAAGCAATGAAGGGACTGTGCTTGTAGGGTGAAAAGGGAGAAATATTTTTTATTTCATCTATGGATATTCTGATATTCAGCAGCCACGGGTGCAAACCTTGGTTGACAGGGGAGAGCAAGAAGTCAGATTTAATTGCGCATTGGCACTCTCTGAGTGTATGGGAAATATTAGTGGCATATTCCCAGCTTTGGCAGAAGGCCGAGAGCAGATTACTTGCCTGGTCTCTTTGTCAGGGACTTTGATTCAATCGTCCAAAACAGTCCAAGTGGAAAAACAAATCAAAATGTGAACAATAGAATGGAAGATTTTGTTTTGTAAGTATCATTCGCAACAGGATAAGTGCAATCAGTGGAGAAGCATTGTCCTAGGATAGCTAAATCTTCCCTGAGCAGCAATTGGTACTAAGAACCGATTCAATCCCTGATTTTTTTCAGTCTAAGTACAAGAGCACAGGAAATAGGGACAGGAATGGGCCTTCTAGTCCTTTCAACGTTATTCATCGAGATCATGGATAATCTTCTAACGGTGTCATTTTCTTGCACTGTCCATCGAGGCCTTGATTTCCTTAATAACCAGAAATCAATCGACCTGTGTTCTGAACAAACTTAACGACTGACCCTCCACAGTTCTTCAGACTAGGCAATTCCAAAGATTCATCACCGTCCATGTGAAGAAATTCATCCTCAGTCCTGACCAGCCTTATCCTAATTGTGAGATTGTGACCTTTGTTTGTTTAACACCACTGGGTATGTACTCGCTGAAGTTTGGAAGATCGGGGGGGACCTCATTGAAAATTACCGAATAGTGAAAGGCCAGTGGATGTGGAGAGGATGTTTCAACTAGTGGGAGAGTCAAGGACCAGAGGTCATAGCCTCAGAATATAAGGACGTACCTTTCGAAAGGAGAAGAGGTGGAATTTCTTTAGTCAGAGGGTGGCGAATCTGTGGAATAGATGGCTGTGGAGGCTAAGTCAATGGATATTTTTAAGGTAAAGATTGATAGATTCGTGACTTGTACGGGTGTCAGGGGTAATGGGGAGAAGGCAGGAAAATGTGATTGAGATGGGATGAGATGGGATTGAGAGGGAAAGATAGATCAGCCATAACTGAATGGTGGAGTAGAGTTGATGGTCCGAATTACCTAATTCTGCTCCTATCACTTGTGAACTTATGAAGTTATGTGACTTCACAGCTAGGGGAACCATGGTCCCTGCATTTAATTGGCTGTTTAGCAGCCAGGTTGTTGTCTCTACGTCAATGTCTGCCAGGCCCTGAGCTCCATATGGAGGGTGGTAGAGCGGGCACCCAGAGATGACATGGTTGGTTCCAATGAGATCTCCTTTCATCCTTCTAATCCGAGATTCTCTGGTGTTTAGAATATTTCTCCCCCCATAACAAATCAGTCCAATGAATCAACGTTTCACTTCTATGACAAGTATATCCTTTCTTGGGTATGGGAGACCAAATCTGTGCACAATACTCCAACTGCAGTCTTTCAAGGTCGCATACAATTGCAGAAATACATTCTACTCCTGCATTCAAATCTTTTAATTACAAAGGCTAAGACATAATTTGCCTTTTTCGTCATCTGCTGCACTTGCATGTTGATTTTCTAGTGGCTTGTGTCCAAGCATACTCGAGTCTTTTGATCATCAAGATTGCCCAATTCATCACCAGTTAATAAACACTCTTATTTTTGTATTATATGCACCAAAGTAGATGAGCTCATATTTTCCTCACTATATTCCCCTTGTTATGTTCTCACCCACTTACTTAGCTTTTCCATGTCCCTTTAACCTCTCTCTATAACCCCCCCCCCCCCCCCCTCTAGTTACAATTCCACCTAGGTTGGTATTACCAGCAAACTTAGAAATGCAACATTTGCTCCCCTCGGTCATGTTGATAGAAATCCAGGGTAGTTGGGGTCTCAGCACTTACCCCTGTAGTATCCTTCTAGAGATAGTTACCGGAGAAGATTTTGTTCATAAATAATTGATATTGTTTGAGTTATGGTAAGCTATCATTGATTCTTAAGACTTCTGAGCATTCTTGTAATTTCTATTTTTTCAGTTAGGAATTAATCTTTTCGACTGAGGTGACGAAAAACTTATTCACCCGAGAGTTGTGAATCTGTGGAATTCTCTGCCACAGAAGGCAGTGGAGGCCAATTCACTGGATGTTTTCAAGAGAGAGTTCAATTTGGCTCTTGGGGCTAAAGGAATCAAGGGATATGGGGAAAAAGCAGGAACGGGGTACTGATTTTAGATGATTAGCCATGATCATGTTGAATGGCGGTGCTGGCTCGAAAGGCTGAATGACCTACTCCTGCACCTATTTTCTATGTTTCTATTCCACTCATTGTGTTGTGCCTGAAAACCAGTCCACATCCATATATTATCCCATTCTATGTGCCTAACATTGTCTAATCTCCTGTGTGGGAATATGTAGATCGACTTCTTAAAATCCCAATACATCACAACGACTAGTTTCCCCTTATTTGTTCACCAAGTAACACTTATAATTCTAGCAGTGGCCAAGCTTTATTACACAGTGGAACAGCCTTAAGCAGATAGGCACCTCACCCATGCTCACTCTGCCACTGCGGGCCTAGTGAAGGTACACGAGGAGGTGGCAGAACAGTGAAACAATGTGCAGATTTCTGTTGAAGGATGGAGGAAGAGTTGGAGCTATAGCCAACAGAAGAGGAAAAGGTCACCTAGCCTCAAGGTGGAGGAAGCCAGCATCTGCATTTCCTTCCTACACAATTCATTTGAGTTAACTGTTGTGGTTTGGGTCCTGCACAGGTGATAAAATGTAGAGGTTGCATGTGATCCAGAAGCTGGGAGGCTTGAATTTGACTGAACAAGGGGCAATATATTTTTTCAAAAGTATACCTCATCCATTACATATACTACACCACAATTCATTCAACTATAAAGTGCTGAAGGAACTCAGCAGATCAGATAATATCTGCTGAGGGAAGTGGACAATGTTTCATGTTAAAATCCTTCTTCATCCAATCTCATTCCACATTAATCGCAACTACGACATGCTCTCAATACAATTCTTTCACTGTCCCATATAATTCAATACTTTCACTAATGTCCCATCCAGCAGTGAGCCATTTGAGAGGTTGTTAGACGGGGGCCATCCTTGTATGCCCCGCAACAGCAGCAGGATACTGGACTATGGTCCGCCCCCACTGAGCATCGATGCTGCTTGTGCTGAGCATCAGTGTGTTCTCACCTTGCACCTCCTCCTGCACCTTGCATTGTACCAGTCGGAGGCAGTCAACAGTGGACAATTCCTTGCACTGGAGAAAACAATATGTTTTTAGCAAGCCATTGAGAGCCTTTTGCTGAGTGAGGATGGTCCAGCAGCAATCAACGTCTGTCTTGTACATGTATCAGGAACAGCTGGTTGAGCACAGAGTCCTGTATTGTGTGGCTGCTCGAGATGAACTTTTTCAAAGACCACTGCATTCCTTTCCAGACTTTCTTCACAAACACCTATTCCACAAGGAACTGAATGAACTCGAAGGAAGTCTGCAGGTATCTCAAAACAAAGCACTATATCTCATGACTTTGGTCCAGTCGCCTTTAATCCACTAATGCAAGCCTTGCATTCATTATGAGAGGCTACTTGTGAGGGGCCAAGCACAGGTAAGACTTGATTTCAATTCTGCTCATGTTTCTCAACACGGTGACTATAAATTAATAGAAGATTGGAGATGAATGGAGTTGTGTTTTTTTCCCCACTTGGCATTGGATCATCTCAACAGGGAGCCTCTAGTGGATGGATCATAAACTTCTTACGGAACATAGATTCCTAGAGTTAGAGTCCTACAACATGGAAGCAGGCTATTTGGCCCAACTCGTCCATGCTCACCAATATATCCCATCTAAAGTACCTGTATAAAAGGTCTTTAATTATTGTTATATATATATATATTTTTAATCTTGTTTCTCTGGGTGCCTACGTTTTTAGCTAATTAAGTTATTATATCGAATGGAAGCTGCATACCAAATCTCGTTTCCTCAAACTTCCCATGCGGTAGGGAGTACCAAATGGCCAGGAAGTGCGTCCCATTATTCCCCCATTATGCATCATGACTGGCATTGTGATCAATGACAAACCACAAAGAGACTGGAGTCTGCAGGCTCCCGACCCAAAACATCATAAGATAATGTGATAAGTGCAGAATTAGGCCATTTGGCCCATCATGTCTACTCCGCCATTCAATCATGGCTGATCTATCTCTCCCTATCTACTCAATTCTCCTGCCTACTCTCCATAACTTCTAACACCTGTACTAATCAAGAATCTATTTATCTCTGCCTTACAAATATACACCAACTTTGCCTCCACATACTTCTAAGGCAAAGAATTCCACAGATTCACCACCCGCTGACTAAAAAAAATTCTCCTCATCTCCTTCCTAAAAAGAATGTCCTTTAATTCCGAGACTAAGACCTCTAGTCCTGGACTCTGCCACTAGTGGAAAGATCCTCTCCATGTCAACTATCCATTCCTCTACAATTGCTACCTGACCCATTGGGCTCCCCCAGCTCTTAGATTTTGCTCAGAGACTGGCACTATTAAATGTAAAAGGTCTTTTACATCCTAGCAGTAAAATCTCTCCGAGCTCAAACTACATCAGGTTTTTACACTCTTTTAAGAACAAGGATAACAGCTGGTGATGCAATAAATTCCAATGGCTTACAATTACATTGTTTACTTCAATATTTAGAGTTTGACAAATGGTTCTATTGAATCATATATTTTAGCAGGGGAGCACACTGAAACTGACTCGGCACATTTCCAAAGACTTTTGCAGTGACAAACTAATTTGCATGGATGGTCTAAAAGATTCTGAGGACGGACACCCAAAATCCAACGGGATCCCACCACTAGTCACATCTTCTCATCTCCACCCCTTTCTGCCTTTCACAGACACCGCCCCTCCGCAACTCCCTAATTCACTCATCCCTTCCCACCCAAACCACCCCCTCCTCAGGTACCTTCCCCTGCAACTGCAGGCGATGCAACACCTGTCCCTGAACCCCTCCTCCCTCTTCTTCAACCAGGGACCCAGACAGTCCTTTCAGGTGAGGCAGGGTTTCACTTGCACCTCCTCCAACATCATCTACTGTATCCGGAATGGCCTCCTGTACATTAACTATTACGTTTAGACTTGGCAATCGTTTTGTTGGACACTTACTCTCAGTCCACCGAGGCCTACGCAATCTCCCGGTTGCCAACATTTTCCCTTCCCATTCCCACACTGATCTTTATGTTCTGGGCCTCCTCCATTGTCAGAGTGAGGCCACACGCAAATTGAACGAACAGCACCTCATATTTCGCTTGGGCAGCTTACAACCCAGCCGCACGAACATTGAATTCTCAAAATTCAAGAAACTCCTGCATTTCTTTCCACCCACCCATCTCTTCCCCCCCCCATCTTGTCATCCTACTACCTCCTCCATTCACATCCTGAATGAATGAATGATACTTTATTACCACATGTCACATGTTGCAGCGAGATTCTTTGTTTTGCTACAGTCGCCACAGATAGGACGGCAACAGTTATAAAATATTCCATTTGGCCATTTAGTCCCCAATGGTCCCTCTTTATTCCCTCCCCCCCCCCCCCCCCAAGCCAGGTCCCCATTTGGTCTCAGCCCCCCCCCCCCCCCCTTTGGGGTCCCCCTTTGATCTCGGTGGTGCACCTTCACCGGGTCCCTCTTTGTTCTCAACGGCGTGACCAGTGCCCACTTTTGGCCTTCTGTATCTTTCAGTCTAGAGAAGGGTTCCAACCCGAAACGTCACCTATCCCTTCTCTCCAGAGATGCTGCCTGACCCGTTGAGTTACTCCAGCATTTTGTGTCTATCTTCAGTATAAACCAGCATCTGCAGTTCCTTCCTACACCCACATTTAATGTAGTGAGGGTTAATTCTCTGGGTACACAAATATTCCAGTTATTAATGGACAGAAGCAGACATATCTGTGACTATGATAAAGTGACAAAATATTCTGATCTAGAATCTTTCTTGATATCAGCTATAATGGTGTGAAATATCTGAGCTGAAGATGTCTGACGCCTCGTTTGGTGTAGGCTAAATAACATTGCGTTATTGGTTTATGTTTGGCTGATGCACACGAGAACATCTCATGGTCATGTCAGCTTGCAAATCACATCTCTCAAACAGCCTGCCTCCTGCTGTGAGCCAGTGGCCTGTGTTTAGTAGATGGCATTGTTTGCTTACAAAACTGTCCTTTTAAATTCAAAACAGAATACTGTTTCAGTTTACATTTGAACTGGGAATTTTAAAGACTGATTCTTGTTGGTATTGTGTAGGAAGGAACTCCAGATACTGGTTTAATCCGAAGATAGACACAAAAAGCTGGAGTAACTCAGCGGGACAGGCAGAATCCAGTCTGAAGAAGGGTCTCGACCCGAAACGTCGCCTATCTCCTTCGCTCCTTAGATGCTGCTGCACCCGCTGAGTTTCTCCAGTCTTTTGTGTACCCTCTGGAGAGAAGGAATGGGACCCAAAATGTCACCCATTCCTTCTCCACAGAGATGCTGCCTGTCCTGCAGAGTTACCCCAGCTTTTTGTGTCTATCTTCATGTTTGTATTAATGCCTGCTGCGCCCTGAATTCCTAAAGAATGTCCATGTCTAACAGCCCAGGACAACTGGAAAGGGAAATGAGGCAAGAGAAGACAGCACAAATGATTTCTCCTGTGGTGTTGTCATAAGTTCATAAACACATAAGTGATAGGAGCAGAATTAGGCCATTCGGCCTAGCAAGTCTACAACACCATTCAATCATGGTTGACCTATTTCTTCCTCTCAACCCCATTCTCCTGCCTTTTCCCCATAATCTCTGACAACTAATCAATAATCTGTCAATCTCAACCTTAAAAATATCCACTGACTTTGCCTCCACATTTTCCTGTGGCAAAGAATTCCACAGATTCACCACCCTCAGACTAAAGAAATTCCTCCTAATCTACTTTCTAAAGGAGTGTCCTTTAATTCTGAGGCTATGACCTCTGCTCCTAGACTCTCCCATTGGTGGAAGCATCCTCTCCGCATCCACTCTATCCAAGCCATTTGCACTTGCTTTACACGACAACATTATAAAACCTTTCGGTCCTGGGCCTCCTCCACGGCCAGAGTGAGCAACACCGCAAGTTGGAGGAACAGCACCTCATATTCCGCTTGGGGATTCTGCATCCTCTGGGCTTAAACATTGAATTTTCTCAATTCTGTTAACCCAGGCTGCCTCCTCCCCTTCCCACCTCTCCCTCAGCCCTCGGGCCCTGGCATTCCTTCTCTCTCTATCTCCCCCCACCCAAGTCGCACTAGCTTCTCATTTTCACACTACAAAGCTTACAATGGCCTGTTTCCTTTATCATCGATACTTTTTTGCATATCTTTCATTCATTGTTCTTTATCTCTCCACATCACCGTCTATATCTCTCGTTTCCCTGATCCCTGACCAATCTGAAGAAGGGTCTCGACCCAAAACATCGCCTATCTCCTTCGCTCCTTAGATGCTGCTGCACCCGCTGAGTTTCTCCAGCTTTTTGTGTAACCCCCTTATAAAACTGTCAATGGGAGTAGGGCAGCTGACCAGTCTGGCTGCTTGATCATTCCATTTGATCATGGCTGATCCGCCCCAAATCTCAACTCCATTTCTTCGCCTGCTCCCCACCAAGCCCAAGATGCTGATATTTCAAATATTTATCTTCTTATTTCATTGCCCCTCCAGTTACCTAATGGTGGAGAATTCTGCAGGTTGCTCCCTCCACTGGGAAAATCTGTATTTTTTACATTTTACTAAATGAGCTCCCCACAAGAGTGGATCAGATGTTTTGCTTGAAACCATAACTAAATTTGGTGTGATTTCTGTGAGTGCAGGACAGAAAGGGTGACAGGGGTTATGGAGATAAGTCAGGAGAATGGGGTTGAGAGGGAAAGATAATGCAGCCATGATTGAATGGCAGAGTAGACTTGATGGGCTGAATGGCCTAATTCTGCTCCTATAACTTAAGAACATGAAGAATTCTTGAGTAGCACGTCAAATTACTCGACTGTAATTAGACTCTTCCCTGAAAAGTCATGACATTAAAAAAACCTACAGCATACATGGGTAGATCTGACTTCATGAAGTGATTGTACTCTTAGCCTCAGTGTACATGTGAAGAGATATGTGAAGAGAAAGAGACTAGTTAAAACAAATGTTGGTCCCTTGCAGTCAGAAACAGGTGAATTGATCATGGGGAACAAGGACATGGCAGACCAATTGAATAACTACTTTGGTTCTGTCTTCACTAAGGAAGACATAAATAATCTGCTGGAAATAGCAGTGGAACGGGGGTCAAATATGATGGAGGAACTGAGTGAAATCCAGGTTAGCCGGGAGGTGGTGTTGGGTAAATTGAACGGATTGAAGGCCGATAAATCCCCAGGGCCAGATAGTCTGCATCCCAGAGTACTCAAGGAGGTAGCCACAGAAATAGTGGATGCATTAGTGATAATTTTTCAAAATTCCTTAGATTCTGGAGTAGTTCCTGAGGATTGGAGGGTAGCTAATGTAACCCCACTTTTAAAAAAAGGAGGGAGAGAGAAAGCGGGGAATTACAGACCAGTTAGTCTAACATCGGTAGTGGGGAAACAGTTATTAAAGATGGAATAGCAGCGCATTTGGAAAGTGGTGAAATCATTGGACAAAGTCAGCATGGATTTACGAAAGGTAAATCATGTCTGACAAATCTGATAGAATTTTTCGAGGATGTAACTAGTAGAGTGGATGAGGGAGAACCAGTGGATGTGTTATATCTAGACTTTCAGAAGGCTTTCGACAAGGTCCCGCATAAGAGATTAGCATACAAACTTAAAGCACACAGTATTGGGGGTTCAGTATTGATGTGGATAGAGAACTGGCTAGCAGGCAGGAGGCAAAGGGTAGGAGTAAACGGGTCCTTTTCAGAATGGCAGGCAGTGACTAGTGGGGTGCCGCAAGGCTCAGTGCTGGGACCCCAGCTATTTACAATATATATTAATGATTTGGACGAGGGAATTCAATGCAACATCTCCAAATTTGCAGATGATACCAAGCTGGGGGGTATAGTTAGGTGTGAGGAGGATGCTTGGAGGCTGCAGGGTGATTTGGATAGGCTGAGTGAATGGGCAGATGCATGGCAGATGCAGTATAATGTGGATAAATGTGAGGTTATCCACTTTGGTGGCAAAAACATGAGGGTAGACTATTATCTGAATGGTGGCTGATTAGGAAAGGGGGAGATGCAACGAGACCTGGGTGTCATGGTACACCAGTCATTGAAAGTAGGCATGCAGGTGCAGCAGGCAGTGAAGAAAGCAAATGGTATGTTATCATTCATAGCGAAAGGATTTGAGTATAGGAGCAGGGAGGTTCTACTGCAGTTGTACAGGGTTTTGGTGAGGCCACACCTGGAGTATTGCGTACAGTTTTGGTCTCCAAATCTGAGGAAAGACATCCTTGCCATAGAGGGGGTACAGAGAAGATTCACCAGACTGATTCCTGGGATGTCAGGACTTTCATATGAGGAAAGATTGGATAGACTCGGCTTGTACTCGCTGGAATTTAGAAGATTGAGGGGGGTCTTATAGAAACTTACAAAATTCTTAAGGGGTTGGACAAGCTAGATGCTGGAAGATTGTTCCCGATGTTGGGGGAGTCCAGAACAAGGGGTCACAGTATAAGGATAAGGGGGAATTCCTTTAGAACCGAAATGAGGAAAACATTCTTTACACAGAGAGTGGTGAGTCTCTGGAATTGTCTACCACAGAAGGTAGTTGAGGCCAGTTCATTGGCTATATTTAAGAGGGCGTTAGATGTGGCACTTGTGGCTAGGGGGATCAGGGGGTATGGAGAGAAGGCAGGTACGGGATACTGAGTTGGATGATCAGCCATGATCACATTGAATGGCGGTGCAGGCTCGAAGGGCCGAATGGCCTACTCCTGCACCTATTTTCTATGTTTCTATGTTTCTATAAGGTTTTGAGTATTGAATATCATGGCAAGTGTTTTAAAAGATGAACAAATGAGTTCTAGGTCTATCAAGTCTATACGTGGTGATTGCAAAGGGACATGGTAGTTCCAACTGGTGACTTCAAAATACCTCCTTCAAAACTCCATTTTATTATGTACAATTATGGATGCGCGAGTTCCTTTATGAAATCCCTGGATACGTTTTACCTTCAAAATATCACCTTTTGGGCTTTCGAAATCTGACATAAAATGCTTCCAAGTTCCTGTATTGAAACACTAAGCTTTGAAATTTGATAGCAAACCCAGTTATGATTATTCGTTTCTGATGTTAGTGGTTAGTTTGGTTTGGAAGACTTCAATGAAACTGTGGGCAAAAGACCTCAACACATGTGCAATTTGAAACAGATGAATAAAACTATGTATGATGATTGTAGATTATATAGTAAATCAGAGGCTGAAATGCATTAATTTTAAAGCATTGAAAAGAGCTGATTACAACCTTAGTTAGATGACACAATGTGCCAATTAGAAACAATGGGCACTGGAGATATCAAAGAAGGGAAAGCATATTATTACATATCTTCTGCTAATGTCAGCATATTTTCTTTTTGGCTCTACTGGGGATTTTTTTTTAAATGATTCATAACTGTTGTTAAATCTTTAAAGATGAAGTAAGAGAATGCTCCCATTCAAAAATGCGATATTCCAACAGCTATGTTCTCTCTTTCAAAATCCGCTGTCTGGTGTTACGATAATTCAAGTTGCTTCATCGGTCTGTTTTGTATGCGATTGAGTCTTTCAGCAAGTAATGAATTGCAAATCCTTGGGTGGTTAGATCAAATCTCAAACTCTGGGAACCTTTCCACCTTCATGCTCTTCCACACACAAGCTGCCTCATGTGTTTCTGATCTTTCTTTTCTCTCTCTTGTATTTCCCATGTTCCAGCCTTATCACCAGCCCTTCCTAATGTTGATGTGATTGAAATGGCTCACTAAATAAGCAATGCAAAGCAAGTAAATTATGTATATAATGTGTATAAAACCATGAGAGGATTTAATCGGGTAGATGCACAGAATTTCTTGCCCAGAGTTGGTGAGTCAAGGACCAGAGGACATAGGTTCGAGGTGAAGGGGAAAATATTTAATAGGAATCTGAAAAGAAACGTTTTCACACAAAGGGTGGTGGGTGTATGGAACAAGCAGCCAGAGGAGATAGTTGAGACTGGGACTATCCCAACGTTTAAGAAACAGTTAGACAAGTACATGGATAGGACAAGTTATGGACCAAGCGCCGAAGGGCCTGCTTCCACACTGTATCACTCTATGAATCTAATATTTACAATCATGTATATCATGTATTAGAACTCTGCCTAATATTGTTACATTAATAAGATCTGTGGGTGCCTAAACAGCATGAGGCTGGAATTCAACTCTCAAACGGTTATGTTCTGGGCCATTTTATGACAGAAAATATGATATTTTGAAGTATTGATGGAATATAATGTACATTGGGGGAAAATCATTATTTAGAATTATTGAAGGAATATAAATAATCATGGCTAAGATATGGGGATGAAAATTACCATCACTTTTGATGAGAGATAAAGTTATGCACTGGGTTACCAGCATTAAATGTAGCAGTGGTGCAACAGGTGCTGGGTGAACTCGTTCTTGCACACATGGTTCTCTGACTTCATATTTGGGGGGAAATTCGGTCCTTATTATACAGATGTTGAATTAGCGTGTGAGATAATGAAGTTCATCCCTTGGGGCTGTAGCTTTGAAGAAGTACTGCATTTAAAAATCCGAGTAATTGTCAGAACTGAACGAGGAGGAGGACACAAATGCAGGCTCAGACACAGGGCTGTATTCAGATCCGTATTCAGAGTTTAATCGGTCCAAGTCGGTACACAAGCAACAATATAATCTAGGAGCAGGCAAAAACAGTGGTCGAAAAACAGGCAATGGTCAAGTTCACAAAGTCACAATATTTCTAGAGCTGGAACAAGGTGATACCAAGTAGCATACACAACGAACTGGCAATGAGAACTAAAACACAAAGGGCTTAAATACAGACTTAACAGGGGATAACGAGACACAGGTGAAACACATCAGGGTGGGGCCAACAATCACATGAGGGTAAACGACCTGACAGGAAATGGGACCTGAAACAAGAGGAGATGTGAGACACCAAAATAAACCAAGAATGCAAACTCTAATACTAAAAACCAATAACTAGAAACTAGATCAAACGCGAGACCTGACAGTAATGTTATGTTCCTGAAGTTAAAGTGATAATATGATTCATCACACAAGCTTTATAGAACAGTATAGCACAGGACCAGGCCTTTCGAGCCACAATGTCTATGTCCTATATGTAGAGAGGTTAAGCTAATTTCCTCTGGCTGCACGTGATCAATATCCCTCCATTCCCTGCATATCCACGTGCCGATATAAAACCCTCATAAATGCCACTATTATATCTACCTCCACACCACCCCTGGCAGTGCATTCCATGCTCCCACCACACTGTGTAAACTTACCCCACACGTTTGCCCCTCTCACCTTAAATCTCTGACCTCTAGTTCTTGAGGTTTCCACCCCGGGGAATAAAATTCTAACTGTCTGCCCTTGAGAAAATATTGTGGTGTTTCTGTAATATTATTACACATATTTAATGACGTACTCTTCCAATGACTGACCTTATTGTCTTTACAGTGAACGTATCTCGAGGATTTAGGAAAGTTCTGAATTTTTGATATAATATTTATGGTGTAAATATTTTTGAAGACTAATTTGTTCAGTGACCAAACCAGGATAGAGGGCCAATGTGAGGACCCAGATTGATTTCTCTCTGGAGCTTACCAGAATGAGTCAGGACAGCTGCAGCTGTCAGCCGGACAGCTTGACATTGTTTGGCTGATGGCCCCTGTAATTTTCAAATGTTCCAGGCCCAGGATCAAGCCCTGGAGGAGCAAGCCAAAAGGGGTATCATGGCAGGTTTATGGCAGCCTCTGATCTTCCTGCAGAATAAAGTTGAGCAATCCTGTCTCTTCCAACTCCAAAGGAACAAAAGTTTGGAGTGTTTTTGCAACTGGCCACGTCACTCGCTTTAAGAATTAGACTTACGAAGAATGGAAGTTTCCTGCCAATGCTGGCTTTGGTGGGAGAGAACAGCTTTAGGAAACAGATCTGTTATGGCTCAGGAGACACAAGCAGTTATAAGTGACTCAAATCCCTGTCCAGAACAGGTATGAAACTGGCTTTCTGTTTAACGTGTAGAAACAAGAACTGCAGATAACTGCAGACATTGTTTAATACACAATTGGACACAAAATGCAGGAATAACTCAGCGGGTCAGACAGCATCTCTGAAGGATATGGATAGGTGATGTTTCATATTAAACCCCTTCTCCAGTGGTGCTGCCTGACTTGCTAAGTTCCTCCAGCATGTCGCGTCCTTTTCTGTTAAAAATGTTGAACCTTGAATCAGTTCCACAGATTAATGAGGCTATGGTGAGCATCCCCCTAAATCTCTCCTCCTCACCCTCTCATGCTCTCAATTGATTTCCTTTAATCTAAATCATTACAGCACAATCCGTATGCTCTCTTAGCAAGTATTCTTTGTCTGGAGGCAATTCATCTGCATAAATTGCGTCTTCCTTAGACAGCAGACACGAGCTGATTATGGTCGTGGAATGGAAAAGGAAACTTTTCTTAGTGTGGTTCAAGCTGAATGACTTTGGGAGGATTTATACTTCTGACTGAAAATTATTTACTCTAAGATTCCTTTTCAATCAAAGCTGGCAACAATCACAAAATAAAATCCATCACTCCCGTTCAAAGCTGTTATGATAGACGGTCTGTCATGATATCAGGAAGATGCCTCATTGTTGAAAATATGAGAGGAAATCAAATTGCATAAGAGATTAGACCTTTGTGTGGCAAATCTGTTCCACAGGCAACACCAGACTCGCAATAACACGTATTAGACCCTGGTGACTCTGCTAATGGGCTAATTAAATGTTGGAAACAGTTATAGTTCTCTGGTCACTGCGTAAAACGGACTACAGTATACTGTTCCCATGGGCTGTATATTTACAAAATAAAATTAGCAAAATTACCCACCTTGCACACCGTGGAGCCATTCACTCACTAACACCACTGACCCATTCTCCTCATTCACAATATGTAGGAAGGAACAGCAGACGCTGGTTTAAACCAAAGATAGACGCAAAAAGCTGGAGTAACTCAGCGGGTCAGACAGCATCTCTGGTGAAACGGAATAGGTGGGTCTTTGAGCCAAAAGGGTTCTAAAGAAGGGTTTTAACCCAAAACGTCACCTATTCTTCATCTCCAGTGATGCCATCTGACCCGCTGAGTTACTCCAGCATTTTGTGCCTATCTCCTTATTCACAAAGATGGTTGGAAACTTATCTTCTTATGGATTCATTTGCAAACACTTTTTCTCACAGAGAGTGGTGAGTCTGTGGAATTCTCTGCCTCAGAGGGCGGTGGAGGCTGGTTCTCTGGATGCTTTCAAGAGAGAGCTAGATAGAGCTCTTAAAAATAGCGGAGTCAATGATATGGGGAGATGGCAAGAATGGGGTACTGATTGGGGATGATCAGCCATGATCAAATTGAATGGTGGTGCTGACACGAAGGGCCGAATGGCCTACTCCTGCACCTATTGTCTATTATCTATTGTCAATGTTGATTTCTCTAACTTCAAGTAACCCTTGCTTTCCCTATTTCTCTGACTAGTTCTCCGACTAGCTTCACTGTCCTCCTGATTAAATTTTACTGTTTGCATGCCTCGTGGTCACCTTCCCCTCAGCTAACAATAAACCATTCTACATTTCTTTTTTTTTCTTTTTTTAATTTTTGTTAGAAGTAAGTACAATAGTGTGGTACTTGAGTACCTAATACATACATACATATTTCCATTCTTGTACAACTTCATACTTTTGATTTGATAATAAAAGAACAGTGGAAGAAAAAAGAAATAAAGAGTGTCGTAATAGATAGACAAGCGATTAGAAACAGATAGCAAAAGAAATAAAGGACATAGAAGAGAAGCTGAAAAGATTGAAATGGAAGGAAAAAGTAAAGAAAATAGAGATTAGGAGAGATCTACCTATTTTGTATTTTTGCCCATCCGTCACCCGGTTCTAAACCATTTAATTTCTGAGGTTATGTTATGTTGCACCATATGCTTGCAAAAAGTTGATAAAAGGAGACCAAGTCTTTGAGAATTGGTCTACTTTGCCTAGTAGGAGAAATGTCATTTCTTCAAGATGAAGCGTTTCAGACATATTTGAAATCCACATTTGGATGTTGGCGTGGTTGCGTTTTTCCAAAATTTGAGTATGTTTTTTTGCTGTTATTAGGCCGTAATTAAGAAAAGCTTCTTGGAATATAGTTAGTTTACTTCCCTCTTCCATTGATCCAAAGATAATCAGTTCTGTATTGGGGTTCAATTTTGTGTTAAATAGTTTTGTAAAAATTCCAAAAATGTCATTTCAAAATGTATACAGTTTTATACACGAGACAAAGGAATGTGCTATAGTGGCATTTTGAGTAAGACATTTGTCACAGATGGGGGAAACATTTGGGAATATTTTATTCAGTCTAGTTTTAGAATAATATAATCTATATAAAATTTTAAATTGAATTAGGTTATGTCTTACATTAACTGAACATTTATTTACATATAATAATTTTTTTTCCCACCTATCGTTAGGAATTTTTATCAATAACTCTTGTTCCCAGTCCCTTCTAATTGTCTCTGTCATTGGCATTTCTATATTTAAAATTATATTATATAAGTAAGATATTACTTGATTCTACCTTTGATTCCTTCCTCCAATAAATCTGGGGTTAGGGTTTGATATCCTTGTATATATTTCTTCAAATAATCTTGAATTTGAAGATATTTGAAATATTGATTATTTTTCAAATTATATTTTAGTTGTAATTGTTGGAATGATAAAAGTTTTCCCATATCATACGTATCTCCCATTGAACCATTCTACATTTCCTTATCATCTGCTTTGATCTGTCATTTTCACACCTTACCCTTCCATATCTCTCGCTCCCTCCCCCCTGACCCTCAGTCTGAAAAAGGGTCTCGACCCGAAACGTCACCCATTCCATCTCTCCAGAGATGCTGCCTGTCCCGCTGAGTTACTCCAGCATCTTGTGTGCATCAACTAGTTTGTTTTGGAAATTCAAAGGATTATGAATGTCAATGATGAAACAGATTTTTGGAGAGTAAGTAAGTAAGTTTATTGGCCAAGTATTGGTGCTCTGCCCACAAGTAACAACATGACATACAGTGACTGTTACGAATGACTCAGAAAACACTAAACATTAATAATAATAAAACATTAATGATAAAACACCATTTATCTTGCATGTGAACCAACAAAATACCAGATCAAAGGGAGGCTACAGATTTTTGGCTGTTGAGTAGAGCAACTACTTGTGGATAAAAATTGTTTTTATGTGGGTGTGTGGGTGTGGCAGCTTTGACAATCTGGAGTCGCCTTCCAGAGGGAAGTGATTCAAAGAGTTTGTGGCCAGGGTGAGAGGGGTCAGAGATGATCTTGCCCGCTCGCTACCTGGCCCTAGCAGTGTATAGTTCGGCAATGGAGGGAAGGTTGCAGCCAATAATCTTCTCTGCTGATCGGACGATTCGCTGCAGCCTCCAGGTGTCGTGCTTGATGGCTGAGCCAAACCAGACCATGATGGAGAAGGTGAGGACAGACTCTACGATGGCCGTGTAGAATTGGACCATCGTTGCCTGTGGCAGATTGTGCTTCCTCGGCTGCCGCAGGAAGTACATCCTCTGTTGTGCATTTTTGACTGTGGAGTCGATGGTAGCCCCCCACTTAAGGTCCTTGGAGATGATGGTTCCCAGGAACTTAAAAGACTCCACAGTTGTGACTGTGGTGTTGTTGATGGTGAGTGGGGTGAGGGGAGGGGGAGCTCTTCTAAAGTCTACAATCAATTCCACTGTCTGAAGAGCATTGAGCTCCAGGTTGTTGCTACGGCACCAGGACGCCAGCTGTGACACTTCCTGTCTGTTCTAGATTTCTCCTGGCCTTCACACCAGAAGGCGATTTCTGACATCACACCTATTATATCACACTGCTCTGATATTAAGGGTTCAAGGTATCCTTTTCTTAATCTGCATCATCAGATGAAACAGCTTCTCTCTATTTACTCTTCCCAATCCTTCAATCACTTTAAATGGGCCCATTACACTCCCCTTTGATCTAGTATGCTCAAAGCAACATGTTGGCCTGCGTAAAGTGGCCTCATTGTTTATCTCTTTAGCCCAGCAATCATCCTGGTGGATCTATAAAGTCTGGCATCAAACTCTCCACCTCCTCGATATACACACCTCTCCCCACTATCCACAGAACCTATATAACGTTCCTGGTGAATAGTACTGAATGCAGTGCTTTAAGTGGTGTTGCATTAAAACAGTGTGTGACACTAACAGAATATCCATCTCACTTTGTGATATAAGCCAACATCACCTTGGAGTTTAATTGTTTTGCACTGGTTCAGTTGTGATTTCTGTACCTCAACATTTATCCCTCTGAACTCTTCCACAGATCCCTTGCATCTATGAGAATACATAGGTTTGAAGTGGATGAGCTCAAATTTCTCCACAGGGTACCTCACTTGCTATACCTTTGCCCATCAATTTTCACATTCATATTATGCTTTAGTTCATTAATATTATAACCCCCCACCCCCTCTCCATTTCCTGTGTCCCAAATGATGGACACTCATTTCCCCCTTTCCCCTTCTCCCCTTCTCCCCATCCCCTTTAACCTATATCCCTCAAGGATCATATTTCACGACTCTTCTCTCCTTATCTCACACTTTTTGTCTATCTCTGTCCTTTGTCCAACTGTTTGCCAATCAAATCCCCCCCATCCTTCACCTGTATCCACCTATCACTTGCCAGGCTTTGACCCACCCCACCTCTCTTCCAGCTTTCTCTCTCCTACAACAATCAGTCCGAAGAAGGGTCCCAACCCGAAACATCGCCTGTCCATGTTCTCCAGAGATCAAGAGTCAAGAATCATGAGTGTTTCATTGTCATGTTCCAAAACGGACCATTGAAATTCTTACTAGTAGCAGCACAACAGATATGTAAACATATTATCTGTAAATACCATAATAAACAACAAAAAAAGTTCAGTATACATATTAACAAAATGAACAATTTATATTAGTGCAAATACATGAACAATGCCCCCAAGCCTATATAGTTTGAAGATTATTTGGAGTTTGTAGTGTTTCACAGTGTACATTGTTTAAATATTCTGTTGTGCTGCTGCAAGTAAGAATTTCATTGTTCTATCTGGGACATATGACAAAAAAACACTCTTAACATTTGACTTTTGACTCTTATTAGCCTGATGGTTGTAGGGAAGAAACTGCTCCTGAACCTGGACATTACCGTTTTTAGGCTCCTATTCCTAGTTCTCGATGACATAAACATAAATATAAACATAAAACAGAGGCGCAGGAGTAGGCCATTCAGCCCTTCATTATGATAATGGCTGATCATCCAAAAACAGTACCCCGTTCCTGCTTTCTCCCCATATGCCTTGATTCCATTAGCCCTATGAGCTCTCTCTAACTCTCTCTTGAAAACAAAGTCAAGTCAAGTCAAACAAACTTTATTGTCATTTAGAAATACATTGATATATGCAGTTCCAAACGAAATTACGTTGCATTTGGCTCCCTGTGCAACACAATAAATTAACCGAAGGATAGGTATGTATGAAAAGGGTAAATAGACAATAGTGGCAGCCCATTTACATGGCATTCAGGAGTCTGATGGCTCGTGGGAAGAAGCTGTTGCGGAACCTTGATGTTCTGCTCCTCATGCTGCGGTATCTTTTTCCCGAGGGCAGCAGAGTGAACAGTCCGTGATGGAGATGTGTGGGGTCCTTTATGATACTGCTGGCCTTAGACACACAGCGTTTGGTCGCAATATCCCCGATTGAGGGGAGAGAGGTCCCGATGATTTTTTCCGCTGTCCTCACCACTCTCTGCACAGACTTCCAGTCGGAGGCTCTACAGTCCCCAAACCAGACAGAGATACAGCTGGTCAGAATACTCTCTATGGTGCCCCTGTAGAAAGTAGTGAGGATGGGATGGGGGAGATGAGCTCTTCTCATCCTGCGCAGAAAGTGCAACCGCTGCTGCGCTCTCTTAACAGTTGATGAGATGTTAGTCGACCAGGTCAGACTGTTAGTGACCTGCACATCCAGTGAATTGGCCTCCACTGCCTTCAGTGGCAGTGAATTCCACCGATTCACAACTCTCTGGGTGAAAATGTTTTTCCTCATCTCAGTCCTAAATGGCCTACCCCTTATTCTTAAACTGTGACCCCTGGTTCATAACTTCCCCAAAATCAAGAACATTTTTCCTGTATCTAGCCTGTCCAATCCCTTAAGAACTTTATATGTTTCTATACGATCCCCTCTGATCCTTCTAAATTCCAGTGAATATAAGCCCAGTCGATCCATTCTTTCATCATCTGTCAGTAGCGCCTTCCTGGGAATTAACCCAGTGAACCTACGCTGAACTCCCTCAATAGCAAGAATGTCCTTCCTCAAACTAGGAGATCAAAACTGCACAAAATACTGCAGGTGTGGTCTCACCAGGGCCCTGTGCAACCGCAGAAGGACCTCCTTTATCCTATACTGAAATACTCTCGCAATGGCCGACATGCATTAGCTTTCTTCATTGCCCGCAGTACCTGCATGCTTACGTTCAGTGACTGATGTACAAGGTCTCGATGCACCTCCCCTTTTCCTAATCTGACACCCTTGTATGCAGCAGGAGTGTAAAACTGAAGCCTCCTACGTGGCTGCCCCATCAGTCATCTACTACCTCTTCTGCACTTCCCACATAGGTCCTAACAGCCATCCCAAAACGCACAAATCTGGAGCAGAGCAAATTTTCCTCCATCCCAAGGGTCCGCCGAAGAAGAAGAATGTCTGGAAATTAGGTTTCATCCTCTTTTGGTTTGCTAAGTATGTGTTGCATATAGCGCTCATGCCTAATGCAAAAAATTATGAAGTAAGAGAAAGAAATCTGCTGAAGACTGTACATGGTATCTCATGCTGCAGGAAGATCTGTGTAATTCCTGTCATTAGCTGCACATGCTACGGCTGCACAGATGACAGGAGTGAAATGTGAGTGTGGACAGGGAGGTGTGGGTCTGATGATGCTGGTTGCCTTCTTGAGGCAGTGACTCCTGTAGATCCTGTAGATGGTGGGGAGGTCAGTACCCATGATGGACTGGGCAGTGTTCACCGCTTTTTGCAACCTTCTTTGTTCCTGGGCATTCGAGCTGCTGACCTGGGTGTGATGCAACCAGTCAATATGCTCCCGACTGCACACCTGTTCTGGAAAGTGTACTTTGACATATCGAACCTCTGCAATTTTCTTCGGAAGTAACATAGAAACATAGAAAATAGAAAATTCTTCACTGCCTGCTGCACCTGCATAGAAAGAGTAGGCCATTCGGCCCTTCGAGCCTGCACCGCCATTCAATATGATCATGGCTGATCATCCAACTCAGTATCCTGTACCTGCCTTCTCTCCATACCCCCTGATCCCTTTAGCCACAAGGGCCACATCTAACTCCCTCTTAAATATAGCCAATGAACTGGCCTCAACTACGTTCTGTGGCAGAGAATTGCAGAGCCTCACCACTCTCTGTGTGAAAAATGTTTTCCTCATCTCGGTCCTAAAGGAATTCCCCCTTATCCTTAGACTATGACCCCTTGTTCTGGACCTCCCCAACATCGGGAACAATCTTCCTGCATCTAGCTTGTCCAACCCCTTAAGAATTTTGTAAGTTTCTATAAGATAACCCCTCAGTCTTCTAAATTCTAGCGAGTACAAGCCGAGTCTATCCAGTCTTTCCTCATATGAAAGTCCTGACATCCCAGGAATCAGTCTGGTGAACCTTCTCTGTACCCCCTCTATGGCAAGAATGTCTTTCCTCAGATTTGGAGACCAAAACTGTACGCAATACTCCAGGTGTGGTCTCACCAAAACCCTGTACAACTGCAGTAGAACCTCCCTGCACCTATACTCAAATCCTTTTGCTATGAATGCTAACATACCATTTGCTTTCTTCACTGCCTGCTGCACCTGCATGCCTACTTTCAATGATTGGTGTACCATGACACCCAGGTCTCGTTTTCCTAATCTGCCACCATTCAGATAATAGTCTACCCTCCTGTTTTTGCCACCAAAGTGGATAACCTCACATTTATCCACATTATACTGCATCTGCCATGCATTTGCCCACTCACCCAGCCTATCCAAGTCACCTTGCAGCCTCCTAACATCCTCCTCACATCTAACACTACACCACTACATTCATAATCTATTTTCCCTTTCCTAATTAAGCCCGTTGTCTTCCTCTGCTGGACTCTGAATTTCTCCCAGTCCTCTGGTAGTCTGCTTTTTCTGGCTAATTTGTATGCTTCATCTTTTGTTTTTATACTATCCCTGATTTCCCTTGTTATCCATGGATGAACTACCTTCCCTGATTTATTCTTTTGCCAAACTGGGATGAACAATTGTTGCAGTTCATCCATGCAGTCTTTAAATACCTTCCATTGCACATCCACTGCCAACCCTTTAAGAATCACTTGCTAGTCTAACTTGGCCAATTCACATCTCATACCTTCAAAGTTACCTTTGTTTAAGTTCAGAACGCTTGTTTCTGACTTAATTATGTCACTCTCTATCCTAATGAAGAACTCAACCATATTATGGTCACTCTTGCCCAAGGGGCCACGCATAACAAGACTGCTAACTAACCCTTCCTCAATACCCAATACCCAGTCTAGAATAGCCTGCTCTCTCGTTGGTTCCTCTACATGTTGGTTTAGAAAACTATCCCACATACATTCCAAGAAATCCTCCTCCTCAGCACCCCTGCCCATTTGATTCACCCAATCTATATGTAGATTGAAGTCACCCATTATAACTGTTTTAACCTTGTTGCACGCATTTCTAATTTCCTGTTTGATGCCATCACCAACTCCACTACTACTGTTAGGTGGCCTGTACACAACTCCCACTAGCGTTTTCTGCCCCTTAGAGTTTCGCAGCTCTACCCATATCGATTCCACATCCTGCAAGCTAATATCCTTCCTTTGTACTGCATTAATCTCCTCTCTCACCAGCAACGCTGCCCCGCCTCCTTTTCCTTTCTGTCTATCCCTCCTGAATATTGAATATCCCTGAATGTTCAGCTCCCAGACTTGATCCCCCTGGAGCCATGTCTCTGTGATCCCAACTATAGCATAGTCATTAATAGCTATCTGCACCTTCAACTCGTCCACCTTATTACGAATGCTCCTCGCATTGAGACACAAAGCCTTCAGGCTTGTTTTTACAATGTTCTTACTCCTTATACAATTATGTTGACAAGTGGCCCCTTTTGATTTTTGCCCAGGATTTGTCTGCCTGCCACTATTCATTTTCACCTTGTTACCGATTGGTTCTACCCTCATTTTGCACCCCTCTGTCTCTCTGCTCACACATTTAAGAAACCCACCACTCTGTTTATTATTTTTTTCTTCTTTCCCCCCTGCATGGTGGGTCTGAGTGCTTCCCTTTATGATTGCCTCAATGTGCTGGGTCCACGACGACAGATCTTCAGAGATATCTACAACCAGGATTTTACGTTTTTGACTCTCCCCAACACCATCTCGTTGATGAAGACAGGTTTATAAATCCATGGCCTTCCTCTTCTAAAGTCAACAATCAGTTTCTTGGTTTTATTGACATTGAGAGCTGCCTGACCTGCTCAGTTACTTCAGCACTTTATCTATTTTATTGTAACCCTGCATCTACATCTTCCTGTGTCCTGTTCCATAGGCTTCCAAGCCTACATTTTTTAAGTGCACATCCAGATACGTCTTGAATACTGTTCGCAACATAACTTTGTTTATTCTCTCAGGCAATGCACTCTGGGTACTTGCCACTCTCTAGGTAAAGAAGGTCCTCTTCATAACCTCTATAAACCTCCCTTTAGGTAACCCTTTAGGAGACCTTCACTAGACATATAACTCCCGCTTCATCGAATTATCCAACTATAAAGAGTGTTTCCTTTGAGAAAACGAATGAAAAGTATTCATTTATGACCTCACCTGCACCTTCCTCAATTTTATAGAACGCTCTATCTTAACACCTGCTGTCCGCTTTATTGATTATGTGCTACCACATGCCTACCTTGATCAGCAGATGGATCAGCAGTTATGCCGTCATGCTCTGAAACTCTTTGGTTTTGATTTCTCTTCTCATATAAAGATTTTATTGGAAACATACTGCCTCAAGATGCCAACAAATGCCTTTAAAATCAGAGTAAATAACTCAGTGATTTAAGATACATGGTTGCAAACTAAATTAACAAAAATGTTGTTACTAAAGTTTATAACTGTAATTTCTCATGATCTTGGGCAGAGCATTTGCCACACCAAGCTGTAATGCATCGCAGTAGCAAGGTTTCTATGTACAACTGTGGAAGTTGGTAAGGCTGACCAAACTGCCCCAGTTTTGTTTTAGAAATACTGTGTGGAAACCAAGTACACACCAACCGATCTCCCGCACACTAGTTCCATGTTATTCCACTTTCTCATCCTACACACTGGGGGCTATTTAACAGAAGCCTAAAACCTACAAACCTGCACACCTTTGGAATGGGTGGCACAATGGCGTAGCAGTCGAGCTGCTGCCTACAACACCAGAGACCTGGGTTTGATCCTGTCGACGGGTGCTGTTTATATGGAGTTTGTATGTTCTTGCTGTGACCGTGTGGGTTTACTTCGGGTGCTCCGGTTTCCTCCCGCACACAACTATGTAGATTAATTGTTTCACTAAAATAGTAAATTGTCCCTAATGTGTAGGATAGTGTTAGTGTACGGGGTGACCGCTGACCGGCACACACTCGGTGGCCGATGGGCCTGTTTCCGCACTGTTTCTCTAAGGTCTAACAGCAGGAAAACTATCACTTAAATTGACCGCATCATTATGGACTATTGTTGAAAATTGCACAATGGCCTGCAGCCTGGTAATATTGGTAGGTACACTGGCTTGCAAAAGTTTTCATACCCCTTGAACTTTTCCACATTTTGTCACGTTACAACCACAAACGTAAATGTATGTTATTGGGATTTTATGTGATAGACCAACACAAAGTGGTGCATAATTGTGAAGTGGAAGAAAAATGATACATGGTTTCCAAATTTTATAACAAATAAAAAACTGAAAAGTGTGGCGTGCAAAAGTATTCAGCCCCCCTGAGTCAATATTTTGTAGAACCACCTTTCGCTGCAATTACAGCTGCAAGTCTTTTGGGATATGTCTCTACCAGCTTTGCACATCTAGAAACTGACATTTTTGCCCATTCTTCTTTGCAAAATAGCTCAAGCAGTCAGAATGGATGGAGAACATCTGTGACAGCAATTTTCAAGTCTTGCCAAAGATTCTCAATTGGATTTAGGTCTGGACTTTGACTGGGTCATTCAAACACATAAATAAGCTTTGATCTAAACCATTCCATTGTAGCTATGGCTGTATGTTTAGGATTGTTGTCCTGCTGGAAGGTGAACGTCTGCCCCAGGCTCAAGTCTAACAGGTTTTCTTCCAAGATTGCCCTGTATTTGGCTCCATCCATCTTCCCATCAACTCTGACCAGCTTCCCTGTCCCTGCTGAAGAAAAGCATCCCCACAGCATGATGCTGCCACCACCATGTTTCACAGTGGGGATGGTGTGTTCAGGGTGATGTGCAGTGTTAGTTTTCCGCCACACATAGCATTTTGCATTTAGGCCAAAAACTTCAATTTTGGGCTCATCTGACCAGAGCACCTTCCTCCACATGTTTGCTGTGTCCCCCACATGGCTTGTGGCACACTGCAAACGGGACTTCTTATGGCTTTGTTTCAACAATGGCTTTCTTCTTGCCACTCTTCCATATTTGTGGGGTGTATGACTAATAGTTGTCCTGTGGACAGATTCTCCCACCTGAGCTGTGGATCTCTGCAGCTCCTCCAGAGTTACCATGGACCTCTTGGCTGCTTCTCTGATCAATGCTCTCATTGCCCAGCCTGTGAGTTTAGGTGGACGGCCATGTCTTGGTAGGTTTGCAGTTGTGCCATACTCTTTCCATTTTCGGATGATGGATTGAACAGTGCTCCGTGAGATGTTCAAAGCTTGGGATATTTTTTTATAACCTAACCCTGCTTTAAACTTCTCCACAACTTTATCCCTGACCTGTCTGGTGTGTTCCTTGGGCTTCATGATGCTGTTTATTCACTAATATTTTCTAACAAACCTCTGAGGCCGTCACAGAACAGCTGTATTTATACTGAGAGATTATAGACAGGTCGACTCTATTTACTAATTAGGTGACTTCTGAAGGCAATTGGTTGCACTGGATTTTATTTAGGGGTAAAGGGGGCTGAATACTTTTGCATGCCACACTTTTCAGTTTTTTATTTGTAAAAAAATTTGAAAACCATGTATCATTTTCCTTCCACTTCACAATTATGCGTCACTTTGTGTTGGTCTATCACATAAAATCCCAGTAAAATATATTTACGTTTGTGGTTGTAACGTGACAAAATGTGGAAAGGTTCAAGGGGTATGAAAACTTTTGCAAGCCACTGTATGTTACAAAATTCACCTTTAGCGGTGCTGCAGTTCTGTCACTGGCCGTGTGCGCGACTTTGGCGCCTTTAAGGGGGGGGGCGGAGTTAAAATGCGGTTTTCCCCTTCCCATCCGAAATAATATTTTGTCGGAGTGCGATCTATTTCTGGAGATTCGTTCCGACGGCCGGTAAGTTAATTTTTAAAAATAAATAGCCCGACTATTTCATCGCTGCAGTAAAATAACAATTAGCTCCTAATGCCGTGAACGCCGACAACGGTACCCGATTTTACGTAGGGGACAGGTAAGTGAAAGCTGTTTATTTTTACATATAAACCTGCTTTTTTAGATGACCTTAATCAAACTTTAACGTTGCGAAACGGTGATTTAGTCCCCATATGAACCGGCAGAATTTTCCTGCCAACGTGGGGTTTAAATTCACCGCAACCATAACGTACTAATCCATCGCGTTCCAGAAAATCCCACTCGCAAGCTGTTTAAAATGCCCATTCATTTACAGGCAGTAAACACAAAATTCCTTCAATTTAGCCTATAAATTAATGACAATTAGATTTAAAAATCATGTTATATTGTGAATTCTTGTGTGAATGTTATTTGGACACTTAGGCTTTAAAAAAAAGTTAATATTTTCTTAAGAAATGGATAGATGTTTAGATCTAGTAATTGAATTTTATAATTAGCTACAATTGGGTAACTAACTAATTATATGCTTTAATTTCAGGTCATCCAAGTAAGATTTTTTTATATTAGTTTCAGAATGCTTCAATCTATAATAACTGAAAATTTCATTCAGTTCTCTTAATTTTTAAGTTATGGGCTTTTGACTGTCCTCGATCACAACTTTTGTGTTAAGTCAATGGAAAGGCAATGGGGAACAAGATGCTAATTTCCGAGTATGAAAATGACCATAATATTTTTAATACTGAAGATATGAAAGTGAATTAGGTGTCAAATTAAACTTCTTTGTATGCTTGGGTTACACAAAAAGCTGGAGAAACTCAGCGGGTGCAGCAGCATCTAAGGAGCGAAGGAGATAGGCGACGTTTCGGGTCGAGACCCTTCTTCAGACTGAACTTGTGGTTGCTCCTTAGATGCTGCTGCACCCGCTGAGTTTCTCCAGCTTTTTGTGTAACCCTCGATACTCCAGCATCTGCAGTTCCTTCTTTAATTCTTTGTATGCTTTATCTGATGGGATAAATTGCAGACTTGATTTTTTAAACCTCAAAATTTCGGAACATTGCTAATATTGGGAGAGACCTCAGACCTTGGTGTATTGTGGTAGTACAGGTTTCCCTTCAATTAAATGAACAACTTATTTTCTTTTTGCCACCCTCAACTGTCAGAGGCTAAAGTAAAATAAAACAGGAAGAAGCAGGGCCACACAGAAACGCACAAGTCAATAAGGCTTCCAAGGTTGTTAAATAAAACTCTTCATTATCATCCTGCAATGTAAGCACATGGAAATGCTGAATGCATCAATAACCAGAAAAGGTTCAATCTTAAATATGTTTGCTTTAACTCTTTCCTGGCTGGGTTATTTTTCTGTGGAATGATCGCAGCGGGCACGAGGCACCGGTTATGCTGTTGAAAGATTCCATTGAGTGTTTGCCGGACCATAGGGCCAGTTGGACAGCTAGCAACCATGGAATTTTGGATTGAGATCAAGCAGTTAAGAAAAATAAAAATGTCTGTAAGTGGATACTTTAATGCAGTAGAAATTCAAACATTGTGCTTTACTGCACGAGAAGATGTTTGGCATGGGGAAGGCACATGGAATATATTTGAACAACAAAGGCCACACTTAGCAGGTCATTTATCTGAACTGGCAGCCTCATTCAAATCCTCGACTCTGTTCACCATGGCCCCCACCCCCAATCTGAACATTTAGTGGTGCATTAGGGACCAATATGGAAAGAATATTGCAGGGATCCTGTGCAAGGTGGCGTTTGAAGATAGGTATGAACACTACTGAGTATGACACAAATGAATGTATAACTGCTGAGACTGTCTGAGGAGTGTTTTGCATAGATTTTGTTTCATATATTTTTATTCCGAATAAAGTTTATTTGAAATAAAAAAAGAAGTATCGATTAGATTCAGTTCGGATTCAGATTAGTTTACTGTGGTATACACCAGGCAGCAATGAAAGTCCTTAAATTGACACAAATTGTTGGAGTCAGTAGGCCAGGCAGCATCTCTGGAGAAAATGGATAGGTAATCTTTCGGGTTGGGCCCCTTCTTTCTGGTTTGCATAAAGCTATGAGAGTAAACAGAATACATAGTAATGATAAATACAGCAATAAATACAATGACAATATAGCAGAAGGGAGCAGAGATCATAGGGCAATCTGAACGATACGATACAATATAACGTTAGTCATCCCTGGAGGGAAGTTGGTCTGCCAACAGTCACAACATACAACAAGGTACATGAAAACCTGAAATGAAAAGTGAACACAAAAAGAAAAAGACAACAAACTCCCACATTCCAAAGACATGCCGGTGCATATGTTAATTGGCTTCCGTCAATTGCTGCTGTGTGTAGGATGCAAAAGTGGCATAACATGGAACTAGTGTGTGGGTGATCAATGGTCGCTGTGTGCTCGGTGGGCCAAAGGGTCTCTTTCCATGCTGTATCTCTATAAAAAAACTAAGGTAGTTTGATATGTCTTACCAACTTCCACCGATGCTTGTAGAATACATGCTACTGGGATCTGTTACAAGTTGGTTTGGTAACAGCTCTGCCCAAGACAGTGAGAAATTACAGAGTTGTGGATGTAGCCCAGTCGATCGCACAGACTAGTCTCCCCACCATCGACTCCAACTATACTTCATGCGTCCTTTGTAAAGCCGCTCGCATAATCAAACACCTTTTTCACCCCAGTCATTCCCTCTTCTCTCTTTTTCCATTGGGCAGAAAGTATAAAAGCTTGATATAAAATAGCACCAGATTCAGAAAGCTTTTTCCCCACTGTTATCAGACAGCAGAATGGTCCTCCCATAAACCAGGGTGAAGTACCGATTGTCCAACTGACCACATTGGCACCTGGACCTTTATTTCTGTAACTGCTTTAACACTATAATCTGCATTTTCCTCTTTGCACCATCTGTGTTTGGCTTGATTGTACTCTTATATAGTATGACTTGTTTTAACCTTATTGTGCACAAACAGGATATTTTCACTGTTTCTCAGTACATGTAACAACAATATACCAATACCTATACATTGTCCAGTCGCATAGCTGTTCTTAATTCTAGATGTCCGAACTTTCAACTTCCTGTCTCCCATCCTAGAAGTTAGAAGTGAGAAGGGGGAAGGCCATGGTGTCAGGCACCCTTGATGATACTCCCAGCCTTTCTGATGCATCATATTGTGTAGTTAGACTGGATGGAAAGAAGTGATAAGCCTGTGTTGAAATTGTTTGCTTTCACTTCAATATACAGGTTCAGGCAGTCAAGAACAGAGCAGTTACCATACCAGACTGAGACACATCCATCCGAAACCTTTCTGTAGAGCATCTATGGAAGTTTGAGAATCCTTGTGGACATGTTGAATCTTCTCAGATGTCTAAGAAAGTAAAAATGCTGATGTGTCCTCTTAATTACTGCATCAGTGAGAAAGGACCAGTTTTGCTTGCTGCTGATATGGTTGCCGGGGAACTTGAATCTATCACCCATTTCCACAGCAGCTCCATTGATGAGGACCAGGGTGCGTTCACCGTCTATCTTGCTTTGGTCAACAAGCAACTATTTTGCCTTGCTAATGTTAAGGGTTAGGTGGTTGTCAGGCACCATGACATAAGGTTCCCAATCTCTTTCCTGTACTCCATCCCCATGAGTGTTGAAATCAGGGATTCATCCGAAAATGCCAACAAAGACTGTGGCCAGTTGACTTGCACACAATTTCAGAACCTGTCCAGGGAGTCTTACCAGGATTGTGCATTGGAAAAATCACCCCCAACTTAAATATAATTTTCAGAATCACAATCTTGTGACATTCTTTTGTGTATGTGTGTGCACAAATGAGCTTGCCTGGCAAAAGGTATTGGTAAATCGCGAGCATTATTTCATGACACTTCCTTACGGTGCTTACCACTCCGAGAAGTATTCCCAAACAAAATTCACTAAATCTGGTTAAAATGCATCTCGGAGCAGTTACATTATGTTATGTGTAGGAAGGAACTGCAGATGCTGGTTTAAACCGAAGATAGACACAAAATGCTGGAATAATTCAAGTAACAATGTTAAAAAGTAACAGGCCATTGTTACCGGTAGCTAGGTGAGAATTAAAGCTGGTGTGACTTGGGTGGGGGAGGGATGGAGAAAGCGGGAATGCAAGGGTTAATTGAAGAAATATAAGATGCAGTTCCTCCAATTTACGTTAGGCTCACTATGACAATGGAAGATGCCTAGGACAGAAAGGTCAATGTGGGAATGGGTAAGGGAATTAAAGTGTTTAACAACCGGGAGATAAGGTAGGTCCAGGCGGGCTGAGTGATGGTGTTCCGCGGAACGATCGTCCAGCTTAGTTTGGTCTCACCGATGTATAAGAGTCCACACTTGAACAAAGGACGCAGTAGATGAGGTTCGGGGAGGTGCAAGTGAACAGCTGCCCAACCTGAAAGGACTGTTGGGATCCCTGGACAGAGTCGAAGAAGGAGGTATACAGTCAGGTGTTGCATCTCATGCAGTTGCAGGGGAAGGTAACTGGGGAAAGGGGGTAGTTTGGGCAGGAAGGGATGTATTATCCAGGGAGTTATTGACGGTAAGGTCTATGCGGAAGGTGGATCGGGGTTGAGATGGGGAGATGTGGCTAGTGGTGGAATCACGTTGGAGGTGGCGAAAATGTCGGAGGATTATGTGTTGTATGCAACGGCTGATGGGGTGAAAGGTAAGGACTATGGTGAATCTGTCTCTGTTGTGATGAGGGGGAGCAAGGGCGGGGCTGTGGGGTACCGAGGAGACACATGTGAGGTTCTCATCTATGATGGAAGAGGGGAACCCCCATTCTCTAAAGAATCTCGGATGTCCTGGTATACATTATGTTGAACTGAATTTCTGCTCTGCATATTTGTATATTTAACTTGTAATTTGCAGAATATAGGGGAGAGAGCTGCAAATGATCTACTCTGTCTGCATACTTGAATTTGAAATGGCATAATCTCTTTCCAGCACTGAGCGACAGATTCCTATCAATTAAGAGGATTTTAACAGCTCTTTATGCTTGCTGAGAAAATGAACCAGATCCCAACTGTTACACAGATCTGATTAGCTCATGAGTTTCAGATTTCTTTGAATACTACTGCTGTTGGCACGATGAAGAATTCTCTCCTACTAAAATCCGCCTGATCACTCACAGTCTCTGTAGCCAAAAGGTTGCGCAGAAGATCTGTCACCGGTCCAAATGCAGTTTTAAGTTACTTGTAACTAAATGAATCAGTTTCCTTTATAGCAGATGGAAATATTCATGATGTGTAGGAAAGAACTGCAGATGCTGGTTTAAATCGAAGGTAGACACAGAATGATGGAGTAACTCTGCTGGACAGGCAGCACCTCTGGAGAGAGGGAATGGGTGACGTTTCGGGTCGAGACCCTTCTTCAGACAGAGTCATCATGATGGGCGTTATAGTCGTGGAGCTTGGCAGTAATACTGCACAGAATCAGGCTATGCCGACAAAAACAGCACCTGAGGGACTGAGCTACAGGGAGAGGTTGACCATGGCTAGGGCTCTATTCCTTGGAGCGCAGGAGAATGAGGGGTGATCTTTTAGAGGCGTACAAAATCATGAGAAGAATAGATCGGGTAAATGCACAGAATCTTTTGCCCAGATTAGAGGAATTGAGAACCAGTTGCCATAGGTTTAAGGTGAGGGGGGAAAGATTCAATGGGAACCTGAGGGCTAAGTTTTTTACACAAAGGCTGGTGGGTGTATGGAACAAGCTGCTGGAGGAGGTAGTTGAGGCAGGTACTATTGCATTTTTTGAGAAACATTTGAATAGGTACATGGATAGGGTAGGTTTAGAGGGATATGGGCAAAATGCAGGCAGGTGGGAGTAGTTTAGATGAGGCATTTTGAGATGGGGCCAGTTTCCACTCGGTATGACTCGAAGTTGCCTAACTGAGCTAGTCCCACTTGGCTACGCTGGCCCATATTCTTCTAAACCTGTTCTATCCATATACCTTTATAAGTGTCTTTTAAATGTCATTATTACACCACCTCTACCACTTCTTCTGGCAGCTCATTTTATGTATGCACCACCTTCTGTGTGGAAAACGTTGCTCCCCAGATCCCTTTTCAAATGTTCTCTTCTCACTTAAACCTATGTACTCTAGTTTTAGACTTCCCTATTCTGAGCAAAAGTTGGCTTTAGCTGAGCACCTCATATTTTATAAATCTCTGTAAGAACACCTCAGCCTCTTGCGTTTAGGACAAAAAAAACCATTTACAGTATCCAGGATCTCCTTATAATTCAACTTGCTCAGTTGAGTCCAAGCAAATTGGTGGTACATCCGAGAAAATTGGAGTGTAATCTGAGCAGGTAGAGTTTAATTCTAGCAAGTGTGAGATACGAATGTATGGGAATAATCTACAGTGATGGCAAGACCCTTAACAGCATTGATATGCAGAGGGATCTTGTGGTCCATGTCCAAAGCTCCCTGAAAATGTCTATACAGGTTGATAGAGTGGTAAAGAGGTTGTATGGTGTGCTCTCACCTTCATTGGGCAGGGCATTGACTATAAGAGTCAGGATGATATGGTCGAGAAGATTTTGGCTAGGCTGCCTTTGAAGAATTGCTTGCAGTTCTGGTCACCCCATTACAGAGAGGTCGTGGAGGCTTTGGAGAGGGTGCAGAAGAGTTTGACCAGAATGCTGCCTGGATTTGAAGGTACTAGCGTCAAGGAGAGGTAAAACAAATTTGGATTTTTTTTCTCTGGAATGCCGGAGATTGACGGGTGACCTAACAGGGAGGCTGGAGAGAGTTACGCCGTTGGGAATGGGCACACGTGAGCGAGCACGACGTGAGGAGGGCTCTGACGCGTGTGAACACGAGGAAGGCTGTAGGCCCAGGTGGTATATCTGGGCGAGTATTAAAGTCTTGTGCTAATCAGCTAGCTCCAGTGTTCACCACAATATTCAACCTCTCCCTGGCCAAGTCCGTGGCCCCTGCCTGCTTCAAAAGATCCACCATTGTACCAGTGCCTAAGAATGCCGCCCCAGCCTGTCTGAATGACTACCGACCGGTGGCCCTCACCTTGGTGGTCATGAAATGCTTCGAGAGGCTGATCAAGAACTACATCCGCGCCTTCCTCCCTCGCACCATGGACTTGCTGCAATTCGCATATCGTCCGAACAGATCCACAGACGATGCGGTCTCCCAGGTTTTGCACACCACTCTCTCTCACCTTGTCAGCCAGAAGGGGGGCTATGTGAGGATGCTGTTCATTGACTTCAGTTCAGCTTTGAACACCATAGTCCCCACCAGACCTGCTGAGAAGCTGCTGGAATTGGGGCTCAACACCCCCCTGTGTGCCTGGGTCCTGGACTTTCTCACCACCAGGCCCCAGGTAGTCAAGATGGAAGGGAATATATCGATGTCCCTCACCCTGAGCACAGGATGTCCCCAGGGTTGCGTCTTCAGCCCCCTACTGTACTCCTTTTACACACATGACATATATACGTTAATAATTGTTGTCAATGCCTACTATGTTCTGTTGTGCTATGCAAAGAAAGAATTTCATTGTCCTGTCAGGGACACATGACAATAAACTCTTTTGACTTTTGACTTGACTTTGACTGTGTGGCCAGGTTCAGCTCCAACTCCATAATCAAGTTTGCTGATGACACTGTGGAGGTGGGCCTGATCTCTGATAACAACGAGAAGGCCTACCTGGAGGAAGTGGCTGACCTGGCACTCTGGTGTCAGAACAACAGCCTCCTCTTGAATGTCACAAAAACTAAGGAGCTGATTGTGGGCTTTAGAAAGGCACAACAATTAACGTAAGACACACTTTAATACAATTTAAAATTTTACACAGATTATACTACTCAAAAACTAAATTAAATAAATTTTTCCCCAACGTCTCACCAATTTGTGATAAATGCCAGTTTCAAGAAGCTACTATAGCACACTCATTCATCTTTTGCACAAAAATTCAAAGGTTTTGGATTGAAATCTTTAAAATCTTCACAAGACAGTTTAAAATAAAAAATGACACCAAAGCCAGAATGGATTATTTTCGGAATGACAGAAGGTAGTTTGGAATTAAATGTGTATCAAAAGAATCTATTTGATTATGGCTTAATAATAGGAAAAAAACTAATCTTAAAATTCTGGAAAAATGCTCCTATACCAACATTAAATATGTGGATTTCAACTATGTTTGAAACATTACATCTGGAAGGTATGAAACTCCGCCTGGCAGGAAAATTAGATCGCTTCTATCAGAAACTGTCTTCGTAGGGAGGAGGAGAACTTCTTCAAAGTAGGCATACCTTGAGGAGATATCGCAGTGGAGTAGACAAAGTGTTAAAGAAGGAACTGCAGATGCTGGAGAATCGATGGTTACACAAAAAGCTGGAGAAACTCAGCGGGTGCAGCAGCATCTAAGGAGCAAAGGAGATAGGCAACGTTTCGGGTCGAGACCCTTCTTCAGAAACTGTCTTCGTAGGGAAACATCTCGATCTGGTTTGGCAACAGCTCTGCCCAGGACAGGAAGGCTCTGCAAAGAGTAATGCGTTCGGCCGAACACACCATGGGAACTATACTCCCCTCCCCATGCAGGGCCTATACACCAGGAGGTGCAGATCCAGAGCCAGCAAGATCATGAAGGACCCCTACCACCCCAGCAATGGACATGGTCACGCTGCAAAAACAGAGAGGCTGAGATGGAGTTTCTTCCCACAAGCCATCAGGACTGTAAACTGTGATCTCACCAAGGCATAATAACAGGGTTACACAAAAAGCTGGAGAAACTCAGCGGGTGCAGCAGCATCTAAGGAGCGAAGGAGATCCTTCGCTCCTTAGATGCTGCTGCACCCGCTGAGTTTCTCCAGCTTTTTGTGTAACCCTCGATTCTCCAGCATCTGCAGTTCCTTCTTTAACACAAGGCATAATAACAGTTGTGTCTTTTTTAAAATACTGGTTCTGTTCCATTCTGTTGTTCTGTTGTTTTGCACAATCCCGCAGGCATTGCCACTCTCATTTCACTGTACATCTTGTGTGTGCATGTGACAAATAAAGTTGACTTGACTTGAGATATATATAAAATTATAAGAGGCACAGATAGGGTAGACAGTCAGAACCTTTTTCCCCCAAGGTGGAAATATCAAAAACTAGAGGGCATAGCTTTACAGTTAGAAGGGCAAAGTTTAGAGGAGATATACAAAGTGTGTTTTTTACATAAACGGTGGTGGTGGAACCTGGAATGCACTGCCAGGGATGGTGGTGGAGGCATATATGATAATGGTGTTTAAGAGGCTTTTAGATGGGCACGTGGATATGCTGGTATTGGAGGGATATGAATCATGTGCAGGCAGTTTATCTTGGTATCATGTTCATCACAGACATTGTGGCCGGAAGGGTCTGTTCCCGTGCTGTACATTTCTGTTTTATGTTCTCAAAACTCTAATAGAGCAACATCTGAGCAGCATTTTTAAACAACCTGGCAACAATATGAAATGTTTTCACACAAAAAATCCTCTTCGAAACAGGCTGCTTTATTTTTATCATGTAACCACATTGTTGCGTGTGTTGCATTAGCAGAGATTTACTTCTCAAAACTATGGAAGAATTTCACTCTAATATAATACAGCAGCTGGTGAAATATATTCAATCAGCAGATGGTAGATTACCTACTGACACATGGACAAACTACTTGTAGTGAAAGAATGATGGAATACTTCGAGGATTAACCGTCATTCTGTAAAGTAAATAAAGGTTCCAAAAAGTTAACGTCTTGTATCTGGGTCTCCAAATGAAAGATGAAGCTAGTGGTTTGTACAGAGCAAGGCCATTAGACAAGATAATATCATTAATATCGTTAAAGTTCTACTTTGAAATTATGTAGAATATCAAGGAATGACAGGATGTGACAAACAGCTTTGTTTTTTTGAAACTAAGAACTGCAGAGTTGGGCGCTGCCAGTTATGGAAATGGGGGTGTACGCAGGGGGACGGTCACGCTGCACCGACCATGAGACAAAAACGATTTGTTTACTACCACTGTTAGCACTTGTTAACAGCCAGTAGTTAACACGTTGTTATACAATGTGTCATCAATACATCGATCCACATTCCTCAGTAAATATAATTGTGTTTTGACCAAGTATCAGTGACGCCGCGTTCGTTTGAATAAAATTCACGGGAGAATTTCTTAACTCTCATTGTCATTGAGGGCTCCGGACCGTGAGCACAGGCTTCTTCTGATGTGCTGGTAAAGTCATTCACCTACGTTATTTTATTATTCTCTCTCTCTCTCTCTCTCTCTCTCTCTCTCTCTCTCTCTCTCTCTCTCTCTCTCTCTCTCTCTCTCCTCTCATTCCTCTCTCCCCTCTCTCTCACCCTCCATCCCTCATTCCCCCTCAAAGTGTCTTGCTGTCTTTCGCTCTCTCCATCCCTCCCTCCCTCTCTCTCGCTTGCTCTCTCTCCCACTCCCTATCCCATCTCTCTCTTGCTCTCTCACTCCCTCTCTCTCACACTCTCGCCTCAGCATTCCCAGAATCATTTGCTGTTTTGTGGGGACGGCTGCATCAGCGGTTCCTTCCTGTTGGGGAGGGGGGGGGAGCCCTGGCCCATGGCAGCTCCTGGTCAGTTCCCTCCGCGGGGGCTGCCTGAGTTCCTCCAGCACTCTGTGTTTTTTGTTTGGCTCTGGAGTTGAAGGTAGACACGGGGGGCTGGGGTGGCTCAGCGGGACGGGTGGCGGCTCTGGGGAGTGGGTGGCATTTCAGGTCAAGACCCTTCTTCAGACAATCACAAGTACGCTCACCAATGAGAGTTCAGTTCAGTCTGAAGAAGGGCCTTTTCTCCAGAATCGCTGCCTGTCCTGCTGAGTTACTCCAGCTTTATGTCTATTTCAGAGTTAAATAAAAAACACAGAGTGCTGGAGGAACTCAGCGGGCTAGGCAGCATCTGTGGAGGGAATGGATTAGGAGTTTTTTCAGGCCAGATTTCTTCTTCAGTAGGAAGGAAGTGCAGATCAAAGATACTAGACCGGATACTAGTATCTGCTGCAGATTAGGCATGACATTCTTCCGATTTAAATCGGAATCCCGATTTTATTGTTTTCCTATTTGTCTATTTTTTGTGCCCAATTATTTGGTGGCCAATCAACCGCTGTCTCTAAGGGGGTTGCGTCCAATCACATAATGCGCTGGTCACTTGGAGGCCAATCAGACACAGTCTCTGAAGGGCGTTGTGACCAGCTTCCCTTAAAATTCCCATCCAATCAACAAATTGGTCTCCTCCTGTCCAATCAGCCACTGTCTCCAAGGGCCTTGTGTCCAATCACATAATGTGCTGGTTACTCGGCGGCCAATCAGATACAGTTTTCGAGGGGCATTGTGACCAATCACCGACCTGCTTCCCTCACCGAAGCAGACGATGGCTGCAGGCAATAGAGAGAGAGAGAGAGAGAGAGAGAGAGAGAGAGAGAGAGAGAGAGAGAGAGAGAGAGAGATGCAAGAAAACAACTATGACATAATACGCAATAAACTGTATTACAAATACGCAATAAACAAGTTATGCATTCTTGTACTCTTACATGTGTATGACCGCACATTAAAAAAATTAAACCCCCCCCCCCTTCCTTCACAACCTCAGCCTCACGGCCCTTAGTGTACCCCTAGTTCCTAAAACACATTTCCATCACTGGGCGGTACAGTGGCAGAGTAAAGTTACTGCCATACAGCACCAGAGACCCGTTTTCAATCCGGACTACGGGTGTTGTCTGTACGGAGTTGTACGTTCTCCCTGTGACTGTGTGGGTTTTCTCTCACATTCTAAAGACGTACAGGTTTGTAGGTTAATTGGCTTTGATAAAATTGTAATATTGTCGCTGGTGTGTTGGATAGTGCTAGTGTATGGGGAATGCTGGTCGGCGTGGACTCCCTGGCACAAAGTGCCTGTTTCAATGCTGTATCTTTAAAGTCTGAAGAAAAAATGTGTGCTCTTTGACTGTAAATGTGAGCCCATTGAAAGGATCAGGATCTTGTTTTGTAAATAAAGTAAACATGGTATCAGTGGTGGGGGTTGTGCCGGTTGAGAGAGGATGACAGGAGTTTGTTAATCACAGGGAGAAAAACAGAGAAAGAAGTGTAAAAAACCCAGCTGCAACTGTGAGGTTCCTTCCAGGTCGTTTGCTGAGGTACAGGAATTTAATTCCGTCACAGATAAAAACTTCTGGGGTACAACCATCGGTTGAGGGTAGATTACAATTGTTTTATGATGAATGGTGCTGCATAACATCTAATCGGTTTATACTAGATACTGTGTCAGGCTCTACAATAGAGTTTATGGTAGGAGTTGATCCACCTGTACAGCATATGCCTAATAGAGTCTTGGTGTTTGCTGCACCAGAAACTCGGCAGGTAGAAGAAGAAATTAAAAATTTATTCCAGAAAGGGGTAATTGAAAGAACGGTTAACCATCCTCAACAATTTGTGTCCAATATATTCCCCAGACCGAAAAAAGATGGGGGTTGTAGAGTCATTCTGGACCTCACACGCTTAAATTCCTACATTCAGTACAGGCATTTTGAAATGGACACCTTCAACACAGCAAAGCAGTTGTTGTTACAAGGCTGCTATATGACCACTATAGATCTTCAAGATGCATATTATTCAGTACCAATTCATCATCATTATCGCAGATACTTGAAATTTAGTTGGATGGGTCAACTGTTGCAATTTAAAGCATTACCTAATGGGTTAACTTCACAAAATTATTAAAACCAGTACTGGCGTTACTGAGGGCTCAAAATCACATTGTAATGGCTTATCTGGATGATATTTTAATTGTAAGCGCCATTCAGGAGACAGCTGAAGAATCGGTTTCAGCAACCACAAGCCTATTTGAAAGGCTAGCTTTTCTGGCCGATCCAACAAAATCTAAGTTACAGCCATCCCAAACAATTGATTATTTGGGTTTTGTCATTAATTCAGTTGATATGTCAGTAACTTTGCCAACAGCTAAAGCTGTGGATATTACAAATGCCTGTACTTGCCTCACTGAGGAACCATATCCCTCCATCCGAGAAGTAGCCAGGGTTATTGGTAAATTGGTAGCAGCGTTTCCTGCTGTAAAAATCCTCCCAAGCCTAGATATACAGAAATCTGGGATGTCAGTATAGTTCTCACACTGCTTCAGCAATGGGCTCCAATTACGTCACTGTCTTTTCAGAAGTTAACACTTAAAGTGGTTATACTCATGGCGTTAGTATCAGCACAACGAGTACAAACATTGCAAATGTTACGACTAGATTGTATGCATTTGTCTGTAGATAAAATTACTTTTTATGTCTATGATCTAATCAAGCAAAGCAGGCCAGGAATGGCTGGAACCAAGGTAATCTTTAACCTTGGACCAAGCGTTATGTGTGGTTAAGCATCTGAGTCAATATATTGAAGTAACAGAGTCTCAGAGGTTCTGGGACAGCAATGCTCATTACCCACAAAAAAAACAGATAAAAAATTGTCAGTACAAACTATTTCTAGATGGTTAAAACAGGTTCTGGATCACACTGGAGTGGACACTCATGTGTTTAAATCTCACTCTACCAGGGCGGCATCAACATCCGCTGCGAAGGCGCAGGACGTGCCGCTCGACCAAATCCTCGGGGCCGCAGGATGGTCTAAAGAATCGACTTTCTCTAAGTTCTATGACAAACCTGTTGTTACAGTGCCAGGGTTTGGGCATGCTGTGTTGGGTCCGTTTAATTTGGGTTGCTTTGTTTTCATATCATTTCTTTGTAATTTGCCCCTGGGATAGAGGGGTTATTACTTTCTTTTGTTATCATCATTATTATTATTATTAAAATAGTTATTGAATAATTTGAATCAATGTTCAATATATTATTTATTCACTTCTGTGTCAACTGAAGCAGCGTGTCGTATGGAGTGCATCTACGGCATGAAATCACAGAGCTTGGAAATCTTCACGTAGTCACTCCAAAGTAAAATAGTAAGATTAAACGAGAACTTACCAGTTTGACGTTTGATCCTTATTTTATGAGGAGTTAAGATGAGGGATTACGTGCCCTCCGCTCCCAGCCCTCATAATCGAAAGGATCATCTGGTAGTTCTAGTCTTCTGAAAGCCTTACTATCTTACTTCGGCTCTCAGTTTTCTGTGTTTTCACGCCGCTGCTTTGAAGTATGACGCGCATGCGCCTGGCAGGGCTTCTTCACGTAATCCCTCATCGTAACTCCTCATAAAATAAGGATCAAACTTCGAACTGGTAAGTTCTCGTTTAATCTTACTATTTACCATCCGTTTACTAGGCTTGAGAATGCAATCACATCTAGAAATACAGGTGCAGGTTTAGGCCATTCGGCTTTTCGAGCCAGCCATTCAACATGGTCATGACTGATCATCCAAAATCAGTACCCCGTTCCTGCTTTCTCCCCATATCCTTTGATTCTGTTAGCCCTAAGAGCTATATCCCTCTTGAAAACATCCAGTGAATTGGCCTCCACTGCCTTCTGTGGCATAGAATTCCACAGATTCACAACTCTCTGGATGAACACAATCACTGTGAGTATTCAATCAATGTTAAAATTGCTTCTGCACCCATAAATAAGGACTGTCAGGTGTTCTCCTCTAGTTCCATCTTAGGATAAGCCTCTGTGACACTGAAGTAAATACATTGTATGTATTAGATTATCATAATTTATTCTCAATAGCATCAGTATTTTATCATGGAATCTAATATCAATTGGGCAATTTTATTAGCGGTGGGCTCAAAGGCTTGGGGAATATCCTAAAGTAGTGCTCGTTTGCAGGTTAATTGGCCTCTATAAATTGCTCCTCATTGGCAGGGAGTGGCTGACAAAATACTAGTGTGAATAGGTGATCAATGGTCGGGGTGGATTCAGTGGGCTGGAGGGCCTGTTTCCATAACTGCATCTCTAAAGCTAAAACTAAAATGAAATAGTGGAGATTAAATCCAAGAAGAATGCAACTTCTATGACCGCCTTCCATATTGGACTGGGTGTGCACAAAACCTTGAATGTGCAGGCTGTGACTCTAATTATTCAAAGTCCTCAAAACAAGCAACATCAATGTTTTTATTTGTGCATTCATCTTGGCTACATGGATTTCTCAAAGCAGAAACCCATAAATATTTGACAAGCTGGAGTTGTGATTGGAAAATATGTTTGTACGTAATCGATGCTCAAAGCTACTCTCTTACTGTGGTGTGTGCAAGGATGTGGTCATTATTTTTGAGCTGCAAGGTGGCTGTACATGATTTGGATTTGACGCCATCTATATAATTAAAAGCCTCATCTTGACCACTTCCTGTCTGCGCTGCTTTTGATGAATATTTAGAAAAAATGCTATCCTGCATCGCTGTGATTTTTGGCCATCTTACTCGCAGTCCTCCTCCGCTGAGCCAGCCCCGAGGATTTTTCGCATCGATTAAAAATAAAAAAGTTATGACTGTTTAAAAAACCTTGAGGTCAGCAGATTGGGGGGGTGGGGGAAGGACTATAAAACCTCGGATGCCTGGACGTGCGTCAGTCACTCGGCAAGATCGCAAGAGAGAGGCCACGGTTGTCATTCTAAGCTGTGAATCAACTGAACTGTGAGTCTGCAATATACTTGCAATAAATGATTTGTTAGCCCTTAATGACAATGCCATGAGTTGTTTGGCCTGCTGCCCTGCCTGTACTTGAAAGTGCAATACTTAATTGGAAATGAAATGAAATGAAATGACAATGCCATGAGTGTTTGGCCTGCTGCCTGGCCTGTGCTTGAAATTGCAATACTTTATTAGGTCCGACTGTGTTTGGAAGGAATAAATGCTTTATTAGGTCCGACTGTGTTTAGTCCAAAAGTCCGGCTCATTTTGTGACTTCCGCTTAGTGGACAGGTTGCGCTGATTGCATAATTTCTGGTGAGTGCAGAGGTCATGCTGATTGCGGAAGTGCTGCTGACTGCAGAAGTCCCACAGTGGAGAGGCCGCGCTCAACCATGTGAGTAGATTCAAGAAAGTTTATTGTCATATATATGGTGTGAGTGTATGTGAGTGAGTGTATGTGAGTGAGTGTATGTGAGTGAGTGTATGTGAGTGAGTGTATGTGAGTGAGTGGTGGAGGGACTGTGTATGTGTGTGTCAGTCTGTGTGTGTGTCTGTGTGTGTGAGTGTGTGTGTCAACAGGTCCCACTTAGTTTAGTACACTTTGAATGGGAAGCAAATTGGCAGATAAAGAATAGTTGCTGCTAGTCCCAACCTGACCTCCTGTGCCTACTGTGTAGATGTTGCATGTTTTCTCTGTGACTTGCATTTCTTTCTCGGGTTTCGTTCCGTATCCCAAAGCTATGCAGGTTAGTAGATTGTGTCTGCAGAAGGGCCCTGACACATCTGCAACAACCCATTTTAGGAAGTTTCCTGACTGCCTTATTACAAGCAAGATGGGACAAAGGACCTTTTCTATGTTGTAGCACCTCATCCTCCATGGAGCGCAGGAGGATGAGGTGAGATCTTATAGAGGTGTATAAAATCATGAGAGGAATATATCAGATAGATGCACAGAGTCTCCTGCCCAGAGTTGGGGAATCGAAGACCAGAGGACATAGGTTCAAGGTGAAGGGGAAAAGATTTAATAGGAATCTGTGGGGTCACTTTTTCACACAAAGGGTGGTGGTGTACGGAACGAGCTACCACTGAGGTGGTCATTGAGGCAAGGACTATCACAACGTTTAAGAAACAGTGAGACAGGTACATGGATAAGACAGGTTTGGAGGGATACAGGCAGACGGGTCTAGTGTAGCTGGGATAGGTTGGCCGGTGTGGGCTAGTTGGACGGAAGAGCCTGTTTCCATGCTCTATGAATGTAAAATAGTCGCACAGTTCAAGCCATTGAAGGCAGATGCAGGTTCCTTGAATTGAACAGACACTAGACCTATCAGGGAATATTTGAACTGTACTGATCATCTGAATAGTACACAAGATTCTCACTGGCAAAACCGAACACCATCATGTGAGCTTTTTCTTTTGAAGAGAAACATAACTTCAGTTTTGAACACCTGCCACATTATTTAATCGTCCAAAGAAAGTGTGGTCAGTGGAAAGCTTGGTCAGCACACGAGAGAGAAAGAAGCAGAAAGATCGGGTGAAATTAAGATAATAAAAGACTTGAGAGTAGCATAAATATGGTTGGGTGAAATTAGCTGAACTATGCTGTAAATTCAATGTAATTTTTGGATTTAAAAACAGCACAAGCATTCACTGAGGATCCAGATTCCAGGGCAGTGATTATCTTACAACGACAGATTTGTTGAAATGAAAAGTCACTTACTTGATGGTTGGCAGTGAAAGTGAATTAGTATTTACAAGGACTATAAAACTGCATCTATGTAGATATATTATGACTTGCAACAGTAACAGCAGATTGAAAGGGCATAGAGTGAGAATCATGTGTAATAGAGCAGTTTACATCTAGTTTACATAATGCATGCCTTTACTTAGAAGTAAAATAGCAACTGCAGTCATCTTAAAGCTGAGAAAAATTAGATGACATATTCAAATTGTATACCTTTTTTCCATTGAATTATATATTGCGTGAAATACTCTGTAATTGGTGAAATCAACATAGAATGATTATTTCAAATATATAATTTTGTAAATAAAAGGAAATAACGTACATTGGTGTGAAATGCCATAAAAGACATAAATATAACCTGGAATTGCTGTGATTGGATTTCTGAATTGTCCCTTTTATTTTTTTCTGTTGTTTTCTCATTGTGCTCTTCCTTTACTGAAAGCAGTAAACATTCTACGATGACGATAATTCACCGTGGTCTCTGTTTAGTCGGACTAGACAATGAATGTGAGTGGTCTATTTGGTCATGAGTTACTAATGGCCAAGTGTGACCTTGATTGTTGTACTTGGAACCAAACAGAGGAATTAAAGTATTTCAAAGCGATACCTTGTTTGAGGACTGGAATTTTTACCAATTATATAAACACTAAAATTATGATGTACAATGTGCAAATAGTACTGTCTGTTTTCATGGCTGGAAAAGCACTGACAACGGTTAATACTTTCTGAAGTTAACGAATATACATTGAGCACGGATCCTTTTATGGAAGTGTTTCAGAAAATGAGGAATGTGCATTTTCCTTTTATTTTTAGACGTAGTGCAAAATTAATACTATGATTCAGTAAGTGTAAATACACATGTCACTGCCTTCATAGTAATCCGCTGAATCCATCCCAGCTGCTTTAAAAGTCAAGTATTTAGCAGCATGCCTTCACAGATGCTCCACTGTGCTGAGGTGAGGTCCATGGTCTGTCTGATGCACCCGTCTGGTGCCGTCAGTCACTGGACGTAGGATGCAGAAACTGACCCGCCGACACTGATCTGCCAACTCACCACAGAGGCAGTTCTGACTTAGAAACGCACTTTAAAAAGTTTAACACTTCATCTGAAAAATACACGACTGCATGTTTCCTCCTTTACATCACTGAGCTGAATCTGTTCTGTTGTAGATGTATTTCCACAGGAATTGTAATCGGGTTGACCGACGCTCCAGTTGCCTTTCTCCGATTGAGTATTAATATGAACTGCCCCACATTTTGTCATGCCATCCTTCCTGATCAGTGCCTGAAAGAGACTTAATCCCATTAATGTCCTCTTCTGTCCTGCTCATTATGTCCACCTATCATTGGTCTAAAAGCTCAACAATCCGTAGTGATTTCCTCTCTCAGCTCTGAGATGAGAGATGTTCTTACCATACAAAGTTGTGTTACTGCAGGTGATCTTGGCTTTACCTCAAACTTTGACCCAGCCTCTATATTCCTGGCTTCTCTTGAAACCCGTTTAGTTTTCCAAGACCCCCTTCACCCCAGTGTCCACATTCCCTGTGAGGTGCTTATTGCCAAATCACAGCTTGGTTCCAGTCTTTACTCCTCTGGTACTTTCTCCCCTCCTTTAGGCACCCCTCATTCCTACCCCCTCGCATCCTCCAGCATCTTCTATGTCCCGTTGACAAATGTTAAATTATGAGCTGCTTGGGCCGGCTTATGCAGGGACAAGAAAACGGAATGTGAATCCATGCCAGAGGAAACCTAAGATTTGTTTAGAGTGCCTAGAGGAAATTAAGTAAAATAATAATTGCAGTTATTTTATTAAGTTTGCGCAAGTTTATCTATTTGGAGACTTCTGGCTCGGCACTTAGGACTGAAGATAAATGGCTCTGCATTCAAATTGGACACATGTGGTTTGTTTCAACATTCCAGCATGGTTCATATCTTTCCAAACAACATTTAAAGCAAATTCAAACATTGTATTCCTTCCCACAGAAGTATGTTTTGAGAATAGGTCATATCATTATTCTTTTGGGGGATTTTTCCCCACTTTTTTTTGTTGGTTATGTCAAACGGTCCTTGTCTCTGGCATAGACTGGCCCTATCATACAACTCGTTCTCTGCCTCATCAATGGCTGCAATGGGGCTACGGTCTGCACCTGTGCAGAACTCATGGACTTCATTATCCTCACCACTAACTTTCATCCTGCCCTCAAATTCACCTGAACTATCTCAAACGCCCCTCTCCTAGATCAGCCATGTTTGAATGGCGGAGTTGACTTGATGGGCCGAATGGCCTAATTCTACTACTATTCCTTATAACCTTATGACCCTTTTCTTGATCTTTCTGTCTTTAACACCGGAGCATGACTATCAACTGATGTCTACTACAAACCTACCAACTCCCACAGTTATCCTCCCACCATACCTCTTGTAAAAATGACATCCCCCTACTCTCAATTCCTTTGTCTCTGCCGCATTTGTTCCCCAGATTAGGCTTTCCGTACGATGGAAATCCGAGATGTCCTCATTCTTTAGTGTATGTGGTTTCTCCCATAGCTATCATAGATGGATCCCTCGCCCACAACCCTTCTGTGTCCTGAAGGTCAGCTCTCACTTCCTTGCACCCCAGACACAACAAGGACAGAGTTTCCCTGGTCTTCACCTTTCACCCCACCAGCCTCCACATCCACCACATCACCTCCAACGTGATCCCACCACTAATCACATCTTCCCACCTCCACCCCTTCCGTCTTCTGCAGAGACCACTTCCTCAGCAACTCCTTGGTTCACTCATCCCTTCCCACTCAAACCATCCAGGTACTTTGCTCTGCAACCACAGGACATGTAACACCTGTCCTGATAGTTCCTCCCTTGACTCTATCCAGGGACTCCAGTAGTCCTTCCAAGTGAGACAGAGGTTAATATGCACCGCCTCTAACCTCATCTACTGCAACTGGTGTTCCTGACGTGGTCTCCTGTACATTGGCGAGACCAAGCGTAGTCTCGGCAACTGCTTCGTCGATTTCCATGAGATTTTTTTTTGTCCTTGGGCCTCATCCATTGCCAGTGTGTGGCCACATGCAAATTGTTCCAAAGTTGCTACCTGACCTGCAAACTTAGTCCAGCATTACTTTGGTATAAACTACCATCATACATGTACTCGCTCCAGTTCAGTTTATTTTATTGTCACATGTACCGAGGTACAGTGAAAATCTTTTGCGTGCTAAGCAGTCGGGGAAAGACAATACATGATTCCAATCGTGCCATTTACAGTGTATATATACATGATAAGGAAATAACTTTTAGTGCAAGGTAAAGTCAGTAAAGTCCGATCAAAGAGGAAATCACAAGAAGAAGGGTTTTGGCCTGAAACGTTGCCTATTTCCTTCGCTCCATAGATGCTGCCTCACCCGCTGAGTTTCTCCAGCATTTTTGTCTACCAAAGTCCAATCAAAGATAGTCTGAGGGTCATCAATGAGGTAGATAGTAGTTCAGGACTGCTCTCTAGTTATGGTAAGATGATTCAGTTGCCTGATAACAGCAGGGAAGAAACTGTCCCTGAATCTAGAAGTGTGCGTTTTCACACTTCTATACCTTTTGTCTGAGGGGAGAAGAGGGAGTGGCTAGGAGGGTGCGACTCATCCTTGATTGTGCTGCTGGCTTGTGTTGTATAACTCAGGAAATAAGTAGATGGTGTTATCATGCAAATTATTGATGTATTGTATCACAGTCTTCTTTCTATTTTAATAGAAATCTCAATACATTAAAAAATATATACTATAGATCCTGGTTTAGAAGGAATGTACACAGTTGTATTAAATATTTCTGCAGTGACATCAGCCGAGGTAATTTTGAGGCTGTGATTTCCATGGGGTAGCAGAATCCCATTTAGCATTGTATTTCCTGGATATTCTCTCCCTGAACCCACTGAACCTCAGAAGGTTTCCTTTCTGCCAGTGATTCAGTTTCACAACCTGACCTTCCGCTAATCTCCAAAGACGAGTGTGACGCACTCCCGCTCATGTGTATACCTGGGCAGTAGGTTCCCCACAAACAGCATGGACATGGATGTGTGCCTTTGGCTGTAGTGATGGGCGGCTTCTTCTTCTATCGTGTCCATCTCCCATGTTTCAAATGTTGACATCGCTGTCATCGTCCATCGTGAAAAGGACGCAAGCTTCCGGCGACAATCAGTGGGAGCCATCACTTGGCGCAATAGATGATGGTGGTAGCAGAATTAACTCGGGATACTTCCAGTTACCAGCCCCGCGACGTGGACGCTTCTGTTATGGGACCAGTGATGGGCTCGTCAGGGAATTATTAGAAATTGTATTAGGTCCAAGTTGGCAGTGAGTGGTCCAAGATGCAGGAAGGTTGAGAAACCTTACTCAATGAAGATGTCATCTTTTCACAGTAATCTTTTATTTTTACTATTAAAAAGAGGAATTAAGTGTAGATAGATCAGCCATGATTGAATATCAAAGTAGACTTGATGGGCTAAATGGCCTAATTGTGCTCCTATTACCTATGAATATAATACTAACATTGCATTTCTGGAGGTTTTTAGATGACCATTGTTGAATATCTATAGGTTATTAGTCAAGAGGTCTGGATTATTAGTCCAGTAATATAGCCACACTGCCATAAAATGGGAACTGAACTCCTTCCATGGTCCCAAGTCTATTTTACCCTCTAGTTTAGAGATACAGTGCGAAACGGGTCCCTCGGTGCACCGAGTCCGCACCGACCAGTTATCACCCCATACACTAAATTCTGCACACTAGGGACAATATTTTACAATTTTACTGAAGCCAATTAACCTACAAAACTGCACATATATGGAATGTGGGAGGAAACCGGAACACCTTGAGAAAACAAAAGCAGTCACGGAGGAGAACGGACAAGCTCCATACAGACAGCCCCTGTAGTCAGGATTGAACATGGGTTTCTGGCGCTGTAAGGCAGCAACTCTACTGCTGCGCCACTGTGTCACCCTAACCCAAACTGTTCACTTGAACACTACTCTGCCAAAAATCTAATGATCTAATTTATATTACCAATTACAGACAAAATAATGTCATTGTTGCGGAACATGTGAAGAAAAGGGCAATGCATTAAAGAACCGCTGCTAAAATTGAAAAGCTCAAACAAGAACATACAAAGTAGAAGTTGTGAAATGGGAGTACATTCCTGTTTGCGAAAACTACTGTAATAGCTTAACTGTTCATTCAGGAATGCCAAAATGTGATAGCTTGCTTTTCTTAAAAGCATTTTGAATATAAACATGTGATGCTAAATCTGACAATGTTGGCATCATCAAATGCTTTATCAACGACTAAAGTTGATGAAGGGTAGTACCGAACTATGCAGTATGATTGAGTCTGCGTTTTGGTCCGCGAGAGGCTTTTGGGCAATTGAAGTAAATTTGTGTCATTTTGCAGACTGAAATATGGAAATGAATCAACTGAAGATAGGCACAAAATTGAAGAAAAACTCAACGAGTCAGGCAACATCTCTGGAAAAATGGGATGGGTGACATTTCGGGTAGGAACCCTTTTTCTGACTGAAAGAGAGGGGTGGTGGGGGGATGGGGGAAAAAAAGGCAAAAAAAGGTCAGAACAAATCAGGGCTGACAACAGATGATGTCTTGAAGGATGGAGTCTATAATGGCTCCTTGATGGCTGTGGAAGATGTGCTTCTCCTTCTTCTTCTTTCGTGTGGCGTGCACAGCCTAAAGTTGTTGGACAACTTGTTCTATTTGATCTTCCGTTTGTGCACGTCGAGTTGATTGCATTAGTCGAAACAGGGCGGACCACGTGAAGGTTGTAATCTCCCACCCCGGAAGATGTGCTAATGAGAAGGATACAAGGATGCGAAGAGTGGAACCAGTAGGATGACTAGGGTGGGAGAGAGGAGGGGGTGGGAATGCAGGAGCTGATTGAAATTAGATAAAACTCAACGTTCATCTAGGTTGTAAGCTGCCCAAGCAAAATGTGAGATGCTGTTCCTCCAATTTGCATGAGACCTCACTCTGACAGGGAGGCCCAGGACACAAAGGTCGGAATGGGAAGGGAGTTCAAATGTTTGGCAACCAGGAGATCGAGTTGGCCAAGGTGGACTTGTTTCACCACAGTCTTTGTCATAGGACAGTTTATGGATATAAACATGAAGGAATATTAATTAATTTGATATCAAGACTACTTTGCCAATTTTTATTTTAAGAAAAAGAGGAATCATATAATTTATATTCATACATCACCATCAGACTTGTTTATCCATATCTAATCACCTGCTGGAAAAGCTATAATGGGGTAAACTACAAAGGAACAAACACTGATGTACCTCTACTGCTGCAGACATTCACAGGAAGGGAGCACATATTAAGTATCTGAGGCAGCAGCTATGGAGCAAAGGAAATAGGCGACGTTTTGGGTCGAGACCCTTCCTCAAACTGACGTGGGGGGGGGGGGAAGAAGAAAGGAAGAGGCGAAGACAGTGGGCTGTGGGAAAGCTGGGAAGGGGAGGGGAAAGAAGTTGGAAATGCTACACTTGTGGCTTTACCTCCCCCCTTGACTCTATCCAAGGGCCCAAGCAGTCTTTCCAGGTGCGGCAGAGGTTCACCTGCACCTCATCCAACCTCATCTATTGCATCCGCTGCTCTAGGTGTCAGCTGCTCTAAATCGGTGAGACCAAGCATAGGCTTGACGATCGCCTCGCCCAACACCTCCGCTCGGTTCGCAATAACCAACCTAATCTCGCGGTGGCTCAGCGCTTCAACTCCCCCTCCCATTCCAAATTCGACCTTTCTGTCCTGGGCCTCCTCCATGGCCAGTGTGATGCTCACCGTAAATTGGTGGAGCAGCACCTCATATTTTGCTTGGGCAGCTTACACCCCAGCGGTATGATCATTGACTTCTCCAATTTTAGATAGTCCCTGCTTTCTTCTGCTTTCCCCTCCCCTTCCCAGCTCTCCCACAGCCCATTGTCTCCGCCTCTTCCTTTCCTCATCCCACCCCCCCCACCCCCACATCAGTCTGAGGAAGGGTCTCGACCCAAATCGTTGCCTATTCCCTTCCTTCCTGCCTCACCCTTAAAGTTTCTCCAGCATTTTTGTCTTCCTTCGATTTTCCAGCATCTGTAGATCATTCTTAAATATATTAAGCATCTGATCATTTCAATGCACATTTCAATGAGCTGGGTTACTTTCTATCAATTGACTGTTTAGAATTCTATTTTTACATTTATAAAGTAATATGCTGCAAAATTAATTCCATAAGACAGGGTTAACATGCTGATCAAATCTTACAAAGAACCTATCTTCCAGGAACCCAATGCAACTGAACATTGCTGTCAATATATATTCTTCACTTTCACAAATCAAAAGTTTGATTTGTTTCTGGGAACAAAGTATGCAGCAAGCCGAGCACACAATATGTTTCCTCTGGGCACTTTGGTTTCTTCCCACACCACAAAGAAATTCTGGTCGGTATGTTATTTGGCTACTGGTGTAGATGAGTGGTGGAATCTGGATGAGGAAAGTTTGTGAGAATGTGAGCAGGAGAAGTTACAGGGAAAATCAGTGAGGAATGGAAATGCCCAAGGAGCTTGCATTATCCCAAAGGGCCAAACGGCCTCCTTTTGAGGTGGACAAAGAAGGGAGAAATCAAAATGTGTGGGCCAGGTTCAATAGGAGGTGAATACTGCAGATGCTTGAATCTTGCATAGGACACAAAGTGCTGGAATAATTGTGGATCCAGCATCATCTCTGGAGGACATGGATAGGCAACGTTTCAGTTCAGGACCACCCTTCGGACTGATTGTAGTGGGATTGTAGTGTAGCTGGAAAAGAGGTGTGGATGAGACAAAGCCTGACAAGTGATAGGTGAATACAGGTGAGGGTTTTTGTTTTCACTGGCAGATGGGTGGACAAAGACTAGAAAGGAAAAAATAACAACAAGTTGACAAAAGAGTGTTGATAAGGAGAGAAGAGGAGTGAAATGTAAAGCCTGGGGCAGGGCTATAGGAGGAAGGGGATGGGTGGTTGAGAAAGAGGGTGGGATAGTGGGAGAATGGTTGTGCATGGAGGGAGAAGAGAAGAAAAAGATGATGGGTGTTACCTAAAATTGGAGAATTCAATTGGTGGACACCCATTCTCTGACAAACCCACCCCTATCTTCTTTTCATCTCTAGCCTTGCCAGGCTTTGTCCTGGTCCCATCACTCTCTCCCTTTGCCATTATCAGTCTGAATAAGGATCCCAACCCTAAACGTCGCCTACCCATGTCTTCCAGAGTGCTGCCTGACCCACTAAGTTACTTGAGCATTTTGTGTTCCTTGATAGGAGGTAGAAGGGGAATGTTTTGGTGTCATTTGCAGTCCAGGTAGATGGGTGGCTCAGGGCTAGGAACAATCAAAGAGAAAGGTAAGAGCTGGGGCAATCAGTAGATATTAGGGCAACTGTGTAGAATGGGCGAGTAGGATATGGTGACTGGATTGAATGTAGTAACTGGATTGAAATGCTTAAGCTTTAAGAATAACATTTTATTACATTTTGCAAGAGTAGATGTGTAATCCATAAAAAATGTCTTATGTGTTCAGATAATGGAACACTTGGAAAGAAATCCAAGTCGGGTAATGGAAAATGTAAAAGAGGTAACGGTAAGTGACACATCAAGCATTAACATTTCCAGCTTATCTGATATGGATATCGTGCATGAATTTGTGATTACTTAGAAATTAAGCAATATTGAATGGTTTTGAATTGCAAGACTCGCATGGAGTCGGAGATCTGAAAGGCATTTTCATACCAAACATAGATAACGGTGTTCTGAATTTAACAAAGTACATTGTGGCATCGTAAAAATAAAGTCTGTCCGTGGGGAACGAACTCCATGAATAACTACTGTATTTAAAGCTAAACAACCAAATATTCTGCAGGTTTGATCTCCTGGGTAAATTTTTTAGCTCCGAAAAGGACATTCGTCCAAGAATTGAGACATCTTGTTGCTATTGTTCATGATATTCATGATGTTGATGAGGTCACATTTGGAGTATTGTAGGAAGATCTGATAACCAAGCTATATGAAAGATGCCATTTAGCTGGAAAGGGTGAGAAAAGATTCACAGGGATGTTACCAAGGCTGGAGTTAAAAGGAGGGACTGCATAGGCTGGGGCTTTTTAATTTTGAATAATTTCCCTGCACCACTGCACATAGTTTGGTCAATGCACAAGCGACAATAAAGTAGCATGGTAATCATCATCATATTCTGACACTGTACTTCTGCTTGCAAAATAATTCTTGTTTACTCTGTTTACTGTCATGTTCCTTATAATCTGTGGTGCTGTGTCATCCAACCTCAGTCAATCACATGCTTAGCATCCTGTAGATGAACACTTTACTGCACCTCCAAGAGATGTAATAACACTCGGCAATATTCAGGAACAACATTGCACTATAATTGTAGGCAATAGGTTTCAGCTGTGCCAGCAATTTGCATAAAGCCAAGTCACATATGTTACACATAAAGGTATATTTTTAGTTTCATATCCCACTCCGGTTTATTATTTAATTATTTGCAGTTAGGAAACATCTGGTGAACTTAACTGATTTGACAAAGTAAAGAGCACACTGAGAAAAGCGGCATTAAAAAGACGGAAATCGACTGCAGGCTTGATTGCCAGGGTATTTTTTTTAACTCGGAGTGCAGATCTATCTGAAAAGCCACATCTAATGTACCATGTTAATTTGGTTGAAAGATCAAATAAAAATATTTAGTACATAGTTTGGTGAATGCAGAAATTACCATTTCATGTCCCCTAACTTCTGAAATGTTTTCTGAAGGATAGAGAGATGTTGTATATCTTCACTAAACATGGAAAGGCTGAATGGCATATAATTGCTCACTCCAAAGAACTGTAAATCAAAAGAATTATAATGAATTAATTTAAATTCTTGCAGACATTTGTGAATTTCTTAGGAGCCATTACAAGGGATATAGCCTTTCCTGACAAGATCCAAGTGCGTAGCAGTTTGTTTCATCCTGCAAAATGTAATGGTCCCCAGCTACAGGGAGACACAAGGAATTACAGATGTTGGAATCTTGAGCAAAGCACATATTGCTGGGGTAATTTAGCGGGTCAAGCAGCATCTCTGGAGGAGAAGGGTCAGCAACATCATCCATCTCCTCCACAGATGCTGCCTGACCCGCTGAGTTACCTCAGCAATTTGTGTTTAGTCCTAGCTACTGGGAATCTGACTGAAAATGTTCACAATGAACCTTACATGATGACACAGCAATTGAGAAAACATTAAATAAACCAAAATGCTGAAAATCCTCATCAGGTCAGGCAGAAGCGTTGCCTCATCAGGGTCAGGCAGCACAGTTGAAGCAAGGGTGAACATCTCATGTTCATGACCTCTCATCAGAACAGTTAAAAATACGATGCCTGGGGTTCATTCTGTGCCTAACATTTAGCATGAAGAAGTGACGGAAGTATTCTGTAATCCCACTGATGGAAAGCCATAAATATCATCATTGGGATCTAAACACAGGGTTGTGCCTCCATTGCCAGCACAGAATTTTTTCGGACACTTTATTCCATTTTTATTTATAACTAGACTAAGTGGGATCCGTTGGGTCCCAGACACATGGGAGGCCTAGTCCCCCAACGCAACCCATTCCCCAACACAATGTTCCACCACTCACCTGTTGCCCCAACATAAACCGTTCCCCCAACGCAATATTCCACCACTTACCCATAGCCCCTAACTGCGCAGGCGCGGCTCATTTACCCTCATCCCCGAGCACTCCCTCCCCCTCCTCTTCATGTGTGGGAGGGGAGGGGGGGAGGGAAATGGGGTGTGTGGCGGGGGGGGGTGTGGGGTGGGAGGGGAGGAGGGGTGTGTGTGGACAGGGAGGTGTATGGGGGAGAAGAGGGTGATGGGGAGGGGGGTGTATGGTGGGGGGAGATGTGTATGTGGGCAGGAGGGGTGTGGTAGGGGGAGGAGGGATGTGGGAGGGGGAGGAGGGATGTGTGGTGGAGGATGTGTGTGGGGGCGGGGGTGTGTGTGGGGGCGGGGGGTTGTGGGATGGAGGGAGTTGTGGGGGGAGAGGGGTTTGGGGGAGTGAACTCGGAGAAAAGGTGGGGGGGGGGGAGGGAGACAGCGAGGGGAACCAGAGGGATAGTGGCTGCAATTGGCGGTGTGATGGGAACTCGCAGTGGGCGCTGGTCGCTGGTCGTTTTCCTCCGCCGGGATTAGAGCCTCCACTTTCCGTTTGGCGATAGCGGCGACATCTCCGACTCTGGGCTGGGCTGGATCTCCCACGCTGGGCTGGGTCGGGTCTCCGACACTGGGCTGGGTCGCCTATGCTGGGCTGCTTGGGGCTGGACTGCTTGGGGCTGGGATGCTTTGGGTCCCCCTGAAAATTGTGCTGGTTGGAAACCTCCGCCAGTCATCCTCATATCTAGTAAAGATGCGATGGCGCAGGAAGGGGCGGACCGTCCCGGTGAGTGACAGGGGAAGAAACTAATCTGCGCAGCGCTGAACGGCAGAAGAAGAGATCGATCTGTGCACGGGCATTTTTTAAGATTTTTTAAACCTTGCTAACTGTTGTGGCATTTAACCGATCGGAACAAAACTTGGTGCAATCGCAGCACAGGAGAACGGTGAGTGAACTGGCGAAAAATCGTAGCGCTATCGCAAACTGTTTTTGCGCAAATAGAAAGACCGCGCAAACCGGAAGATAACAAGATCAGAGTTTTAGTTATGTATAGATAGATTTTTCAATGCCAGGATCTCTCCATTCTGAGAGCAGCCATGTCCCTATGTGACTGATGTTACTGGCGCAGTAGAGTTTCCCTGAGGATATAGATGATTAAGTAAACGTCATTGTCCAGGTTGACCAAAAAGTGAATACTATCCCTGTGGAATACCTTCCCAGGTCTATTATGCACATGATCTGATGATTAAATATACTGTAGCATGTGCTTAACCGAGTGTGAAGTGGCCAACACTGGGCCGTCAGTGATTGCTGACTGAGCGATTCTTACATCAGGAGCTCAGGATATCAAGGCATCAGAGCAAACGGACATTATGTTCATGTGATATGAATTATACGCAGGTCTTATGTAATTGATATTACAAATGAATTAAATATGTAATTCATTATGAATTAAATATGAATTCCATATTTAATTCATATGTAATCTGAAGCAAATAATTCAAGAAATTATGCAGAATTATGACAATCTACTCAAATCAATGCACTAAACCTTCCCCCAGGTTTTGGGGGAAGGTTTCATATTATCTACCCTGTCTATGTCACTTATTGTATACTGTATACCTCTTATCAGGTCCCCTCTCTGCCTCTTCAACTCCAAGCAAAACAAACCCATCTTATCAGTCTCTCCTCATAAATGCAATGCTCCATCCCACATAGAATCCTCATGATACACCACTGCACCCTCAATAGTGGAACCTCACCTTTCCTATAGTGTGACAATCTACTCAAAGCCATGCACGAATGGTTCTGGTTGAAATTCAGGACAGTTTCATTTAACTGGAGAAGTATTACTTGGAATTGGAGCATTCATGCCATTGTATTATAATTGACCTAAGCAGAATATGGGCTGTTCTTTAAGATCCCACCAGCAGTCACATCTCCCCATCCGTATCCCTTTCCACTTTCCACAGAGTCCAATCTCTCTGCAGCTCATTGGTTTGCTCATCCCTTCCCACCCGACCTGCTCCCTCCCCAATTTCATTGTCCTATCTGGGACACATGACAATAAACTCTCGTGAATCTTGAATCTTGAAAGTATCCAGAGAACTGGCCTCCAGCGCCCTCTGAGGAAGTGAATTCTACAGACTCGCAACTCTCTGTGTGAAAAAGTGTTTCCTCATCTCCGTTCTAAATGCCTTATCCCATAGTCTTAAACTGTGGCCCCTGGTTCCGGACTCCCCCAACATCGGGAACATGTTTCCTGACTCTAGTGTGTCCAAACCCTTAATAATCTTCTATATTTCAATAAGATCCCCTCTCATACTTCTAATTTCCAGAGTATACAAGCCCAGCCGCTCCATTCTCTCAGCATATGACAGTCCCGCCATCCTGGGAATTAACCTTGTGAACAAAAGTTAGGGGACAAAAACTGCACACAATACCCCAGGTGTGGTGTCATTAGGGCCCTATACAACTGCAGAAGGACCTCTTTGCTCCTATACTTAACTCCTCTTGTTATGAAGGCCGACATGCCATTCGCTTTCTTCACTGCCTGCTGTACCTGCATGCTTACTTTCATTGACCTCCTCTCACTTCAATCTAGGGTCCCCAGCAACCCTTCTATGCGAGGCAGGCAAGGTAGATGTTCACATGCACCTCCTTCAACCTTGTCGATTGCATTTGTTGCTCCCAATGTGGCCTTTGCATCAGCAAAACCAAGCATAAACGAGGCCATTGTTTTGCTGAACACGCACTCTATCCACCCAGGTCTGCTGGATCTCCTGGTTACTAACCATTTTAATTCCATTTCCCTTTCCCACACCAACTTTTCTGTCCTTGGCCTCCTCCATTTCTAAGATGAGTCACATATAAAATGGAAAAAAGAAGTACCTCATACATATAGTTTACAACCCAAAGGTCTGAACACTGAATTCTCCAATTTCAAGTCCCTCCTCTGCCTTCTCTACTCCAAGGTAAACAAATCTATCTTATCCAATCTCACCTTATGAATGAAATGCTCCATCCCTTGCAAAATGCTAGTGAATCTCCACTGCACTCTCCACACTGCAATCACACCCATCCTATAGTGTTGTGAGCAGGACTGTACACAGTTTTCCAGCTATGACCAAAACAATGTTTTCTATGCTATACCATAACCTCCACGCTTTCATGTTGTGTGCCTCAGCTAATGATGGCTGATATCCCATATGCCTTCTAAACCACCTTTCTACCTGTGCTGCCACCTTCAAGGCTCCCTGGCCTGTACATCAAGGTCCCCCAGTTCCTCAATACACCTTGGGGTTACAAATTGTTGCGTATGTTCTGCCCTTGTTAATCGTCCCATATGCATGACTTCACCATTATCAGGAATACCTTCCACCTGCCTTTGCTTGTTGCATTTTGCCAACTGATCAATATTTTCCTGTGGTCTATGAATATCTGCCACATTATAAGCAATGTCCCCATTTTTTGTGCCAAGCTTACTAATCAAACCTCCTATTTCCCACAACCAGACTGTTTATTCAAACAGTAAAACTCCCAGCATCTTGTGTTCAACTGAGAAAGCAGATGTGGTTAATGGCTCGTCCAGCAGATAGGGCCCATGGCACTGCACTGAAGCAACAGATGCATTTCTTGGTTTCAAACCTCCAAGTAGGACTTGAATCCATGACTGTCTCAGAGTGACAGTGCCATTAACTGTCCCCACAGAAAACATTTGCACTGTTGAAAAAACCCTAATACTCTAGTGAACCTTAAATTCTTAAAGTCACTCTCCAAAAAGGTCTTGAAATCTTCACATTGGCAGTCAAGATGGTGCCTGTCTGTGGTGACGTGTTGCAAGCAAATAATCAAATATAGTAGTTCTCAGCTTACCTGGATAAAAGAAACAGCAAAATTCAGTGCTGTAACTAACAAGCTGCTAAGCATTAAACGCATTGGTGATATTGCGAAGCTCTGAGCTATATAGACTTGGGACATTGGTTTTGTCTTTTTGCACTTATTATTTGTTAGTTTGTGTGTGTGTATAACTTTCTTTTCTCATTTATTATATTGTTTACAAATTCTGACATGCTGCTGCAAGTAAGAATTTCATTGGTCTACCTGGGACATATGGCAATAAAACAGTCTCGATTCTTGACATCTGTTCTGAGGTGAAAACTTGCGTTCTCTTGACTGTGGTCTCGCAATGGGAGAGGATTATGTGGCTGCTGTGGGTACATCCACATTGGTAAACTTTTGAGAATATTGAGTGGCAATCTTCTGTTGCACAGTATCGGTACATTCAGGTGACAGATCTTTTATGGGAATCTCTTCCTAGGGGATTTCATCATTCTGAAGTAATGGAAATCACAGGCAGATGATGAGACTAAAAGGGCCAATGAGCTCATTGAGAGAGTGTGTTAAGAATGTGAGGTTTTTAATAGCCTGAAGGTGCTATCACGGTTTTTAAATCAAACTGTGTGAGACCAAAACTATACAATTATTATGTTGTTGCTGAGGCCATATTTTTTTTACCATTTAAAAAAAAAAAAAATTCTGTTTATTTTATATTATTCTGTTTATTTTAGTTGAAGAAAAAGATGTAATTTCCAAATCACATCCATATGGTGAGCCTAACTTTAGGTGCAATTTTAATTTCTGTCTGCAGTAGGCCCATTTTGTTTTAGCACTGTACTTTTAAAATGGATTGATTCACAGCAGTTTACATGCTGAAAATCAGTGTAGCTTGAGACCCACTGTTATACCTGACATAACTAATTCCAGGTCTGTTTTTCAGTTGCCTTAAAAACAAACTGAACAGAGAGGAGGAATCCCAAGGGTCCTGCCATTTGGTGGAAGCTTTCTGTTGATATTAAATAGGGGAAGCACATGGGTCGTCATCTGTTTTTACAAGTGGAAACTAGGCCTTCATGTGTTTGTACAAGTGAAAGGTGGTTTCAAATATCTAGCCTGTTGCTGGCTGGGAACAGCTATTCATTGTGGAGAAGTTAAAAGCAACCACAGTAATGCTGCTGAACTGAAGACATTTATGTCTTATTTGGGTTCTTGCTTGTACTATCAAATCCAAACCACTGATAGCAAACATCCTTACAAATTATTACAGGCAATTGTTTCAGAAAGAAAATAAATATTTGGATTTCAATGTTAATTCTGCCTGTTCCACTACATTTTCAATCTAATGGAAAAGATTATCCTCCGAGGAAAACATGGAGGACAGTCTCTGTATGTCCAGAGCACACATTATTAAAAGTCCCATTCAGATTACATAGGATATAAAATGGATGGAAGACAACTTTACATTGTGTCTGCTCTGTGCTGACAAAGGCTGTTGAGAAATTGGATCACATATTGTCAAGTCATTAGAGTCATAGTCATGTAGCACAGGAGCGGGCCCTTCAGCCCAACTTCTCTATGCCGAGCAAGATGCCCTCTCTATACTAGTGTAGGAAGGAACTCCAGATGCTGGTTTAAACCGAAGATAGACACAAAATGCAGGAGTGTCTGAAGACACTGAAGAGTCTTGACCTGAAACGTCTCCTATTTCTTCTCTCCAGAGATGTTGCCTGCCCTGCTGAGTTACTCTGGCATTTTGTGTCTATCCTCTCTATACTAGTCCCATCTACCTGCAATTGGTCTATTCCCTCTAAACAGTTTCTCTCCATATTCCTGTCTAAATGTCTTTTAAATGTTGTTATAGTACCTGCCGCAACTACCTCCTCTGTCAGCTTGTTCCATATACAAACCACCACCCTCTGTGTGTATTGGCACAAAACAATATTACATGCATTAAATGGGATGATTTGTATTATTCCATCTTTTTTTGTAAACATAATTGAAAATTGTGGACTTGCTGTAAGTTACACAAACTCTGAGGTCCTCCTTATATCTGATGAGCTAGTCATTAGCGAGTACTTAACGTGCACAATGATATCCAGTACCATGGAAATCATGGGATTATTGTTCAAACATTGGGGCACAGGTGCAGTAGAAGGTCTTTACAATGTTTGTGAGGCTTGTTTCAGTATTATTTCAATAGTCACCTTGTCACATGCACAGAGATGCAATGAAATGCTCTGTTTGGTTTACAATCGAGTAAAAACACACTATACATGAGCACAACCATGCATATTTAATGTAGTGTAATGATTGTAGTATTTTTTTTTTTTTAATGATTTCTTCTGAGGCAGTGGACAAAGAGTCCTCATGTTTTCTGGCACCATCTAGTAGCTTTCAAGTATCAATTTCTTCAAAATATCAAGCCCATTGTCCCTGTGGTGGCGAGTCTGAAGAAGGGTCTCGACCCGAAACGTCACCCCTTCCTTCTCTCCAGTGATGCTGCCTGTCCCGCTGAGTTACTCCAGCATTCTATGTCAGTCCCTGTGGAGGTGACGGATCGGTGATGTAGTGGTAGGTCGGGCCTGGCGATGTTGCCTGTGGCGTCCACTATCAGGATCCTGTCTTGGTTAGATACTCTTTCAGTGATTCAGTGTTCTTTCCTTATTCTTCCTTAACTGCTCCATCCTTGATTATGACCACTAATCCTTGCAGTTTTATGAACCTCACCCACTTTCAGTCTGATCATCCAATCAGCAGATTGAAAAACCAATCTCCTGACCATATCCCCATGAGCCCTAGCTACCAACATTTACTGTCACCATTCAACTATTGTGAAGGGTTTTTTAAATAAATTAATTTAGATGTGTTACGCAGATGTAAAAGCTCACTGCTGTGCTCTTCACTTCAAAAAAATGTGTTTATATAACAATCCTGGTTACAGTATTATATTCACTCTCCCAGATGTTACTTGATTGAATGTGAGACCCAGTATTTCTTCTGCATTGCCCTTTTATTGAGCTGTCATAGTATATACAATATATTATCCACTTAAAATGTGGTGTAGTGGCAATCTTTATTTATGGTGTAAATACAAGTAAGCACATATGCACATGAATAATAATTTGAGCTGTAAATTAAGTAAGAAAGAGCAGGTTATAAAATTCTAATCTATGGCATTTAAATTGCTTGCAACAGATGGAACAGTCAAAGTCTTCCCAGCTAATGAATGCAAGATTGGTTCGTTCCCATGATATTATCAAGGTTTTCTTAATTATGTAAAATAATGTTACAAGTCGTTAACTGCTGCATTCATACTGTTAAATTGCTTCATTGAATGTGCATGGGTAACATTAATGAATTGCCACAGGACTTCAGTCATTAATTTGTAATATAGGAATAAAGTCTTCTGATTCTGCAGCACAACATTGTGAACTTGTTCCATTATAGTACCTACTATGATTACCGGAACGAGGCTGTTAATATAATCATATCTTGCTGGCGGTTTCAATTCCTCCACTCCTACTGAAGTATAATCTTAGTTAACACTCTTAGATTATAAAATGAGACAATAAAGTAATTAAAAGTAAGTTTAAATCTAAATGCAATAGTATTAAATAATGATTGTTTACACGACAGTGGAGGCAGTGGAGATGGCCTCGAGATGGCTCTGGATCAGGAGAGAAGGTCCATGGGGAGGAGCGAATGCCACCTGAACACAAGTCGTGGTCTGATCAACCACGGCTGGTTCGCCTGGGCGAGGGTGTCTGATGTTGAAAGATCCGAAACACCCCATGACCCCATCACTGATGATGTGTTCAGGAGCATCAATAGATGTATTTTTATCAATCAGATAAAGTGTCCCATATATATAATGCTAAAAGCAGTTCTCACGTAAGAACATAAGAAATAGAATCAGGAGTCCAATGTAAAACCCCTGAGTTCTGTTCTGCCTTGCAACAGGATTGTGGCTGGTCTATATACAAATTACAGACAGGCATTGTTCAAACCAGTCTGATGAAACTTTGCAGAATTCCCTCTAAGTATTTCCTTTTTTCAAAAAAAGAGACTAAAATTGGACCCAAAACATCCCCCTTTCCTTCTCTCCAAAGATGCTGCCTGACCCGCTGAGTTATTCCAGCATTTTGTTTCTGTTTTCTCTCTGGTCCACTGGGTGTGTTCTCACTGAGGCTCTATATAATTATGGGCTACACAAAAAGCTGGAGAAACTCAGCGGGTGCAGCAGCATCTAAGGAGCAAAGGAGATAGGCGACGTTTCGGGTCGAGACGAAACGTCACCTATCTCCTTCGCTCCTTAGATGCTGCTGCACCCGTTGAGTTTCTCCAGCTTTTTGTGTAACCCTCGATTCTCCAGCATCTGCAGTTCCTTCTTTAAAACTATATAATTATAGTTAGACATCCTTGCTTGCAATAAAGGCAAATAAACCACTTGCCTTCTTAATTGCTTTAAAAGAATCTTTGCATCCTCATCAACACTCACATTCACTTTAGTTCCATGTCATTAGCAAACGTGAAAATTAAACATTTGATCTTCAGCCAAATTGCTGTTACACTTGTTACTGGCACTAATTTCATTTTTGTAGAAAGGAATTGCAGATGCTGGTTTAAACCGAAGATAGACACAAAATGTGGCAGTAACTCAACGGTTCAGACAGCATCTCTGGAGAAAAGAAATAGTGATGTTTCGGGTTGAGAAGGTCTGAAGAAGGGTCTCGACCCGAAATGTCACCTATTCCTTTTCTCCAGAGATGCTGTCTGACCCAGTGAGTTACTCCAGCATTTTGTGACTAATTTCATTGATTTCCTTATTTGCACTGGAGTTTTAGTTCCCAATTATTTCTGAAAGGCTTGTTATTTCTTCTGTGAAGAAAAATGCAAAGTATTTATTTAATTCCACTGTCATTTATTTATTCTTTATTGTAAATGCTCTCATTTCTGCGATGGGTTCACATGAGCATTCCATTTTTTTTCAGCTCTGTACCTTTATTCAGAGAAAGCCACAAATAGCTGGAGTAACTCAGCAGGTCAGGCACCATCCCTGAAGAACATGGAAAGGTGATATTTCAGGTTGGGACCCTTCTTCAGGCTGAAGATGTCACCTATCCATGTTTTCCAGGGATGCTGCCCGACGTGCTGAGTTACTCTGAGTAGACAGCATTTTGTGTCTTTCCTTGGAAAACCAGCATCCGTAGTTCCTTGCTTGCACTATAATTTAATACAATTACTTATTTTCCTCTTATACACTTTTAATACTTGGCCATCAGTTTTGTACTATTTATACTACTGGAATAAAATAGGCAACATTCCAATTATTATTTTCCCAAATCCCTGCACTCTGCAGAAAGCTGTGCCCATCTTTACTGATATCTCATAATGCAGATGTCTGCTGGAAAATGTTCACTAGCCGCTTGTCAAACAGCTATCTGACATACACTGATGCCATATTTGTAAAACAATGTCAAAGTTTGGTTGCTCCAACTCCCCCCTGATTCACCAAAGCCCACATTCTAAGAAAACCTGCGCTCTATTCCTCTATGCTCAAACCTGTGGGGGGACAAAACTGCACTATATTCTTCTTTGTTTTTGTACCATGACAAGGAATTGTCATAATTTACACAATATTGTATTCAATCTTATTGAGACCTTGGTCTTAACTAGTTCAACTTCATTCAACTTCAACTTCATTTTTTCTGAATTCTGAGCCCTTGGCTCAGAGCAAGCCAGGAAAAGCCAGGTTTTCTTCTTTATATTTTTGTTCTGCCGACAGCTATTGATCTCCTCTCATTCTCAATGGACTATCAGGGTTCCTTTACTCTTACAACATAGATGTACAGATGGATCTTGGGGTTCCCGTCCATAACTCCCTGAAAGTGACACTTGTAGAGTGGCAAATAAGACATATGAATGCTTGCCTTCATTGGTTTGGACATTGAATATAAGAGCCAGGAGGTCATGATGCAGCTTTATACGACTTTGGTTAGGCTGCATTTGAAATATTGCGTGCAGTTCTGGTGACCTCATTACAGGAAGGACATGGGAGGCTTTGGACAGGGTTCAGATGTGACCAGAATGCTGCCTGGATTAGCATGTGTTGGCTCCAAGGACAGATTGGACAAGCTTGGATTGTTTTCTCTGGAATGCTGGAGGTTGAGGAGACATCTGGTAGAAGTGTATAACATTATAAAAGGGATAGATAAGGTAGACAATCAGAACTATTTTGCCAGGGTGAATAAAAGGCTAGAGGGCATATCTTTAAGCTGAGATGGGATAAAGTTTAAAGAAGATGAGCAAGGCAAGTTTTTTTTTTCCACAGATAATCGTGAGTGCTTGGAACGTGCTGCCTGGTGTAGTGGTGGAGGCAGATATGATAATAGCATATGAGTCTTTTGGATAGACATGTGGATATACTGGGAATGCAGGGATTTGGATCATTTGCAGGCAGATTAATTTAGTTTATCTTGGCATCATGTCCGGCACAGATATTGTCAACCGAAGGGCCTGTTCCTGTGAAATACTGTTCTATTTTCATTATACCTTATAAAAACTTCTGTGAAATGTCTAGGTATTTAAAATTGTTATTGTTTTTCTCTGAAATATATGAAACACTGTACTTTCATTTATTACCACTTAGTATGATTATTGCACATTTTCTCTTCTGTGGCCTAACTTTGACTGTTGTAGAGTCACAAGTTGTTATTTTGATTTTCAGCAAATCCTGATATTGTTCCTTCAATTATATTTAAGGTATCTTTTTACGGTTCCAGTAGCAAATGCTCAACTTACCACATATTTGCAGTCTGAGACGCAGATTTTTATTCTTACATTTTTTTTCTAGATTGCAAACATATCATGATCCACGTCACCACATCTCCTTTCGCTCTTTTGCCAAATCATAAAAATGTTATGTGATATATGATATGTGATTTATAATTAATGAAATGAAACTAAAATAGTAGCAAACTCAACATTTATTTCTTTGCCTTTCTGCAGGTATAAATTGTTATATTATGTTAATCAAGTCCATTTATTAAATTAATGAATTAGTTATAGATTTCAGTCATTAATTAAAAAGGGAAACAAGACTATTGTGATTCTCCCGGGCCTATCAATTTAATCCCATTCCGCTACAGTAATGGACTAATCACATAACCCCTGTACGCGGGGAGGTTTATTTTCCATCTTAAGCTCGCACTCTAATTCAGTACAGGAGCTGTAATCTAAACCTACTCAATCTTCTTAGAAAGTATGCTTTTGGGGTTGAGGATGAAACTAGTGAGGCAGGATTTATCACCAATCTCACTGGCCTTGAAACACGTGCAATTTTTGTGAAGATCCCTAAAACAGTATTTGGGAATTTTAAGATTCTGTCCTGGAAAGTAGAAGAAGAAGAATGATGTATGTCAACGTTAACAAGTCACATGATCTGGAGATGAACCTGTAGATACTGGTGTTTGCATGATATTGTTGTTCTTGTCTTCTCAATGATAGAGTCACAAATAAGGGCGACTGTGCTGAATCAACATCAATGACGGTGCAACACATCATACAGAATTTACACACTGCAGCTACTGACTGTAAAAATGTTGGTTCCTCCCAAAACAAAACAAGATTGTAACATTTGAAAGAAAGGTGGGTGACTCAGTGACACAACTGGTAGAGTTGCTGCTTCACAGCACCGGAGTCCTGGGTTCAATCCTGACCTTGGTTGCTGTGTGTGTGGAGTTTGCAAATTCTCCTTGTGACCATGTGGGTTTCCTACAGGTGCTCTGGTTTCCTTCTGTAACCCCAAAGATGTGTGGGTTTGTCGGTTAATTGCTTAAAACATGTTTACAAAAAATTGCTCCTAATGTGCAGGGATTGAGTGAGAAAGTGGGATAACATAAAACCATTGTGAACTGGTGATCGATGGTCGGCGTGGAATCGATGTGCCAAAGTGCCTGTTTACATGCTGTGTCTTTAAAAAAAAAAAGGAATCTATTCTTATCATCTACTCATCCATCCCTGGTGTAGAAAAACATTTTATAAAGAATCATTGTGAGGTCCATGCACCAGCAATCCTGGACTTTCCTATTTGTTGCAAAGTCACACTCGCCATGCTATTGACTGAGTGTATAGAGTATCCTCCAGGATGTAGCCTGGGATGAAGAACGTCAGCTAAGGGGAGAGCTTGGATGGATAGGGTTTGTTTTCCTTGAAGTGGACAAGGCTGAGGGGAACCGATTGTGGAATATTTTGTTTTTCATCTAGATGGTGGTTGGAACCGGGAAGGTATTGGCTGAATGACTTGTAAGTTCAGGTACTCCCACAACATTTAAAACTTATCTGGACGCACTCTAATCACCAAGGCATATAAGGCAAGGGACCGAGTGCTGAGTAAATGGGAATGGTATAAATACTTTATGGTTGGCATGGAACAGTGCGCTGAAGGCCCAATGTCCCTGATATATGACCCTATGACTCTGTGACACACAAAGGATGCATATGTTGGCCAGATGACGCTGCTGATGTTTACGGACAAGCAGTCCGGAACAGTATTTGATCATTTGCGCAATCTGAATAAGTCTTCCTGTTGCCCAACACTTGGTGACGTGCCCATTTCTTCATTTCCATCGCACATGAAAAGCAGATCTCAAAAACTAATTGGCAGCGGATCTCAATATGAGGCAAGATCTTTCTGCAGGGATCAGTCTGTGGCGTTTTCTTGTGATGTCCCGCAATGCCAATTCCCCAGATATGTTCAATTTACCCTATGATCATTCCTCCCCTTTGCTTAACAGTGAATGTTTAAATACTTTATATTTTCCTTTATTCTTTATATATATATATATATATATATATATATATATATGTACATCTTTATTTATATTTGACATTAAAAAATAATAATTCTCCGCAATAATGAGATTTATCAGCGCCATCACAATTTGCACAAGGGCATAGAAATTGAGCAAAACCATTCAAGGTGAGGCAAATAAATATTCCTAAACACAATTGGGACATCTCTAGATTTGATCCAGAATTCATTAATTAATGAAAATGGTCTAGGGAAGGGGACTTGGTAGTAAAACCAAGTCTGTGGCAAATCAGAACTGCACAAATCAGAAAATCACAAATGTGCATGCACTTCCATGGAGCCTGCTTCCTGAAAGGTTCAAGGTCAGGATAACAAATGAAATTTAGCAACATAAAGATATTTTAATACTAGACACAAAATGCTGGAGTAACTCAGCGGGACAGGTAACATCACTGGAGAGAAGGAATGGGTGACATTTTGGGTTGAGACCCTTTTTCAGACTGGTCTTGGTCTTGGGTGCTAAGGAGCATTTTAAATAGAGGATAGAGTCAAAGATGCTGAGTGATTCCAACGTCTCCTCAACAGGAAGTTGATAACAGGCATGGGTGATTATAATAGGAAGAACATAGAAATCTGCTGGTCATAGGACTGGAAAATGTTACACAGATGATGAATGAAGCTATGGAGAGGTTGGAAATATGGATGGAGAATTTTAAAACTGAGACATGCTGGACCAGAAGCTGATGGTGTTCAGAAAGCTCAGGAGCATGAGTGAATTGCTGTTAGTCTGAATAGAGGCTGTAGATGTTTGAATGAGTTCCAATTTATAATCAAATGAATTAGGAATAGGATTAGGCAGTAGACCCTCGTCTAGCATTTAATAAAACCATAACTCTTATTGTGTAAAGGATGTAACCTCAACTTGGCATTCCTTATCAACATTTGTAACCTCTCGTTCCCTTGCTTATTAAGAATCTATCCGCTTCTGCCTTAAAAAAATCCAGACCTCTGTGTCCACTGTCCTTTGCAGATGCAAGCTGTAACAGTTTGTAACACATTGGTATTGCTTGATGCAGATATGTTTCCAAGAGTACAGTGAAGAGATGTGAAGAGGTGGGAGCTGCCTTCAAAGCATCATTTCAAAGAGTACAAGTAGATTGGTGCTGAAGGGAGACAATCCTTCTGTGGCTGGAAGCCTATCGGACAGACTAGATGATCTTTTCCCACTCTTTTTGATGAGTTTCAGTGAATATTAAGAATTAACAATGTAAACTTCTTGATGTATGAATGATACATTATTATCACATGTGACATGTTGCAATGAAGTTCTTTGCTTCGTATGCCATGCACAAAGTTTGCAAAGAGTCACCACATATACGGCACTGATATAAACTCACGTATTACCTCACATATTAATATCCATTACTTCACAGAGGTATGTGCATTTTCTCTTGTAAAAGTAATGTCACAATCATAGTTAATCTTTCATCTCCTAAAATTTGGCTTTCAAGTCTCAATATATTTATCTGAATCAACCACTTCTGGATTAGTTTGCTTGATAATCTAGGCAGGATAGATCTCTTCTGGGAAGAGTAAAGATTCCTCTCCTGTCGTGTAACAAAGCTGTCCCTGGAGTGAGCCAGGGAAAACCTGGAACAGATTATGCTTCCTGGAGGAAAATGACGCACAGAATGAGCAATTACCACTATATTGCAAAAGACAAGTTAAAGGAAAGATTGTGCAAAATCCTTGCATTTTTTTGGTGTTCATCTGAAAACTTGGCATAAACAGTACAACAGATCAGATCCAATAATAAACACTGAGGGAATTACCAGTAAAATGTATTTAGTCATATTATTTATAATACATTGGGAAATCAATGTGAAACGGATTTAAATCTATTGCCATCTCTCAGACATGCTTTCTGTGAAGCATTAGAATCAGTGTGGTACAAGGTGACCAGATAAATATATCTCAAAGCTCATTAGAACAGTTAAAATGGAATACCGGTCAATGTTTGGAATCATGCTCTGGCAAGAATTAGCTAATACCAAGATCACAATCGTCATTATGTTTGAAATCTGTCAGGAATGAACAGGATCTCTGAAACTTAAATGTAGCAATGAACTCCTCGGGGGAAATTTTTCTGACATTTCATTACATCAACTCTTTGAATTCACAAGGAGTGTGTTAAGGTTGATTGATTTTTTTCTTCTTCTGGGCATTAAGAGGTTACTTCCTTCAGCTATTTATTTTGGCAACATGGCAATGGTGCCCAAGGATTCAGCCCCACTTTCAGCCAATAATAATGGAGAAAGGCAGTAATGTATGTAATGTAATGTACATAAGATTTCTCGAGGCATCGAGGGAACCCATTGCAGTAAATTATATTGGACTCATCTGTGTTGGTCAGAAGACATTGTAACCAATATGAATCATTGTATTCCAACTGAGTATGCACCACATTACATATACAGACTTTAAAAATAAATTTCCTATTAATAAGGTTTTGTGTGAACGGAGTATTTGAATCTAACCAACCTTTGATCCAAGTCAAGAGTCAAGAGAGTTTTATTGTCATATGCCCCAGATAGGACAATGACATTCTTGCTTGCTGCAGCACAACAGAATATGTAAACGTAAAGAAGAACAGGAGATAAAAGTTCAGTGTGTCCATATACCATAGACCATATATATACACAATAAATAAACTGATAAAGTGCAATAATAAAACAACAAGAAGCTGGACAAACTGGTTAAATGAGCTGGCTCAGTGCTGGAGGGGAGAGTGGACTCTGGGATGGATGTGCTTCTTGAGAGGCGTATGAGGCGCAAGGTGCAAGTCATCCTAGAAAACCCCGGGCCCCCCCCCCCACGTAATTCTGGAGAGTCAAAAGAGCACTTGGAACAACAACCGGCTCCTCTCCATGCAGGGCCGGACTTTCACCTGCTGAGGCCCTAAGCTGTATGAAATTTGACGCCCTTCTCTAAAAAAATTTGGGTAAAAAATGATAAAATTAAAATATATTTCAAAAAATGAGGCCCCCGAGGGTGTGTGGCCCTAAGCTATAGCTTATTTAGTTTATAGGTAAGTCCAGCACTGTCTCCCTGCCCTGTAGAACGGAGCGCTTCAGGAGATCCTTCACCCCTGCAGCCATTAGATTTTATAATTTGGACCGCTAGGCTGTAGGGGGATGCATTTTTGCATTAAAAAAAAATTTAATTGTTAATTATTGTTTGTTTTTTTTTTAAGTATTTATTGCTCACAGGTAATGTCCACATTGTATTTTATGTATTTTCTGTCTGCGTTAGTTTTGAATGTGTGGGTTTGTTGGTTGGGTGCTTCTGGACATTTGAATTTCCCTGAGGGGATCAATAAAGTATTTATTATTATTATTATTATTTATTATTAATAATAGACTTATTGTTAAGAGCTTGTTTAATGTTGTGTTTAATAGCCTGATGGCTGTGGGGAAGAAGCTGCTCCTGAACCTGGATGTTCCAGATTTCAAGCTCCTGTACCTTCTTCCCGATGGTAACGGTGGAATGAGTGTGTGGCCAGGATGTTGTGGGTCATTGACGATGTTGGCAGCCTTTTTGAGACAGTGACTGCGATAGATCCCTTCGATGGTGGGAAGGCCAGAGCCAATGATGGACTGGGCTGTGGCTGCAACTTTCTGCATTCTTTTTCTGCTCCTGGACATTCAAGTTGCCGAACCAACCCACGATGCAACCAGTCAGTATGCTCTGTGTACCTGTAGACGTTCGAGAGAGTGAAGTAGAGGCGCTGATGTGCCTTCTCTATAATTGCATCAGTGTGCTGGAACCAGGAAAGATCTTCGGAAATATGCACGCCCAGGAATTTGATGTTTTTGACCCTTTCCACCATCGTCCCTTTGATATAAATGGGATTGTGGGTCACTATCCTACCCTTTCCAAAGTCCACAATCAGTTCCTTGGTTTTGCTCATGTTGAGCGCCAGGTTGTTGTGCTGGCACCATTTGGTCAATCGGTCGATCTCACTTCTATACTCTGACTCATCACCAATAGTGATTCGTTCCACAACAGTGGTGTCGTCCATGAACTTGATGATGGAGTTCCCACTGTGTCTGGCTACGCAGTCATAAGTATAGAATGAGTACAGCAGGGGGCTGAGCACGCAGCCTTGAGGTGCTCCTGTGCTGATTGTTATCAAGGATGACACGTTTCCACCAATACGGACAGACTGTGGTCTGTGGATGAGGAAGCCCCGCCACAGCTGCTGAACATCCGTCTCATCCTCCAGCTTGGAGCAGAGGTCCCTTTTGGCCTTTTAGATGGCCTTACCAAGGTCGTATCTGGACCTCTTGTAGACCTCTGCATCTCCAGACCTGAATGCCCGGGATCTGGTCTTCAGAAGATTGCGGATATCACTGTAGGAAACACTCGGAAGGTTTTTATTGGGACGCAGTCCTCCACACATTTCCAAATGAAGTCTGTAATGACTGTGGCGTATTCATTCAGATCCGTTGCTGAGTCCTTGAACATTGCCCAGTCTACAGACTCGAAACAGTCCTGGAGTTGTTCCTCTGCCTCCCCGACCAGCTCTGTGCATTCCTCACCTCTGGGGGTGCGCTCTTCAATTGCTGCCTGTAGGCAGGAAGAAGCAGCACCGCAGTATGGTCAGATTTACCGAAGTGAGGGCGAGGGATAGAGCGATAGGCATTCTTAATGGTGGTGTAGCAGTGGTCGAGGGTGTTTGGTCTTCTGGTGCAGCAGGAGACATGTTGGTGGAAGTTGGGGAGTGATTTCTTTAGGTTTGCCTTATTGAAGTCCCCAGCTATGGTGGTAAATGCATCGGGGTAAGCCGTCTGGTGCTTATTGACCACGGCGTGCAGCTCCCCCATTGCCAGACGGACGTCTGCTTGGGGTGGGATGTAGACCACGGTCAGGATGATGGAGGTGAATTCCCTCAGTTGGTAGCAGGGGTGGCACTTCACCACCAGATGTTCGAGGTGTGGAGAGCAGGAGTTGGAAAGGACTGCCACGTCTGGGCACCACGCAGAGTTGACCATGAGGCAGACGCCCCCTCCTCTCTCTTTCCCCGTTGCCAGTGTACGGTCCATTTGATAGATGGAGAAACCTTCAGGCTCGACTGCGGAGTCTGAGGAGCTGGGGATGAGCCACGTCTCTGAGAAACAGAACACAGAGCATTCCCTCAGCTCCCTTTGATAAACCGGCCTTGCCCTTAAGTTCTCCACTTTGTTTTCAAGGGACTGTATATTGGCCAGTAGGATAGAAACATAGAAACATAGAAAATAGGTGCAGGAGTAGGCCATTCGGCCCTTCGAGCCTGCACCGCCATTCAATATGATCATGGCTGATCATCCAACTCAGTATCCTGTACCTGCCTTCTCTCCATACCCCCTGATCCCTTTAGCCACAAGGGCCACATCTAACTCCCTCTTAAATTTAGCCAATGAACTAGCCTCAACTACCTTCTGTGGCAGAGAATTCCAGAGACTCACCATTCTCTATGTGAAAAATGTTTTCCTCATCCCGGTCCTAAAGGAATTCCCCCTTATCCTTAGACTGTGACCCCTTGTTCTGGACCTCCCCAACATCGGGAACAATCTTCCTGCATCTAGCCTATCTAACCCCTAAAGAATTTTGTACGTTTCTATAAGATCCCCCCTCAGTCTTCTAAATTCTAGCGAGTACAAGCCAAGTCCATCCAGTCTTTCCTCATATGAAAGTCCTGACATCCCAGGAATCAGTCTGGTGAACCTTCTCTGTACCCCCTCTATGGCAAGAATGTCTTTCCTCAGATTAGGAGACCAAAACTGTACGCAATACTCCAGGTGTGGTCTCACCAAAACCCTGTACAACTGCAGTAGAACCTCCCTGCTCCTATACTCAAATCCTTTTGCTATGAATGCTAACATACCATTTGCTTTCTTCACTGCCTGCTGCACCTGCATGCCTACTTTCAATGATTGGTGTACCATGACACCCAGGTCTCGTTGCATCTCCCCTTTTCCTAATCGGCCACCATTAAAATAGTCTACCCTCCTGTTTTTGCCACCAAAGTGGATAACCTCACATTTATCCACATTATACTGCATCTGCCATGCATTTGCCCACTCACCCAGCCTATCCAAGTCACCTTGCAGCCTCCTAGCATCCTCCTCACACCTAACACTATCCCCCAGCTTAGTGTCATCCACAAACTTGGAGATGTTGCATTCAATTCCCTCGTCCAAATCATTAATATATATTGTAAATAGCTGGGGTCCCAGCACTGAGCCTTGCGGTACCCCACTAGTCACCGCCTGCCATTCTGAAAAGGACCCGTTTACTCCTACCCTTTTCTTCCTGCCTGCCAGCCAGTTCTCTATCCACATCAATACTGAACCCCCAATACTGTGTGCTTTAAGTTTGTATACTAATCTCTTATGTGGGACCCTGTTGAAAGCCTTCTGAAAATATAGATATAACACATCCACTGGTTCTCCCTTATCCACTCTACTAGTTACATCCTCAAAAAATTCTATAAGATTCGTCAGACATGATTTACCTTTTGTAAATCCATGCTGACTTTGTCCATTGATTTCACCACATTCCAAATGTGCTGCTATCCCATCTTTAATAACTGACTCTAGCAGTTTCCCCACTATCGATGTTAGACTAACTGGTCTGTAATTCCCCATTTTCTCTCTCCCTCCTTTTTTTAAAAGTGGGCTTACATTAGCTATCCTCCAATCCTCAGGAACAACTCGAGAATCTAAGGAGTTTTGAAAAATTATCACTAATACATCCACTATTTCTGTGGCTACTTCCTTAAGTACTCTGGGATGCAGTCTATCTGGCCCTGGGGATTTATCGGCCTTTAATCCATTCAATTTACCCAATACCACTTCCCGGCTAACCTGGATTTCACTAAGTTCCTCCACCTTATTTTACCCCCGGTCCCCTGCTATTTCCGGCAGATTATTTATGTCTTCCTTGGTGAAGATAGAACCAAAGTAGTTATTCAATTGGTCTGCCATGTCCTTGTTCCCCATGATCAATTCACCTGTTTCTGACTGCAAGGGACCTATATTTGTTTTAACTAATCTCTTTCTCTTCACATATCTATAAAAAAGTTTGCAGTCAGTTTTATGTTCCCTGCCAGTTTTCTTTCATAATCTATTTTCCCTTTCCAAATTAAGCCCTTTGTCCTCCTCTGCTGAACTCTGAATTTATCCCAGTCCTCTGGTAGGCTGTTTTTTTGGCTAATTTGTATGCTTCATCTTTTGTTTTTATACTATCCCTGATTTTCCTTGTTATCCATGGATGCACAACCTTCCCTGGATGGTAAGGAGAGAGGGCCGAAGTCCCCTGTGCTTTAGTCTCACTTGTAGTCCTGCCCGACTACCACATTTCTGTACTCCATGAAGGCCTACAGTACTTGCGAGCCCCCGCGAGGTCGGGGATTCTCCTGTGATTGGAAATTCCCTTACAGTTGGCACCTCCAGCTCCGTTGCTGCCCGATGGCCTCGATTCCGGACTCCATGAAGACCTCCCTGGTGTTTACAGGTACAGTACTTACAGTGATCGGGAATGCCCTCACAGTTGCTACCTCCGGGAGATCGCAGTAGCGTTAATGTATTTAAATGCGTTAGCAGCTCACTACTTACATCGCTGGTTTCTGCAGGTTCTTTAATACAGGTGAGCTCAGAAATACTATATTTGAAGGTTTTCTGTAGTGCTGGCAAAATGTCGCCGCAGGTAGGCGCCATCTTGGATAAAACAAAAAGAATTTTAATCCAAATCCAAAATATGTGGAAACAAGCTTGCAAATTGGGCATTTTAATCACTGTTTAAGGAAATTGTGTTATAGAAAATCGAATGCCCAATATTATGGTTGAATTAGTTGTAGTGGCATTGAATTGTCAGAGTTTTCCTTTTGTTGCAGGTCATGTGGTAAATTCAGGCTTAGTCTCTCTTATAATTATGGTTATGCCAAGATTGGAATCGAAATACAATGTGGAAACAGGTCCTTTGGCCCACCAAGTCTGCACCGACCAATGATCACCCCGTACACTAACATGATCCTACGCACTACGAACAATTTTTTGCAACTTTCTGAATCCAATAACATAAAAACCTTTGTAATGTTGGAGGAAATTGGAGCGCCCACATAATATGAACAAGGCATACCCTCTCCTCGTTAAGGATGAGAGCTTGCCTTCTGCCCAACCTCTACCAGATGTGGTCCTTGTCACAACCATGTGACCACCCAGCCAAACTTTCCAAAGCCATGCTCCATAGTCAGAACCTTCAGGTCCAAAGGTAGTTGGGATAATCAATGATGATTAGTGTCCAGAGTGGAAACTCACCAAACTTCCAACTCTCAAGCTATGGCAACTGGGAACACCTCATTAGAACAAGATATAATAAATAATGCAGGAAAGCTATTGGGGACCACTGTACCATGAAAGGTACCAGTGTAAGATGTATCAAAAAGTATTCTACCTGCTCCAAACAGTTTAATCTGATGACTCTAATTAGCTATTGCTGAAATCAGAGTTGAGTTCTTTAAGTTTCTTTGTGATAGATAAATATCTGGTGATATTGATCATCACTTGATGACAGACCCTCGGCCCATTGATCGGATCACTGAACTGTTTACAACTAAATGCACAGAGGTCAGTTTAAAAGGATGCCAATATTCTTACATATGTTTAGTGCTGGCAAACCTTCTTGTCTTTCAGACCCGAAGTGTCTAAAATTAAAAAGACTCGTGTGAGGAAAGACAGTATTCAAAGCATGTGTTTTATTTTCATCTTCGCAGTTCCTTTCAACATTAATTGGGTGTATTGAATGTAATGAGCTCTTAAGCAAGGCAGGAAACAGAGTATTGTGCAGAAGTCTAAAACAAAACACTCCAGAGCCTTGAAATGTCATCTGCATTTATATAAGCGAGCATTACTGTGTCTGTTTACAGCAAGAAAGAACATGATCCACTTGCAGATGTCTGTTATAATCGCTCTTAATAACTCAAAGGACAGACAACAGATTCTGCATATTTAAAATCAAACACAAGCATCTGGAAAGAAAATTGAACAGCTTCTGTGAAAACCATCAACAGTCTAGTACATTTTCAATCAGGCAGTAAATTTTTTTTTGTGAAGATAGACACAAAATGCTGGAGTAACGCGGCGAGACAGGCATCTCTGGAGAGTGAGAGTCGGGGGAGAGGGAATCTAGAGATATGGAAGGGTAAGGTGAGAAAACGTCAGATCAAAGCAGATGTTGATTAAGGAAATGTAGAATGGTTGATTGTTGGCTGAGGGGAAGGTGACAACAAAGCATACGATCAGGAAAAATAATCAGGACAGTGAAACCAGTCGGAGAACTAGGGTGGAGGAGGGACAAAGAGCGAGGGAAAGCAAGGGTTACTTGAAGTTGGAGAAATCAATATTCTTACCGCAGGGTTGTAAGCTGCCCAAGCAAAATATGAAATATTTTCTTGTTCTCTGTGTCCCTCAGAATAGTGAAAGGCTTGGATGGAGTGGATGTGGAGAGGATGTTTCCACTAGTGGGAGAGTCTAGGACTAGAGGTCATAGCCTCAGAATTAAAGGACCTTCATTTAAGTAGATGATGAGGATTTTCTTTAGTCAGAGGGTGGTGAATCTGTGCAATTCTTTGCCACAGAAGACAGTGGAGGTCAAGTCAGTGGATATATTTAAGGCAGAGATAGATAGATTGTTGATTAGTATGGGTGTCCGAGGTTATGAGGAGAAGACAGGAGAATGGGGTTAGGAGGGAGTGATAGATCAGCCATGATTGAATGGCAGAGTAGACTTGATGGGCCAAATGGCCTAATTCTGCTCCTATCTCTTATGATCTTATGATCTTATGAGTTTCCAGATCCAGCCCGCCTTCCCTCTTCTACTGGGCCACGTCCAACGTATCTTTCCATGGTGCACTTGATGCTTGCTGACTCATACTGGCACCCGTGAAACAAGTCCTCATTTTAATTTGCATCCTAATTGTTTGTTTGATTATGTTATCTATCGAGTACTGTGTCTGTCACCCATTCCTTCTCCCCAGACATGCTGCCTGTCCCGCTGAGTTACTGCAGCAGTTTGTGTCTATCTTCGGTGTTTACGGACCTGTTGTGCTGCTGCAAGTAAGAATTCCATTGATCCGTTTCAGTACATATTGTCAAATAAATACTTGTGAGTCTTGACGTTCACTGTCAAATCCTGCATTGTCTCTTTCATGTCTACCTCTGTGATTTCTGCCAGCCTTACTACCCCTCAATGTATCTGTGCCCTTCTAATTCTGGCCTCTTGTGCCATCCTCTTTTTACTTATTCCATCACTTAAAGATGTCTTTTTTACTCAGTTCAGTTTAGTTTATTGTCACATGTGCCAAGGTACAGTGAAAAGCTTTTAATATATGCTAACCGGTCAGTGGAAAGACAGTTCGATTACAATCGAACCATTCACAGTGTACAGATACATGATAATGGAATAACGTTTAATGCTAAATAAAGCCAGTAAAGTCCGATCAAAGATGGTCATCAATGAGGTAGATCGTAGTTCAGGACTGCTCTTTGGTTGCATGAGGATGGTTCAGTTGCCTGATAACATCAACTATCATTTCACCACTATCGAGAATTCTTAATTTTCTTCCATTGAAATACATTTAGCGCTTCGACCAAGATATCAACGGGAATTTCTCTTTATGTGATTCGGTTCAATTTAGTTTGATAACACTGTGGTGAAATGCCTGGGAATCTTCCATTTTGCTTTTCTTGATTGTGTCATATAAATTGCCTAGCAAAGAAAGGCACCATATTTATTTTGAAAGATGGAAGGTATTGCGGACTGTAGGAATAACAGAGTTTGAGATTCCTTTGCAGTTGCGTGTACTAAATGTGAAAGGTAGCAGCACACGTCTTGATTCTGCTGCTAAAATGTTTGTTCCATTGACATGAGAAGAGATAGTAATCAACAAGGTAAGTTTCAGAGAGACACAAAGAACTGCAGATGCTGGAATCGTGCATAGAATGCAAAGTGCAGGAGCAACTAAGTGAGTCAGGTAGCATCGCTGGAGAACCTGGGTTGGGATACTCCTTCAGACTGATTGTGGCCTTGGCGATCCACTTCAACCAATGCCTGTTGCATGCCTCAGCCACTCTGAACCAGTTCCCCAGCACCTTCAGGTGAAGTGGACGGAAGATCGGTCGGGACCTGCTTCCAAAAAGCATGCTCTTGCTCTTCCTGCAGTTTACTCTGGCACCCAGAGCCAACTCAAACTGGTCGCAGATGCTGATCAATCTGCAGACTGACTGTAGATCTGAGCAAAAGTGGGCAACATCATCCATATGTAGGGTGAGCCGTTGAACGCAGAATTGGTGGCCAGTATCAATTACCTGACCTCTCACCAGCTACAGGAACAGGTAATACTGGAAACGGCTATGAAATATCAGACGCCCAGCAACTGCGCCTCGCTCAGTCCCGACCATCAATAGCTCCATTTGGAGTTACATGGGAGGAGGCATCAAGACTCAGGAGGTCAAACTCCAAAGAATCCTGAGCCTACTAGCTTCTGGAGTCACTGCCTTCACCAGGTCAGTAGATGCAATCTCCCTGTCGGAGGTTCAACAGGACACATTGGCTCTGATTTCCAATGCACATTTTCAGATAAATTGCTTTTGGAAGAACGCCATTCGCCTAGTACTCAATCCCAAATTTGCGGGATTTTATAAATACAGAAATGTGCAGCCGCCCAATTATTTATTTGGGAAGGACTTGTCCAAACAAGTTAAAGATTTGGATGACGAGTCAATGGTGGTGGGGCTACTCAGAGCTCCACCAGCAGACAGACCTTCCTCATTCCGACGGCAGCACCCATATGCCTCTGCTAGCAGCAGATGGTCTGCAGGAGCCATTACCAGCTCAAGTCCAGGGCAAAGCTCAAGCCGACAGACATCTAAGATGCACAATTGGCTCACACAGTAAACACCGCATATCACCAGCAACCATGGAGGTAGGTGGTTCTGGTTCTCTAATGAACATGCGGTGTGTGGGTCAATCACATGTTGGTGGGAGATTACGTTTCTTTTGAATGAATGGCATTGGATAACATCAGATTTGTTTATACTGCACAGTATAGATGGATTCCAAATTGAGTTTCAGATTCATTTCCACCAACGCAGCATACTCCAAACCGAACCTTTGTTTGTTCACAACAAGAAAGTTTGGATGTACAAGCTGAAATTCAGTCATTATATTCAAAAAAGGGTGAATTGACCCAACTCAACACGTTTGTGCAGTACAGATACTTCAAAATTGAACATTTTGTTACTACCAAACAATTAATTTCCAAAGGTTGTTACATGGCATGCATCGATCTCAAAGATGCATGCTATTTGGTGCCTATTCATAAGGATCACCGGAAATACTTAAAATTCAACTGGATGGAGCAGCTATGGCAGTTTAAAGCATTGCCTAATGGGTTAACTTCAGCTCCCAGATTATTCACCAAATTATTGAAACCCGTACTTGCACTATTACGAGCTCAAAAACATATAGTAATGGCATACTTGGATGATATCCTTATCATAGGCAAAACTCCAGAATTGGCTATTTCAGCAGTCTCAGCCACCAAGCTCTTGTTAGAGTGATTGGGGTTTCTCATCCATCCAGTTAAATCTAAGTTGACACCATCCCAAGTTATGGATTATTTAGGATTCACTATTAACTCTGTTTACATGTCTGTAACTCTGCCTTGTCGCAAATAATTGGAGTTATTGGAAGTCTGCAATGTCCTCATTACAAAGCCTCCTATTCGACAAGTGGCCAGTTTCATATCCAAATTGGTGGCAGCTTTCCCAGCCACAAAATTTTCCCAGCCTAACTTTACAAACTGATGCCAGTGCTTTGGGATGGGACACTACTGACACCATCTCTAGCTGCAGAGGCAGATGGAACATGCATGAACGGTTATTTCTGCAATTACAGGGTGTTAATTATTTAGAATCACTGACAGCCCTTTACGGACTAAGGGCTTATTGTGGGAATATGCATCATTTGCATGTTCAAATTATAGATTGATAACACCACAGTGGTGGCATACATTAATCACATGGGTGGAATCAAGTCAGTATCCTGTGATAGATTGGAAATCTCATTTGGCACTGGTGCATCCAAGGAATACTTGGGTTTCAGCTATCTACCTGCTAGATAGGTTAAATACGGTGTCGGACACCAGGTCATGCAAATTCAATGACAACACAGAATGGATGTTGAATCATAGAGTGTTTAATGATATTATCTCTAGGTATGCAACACCGGATATAGATTTGTTTGCATTCAGACTTAATCATCTATTACCAAACTATATTGCTTGGGAACCAGACCCTGGGGCAGTAGCGATAGATGCATTCTCGCTGCATTGGGGATGAATGTTTTTCTATGCTTTTCCCCCATTCTGCCTTGTCAGTCGATGCCTGCTTAAAATTAAGCAAGACTCTGCCTCGGGCATTCTAATAGTCCCCGACTGGCCCACTCAGCCATGGTATCCACTCATTCTGGGTATGATCACAGAACCCTTCATGGCGGTTCACAAATTCAGGAATCTGCTAACCCACCCCATCACTGGGGAAGAACATCCTCTACATGATCGGCTAAACTTATTGGTTTGCAGATTCTAAGAAGACCTTTTCTCGGGATTGGACTAGCTGACCATACAGTGGATGTGCTAACTACGGTCTGGAGAGACAGCACTAAAAAACAATATATCTCCTACATAAAGAAATGGGAAGAGTTCTGTTTGCAAACTAATATCACGTATGAGACAGCGCACGTAACCAACATTTTGGAATCTCTTTCAAAACTTCATTTTGACGAGAGGTTGAGCTACAGTGCTCTGAATTGTGCCAGAAGTGCGTTGTCATCATATTTGTTGCCAAGCTCAGGTCAACACTCTGTTGGGTCTCATCCATTAATATCCAGATTCATGAGGGGTATTTTTAACCTAAACCCTCCCATGCCCAGATATATCGAAATATGGGATGTAGGTGTGGTTCTAACACTACTTCGCCAGTGGGCTCCAGCTACATCCCTGTCCCTTCTCCGGGTCACTTACAAAGTAGTGATGCTTGTGGCACTAGTATCAGCTCAACGGGTCCAGTCATTACAGAAGCTCCGCCTGGTGTTTCCGGTCTCAAGCTACAATTTATGGCATACCCCTTGGACCCCCGATTATGTGTGGTCACACACCTCCAGCAATATATTAATGTCACCAACGGTCTTAGGGGGTCAGAACTAACATTATTTATTAGTCACAAGAAACTAATATAAAAAGGTTTCAGCTCAGACCATCTGGTTCAGCTCAGGTTCTGGCTGATGCTGGTATAGACATTGAAATATTCAAATCTCATTCTACCAGGGCTGCAGTTACGTCCGCCGCAAGGGTCCTGGACGTCCCGTTGGACCAAATCCTAGCAGCCGCAGGATGGTCCTCAGAACGCACGTTCCAGACGTTTTATAATAAACCTATTTTAAGTTCTGTTTTGTAATCTCCTCTCGGGTGAGAGAGGTTTCTATTATTATTTTGTCCATTAAAATATTTTCAGCATGTTCAAAATTTATGTCATGTCTCAATACTTGGTTTCCACTCCACCTAGGTCAACGATGCAGTGTGTGACGCATAGACCCGTTCCACGGCACAAAGTCACAGAGCTTCAAAATCTTCACGTAGTCACTCACGTGACTCTGAAGTAAAATAGTAAGATTAAACGAGAACTTACCAGTTTGAAGTTTGATCTTTATTTTATGAGGAGTTACGATGAGGGATTACGTTCCCTCCGCTCCCAACCCTCCTTATAAAATGCAGCTGGTAGCTCTAGTTCTCGAATCTTACAATCATCAGTTCAATAACTGGTATCTGTGACTTCACACCGCTGCTTTGAAGATTGACGCGCATGCGGCCTGGTGGGCTCTTCTTCACGTAATCCCGCATCGTAACTCCTCATAAAATAAAGATCTAACTTCAAACTGGTAAGTTCTCATTTAATCTTACTATTATAGTTCAGAGTTTGTTTGAAGTTGTGTTTAATAGTCTGATGGCTGTGGGGAAGAAGCTGTTTCTCAATCTGGATGTTGCAGATTTCAGGCTTCTGTACCTTCTACCCGATGACAGCGGAGAGATGAGTGTGTGGCCAGGATGGTGTGGGTCCTTGATGATGTTGGCATCCTTTTTGAGGCAACGACTGCGATAGATCCCCTCGATGGTAGGGCGGTCGGAACCGATGATGGACTTTTTGCAGCCTTTTCTGCTCCTGGACGCTCAGGTTGCCGTCCCAAGCCACGATGCAACCGGTCAGAATGCTCTCTACTGTGCACCTGTAGACGTTCGAGAGAGTCCTCCTTGGCATACCGACTCTCCGTAATCTTCTCAGGAAGTAGAGGCGCTCATGTGCTTCCTTTATCATTGCATCAGTGTTCTGGGACCAGGAGAGATCTTCGGAAATATGCACGCCCAGGAATTTGAAGTTCTTAACCCTTTCCACCATCGACCCGTTGATATAAACGGGACTGTGGGACCCCATCCTACCCCTTCCGAAGTCCATAATCAGTTCCTTGGTTTTTCTGGTGTTGAGAACCAGGTTATAGTGCTGCCACCATTTGGTCAGTCGGTCGATCTCCCTTCTACACTCTGACTCGTCCACATCATACAAACTATAGGGTACACCTGACATTTGTGCTTACTTGTTATACATCATTTTGCCCTACTTGCAGAAGTGTACTGGGATATTTTAAATTTGAAATACACATTTATTAAAGCACCCAGGTGTGTCCCAGTTCCGGTTTGCATGTAAGTAAATAATTATGCAGCCGAGAATTCTGATCTTCCTGGCCCTGAAGGAAAATAAAACAAATTAATCGTTTAGACCTGTTCAGATCCCTGGCTTCCTGCCCTGGCTGTCATAGTGAAATTGCAGTCCCACTTCTAAATGTGTCTGTATAAAACAAGACCCAGACAGCTTTGGGAAAAACACGCCAAAAGAAAAATTCCCTATCCTTTGACTCAAACAGGACCTGATCCATCAATGGTGACCAGTATAGCCAGTAATGGGGTGCTCTGGATTTCTACAAGAGTGGAGCAGAGCATTATCAGCCAGTCAAATCCCCTAAGGAAGGAATCTAATTCTTTGTAACAGATTACCCCTTGCATAGCGCAATGGGGAATCTGTGAGGATGTAAGGCTGGAGGGGCTTATTTCAATATGAATGAATAACTGTACTTTCACCATCATTATTTTGCATGAGAGATACATTTAGAACCCTGTGAGCACACAACAAAAACAAAACCAATGGTTAGCTGAGGATGTGCAGAGAAATTCAATCAAAGAGAAAATATTTGAGTAGGTACAAAATAATCACATCTGAAGTGAAGTAGGTACTGTATCAGATTTAATTGTAGGCAGCAAATTTTACTCCCTGATTGAACAGAAGAGCAAAGTAAAAAGGGATTGTGAATTGGTGAGGCATTGGCAGCAAAACCCAAATCTCTATATCTGAAGAAAAAGAGCCATTGAGGGTTGTACAAAGTAGATTTTGGGCGGATTTTGTTGATGTGACGTGCCTAAATTCTATTAGTCTTCATCATTTCCTCACAGTTGCTGGAGTTACTACTTGGGAATGATACTAAAATTGAATTGGTAGAAGTGATAAATAATTTATATTAGAATTAAAGGTGCTACAGCAGACTTGTCTGCTGGGCCTCATGAAAGAAATAGGAGCGGCATTATGAGAATGACTTGCACCTTCTTGAAATCTGTTATTGTTTCTATGAATTGTAATATATCCCATGTGATACCAATATAAAAAATAAGCAGCAAATCAAAATCAGGCTCTTGGAACGTTTATAGCTTTTTAATTTTATTTCCTTTTTAGGGAACTCAATAATAGGAAGAAGGGTCTCGACCCGAAACGTCGCCTATCTCCTTCACTCCTTAGATGCTGCTGCACCCGCTGAGTTTCTCCAGCTTTTTGTGTAACCCTCAATAATAGGAATCATTGGTTTGGAAAGAGTAGAGGTTATTATGAAAAAAACGGCATGATTTCTGGGAAAGGAGGTTCAAGATGTTGGGTTCAATGGCTGAATATTATCAGTGGATTATGCAAATATAACATCAATTATTTCCTCTGATTAGATGCTGTCCAAATTACTACAAAATATAGCTGCGTTTTGTGTAACTGTGGATGATATAAGGTTGGAATATGGAATAGGATGCTTTTGTGAATCAAATCTGAACTTGAACTTGTTTAGAAGGAAGATGATCATTAAAGACAGCAGTTCTGACGAGGCTGATCACTGGAAGAGTTTGCAGTTTCTTGAGCTATTTGCTGATTTCAACCTTTTTGATTAATGATCTGGGTAAAGGAATCTGGGCAATATTCCACACATTTGTTGATGACATAAGTTCGACAGAATATACAGTACACAGATGAAGCCAAGTAAGTTGGGGTATTTGGCTCAAGCATGGTGAATAAGTGATGTTTTGATGCATTTCGACTGGTGTATTCTAGCTTTGTGTTGGACTTCCTGTTCCATGCTGCTGAGTGGGAGTAGATTTGTGGGTTAAAGTTGATGAAATATATTACCAGCTGTAGCAAAAACAAGTAGAAAATTATGTTGCACAACATAAACACCTAAATATAAAACTAGAAGTGCAATTGCACAGGACCTTGATTTAACTGAAGTGAAAATACTGTAACTGGTTTTGGTTACTTCACAATTAAATGACAATAGACAATAGAAAATAGGTGCAGGAGTAGGCCATTTTCGGCCCTTCGAGCCAGCACCGCCATTCAATGTGATCATGGCTGATCATCCCCAATCAGTACCCCTTTCCTGCCTTCTCCCCATATCCCCTGACTCCGCTATCTTTAAGAGCCCTATCTAGCTCTCTCTTGAAAGTATCCAGAGAACCGGCCTCCACCGCCCTCTGAGGCAGGGGATTCCACAGACTCACAACTCTCTGTGAGAAAAAGTGTTTCCTCCTCTCCGTTCTAAATGGCTTACCCCTTATTCTTAAACTGTGGCACTTGGTTCTGGACCCCCAACATCAGGAACATGTTTCCTGCCTCTAGCGTGTCCAAACCCTTAACAATCTTATATGTTAAATGAGCCTGGAAATGGACAGTTAACGGCCATTTGATTAATAACTAGTCTTATTAGCTATGCCTCTGTGTAGCTAATTTTTCAGAATTAGAAGATTGAGAGTTCAAGGTCCATTTCAAAGACTTGACAAAATAACTGGCCCAATTTTTTTTGTAGCACGGAACTGCAGATGTTGGTTTAAACGGAAGGTAGACATTATAAGCAGGAGTAAGAAAAGGGATAGGTGATGTTCCGGGTCATGACCCTTCTTCAGACTAAGAGCCAGGGGAAAGGGAAGCAAGAGATATAGATGGTGAGATAGAGGGATATAGAACAAATGAATGAAAGATGTGCAAACAAGTAACAATGATCAAGGAAACCACCCATTGTTAGCTGTTAGATGTGTGAAAACTACTTATACAGATGGAGGAAAAGCTCGTTGAGGTGGGGGAGGAGGGGAACGAAGGTGAGGTCTCTGTTGAGGACAGATTGTCCTGAATCCGACAGAGGTCAGGGGGCATATGGTGAAGACACGACACGATGGTGAAGTCTGTATGACTCGTTTTCATCTAGCCCACAATTAATTAACAATGGACTATTTACTTGATCATCGTTACTTTTTTGCATATCTTTCATTCATTTGTTCCATATTTATCTATCACGCCGTCTATATCTCTCTTTCCCCTTTCCCCTGACTCTCAGTCTGAAGAAGGGTGTTTCCCTGAAAATCCACCTATTCCTTTTCTCCGGCGATGCTGTCTGCTCCACTGAGTTACTCCAGTTTTGAGTGTCTACCTTGGGCCAACATTTCTCTGAGTGCATGCTGCAGTGACAGGGGAGCCTTCTGTGGAATGTGCTATTAAAGCAAGAACACATGAACCCTCTCTGTTTGACATTAAAAATCCAATGGCAAATTTAGCAATAGAGTTTATCAATAGAGTTCCCTCTAGTGTCTTGGCCAACATGCTTTCTTCTAGCAGTATTAAAAACACATATTATTTGATCATAATTACATTGCTGCACATGGGGCTGTATTTAAGCCACTTCATTAGCTGTTATGGTCATGAAAGGTTGTATATAAATACAAATCTTTCTTTTTCAATGGACTTTTAGATATCACTTTAATTATTGGGGATTGTGGGTGTTTTACTCTTGAAAAGCAGTACAATGGT